>CM057459.1:316717500-318194166 GCA_016271365.2 Neoceratodus forsteri
TAACGAGAAATAGTGAATGTAATGCAGCAGCAGGAGCGTGGGGCGCCATATGATGTCTTGCCACATAGTAACATTATGCCCACAAACGCAAATATTAATGCGCATGGTGACGCAAAGCGAAACAGAAAGAGAAACAGTAGTGTAGATAGAAATGTTAAAAACAACACAAAAGCAAGCGCAAATGAAAACGCAAAGGGTAATGCACATGGTGGCGTAGACGTGAACGGTAAGTGAAATGGGAACAGAACCGCAAGCGATAATGGTAACAGTAACAGTAATGTAAGCGCACAGGCTGGTTTTCCCCAAAAGCTGCATAAAGAAAGACAGTGAGCACAAAGAATGTATGCATAATAATGGTTCTCTGAACAGAAAATGAGGACTTGAAATACTAAATTGCTTATATCTCAGGAACTGTACGATGTAGAAAAAAAATGTAAAAGTCGTATGATTTATGACTTTCCTGGGTAGTTTTTTTGCTTAGCCCCCATTAGGGGATAAGTATTTTTCCAACGAAAAGTCTGTAACGCACACTGTTTCTGAGATACGTGCCCTGAAAGGCGCGGCGAATGCTGTAATGTTATCCTATGGGAAAAAAAGAGAAGTTCAGAATACCATAACTTTGGCTCCCTGTAATATTTTTTCACCAAACCAAAAAAAGGCACATCTGTGGGATGTTGGCTGTGTTCCCTCCAAATTTCAGCCCAAAAGACCAAACCCATTATTTTGCAGCAGGATGCCAAAGGATTCCTGTAATGCGTTGGACGCCGTAATGTTATCCTATGGGAAAAAGCATCAAATGTGGAGTGCCATAACTTTGCCGCCATGTAATATTTTTTCAATGAAAAACTGAAAGGCACATCTGTGAGTCGTCAGCTGTGTTCTCTCCAAATTTCAGGCCAAAACACCAAACCATTCTTTTGCAGCAGGGTGCCAAAGAATTGCTGTCATTTTCCCACAGCCTAGAAAAGTACTGTCGAAGCTTGTGAAAGCTTTGTAAATTCATTTGACAGTGTCGCAAGTGCAACAGTACTTTGCGAAAGTACTTGTTCCAGAAATTTGAAAAACACATTTCTGGGGTGTTTTACCCAAAAATAAAGACATGGCTAGCATCCTCAGGGCCCGACTAGGTGAATACAAAAAGAATTTGATTGCTACAGGGTCCCAATTTTAAATGCCAAGCATTTTTCTGATCACTAACTGAAAACAAAATGGTGGATTTGCGACAGTAAAGAGGCCATTTGCGACACTAAAAAGTGCATTTGCGACACTGTCGAACTTTTTAACTTTTCCCATTGACTTATAATGGGAAATTGTTTTTTGAATAACTTTTGAACCGTTTAATATTTTTTCATGAAATCTTCAAAAGGCACATCAGGGATGCCGGCCACATGTTCCCTGAAGGTTTTGGACTGGTCGCACAAACCGTGTGACCTGTAGGTACGACAGTAAAATTCCAGAAAAGCGTAAACATGCACGAAGATCATGCTTAATAACTCCGCCGCCGTATATGCAACCAGTACGAAACTTGGCAGATCCCAAGGCATATGGGTCTTGATCATGTATTCCAAATTTCAGGTAAATCTGTCAAACAGTTGCAAAGTTATTAAGGTGCAAAATTTTGGGTTTAACATGTAAATTGCTCCTCAACCTAACTATGGTAGCACTTCTGTGCTACCATAATATATATATATATATATATATATATATATATATATATATATATATATATATATATATATATATATATATATATATATATATATATATATATATATATAGATAGATAGATATAATAGATATATGTATAGATATATATATATATAATATATATATATATATATATATATATATATATATATATATATATATATATATATATATATATATATATATATATATATATATATATATATATATATATATATATGTCTATATATATATATTATTGTGCACGTAGTGCCACTATAGTTAGGTGGAGTACCCCATTTAAGGTTAAAGTGTGAAATTTTGCAGCTTAATAACTTTTCCACAATATGACAGATTTGCCTGACATTTGGCAGACATGGAGCAGTACCATAGATCTCTGGATCTGCCAAGTTTCATAACATTCTGATATACAGTTGTGGATCTACAAAGCACAATAGAAAGTCACATTTACACTTTTTTGCACATTCTTTGCTCATGCCTACAGGTCGCACAGTTTGGACGACTGGTCTGAAACCTTCAGGGAACATGCAGCTGGGGTCCCTGATGTGCCTTTTGAAGATTTTGGGAAAAAATATTAAACGGTTCAAAAGTTATTCAAATCACAAGTTTCCCATTATAGTCAATGGGAAAAGTTAAAATATTCGACAGTATCGCAAATGCAGTTTTTAGTGTCGCAAATGACCAATGTAGTGTCATGAGTCAGCCATTTTTTGTTCAGTTACTGGTCACAGAAATGCTTGGCATTTAAATTTGGGACCCTCTAGGGACACAATTCTTTTTGTGTTCACCTAGTTGAGCCCTGAGGATGCTAGTCATGTCTTTTTTTTTGGGGAGGTTTAAACACCCCAGAAATACGTTTTTGAAATTTTTGTAAACTGTAGTGTCGCAAAGTAGTGTCACACCTGTGACACTTCCGTGATTTTTTTTTTTTTTTTGTGAAAGTGTCATGATTTGCAACACTATACCCAAAATAACAGGAATTCTTTGCCACCCTGCTGCAAAAGAACAGCTTTGTCTTTGGGGCTGAACTTTGAAGGGAAGAAAGCCAACATCCCACAGATGTGCCTTTTGGTGGTTTGGTGACAAAATATTACAGGGATGCAAAGTTACAGTACTCCAAAGTTGACGTTTTTTCCCATGGACTAACATTATGGCATCCACCGTGCCTTTCAGGGCCTGTATCTCGGAAACACTTCGAGATATAGACTTTTCATCAGAAAAATGCTTATCCCCCTAATAGGGGGCTAAGTGCAAAACTAGCCAGGAAAGTCATAAATAATATGAAATTTTAATTTTTTTTCTACGTCATACGGTTCCTGAGATATAAGCAATTTAGTATTCCAAGTGTTCATTTTCTGCTCTGAGGCCCAATATTATGCATACATTCTTTGTATTCACTGTGTTTCTCTATGCAGCTTTTGGGGAAAAAAAGGGCATGCATTTCACTACTGTTACAGTAAGCGTTTTCCCTAACTATTTGCGTTAGCGTTCCCGTCTATGCCACCATGTGCATTACCCTTTGCATTTCCATTTGCACTTGCGTTTGTTTTACTGTTATCATTTATGTTTCCATTACTGTTTCTGTTTGCTTTTCGTTTTGCATCACCATGTGCATTACCATTTGCATTTGCATACATGCTTCCGTTTGCATTTGTGTTTCCTTTGGCATCATCGTTGCTGTTACCGTTAGCATTTCCAATTGTTGTAGCGTGACTGTGCACATTACCATTTGCATTTCCGTATGCGTTTCCGTTTGCGTTACTGTTCGCTTTGGCGTCATCGCTGCTGTTACTGTAACTGTTTCCATTTCCAACTGCGTTACCGTTACTATTTGCCTTTCGTCAATGTTTGTGTTTCTGTTGCCCTTAGCATTTGCATTTTAGGTTGCATTTCCATTGTTGATTGCATTACTGTTTCCTTCTGCAGTGCCGTTGCCTTAACCGTTTGCATTTCTGTTTGTATTTGTGTTACCGTTTGCATTCTAAGTGCTCATTTTCTGCTCCGAGGCCCAATATTATGCATACCCTCTTTGTATTCACTGTGTTTCTGTATGCAGCTTTTGGGGGAAAAAAGGGTGTGCATTTCATTACTGTTACAGTTAGTGTTTCCACTTGCTTTTCTGTAACCATTTGCGTTAGTGTTTCCGTCTATGCCACCATGTGCATTACCCTTTGCATTTTCATTTGCACTTGCTTTTGCGTTACTGTTACCATTTGTATTTCCATTAGTTTCTGTTTGCGTTTCATTTTGCGTCACCGTGTGCATTACCATTTGCATGTGTGTATGTGCTTCTGTTTGCATTTGTGTTTCCTTTGGCATCATCGTTGCTGTTACTGTTAGCATTTGCATTTCCAATTGTGGTAACGTGACCCTGCACATTATCATTTGTGTTTCTGTATGCGCTTGCGTTTGTGTTTCCGTTTGCATTACTGTTCGCTTTGGCGTCATCGTTGCGTTACTGTAACTGTTTTCATTTCCAATTGCATTACCATTACTGTTTGCGTCTTTGTCACCATTTGTGTTTCTGTTGCCCTTAGGGTTTGTGTTTTTGGTTGTGTTTCCATTGTCAATTGTGTTACTGTTTCCTTCTGCGGTGTCGTTGCCTTAACCGTTTGTGTTTGTGTTACCATTTGCATTTTTCTTATCATTTGCATTTCCATTGGCATTACCATTTACATTACTGTTTTCATTAACATTTGCATTTCTGTTGCCGTTAGCGTTTGCATTACCGTCTGCGTTACCATTTCTGTTTTCATTAATGTTTGTGCTTACATTTCTCTTACCATTTGCATTACCATTTACATTTGCATCACCATATGCATTACCATTTCAGCTTGCGTTTGCATTACCATTAACGTTACTATGTGACAAAAAAATCACATGGTGGGTCCGGCGCTCCCACCACCACATTCCATTCACTATTTATAGTGCTAATTCTCAAAAAGAAGGAAAATTCATGGCAAAAAACTCCGATTAATGCATCAGTTAGGGTTGTTCCACAGCGACAAAAGCAAGGAAACTTGGTGTTAGGGTTGCCACCCCTTGCACCCCAAGCCCACCCCGTCCCCACCAACAGGCATCGGGGTGTGTGTTGGGGTCATTGGTCCTACCTCTCACCCCATTCTCCTATACTGCACCACCTCAGCTTGTTTACATATGGGATGGGGTGAGAGTTAGGACCAATGACCCCAACGCACACCCCGATGCCTGTTGGTGGGGATGGGATGGGATGGGATGGGCTTGGGGTGCAAGGGGTGGCAACCCCAACACCGAATTTCCTTACATTTGTCACTGTGGAACAACCCTAACTGATGCACTAAATAGAGTTTTTTGCCATATATATATATAATTATGTCTTTTACTACCAAACACTTTAAAAACTTACTTGTGTGCTTTAAAATGTTTATAACTTTTTCCATATCAGATGGACTGAAAGACACTCTCCCTCTTCCTCTAGTGGAGTTTCTAAAGACATTAAAAGACTTTAAAAAGAAATTGAGGGAAGTTTTCATGTAACAAGGAACTATACCACCATTAGCCATCTATTACTTTTCTAAGGCTTACCATGTTTAAAAGCATTTAGTGTAATACCTTAATCCCCATTATATGTGAGCTCATCATATGCTTAAAGGGTTAACTCTCTGGTGCGTTGGAGTCCCCATTTGAGGTATACCAATTAGGCCCCCCTAATTAGTCTCTCCTGAGCAGGCTTCCTCGAGAGGCTTCAATTGGGTCATTTTGTAATCCTAAGCGACCAACTTTTAGGAAGTCAGACACTGAGTAACCCAAGCAACACGTGCATAGGTCAACTATGTGTCCAGTCCCAGTCTGCAAAATTTGCTCTAATAACATTGTTTGACTCCAAAATTTCTATATTTAACATATCATGGTCAGCAGCCTTTAATGTCCACCAAAATTCCCTCACATGCTCTAGGCAATGTTAAAGCACAACCCGAGTACACTAAACTATCTCTGAGAGGGTAACCTTTATAACAACAAATCAGTGTAAATAAGCAATTACTTAATGGGTACATATGAAGTTGTAATCACTCTTTCCTGGGTTAAAAGCCTCTTCAAAATCATGTTCAGCACTTTTATAGCTTTTATAGCTTCAATGCAGAACCCTGGACTACCCAAGACACTATTCTTTATCCTCCTGGTCATCAAAGTATATATGGCTGAAATAAAATGCCATGAATTATATACTAAAATCATACACTTTAAACAGATTAATTCCCCTCTGAACTGAACCAGGCAAACTAGTATAATCCTTTAACAAACAAATATCAGAATTCAAGGTCTAAATGACCAAGTACAAGGGGGTTTCAGAGCAACTACAATTTAAGATATAATAAAGTTAAGCTTTAATTTTAAAAACAGCACTTGCTGTTTACAACGTTCCCTTCATGACTCTGAGCCATATCCAGAGTGTTCAAACTTTCGTGATCCTTGTACTGAGTAAAGATGGTCAGGCACAACAACAATAATATCTCTGGAATCAAAGTTTTCAGAGGTTCTCAGTCTTGAATTTGACAATATAATAATTCAGTATACCCTGAGTAGTTGGCTCAGCAAATAGTCCAAGCCTAAATACCTTTTCCTTATTTTCTTTGGCTAGAGTTTTTGGACTAAACTAAGTCTCCAGTAAAATGAAGCTCAACATCTTTTGAAAGGGTTACCTCTCAAGTGGTCTCCACCATCGCTAGAACAGCATCTCTGAATAAGCTGGCAAGGGAAACCACTGCTAGCAGCATTTTTAAAGAAACGTATCTCTCTACTTGTAGGTGGTCAGGGGTCCCACTCTTCCATGTGCAGTCTAGCCATTCAGGCTTCTACTTCTTTTTCAGAGCTTTCCAATCTCCCTCTAAAAATGACCACTTTATGTTTCTGTGTCCTATTCCATTCTGAGCACCTTACCATAGTTAAATTCCTCCTCCATGTCAGACAAGTTATACCTAGAAAAAAGACAAAAGAGAAAACACTCCACTGAGCATAGTAATTTCTCTCATGCAGGTGTGTTCAAACCCCAACCCCTGGCAACATTGGCAGACTTTGTTTTAAATCAAAAATACCTTTAAGCACTTGCAGTTCTAGTGTCTTTTCTCTCTCTCTCTCTCTCTCTTTCTCTCTCTCTCTCCCAATACTGGGAAAGGGGGATCCAGCTTCTGATCCTCATAGCTCCACAAGTCATAGGCTGTGCAACCATGGAGACTTTTAAGATTAGATTGGATGAATGCTGTATCAAGAACTCTATACTGGAATATACCCATTGAGAAAAGGGCAAGCAGTCAAAGGGCATTCTTGCCTACAATGCTTGTACAACTCTATGAAAACTATGAAACAACCTCTCTGGTCAGGCTACTGGGCTTCACAAATCCAACACGCTTGCTCTCTCACTCTTTTGCAGGGTGTTCTCAAAGTTTTCAGAGGTTCTCAGTGTTTAGCAACTTGAACCATAATCTGCTAGAGCAGTGGGGCAGAGCACAAGGGTGGAGGTGCACCACATAAAGTACTCAATGTAGCAGCAGGTATGAACAGGTGTACTTACCGTTCACTCAGGTAGCAATATCCAAACTGTTATTAGTGGTTAAAACAGTTTATTAACCAGTCCACTCACAGTGGGAAAAACAAACAAAGTGCAGCAGTGACACTGCATTGCTGCAAGGGCATGCTTGTGTTTCACCTTGCCTTCAAGACTTAATCAGAGCTGGTTACAGATAATAATAGGTGTTCATTTATACAGAAAGCAAGTGACTCAATTAGTGTGTTAACCAATAAAAACATCACATGTGACATGATACAAACATCCTGTTTCACAGGAGGCATTTCATTTAAAGTGACAAAAGTGCATTCAGTGATACAAATCAAAACTTATTAAAGTAAAGCACAAATCCTTTTAGTTCACTATTTATATGAAATAAATTCTGTAGTCATCACTAAAGCTATGGTGTGAAAAATGTAGTTATCATTGGACTTTCTTCCACAGATGGTCATTCTTCTGGGAACCACCTACAAATGAATAAACACAGCAAGATAAATTAAAACAGAAAATAAACTGTTTTAGAATTTCTTGTATGTATCCATCATCTGAGTACAGAAAGGTAACAGACATACTGGGGGAGGAGGAGGGTGGGGGGAGGAAAGGAAACAATCTACCCAAACTACCTTCTCTTTTTCAAAAATAGAGCCAGTTCAAATTTATCGTTAAGACCAGGGCCCCATATTCAAAGTGGGTGGGATGCGTGGTGCAACCAGATGTGCCACCCAAAACGTTGCTCTGGCACAACAAACTGCTATATTCAGACAGGATGTGAAATCCCAATGGAGCACACATCCACTTTAAATACTGCAACATGGGCGGGTGCCGCAAATGGGGGGGTGGCTGACAATGTGCCCTGCCCATCCTGGGGATGGGTTGAACACCACCAATGGGGGATGTACCCGGTGCAGCCCAGATGTGCTGCACCCCCAAAGGCAATATTCAGCTGGGACATGCAAATGAGTCCATTAGGTGTGTGTATGGAGCAAATGGCCCTCATGCATGCCCATTATGGGCTCATTTGCATCTGGCAGGATGAGCTGGGCCAGCCTGCCCCCCCCAGCCCCGTAACCTGCTGCCCAGGCAAACATGACAGACAGACCCCACAAATCGGGGGCATAGTGGACCCCCACCCACTGCCGCTCCCCTATGCCCATCCATGCATGACTGCCCATAGACCCATAGTTCAGTGGACCCCCACACTGTCCCCAATCTCCACACCCTGATCAGTGAAATAGCCAGCTTCCTGGTCCAAACTCCACCTTCAAATAACAATCCCATGTCGTATATACCCCATAGCATAGTGGTTCCACCAACACAGTTCTCTGATCCTCATCCAAGACAAACTCACACCCTGTACCCATTCTATAGTGTAGGATCCCACCATCCCATCTCTCAGCACTGAACACCAATCGCATGAAACAGATGACCCTCTGGTCACAAATCCCTGTTTGATACATAATCCCCATCCACATATTTTCCAGTGTAGTGGCCCCCCCACCCCCGTAGACAGTACCCCTCCTTGAACCCCCCAATACCTGTAGTAGTGGGCACAGCCTCCTCCACACACCATGGCCAGCCACTAACTGAACATTCTGGGAATGGTACTGTATTCACGTGCTCAAACAATGAATGCGTATTCTGTCCAGTGATGTTCATGGACTGTTCAGTCAGTGGCTGGCTGTGGTGGTGAGTGGAGGCTTTGCCAATCACCAGCATGGGTGTTGTAGGGGTGCAGGAGGGTGCTGCCTAGGGTGGGGAGGTGGGGAGCCACTACACTATAGAAAATATGCAGATGGGGCTTATGTATCGAACAGAGGTTTGTGACTGGAAGGCCATCTGTTTCATGCGATCATTGTTCGGTGCTCAGAGATGGGGTGGGGGGACCTTACATTACTGAATGGGTACAGGTGTGAGTTTGTCTTGGATGGGGATCGAGGAATCATGTTGGTGGGGACGCTACACTGTGGGGTATATATGACATGGGATCATTTTTCAAAGGGGCAGTTTGGACCAGGAAGCTGGCTATTTCACCAGTTAGGGGTTGGGGATGGGGTGGTGGTTCAGTGGTACTGCAGTTGGGGACTGGTGCTGTGTTAGGGACAGGACTACAACCCAGGAATGGTGTTGGTGGGGGGTGTGATGTGTCAGAAATTAGGGAAGGGAGGACTTTATACTATGGAATGTGGGGAGGATGGTTTCTGTTTGTGACACGGTGGAGTTCAGGCATGGGATGGGAGCCCTACACTGTGGCAAGGGATGGTTCGGGGTAGGATACTATTGGTACTGGGGTTGGGGCTGGAAGGGGGGTCCACTGGACTACTGGGGCAGGCAGGCTGTTGTGCACCTGCCTGCTCTTCCACAGTCTGCCTGTGGGTGGCCAGCAGGGTTAGGCATGCTATTTATGGCCTATCTTTGCTTGGCTCAGGTCCTGCCCTTGTGGGGAACATTCCCTATGAAAATGCCCATGCGAGGCACATTCATGGGAACACCTCCTCCTCTTGTGCTGCATACATTATTTGTGAGCCAAAGCCCATTTTCCTTTGGGTGGTGCACAACCCCCTTCTGAATATCATGTTTTGGCACAGTGTGTGAAATGCGCAGGCCAGCTCCATTTTCTGCTGGGATGCACCGTGCATCTCCTCTGAATATGTGGGCCCAGGTCTTTTGAGTACCCCAAGTTTAAAAATTCATCTCTGTTCTGCACAATTTAGAGCATTCTCCAGGTCTCCCTGCTGCACTTTGTTTGTTTTTTTTCTGCTGTGAGTGGACTGGTTAATAAACTGTTTTAGAACATGGGCTTTTTATTTGCTGGGCTCTGATTGGCTAGTACCCCTGCCAGGAGGTACATTAACTTTCAATAGATGCCCCGCAAATAAAAAGTGCAAGATCAAACCTGCCTCATGCCCAGCCAAGTATCATTGTGCCCATCCTGCTTCCTTACTGGTTGAAGCACTGGGTACACAATTCAAACTGCTGCCATTTTTTTAAACAGTTAGCGAGTAGTTTAGGTCACCATTGTATCCCCCGCCCACTGTCACCACCATGAAAAAATAACTTACTGAGCTCCACAGTTATTTGATTCAAATTAAGGGAAAATAATCTTTCTAAATATGTCAGCTATCGAGCTGAACTTCGGCACTCCACACTATTCACCAGCGTCACTTCTCACGCCGGTCAGCCAGCTCTCACAAGCTCAGAGCTCCTCTGCTGACCAGTCAGCACTCAAATGTAAACTGGCCATATTTATAAAAGAGTCACTAATAAAATGTATAAATCAAGAGCGGAAACAAAAGCAAGCATTTTCCTAAACCGCACTGACTTTAAAATGTGGCATTCTCCTCACCCTTGTCTTGTGCCAGTTCTCCACACGTTGACCCCTCGCTTGCTGCTTAATGAGTGGCTCCCACTTCACAACCCTCTCACTTTCCTCTTCTAATTGATAGCAGTTATATCCACATGTTAGTTTCAAAACTAGGATACAGAAAACGGAACGAAGACATGCGGTGGGAGGGGAGCAGGCTCATGTACCAAAGAGGAACATGCAACTGGGATACAGAAAGCGGAATGAAGACGGCGGTGGGGGGCAGGCTCATGTACCAAAGAGGAACATGTACCACAGCATTAAGCACCCACTAAAACAGCTGTAAAACGCTATTCTGCCCTCTGTTGGTAAGTATTGGTAAGGATACCAGTAGAGGGACTACTTTAGTAACAAACCAACTATAAGTTCATTTTAGTCTTTTTTTTTTTTTTTACAATTTTTTTTATTCTTAAATACTACAAAAAGAGATTACAGATATCCCATTTTCTAAGTGCAATAATACCCTCCAGGGTGGGCAGTATGGGCAATACCGGACCTTCCAGGGGCTATAATGCCCTCCGCCTGCGGTGTTGGGCCTTATTGGAGGCAGTATGGTGCAGTGGTTTAAGGCTCTGAGCTGCAAATCTGGAGACCTGGGTTTGAATCCCACAGCCCCCACTTGCATACTGTGTGACCCTGAGCAAGTCACTTAACTTCCTCGTGCTCCCAGGTTGCACCTGCAAACAAGCTTTCAGCTTAGTGTGTCTCACCTGGTAAAGTAATTGGTAATTGGTAAATTACACCCCTGGGCGGTCCACTATTTCCCAATACCGCCCACCCTGTTGGGTATTATTGCTTGCTTAACCACTAATAACAGTTTGGATATTGCTACCTGTGTGAATGGTGAGTGTACCTGTTCATTTCTGCTGTGAGTGGATTGGTTAATAAACTGTTTTAACCACTAATAACAGTTTGGATATTGCTACCTGAGTGAATGGTGAGTGCACCTGTTCATTTCTGCTGCCTCAAACCACAATCTACCCAGTCAAATGCTAGAAGCACCCAGGACTCCAACCACTGGTCCCACTGCAGTTCAAAAACTCAAAACTCGAAACTCAAAATTCGTTAATGAAAGCTGGTAAAAAGGTTCACTAGCACACATCCAGCATTAAAATAATATTAGTTTCATTCACCAACTACGTAACAAGGTTAAAAATGTTAAATATCAAGAAAAAATATTAAGAATTCAGAACCTGCATTTGGTGTGGTGCGGAGTGGAGCAGCACCGCTGCCATCTTGCTGTTCCACCCCCTCACCCCCATCACCACACTCTCATCTGAATGAGTTTGATGAAAACCTAAGATGGTTAAAATTACAGAAATTTAAATGTGATGTAATTGATTATAAAGAGAATATGGTATATACCTGTAAGAAGGATTTCAATCAAAAACAGGTAAACATAGAAACATAGAATTTGTTGGCAGATAAGGACCGCTTGGTCCATCTAGTCTTCCAATTTCCTTATCTAATGGATAAACTGCAGATCCTAGTTAGCCAACAACCAACTTCCTCCTACCTCCACTAGAATTGCCTTATGTCTGTCCCATGCATTCTTGAATCCCCCCACTGTTTTTGACTCTATGACCTCTTTAGGAAGGTTGCTCCATGCATCTACAGCCCTCTCTGTGAAGAAATACTCTGAAAGTAGTGCATACTATACAGACACAGACAGTAGTCAGGAAAGAAGAGAAACAAGATTCAGACCCTGTAATATGAGAGGTAGAGGGGGCAGAGAGGTTTAGAGCATGACTCAGGGACTTTTACCCATACTATAACAGACAACAGGATAGGGATTTTGAGAGAGGGAAGCTGGATATGGCAGGCGGAATGGCACCACAGTATACAATAACAAATCAAAGCTTCAATGTCAGGAATATTAGCAGAACATCAGGACCAAGGAGAATCCTCAGTTAAGATACACCAAATCAGACAGCAGAGCAAAAAGAATCCCGATATTAAACTTATCGAGAAGTGAATTGGCAAGATTGGAGGTCAGGACCCTAAATAAATGTCTTGGCTTTTGTATAAACAGGAAGTTAGATGTATCTGACCTGAAAATGGATTCAGGCAGCTTCTTCAGAAAATTATGCACTAAACAGTACTTTAACAGCATTCCCCACACTGATGATTCTATGACGCCTCAAGAAAAGGAGAAAAATAGGGCTTTAAGGGAAAACCTTAAGGTTCAAATCTACATTATTTCCACCATGGCTGGTGCCATTTAATATTGATATTTATATGCAAATGTTGAGAAACAGTACAGAGAATATTATTTTAAAAAGTGAATGTCAGTTGAAAAAATGCAAGTCAAGCAAACTAGAATTTGAGGCATTAACATCCCTTCAGAAAGATGATTTGATCATAGTTAAAGGGCCAGATAATGGGGAATGGACTGTAGTTTTAAGTATGGAACATTATCAAAAAGAGTGTTAGTCTCAGCTCAATGACAAAACTAATTATGAACAAGTTGATGAAATTCCCTTTGAGGAACTAAAAACTAGAATACATATCCTAGCAGTACAAACAGTGGAAAATAACTGGATACAGGATTGAGTCACAATACCCAAGGATTCCATTCCTTTATGTCCTACCTAAGGTACACAAGGACCCTGTAAAACCACCAGATGGTCCGATAATTTAGGGACAAGAATCAATTACTGAACCCCTTTCATTTGTTATCAATTTCTACTGCAAACCTATAATGGAAAGTTCTTAATCATATTTAAGGGACTATAGACATCTGATTGATGTTTTGAATGCATTTAATAAAACAAATGAAAATGTAGAGCACCAGCCATTGGTAATAAATGATGTATGAAGTCTTCATAATGCAATACCTCATTCAGTAGGCCTAGCAGCCATGTCAAAAGCACCAGAGAGTGGGACTGACAGGAAACCCCCTAATGAACTAATTCTGAAACTTGCAGACATTGGACTATATAATAACTACAGTACTTCAAATTTGAGAGAAACACATATTTACAAAAGCAAGGTACGGCAATGGGGGGCCAGTATGGACCCTACTTATGCCAACATTTTTATGGTGCAATTAGAGACCAGCTTTGTCTTGATTGCTAATAGCAACCCCTGTTTCTCACCTACAATACTTTATCAAAATTTTTATAGATGATATTTGTTTGTGTTTGGGAAGGTAGTGCAGAAAATTTGAAGATATTTTTTGAATATCTGAATAACTGTTTGGAAACCATTTCATTTACAATGGAAAAAATACAAGTGAGGTTACATACTTGTATTTGTTAATTGTGAAGAACAGGAGACACACAGCAGATTTATACAAAAGAGTATAGACAGAAAGACATTATTACATGCAACAAGATATCACCTCAGAATCTTATCAAGAGTGCTCCCTACAGTCAGCTGCTGAGGTAAAAGCAGAACAGTGGCACAGATGAGAAATGTAGGAGAAATAGTAAGAAGTTACCACGGAAGTCTAGAAACCATGGCTACAAACAAGAGACACTGAAGGAAGCTAAACAAAAAGTGTCATGCCTGGATAGAAATACAGTTTTTAAAGATATTAAAGTGAAAGATGCATCTAACGAAAAAGTGAAGGTTGTGATTTGTAGTGACCGATTTTCTGAGTTTAGGGCCATGATTCATAAATATCAGCCTATTTTACAGAGCACTGAGTTAGGGGGTTAACTTTTGGTGAGAGACCATACATTACTGCTCGAAGGACTGAGAGCATTACACTGATCCTTGTAAAGACACAACACTGGGCACCACCAGCAACAGCCACCAGCTGGCTTGGGGAGAAACTGAAATGTTTCTATACCTGTGAACACTGAGCACTGCTCTAATGTTATCAGAACAAAAGAAATTCCTAATACCAGCAGAAATGAATGATTTAGAATTAGTCGCTTTTTGACATGTGATCCTAATTATGTCACTTACTGTATCAAGTATCCCTGTGAGCTGAGCTATATAGGAAAGCAACCCATCCACTGAAGCTTAAGATAAGTGAGAGCACAAAAGTGTAACTTGCCATAGTGATCAGAAATCATCTTTAGCCAGATACTTACCTCAGAAGGAGCACCAAGTGCCCACAGTTAGAGTCTTTGCATTTGACCAGGTTAAAAAACAGAAGGGGGGGTAACTGGGGTAAGGAGTTGATCAAGAAAGAGGGCTGGTGGATAAATAGATCAAATGCATTGTCACAGAGACATGGTCTTAATGAAGGATTCAATTGGATTAACTTCATGTAAGTTCCTACAGTATATCCATCACAGCTGCAAACTGTATACTGATCTCTCAAACGTGGAGAATGTGTTATAACTGTATTTTCAGTGATGAGCTCTTCTTTAGCTAGTTTATCAGTTTGAGTGACTTAGTTATGTGGTAGATGTAGCAGAAGTTAGAAGCCAGTCAGACTGACTTTGATTTGTCTGTAGGAAGCTGAGAACCTTGCTACACTGCAAAGAACAAACTATAACTCCATTTAGGACCTGGAAACCTGGTAAGGCATAATATTGCTGGGGACTTGTTAAGAAGGGGAGCTACGCTTTCTACAACAAGTTTCATTTTTTTCCTTGTTAGCATTAAGCAGAGAATTGCAGGATTCCATTAAAAGTGTAGTAATTTTATAATCAGAGGGAGTGAGATACAACTGAATTTGCTTGATTGCTGGGGTTGAGGCCTAGGATTTGGAAGAATATTTTTGCAACATTTTAAAAGTGTTCTGCTGGCTGAGAAGTTAAGTTTTGTGGAGGAATTTCTTTTTATATATCTTTCTTTTATGCATACATATGAAGTGGATTCATGCATACATAAAAAGTAAAGTGTGTTACAATATATTATAATGTAGAAGCTGCTAGTGTAGTTGAATATAGCCAGGCCTGAGTAGAAGCTAGGGTCATTATAAGTTTGTAAGAATTGCAAGGCAAGCAGAAGGCAATAGCTCATGCTGGCTGAAACCAGTTACTTAAAGTTGTAAAAATAGCAGTTTAGATAAAGCTGAACAGAACTGATGGTACCAGCCTGAATAGCAAGCTTGGGCAGGGTTGGGCAAGAAGCAGAGATAAGAACACGTAGTTGCATTGAAACCAAGCTGTACGGTACCATGGAGTGAGTGAAGCTCATTGTTTCTATTAGGTCAGCTTGACCCAGGCATAAGTATCAAGCAGTGATGAAATAAGCCAGTGGAAAAAATACCTAATGCTTCAATGTGTTTTCTTCTGTTACATTGCTGAGAACTTTGATTGGCTAATACTGAAATGTTGATGTTTTTCCAAAATGAGAGAGTGTTATAAAATACTGTGTAAACCTTTGTTCGAGGAGCTCTTGCCTTTAGCCGAGGCTCCCACACATGTGTGTACAGACAATAAACTGAGTTTATTGGAATAACCATTGGGTGTGGTTATTGAATATATAGAATTTAAGGTAAAGTATATACAGTAATGAGAATCTGCGACCACAGTTTTTATCCTTGGTTTCACTGAAAGGTTTTGTGTATTGGAATCAGACATAGCAGAGTGCCTACATTGAAATGCCTGCTTACATCACAGGTGTCACTAGTCAATCAATTGGCTCTGGGTGGGGTTTCATCACTGTGCTGTCTTAGGCATCCTTCACAGTTAGAAGCCAGTCAGACTGACTTTGATTTGTCTGTAGGAAGCTGAGAACCTTGCTACACTGCAAAGAACAAACTATAACTCCATTTAGGACCTGGAAACCTGGTAAGGCATAATATTGTTGGGGACTTGTTAAGAAGGGGAGTTATGCTTTCTACAAAAAGTTTCATTTTTTTGCTTATTGGCATTAAGCAGAGAATTGCAGAATTCCATTAAAAGTGTAGTAATTTTATAACCAGAGGGAGTGAGATACAACTGAATTTGCTTGATTGCTAAAGGTTGAGATGCAGGATTTGGAAGGATATTTTTGCAACATTTTAAAAGTGTCCTGCTGGCTGAGGAGTGAGTTCATTTTTATTCCTGGACTCAGTAGAGTGGTTTGTGTAGGAGCAGTGGTCTAGTAAATTGTGGTGTTAGCTGAATTACTATAAAGGGCAGTACTCACCAGGGTTGTGGAGCAGTTGTGTATTTGATTGTTTCTAACAGTCACCAGTGGCTGTGGACTACCCACCCAGCCTTTCCCACCCCCAGCCCCGCAGGCATGGCATTTCCTTTATAGCCAAAGTTCTAACATCACTTCCTCAACAGGTCTTGGGGCAGAACTGTCATATTCTTAATAACCCAGCACAGTGCATAAAGGGTAGGTACACACCACAAATAATAATAAAAACATATATATATATATATTACATATTGTATATTATAAGGGAGAGGGATATGTAGGGAGTGGTGCAATGTACTGGCTGTGGGGCAGCAGTTTTCTGGGAGACATTCTGGAAACTGCACTGCTGTCCTATTTGCAGGCAACTCTCAGCTCTGAGGGAGGAGGTTGCCCACCTCCAAGCTGAACTAGCAAGGACTAAGGAGGCCTCCCCCACCCAAAGAGCACCACTGCCACAACCACTGCCTCAGAGGTTGCCAAGTATGAAGAGCAGTTGGGCCACAGTGGTTTCTGGGAGGGTGCAGGTGGTGGACCAGAGGTGAAGCCCCTAGTTGTACCTCTACACAAAGCATATGCCATTCTGGAAGAGCAAGGTTCCTCTATGATGGCACCCTCAGTGGAGACCCAGAAGAATGCTGAGGACATCCACAAGGGAGACCCACAAAACAGTGACAAGGGACACCACAGGGGAAGGAAACAGCCTCTGATAGGGTACTCAATTGTTAGGGGGGTAAAACTGGGGAAGGGAGAGGAGAAGGAAGTAAGGTGCCTGCCTGGTGCCATGGCTTGGAGGAACAGGAAGTGAATCCTCAGGATTGCAGAAGCAGCACCACAGAAGGGGGAACTACATATCATTGTCCACCTTGGGACAAATGACCTAGCTAGGCATGGGATCAATGTAGTGCAGAATGAATTTGTGGAGTTGTGGAGGGGCCTCAGATGGGTAGCAAGCACGGTAGTCTTCTCAGAGGTGCTGCCAGTCCATGGCAGGAGTGAGGCTAGGGTACTGCACACCATGCAGTTTAATGAATGGTTGCAAAACTGGTGCAGAGCACAGGGCTTTGGCTTCATTGGGGACTGGGGTCCACCTGGAGACATAAAGGTCTATACTGGCATGATGGTCTGCATCTGTCCATGAAGGGAACCAAACTCCTAGGTGACAGGTTTAAATGCTTCCTTGGCAAGCTTTTAAACTAGCCAAGGGGGGAGGTGCTGATAAAAAGCAGGACATTTCAAGCCTCCCCCTACAAAACATGGCAGGTACTAAGGTAAACACTGAGGTACAGAGCTCAACACAGGGCAGGACAGGGGTAAATATAAAAATAGACACGGGAAATAAGAGCAGGGATGGGGGAAAAAAGGATAAAGCCAACATTAAATGGAGGGCAATGAGTACCAATGCCCGTAGTCTGGGAAACAAGCTTCCTAAGCTAGTAGCCCTGATGGAAGATGAAAAATTGAATATTGTTGCAGTCATGGAAACATGGTACACAGAGAACCATGACTGGGATATCAACATACCAGGGTACACAATCTACAGAAGGGACACGGAAGGTAAAAGAGGAGGTGGAGTAGCTCTATACATAAAGGAAGGAATCAAAGCTACAGAACTAAAAAGTAAAGGGGGAGGACAAGAGGCACTCTGGGTCACCTTGGAGACAGGGAATGGCATCACAATCTGCACAGGGGTTGTATACAGACCCTCGTCTCAAGGGAGGAAATGGACAAGAAAATGATAGAGGACATTCTCAAAATGGCTGAAAAGGGAGATACTGTTGATGGGGACCTGAATATGCCAGATGTTAACTGGATGACATGTACTGCAGCCACATCCAAGAGCAGGGTCATTCTTGATACCCGCACTGCAGAGGCAGGCAGACAGCTAGTTTGAATCCACTCAGGAGGGAGCAATACTAGACCCGGTACTCTCAAATGGAGAGAGGATCACAAGTTTAGAAGTCAGTAGACATCTGGGGACAAGCGACCACTGCACAGTGTGCTTCACAATGAGCACAACCATGGAGATAAGCCATACAAAAACAAGGATACTGGACTTTAGAAGGGCTGACTTTGGCAAAATGGGTGAATACCTGAAGAATGCACTAGCAAATGGCCAAAAAGGAGGGGTGAAAGAACAATGGAGAAAAAACAAAACTGCCATCATAGAGGCAACAAGCCTTTGTGTGAAACCAATAAAGAAAACAAAGCGGAGTAAAAAACCACTATGGTTCTCAAAAGAGTTGGCAGGGAAGGTTAAGGAGAAAAAGGCTGCATTCAAAAAGTATAAGGAATCACAGAAGAAGCATGACAGGGAACTGTATCAATTAAAGCAGAAAGAAGTAGGGAAGGCAGTCAGAATAGCAAAGGCCCAAACTGAGGAAAAAATAGCCAACTCAGTAAAGAAGGGGGATAAAACCCTTTTATAGGCACATTAGGGAGCATAGAAAGATTAAGGGAGGGATAGTGAAGATTAATAAAGGAGAGGGGAGGTGGGCAGAGGGAGACAGTGAAAAGGCAGAAATACTGAATGAATACTTTTGCTCAGTATTCACAAAAGAAGATGAGGAGGAGTTTCCTAAACCAGACAATAGAAGCACTCTGGGTAGGGGGGTTGACACCAGTCCATTCACAGAAGAAAGAGTCCTGAAAGAACTCTTATAACTCAAGGTGGACAAAACAATGGGGCCTGATGGGATTCACCCTAGAATCCTAAAAGAACTAAGGGAGGACCTAGTGACAGCACTGACCACGCTTTTTAACAAATCATGGCAGGATGGGATGGTACCTGAGGACTGGAGGAGGGCAGATGTGATTCCCCTTCACAAATGTGGGAGCAAGGCAGAAGCAGGAAACTATAGACCTGTAGGTTTGACCTCAGTGGTAGGGAAAATGATGGAATCACTTCTGAAAGAAAGAATTGTTGAGTATCTAGAGGCCAGCGGGGCACAGGACCCAAAGCAGCATGGATTTACAGCAGGAAGGTCACGCCAGATGAATCTAATTTATTTCTTTGACTGGGTGACCAAAGTAATAGACCAGGGAGGGGCTGTGGATATGGCCTACCTAGACTTTAGCAAGGCATTTGACACAGTCCCACACAAAAGATTAATAATTAAGTTAGTCAGCCTGGGAGTGGGTCTGAGGGTGGTAGCCTGGGTAGCAAACTGGCTGCACAACAGGACACAGAAGGTAATAGTGAATGGAACACATTCTGAAAAAAGGGGGGTTACTAGTGGAGTACCTCTGGGCTCAGTACTGGGTCCAGTCTTCTTTAACATCTTTATAGGTGACATTGCAGAGGGTCTGGAGGGAAAGGTATGCCTCTTAGCAGATGACACAAAGATCTGTAACAGAGTTGATACACAAGAAGGGATAGAAAAGATGAGAAGGGACTTAGCAAGGTTGGATGAATGATCAGACATATGGCAACTTAGATTCAATGCAAAGAAATGCAAAGTAATGCACATGGGAAACAAAAACCCAGGAGAAGAGTACACAATAGCAGGGGAGGTACTAACAACAACAAAAATGGAAAGGGACCTGTGGGTAGTCATATCAGATGACCTAAAGGTGGGTAAGCAATGTGAAAAGTTGGTAAGAAGAGCCAGGGGGATACTGGGATGCATAGGAAGGGGCATTGCAAGTAGAAAAAGGGAAGTGGTTATCCCTCTATACAGACAGTTGGTGAGACCCCATCTGGAGTACTGAATGCAGTTTTGGAGACCTCATCTACGCAAGGACATAGACAGAATGGAAGCAGGCCAGAGGAAGGCAACTAAAATGGTGCAGGGTCTGCAGCAGAAACCATATGAAGAGAGATTGAGAGAGCTTAATATGTATACTCTTGATGAAAGGAGGGACAGGGGAGACATGATAGAAACTTTCAAGTACCTCAAGGGAATCAACAAAGTCCAGGAGGGTAGCATCTTTCAGAAAAAGAGATGTGTAAGAACAAGGGGGCACAATTTAAAGATAGAGGGGGGACAGCACAGGGGTAATGTGAGGAAATTTATTTTCACGGAGAGAGAGGTGGATACATGGAACCACCTCCCTGAGGAGGTCATTGGGTCTAAAACAGTGGAGGAATTCAAAGATGCATGGGACAGACATAAGGCAATTATAGTGGGGGTTGCAGGAAGAAGGCTGTTGGTTAACTAGAATCTGCAGCTTATCCAGTAGGTAGGGAAATGGGCAGACTGGGTGGGCCAAGTGGTCCTTATCTTCCATCAAAGTCTATGTTTCTATGTTTCTATGTAGAAATTCTACTGAGATCTGGGTAGATTCTATTCCAATGGGGAATAACATATGTGAGGACACTGTCCCTATCAATGCATTTAAATAAGAACAGTGCTTGAACATATGCTGGGTTCTGATGCTGCACTCCACTGCAGAGAACTGGTTTCAGTTGATAACACAGAGTCTCCCATTTGGGTCCAGGTAGCCAACCACACCACAGGCTTTGACATGATGACGTGGTGATGTCGATGATGCACAGCACAATCTGATGTCATAGGTTACCTCGTAGCAACAATGAATCTTCCTTTAAAAGAGGAAGGCAGAGGAAGCTTATTTACCTTTATAACAATAGCAGTAGGACCATGTGTAGCACACCAAAAGTCAATGGCTGACTTTCAGTGGGACTAATGGATTCTGATTATGTTCTTGAAAAACAGTTTTTTAAATGAAAACTGTGTGCAGAACTGAACTGGAACTTGTAGTAAAGAGCTGGCAGATATTACATGCAAAGTTAAAAAAAATTGTAACTTTTATCTCTGAACACAAGTATTAAGAAATGGGAGTTTTAGATTCAATCAAATGCAGCCATGCAGGACAGTCTCATTCGAGTAAGCTCCGTAACAGTCTTCACCCAAAACAGCCCATGAATCAGTGATCAATCCATTTTATTCTTTCCTCTAATTTTTATTAAAAAAGTTGCTTAGCAAGTTTTACCAAGTTAAGTTTACTCTCACCCTATTCCAACTCTAAATTTCAGTCAGTGCAGCAAGGACAATCTAAACCATGTCTGTGTCTTGAAACAGTGCCAGAAGCAGAAACAGAAGCACTTTACAAAACAAAATTCTTTCCTGCACTCTTATCAGCTGTTTTTATGAGGGAGGACTGTTTTTCCTAACCCATTGTGATCAGATGCTATAGAAAATAGACATGCAGGGTGAGTTGATGATGACTGAACAAACTTTGCCAGCAGAGAGACATGAGACTGTAATCAAAACAAAACAAAAACAAAAAACACTTAAGAGACTGATGTTAGACACACCTATAGTACCAGAAAATGGCTGAGATACCACTGTGCTAATTTCTGCTAATAATCTACTAACTGTTACCCATTTGAGTTGATAATGCAAGAAATGTCAGCTATTAAAATAACTGTCTTAGAAAGTTTTGCAGGCTTCCATAATTTACAACCTAATAGTCTTCAGGTGAAGCTACCTCTGGCTGGAAGCTGCAACACTGGACTTAAGATTTGCAAGAAAGCGAGTTGTGCTCACAACAGAGGGAGGTGAACCTTACAATTTACAATTATCTTTGGTTTGAAGCAGATTCCTCAGGAAAGTTAATATTCTTCAGATGGAGGATACTTCAAACTGAAGGGTAAAATAAGGAACTTAGAATTATCAGAAAAGGCAGTCTTTCAATCAACAGAGGGAGGTGGAGCTTGCTTTACTTTTGTTACAATTGCTAAGATTTTCAGTGCAGTAAGAGTTCAACCCACAAGGGCTTAATACTGTTTTCTGTGTCTGCCCTTCTGCACAGCTGACTTGATTGGAGTGAGTGATTGACTGTTTGCATTGCAATATTTGTAATACTGTGAGTTATTCACTGGGCTAAACATTTGTCAGAAGTCCTGAATTGAGAGCAGGTTACAGGCTGTGTATTGGACCCAGACGGTGCCTAGGTGGTGGAAACTGTTTTTTTTCTTTTGTTTATCTCTGTGTGCCTTAAAAGGCCAGGCTAGACTGTGTCAGGAAGTGCTTACATCACAGCTACTTAACAGCCAATAGCTCTGGAAGAGTCTTACAGACCTTGATAAAAGTACTAATTTTAGCAGGCTCATCAGATAACCTAATAGTCTTCAGGTGAAGCTACCTCTGGCTGGAAGCTGCAACACTGGACTTAAGATTTGCAAGAAAGTGAGTTGTGCTCACAACAGAGGGAGGTGAACCTTACAATTGTCTTTGGTTTGAAGCAGATTCCTTAGGAAAGTTAATATTCTTCAGGTGAAGGATACTTCTAACTGAGGGGTGAAATAAGGAACTTAGAATTATCAGAAAAGGCAGTCTTTCAGTCAACAGAGGGAGGTGGAGCTTGCTTTACTTTTGTTACAATTGTTAAGATTTTCAGTGCAGGAAGAGTTTCAACCCACAGGGGCTTAATACTGTTTCCTGTTTCTGCTCTTCTGCACAGCAGACGTGTTTTGGGGCTGACTGCTTTCAAAGCACAAGTCACCAGGCTGTTTTGGAGCTGGGAAGGTTTGCCTGTGTCTGACTTGGATGTTTGGATTTTTCTCTGTTTGATTAGCAGGGTATTTTCTCTGTCAAATTGTCCTGTAGGGCATCTTGCTGACAGGAAGGCACTCATCGCAGTGGTAGGTCAGAGTTTTTAGCTGATTGTTTCATGAGGGCACAGTTTAGGCCCAAATCCTTCCCACCCCTCACCCACCCACCCTGGAAATAGTTCCTTTATACCTGGGGTTCTGACATCATTTCCTCAAGAGGGCAAGGTGCATATCACTATCATATCCTCTCTAGCACACTGCAATGACAATATAAGCATACACATTATACAAATACATATATTTCTATATAACACACACACACACACACACACACACACACACACAAAAACCTAAACAAGGTAGACAATTATGTGGGGAGTAGTGCAATGTAATGGCTGTGGGGCAGCAGTCTTCCAGGAGTCTTTCTGGAGGCTGAGATGCTGCCTGTTTGCAGACAACTATCTGCCCTGAGGAGGAAGTTGCCCATTTTCAGGCCACACTGGACAGTTGAGGAACCTCCCCATCCAGGGAGCACCAGAGCCACCACCAGTACCTCAGAGGTTGAATAAAGCACAGTAGTTGGACCACAGTGGGCTCAGGAGGGTAAGGGTGGTGGAACAGAGGCACACCAGTCAGTTGTTCCTCCACAATCCATACACCATTCTGGGGGAGCATAGTTCCCCTATGGATATACCGGCAGAGGAGACTAAGGAGGGTGCAGGCAACTGTCTGAGGAGGCCCTCAGGAAGGAGGCAGAGGGCACCACAGGGAAAGGAAGCAGCTCCTGGTGGGAGACTCAATTATTAGGGGGATAGAACTGTGGGGGGCAGGGAAAACTGAAGTAAGGTGTCTGCCTGGTGCCATGGCTTGGAGGGACAGGAAGCGCAACCTTAGGATCACGAGAACAGTTGCACAGGAGTCTGAGCTGGACATCATTGTCCACCTAGGGACAACTGACTTGGCTCATCATGAGATTAGAGCAGTGCAGAAGGACTTTATAGAGTTGGGGAGGGGCTTAAGAAAAGTAGCACACACAGTATCCTTCTCAGAGGTGCTGCCTGTCAGTGGCATGGGTGAGGCGAGGGTACTTTGCACCATGCAGTTTAACGAATGGTTGAAAAAATGGTGTGGAGCACAGGGGTTTGGCTTCACTGGGGACTGGGGTTCCACCTGGAGGGACACCAGCCTATACTGGCAGGATGGTCTGCATCTGTCCAGGAAGGGAACAAGTCTTTTGGGCAGTCAGTTTAAATGCTTCATTGGCAAGCTTTTAAACTAGTCAAGGGGGAGGCACTGATAAGCAGCAGGAAAATCTCAGCCTCCCCCTACAAAGCAGGGTACTAAATGAGAAAAAGACCAAGGTAGATAGGTCAGTGGGGGATGCTGCTACAGAAGGTAAAGCCATCAAAAAATGGAAAGCAATGAGTACCAATGCCCATAGTCTGGGTAACAAGCTTCCTGAATTAGTGGCCTTGATGGAGGAGGAACATCTGGATATCGTGGCAGTCACAGAAACATGGTACACAAAGAACCATGACTGGGACGTAAACATACCAGGATACACTATCAACAGGAGGGACAGGGAGGGTAAAAGAGGAGGAGGAGTAGCTCTCTACATAAGAGAAGGAATCAAACAACAGAACAAAAGGGTAAACAGGGAGGAGAAGAAGCACTGTGGGTCAATTTGGAGGCAGGCAATGGCACCACAATCCACACAGGGGTTGTATGCAGACCCCTCTCTCAGGGGGAGGAAATGGACAAGGAAATGATAGAAAGTATACTTAGAATGGCAGATAAAGGGGAGATATTGCTGATGGTGATCTGAATATACCAGATGTTAACTGGAGTGCAGTTGCAGCAGCCACTTCTAAGAGTGGGGTTATTCTAGATGCCCTACAGGGGGCATGCCTTAGACAACTAGTATTGGAACCCACTCGAGAGGGAGCAATCTTAGACCCAGTCCTCTCAAATGGAGATGGAGAAAGGATCACAGATGTAGAAGTGGGTAGCCATCTGGGAACTAGCGACCATCGAACAGTATGGTTCACAATAAACACAGCAATAGAGTCAAGCCATACAAAGGCAAAAGTACTGGACTTTAGGAGGGCTGACTTTGCCAAAATGGATGAGTGCCTAAGGAATGCACTAGCAAATGGGCAAGAAGGAGGGGTGGAAGAACAATGGGGAATAATAAAAACTGCCATCACAGAGGTAACAAGCTTTTGTGCGAAGCAAATAAACAAACAAAACGATGTAAGAAACCACTATGGTTCTCAAAGGAGGTGGCAGTGAAGTTTCAAGAGAAAAAAAAAAGCATTCAGAAAGTGCAAGGAATCACAGAAGGAGCAGGACAGAGAATTGTATCAGTTAAAGCAAAAGGAAGCTGGGAAGACAGTCAGAACAGCAAAGGCCCAAACTGAGGAAAAGATAGCCAACTCAGTTAAAGAGGAATAAAACCTTTTTAGGTACATCAGGGGCGAAGGAAGACTAAGGGAGGGATAGTGAGGCTTAATAAAGGGAGGGTGAGCAGAGGTGACTGTGAAAGAGCAGAGATACTAAACAAATATTTTGCTTAGTATTTACAAATGAAGAGAGGAGGTACCTAAAACAAACAATAGAAACACTCTGGATACAGAAGTTGATACCAGCACCATTTAGAAGAAAGGGTTCTGAAAGAACTCTTAAAACTGAAGGTGGACAAAGCAATGGGGCCAGATGGGATTCATCCCAGAATTCTAAAAGAACTAGGGGTAGAACTAGTGACACCACTGACTACCCTCTTTAACAAATCATGGGAGGATGGGGTGGTACCTGAGGACTAGAGGAGGGCAGATGTGATTCCCCTTCACAAAAGTGGGAGCAGAGCAGAAGCAGGAAACTACAGACCTGTTAGTTTAACCTCAATGATAGGGAAAATGAATGATGGAATCACTTCTGAAGGAAAGAATTGCCGAGTACCTAGAGGCCAGAGGGGCAGAGGACCCAAGGCAGCGTGGATTCACAGTGGGAAGGTTATGCCAGACGAATCTAATAGATTTCTTTGACTGGGTGACCAAAGTAGTAGATTAGGGACGGGCTGTGGACATGGCCTACCTAGACTTTAGCAAGGCATTTGACTCAGTCCCACACAAAAGATTAATATACAAGTTAACCAGCCTGGGAGTGGGTCCCAAGATGATAGCCTGGGTAAAGAATTGGCTGGAGAATAGGACACAGAGAGTAATAGTAAACGGAGTCCACTCTGAAGAAGGGGTTACTGGTGGGGTGCCTTGAGGTTCAGTATTAGGACGGTCCTCTTCAATGTCTTTGTAAACGACATTGCAGAGGGACTGAAGGAAAAGTATGTCTATTTGCAGATGACATAAAGATCTGCAACAGAGTTGATGCACAAGATGGGGTGGAAAGGATGAGAAGGGACTTGGCAAGGTTAGAGGAATGGTCAAATGTATGGCAGCTTAGATTTAATGCTAAGAAGTGCAAGATAATGCACCTGGGAAACAAAAACAAAGGGTAAGAGTATACAATGGGGGGTGAGATACTAACAACAACAAAAATGGAAAGGGACCTGGGGGTAGTCATATCAGATGACTTAAAGGTGGGCAAGCAATGTGAGAGGGCAGTAAGGAGGGCTGGGGGGGGGATACTGGGATGCATAGGGAGAGGCATCACCAGTAGAAAACAGGAAGTTGTTATCCCTCTGTACAGACAGCTGGTGAGACCCCATCTGGAGTACTGTGTGTAGTTCTGAAGACCCAATCTCTGCAAGGACATAGACAAGATGGAAGCTGTCCAGAGGTGGGCAACTAAAATGGTGCAGGGTCTGCACTGGAAGACATATGAAGAGAGACTAAAGGAGCTTAATATGTATAGCCTCGAGGAAAGGAGGGAGAGGGGGGACATGATAGAAACTTTCAAGTACCTCAAGGGAATCAACAAAGTCCAAGAGGGTAGCATCTTTCAAAAAAAGAGATGTGCAAGAACAAGGGCTCACAATTTGAAGATGGGGGACGGCTCAGAGGTAATGTAAGGAAGTATTTTTTCACAGAGAGGGTTGTGGATGTATGGAACGGCCTTCTGGAGGAGGTTCATAGGATTCATAGGAAGATACTGAGCTGAATGGACTTGCGTCCTATATGCTCACCATGATCATCTAATTTCTAATCTGATACATATTCCTATCCCACTTGGATTTGAACTCGGCAATAGATTTGCTAGCTACAATCTCCAAAGGCAGTGCATTCCAAGCATGCACCACCCTTTGGTTAAACCACCATGTAGTTCTCACTTTATTACATTTAGATGCTGTTAATTGCATTGTGGAGTCAAAAATAGTGGTTGAATTCAAGCATGCATGGGACAGCCATAAGGCAATTCTATGGGGTGGGGGTAGAAAGAAGTAGGCTGCTTGCTAACTAGGATCTGCAGCTTATCCATTAGGTAGGGAAATGGGCAGACTGGGTGGGCCAAGCGGTCCTTATCTGCCATCAAATTCTATGTTTCTATGTTAACAGGAATCTGCAGAGCATAAGATTCGCATATCAGATGCAGAAGCTAGAATTAGCAGCTTAGAGGACAAAGTGAATATCAATCAACTAGCAGGTGTCATGCTAAACAAAAAATGTCTAAATTGGAGGCTAAAGTTGAGGACCTCAAAAGTAGGAGCAGGAGAAACAACATCAAGATTTTCGATTTAAGGGAGGGATTGCCTATGTCAATGAATTCTTAATGGTTATCACAGGACCTCCTAACAATTCAAAGTACACTATAGAGAGATCCCTCAAACCTAAACCTGGACCCAAAGACAGACCTAGATCAATTGTCTTCAGGCTGCTTTTTTTCCAGCAAAAGATGCATGTCCAAAAATTGCTGAGGGATAAACAGTACATCAAATATGATGGTTGCAGGCTTAAATTTTTCAACAGTCTTCCCCAGACCTAATCAAAAAAGGAGATGCCTTCTTCCCAGCAAAGAAGGAGCTTAACAAGGCAGGCATCAAATACAACTTGTAGTTTCCCACTTTGTTCAGAGTTTGGACTTTGGCAGGTCCAAAGGATTACAATGGTTTTGAAGCAGCTAAAGTCAGTCTTTGCTAGCATTTACCACACATCATTAAGAACTTTGACTTTGGTGATGTTTAAGATTTCTGTCTGGGGTGCTTTGCTTGTTTGGATATTGCCTAACCAGTGTTTTGGTGGCTGTTTCAGGCACTCATCGCATACTCTGCTTCCCCTGAATGTGTTTTTTTTGCAAATAAATCTATATGCTTGTTTTGAGTACCTGGGTTGCTGTCTCCAGATTGCTGTTGTCAGTAGAGATGCAGCGAATTTAAAATCCACCAGCGAAGTGGACGCGAAGTGGTCACTTCGCGTTGGCACTTTGTTATGCAGAGTGCCCCATAGGAAAGACTCACTTCGCCTTGTTATTATTACTCTTTGCATAGACATTTGGTCTCTACTTTAAACGCGGAAGTGGGCATGGAGTGACAACAATATTGGCAGCATCCCACCCACACAGCCACCAGAATGAATGCGCATCCCCAAAGTGCTACTGTCTTGTGTCCAGAAAACTCCCCAGTGCTGTCGAAGTGAAATGAGAGTGTAGCAAGAAATGCAAAGTCTCCCAGAATTAATGGTGCACTCAGTCATGTCGCAGTGGTCAGGTCACACACGGAGTCACCAGAATTAATGTGCATCCTCAAAATGCTACTGTCTTGTGTGAAGAAAATTCCCCAGTGCTGATGAAGTGAAATGAGAGCGTAATAAGAAATGCAGTCTCCCAGAATTAATGATGCCATGCAAATGCACTGACAGATTAACATTGCGCTGCACACTCAAGGGATGCATATGAAAAGGCACAACAACACCTAACCAGTGCTCACAAGTCACAAATCCAAATCTGGAAAGGAATACATTTTGCCAATTGGGGGATTAGTGCACGGCAGTAACAATCCACTACCAGTAAAGATACCACAAAGCAGTATACAATTCATGCAGATGCAATGGATAGCAGGTTCACACTGCTGCAATTACTCTGTAACACAATAAAAGGTGTCCTGATTTAATGACATGCATCACACACACAGTCACAAGAACACTCAAGTAATGTGTAGCAAATTGAAATCCTTTAGTAATATAACTAAATGTTTTAAACAGACAAATTGTACACTGCTGCACCACAACAATCAGCAAAAAAATGTCAAGAATTACTGAAAATATTACTGTGTGTACATTAACACAGTTATACAAGAAAAATATAACCAAAACAGAAAGAATGCCTTTTTCTCAAAGTTAATCTACCTACACCACAAATATGCCCCCAAAGCACACCTTACAGTACCAGAGATGCAGCGAATTTAAAATTCGTTAAGCGGTGCAGCGAAGTGGACGCCGGCGTTGCAGTGGGCAATGCAAAGTGCTCACTTTGCCTTGTCATTACCACTTTGCGTTGGCAGAATGAGAACGCGGAGTAAGGCAAAGTCATTGTTTTTAATGGACTTCGCATTCCTCATTATGATTCTAAGTGATCCACTTGGTGTTTCACACTTGGCAGCCCCCCCACAGATCACATGGCTTACAGTACTGTAAGTCACATGCTCTCCAGCCAGGCAGGAAGGAAGTGAGTCACACAGACAGTTTCACTTTCTCCTGTGCAGACTGAGAGAGAGGAGTGTGTGTGTACTAGTGAGAGGAGTGTTTTTTTTGATTGCAGAGAGAGTTAACATTTGATACTTAACCCAACAGCTTTTTTAAAGCTACATTTTTTTGTCTTTTCTGTACTGCTTTTTACTTAATTTGTTCTTTCTGTAAATGTTATTTTTCTTACCTACTTAGTTGTTTGTCTGTGTGTGTGTGTGACTGGGTGTGTGTAGTGCTTGTGTCGTGAGATAGAGCAGGGTGAGGAAATGTCTGGGGCGGGGGCAACTCTGGGAAAGCGTGGTAGTAGGCATCGTCGTACCATGCTCATGCGTGGGGGGAATGGGCGCCCATTTGTGTTGGACCGCTCTAAACTTATAAGTGTCCAACCCCCGGAAGCAGGACCAGCACCGCCTCCTGACTCTGAGGCAGTTCAACCACCATCACCATCACCAAGTCCAGCACAAGGTCCTTTGGAGCAGGATGTGCCTGTTCCCCCAGGCCCAGGTGTGGATCCCATCATCAGAACTGTTGAGCAGTGTGAGCAGCCTACTGCCAGTTCATCTGGCCCTCCCCTGCCTGTGCCTGGTCCTCCCCGCACCTCCGTTGTTTGGCAGTTTTTTTACTGTGTCGGAAGGGGGACAACAGTGTGGTTAAGTGTCACCTATGTGCGGTGGAGGTGCGCCGTGGCCCCCGGGGGAGTCACCTGGGGACTGGGGGCCAGCGCACCCATATACTTAATCACCACCAGTTGGAGTGGCAGGCTGCCACAGAATGGACCATGTCTGCACCTGCTGGCCGTTCCGTGGCAGAGGGTGCTGCTGTGCATAGCGGGCACAGCATCCCTAAGAAGAGGAGGGCCACAGCAGCACCTGTTGCTCCACCAGCACCTCCACCACCACCAGCAGGTCAGCCTGTCGAAGTAGTGGACGCCAGAGAAGTGCGTGTAACACTGTCTGACTTGGCAGTGCTGTTGAGGAGAACAGCGAGAGGATGAGTGCTGTGGAGCAGCGGCTGGATGACATAGAGGGACATCAGCTTCAAATTATGTCCATGCTGGAACTGCTGCTGGATCACCATAGGAACCCACATTAGTTTTGTTTCCTCACACCATGTCACCTCCCCCCCACCTTCCTTGCTGTGCCATAAAATGTATTCCTCCACCATCCCTGACCCTTGTATGTAATTATGCCATTTTTTTGTTGTCTTCAGTATGCTTTACACTTTGTATTCTGGAGCCCCTTCCTTCTGTTAAGTGTCTCTGTGTTTTGTGTATCTGTGCTGTTTTGGTGCCTCATTTTTCTGCATCCACAAAAGGCATCTGTCTTTTGTCCAGAAAATTGACAAGTGGTAACACAGTGAAATGAGACTGTTTCAGCACATACAAAGTCCCCCAGAATTTATGGTACAGTCAGTCATGCACACAACAGTGGCGCAGAGTCCTCAGATTTTTTCTGCAGTCCCAGAATGAATCCTCCATGTGTCCAGAAACTTGACAAGTGGTAACACAGTGAAATGAAAGTGTTTCAGCACATACAAAGTCCCCCAGAATTTATGGCGCACTCAGTCATGCGCACAGCAGTGGCACAGAGTCCCCAGATTTTTTTTTCTGCAGTCCCAGAATGCATCCTCCATGTGTCCAGAAAATTGGCAAGTGGTAACACAGTGAAATGAGACTGTCTCAGCACATACAAAGTCCCCCAGAATTTATGGTACAGTCAGTCATGCACACAACAGTGGCGCAGAGTCCTCAGATTTTTTCTGCAGTCCCAGAATGAATCCTCCATGTGTCCAGAAACTTGACAAGTGGTAACACAGTGAAATGAGACTGTTTCAGCACATACAAAGTCCCGAATTTATGGCGCACTCAGTCATGCGCACAACAGTGGCACAGAGTCCCCAGATTTTTTTTCTGCAGTCCCAGAATGCATCCTCCATGTGTCCAGAAAATTGACAACTGGTAACACAGTGAAATGAGAGTGTTTCAGCACATACAAAGTCCCCCAGAATTTATGGCGTACTCAGTCATCGCACAACAGTGGCACAGAGTCCCCAGATTTTTTCTGCAGGCCCAGAATGCATCCTCCTTGTGTGCAGAGAAGTGAAAAGTGATCATCTCAGCTGGATTGAACGGTGCCCTTTGGATGTACAGTAATAGTAGCCTTGGTGAGTATGTATGTATATATGTGTGTATGTGTGTATATATATATATATATATATATATATATATATCTATATAGTTGTGTATTTTGTAGGTGATGATGAGGGGGTTTGAACTTGACATAGACATGTATTCAGGCAATTGTTCTGCATCACACACAGGTGACTCCATCTCCGAACTGTTGCTGTGCACCGTCCAGTGTTCAATGAGAATTTTTTGCACTTAAATGGAACTGGATAACTCTCAAGCCCATGAAGGTAAGTATTTATTTTTTTTTGGGGGGGGATCATATTTTCAGTTTTGTCTGTAATGGTTTGTTATTTTTTTATTTCTTCACAGATTTCATCAGCATTCTTCTGGAGTCCGGTTCTTAATGATGGTCATGGTCATGGAATGAAATGACTTCTGTGTGTTGCGTGTGTGCCCAAGCTCCAGTCAGGGAGAGGTGTGCCTGATCATATTGATGAACTTCTTTGGATAAGGCCACTTTGACAGAACAACAAAGTATCGTGAATTTTCCCAAAAAAAGAAATGAATTACTTCTTAAAAGTTAAAACTTCAGTGTTATGTGTCCCTCCCTGGTTCTCAAATCTCAATCCCTATTGTCAATTAAGTTACATTTCAGAGACACATCTGGTCAAGTACTAAGACAACCTGTTGTTTGCAATATTTGCAGCAGTCTGTACAAAGCAATGAAACAAATGAAATAAAATCTTCATACTTACCAGAATGGATTTCACATGAACATTATATAGCTTCCTCTCTGTCTGTATGGTATAGCTACAGCATCTTTCCCAACAAGTAGTATTACCAATGCAGCCTGTTTTTGTTCTCCTGTAAAAGAAACAAAATAAGTGTACTGTATGTGTTTTGCCACTGTGGCTCTGAAAAGCTACAGAAAACAAAACAGACAACTTAAGAAAGTGAGGCAGCATAACAAACATGAGTGCACATACTCACTTTATGGTTTAAATATTAAGAAGCTGGTGGTGGTGGTGCACTGGTAGACTGGTGGTCAGTGGTGGGAAGACTGACTCATGGTGGCAGCAGAGTTGGATAACATCAGTCCCAGTGGTAGACTGGTGGTCCGTGGTGGGCAGACTGACTCATGGTGGCAGCAGAGTTGGATAACATCAGTCCCAGTGGTAGACTGGTGGTCCGTGGTGGGCAGACTGACTCATGGTGGCAGCAGATTTGGATAACATCAGTCCCAGTGGTAGACTGGTGGTCTGTGGTGGGCAGACTGACTCATGGTGGCAGCAGACTTGGATACAATCAGTCCCGGTGGTGGTGGTGGTGGTGGTCCATGGGGGGCAGACAGACTCATGGTGGCAGCAGAGTTGGATAACATCAGTCCAGGTGGTGGTGGTCCAGGGTGGGCAGACAGACTCATGGTGGCAGCAGACTTGGATAACATCAGTCCCGGTGGTGGTGGTCCGGTGTGGGCAGACAGACTCATGGTGGCAGCAGACTTGGATAACATCAGTCCCGGTGGCGGTGGTGGTCCATGGGGGGCAGACAGACTCATGGTGGCAGCAGACTTGGATAACATCAGTCCCGGTGATGGTGGTCCGGGGTGGGCAGACAGACTCATGGTGGCAGCAGACTTGGATAACACCAGTCCGGTGGTGTTGGTGGTGGTGGTCCATGGGGGGCAAACAGACTCATGGTGGCAGCAGAGTTGGATAACATCAGTCCCGGTGGTGGTGGTCCGGGGTGGGCAGACAGACTCATGGTGACAGCAGACTTGGATAACATCAGTCCCGGTGGTGGTCCATGGGGGGCAGACAGACTCATGGTGTCAGCAGACTTGGATAACATCAGTCCCGGTGGTGGTGGTCCGGGGTGGGCAGACAGACTCATGGTGACAGCAGACTTAGATAACATCAGTCCCGGTGGTGGTGGTGGTGGTGGTCCATGGGGGGCAGACAGACTCATGGTGGCAGACTTGGATAACATCAATCCAAGTGGTGGTGGTGGTGGTACGTGGGGGGCAAACAGACTCATGGTGGCAGCAGAGTTGGATAACATCAGTCCCGGTGGTGGTGGTCCGGGGTGGGCAGACAGACTCATGGTGACAGCAGACTTGGATAACATCAGTCCCGGTGGTGGTCCATGGGGGGCAGACAGACTCATGGTGGCAGCAGACTTGGATAACATCAGTCCCGGTGGTGGTGGTCCGGGGTGGGCAGACAGACTCATGGTGACAGCATGACATAGAGGGACATCAGCTTCAAATTATGTCCATGCTGGAACTGCTGCTGGATCACCATAGGAACCCACATTAGTTTTGTTTCCTCACACCATGTCACCTCCCCCCCACCTTCCTTGATAACATCAGTCCCGGTGGTGGTGGTCCATGGGGGGCAGACAGACTCATGGTGGCAGACTTGGATAACATCAATCCAAGTGGTGGTGGTGGTGGTACGTGGGGGGCAGACAGACTCATGGTGGCAGCAGACTTAGATAACATCAGTCCCAGTGGTGGTGGTGGTGGTGGTGGTCCATGGGGGGCAGACAGACTCATGGTGGCAGCAGACTTGGATAACATCAGTCCCGGTGGTGGTGGTCCGGGGTGGGCAGACAGACTCATGGTGGCAGCAGACTTGGATAACATCAGTCCCGGTGGTGGTGGTGGTGGTTGGTCGTCCATGGGGGGGCAGACAGACTCATGGTGGCAGCAGACTTGGATAACATCAGTCCCGGTGGTGGTGGTCCGGGTGGGGGCACACTGCCTTTTAAATACTGCAGTTAAAACCTGCCAACATTAACCACATCATCATCCTCATAAAGAAAACTGCCCTCACAGTCATCGATGTCTGAAGTCTGATCACTGGGAAATTCTTTCTCCATTGTGTCATCATCTACATCAGTGGTGGGCTGTTTCAGGCAGCCACTGCCAGTGCCACCGGGATGCTCCATTTCCACATCAGCAAGACCACCATGACTAGACCGGGGTACGAATACCGAGGTTGCAGTCTGTGCTGGTATGTGCCTCTCATTCATTTTAATGAATGTTAGCAAACTAACATTTGCAGGTGACAGGTTTGTCCGACGATCCCTGACTATTGCACCTGCTGAGCTGAATACCCTCTCAACACTTATGCTGGAGGGTGGGCATGTGAAGTACTTCAGTGCCACTGCAGTCAGCTCTAGCCATTCACTGACCTTTCCACTCCAGTACAAAAGAAGATCTTCACTTATTGTCAGATGCCTGTTTTCAGATAAATATGACTCAACCATTCTCTGTGCCCCACTAAGTCCAATTGTTGATGCATCAGCCTGTTCCCCGGAATCATTGATGTCACAAATACCCACTTGGGACAAAGCCTCCCAAAGCGGGTTGATGCAAACCACTTTAGATGACAGACCACCAGGAACTACAGTTCCATTACCCTTGCATGATATGCTTGCTGGTCCTCCAGCTACACCTTCAGCTGGATTATGCTGCTGAGGTTTGCAAACCTCGGCACGTGACTTCTGTGCCCCATGAACCAAGCGAACCAGTTGACCACTGATATTTTTTACCTGTTCAGGCCCTCCATCCAGTACTGATGCAATTCCATATTTGTATCGTGGGTCCAGCATTGTTGCCATGGCAAAGTTGTCACTGCGTTGAATGCTCACAATGTGACGATTCTGGTCGAATACTGTCAGCACATGTTGCAGCAACATACTGCTACCACCATCTCCGGCAACATCAAGGCTATGCTGTACATTCACCAATGTCTGCCTCAGCACCCACAGCAGTGGAATTGATTGGCTAATGGAGGCAGACTCACCACTCACTGCCTGTGTGGCATGTTCAAAAGGCCACAAAATTGTTATTACAGAGTCCATGAGGCGCCACTGTTCAGTCATCATAGACTTGGAGGACCCAGAACTGTCACGGCTAGTGTGCATAACAAGATATTCTGTGATGGCTTTGTATTGTTCATACAACCTCTCTGCCATGTATAACATGGAGTTCCATTGGGTGACAACTTCCAGCTTCAAGCGGTGCTGAGGCAGGCTGTTTCATATCTGCAACTGCCACAGTTGGTCACGGACCTTTCCAGATCTTGAAAAGTGAGAGCAGATACGTCGTGCAATGGTCAGCATTTCCTTTATGTCAGGGTGCTGCAGAAACTCCTGAATCACAAGATTTAAACAGTGGGCCATGCATGGAACACGAAAAAAAACACCATTCGTGATGCATTTGACCACATTTGACCCATTGTCACTTGCTATGAACCCAGCTCTCAGGGACAGAGGGTTTAGCCATCTGTCAGTTTCAGTCAGTACCATGTCCAACAATGTTCTCACCAGTGTGTGAACAGGTCACACTGCGCATAGCAATTGTTGCATGCTGGCGAATTCCAGGAAGATTGCTACCTTGACAATCCACCTTCCTGCACTGATTATTCACACTACCAGCATCACAAACAACCCCGGCACCTGCGCCCAGTGTGCAGTTATATACAGATATGAACTCCCCGCTGTTTTGCCACTTGTCCACATAACCAGACTTAAATGGATGAATGGAGAGGAGGAATGTTGAAGGGCATGTCTTACTGAGTCTGAGACAGTGCGGAACAACTCAGGAACAGCACGGGTAGAAAAGTATGTCCTGGATGGGACTTTCCATTTTGGACAGGCATGGGCAGCAAACTGCTGGAACCCAGAATTCTCCACAAAGGAGAAGGGCAAAAAATTGATTGCCAGCATTTCTGCTACAGCAGCATTAAGTTCACGTGACACTGTATGATTGGGGGGTACTTCAGCTTATGCTCAAAAACACTCTGTAATGTGGGCTGACTTAAATGTTTTACAGGCTGTGTGTTGGTCACAGGTTGTGCTCTGTGATGAATGGCATTGGCAGGGGGTGGACTGTGGACATTTGATGAAGACGGTTGCACAGGTGGTGATGACAAATCCAGAAATGACGTTATTTTTCCGGATTTGCCAACTGGGGTTTATGTACCACTTGCACTACACATACTGCATTCACCACCACCACCACAAAAACTGCTACTCTCACCAGCACTGGTCAACATTTCAAAGTCATTATGGCCCTCCACCTCATCATCATCATGCCTGTAGTAATCCTCTGTTCTTATTGCCACATTACTGTACACGTTTAATTTCCTACTGGGCTTAACAGTCATGGAAGGGGATAACATGCTGGCAATGGTTGCCACCGGTGATATGGGTGAATGCCCAAGTCTGGTATTAGCTGCCAGCTTGGGCTGGGTCCACAGAGCCAAGTGCCTATTCTTAAGATGCGTATGCTGTCCTCCTGTCCCAAGATGTCTCCCCTTTTTACCTCGACTCACATGTACATGGCAAACCTGGCAGATTGCAACTGAATCATCATTTGCATCTTGAACAAAAAAATTCCAAACAAGGGACTGTGATGCTTTGCTTTTAACATGTCCATGATGATGTAGCTTATTTAAGTCTGTTATTTTAAGCACTGAAGTGGGGGGGGGGTGCGTGATGTTTTTGGCACTGCACACCTGGACTGCAACTGACCACCATGACTACCTATCATATTGAGTACTGGGTCATCATCATCATCCACTAAAACCGGGACATCACAAGTTTTTATGGGGGGTTGGATTCCGGCAAAGAGATTCAGAAATTTCAGACACAGCCACTTTTAATTTCTTTTTCTCCAGTTCCCAACTGGGTTCAATTAAATCATCATCATATTCATTAACATCACTGTCACACATATCCACATCTTCTGCTTGGATGCTAACATGTGGACTGCATGTTGCAACAACACCAACATCAATATCATCAGCATCATCACATTCATCATCAGCATCTACACCACCATCACCTAATATTTTTTAATCACATTGTGAATCACTGTTGCATGGAAAATGAGTGACATTAAGTGCCATGGTGGATGGAATATCACATTGTATGCTATCATTGACATGATCATCAGAATCAGGTTCAGTTAATGGGATGTTACTGGGAGTATGACATCATCTACGCTGTCACTCACTTGCACTGCTTCACACTCAATATGTTTGGATATGGTACACTGGTCGGAATTAGAACTTGACGCAACGATGCTAATACTACCTCCACCACCACTAACACCAGTAACACTAACACCACCGGCTGGGAAAACATCATCTCATCCAACTATCAGTGAAGCTACTGACTGGGCTGTAAAAAACATTGCAGGAGACATACCTTTCCTCACATCACCAATGAACTTCTCTGTCCACGTACTACTACCATGTCCACAGACCCTTTTACTGCCAAACATTGCCATGGCCAGAAACAGCTTTATTTACACGTCTCTTTGCAGGCATTTTGGGGGATCAACCACAATATTATTACCAAATTTAGATTTTGATACGTTCGCTTTCTGACTGGAGGCTCGCTACTATCGCTAGCTGGATGTGAAGCAAAATAAACAACTGTGGCTTCAGCAACAGATAAGGGGACTACTGTGTTGTGACACTGTCACGGAATTAAAACAACTTCTGTAACCAGTGGTGCTGATGGGGTCGCAAAAACAATCCAGTCTGGTAAAAAATATCTTTTCAACGTGGGGGGGCACTGAATACAGACAGTGCTGATTTTTACAGCACTATAAGCAGCAACACTAAGAACAGAGAACACGATCGCAGTACAAAATCAGGCAGCTGCAGTGGATAGCAGGTTCACACTGCTGCGCTTAGTTGCACTTACACTGATCTGTGTCACAAATTTTAAAAGGTGTATTATATTTGATGCACGCAACACTGCACACACCACACAGAACACTTTGTGTACAGTGCTGAATGAGGAATGCGACGCAAATGCGAAAGTTCAGTGTACTTTGTGCCACGTAATGTAAATTTGTAATTTAAACAACCTGATCTTATGAAATGCTGCACCACATTCACACAACAAGCAGCAAGAAAATCTGTACTATCACTGACAATTTTACTATGTGTACAGTAACACAGTCAGTTATATAACAAAAATATTGCCAAAACACAAAGAAATCACTAGTTCTCCAACTTAAATCTACCTACACACAGATATGCCCTTCCCCCACACAGCACACTTCACTGTCTTTCACCACACACACTCAGTGTTGTAAATCTACATTCAAAATCCACACACAAACAAAAATGCTCGATGATGTGAGCACAGGAGGGTTTCCTACAATCGATGAACTACATTTGGATCCCAAAAAAAGCAAGAATGCTTTTTGAACAGCTTTTAAAGATTCCTAAAGACAGCTATCAGAGCACACTGTCTCTTACTCTTTCCTACTCATACTACCTCGAACTGAGGCTGTGCAGATCAATATAGAGCCCATGTGACCTGAACTCCCATGAATCACTGCAAAATCCTCCTTCAGAGCTCAAAAACAAGGTGAAGTGAGGTGAAGTGAACTGACATCAATGTACTTTGCCTTAAAAATTGAAAGAGAAGTGACCAGTGGAGGCAGATTAATGCAAAGTAGCTGTTTTCAGTGCACTTTGTGTTCCTCATCATAACGCAAAGTACTCTGCTTCGCATTGCGGAGCACTCCGTGAATCCGCCTTTGCTCCGTGAATCACTTCGTGGACCGGATTAAGCCCACTTCACCCACCACTACACAGTACACAGACTGACTGTTCTACATTAACATTCAAAATCCACACAAAACAATAAACACTCAATGATATGAGCACAGAAGGGTTTCCTACAATCAATGTACTAAATTTTGAGCAAATAATATTACTCAAAAAGGCATTTTAAACAGCTTTTAGAGGTTTTGAATTGCAGAGCTCTGAGAGAAAACTGTTTCCAGCTACCACTGCACACACACTACCCAGGCCAGAACTGAGGCTGTGCCAAACAATCTAGAGCCCATGTGACATGCAATCCCATGAATAACTGCAGAATTTCATTTGGAGCTCAATTGCAGGGTGAAGTGAGGTGAATTAGATTGATTTCAATGTACTTCGCCTTACAATTTGTGGAGAAGTGGTTTGAGGGAGGCAGAATAATGCAAAGTCAATGGTTTCAATGGACTTTGAGTTCCTCATTATGAAGTGAAGTACTCCACTTCATATTGTGGAGTTATGCACATATTCCACGTTACTCAGTGAATCACTTCACGGAGCAAATTGGGGCCACTTCGCTCACCACTACTTACAGTACTGTAACTTACATGCGGTATGGGAAGGAACGTGAATGCCTATGGCTGTACTTCCCCGATGAGCTGTAGCACAAAACTCCCCGACTTAAAAACACTTATTAATGAGTACAATGGTGGAGTGGTGAAGCCTGGAGAGATACTACAAAACATGCTTCAATACATCCAAGTAACTAGTAAAAAAATTAATGTTGTGATTCGTGACGTGATCGTAAATCATGATTTGTGACTGCATTTGTGACTGTGATGATGAAGAACGTGATTTGTGTCACAAGTGACTCATGATGATAGTCCTGACTTAAAAACACATATTAGTGAGTACAATGTTCATGCAGAATTATGCACCACTCCTGACCAGTACTCAGAAGGGAAGCCAAAGAAACAACTGTGATTTAAATTACAGATGGAGATTGGGCCCTAAAGAGATGCAAATGCACAGACAGATTAAGATTGAGCTGTGCACTGAAGAGATGCAGACACAAAGGCACAACACCTAACCAGTGCTCACCATCAGAAATTCAAATCTGGAGAAGAATACCTTTGTCGGTTGGGGTGGGCCACGGGAGGGGGGTCAGTGTACTGCACTGCTGCAGTAACAGTCACTAGTACTAGTACCAGTAAAGATACCACAGAGAAGTACAAAAATCACACAGCAGCAGTGGATAGCAGGTTCACATTGCTGAAATTATTATGTGGCACAATAAAAGGTGTCTGATTTGATGACACATGTCACACACATACTCACACACACTTAGTAATGTGCAGCAAATTGAAAACTTCAGTAATATAACCACATATTTTAAACAAACTAAAATTATGCACTGCTGCACCACAACAATCGGCAAAAAAATAGCAATAATTATTGAAAATATTACTGTGTGTACATTAACACAGTTATACAAGAAAAATATAACCAAAACAGAAAGCACTGTCTTTTTCTCCAAGTTAATCTACCTACACTACATATACACCCTTCCCCCAGAGCACACTTCCACTGTCTCTCAGTACACAGACTGAATGTTGTACATTAACATTCAAAATCCACACACAAACAATAAATGCTTAATGATATGAGCATAGGAGGGTTTCCTATAATCGATGAACTAAAGTTTCAGCAAAAAAAAGGACTCAAAAAGGCTTTTTTAACAGCTTTTAGAAGGTTTGAATTGCAGAGAGCTCTCAGAGAAGATTGTCTCCTACAGCTTCCTACACACGCTACCCCAAACTGAGGCTGTGCAGAACACTCTAGAGCCCATGTGACCTGAAATCCCATGAATCACTGCAAAATTCACCTTTGGAGCTTAAAAACAAAGTGAAGTGAGGGGAAGTACATTGTTTTCAATGTATTTCACCTTAAGAATTGGTGGAGTAGTGGTTTGAGAAGGCGGAGTAATGCGAAGTCATTGTTTTCAGTGGACTTCGCGTTATCCAATATAATGTGAAGTACTCCACTTTGCATTGCAGAGCACGCCACGAATTAGCCTTCACTCCACAAATCACTTCGCTGGGTGAATTGGGGTCACTTCACCCATCTCTAGTTGTCAGCTGTGGCACAATGCTTCAGTGTCTTGCTGGCGAACTCATAAATAGTAATGCAGTCTCCTGATTATGTTAACAATCAGTTTAAATTTGGTTTTGCAAGATACTTTGAGAGAATCCCTTGCTTGATGCCTGGTGGGTAGTATGAGGAGCTGGTGATGTTTAAGCAAGCCCCGCTTAGTCTGGTATGGCAAATGCTAATGGTACCGTATTTAAATATGTAAATATTTATGACTCACTCCTGCAGCATGGGCACAGATTGACATTTACAGGTATGAGAATAATGTACAATAATGAGATTGTCAAAATAAAATTCTAAATTTGTTGTGCTGTGGGTGATGTTCGCCAGTTGGGTACAGTACTACTCAATTGATTACTTTATTTACTAGTTCATTGCCATTTGGAATTGGGGGAGTGGAGTGCTGTGATGGCTGTTTTGTTGTGAAGTCTGAAGGTTGGAAGAGTGTGCCTGGGCAGATGTTTAATGCCTCATGTTCGGGACATGACTCAAGCTTTTCTGCTGTCCACATCAAAATGTATGATCTCTAACTAAGCATTGAATTCTTCAAGGGATCTAGCCAAATTTTTGAAAGCAGCACCATCTTGAAAATATTTACAAAACTGGTCAGTTGATGGTTTGAAATCCAATCGTGTACCCTGACTTACACTGAGCCTTCTGTGTTCAGTCACTCGAGCTGCTCTCTGCGTAAGGTCAAAGGTTGTCAGCTCACACAAGTCCCAGCATGAACTGTTGTTGGAAGCTGATGTGAAATAAATCCAGGTTCTCATATTTAGCTTATTACTTTACTGCATTAATACATGCCTTTTCAATAAGACTGGAGCTTTTCTGGGTGTTACAGTTGAAAACATATGCTGTTACCCGTATAATAAGTATCTTATTTATTTAAAAGTTTTGCCAGGAAGGCACACAGAGCATAGTACTGCTCAATTCCAGGTGCATCCTGGAGGAGAAGGAAGTGGAGATACAAAAAGTTCAAATATGGATGACACACCAACATGGGAGCATAATAATACAATACATACATATACCAGGAAAGAACAATCATTTCACTTACACACCAAAGAGGGTAATGAGACAAAGATGAGCAATAATCAAACAACACCTCAAGTGAGATGGAAGATGATGGCTAGTCTTATGGATGGAAACAGGCCAAGGAGAGTTGGGCAAATGCAATTATCGGATGTTACAGACACATGGGGAGGACACGTGCACTTTGATGAGTTTATTGAGTTGATGAGGTGGAGGCATGTGCTAGATGGCATCAGGAAGGGAGTTCCATAGTTTAGGCATTCTATATCTGAAGGCTGCCTGACCTACAGAAGAGGACATGAGCGGTATTGCCAGGAGACGGGGGGGTCGAAATTTCTAAGGCAGTATGCTGGACTGGTCTGGGCTGACAGGGCCAAGGTGAGGTAGGGTGGTAGGGACTGGGACCAGAACTTGGCCATGAGACTCATACAGTGGGATAATTGATGATCATGAAATGAGGGGAGGTCGAGTGTCCAGTAAAGGGAGCAATGATAAGTGGAGGGGGACAATCAAGAGCGAAACAGCAGAATGAGTGGAAAAGTGTGTTCAGTCTGGCTAAGGTGGACTTTGGGGCAGCACCATAGACTACATCCCCATAGTCGAAGATTGGGAGAATCATTTTCTGTACAAGAGACCAGTAGGCAGGTAGTGGGATGCAACCATGGTTACGATATAACACACCCAATTTAGGGTGAAGCTTTTTGTGGATGGTATCAACATGTACAGAAAGGTCGAGGTGCTGGTCAAGCCAGACCCAGAGGTATCTAAAGGAGAAGCAAACCTCCAGAGCAATCTTGTTCAGGGTATGAAAGGAGGGAGGGGTGGGGAGCCGAGAGAGTCTTTGCCTCCTGCTGAAGGTCATGGAGACAGTCTTCTTGGCATTAAGAAATAGCTGATTTGCACAAAAGCAATTCTGGACATCACTGAAGTCCTGCTGGAATCTGATAGCCACATCAGTGGTAGAAAAGCCTGATGTATACAGAATTAAATCATCCACATACATGTGGATGGATGGATGTGGGCAGGTCATTTAGGAAGATGGAGAAAAGCAGCGGGCCAAGGACTGAGCCTTGGGGGACACCAGTAGTGACTGGAAGGGGGGTACATGGGGAGCTACCAGTCCTGACAGATTGGGACCTGCCTACCAAGTAGGAGTGGAACCAGATGATTGCCTCAGTAGAGAGCCCAGCAAGGGAGAGCTTGTCTAGGAGGAGGGCATGATAGATGGTGCCAAAGGCCTTGGCCAGGGTGATGAAGATGGCCGAGGTGATGTGGCCTACATCCATACTAGCCTGGATGGAATCCGTGACCCATACAAGGGAAGTGTCAGTGGAGTGGGACTTCCTGAAACCAGACTAGTAGGGTAAGAAGAAAGAGGTGGAGTTGAGAAATGAAGAGAGTTGCTCCAATGCAAGGTGCTCCTGGAGTTTTGCCAGTATGGGGAGAAGGGAGATTGGGTGGTAGTTTCTGGAGGTGGGTGTGTCACGACCCTTAGGAAGCGGTATAACGGTTGCATGTTTCCATTCAGATGGTACAGAAGCTAGGGAGAAGGATAGGTTGAAGACAGCGGTAAAGGGGAAGGTGGAGCAGCCAGGTATAACATTTTGGAGTCCACCCCGAGGGGCATTTTCCCTTAGACGGGTTGAGGGCAGACAAGGTGTTGTAGACTTCTGGGGGGTGACTTGGTGAAAGGAAAAGGACGGGGTAGGAGGTGGGGCCTGTGCATTGGCAGGGAAGGGGGAGGCAGTTTGATGGTAGGGAGGAAGTGAGAAAATGAGTGAGGAGGTGCAGTTAGAGAAAAATTAGTTAATGCAGAAGCCACTTCAAGCGGGTCTGTTACAGAGGCACCGTCAAATTTAGAACAGGGCTGGGGGCTGGGTGGGATGGGAGAAGAGTGATTTGATCACCTTCCAGAATTTTGCTGGGTAGTTTAGATTAGAGTGGAAGGTGGTTCTGAAATAGTTAGCTTTGACCTGACAGAATAACCTGGTGCAGGTGTTGCATAAGGAGTGATATTTTGCATGCCCTTCGGGGGAGCAGGCAGATTTGGACAACTTCCATGCCTGGTCCCTGGCTTTTATGTGGGTCATGATGTCAGCTGTGATCCAAGGCAGGTGAGCACCACTCACTCGGGTGCATCTATGTGGGGCATATTGATCCCAGATGGCAAGGGACTTGGACTTAAAATATTCTAGGGCAGAGTCGATGGAGGTGGCCCAAGGGATGAAGAACCAGTCAGTGGCTGTCAGGTCTCTTAGGAGTCAGGCAAGGTCCAGGGTGTTATAAGACCAGGTAAGAATGGTTCTGGGAGGGGGAGCCTTTGGCCGGAAGATTTTCCATACCACATAGATCATGTGGTGGTCGCTAATGGAGTCTGGTAGGAGGCCTGAGGTGGTTATCTGGTGTTGGGGAGAGGTGAGGGACCAGACCGGTAGGGAGTGGTTCAGTGATTTGGGGTTCAACCAAGTAGGTTCAGAGATCAGTTGGGCTAGGTTTAGGGTGGCACCTGGTTACAAAAGTTGGCGAAGGTACACGGGAACCAATTCAGATTGTTCTGTTAATAGCACTCTTTAAATTTGTTCTGTTCTAGCCTGTATTTGTGCTTAGAGAAGTAAACTGTCTCATCTTCCTCAGAAGGTGATGTTTAATTCAGAGTTTCTAAGGTAAGATATTTTTGTATACCAACTAGAGATGATCCTTATTAGTTCTGTTGGGGAATAATGCACCTAACTATTTTCTGGGTACTCTTCAAATGTTTGTTTTTTATTCATGCAAAGCCGATGCTTTTCTTATTTGATTGTTACCTCCCACCTAACATGTTCAATGCATAACTGCTTTAGTTACATTTGAATAAAGTTAGGGATTTTTTCTTTCTTTTTTTTTTTTTGTGATAGCACATCCATTGGATCTCACAATATATTTACGTGGAACACCTAATTACAAGATGTTCTAAATGTATTAAATTATATAGCTGGAGGAGGTTTAACAAACTGTAGGGTGATTTTGAATATTTGTCACATTAGTTGCAAATGACAGTTTATCCTGAGGGGTTCTTGCATAGTATATTTATCTAGTTATTAAGGGGGTGGAGCTCTAGTGATGTGTAGTCTACTGCATGAGCTCTTCTGAGAATATTCAAGGGGGGTTCTGTACATTTAATTGCCCAGTCCTTTATCTGATATTCCCAATATCTCTTTTATTGGTTGTTGGTTTGTGGACTGGGGGAAAACCTCTGCTTATGAAACATTTACATGTTCAACTGTGGGAAACTTTCTCCTACTTAAGTCATATGAGTTTTTACATATATTCTTTCCGATTCTCTTTTCCTTCTCTCACTCTTTTCTTCCCAGATCTCTTTCTTGTTCTCTGTGTTACTACAGTTACAACAGGTCCTTTGGATATATCTGTCATCTAATGCTCAAATATTTTTATTGTGTCGTAGACGCAATTTACAAATGTCAGCATATTTTGAGTATAGGGTTAGCAAACAGAAACATTTTTACAGATATAATCAACCATGTCTAATAACCTAGTGATGCATCTGATAACTTGAAATATAAGAAGACCTAATCACCAGGTTAAAAGATATTCAGTTTTAAGGCATTTAAAGAAACTTATCTCGCATATAGTTTTTCTTCAGGAAGCTCACCTAACAGAAAAACACTATGATTCGATGCGTAGGGAATAGGTAGGTCAGGTTATAGGAGCAGCACAGTTGATAAAAGCAGGAGTTTTAATCTTAATAAAAAGGGGCTTAAATTTCAAAAATATCTTCTACATTAGCAGATAATGGTCATTATGTAGTGGTTAGGAGGATGCTTAATGAGAAAGAAATCACACTAGTGAATGTTTATGGTCACAATGATTCCTCTCACTTAGCTTGCAAAGACCTTAGTAATAGTCTAACTAATTACTTGAATACAACTATTACATTGGCATGTGATATGAATAGCATCCTAAACCCAATTCTAGATAGGTCTAATCCTAGACATACTGATACCAGTTCTGATAATGATCGTAATAACCTCATGCAGGTGCTTTACTTGGTTGATGCCTGGAGGGTACTTCATCCTGATGAAAAGGAATTTACATACTGGAGTACTTGTCATAAGTCAGGAGCCAGGATTGATCAAATTTATGTTCCAAGGTTAGGGTTAAGAGATTGATTGATTCCCAAATAAAGAAACAAGTAATATCTGACCATTGCCCTGTATCAATCTCCTTCATGGTGGGAGATGATGTAAAAAAAAAAGAGGGGTTGATGGGAAATTAATAGTTTTCTATTAAATAATGACATTCTAACTCAGGCCAAGAAAACCATTAAGGATTTTCTAGAATTTAATAAGCCAACGGACATGTTTTGGGCTACTAACTGGGAAAGCTTAAAGTGTGTGTTTAGAGGATTTTGGATTAGTACTTCTTCTGGCATTGAAAAGGATAAAGCAGAGGAAATTCTGAGCAAAATCAAATTGATAGAAGATAAACTTTTATCTAATGCTTCTGAAAATATTTGGGATTCTTGGTCTAGTCTTAAAACCCAATACTATGAACTAATTGGGGGGAGGTTGAATTCGCTATATGGAAATTCAAACTAAATTACATAGATTCTGGTCCTAAGGCTTCCAGAATACTTGCCATTAGGCTTACGCAAAACAGCAATGCTACCAGACATTGTTCAATTAGGGACATCCAAAGTAATATGTTAATACTGGGAGATAAGAGGCCCAATGAAGTATTCCTACATTTCTATAAGGATTTGTGTAATGTAACAGATTCCATGCCTTCACATAATATTGACACATTTTGCTCAGGGCTAAACATGCCCAATGTCCCCGATGATTACAAAGCTTCCCTCATGCAAGATATTAATCTTCAAGAAATTAAGGAAGCAATTAACAAGCTAAAAATGAATAAAGCTCCTGGACCAGATGGATATGCTATCAATTTCTATTACAAACTAATCAATAAAGTTGCACACATTTTGTTAGGGGTGTTCAGGGAAGCCTTCAACAAAGGTCAACTGCCTTCTAGTATGACTCAGGGTCTCATCACCTTCATTCATAAAGTAGGTAAAGATCAGAATGATTGCAAGAATTACAGACCAATAACTCTTATAAATACTGATGCTAAAATATTGGCTAAACTTTTAGCTGATTGGCTGGAAAAAAGTTATTCCTTTGTTAACTGAAAACAAGCAAACACGCTTTATTAAGGGTAGACTGGCTGTTGACAATACCAAGAAATTATTTCATTTGATGGAAGTAGCAAACAAATCCACATCAACAGCTAGTTTGTTTTCATTAGATGCAGTGAAATCATTTGATAGGGTCCTCTGGTCGCACGTGTTTGAAGTTTTGAGAATTTATGGCTTCCCAACTGACTTTATAAAATGGTTCCAGCTATTGTACAACAACCTCTCCACCTCTGTTATCACTAATGGAATCACTTCACTATTTTTCTATTTAAAAAGAGGCACCAGACAGGGCTATCCTATCTCTCTGCTTCTTTTCAACTTGACCTTAGATCCTTTAACAAGGAAGTTGTTGGCTGACAAAGGTAATACAAGTATTGATTTGCTTGGTAAGGAATAACTGCTTTCCATTTATGCAGATGACATACTCATGTCAGTCACTGATCCTGGTCAATCCATTAAAAAAATCTTACAGATTATTTCAGAATTTGGCTATCTCGATGGATACAAACCAAATAAGGACAAATCAGCATCCCTTCCCTTAAGTCAATACTGTGACAAACAAAGGGCTGGAGAACTGGGCATAAACTGGGAATCCAAAAATGATGGACTACTTAGGAATTAAAGCTTTTAGGTCTGTGTCTAAAACTTTCAGCAAAAAAATGTTCTTTTTTAAAAAATCAGAAGACAGTCTAACTAGATGGAATAATCTACCACTGGGGTTGTGGGGTAGATTGGACTCTGTGAAAATGATAATTTTACCAAAATGCCTTTACACTTTCTTAATGTTGCCATTTAATATCAATAAAAAATGGTTCCTGACTATACAGGGTTTCGTTTCAAACTTTCTTTGGGCCAACTAAAGATGCAGAATGGCATACCGTAGGCTGTCTAGATCTAAAGATATAGGTGGGCTTAAAACACCAGACTTCTACTTCTACTTTCTTTCTAGTAGAATGACTCAAATATCTAAATGATTTAACAATCAGGTTGGAGCTGCCACTAATCCCAAATGGCTTGAAATGGAATTAAAATTAACAAAGGACAGCTCTTTTTCTCTCAGGTTTTAATTTTTGCTAAGCATATCAAGCCTTTTAGGAATAAAATTCTTACAGATAGTCTCCTGGTTCTGAGGAGATGGTCCAATCTGCTTGAACTAAACCTGCATACTGTAGATCTAAACTTCAGACCATTTTCCTTAATCCTACTCTCACAACTGATGGTCAAACTTTCAAGAAGTCTGAATGGGAGGGACAGGGAATAGCTAAAATTAAAGATCTACTACAAGAGAGAGCATTCATACCTTTTAACACATTAGCACATAAATACAACTTACAACTGGATGATGTGGACATGTTTGACTGCATAAGTAGAAGTATACAAGGCCTCATTTTTGAGGAAGGGGTTTATCTAGAGATTTACACCAATTCTCAAAGCTTCCAGGCTTGTATGCAGGCTAGGCCTAGAATATCTAGCTTTTATAATTTACTTCTGTCTGGATTTACAGTGTATCAGATAGCAGGCTAATGCTCTTGGTAATGATGCCAATAGCTGGAATGGAACAAGAAATGGTTAAGTTCCATTAAAACATATAAGTAAGTTAGTGCCAAACAGATACAATTCAAAACTATACATAACCTTTACTACACCCCACTACAAATGAATAAAATCAGATTAAGAGCCTCATCTAGTTGTCTGAGATGTGGAGATGCTAATTGTGACTTAAAGGAATAGTACACCCAGACTTTGCAAAAACATATGTAGTGCAGAGTGTTTTGATGTGTGTATGAAGTCCTAGTGTGACCTTTCCTCCATCTGCTATTAGGAGTTTTTCCTAAATTTGCTTGATAGCTTTATGGTAGTTTTATGACCCCTGGAGATCTCCATCTCAGCTAAGTGTATTGCTTTCCTTGTTCCTACAATGCATCCTGTCTCACGTGACAGTGATGTAGCCATGACCATAGATCTAGCAGCCAGTATTGCTTTACAATCAGTTCACAACAGTAGAGACAGCTATATTTTAAAAACTATACAGAGTTCAGCTTGGTGACTACCCTCATTATAAAGGTATTTTTGTTGTGAACACTGGTTGTGTATGTGTAATTTGTATGGTTTTCAAGATATTTATATTTGTTTGGCATGTTGTTCAGGACAAAAATAATTTTACAATGAGGATAGTCACTAAGCTGAACTCCTTACAGTTTTTAAAGCATTTGCCATCCAAAGTGGGAAATTTGGTAAAAAAAATGGACATTTAGTTAATTAGATGGCTATATTTTAAAAACTATACAGAGTTCAGCTTAGTGACTACCCTCATTGTAAAGGTCTTTTTGTCCAGAACAACTTTGCTCTGGTCATGTTTGTGTAGCTTGTAAAGTTTCCAAGATATTTAGTTTTCTTTGGCATGTGTGCAGATGCGCTTGCACACAGTAGACACTTTTTTTCTATCTGAGAGAACACTCTAGTAAACATGCCAAACAAATGTAAATATGTTGAAAACCATACAGGTTACACATGCACAACCAGTGTCATAGTTGTTCACAACAAAAATACCTTTATAATGAGGGTAGTCACCAAGCTGAACTCTATGTAGTTTTTTAAAATATAGCCATCTCTACTGTTGTGAACTGATTGTAAAGCAGTGCTTGCTGTGAATCTATGGTCCTGGCTACATCACTGTCACATGAGACAGGATACATTGTAGGAACAAGGAATGTAATAAACTTAGCTGAGATGGAGATCCCCAGGGGTCTTAAAACTGCCATATAGCTAGCAGGCTAATTTAGGAAAAATGCTTAATAGCAGACAGAGGGAAGGACACACTAGGACTTCACACACAAATCAAAACACTCTGCACAACATATGTTTTTGCAAATTCTGGATGTGCTACTCTTTTAATAGATATGTTCTGGTCATGACCCAAAATGACTTCTTTGTGGGGCAAGATTGATGATTTTATAAGGACATCTCTTGGCTAAGAGGGAATTTAAATGAGAAGACTGTTCTTGTTGGTCATTTTGATGAAACAGGACTAGGGAGTAAAGAACAACACTGTGCCATAGCTTTAATTTCAGTCTCTGTTAGAAACTCCACACTCAGACTATGGTAAGCTGAATGTTTACCATCTTTAAATGAATGGAAGATGGAGTGTTTGGAAGTTTTGAGAATGGAGAGAGTGGCTCATGTAATGCTAGACCAGATCTATATTTTTAACTCTAAATGGGGCACTATTTACAACTGTTTCACATCCTCGGTGTAGTAATCTTATATACTGCTAGTAACTAATCCTCTTTCTAGACCCTTCCCCTCTCTCTGGTTTTCTTTTCTCTACTTTCTCATATTGATTTATTTCTTCTGGGGAACAGTGATTCAATGTTTAGTGGAGTTACATCCCTCTACTACTTAGATGACTCTCCAGTAATTGTTTTTGTTTTTATTTTGTGTTATAAGTTACTCAAGTATGGACTTATCTGCCTATTTGTCTTTTAGGATAGCTTTATGTGATTATTATATTGATGTATTTGATCCATATTGATGGTGTTTCGTTCGAATATATTTCAACTCAATAAAATGTTATTGATAAAAAAAAGAGATGAGAGTTTTAACTCCAGAGGTGAGTGGGTTTGCATTGTTTCTTAGTATGAAAGCATAGTTACTTGGTGAATATGGCATGATTTTTTTCATTTATATATTTTGACACAGACACTGTGAAATTTATATAAACTGAACTCACTAAAATGGAATAGCAGAATACCGGCTTGTGAGAAGTCAGAACAGTACAAGTATGTCTATTGTAGATTGTAGTAGATATGAATGGAGACACTTATGAATATTTGAAATAGCTAGAATAAATTTAGATACATAAATGTTATGTCCACCAGGTCAGAATTACATATTGTGTGAAATATGAGTCCACAAAATACAAAAATATCTAATGCCTGTGGATAAGAACCAAATAAGATAATGAGGCAACAAAACTGATTATTAGGAGAGGTTAAATAATTATGAATGGGATTTAATAATTATGGATTTTTTTAAATATCTTCCCCAGACATTGAAGAAAAAAACATTTACAGAAAATATATATTTGTTTTACGTATCTGGAAACAATATTAAGGTAATTATGAAGCATTGGTCTGCTTCATGTTTAATGTATTTATTTATTTATTGAATTTTGTTGACCGGGTAGGCCCACTGAGACTAGAAATCCCTTTTTCAGGGGCAACCCGGGGGGGAGGGGGATACAGATAGTGACCAACTGAAATTGAACCAGTTTGAGCTGTTGGTAGTATTTTTAGTGAATGAGGGAAATTTGGCCATGACACTGGGGAAATCCCCCTACTCAACAGTAGGGGGAGCTGCTGTCCATTGCTATGATTGCCAGTTCTGGTGAACCACTGGAGAAGATGGATGTTCTTGAGGCTGGGCAGCTGGTCTCCTCCCCTGCCTGTGCTGCTCCAGAGACTGAAGAGTTTTTTGATGCCTCTACAGATAGAATCAATGGTTTAAATAAGGAGAAAGAGCAAACTAAAAAAAAGAAGCTTTGATTGTCCAGACAACTGTAAAAGGTATTTCCACTTTGGATCAACAGATGTCTACAGATACATCTCTTTCCTTTAATCTACGGACTGAACTAGAAAATGAAGCTCAGCACTTTTTAGATCACCAAAAAAGGAATAAACTCTGCACTGCTTAAACTAAAAGGTACAATAAGTAAAAAAGAACCAGGCCCTGCATAGGACAAAGCCTGTCCTAGCAGTAACCTTGACACTCAGTCTGCTCAGGGCCCTGTATTCAGGATGTACCAAACACCAATCGCTGCTCCAATTATTTATCAAATGTCTTCTTTGGATCAGTCAGGCGCTACTGTCTTTCCTTTTTCCGCTAAACCTCTACCTTCAAGTAAGCCACTGCAAAAGGATGCAGCTAACTCTAAAAGGACCAACTTCACCTTTGAGGAAAGAAATATTCTGACTGACCTGATGGTCTCAGATGAAGGAGTCCCCATTATAAATTAAACACCTGCCGCAATCCCTGCTTTGGCAACATCAACTGCTGTTGCATCAGTACAAGCTGCATTAGAGATACCCTCAGGAACCAATGGTAATGTCCTGTGGCCACCAGAGAAAGCACTCCAGGAATCAGGCTGGATAAGGAATTCAAAAGGCATATAGATGTCAGATCTGTCCTAGGACAATAGCATTTTGGCTCACACTACTCCTGAATGGAAACTTCACCTCAGGAACCAAGTACCAAAATGCATAAATGGAGGGTTAGCTGCTGCAATATTGCAGGGTATTAGGCAGCCACTAAATGACTCTGAGAGTACTGTCAAGTCTGCACTAGGCAATGGAGTTGTGTTTGTACCTACACCAGTAATTGAACCTATTATGTCTACCCATATTGCAGGTCAATCCAGTGTTATACATAAAGCACTCATTAATACCACTAATGGGACCCCCTTCCCCCAAAAAACTGATAACTGACAATATGCCTATCATGACTCCAGTACTCAGGTCTGATCAGCCTTCAGACACCAACCCTGCAGAGGCTACCACTGACCTCCTTCCCCCTTCCAAAAAAAAGCATTATTATCAGAACTTTTTACAAAAAGTAAAAAAGAAGCTGCCTCCCGAAGGAATGCAGTGCACATTTGCTACAAAGGGAGTTTGAAACTTAGACCCAATCGAAAGTATGTTGGCAAGACACTTCTAAAAGATACTCTGCATTTTATGGCAAATTAAGTTTTGGTATTTATCGATGTTTCGGGTGAAGATAATTACAATGTGAGCTTTCGTACCACTCATGCCCTGGAGACATTTTGTCAAAGATACAATAGAGTGAAATTCACACCACTTTGGAGTCCTTTCATAGTAATCCCTCTCACCAAACCCCTCATTAAATTTGTTACAGTAATGTTCCGCAATGAGGGGGTCCACATGGAAGACATAGTTTACTGGCTGAACTCAAAATGTGAAGTGCTAAGTGCCCCTGAAAGAATTCTAGACGAATAAAATATCTGGACTTGAGGTTGGATATTTAAAGTAAAACTATGTCAAGACACAGATGGAAGCTGCCATATACCAAACTCCTTCCTTTTAGAAAGGGATTGGGTGTCTGCTTCTATGCTGGACAGGCCCAAGCATGTTATAAATGTGAGATTCAGACACACCTGTCTAATGTGTGTGACACTCCAAGATGTGATAATTGTGGGAAAACTGGACATATAATCCACCAATATGCAAACCACACAAGTGTGACCTCTGTGAGGAGTATGACCATACCTTTTCAGAATAAGCGAAATGTTATAAACCCAGATTCCCTTATTCAGCAGGCCTAGGTTGCTGTCACAGCCACTGAACCTGAATTAGTTAAATCTGAAACTTCTCCTCGGAACCAGGATGCCTCTTCCAGTATACTCGAAGAACCAAGTGCAATTGAAACCTCCAAGGATGACCAACAGCCACCCGCTTGTACAACCATGGACTTAGTTGTCTCAGAGATTCCAGTGGCCCTGACACTTGTCTGTTATGAAGATCCCCCTCTAATACAATCCGAAGGCCCATTAGAGGTTGAACTGTCTTCTATGCCCCCCCCCACAACAATAGTCTACAGTCTCTGGGAGGAGGAGGTGCTCTACCAGGAATACTAAAGGAGATACCGAGTCTATCCAAGCAGAACAAAACAACCCCTTCTCAGTGTTGGCCAACAACAACTGGGGCAAAACAGATATGGACACAGATGAACCTGACCCAGCACCCAAAAAATCCAGAAGCTCTGGTTCTCAAGTAGAAACCACAGACTATAAAGGGGGAAAAAAAGAAAAGCAGAAAGAAAAGCTTCTGATAATGCCTTTTTCTCTCTAACAACAAATGTATAAAGGAAGACTGAATTCTTTGAATGTAAGTAGTCTGTTAAACTATAAAAAGAGACAGGCTTTATTACAGTATTTTCATTATTACCATTTTCCAGTGATTTTTTTTTTACAGGAGACTTGGATATATACAATGGACCAGATTCATTTGTTTAAATCTGAATGGATCTGGGTCCATCCTATTGGTCCTTTGGATTAGACCAGGCAGATGGGATTGGCATTCTCTTCCAGGACTCCATTTTCCACTTATCCAAACTCATAGACCTTATTCCAGGAAGACTTCTTATAATCGATGGAATTTGGAATGGAAGAGCCTCTAGGTTTATAGTAGTTTGTGGGCCCCAAATCAAGACAGAGAGAGCTGACCTCCTTAACTGTGCCACTTTTCAACAAGTTCTTGTCAGTGCTGATAGGGCTGTGGAGAGTGTTTCAGATGCTTTTACCCATTATTTCTATTGAATTTGCACAATGCAGATCTGCCGAGAGGCAGTTTCAATGTGGTCTTCCTTTTACACATTTTTACAATGTGTTTTCCTAGCATATGCCTGCTGATTGCTATATATTTAGCCTTGAAAGTTCACAGAAGAAATGGCATCTTATTTTCGGGTGCCAGAGCAAGGACAGTAGGACACTGGAATGTGTCATACATAGGCACGAGCTCTGTGTGGGCAATAACGGCCAGTGGCCATACACCTCTGGCGCTTGCATGCGGATCCATCATCCTGGTGCCTTTGCACTGCTCAGAGTGGGTGACAGCCGATGCTGTACCAACTCACACAGGTCCCAGAACAGGCATGTTACAGCCCATCACCCATTCATTTGTACAATCGGGGAACCGCGGATGCACTACCCATAGCCTGGAATGTACACTGCAAATGGCATTTCAGGATACCATACCCCATGGCACCCAGGATACCTCAGCAGTCTGGAGGATGGAATATTACACAGGGGAATGGGGGATAATGTGGGCCTGCAGTGGTGTATGACAGCAGGAAGATACAGCATTGACAAGGCATGCATTGGAGGTATGACAATTCCCTCTTACAGTTTGCCAGGGACATACACATGGCTACATACACTGGTGAGTCTGCAGCTTACATAGTGCCCCAATGCACGGTTCAGCCACTTGGGTCATTCCAGAGTGCAGGTCCCCGACCCAGGTCCATTGCAGTTGGTGGTCAGCCAAGGCAGAGTGTAAAGGGCAGTGCCAGTCTCCGCAACAGTTTGGGTATGGGGGAGTGGGGATGTCTATATACCAAGGCAGTGGGTGAGGGTCCTCTATGCTATGGATATGGACTGTGGTTTCCTCTGACATGACTGGTCCGGAGGGGATCCCTACACCATGGAGCTCTTCGGGGATGGAGTTGGAATGATCAGGGATAGGAGGGAGTACCTCTAGTCCATTAGGGCTGCCAGAATGCTGTGCACCTGGGTGCACCTCCTCAGCCTGCCTGTGGGTGGCTGGCCGAGTTAGGCCAGCTATTCATGGCCTGTGGGCTGAGCTGCTCTGGACTGCGAGGGGTGCATTTCCAATGAGTTTGCCACAGTGCAACATATGCATGGGAATGCACCCTCGACTTGCATGGCATACTATTTGTGTGCACCCTGGCCCATTCCCTTGCATCTGGCAAATCCCACATGTTTGAATAACACACTACAGTGCATTGTTGGAGTTGTGTGGCACATCTCCCCTTTCTGTCAGGGTGCACCACACATCTCCTTTGAATATGGGTGCCCTGGACTAGGCTACCCTGAAGAAATACAGTACATTAACAAAATGGTAAAATCATGACCCCACTGTAAACAAGATATTGCATCTAAAATGAGACAGCCCGAGTAAATACAGAGCAACAATGTGTAAATGAAGATCCCTATGACAATGAGATGTAGCATCTCCCCAGCACTATCCAGGATACAAAATATATGATAAGAAATATTTAAAGGAATTCTACTCTAAATTGAACTTCACTGTGTTCTCTGACATAAACAGTTTCTTTAAGCAATAATGCATGAGAGGGTATGGGTCATGCTGGGTGGTTGGGCACGAGACCGCAGACCAAGTGCATCCAATGTCTCAGACGTGAGGTTATTCCAGCACGACCCACACACTGGAGTACCTTATTGCTATTATACAATGGCTTGTTATTATACAAAATAAAAAATTAAAAAAACATTTAAAAAATATTTATAGTAGATTTTTAGTGTGGCAGTATATCTTTGTTTCTTAAGAGAAGATGCAAACAATGCAGCAACAAATCAATGCAGCGAGGTTGTTCTCAGATAACCTCACTGTTGCCAAGTGAAGGCAGTCAATCAGATTCCAGGATTTTTTATTGCCATTGTATAATTATTGTTTTCTAACATATTAGAATGCAGTATTTATTTTGAATGTTGTGCCCATGAGGATGATGTGTATATATGTGTGTGTGTGTGTGTGTGTGTGTGTGTCAATATACAAAATATAGGATAAGAAATATTTAAAGGAAATCTACTCTAAACTGAACTTCACTGTGTTTACAGACATAAGCAAACAGTTTATTTCTTATACCATATATACCATATTAGAATGCAGTATTTATTTTGAATGCTGTGACCATGAGGATGGTGTGTCCAGAGTACGTGTGTGTGTGTTTGCTGTAGCTCAATATATTTTTTTCCTAAAATACATAGTAGAAAATAAAATGCCTGCTGATTACTACATATTTACTGAATAGTAGTTTACTGAAGACCTGGCATATGTCTGAGACAGTGGGCCCGATTCCAAGATGAATGTCGCAACTCACAGGTGTATGCATGTTGTGACATTCACCGCTATGCCGGGATCCCTGTGCCTTATTCCAGAATAGGCAGGGTCCCTGGCACTTATGCCCTGCAATGTGCAGCAGCCGCAGGGTTGCGCCACAGGAATGGTGCAACGGACCTAGGTACCATAAGACACCAACCACAGGGAACAGCCCCCCCACCCTGAAACAAGCCCATACACCCCTGTGGGCCAAGGGGGGGGGTTGGCAGTGTGGCACAGGTGCAAGGGGGCCCGCAAAAAACAGACCCGGGTGCTGGTGGGTGGCACCCTAGTATTGCGGGGGCCTTCTCAGTATTTGGGGGCTCTGTGGGGCACAGTTGTGTGTGGGTTGCAGCACTGCAGGGGGGCAACTACCATTTGGCCAGGATGGATGCCCTTTAGACCAGCTAACAGCTGGTCTAACCCCACAGTGCTGCAGTGTGTCTTGGAATTGCATAACTGGGTTACAGTAGCTGCCCTCACAGAATAGTGCACAGTTGCTGCTGGAACCCCTCCTTCCACCAAGCCATAGGTGCTGCGGCTGGCAGATGTCCCATTGGGCACAGGCAACCTGCGCCATGGTGCAGGCCACTTCCTGGAATCCCGATCGGCGCAACACATGTCACACGGTGTGACTTGTGCCATTGGGTTTGGTGCAAGTCGCCTTGTGACATGTGTAACCCAAATTGGAATCGGACCCAGTGTCTTTAGGGGTTAAAAAAACAGTGTAAATTATAGATGGGCTGGGGAAAGGGTGGCATTTATGAGGTATGAATCTTCTATATATATCCCAAGTGAAACTCTAGCAAGAAGCTGTTTAAATGCTTAGTATTTAAATGTGCAAGTTGTAGCATTTCGAAGGGGGTAAACAGATCTCCAGTTTAATAGGCAACCAATATTTTACAAATATTTAACAAGCTGTTTCAGTTTCCTAATGGCATCTTATAAGCAGCTTGGAGTTACGTCTTCAACATTCTTAACAGAAAAAAGGGAGTATTTTATTTCAGTTGGCGTGGAAGGATACATTGAAAAGTCCAAAACATGTATTCCATACTAACATACTAAAATTCCAGCAGAATAGGCCTAATGGTCTTTCATGTCTGCTCGTTTGGTCAGCACCCACCCTGGTAGCTGACCTTGCTGCCCCCTCTCCCTCTCTGGCTTCTCCCTTCCTAGACCTGGATATTCTCGCTGCACTGGATTTTGCTTCCAGAACCCCTCCCCTGTACCTGTTCCACCCCCTCCTGAACCCCTCCACCGTCTCTGCGTCCACCAGTCCCCTGGACAGCACATTCCATGGCTCCATCACTCTCTCAGTGAAGTAGCACCTCCTCCTTTCTCCCCTGAATCTCCCCCCTCCAGCTTTCACCCATGCCCTCTAGATGCCCCCCGTTTCCTTTGGAGCACCCTGACTGCTCCTCCCCTATTTACCTCCTTCATGTACCTGAAGACCTCTATCATGTCCCCCTGGTACCTTCTCTCTTCCAATGTGTACATATTTAGCTCTTTGAGCTTCTACCCATAGCTCCTATCCCCCAAGCCCCAAATCATTTTGGTTGCCCTTCTCTCAACCCTCTCCAGGAGTTCAATGTCCCTCTTTAAATGTGGCCTCCAAAACTGCATGCAGTACTAGAGGTGCAGCCTCACCAAGCAGTTATACAGTGGGAGTATCACTTCCCTCCTTCTGGAGTGATCTCCCTAGCGATGCATCCAAGCATCCTGTTGGCGTTTGCCACTGCCCTCCTACAAGTCTCTCAGTTGTTCATCTTGACATCCACCACCACCCCCCCAGCTCTCTCTCTCTCAGCCATCGAGACTTGTAGCATTTGCCCCCCCCAGGGTGTACACTTGGCCCGGGTTTCTGGCTCCCAGGTGCAGTACCTTGCATTTCTCTGCATTGAACCTCAGCTTCCACTTTCTAGACCACCTTTCCAGAGCCTCCAGGTCCCCCTGTAGGGCCACCCTCCTCTCCTCCCCATCCACCACCGCCACCAGTTTTGAGTCATCTGCAAAGAGACTCATCTCACTCCTGATACCCTCCCTTATGTCAGAGATGTTGCTGTTGAACAGGAGGGGCCCAAGAACCAATCCCTGAGGGACCCCACTAATGACCCTCCTTGGGGATGAGACTATCCCACCTCCAGTCCTGGATCCAATTGCCTATCCATCTGATCATCTGCTTCCCCACCCCCCATTTCTCCCAGCTTATCCAACAGGCTCCTGTGAGGAACAGAGTCAAAGGCCATGCTGAAGTCAAGAAAGACGACGTCTGCTTTTCTACCCCGGTCCAAGCCACTCGTCACCCAGTCATAGAACTCCACAAGGTTTGTCTGACATGATTTCCCCAGGATGAATCCATGCTGTCTATCATCCAGGCACCCCAACTTTTCCAGGTCCCCCCAGTCTCTCCTTGACAATGCCCTCCATCACCTTGCCCACCACTGATGTCAGGCTGACAGGCCTGTAGTTCCCTGCCACCTCCCTTTATCCCCCCCTTGTGGATAGGCACTATATGCACCAACTTCCAGTCCTGGGGCACCCACCCTGTCCTCCGAGAGATGCTGAAGAGCTCCGCCAGGGATTTCACCAGGACATCCGCCAGTTCCTTCAGCACTCTGGGATGCAATTCATCCGGCCCCAGTGCTTTCTCCATCTTAAGGGACCTGAGGGCTTCCCTCACTCTCTCTGCCATGATTTCCACCTCGCTACCTTGTCTCCCTGCTTTGCCTTCCCCCCACCTGCCAGTGATGCCCTCCATCCCCAGACCTGCAGATCGGTAAGGGTCCCCCCTCCTCAGTTTCACTGTCTCCTCCTATGTATGATGCAGCCCCCCATTTTCCTTGGTGAAAACTGAGGTGAAGTACTCATTTAGTACCTCAACTTACTCCCCCGGGTCTTGTGCCATCCTTCCCTTGTTTTAATCCTGCTAATCTGCCCCTTCACCCTTCATTTTTCCCCAATGTTTCTAAAGAACCCCTTGTTCCCTCTCCTAATTTCCCTGGCCAGGTTCTGCTCCTTCCTTGCCTTAGCTGCCCTCACCACCCTAGTGGCCCTTCTGGCCATCAGCTCGTACTCCCCTTAGCCCCTTTCACTCCTTGAGTACTTAAATTGCCTATAGGCCACCTTCTTTCACCTCACCACCTCCTGAACCTCCCTGGTCCACCAACAGGGTTTTTGTGCCCAACCGCATTTTCATCTTACTCTTGCACAGGCGCTGGTAGCATCCTACACCCCCATCCTGATGATTTCCCACCTACTGTCAGCGTCCATGTCTGGCCCAAACCCATCCAAGTGCTCCTTAAGGATCTTTCCCATTTCCTTGAAATCTGCCCCTCTGAAGTCAGTTACCTCTGTTTTTGTACAGACTTCTACCCCTCCGAGGTTCAGGCAGAACCAGATAGTGGCATGGTCGCTCCCCGCCAATGGGTCTCTTACCTCCAGGTCCCCAATATGGTCACTGTCTGCCAGTTCCACATCCAGTATCCACTCCTCCCTGGTCGGTTCCCCCACCTGCTGACTTAGGAATGTGTCATGAAAGACATCCAACAACCTCTGTTCCCTGGCCACCGAGGATGTCATAGTCTCCCAGTCTGTTCCTGGCATGTTTCAGTCCCCCAACACCACCACTCTTCCCCTTCCCAATCTGCAGTGTCTCCCAACATCGGCCACCAGACTCTCCTCCAGCTCCTCCGCCAGCACATGGGATCTATACACCACTTTTATTTTTACTCTCTTGCCCCCCCCTTGTTATCAAGGTGACCCAAATTGACTCCACAGTTCCCTCCACCTCCTCCACTCCTCCTATGGCAATGCAGTTTTTGACTATTATTGCTCCCCTCCTCCCCTCCTCCCCTGTTCTTCCTGAACATGGTGTAACTCTCCAGGTTCAGGTCCCAGTCTTGCCCTGCAGTGGCCCAGGTCTCAGTGACCGCTGCCACATCCACCTCTCCCTCAGTTAGCATCACCTGGAGCTCAAGCATTTTATTGCCCAAGCTCCTGGCATTTAGCAGGACTACCTTTCACCCTTTCCCTGTACTTCCATTTCCCCTGCTCATGTTCCCGTGGGATTCTGTCTTCCCCTGGTCCACACCTTACCAGTCAGCCTTTTCCTTTATTCCTCCAGCTCCTCAGGGGGGTGGAGACAGAGTACCTCATTTATTGGACCCCCCTCAACAGCCTTTTCTCCCATCCCTCCCCCTTCACAAGTTTAAACCCCGCCTTTCACCAATGAACCCCTCTATTTTCAACTTAAGGATTTCCTTCCCCTCCAAATTGAGATGGAACCTATCTCTAGCATACAGCCCCTTATCCTCCCAGGCCTACCCCCAATCCCCCATCAACCCATACCTTCTGGTCTCACACCACTCCCTGAGCCACTGGTTTATCTTCCTAATCTTCCTTTTGTTTTCCCCCACTAGCCCTTGGCACTGGCAGGATTTCCGAGAAGGAAATTGTGCATCCTTTGTCATGACAGACCCTGGCAAGCTCCCTGAACCTTGCCTGTATCTCTAGCTCACTATTTCCCTCAAGGTCATTGGTACCCAGGTGGACCAGTATGTCCAGGGAACCTCCACAATCCTTTGCCAGCTGATATACCTCATGCTTAGCCCTGTGCACTGTTAGTCCAGGGAAGCATTTTGTTCTAATCGGGCAGGTTTCCCCCTCCCTATCCCATTTGATACCCCTGATCATGGAATCACCCAACAGGAGCACTCTGACTGCTCCTTTTCTCCCCTTCCATGTCTCTCATCCTTTCTACTGGCCCCTCCCCAGCCAGCTCCTTGCTTCTCCCCTATCTGGGTCGCCTGCCACCCCTCCTTATTACCCTGGCCACCCCTTTCCTCCGATTCTGTGCCTCTCCTCCTCCCGAGTATCCTTCTGTACCCAGCTACCCCCCGTCACTGCTTGCGACTGGTCCTTCCCCCCGATCTGCTAAACTAGCCTGGCTCATTCTCCCTTCCTTCCTTCCCACCTCCGTTCAGCCCCTCCTTGCCTGTCGTGCACCCTTGGCCTAAACTCTCAGTTCCCTTTACTGTATCCTCCTTATACTTCTGGTCCTTCTCCTTGCCCTTTCCTCCCAACTGGTCCTTCTCCTTGTACTTTCCTCCCTCTACCCCATCCTCCTCCTGCTCTGATCCCCTGCTCCCCCATTTTCCCGCATTCCAAGTTCCCCCCATTCCTCCTGCTATCCGGCCCCTGCCTCCTTCCCCCACTCCCTTTCCATCTCTAACTGCCCCTGTCATGGCTACATCACCCCTTCATCCTCAAGCAGAAGAAGAGAATTGAAGTGGTTACTGAGCCTAAAGTCTGATCCACCTCCCCACCTTGCTTCCTTCTGTCCAGCCACAACCATCTTCCTACTTCCTTAAGAATGTCCTGCCTTTGCCCCCCCCGTGAGGGTCCCCAGATACCTGTCTGCTTCCTTGGTAGTGTCCTCCTTTTGGGCCCCCTCTGCCAGGGTCACTATGCAACTCCAGAGTACTCTCCTGCACTCTTTTCCCTATGCCCCTGCCCCTAGTGGTTGGTGCAACCCTGTGGGAGAGCCCCTACCCTATTCCCCAACCATACCTCCCCCCCTCCCCCCAGCTGCCTCCTAACCCCCTCAACCTCCTCCATAAGCTGTGCCAGCTGGTAGCACACTGGGCAACCACTGAACTTCCAAGCCCAGTCCAGTATCATGGCTGCCCCACACCCTGTGCACCCCACCCCCTCCCGAAGATGCCAGCCCTAATGACGTGTGGTCCCATCCCCCTCCAAGTAGGTTTCCTTGGGTGAGCCACCAGGTTCCACACTAGTCCAAGATACATCCCTCCCCACTAATCAGGTCCCCCACTAATACTAGATACAGTCACACAGTAGACGGCTACCCCTGTTACTAGGTGCAGTACTACACAGTAAACTTATAAGGGAAGTGTACAACTGTCTAAGCGCCTCTCTCCCAGCCTTTAAACTCTATCCCCAGTGGCTAGAACTACAAGAGTTGCACCTGAAGCCTTCTCCTCCAATTGCAGGGCAGGTGTTCCCCTATAAATGAGCTGACCTCTGGAGAGGGAGGGGTGGGGAGGGTGGAATTTGGGCCCACACCTGATTCTCATGAGTGTATCAGCCCTGGTAACACACTCCCAGCCTTCCTCTGTTTAAACTCAGAAAACTCAGCAATCTCAGAAAACAGAATTACCTCAGAAGTTTCTGGGAGTGTAGACCGCACCTCCCCCCTCTACAGACTGACTCACACACTCTCAGCCCTCCTCTGTTTAAACTCAGCAATCTCAGAAAACAGAATTACCTCAGAAGCTTCTGGGAGTGTAGACAGCACCTCCCCCCTCTATAGACTGAATCGCACACTCTCAGCCCTCCTCTGTGTAAACTCAGCAATCCCATAAAACAGAATTATCTCAGAAGCTTCTGGGAGTGTAGACAGCACCTCCCTCCTCTACAGACTGAATTGCACACTCTCAGCCCTCCTCTGTGTAAACTCAGCAATCTCAGAAAACAGAATTACCTCAGAAGCTTCTGGGAGTGTAGACAGCACCTCCCCCCTCTACAGACTTCCATGATACTCCATTTTCCAGCTACAGATAGCAAGATGGCTGTAGGCTCTGCCCACAGCCATAAAAATCAAGGCCTAACTTTACCTATAGAAAAGGGCAGTTAGTTTCTACCATTGACCATATTTTCATATCCAAAAACATCTCTATTTTATCTTGTGCAACAATACCCTCTGAATTTTCAGATAATCTAATTTTGGAGATTCAAATTTCAAACCCTCTGAGTGGACACAAGAAACGAAATGGATGAAAACTGAACACTTCCATCTTATCTGACCCTCTAGTTCACTCTGAAATTAACAGATTGATGTGAGCAAGAACTTCTGAGTTCAATTTATATGACAACATAGGTTCATGGTGGTCTGATACAAAGAGAGATATAAAGCAGTGGTTCCAAGCTTATGGGAGGAAAAAGCAGAGGGATTATTTTTTGAAGTACCTTAGACTCCGTTCCCAGTTGCAGTATCTGTTTACCCTAGTTTTGACCACCAGAAATGACTATACTGATCAAATTAATAAAATAAAAACACAGATGAGGGAATACCAATATGACAGGGTGCAAACAATAAATGTAGAACTTAACTATGGTATAAAAAATTCCCCGACTGGTGACCCCTACGAAGCATGTAAAAAATGGAAGGAACCCACCACCTTTTGTTGTTTGATTGATAGGAAAGGGGTTTTGGTACATTCTGAATCACAACTTCATGATATTATTACTGACCACTGCAACAGTCTCTCTATGACTCACCCCAACTGAGTCTGACATCTCTACCTATTTAGATACAATTTCACATTCTATTCCCAAATGTGACTCTAAGGAGTTGGATATACCCATTACTGCTGTTGAAATTGAGTCAGTCATTAAAACACAAAAACTAGATGCATCCCCAGGAATCGATGGCCTTCCATATAAATTTCATAAATCTGTCTCGGGGATTCTGTCAGACTGCCTGGAGAAAGTGTACAGGTCCATATTAAGGAAAGATAAACCTCCTGAAGATTTGTTCACATGATTAATCATTTTTATATATAAATATGGTGATAGAACTCTAACTCAAAACTGGAGGCCTAAAATTATTTTAAATTCTGATTATAAAAAATGGATAGTTATTTAATACCCGACTAAGAAAAACAGCAAAACAAGTCAGCCACCCTGCACAGTTTTGTGGATTCCCTAACCGCAAGATGCAACATCCATTGATTATTATCAGAGAAATTATAGAATTGTACAGTTCCCACAATAAAACTGGCTTGTTTCTTTCTTTGGATCAGAGCAAAGCTTTTGATACAGTGAATCATCCCTGTTTACTAAGCACTCTCAAAATGTATGGCATCCCCTCCTCCCTTTTTATCCTGGTTATACATACTCTATTCCTCTGCAATGGTGCATCCCATTATTTTAGGGCAAATTACTCAAAAATTCAAACTCACGGTAGGAGTTCATCAGGGCTGTCCTCTCAGCCCCTTATTATACATCTTTTCTCTAGACCCTCTCCTAAGGACTCTGATCAATAACCCTTATTGGATGGGCCTCAGGGCTTCTGACACAGAGGATGAAATAAAGATTTTGGCTGATGCAGACAATCTGCGTTTATTTCCTAATCGCATTGGATGAATACCCCCTGTACTGTGGGATATCTCCAAATATTCTTCACGATCAACCGCCCAGCTTAATTTGGGAAAAAGTACAGGGATTTTTGGGGGTGTTCAGACTCATACCCCCTCATTTATGTATGGTATCCCCTTTTCTTCTGGAACTATTAAAATCCTTGGGATACATTTTGGGCCTAAAAACTCGCCCTACCAAAATTGGGAATCTACCATTCAGGCTTGTGAATATAGGGTAAATCAATGGAAAAGCTGGAAAATGTCCCAACTAAAAACAATACAAGTAGTTAAAAAGTTCACAGTCCCTTGCTTTTTATATGTTGTCATGATTTTTCCTCCCCCTTTTATTTTTGAAATAAGAATCTGCAGTTTTTTTTTTTCCAAATGTTATGGGGCAGTAGGCTTGGCCCAGTAAAAATAATGTATACCTATCTACCCATACAAAAAGGGGGTTTAGGGATGATTGATCCAATTCTATTTTTCCATTCACTCTTTCTTTCTCCGACAATTGGAGCAGGCTTGGCGCCTTCAAACCTTCTTCTTTTTCAATGGTTAAGAAACCACCTTCAGCAGTATTTCCTGGCCTGGGAGGACAAGGCCCCAATACCTACTCCTAGACTACTGGTATCTGAATACCTGAAACCTGCTGCTCAGAAACTACATAAATTGGGTCTTTCTAAAACTCAACTACTTCAGAATTCTACATTTTCCCTATATAATTTAATTATGGGACTTAACTATGTGACTGAAGCAGAATTTAAAAATTGCCCCCCACACCTACACAAGAGAGTCTTGTCTCAATTAAACAACAATAGGATCCCCACTAATATGTGGGAAACCCTTTGGCTCTCATCATATGGAAAGCTTAGTGTTAAAGGGAACAATAAACATAAGGCCCTAGAAAAGAGATATTGTCCCTATCCCACCTGTTGGGCAACTGAAGAAACCATGAAACATTTCCTAATCCATTGTACTCATGTACAAAACATATGGGCATATCTTACTCAGAAATGGAATCAAGGGTGGTTCACTGCCTTGTCTTATGAAATTTTAATATTAGGTAATTATACCTCTCTCCCCAAGAGATTTCATTGGGGGACTTTAGAAATGTTCTTCTGTTGTTTAAAATATTACACGTGGCAGGTTCAATGTCAATGGGTTTTACAACAGAAACTAATGACTCATGAAGCCTTGAGTATTTTCTATGAATCCACCACGATGTCAGTATATGTTAAAGATATCTCCCTCCACCCACTATCCACCCACTAGGTTTCTAAATGGTGGAAAGGGTTTTCTTCTTTTATTAAAAATAAATAGATACAACTATATCAGAGAACTGAGAGTAGAAAAATAATGGTTGTGCTTCTTTACATATGTGGAATTATTATTGGAGACTATTGTCCCCCTTTTTTTTAGTTATGTAGTTGTTCATATATATGTCATGTGTAAGTATATTAACCCTTGGGCTCCTGAACTTGAGATTGTTTCCTTAAAAAAAGATGGTATTTTTCCTTTGGAATGAATTTAATATGTTAGTTCATTTACTATATCAAGGTATGTTAGAGTTTAAAGTCACGTATTGGAGTTTATAAAGCACATAATGAAAATTAAGGTGACATTTCTTTTTGATGCTTCTTTATCAATAAAATTCCCCTACTTTAAGTTAGGTAAACCATATTAGTGCACTGATAGCATGTAGGATAAGGAGCAATGGCTTGTAACAATGATGTTACAAACATTCTTAACAGTTACATGTGCAGTATTCCTTTGTATATAATTATTCTTATTCTTGCCTACATTTTGTTTTATCTCCACTGTGATTGTTAACTCAATTTTTTTTCTTTCTTACGTTTACCTGAGATTATGCTTTGTACAAATGTATATTTTTTTATGTTTTGTTTATTAATAATATTCCCCTACTGTTTTCAAGAAGTGCCATGGGATCTTTAACATCCACCTGAACACCCATACAAAAAAATAAGTTGGCAAATAACTAGCGATTACCTTTTCATTAGGTAATGACTAACTAAAAAGTTAAGCATTATGCCTGATCATTGGTTGAGGAATTTTTCTCAATTAATGTTTAACTTTAGCAATCTAGCACTTAGTTGGGAATTGTTTTTCGTTACTTATTCATTAGTTAAGAAATGAGATTGAAAAATACTGTAGCTAGGAATTAATTGAAGTTTTCTACTTAAACATAATCCAGCTTGGCGTTAGTTGTTTATATGACTTAGAAACATTTTCAGTGGTTTTACTTGAAATGCAAAAATAAGCTCAGTTATTAATTATTGAATTTTAACTCTGATATGTTGCAGCCACAAGCTACTTGATAATGGACTCATCTGTCCAGGGTATGATGTACTCTAAGGGCAGGATTTACAAAAAGGATGCATCCAGCACATCCAAGATGTGCCGGTGCAACTCCAACTAGTGCACTGGTGCAATTCTGGCAAGGGATTGATGTGCATCACACACCACCCTTAATGTTATGTAGCACAACTGGAGGGATTGTGCAGGGGGCATGCCCATGCATGTGGTGCACAGCCCCATTCACAATCCACATTGGAGGCGCATCCCCAGAGCAAGTCTGGAGATGTGTCTCCTCAAGATAAATCTACAACAAGTAGATTAAGTGGGTATTCACCCACTGGCAGGCCACTGTACTGCAGACAGGAGTTGGCAGCTTTCCCACTCTGGCAATCCAGTGCCCCCCACCTGCCATCCCAATTGTATGCTGCACACTACAACAGTAAATAAAACATATATGAGCCCCCTCCCTGCCCACCACTCTGATTTTATACTGCACACTGTAGTGATAAAGGAATAATAACTAACCCCACCAGCTTGACCTAATCACACATTCACCGTAATCCCATAAGTCAACCCGGTGGACCAGTAGACCCCCACCCACTCAGGCACTCCCACCACCCCGCTCCCCATCATGGCATTGTCCCTATGTCAGTGGGCAGCTCAAGCCACCCATATGCTGCCACAGCTGCCTGCTGATAGAGCTGTCTGTGAATGACAGCTACTGTACGCCTGGAAGCCCATTGGTGGATTCTGCCAAACAGTAGACTTGCAATGTGTACTTTACCATGTCATTCACTAAGTTTCCCAAGTCTTGATAGAATGGAACTAAGATGGAACACCAGCAAGCACAACATTCACTCTAGCTGAACAATGTTGGATATGACTGATCAATGCTAGAACTGCCTCCATTACCCTCAGCCACCAGAAGGAACACCACCATTCTACCTGTCCTATGTGGTGCTGGGATTGCAGTCTTATGCTCTGGTGACTGCCAAGGCACTGAATGGTAGGAGGGTCAGGGGATGATTACCAACTATGCACCCCCAAATTACTTCCCTGTTACAGAATAGCAGGTGGGGTGGGGGATTACTAGTCTTATACCCTTGATCAATACCTCTGCCTGGGGGCAGCCATATTTTCACCAATCAATGCCCCAGTACTGAAAGACATGCTTCTGGAGGATATTGCATAGCCTTTGTGATTCCAATTGCTGCCCATCTACTGCATAGAGTTTAGGCGGGAAAGGTGTTGCCAGTATTCTTTGCTCAACCTGAACAACTCTGCCCCTCCCCATGCAGTCTAACCCTGTTGGGCACTTTAATATTATGGTTTAGATTTTGATCTGTTCCATGCCTGCCCTGACTGCCATTAGCACTCTTGCACAGCAAATGCTGCAAACCCTGTCTGCCAGATTTATTTTCCACTCCCTAGGCAATGTCCCAGAATGTTTCCCTGCATAAATCATTAAATAAATGTTAAATTATATTCTATGATCCACTGAGACTCATGTGTTGTGGACAAGATTACAACTTGTCAGCCTGGAACAGCACATAGCTGCTCCTGCACGGTAGCGCGGGGATTCAATGGGAAAGCTATGTCTGGCCTGCCTGCTACCATCTTCCAGTGTGAAGAAGCCTGTAGTCTGATATTGGACTTTATCCAAATTGCTGTTATTGAGACCGGAATCCTGAATTGTGAGAGTGTGAATTTCATCAGGGAAATGACTTGCCCCTGGAGTGATCGGCCAGTCAGGAATTGGAGAGAACCACAGAGTGTATGATTTGCACAGAGACACTGCTTTATTGCAACTAGATTGTCATCTGAACTGTGGTATGTGGCTGTTTTGGTTATAATTGTGCTGAATGTGTAATGTAGGTCATGATTTGGTTTCCCCACACCCCTGAATGTGTCGCACTAGCTGGACATTGCATCCAGTACCTAAAATGGACTGCAATCCAAACTATTCACCTGGGCTGGGCCTCACCATCTCAGCCTAGACTGCCACTCATGTAGCAGAGATTCAGCCAATGAAAGACTAGCTCAGGACTTTGGCTCCCTGCTCAACACCATCAAACAGGATCGACCATCATGGTGCATCGTATGGGCCCTGTTTCCCCTGGCAAACAGCATACCATCCTGAGATTTTCATCTTGTCAATCCTGACTCCTGGTCTGGGTAGCATGAGTAACCATCAGGGTAGTTCCCTGCAACACAGCTCAAATCATAGTGGGTCGTGGGTAATGGGTGCTCAAAATCTGAAATGGAGGGGATGGGGAGGGGTTGGAGATCAGCAGGAGTGGAGGGGAGATCAATAGGGAAAGCCCAATAGGCAGAAGTTAGGCTGGTAAGATGATTGGGGGGATGACAGGAGCAGGGTAGAGACAGGGAGTGAGGTGAAAACAGGGGGAGCAGTTGTAGGAGATGCAGAGGGTGCAGCTGGAATGTGTAAGGAGCAGGGCAGTATGGACTCTGGAGTAGAAGAAAGGGTAAAAGAGAGGAAAGGGGTAAGGGCCAGGAAAAGGGGGGTTACTCGTGCTGGGGAATTCTATACTGAAAGGGGTTAGATGAGGTGGAAGGGGGGAAGGCACAATCATATTTGGGTTGAAGATATTCCTGGGTTGACTGCGGGAAGGGCAGGGCAGTCACTACTCAAGTGCGCATCGAAGGGGAGGAAGAAACCTCGCCTAGTGTTGCACATGGGTACAAACGACTTGGCAGGGGAGCCTGTAGAAGTGGTGAAGGGGAGGTTCGAGGACTTGGGCAGGCAGTGTGAGGGGGTTGGAGAGTCGGTGGCATTCTCAGAGGTACTCCCGGTACCATATGCGAGCATGGGGAAGAAGGAAAGGATAGAGGAGTTCAATGAGTGGCTGAGAGAATGGTGCCACACCAAGAATTATGGTTTAGTGACAAACTGGGGTAGGATCTGATGGAATAGTGACTTGAAAGCAGGAGACAGGCTACACTTGAGTGGGAAGGGGAGTACTAAAGGGTGGAATTGAGGGGTATCTATCAACTAAGGTGAATTTAAACTGGGGTGGTGGCAAGAGGACTAAGGATAGTAAAAAGATCCGGATAGGGGAGCCTAGTGAGCTCACCCCCCCTAGATACGGGTAAAGGTAGAGACAAAGTGACTCAGGGAAGGGGCATTCAGGGTAGGCAGCATGACGTGCAGAAGGTACCACCACCCTGTAATAACAAGGTGAAAAAAGGGTGTGGCTACCAAGAAGAGGAGAGCAGACCAAGGAGAAGAGGGGAAAGAGGAAGGAGGGGTATGGATGTAAGGTGGTCTCCTAAATGCAAGAAGCCTGGGAAACAAAACTGCGGAACTTCAGGCACTCCTCTCAGAGGGGAATGTGGATATTGCTGCAGTAACAGAGACTTGGACCACCGAGTACCATGACTTGGATCTAGCTCCTGGGGTACAGTATATACAGGAGGGACCGAGCAGTTGGAAGGAGGGTAGCACTCTATGTGAGAGGATCAAATGCATGAGGGACGAGGGAGGGATGGGAGGAGCGGAGGCAATTTGGGTGCAGCTTCTGGACTCCAAGGGGTAAAAGCTGAGCTGGGGTGGTGTACAGACCACCAACCCACTGGGGAACTGGATGGGAGTTGGCAAAGTAGATAAGGAGGGTGTGTAGGAGGGTGGTGATGGTGGGGGGATTCCAGCCTACCAGGGTTGACTGAGCACCTCTGCCACCAACAGTGCCAGGGAGCATGTACTCCTGGATGCGATACAGGATGGCCTTCTGACAAAAATGGTAAGTGGGCCTACAAGGCTTGGTACCACACTGGACCTGGTACTGGCAAATGGTGAGGCAGTGTGGGAGGTAAGGGTTGAGAACCCACTAGCTGGTAGTGACCACCAAACAGTGTGGTTCATACTCACGTTGGGCAGGGAGACTGGAGGCATGAGCATGAAGGTGGTGCACTTTAGGAGGGTGGACTTTGGGAGGATGGGAGAAATACTGCAAGGAGACTCCAGGATATAAGGCCTGGGATGGATGCAGAGCAAAAGTGGGAAGTTACTAAAGCTGGGCTAACGGAGATCACAGTAGCCTGCACCAGGGCCAGGAGTAAGAAGGGCAGAGCCAGAAAACTATGCTGGCTGAACAGTGAAGTGCTGCAGGGCGTGAAAAAGAGGGCTGCATATTGGAAGTACAGGAGAACAAGGAAGGAAGCAGATAAGGAGGCTTTATGGGAGTTGGTCCAAGGAGGTGGCCAGGTGGGAGAAAAAAGCCAAGGCTTCCATGGAATTAAGGTTAGCACAGGGCCTAAAGGAAGGGGAGGGGAGAAGGACCTTTTTAGATATGTCAGGGAAAAGAGGAAGTGCAAAGAACACATGGATAAAGTGGGAGGGAATGGGTGGCAGGAGGAATAAAGCAGAAATACTGAATGAGTACTTCTGCTCTGCTTTCACTAAGGAGAGGGATGGACCATTACCATTATGGACTGGAGGGGTGGATGAAGAGGGGGAGGAGGTGACAGACAAAATGATCATCGGGAATAGAGTGCTAGAGGGGCTGAGGGTGTTAAGGGTGGACAAGGCACCAGGTCCTGATGGCATCCACCCCAGGGTGCTGAGGGAGATGGCAGAGGTGTTGGCTGAGCCGCTGGCAGATCTGTTCATACTAACATACTAAAATGCCAGCAGAATAGGCCTATCGGTCTTTCGAGTCTGCTCGATTGGTCAGCCCCCACCCTGCGTGCTGACCTTGCTGCCCTCCTCGCCTTCTCTGGCTACTCCCTTCCCAGTTCTGGATATTCTTGCTGCATTGGATTTTGCTTCCAGAACTCTTCCCCTGTACCTGTCCCAGCTCCTCTTGAACCCCTCCACCGTCTCTGCCTCCACCAGCCCCTAGGCAGTGCATTCCATGGCTCCACCACCCTCTCAGTGAAGTAGCACCTCCTCCTTTCCCCCCTCCAGCTTCCACCCATGCCCTCTAGTGGCCCCCCTCCTCCTTCCTTCTAAGCACCCTGACTGTTCTCCCTATTTACCCTCTTCATGTACTTGAAGACCTCTATCATGTCCCCCGGTCCCTTCTCTCTTCCAATGTGTACATATTTAGCTCTTTGAGCCTCTCCTCCCATAGGTCCTGTCCCAAGCCCCAAATCATTATAGTTTGCCCTCCTCTGGACCCTCTCCAGGGTTTAATGTCCCTCTTTAAGTGTGGCGCCAAAGGCATGCAGTACTCAGGTGTGGCCTCACCAAGCAGTTATACAGAGGGAGTATCACTTCCCTCCTTCTGGGTGATCCCTAGCGATGCATCCCAGCATCCTGTTGGCCTTGGCTGCTGCCCTCCTACAAGTCTCCGAGTTGTTCATTTTGACATCCACCACCACCATGGTCCTTCTCAGCCATCGACTTGTAGCATTTCCCCAGGGTGTACACTTGGCCCGGGTTTCTGGCCCCCAGGTGGAGTACCTTGCATTTCCCTGCATTGAACCTCAGCTTCCACTTTCTAGACCATCTTTCCAGAGCCTCCAGGTCCCCCTGTAAGGCCACCCTCCCCTCCCCCATCCACCACAGCCCCAGTTTTGAGTTATCCGCAAAGAGACTCATCTTACTCATGATTCCTGTCCTTATGTCAGAGATGTAGGCATTGAACAGGAGGGGCCCAAGGACTGATCCCTGTGGGACCCCACTAATGACCCTCTTTGGGGATGAGACTATCCCGCCAACTACGACCCTCTGGGTCCGGTCCTGGAGCCAATTGCCTATCCATCTGATCATCTGGTTCCCCACCCCCATTTCTCCCAGCTTATCCAACAGGCCCATGTGAGGAACAGAGTCAAATGCCTTGCTGAAGTCTAGAAAGAGGGGCGTCCACTGGTCTACCAAAGTCCAAGGCACTTTCGTCACCCAGTCATAGAACTCCAAAGATTTGTCTGCACGATTTCCCGAGATGAATCCATGCTGTCTATCGTCCAGGCACCTGACTTTTCCAGCTCCCCTAGCCTCTCCTTGACAATGCCCTCCATCACTTGCCCACCACCGATGTCAGGCTGACAGGCCTGTAGTTCTCTGCCACCTCCTTGATCCCCCTTGTGGATATAGACACTATACGCTACCTTCCAGTCCTGGGGCACCCACCCTGTCCTCAGAGAGATGGTGAAAAGCTCGCTGAGGTTTCGCCAGGACATCCGCAAGTTCCTTCAGCACTCTGGGATGTAATTTATCCGGCTCCGGTGCTTTCTCCGTCTTAAGGGAGCTGAGGGCTTCCCTCACTCTCTCTGCTGTGATTTCCACTTCCAGTACCTCTTCTCCCTGCTTAGCCCTCCCCCCTCCTGCCAGTGATGCCTCTCCCTCTCCCTCTCCCCAGACCCGCCGATCGGTAAGGGTCCCCCCTCCTCAGTATCTCTGTCTCCTCCCATGTATGATGCAGCACCCCAATTTTCCTTGGTGGAAACTGAGGTGAAGCACTCATTTAGTAACTCAGCCTGCTCCCCCAGGTCTTGTGCCCATCTCTCCCCTGATTTAATCCTGCTAATCTGCCCCTTCACCCTTCGTTTTTCCCCAATGTATCTAAAGAACCCCTTGTTCCCTCTCCTGATTTCCCTGGCCAGGTTCTGCTCCTTCCTTGCCTTAGCCGCCCTCACCACCCTAGTGGCCCTTCTAGCAATCAGCTCATACTCCCCTCGATCCCTTTCACTCCTTGAGCACTTGAATTGCCTATAGGCTGCCTTATTTCCCTGCACCACCTCCTGGACCTCCCTGGTCCACCAGCAGGGTTTTCGGGCCCTACCGCATTTTCGTCTTACTCTTGCACAGGTGCTGGTAGCATCTTGCGCCCCTCTCCTGATAATTTCCCACCTACTATCAGCGTCCATGTCTGACCCAATCCCATCCTAATGCTCCTTAAGGATCTTTCCCATTTCCTTAAAATCCGTTCCCCCTGAAGTCAGTTACCTCCGTCTTTGTGCAGCTTTCTAGCCCTCCTAGGTCCAGGCAGAACCAGACCGTGGCATGGTCACTCCCCGCCAATGGGTCCCTTACCTCCAGGCCCCTAATCTGGTCACTGTCTGCCAGGACCACATCCAGTACCCGCGCCTCCCTGGTCGGTTCCCCCACCTGCTGAGTTAGGAACGCATCTTGAAAGACATCCAACAACCTCTGTTCCCTGGTCACAGAAGATGTCATAGTCTCCCAGTCTGTTCCTGGCATGTTTAAGTCCCCCAACACCTCCACCATTCCTCTGCCCAGTCTGCAGTGTCTCCCAACATCTGCCACCAGACTCTCCTCTAGCTCCTCCGCCAGGGTAGGGGGTCTATACACCACTCCTATTTTTACTCTCTTGCCCCCCCCTTGTTATCAAGGTGACCCAAATTGCTTCCACGGTTCCCTCCGCCTCCTCTACTCCCCCTATGCCAATGCAGTTTTTGACTATCATTGCTACCCCTCCTCACCTTCCCTCCCCTGTCCTTCCTGAACATAGTGTAACCCTCCAGGTTCAGGTCCCAGTCGTGTCCTGCAGTGGCCCAGGTCTCAGTGACCACTGCCACATCTACTGCTCCTCAGTTAGCATCGCCTGGAGCTCAGGCATTTTATTTCCCAAGCTCTGGCATTTAGCAGGACTACCTTCCACCCTTTCCCTATACTTCCATTTCCCTGCTCGTGTTCCCATGGGATTCTGTTTTCCCCTGGTCTGCACTTTACCAGTCAGCCTTTTCCCGCATTCCTCCAGCTCCCCAGGGGGGTGGAGACAGAGTCCCTCCTTTATCGGCACCCCCTTGACAGCCTTTTCTCCCATCCTTCCCCCCTTCACAAGTTTAAACCCCACTTTTCACCAATGAACCTCTCTATTTTCAACTTAAGGATTCCCCTCCTCATCACCTTCCTGGAAACTGGGTGTGTGCCTCCGGACTGGAGGGTGGCCCACGTGGTGCCAATACACAGGAATGGGCCTAGTGAAGAGCCAGAAAACTATTGGTTGGTCAGTCTCACTTCCACATTGGGAAAGCTTATGGAGACTATACTGAAGAAGAGGCTGGTGGCCTTTCTCAAGGTTAATGGCCTCCAGGATGGATGGCAACTTGGGTTTGTCTCAGAAGGTCCTGTCAAACAAATCTAATAGAGAATTATGACTGAGTAGCAAAGGAGCTAGATTGGGGTCATGTGGTAAATGTCCTGTACTTGGACTTCAGCAAGGCCTTTGATATAGTGCCTCATGGGAGGCTGGAGGGAAGCTGACTGCTGTGGGGTGAGAAAAAGCTGACAAACTGGATAGAGAACTGGTTACAGGGTAGGGTGCAGAGGACGGTTGTGGGGGGAGTTCTCAACACCCAGAGCAGTGACAAGTGGGGTGCCACAGGGTTCAGTGCTGGGCCTGGTGCTATTTGGGCTCTTTATCTCTGATATAGCAACATGGAGTTGGGAGCAGGGTCAGTCTGTTCACAGATGATACCAAAATAGGGGCAGTGGTGGACAAAGAGGATGGATGGAAACAATTGCACAAGGATCTCACCAAACTAGAGATGTGGTCAGAGAAGTGACAACTAGGATTCCACGTGAAGAGGTGTAAGGTGATGCACTTCGGGGCAAAAAAATCATAGGAGGGACTACTGGTTGGAGGGGTGAGGCTAGGGATCACTGAGGAGGAGAAGGACCTTGGGGTGTTGGTAACAGTAAGCATGAACAACTCTGCCCAATGCAGGAAAACAGCAGCTAAGGCAAACAGGATGCTGGGTTGTATCACAAAGGGGTTCTCATCCAGGCATAGGGATGTGATCCTGTCTGTATACAGATCCTTGGTCAGTCCGCATTTGGAGTACTATGTGCAATACTGGAGGCAATAGCTGAAGAGAGATATAACATTACTGAAGGGGGTACAAAGGAGGGCAACACAAATGTTAAAGGGGAAGGAAGGAAAGGACTATGAAGTCAGGCTGCAGGAGCTGAATATGTGCACACTGGAGGAGAGGAGGGATGGGGGGATATGATTGAAACATTCAAATACTTGAGGGGTAAATAAACCTAGCACTGAGTGGGTGTTTAAACTGAGGAAGGTAGGGGGATGAGGGGGCATGGACTAAGGATGGAGGGGGGACGATTTAAGAGGAGATGAGGAGGCACTACTTCACCGAGAGGGTGGTGTCCAACTGGACTGCACTGCCAGCGGGGGTGGTAACATGTCAGAAGCTTTAAGAAGGAGTGGGACAAAATAAGAGGAAGGGTCTGGGGGGCAGGGGCTATGACAGGTATGGGAGGGACAGTGGGGGAGGAGGCTGGGGCAGTTGCAATCTAGGGTGCTAGCTGCACACTTGGGCAGACTTTGATAGACCAGTTGGTCTGTTCTGCTGGTAGATTTGTATGTTTGTATGTATTGTGTGTCATCTGATTTATTTTGGTTGATCATTATGAACTGAGCCATCTGGCTCCAGAATATAAATTGTGGGTTGAAGTGCATGTTGCTTGTTTCTTTTCTAAGGGCTCCAACAACAACTGCAGTGTCTGCTTACCCTGGGCAATGCATCAGGCTAGTCTGAGTAATAACTGTGTACCCAGGGTGTGTGTAACTGTGCTAGAGGGACTCTTAGTGCATGCATGTTTAACCTGACTAAATCAGATAGGAAATCAAACGCCAGATTGCTGCCCCACCCTTGTTCATGTTCTCTGAATAAACCAGATTCTGTTCTTTCTGCATTTAACTTGGCTAGTGTGCACCTTTGTGGAGGGGATACTGTATTGCCATTGCACTGTTCTATTGCAGGTTCCGTTTTACAGGGGGTCTCCAGGTCCAGTGCAGCTGAACCAGCATTGTTGGTAAGTGTGCCAAAATTGGGTTCAACATTGTATTCTGACATTAACGGTGATTGTTTATCTGCTGACCAGTGCAAGCCATTGAGGAGGGTATCAGTGTCCCAAAAGGCTATACCCAGAGCAGCTACGCTGCCCTTAAACCAACTCTTCCGGTGGTGGCACCCGTTTACCGAGCTCAGGCCACTCAACCTGCTCCTAGTCATGCAGGCAGGGGTAGTATTCCTTGAGATAGCTCCACCTAGGGATTACGCTTGTTTCTCACAGAACTTGAATGAAAGAAAGACTGGTCAGGAAGCTTTGCAGTGTTAGACTTCTGAGAACTCCAAGACTGGTCAGGAAGTATTGCAACTTTGGACTTCCGGTTCAGTAGCCCGTAAAACACAGAACTCAAAAGAATGTGGCAATGATTGGTGAAAATGGGAGGATGTACAGGACATAACACACTGGTTTAATGCAAAAAAATCAACCTCAAAGAGTTGCACAAGGAGTGACCAGAATGAGTAGAAATAAAACAAGCAGAAGTGACAACAAGCTTTATGTAGGTGAGTAAAAGCAGGAAGTGAGCAGTGTGGCAGACTGCAATCCTTGATGTATGGCTGCACATCAAATTATGGTGAGAGTACCATGCTGTTCCCTCATGTAATGGGGAATTTAATGCAGGGCCATTGGCAGCTGGTGTTCGTATGAACCCCTCCTCCTTTCTTTGGACCTCTGCCTTTTTTTTTTTTACTTAACCACCAACTGTGGTCCCCCCCTCTGCCGTAGGCTCCCAGAGCCATCCCCTATCCCATGCTGGGGACTCTGCACACTGCCCACTACACATGGATGTTAATGTGGTCATTTCTGGCTCTGACAGTTACAAGAAGTTGGCTCAACATTCATCAGTGTTCATCAAACACAAAGGACATTCCTGTGTTGCTGGACAGTAATTACATTTACTGAATTCAACGTACACATAAGTGTGTATAAGCTCTGAAATGCACCACAGAGCTTCTGAGGTCATAGCAGTCCCCAAACCCCCAACATTTAGATAAACTATTCCTTCAGAAAATTTCCTGAAAATTTGCTAAAATAAACTAGCAAAGCTTCAGACCTCCCTTGGAAGGTATGCAGTATTCCAATGAGTTAGAATTAGTACTTCAGTAATGCTGGAAAAAAAATAATTGCTAATAAATTCAAAGGTGATGCTGGACGCTTGTGTAAACAGGCAGCAACGCTCACATGCCTTTCTAGTTTAACCAATAAAAATGAAATTAAATGAAAAAAAATATGAAAAATGAAATTCCAAGGTGATCAGTTCATTCACCCAGTGCTGATGTAAGGAAACAGATTATTAAATCTGTGAGTCTGTGATATGTTTTTTGGAGGAAAAATACAGGTATATGACCCAATCAATACTGAAAGTGGTGATACCTTGGGATTGAGGTACAATGGATTCCATGCACTGATATTCTAAATAAAAAAAAAAAATGAAATAAGGATGTGCATGCTTGTGATACATAATGAGATATGAAAACTGAACACAACACAGTTCATTTGTTTACAATATTTATTCATTCAAACATTCTTTGTGTTAAGCATATGCTGTAATTAAAGGAAAACTACACCCAAAACTTGGAAAAATATATGCTGTGCAGAGTGTTTTAATTTGTATGTGAAGTTCTAGTGTTTCCTTCCCTCTGACTGGTATTAGGAGTTTTTCCTAAATTAGCCTGCTAGCTTTAGGGTCGTTTTATGACCCCTGGATATCTCCATATCAAATAGGTTTATTGCATTTCTTTGTCCTACAATGCACCTTGTTTCACGTAGTGGTGATGTAGCAGAGCCCATAAATCCAGCAGAGAGCATTGCATTACAATCAGTTCACAACAATAGAGATGGTTATATTTTAAAATCTGCAGAATTCAACTTGGTGACCACCCTCATCCTAAAGGTTTCACTGTCCTGAAAAACTTTGCTGCTGGTCATTTTTATGCAGCTTGTAAAGCTTCCAAGATATTTAGTTTGTTTGGCATGTGTGTGCTGAATGTTGGGTCTCTCTTACATCACAGTCACAGTCACATGAGACAAGATGCACTGTGGGAACAAGAAATACAATTACACTATCAGGTATGAAGATCCCCAGGGGTCGTAAAACTAGCATAAAGCTAGCAAGCTAATTTGGGAAAAACTCCTAATAGCAGTCAGAGGGAAATGAAACACTATAACTTCACATACAAATTAAAACACTCTGCACAACATATATTTTTTCAAGTTTTGGGTGTAGTTTTCCTTTAACAACTGTTCAGACAGCAGCACTCTGACACTTTGCACTACACACTGGAATGAATGTGCGTCACTTATTTTTGTTCCCCATTTACTGACAGGTGGAACCACATGTTGGCAGTATTTGTGCAACATGGGGCATTATTCAGTGTGACACCATAGAAGACTCGCTGTGATGACACAGTGAAAAGGACCTCTTCAAGCTCAAATGGATAGCAGACTGCATATTTATTTATTTTATTAATAAAAACTTTACCAATCAACTGATTAAAAAAAGTAACGCAGGATATTACAAGCGAGACCTCCAGAAACAATCACAGCTGATCAGGTGAGGAAAACAAACTCCTAGAGTGTACAAGAGACTTCTCCTTTACAAAAAGTATGCCAGACCCACTGCAACCCTGCTTTGCCATACCTGCCTGCAACACTGCTGACACACATTAAAGGTAGATCCTTCTCATTTACTGCAGTTTTCCTTTCAAAACCTGTGCCAGTTTGAACTTTGAAAAAATGGGAAGCACACTGTGTGTCTGCTGGTTGTGTTGTGGCATTGGGGGGGTGGTAGACAGGGGTAAGACTTGTGATGCTGCGTACAAAGTGGAAACAAATCTTGCAGGGGTAATTTTTTTGAAAATCACATCTGCAGTATGGCCCTGGACATAAAACTGCAAACAAATACTTAAAAAGGAAAGCATACAGCTGTTTTCTTTGCCAGGGCTGCCTATACAATATATATTATATTGTGAAGTGTGGGGTGATAAATTCATCTGGCCAGTTTGTTTATATTTGTGTTGGCTTGCTGGGGCTATAATTCTGTGATTGCTGCCAGCCATAATGCAACACATTTTTTATCTTGTGTCTTCCAGCATTTTCTGCCTGCATATTGGGCAGAATCTAATGGACAAGGAACTTTGGGAGAGATATACTGCCTGCCAACTATATCCAGTTGCACAGGCAAGTTTTCCAGAATGTAAGACAAAAAGTTCTATGAAGTGTTAGAGGTACCACCAGTGTGATGCTCTTGGTGGTTGGGGGGGGGTAATGTACAGCAAGGTGATCCACTATGGTTGGTGGTGCAGCTGATTTGGACATGGATACATGTGACTGATTTTGGGTGGGGGCAGCTAGATTATTATGCTGGTGGTGGGGGTTTGGTCTATGCTTGGAGGGGAGCAGGCTGAATCATGTTGATCTTGTGCAGTGTGCCAGTAAGGAGCGCTGTGCTAATGGAAGGGTGTGGACTCTGGATATGTGGTCAGTAAGGTGGTCCCGGTGGTGTTGTGGGATGCAATCCATATTTGAAGGGGAGGATAGCCTGATGTGAGGTTGGATGCTGTCATAGGAATCATAGGAAGGATACTGAGCCAAATGGACTTTCGTCCTATATGCCCGCCACTTACTCCTATTTTCTAATCTGGTTCATATACCTATCCCATTTAGATTTAAACTCAGTAGTTGACTGACTAGCCACAACCTCCAACGGTAATATATTCCAATCATGCACCACCCTTTGATTAAACCACCACGTACTTTGTACTTTCTTTCTTATAGATGCTGTTAACTGCATTGGGTGAGACCTTGTATTATACATACTACTGCTTAATTCTAAACCAGTGATATCCCAAAGATCATCACTTTGCCAAGCCTTGTACACTAAGCACATATCACCTCGCTTTCTTCTCTCCTCCAAGGAATACATATTCAACTCCGTCAATCTGGTTGCGTAGTTTTTTCCTACCATATTGTGGATAGCTCTTGTTGCCCTTTTCTGGACCTGCTCCAACAACACTGAGTCCTGTTTTTTAAAGGGTGACCACACCTGTGCTCCATACTCCATAATGGGCCTCACCAAGGATATATACAGAGGCATAACAACAGTCCTACTTCTGGATGATATATGCCTCAGTATACAGTTTAAAATTCTATTTCCTTTTTGGGCTATATTTTGACAGTGTGATGAGAAGGACATATTGCTGGATACTATTATACTCAAATCTCTTTCCTCAGCTATTATTTTTAATGGTGTGTTACCTAATTTATAGGGTAGTTTAGGATTTCTGTTGCCCAGCTGCATAATAAAGCATTTATCTTTATTTAGTGTCAATTTGAATTTATTTGACCATGTGTCGATATTATCTATTGTATTTTGTAGATTTGATGTATTTAGCCTAATATTTACTTCTGCACCAATCCTACAGTCATCGGTGAACTTTTGTATCCATACAGAATTTTGTTTTATTTGAAGTGATGATACATAAAGATTAAATAAACAAGGGCCCATGGATGTGACAGGATGTAGTGACCTGGGCAAGCACATGTATGGGAAAAGGGGAGTGTAATGTGAGTGACAAAGGGGCTGGCAGGGTTTTAAATAATTGATTAGCAGTTTTTTTTTCCTTGGGACAATACTAACTGTTCAGAAAGTATTTATATAGTTTTTCTAGAAGTGTTATTTTTGTTAAACACAGTGAGGAAGGTGTTATGCATTTTCACAATGTTTTAACACTTTTTATGAGCAAAACGCTAATCAATTTTTAGAGCTAAATAAAACCCTGGGGCTGGCCATGTGGTTGAGGTAGCTGGCTGTGCTGGTAAAAGGGGAGGCATTGTTGGGAGGGAGACTGTGGGATTAAGGGAATCTGGCTGTTAGTTTTATTTGGAGAAGAGGGAGGCTGACCATGCTGGTAGGCTGTTGAGCTACTCATGTTGGTATGATGGAAGAGTCTGCTGTTTTTCGCTTGGGTGTGGTGAATAGAATGCCCTTGTTGGTGAAAGCAGTGGGGAAGCTGGCTCTTCTCATTGTTTCTGGTGGTGGACTGATAGAGTTCAAAAATACATGGATCTGCGCACATGGTGAGGTCTGACAAGACTATGTACTGTCTCATGAGGTGGTCCAGCATGAAAACTGGAAAAATAGCAGCTGCCAGTATAAAGCCACAGTCAGAGCAGGCCCTGCACCATGGAGAAGTGCCATACTGCCACCAGCCACCTATCTACATCACCCACCATCCCATGGACTAAATTTGAACCTTCGGTACAGCCACTCCCTCTGTGGGGGGGGAGGCAGAGGGGGAAGGGTCATTCTTCTCATTAGCCATGGCAACCCATCCCAGGATGCTTTACCAGTTTGGCAGTCCAGAGCCCTGCCAATAGTCCAAGAAGGATAACAGCTGGTGTCTTCGTCCTGCCCTGTGTCAGTCAGTTGCTGGAGTACAATGCCCCCCCACCCCCAAGAGAAAATCAGTTCTAGGGGCACTGACTTTCCTTCATGATGGCCCCTGAGTGACAAGAGTCCATTCTAAAATCCAGGTCGATTGTGAGGTACCAGTCTGTATCCCCCCCCAACACACAACCCACTTTTTTTTAACTATTATAAGTCCTTCCCAGTTGACCCAGCTGATCAGTAATTTTATTCTTCATAGGGACCCATTTTCCCTTATATGTCCACAAGTCTGACAGGATGCTGACTGGATGAAGGAGGACACTGACCACATGTGTCAGATAAGTATTGTTTTTTGTTTATCCTACATTGTTTGCCATTGTTATTTCATGAAGAGCTGCAGATCCTTTCTGACCCCATCGCTGTTTTTGTTTTACAGGTACAACTGGATAGTCTCCTGAGACCCCATTATCCCTGGCTCCACAGGAACCCGGTAAGAGATCTCTTATCTGTGCTAGGATGTTAACCTGTAATGGTGCTAACTGTAGGCTTTCACTTCCTAGGCGGTTGGGGATGCAGGGTTTGACATCTCTAAACTGTTCTTTTACTATTCCACCATCATGAAAGCAGGGAAATTTATTGCAGTTCACTGGTGGTTGGAGAGCACTCAGGCTTTGCTCTCATGCCTCACAGTTCACCCAGGGCATGCATTAATGCCCCAATTCTCCATTGTGGGCAAGCTTATGAAGACCATTCTAAAGGAAAGGTTAGTGGAATATCTAGAGGAGCATGGTCTCCAGGATGAGAGGCAGCATGGATTCATGGGGGGAGATCATGTCAAACAAATCTGATTGACTTCTTTGACTGTGTCACTAAGACAGTAGACAGGGGCCAAGCAGTAGACATCCTCTGTTTTAATTTCAGCAAGGTCTTTGACTCTGTGACCCACAAAAGGTTGATCAGGAAGTTGGTGGATCTTGCAATTGGGGAAAAGATGGCTAGATGGGTTGAAAACTGGCTGAGGGACAGAACCCAGAGGGTGGTTGTTGGGGGAGAATTATATGGCACTAGAGAGGTAACCAGTGGGATCCCACAGGGCTCGGTGCTGGGGCTGGTGTTGTTCAGTGTCTTCATCAGTGACAGTGGGGATAGCATTAAGAGCAAAATGTGCCTATTCACAGATGACACCAAACTCTGTGGGAGAGTGGACACAGCTGAAGGGATACAGGACCTCCAGGAAGATCTGGAAAAGCTGGGGAGCTGGTCCAGGATCTGGCAGCTTGGCTTTAATGCCTGTAAATGCAAAGTTATGCATCTTGGAGCCAAGAATCCCAGGACAGAGTACTACCTGGGTGGAGTCTGAGTATCTGCATCCGAGGAGAAGAATGACCTGGGAATGATGATCACTAGTGACCTGAAACACTCCATACAGTGCAAGAAAGCAGCAGCAAAGGCAAACAAGATGCTGGGATGCATAGCTAGGGGGGATCAGTAGTAGGAGAGAGGAGGTTGTACTGTCCTTGTACAGATGACTGGTAAGGCCACATCTAGAGTATGGAGCTCAGTACTGGTGTCCACACCTCAAAAAGGACATTAACCTGTTGGAGAAGGTCTAGAGGAGGGCTGCAAAGATGATAGCCAGTCAGTAGGGTGAGGCATACAAGGAGAGGTTGAGGGCACTGAACATGTACTCCCTGGAAGACAGGAGAGAAAGAGGGGACATTACTGGAACCTTCAGGCACTTGAAAGGGATAAATAAGGTTGATAAGGAGAGTTTCTTTAATCTGAGTGGTAACTATAACACGAGGGGGCACAGTTTTAAGCTGGAGGATGGGAGGTTTAGGAGGGAGGTCAGGAAGCACTTCTTCACAGAGAGGGTGGTGGACACTTGGAATGCACTGCTGGAAGAGGTCATCTCGTTGAAGACAGTGGGCAGCTCTACAAGAGGCTGGGATGGGCATGAGGAAAGGTAAGGATCATGGGTAGGGGGATGGGAGGAGTGGGGATGGAGGGCAGCAACATTAGCTCAAGCTGTGGACCCTGCAATACAAGCAGACTTGACAGACCAAATGGCTTTCTTCTGCTGGCTTCTTTGTATGTTCGTATGTAATTCACCCACGGTCTGTTATGGGTTATTGCTTACTTTAAGTTTAGCTATCTCCTATTGGCCACTGCTTTTCAACTCAAAGAAATGGAGAAGAAGAGCCTGGGAACCATAAAAAAGTACTGGAATTTAGTTTTTTGATTTGTTACCTTTTAAAGAGCAGCTGACACCTTCAGAAGAACTTAAAACAACTATATTTAGAAATAGTTCAGATTGTATTCCACATTCATTCTGTATTTTTCCTCCGCACTATTTATTACTGAGGTCAGCTGCATGACGACAGAATCTTTGCTCCAGAAGAGTTCATCTGTTCCTGCTGCTTTCTCCCTACCCGAGGTCATACTGCACTGATTTGACATCACAGTTTCTCCCATGACAACAGTTTGTTATGTCGCAACAGAGGATTATGAGTTGAAGTAGGGAGTCAGCTTTAGAGGTACAGTAGATGAACTCTAAGAAATAAAGATCACATATTCATTCAAATGTTCTCAGTAATAATCAATGGACCAGGAGAACTCTATAGAATATACAGAATGCAAGCTGAATTGTTCCCAAACAGTATATTTTTCAAGCTGTTGAGGTGTCAGCAGTTCTTCAAGCTCCCTTCCCCCAAAGCTTTGTTTACATTTGCAGTGCTATCGCTGATGTGCAACTGTTGTCTGGGGCAGCCAAGGCCACACAATGCAGTTGGGCACTTCCTTAGAAAGATACTTTGGCACCACCTCATTGTGAGCTCTCAGCTGTCCAAAGACATCAGTTTCCCACTGGTACTAGCGCTGCAGTTGTAAACTACATTACGGGTGAGGGAACATTTAAATGATAATAAAAAAATTAAAATTACAGCATATATTTAAACTAAGCATGGTTCACAGACTTTCATTTCCATTTCTTTGAATTGGAAAGCAATACCCAATAGGACATAGTCACTTCTCTAGAAGTATTGGGCAGGCCATGCATTTATGGGGGACAGGGTTGGGGGGAGGGTTGTGGAACCCTGAAGTTTAAGACAAAAGGCCAAAGGCAAAGTGTGTTACCCTGCACTCAGTGAGAGCACCACATTCATTTGAATGTGTGGCCATCCTTGGGGTTCTGAGTGCAGGTTGCCTGATTCTCCTGATTTACTGCCCTTCTGGGGTGGTGGGAGATTTCTTGCAGGAGATGGCCAATTTCATCATCGGGGAAACATTGGAGCCCCCAGATGTTTAGTGCTGGGGGACTTCAATGTTTGGGCTGAGGATGAATTTTCTCTGCTTGGTTACAACTTCCTCCAGATGATGTCATCTCTGCGCTTTGAGTTTCCTCCGTGACTCAACAGGGTGGCCACATGTTGGATTTGGTGTTCTCATTGTGGCTTGAGATAAATAGTCTCAGCATTGATTGGGTATTTGGTCCGATCATCGCACGGTGAAGTTCTGGTTCGGGCTTCCCTTGATGGCCCTCCCTTTGCAGAGATGGTCAGCTATCTCCCTTTGAGGGGGTTGACCCCTGAGGGTTTTTTGGTGGTGTCTGACCTATCTAGTGTGGACAGTGCATGCGCTGGGGGGGGTGTGCACGGTAGTGGATTCCTATAATAAGGCGCTGTCTGGTGCACTCGACTCCCACGCACCAGCCCGTGTACAACCAAGATGATCTTACTTGAGGTCTCCTTGGTATGATGGGGAGCTCAAGGTAATGAAGACTTTGGGTTGGAGATTAGAGCATTGCTAGCGGAAGTCCGGCCTGGAGGTAGACAAACTGGCCCTGCATGTGCACTACAGTGCATACCAGGGGGCAATCAACCATAAGAAGGCAGAATTCCTGTCCAGGGAGATTGCTGCTGGGAGGAACCAACCAACTGTGCTCTTTCAGACTGTGGACAGGCTTCTTCTTCCTTCCTGTCTATAGCCGAAGGTAGCCTTTTCGAATGCATTGTGCGAGGAGTTTGCTCAGTTCTTCTTGGACAGAGTGTCTGCCATCAGGCAGTGGACCAGACTTTGGCTGACAGTGATTGCCATGCGCGACTGGAGAGCACTCTGCCTGGTTGGAGTGAGTTTAGAGTGGTGGAGGTGGCTGAGGTCAGTGAGATTGCCTCCAAACTTTGGCACACCTTTTGTGAACTGGACCCAGTGCCACCTCATTTCTTAATGAGATGTGTTGACTCCGTTGGCCTGGTGTTTGCCTTGATTGTCCTGTGTTCCTTGTTGGAGGGAGTTTTCCCCGATGTCTTGAAGGAGGCATTGGTGAGACCCCTTCTGAAAAAAACATTGTTGGACCCCGACGTCAAGGTAAATTACCGTCCTATCTCCAATCTCCCATTTTTGGGTAAGATTGTGGAGAAGGCAGTGGAGCTTCAGCTTCAGGAGCATCTCGTGGTCCATGATCTGTACAAGCCACTCCAGTCTGGGTTCCGTGTGAGGCATAGTACAGAAACTGCGCTAGTTCGGGTGCATAATGATCTCCTTAGGGCTAGAGATAGAAGGAAGGGGACAATTCTTGTTCTCCTCAATCTCTCTTCAGCATTTGACATGGTGGATGATTGAGTGTTACTTGACTGCCTAAGAGAATTCTGCAGACTCGGCAGCACTGTCATCTGCTGGTTTGAGTCTTTTCTATCTAACAGGAGGCAAAGGGTAGTGATGGGGAATGTCTCCTCCTCCCCTGGCCACCTGTCATGTGGAGTTCCCCAGGGTTCGGTCTTGTTGCCGATGTTGTTTGCCATGTATATGCTGCCCCTGGCAGAGCTCATTAGGAAGTACAGTCTGGATTTTCACTGCTATGCTGATGATACCCAGCTGTATCTTTCCTTTGCCCTGGAACATCTTGCGCAGTGGAAGTGCTTAACAGCGGCCTTGCTGAGATCAATGACTGGGTGGCCTCCAGCTGGTTGCGACTGAACTCCAGTAAGACGGAGGTACTGGTGGCGGAGTCGAACAGAGGGCATGATAGGTTGGCCTCTGGTGCAGAGACAGGGCTTTGTCTTGGCTCTGTACCTCTAGGGTGCGTGATCTGGGTGTTATTCTTCACAGCGGATTGACACTTGAGTTTCATGTGGCATCCGTTGTCCATACCAGTTTTTATCATCTGAGAAATATCGCCAGGATAAAGCCCCTAGTTCTGCCACTGGACCTCCCCACTTTGGTGCATACCTTCGTGACGTCCTGGCTTGACTACTGTAATGCACTCTATCTTGGGGTCCCTGGGGGTACCCTGCGCCGACTGCAGCTGGTGCAGAACGCGGCAGCGAGGCTGTTGACAGGACAGCTTAAGTAGTGTCACATCACTCCGGTGCTGCGTCAACTGCACTGGCTGCCGGTTAGGTGGAGGGTCCTCTTTAAGGTGGGTTTGCTCACCTTTAAGGCCCTTCACTGCCTGGGCCCTGGCCACCTGAAGGACCTTCTTGCAGCTGCTGTCTCGGTCCACTCCCTCTGCTCCTCCTCTAGGGCTCTCGCACCCCAGGACGAGGTTAAAACTGCTGGTGACAGAGCATTTAGTGTCGCCGCCCCCGTCCTGTGGAATTCGCTTTCTTTAGCCATCAGGGAGTCCCCTTCTGTGGAGGTATTTAGGGCCCACCTCAAGGCCTTCTTGTATAATCAGCCCTTCCCGGACCATGTTTTATAGTCCCTACCTGTCTTTTAGAAATGGATGTTTAATTTAGTTTCTACTATTCTGATTTTAGTTGCTGTCGAGGGTAGTAAATTCTGTTTTAACTGTTTTGTATATTGTATATAAATGTTTATTATTATGTTGTTTTGTATCTATTTTGATTGTTGTATGGTGCACAGAGCCTCTGGGATTGGCATCTCTTAAATAAAACTTTCCTTGCCATTCAACAACCAAAGAGGTGAAATAATCCTCAGAGCTTTGGGCTGAATGTCTTAATGCACTGACTGGCTACGCAAGAAGGCAACTTCACAGAAGGAGTCTGCTAATGTAAGCAAATAGTCTAAGCATGCACTTCAGCCACTCACACTGTTTAAAATGCACCAAAAGGTGAGTTTCCAAACATTTTTACAATAGCAATATTACCCAGTGAAGTGTAGGGCATCTTCTGGAGTTATTGACCTTGGAAAAGGGTAGGGCCTTTGCTTCACCTCGTGTGCTTTGACAGCTTCCAAGTCAATAACAGATCAGAAGATGCTCACTTCATCAGGTAACATTGTTTAAATTGGGCGGCAGTTTCTAGAGTTTCAAAGTTGTAACTGTACTCCTTGTACTTTGCTATAAAATATTGCCATGTTGTATACCCAGAATAAATAGTAAGCAAAATTTTGAGAATTACAGTTAACTTATTTAAATAACAAAATTATAGATTAAGACATTAGTCTCTCTCTTTTTTTTTATCTGAGTGAGAATTTTCTTAAAGGGAAACTCCTGTACCGCCCCTAAGTGCAGCAACTGCTGTAGAAATGCCCGATTAGGGGTTTTAACATAAAACAAATTATTTTATTTACCTGCTGTCTGGTGGTTTTAATTAGAAAGACCCGCTCCATCTGTAATGGCTGCAGAGCCCTTGGTGGATATTTCGCACAACCTGGATAGCTTTCACCACAAAGGTTATGCTAATGAGGGCTACCGACAAATGGCAGAGTTGGCAGCCCTCGTTAGCATAACCTTTATGGCGGAAGCCATCCGGGGTGTGCGAAATGTAGACCCGGAGCTCTTCAGCCATTATATATAAGGTGGGTCTTTCTAATTTCATAGGAGTTTCCCTTTGAGTCTTTTACTCAGATGCATACTAGTTGGTATTTATCTTGTGTTAGGCACGTACTTTTAATTATTGTACATTTTAAAGCAGCAGTACTACCTAATCAGAAAGTGATCTGTTACGACTGTTGTAGTGCCACAGAAAAAATGGTGGCTGCTATCTAGTACTACTGCTGTCAGTGCAGCAGACAGCAGAAATGTAAATAAAAACATAGGATAACTAAACAAATTACAGGGTGATAGTACAATACTGGCGGGAAGAGTACCAGGTACATGCTTAGCAGAGCACAGGGAATAAACCATCAAAAAAGCACTTTTTTTCACATGGTACACTACTTTAAATTCAAAGAAACGTATCATAAATGCAAATTTTAGTTTTTATTTTCTTTATTGTAAGGTATTATATGCATCATATACAAATTCAGGAAACCAAAAAACTTAAATGTCACAAGGAAGGGTAAAAAGTGTTTGGGGGACTATGCCCCCTGCACCCCTCTGAATATAGATTATCAACTCCAGGGGGGTGCATGTCAGGCAGGGGCAAAATTCCATATCGCACAAAAATTGAAGTGCCACAGGCAGCAGCAGAGTTTATGCACATCCGGTCCAGAACCCTGAACCTGTTGCACCAGAGTTATCCACCCACACCACAAGGCTAGCTCGGTGGCAGCAGACACACCCATCTCTCAAAACCCCTTCATTGTCCCTCTCCTTCCCCTCACTATCCCCCCCCCTTCCTGACACAGTCCACTACCCTCACATTTGTGTACAGTTGCTATCCTTGCTGGGTAGCCCAAGAATATATAGAAACATAGAAACATAGATTTTGACGGCAGATAAGGACCGCATGGCCCACCCAGTCTGCCCATTTCCCTACCTAATGGATAAGCTGCAGATCCTAGTTAACCAGCAGCCTACTTCTTCCTACCCCCACCCCCTAGAATTGCATTATGACTGTCCCATGCATGCTTGAATTCCACCACTGTTTTTGACTCCACAACCTCCTCTGGAAGGCTGCTCCATGCATCCACAACCCTCTCTGAAAAAATACTTAAATTACCTCTGAGCTGCCCCCTCTATCTCCAAATTGTGCCCCTTGTTCTTGCACACCTCTTTTTTGAAAGATGCTACCCTCTTGGACATTGTTGATTCCCTTGAGATACTTGAAAGTTTTTATCATGTCCCCTCTCCCTCCTTTCCTCGAGGCTATACATATTCAGCTCCTTAAGTCTCTCTTCATATGTCTTCCGTGCAGACCCTGCACCATTTTAGTTGCCCTCCTCTGACAGCCTCCATCCTGTCTATGTCTTTGTGGAGATTGGGTCTCCAGAACTGCACGAGTACTCCAGATGGGGTCTCACCAACTGTCTGTACAGAGGAATAACTTCCTGTTTTCACTGGTGATGCCTCTCCCATGCATCCCAGTATCCCCCAGCCCTCCTTGCTGCCCTCTCACATTGCTTGCCCACCTTAGCCATCTGATATGACTACCCCCAGGTCCCTTTCCATTTTTGTTGTTGTTAGTATCTTACCCCCATTGTGTACTCTTCCCTGGGTTTTGTTTCCAGGTGCATTACCTGCACTTCTTAGCATTGAATCTAAGCTGCCATACATTTGACCATTCCTCTAACCTTGCCAAGTCCCTTCTCATCCTTTCCACCCCACCTTGTGCATCAACTCTGTTTCAGATCTTTGTGTCATCTGCAAAGAGACATACTTTTCCTTCCAGTCCCTCTGCAATGTCGCTTATAAAAGACATTGAAGAGGACCGTCTAATACTGAACCCTGCGGTACCCCACTAGTAACCCCCCTTTCTTCAGAGTGGACTCTATTTACTATTACTCTCTGTGTCCTATTCTCCAGCCAATTCTTTACCCAGGCTATCATCTTGGGACCCACTCCCAGGCTGGCTAACTTGTATATTAATCTTTGTGTGGGACTGTGAAATGCCTTGCTATAGTCTAGGTAGGCCATGTCCACAGCCCCTCCCTGATCTACTACTTTGGTCACCCAGTCAAAGAAATCTATCAGATTTGTATGGCATGACCTTCCCGCTGTGAATCCATGCTGCCTTGGGTCCTGAGCCCCTCTGGCCTCTAGATACTCAACAATTCTTTCCTTCAGAAGTGATTCCATCATTTTCCTTACCACTGAGGTTAAACTAACAGGTCTGTAGTTTTCTGCTTCTGCCTTGCTCCCACTTTTGTGAAGGGGAATCACATGTGTCCTTCTCCAGTCCTCAGGTACCACCCCATCCTCCCATGATTTGTTAAAGAGGGTAGTCAGTGGTGTCACTAGTTCTACCCTTAGTTCTTTTAGAATTCTGGGATGAATCCATCAGGCCCCATTGCTTTGTCCACCTTCATTTTAAGAGTTCTTTCAGAACCCTTTCTTCTGTAAATGGGCTGGTATCAACTTCTGTATCCAGAGTGTCTCTACTGTTTGTTTTAAGGTACCTCCCCACTTCCTTTGTAAATATGGAGCAAAAATATTTGTTTAGTATCTCTGCCTTTTCACAGTCACCCTCTGCCCACCCTCCTCCCTCCTCTTTATTAAGCGCCTCTAACCCTCCCTTGGTCTTCCTTCGCTCCTGATGTACCTATAAAAGGTTTTATCCCCTTCTTAACTGAGTTGGCTATCTTTTCCTCGGTTTGGGCCTTTGCTGTTCTGACTGCCTTCCCAGCTTCCTTTTGCTTTAACTGATACAGTTCTCTGTCCTGCCCTTCTGTGATTCCTTGTACTTCCTGAATGCTTTCTTTTCTCTTGAACCTTCACTGCCACTTCCTTTGAGAACCATAGTGGTTTCTTACATTGTTTCGTTTTGTTAATTTGCTTCACACAAAAGCTTGTTACCTCTGTGATGGCAGTTTTTATTATTCCCCATTGTTCTTCCACCCCTCTTTCCTGCTAGTGCATTCCTTAGGCACTCACCCATTTTGGCAAAGTCAGCCCTCCTAAAGTCCAGTACTTTTGCCTTTGTATGGCTTGACTCTATTGCTGTGTTTATTGTGAACCATGCTGTTCGATGGTCACTAGTTCCCAGATGGCTACCCACTTCTACATCTGTGATCCTCTCTTCATCTCCATTTGAGAGAACCAGGTCTAAGATTGCTCCCTCTCAAGTGGGCTCCAATACTAGTTGTCTAAGGCATGCCCCTTGTAGGGCATCTAGAATAACCCCACTCTTTGAAGTGGTTGCTGCAACTGCACTCCAGTTAACATCTGGCATATTCAGATAACCCATCAGCGATATCTCCCCTTTTTCTGCCATTCTAAGTATTCTTTCTATCATTTCCTTGTCCATTTCCTCCCCCTGAGAAGGGGGTCTGTATACAACCCCTGTGCGGATTGTGGTGCCATTGCCGGTCTCCAAATTTACCCACAGTGCTTCTTCTCCTCCCTGTTTTCCCTTTTGTTCTGTTGCTTTTATTCCTTCCCTTATGTCAAGAGCTACTCCTCCTCCTCTTTTACCCTCCCTGTCCCTCCTGTAGATAGTGTATCCTGGTATGTTTATGTCCCAGTCATGGTTTTGTGTGTACCATGTTTCTGTGACTGCCACGATATCCAGATGTTCCTCCTCCATCAAGGCCACTAATTCAGGAAGCTTGTTACTCAGACTACAGGCATTGGTACTCATTGCTCTCCATTTTTGATGCTTTCCTTCTTTGCAGCATCCCCACTGACCTGTCTACACCTTGGTCTTTTCTCATTTAGTACCCTGTTTTGTAGGGAGAGGCTGGGATTTTCCTGCTGCTTATCAGTGCCTCCCCCCTTGACTAGTTTAAAAGCTTGCCAATGAAGCATTTAAACCGATTGCTCAAAAGACTTGTTCCCTTCCTGGACAGATGCAGACCATCCTGTCAGTATAGGCTGGTGTCCCTCCAGGTGGAACCCCAGTCCCCAATGAAGCCAAACCCCTGTGCTCCACACCAGTTTTTCAACCATTCATTAAACTGCATGGTGCAAAGTACCCTCGCCTCACTCATGCCATTGACAGGCAGCACCTCAGAGAAGGATATTGTGTGTGCTACTTGTCTTAGGCCCTTCCCCAATTCTACAAAGTCCTAATGCACTGCTATAATCTCATGATTAGCCAAGTAACTTGTCCCTAGGTGGACAATGATGTCCAGCTCAGACTCCCGTGCAGCTGTTCTCGTGATCCTGAGGATGCTTCCTGTCTCTCCAAGCCATGGCACCAGGCAGGCACCTCCGCCAGTTTTCCCTGCTCCCCAGTTCTATCCCCCTAATAATTGGTCCCCACCAGGAGCTGCTTCCTTTCCTTGTGGTGTCCTCTGCCTCCTTCCTATGGGCCTCCCTTATGACAGTTGTCCTCAGCCTCCTTAGTCTCCTCTGCGAGTGCATCCATAGGTGAGCTATGCTCCCCCAGAATGGTGTATGGATTGTGGTGTGGAACAACTGACTGGGTATGCCTCTGTTCCACCATCCTCACCCTCCTCGAGCCCACTGTGGTCCAACTGCTGTGCTTTCTTCGCAACCTCTGAGGTAGTGGTGGTGGCTCTGGTGCTCCATGGATGGGGAAGGTTCCCTTCCTACCATCTAGTGTGGCCTGGGGGAAGGTCCCCTTACTACTGTCCAGTGTGGCCTGCAAGATGGGCAACTTACTCTCTCAGGGCAGAGAGTTGTCTGCAAATAGGGCAGCATCTCAGCCTCCAGAAAGACTCCCGGAAGACTGCTGCCCCACAGCCATTACATTTCACTACTCCCCACATATTTTTTTTTTGTTTGTGTTTGTGATTGGTTTGTAATATAGAAATATATATATATATATATATATATATATTTATACAATGTGTATACTTATATTGTCAGTGCAGTGTTCTAGAGAGAATATGACAGTGATATGCACCTTGCACTCTTGAGGAAATGATGTCAGAACCCCAGGTATAAAGGAACTATTTCAGGGTGGGTGGGGTGAGGGTGGGAGTGGGTTGGGCCTAAACTGTGCCCTCACAAAACAATCAGCTAAAAGCTCTGACCCACTGCTGGAGTGAGTGCCTTCCTATCAGCAAGATGCCCTACACAACAATTTGACAGAGAAAATACCCTGCTAATCAAACAGAGAAAATCCAGACATCCAAGTCAGACACAGAAACCTCCCAGCCCCAAAACAGGCCTGGTGGTATGCTCTGAAAGCTGTCAGCCCCAAAATAAGTCAGCTGTGCTTTAAACTCTTCCTGCACTGAAAATGTTAAGAATTGTAACAAACAAACGTAAACCTAGATCCACCTCCTCTGTTGCTTGAAAGACTGTCTCTTCCTGTTTCACACTGCAGGTTTTCTATGACTACCTTAACCACAGTAACTTATTTAAAAATAGTTTAACTATCACAAACTCCTACGCACCAGTAAATTATTTAAAAATAGTTTCTGTCCCAAAATCCTAGTAGTCAATCCAGCTACCCCAAGGGACAACCAAAATGCAGTATTCAAACACTTATGAAGTTACTTCCAAGATAAGCAGAGTTTGAAAACTTCTTTTTCAACTCCTCAGCCACCTGTAATTTATTTAAAAATAGTTTAACTGTCAGAAAATCCTAGTAGACAATCTAGCTACCTCCAAGGATCTACCCAAATGCAGAATTTAAATCCTTCTGAAGTTACTAACAAGATGAACAGAGTTTTCAAGCGCCCGATATGAGTCTCCGTTTTTACCTGGTGCCCATATTCTGTTGCTGTACTGATGATATACCCTCCTTTCCTCCAGTTAGTACATATTAAGGTCTCTTAGTCTATCCTCATATGTTTTGTGATGCAAACCACGCACCATCTTTGCCACCCTTCTCTGGATAGTCTCCACCTTGTTAATGTCCTTATGCGTATGTGGTCTCTAGTACTGCATGCAGTTTTTCAAGTGAGGCCTTACCAGTGTTTTATACAATGGCATCACCCCACCTCCTACTAGTAATACCTCCTGCCGATGCACCCCAGCATGCCACTGGCCCTTCTTGCAGCCTTTGCACACTGCTTTGGTACCTTAAGGGCATTACATATGATAACCTCTAGGTCCCTTTCCTCTTTGGTGACAGCACCTCCCCCCATCCTATAGCTCTCCCTAGGGTTCCCCCTACCCAAGTGCATTAACTTGCACTTTTTTGCACTGAACCTCTGTTGCCACATCTCTGACCATCTTTCAAGCTTCTCCAGGTCCCTCTTCATTTTCTGCACCTTTTCTGGAGTGTCCGCCCTGTTGCAGATCTTGGTGTCATCTGCTGATAGGCAGATCTTTCCTTCCAGACCCTCTGCAGTGTCACTAATGAAGACATTGAACATGGCTAGTCCCAAAACTGATCCTTGTGGTATCACACTTGTCACCCCTCTCTCCCCAGATTGGATCTGATTTACCACCACCCTTTGCCTTCTGTTTCAGTCAGTTTCTAACCCAGTGTATCACTTTATGCTACATGCCCAGGCTACTCATCTTGTTAACCAACTTTCTGTGTGGGATGGTATTGAAGGCTTTGCTGAAATCTAGGTAGGTGATGTATATGGCCCCCTCCCTGATTCCATTTCCTAGTCACCCAATAAAAAAAAACTATCAGATTCATTTGACAAGACCTTCCTGATGTGAATCCTTGCTGCCTTAGATCCTAGGCACAATGTCCATTCATTCAGCAGTGCCTCCATGATCTTCCCCACCACTGAAGTGAGGCTGACTCACCTGTAGTTCCCTGATTCCACCCTACTGTCACTTTTGTGCAGTGAGACTACATGCACCCTCCTCCAGTTCTCTGGAACCACACCTGTGTTGAGTGACTCTGTGAAAAAGGGTGGCCAGAGGCGCTGCTAGTTCCCTGTGCAGCTCCCATAATATCTTCAGGTGTATGTCATCTGACCCCATGGCTTTATCCACCTTCAGCTTTGTGAGTTCCTCCAGAACTCTCTCCACTGTGAATGGACTGGTGTCCACTTCTCCCCCAATTGCCTCTGCTCCCCAACTGTGGTCCTTGACCCTCTCCCTCCTCAGTGAATACTGAACAGAAGTATTTGTTCTGTATTTCTGCCTTGTTTAAATCCTCCCTTACACTCTCCCTCCTCCCCTTTGTGCCTCACAATCCCACCCTTCATTTTGTTTATGTACCTGTGGAATGTCTTGTCCCCTTTTTTCATAGTCTGTGCTAAACTCTCTGTCTGTGCCTTGGCTTTCCTTACAGCCTTCCCTGCTTCTCTTAGACATTCAAGGTTCACATCCCCTGTACTCCTCCTTCCTTTGGATTCCGTTATGCTTCCTGAAACTTGCTCTTTTAGCCCTTACTTAGTCTCCCAGCTCTTTAGAGAACTATAGTGGTTTCTTTCTTCTTTTTCCTTTGGCCACTATCCTAATGCATTGGTTAGTTACCTCGATAATGACTCCTTTTAGTCTCCCCCACTGTTTCTCCACCCCCTCTATTACCAGGGCTGCTCTTAAACATCTACACATTTCATTGAAAGATGCCCTCCTGATATCTAATACTTTTGCCCTTGTGTGGCTTAACTGAGCCCCTGTCTCCATGTCAGATCATTCCACGGTGTATAGATCTCCATACACAGTGACGCTCCACCATGCACTATAGTGTTTATCATAGAGATGGAGGTTGGGGTTACCGGACACCAAGGAGTGACACAATATTGGGAAAGCCAGACAAATGCCACTGGACAACAGAAAACTTTGCATGGGATGTGAAGAAGGTGCCACTAGAAAACAGGGAGTGGTCCGTATAGGATGAGTGGAAAGAGGGTGGCACTGTACAGCAGGGAATGCCTGTTACAGGATGGGGAGGAGGAGGAGGAGGCATCAGTCTTGTGCAGGGAATAACTGTCCAAACTGGGGGGGTGTTTGGGTGATGGCCATGCCAAAATTCCACAACAAAGCTCTTTCCAGCTTGCTAGTGGTTTGAAGATGATGTCCAAAACAAAACTAGCATATTGATATGCAACAAAATGGGTAACCGTCAGTATATAGAAAATACTGAATGGGTAACTATGCACAGTCAGAGTGTTCTGCCACAGAGGGCATGTGATTCTCTCTGACTTTGAAGATGAAGCTCGAGTGGTCCGTAGGAATCAGAACCCTGAGGTGGCACAACACACTGGTTATATATAAAGTTACTCATCCTGTGTTTTTATAGTGTATATTATTATGTAAAATATGTGCATTGTTGTTTTTATATTTACTGGTCAGTGGTTATAAACCACTGCCAGTGAGTGCCCAACAGCTTCGTAAACAACATATGTTGTTTATGGAGCTCCATAAACCATGGGCAGAACAGTACTGCAGCATCACCTGAAAAACCACCGAACAAGCTGTCCTCGTGCTGGACATTCACAATCACTACACAATCGGTCACTCAGCACATGAGACAAGCTTGTCAGCAGTAACAGTTTAAACCAAAAAACAGTAAATGAAAAAATAAAACATGGAGAAGTGTGGTTCTATGGGGATTTTATGCACCATCTCGGTGTGTGATGCCCATAGAAACCCCTCAGGCTTCATGGGGCATCACACACCTCGGGGTGCATAAAATCCCCATAAACCACACTTCTCCATGCATTATTTTATATTTCTCTTTCACAGTGAAATTAGCTTGTGCATGCCTCTAGAAGTTAATGCTGTTCTACCACAGAAAGGTACAATCACATTCCATAACGTTTGAACTGTGGTACAACAGCATTTTGAAAACTATGGGTTTCTATGTAGAATAGTACTTTACTATACACTGTATCACTGCTAGTGTATGCTTAGCTTTGCTTTTAATCCACCTGTGACCAGGCCTGTTGAACCCCATATGGTATCCAACCAAGCAGCTGCTTCTTTTGTAGCTTCATCTGCATGTTCCAGCTCGCTGTTTTCCACATGAAAATGGAAGGGCCTGCATTTTTAGGAGCAACTGACATGATTGCTAGTTCCAGGCAGGCAACTCACAACATGATGGTGTCTACTGCAGAAGCTATTTTAGCCACATATCACATATTTTGGTTTGCATAAAGAGTTTAGTCCATAAAGCCTGGCTTATAATTTCCTTGTGCAAGTCAAGTGGCTACTGAGCACTGCAGCCCTAGCCCTAAAACAGCATAATGATTATGCTAGGCAAATAGCTCCATACATGTATTCCTGCCAGCAAAGATGATCCAAGTATATTTAGGTGTCCTCCCCGATCCCATTGCAATGCCCACAGAGTACCTGCAGCCTCATCCCCTACCAAATGTCATCATTATGGTGTTTTTAGGGGTTATTTAATGACTGAGAGGGTTCTTGGGCAATAAATACCAGTTTACAAAAATGCACCAGATAGGATCTGGGGCTGCAGCAGTGAGTAGGGAAATGGGCAGACTAGGTGGGCCATATGGTCGTTGTCTGCTGACAGATTCTGTTTTATTAGGGCAGAAATAGCCACAAAAAATAAGATGACAGGACCTATGACTACACATGTGGATGTGCAGACAAGTTACATTTCACAGATCTTAGATTTTTGCAGGCCCACCATTGCAGTGATGGTACTGTACTTGCAGTGCTGAAGACCCAAGTTTCAAGTGTTATCTTGGAGTTGGAGGGTAAGCAAGAGGGAAGAAGACTGAGTTCCTGCTGGATTGCTCATCTCAGGGTGGGGTGGAGAAGAATTTGGTGCTTGCCAGATACTATCAGTGGCTGAGGATAAGCAGGCTGAAACCACCAGAGTTGGGAAGAGGAGAGGCAGATGTCAGGTGTACAGCACATAGGGGCATGCTGCACTTTAGGGGGAGTACTAGGAAAATCTGTGCACTGGCTGCATGATGACTCCAGCTGCCTGTACCCCTGTACCTGATGATCCAGACCATGCTGCCTCTGAGGGATAGCAAGTCCTGGGGGTTGTTGGCTGGGGTGGCCGGTATAATGGAGGCTGCCAGTACATGAAGGAGAAATAAGACTAACTGGGAAAAAGAATTAGTTGACAGTAAAATTACTTTTGAAATGTTTTGTTGTTTGACCAGCACATAAACATTTTGGTGTAGAGTTGGTGTTAAAGGGACACTTGTCAATCCGTTTTGCATTATATTATTTATAATTGAAAAATATGTTTAATGATTGCTTACCTTCTCTACAATTCACTCAAGTTGTTGGCTGTTTTAACCACTGTGCTTTTTTTAGCTTACCTGGAATGCATGCAAATAGTGTATTTATTCCCATGTTGTTGCAAATCCTTGATCTACTCTTGTTGCATGCTTCTTGAACATTAGGAACACCCCCAAAGAGTGCATTTACTCATGATACAATAGTGTCCTTTCCTCTCACTGCACCGTGAGTGTCTATGCTGTATTGGGAGTATTCACAGTTTCTAGGAAGACGCAAAGAGAGTTGAGGACGGTGTCCGTTGAACTTCATGATAGAAAAATATGATCTAGTATGGGCTTCAGTTTCATTTCGAAACAGTGTATATGACCTTCACCTTTCCCTTTCTTTTCTGAACACATTCAGGATTTAACTCCCAAGAAATTATGAAAAAGTTAATGTTTGAGAAAGATGAAGACTTCACTGTGTTTAATTCAGTGAGCAGAAATGAAAGTACGCCAGCGGCCTCCTGAAGAAAGCGCCACCACCAGTAAGTAAATGTCCTAAGATATGGAAGGGGGATGTAGTGTTGAATTGTGGTTAGTTGGATCATCTTTCCATCATAATATTGTCTCTGAAACTGTGAAGCAGGATATCTGCGTTCAAGCACAGCCACAGCCTCTGACATACTGTGTGTCCCTGAGAAAGTGATCTTGATCTCCATTGAGCTTCTGCTCCAAGTTGTAAAATTATATGAAGATGGACCCCACTGAAATGTTGCATCTCTAGGGTTTTCTTGGTCATTATGTGATAAAACACTATTTAACACCATGCTGCTGACTGGGGCGGGGGGGGTCAGCTTGAAAAGGAATATGAACAGTGAGTAATGAATAGCAGAGTATTTGAGGTGCAAGTATTTGCCAGTGAAAATTTGAAAAAAGGTACTTGTACATTCCTATGTGATGGCTTCCAGGACTCCCTAAACCTCATTTAAAAAAAATAAAATGCACACCCCATCCCCTTCCTCAGTGCTGCTCTGCTTGCAGATTTGTGCGGTTAGTCAGGTCAGAGGCTGAGAAACTGACATGAGGGCAAGAGCATGTTCTGAGTACCAGATTTGCCTAGTTCAGTTCTCTGGAGGGCACTGAAGCTACACAGGGATGGGCCCATCACCCCATTGTGGCACATGGGTCTCTTCTGGAAAGTGTTAATTTACAATTGTGCCCTAACTGTGAGGATATTTTACACTGAAAGATTGAAGTTTACTCAAGAAGGTACTTAAATTGCATTTTAGGTGCATTTGCAGAGTACGGGTACTCAATTTGAAGTGTATATGCTATAATTCCAAGGCACTTCAATAACATTTTGGACCACACTCTAAAGGTGCATTTCTGGAGTAATGAAGGAGTGTCCCAACTGAGAAGGTACTCCATTGGAGGTGTATCAGGAACAACTATAAGGCATTTCATTAGCATTTTTACAACACACTCCCAGTTTACTCAGCACTTATCAGTCGATTGCTTGATAGTTACCATAAAGTTGCTTGAATGTTTAGTGGCACATTTGGAGCATGTACAGCTATGTGCTAGTAAGTGACTACAAAATTACAAGCGAGTGACTCCAGCTGGGTAAGGGAGTCTTTACTTGCATAAATGCAGTTTATTTCAGATAGTCATTTGGGATTTACCTCTGCCTCCTGTTTAACATTCAGGCCATCCCCAAGGGCTGTACCGGCGGGATGGAGCCTACCCCAGATATAGACTAGTTTCTGGCTTTGGGGGGTGGAGGGGTACCTCAGGGTGCCTCAGTCAGATGTGTGGCACCTTCAGTGAGGACTGGATGTGCTCCTAGAGCTTACCTGGTCTCCCAGCTGGGTAGTTTCTAGCAGCACTGTGCAAATGAGCTGGTTAAAAATTAGTTATTCTTAACTAATAGCTATGCTTACTATGTGGTGTACAGTTACTTATCAGCTAATGCTCAACAAGTTGAGTATTGATAGTGAATTATTTATTACATAAGCTCAACTAGTAATTAATGAATGACAAACTAATACTCAGTTCATGGGGATTAGTTAATTCCTTATTAGGAAATAGGTCAATGACTAACTGCTGAAACTGTTAAGAATTAGTTAGCAGTAGGCTGAGCTAGGAGGAGTTAGCCACTAACTCATTTGCATGTGAAAAAATCAACCAAAGCAAAACTGAAGAATAATTAACAATTAACTAATTATTAGTGATTTGAGGTAGTTGAGCATTAGGCCTATTTGTTTGTATGGGAACCACCAGAACAGGCACATGGGACCTCAGTTTAACATCTCATCGGAAAGATGGCACCTCAGGAGTGCAGCGCCCCCCTCATGCTGCACTACAGTGTCAGTATTGGGATTTAACCTAAGTGCCTGGTGTGGGGATAGAACCCACAGCCTTCAGATCTACCTGCCTCAGAGGCAAGTGTGCAACCTGCTGAGCCACTGACACTGAAACTTGCTTTAACTGAATTTAAAAATGTGCTTTGAGTGAGGAACAATTAACTGATGTTTGTGCCTATTTTTATATTATTTGTAGCCACTAACCCTGAGGCAGAGACCTGCCAAAGAGTCTTTAAACATTAATATATTATTGCAAATTGGTGGCAAGAAAATAAAAGATTCATGAAAGACTTCTCTAGTCTGGACTCTGTTTTTACATTGTTTGATATTTTCAGGATTCTAAACTGCAATCAGATTTTTCTGGTTCTATGTTGGAAAGGCCAGGGTTCCAAGAGTTTGTTTTGACTATAAATATATTAATACAATGGCTTAAAAAATAAGCCATCTGATTAGCTGACAGGCTCTCCAAGGGATGTAATTATGCCACTATAATTTCACATCTTGGGACTGGTGCTTGAAAGTAGCCACATCTCACAATTAGCAAATCAGTCCTCTGCATCCAGAACTGGCATGTCATCAGAAACACCTCAGCCTCACCTCGGTAGTGGGGAAGATCATGGAAGCACTACTGAAGGAGAGATTGGTGGAACATCTGGTTGTCAATGGACTACAGGACCCAAGGCAGCATGGTTTCATCAGGGGGAGGTCATGTCAGACCAACCTCATTGAATTTTTTGACTGGGTGACTAGGGAGGTGGATCAGGGGAGGGCAGTGGAAATGGCCTATCTGGACTTCAGCAAGGCCTTTGACACTGTGCCACATAGAAGACTATTACACAAACTGGGGAATATGGGTGTGGGCAGGACAGTAGTGTGGTGGGTAGGTAACTGGCTGGGTGGCAGGACACAGAGGGTGGTGGTAAATGGCTGTCACTCCACAGAGGGAAGAGTGACCAGTGGGGTACCACAGGGATCAGTGCTGGGACCGGTCCTATTCAACATCTTCATCAGTGACATGGCTTGGGACCTAGAAGGCAGAATTTCACTGTTCGCTGATGACACAAAGCTCTGTAACAGAGTAGACACACCAGAGGGTGTAGACAGAATGAGAAGGGACCTGCAGAAACTTGAAGAATGGTCAGGGGTTTGGCAGTTGAAATTCAATGCAAAAAGTGCAAGATAATGCATATGGGGCACAAAACCCTGGCACAATATATCAGTTGGGGGTGAGGATATAGCATGCACCAAGCAGGAAAGGGATCTTGGGGTTATTATCTCAGATGACCTCAAGGTAGGGAAACAGTGTGACAAGGCAGCAGGTAAAGCAAATAGGATGCTGGGATGTATAGGCAGGGGCATCACCAGCAGGAAAAGGGAGGTCATAATTCCGCTATACAGGACACTGGTGAGGCCCCACCTGGAGTACAGTGTATGGTTCTGGAGACCATACCTATGTAAGGAAATAGACAGGGTAGAGAAGGTTCAGAGGAGGGCAACAAAGATGGTGCATGGATTGCATCACAAGTCCTATGAAGACAGGTTGAAGGAACTGAACATGTACTCCCTGGAGGAGAGAAGGGAGAGAGGGGATATGATAGAGACATACAAGTATCTTACAGGGAGGAACAGGGTGCAGGAAAACACTATTTTTAAGCGAAAAAGATGTTCCAGGACTAGAGGGCATGGGATGAAGTTGGAGGGAGGATGATTCAGAGGAAACATAAGAAGAGAATTTCTTCACAGAACGGGTGGTGGACAAGTGGAACACCCTGCCAGAGGAAGTGGTGGGGGCTGAAACAATCACGGGATTTAAGAATGCATGGGATAGACATAAAGGAATTCTGGAGGTCAGGGGTAAGGGGCAACAGACTTCTAGGAAAACAAACTGAACTTTCAAGCTCAAATGGGCAGACTGGGTGGGCCATAGACCCTTATCTGCCGACACTGTCTATGTATCTATGTATCTATGTATGTAACATGACTGGCACAATTACTCACTAAAAGCTTTCAACTAGGCCCTACAAATATAAGTCCCTTAAATTAATGTATCCCCCTTCCCAAGTGTCCAGGGGTACAGATGGCAGCATTTCATTTTTGGGACGGAGGCTCACATCACTAAACCTCTTACCTGAATTCCAGATTCAGGTGAACTCCCTGACACTTGCCACACAGGACCATAGAAACAGGAATAAATGGAGTTAAAACATTAAACATCTGATTCTAAGCCAAACTCACTGTGCTCAGTGGTGGAAATAGAGCCTGAATCATGTATCGATGTATTTTATTACAATTCATTGCTTTGGTTAACCTGCAGACAGGATGATTCATAAAAGTATAGCCAATTTACCTGATTTTTAGTTCATACTTTACTTTTGTGTAACCCTGCTTCCCCATACACAAGTCAAGGAGTATTTTTGCCTCACCATGAGTTCCCTTACATCCCTTCAGTAATACTTTTACTCTGCTTTATCCAGGCTAGACTGCTGTGTCACACCCCACGTGCTATAGCACATAATGGACCACAGATGCCAAATGTCTTTTATCACATCCATCCTTTACTGAATGATAAACTATACAAGTTCACATATGCCAGCCAGAGATCACAATTCATACAGGTATATTTAACAGACAATTACTTCTCATCCAGAGTCACGATGTTCCCCACTCCTCTTTCAGAGCAATTTACAAATTCCCGCATCTCATTCAAAGCAATATACACTCCCTGCATCACTTTCAGAGGAATTTGTAATTCTTGCTCCTTCTTCAGAGCAATGTTCAGTTGCCACTTTTCTTTCAGAGCGATGTATGGGTCCCCTTCCTCTTTCAGATAAATGTACAGGTCCCCTCCCTCCTTCATAGAAATGTACAATTCCCACCTCTCTTTCACAGCAACATACAGTTCTTGCTCCTCTTTCAGAGCAATGTACAGTTCCTACTGCACGTTCATAGCAGTTTACAGTTCCCACTCCTCTTTTAGAGCAATGTACAGTTATTGCTCTGCTTTCAGAGCAATATACAGTTTCTCTTCCTCTTTCAGAATGATATAGTTTCTGCTCATTTTTCAGAACAATGTAAAGTGTTTCCTCTCATGGGGTCACCGGCTAACTCCTGACCCTTGGTCCATGCTGGTCTTGGCCTGGCCAACCTCCAAATACAGCCCCTTGCCAAGGCACATGGTTACTCCATGTCATCTCAGCAATTCCGATTTTGTCCTTATAGGGCAGCTTGTCACACACCTGGTACTCTTACATCTCAATTCTCCTTGCTCTTTCCTTTGGTATGATGTCCCTTTCCATGATGATCCCTCTTCTTCACTTTACACTTGCTTTGATGAGTGCTAGCATAACTCTTACTTCTTGCTGGCCCTAACAGAGGTTATGGTTTAAACAGTTACACACTTTTTGATCCATTTCCTTAATTCTGATCAAGCAGCTTCCCATGAATGAATGAGTGCAGATTCCCATGTTCTTACTTTACTGGGTTTATACTTTAGGGTTTCAAGGCAAAGTGATCAGGGTCTGGTGCCTTCTTGCACAGTCACTACCAATACTCCCCAGACTAGCATGAGCAGGCTGGCACTTGGCTAACAGCCACAGCTATGGGTTATTCCAGGTCATGCCAACCACCATGCCCTCACAAGCCATTATCCCAACAGAACTGAACAGCTGTAAATATACAGAGCAGCACACTGCCTCAGGTCACCTCATCCATGCTGGAGACAGATCCCCTACCTTTTCTGGCAACTTTCCTTTCTGCCAGAGATTTGCCTGCTTCTTCAGGTGCTGGAACATCTGCAGCAGCACTTCTCCAAGGTGTCCCCCAACAGGGCTTCATTGCTGTCTTTTGGGGAACAGAGCACAGGCCTGAGGACCATCAGGTTGTTCCTCTTGAGGGAAAGCACCCCTGAGATTCCCTCACCCTCCTGGTGGTCCCACTACAAACCTCCCACTGTTAGTGAGCCACCATGAAATATTCTCAGATCCCCATTCCCCAGGCTCTGTCTCAGTCTTTGGGTACTACACTTTTCAGCTGGGTTTGATAAGTGCCTCCTCTGGAAGTCTTTCTTGGTTTCCCTGAGCTGGTTGGAATAGCTACCTCTTGGGCAATGCTGCTCTGCACCTCCCCTATGCCTGCTCCTGAACTACTCTTCACTGACTCCTAACTGCCTCCCAGCACCACAAAGACACTCTTCTTTTTTCACTCTAAGTTTCATCCACAGAACTTCTTTATACCCTCAGGTCAGACACTAGATAGTCAGTATTGAGCCTGGGCACTCACTGTAAACTAACCTTTTTCCCCCCACCAGTAGGAAGGGATTGTTACCCCCTCCCCAGGAGAAGTGATTTCTGTCTGTGGGCACAGCAGAGCAGGGCCAAAGGCAGTTGCCCTACATGGGGATTAGCTACTCGACCCTTCAACCAATGACCAGCAGGGGTTATACCTCTCAACTTTCCCTGATTTTCAGGGTCACCACTGATTTTGCAATATAAGTTTCCTCTGTCCCTTCTAAATTTGGAAGTTTTGCCAAAGAAGGGTAGAGATTTGAATTGTAAGATTATACCATACAATAGATTTACAGTCCAGTTCCCCACCAGAAAATGTTTTTATCATTAAACCTCTTATTGTAACCACTTCATGAACTGATAGTACCCTTTTTAAGTTCTCACATGTGTGGCAAACGTCTTGCTATGAGTGACATTTGAGGAGTGTGACACTGTCTGTCCAATGCAGAGTGCTCTGCAAGGGACTCAACAGTATAACATCAATCATCAGCCAGGCTGATCATGATGCTGTTTTGCCTGAAGTGGTCTGCACTTGAAAAGAAAAAGCTGCACCAGTCATAATGTGACTTTTCCCTTTCATCTGCAGAACACCTCTCAGAAAACAGCTGTTCATGTTCTGAACAGCCTGGCTGATGTCACCCCCCCCCACTACCCCATGGGTCCCTTCCCTCACTGGCCACCGCTCTCCCTTCTGTGTCCTTACTACGCTTACTCTCGTAGCTACCTCCTTACTCCAACTTCTTCTCTCTCTAACCGACCCCCCCAGCTTTGCTTCAAAACACAGACAGCAGTGGCATAGATTATGGGGGGAAGGGGCAGATCGCCCCCTCCCCCCCAAGCAGAGACCAGGACTTTTTCAGTTTGCTCACTTTCAATTTTTTTTATTTTTTTGCTCTTGTCTGAACCTGGTTGGGAGGAGATGGACTAAGGGGGTGCAGGCTCTGAAATATTGTCCATCCAACTCCCATCCCAATTTTTCTGAAAATACCCATTTCCGATTGGCTACAAGCATGTCATAACCACAGCAATGAGCATTTTGCAGACAATCGGAGTGAACTGCAGCCACAGTCGCGTGTGTGCCTGCATGAGCTGAAAACCATCACGGCACCATTTCTTGCTCAGTTGCCTGCCATTGAGAAGAAAGCAGTACAGTAGTGAGACTTAGCTGTAGCCTGCACACGTTCATTGTCTGGTGGTCGGATTGGAGTGGTCGGGACTCGGTCCACTCGACTCCACTGTAAGTGACTTGATGTTGCAGTCCACCCATCAATTGGAGGATTTTCTCCTCGGGCATCATCATCGGTTGGATCATTCCTCTCCCCTTCTGGAAGGAACAACTTAGGGAGCTGAAAAGGAGAGGAGTCAGACTCAGAGTCCAGGTGACCGTGTTGGGCTGCTGCTGGCTCTAGAACTGGGCCACAGTGGCAAGCCACAAGACCTGAGGGAGGATGAGGAGACAAGAGTGGAGACTTAGACCACCGCCAGCCCAGAACGCACAGTTGGAGGAGGGAGAGCCAGAGCAGAGGAACCAACTGACCAAGAGAAGTGAGCCATGAGACTAAAGAGACTAGAGAGCCTCAATTAAACCAGCCTACTGCCTGGCCGGGAGTGCCTAACTGAGTGTGAACTGAAGTTGAGGTGAGGTCCTGAAGTTCCTTAAATTTTTCAAATAAGTCCTAAGCTGACTCCTGAGACTGAAGAAGAACTCAATCTACTGAATAAAAAAAAGTCTCAGTCTTTCTGACTCAGTCAGTTTTTGGACTAGGTGAGAAGTTGAGCCAATTCACCAAGGCCCGAGCTGGCTGTAGTAAAACTGGGAGGGGGATGGCCAGGCCTGGGTGGCGCTCCTCTGACAGACTTGGCCAGTGGGCCCTGGGGAGTTGGTGGCCTTTATTTGGGCATTGTTTGATTTAGTTCTACTTGCTTTTGCACTGCATTTGTTTTCACGGTTCGTGCCTTTGCGGCTATGCTCACCCGGGCTAGCCAGAGCCAGGCCCCCAACCATCATCAGATCAGATTTATTACTGGCCTTGAAGTCCCGACTCCCTAGGCTGAAGAAGAACTGAATAAAAAAAAAAAATCTTTCAGTCAGTTTTTAAACTTGGAGTTGGGCCAAGGCAGAGCTGGCTGCAGTTAGTAAAACATGGGGGCGGGGGACAGCGTGGCCAGGTCATTCTCTTGATGGGGGGGAGGGAAAGGAGAAAAATATTTTTTGGTGTTATGCCCTCTATGTTTAGCAAAGGGGGTTGTTATCAGGGAGCTTCCAATCCTATCCCTTATGAATTCAATCTCTCTTCCCTTTAGGCTTGCCACGTCATTTAAAATTAATAGCAGAGTAAGCACTATGAGCAGACTGTATTATTAAAGCAAGTAGTCATGCTGTTGCAAGGTCATTTGATCATTTATCTTCCTGATCCAAAAATATAAAGCAGTTTAGCCTAATGGTTGGAGAGCACTGCAGAGCTATGAACCTGGAGATGCAGGATTGAATCCCACAACCACCATTTACTGATTACCCTACATGTGCAGGTCACTGTCCTTTTGTAATTTGTGAAGTTTAAACTTTCCAATGCACCCAAAAAAGGCAGCAACAGTCTCTGCCTTCCTTAATTCTCCTGAATTGCAAAGCAGTTTCTGAACGAGCCATATAAAACCAAACTCCTTTCCTAGACTTTAAAAAACACTACAGGGGAAAGAGCCACCACAACTTGTGAGTTGCAGCAAGGAGCAGTCGTGGATAACATTTGGGCCATTTGCCTTCTTGCTTGGCCTGAGGAGGCTTCAGGCCTGCCTGAATTTATTTTTAGCCAACTGCAAGGCACTGCAGTGCTGAGGCACTGGAGGCAGGCTCCAGTCCAGAGTCCCCAGTGCCAGCCTGCCCTGCCCAGGCCCGCCTGTGTAGTGTTTTTTATGGAGTGTTTTATTTTATCTCTTTTTCACACTGGGTGAATGGGAATTTGTCTGAACGAAGCAAAGTGGAAGGGAAACTATTGTCTAAATTTCTTGTTTATCATGCTAGAAAATACAAAAGCAACTGTTTAAAATATAGCCCTGTCTTTAGTGTCTTTTAACATCATGTTTTCCAGAGTATCCATGTTATCTTTATACTTGAATGGAATATAATTGTAAAGCTAAGCTTGTTGGATGTTTGTTTAAACTGCAAGTTCTCAGGGATGCTTTCTCCAAATGATCAAGATTCAAGACTGTTCCCTAAAGAACAACAGCTGGAAAAAAAAAAGACTTGTAATTAGGAAGACAAGGTTATTTAAAGTTCTTATAACACAATTACATGGAACTATAGGTTTGTTTCACACTTGATATGAGATGTTTAACACATGGAGATATTTACTATTTAATGAATAGTTTTGTAGTAAACTATGAATTTGTGAAAGTATGCAGGAGGATCATTTCACATCTCAGTGAACACTGCTCTGTGATTTAACTCTGTTTTTGTTGTCTGGAAATGGAGGACTAGACGTAGACAATTCTGCCTATTTTCAGCCTGCCTGCCTGCAGTGGTTGAACCAGAGAGACAGGGTCCAGCGTCTACTGCTTGTGCTTTGAGGTAAGTGGCTCACTGGGTTTATTTGTCTCAGTTTACTGTGGAGAGGGGAGTCGAGGAAGAGAACACACAGCATCCTGTCCCTGCCACTATGGGTGAACAATGCATGGGGAATTCGTTTGGGAGGTGGTGGTGGATGAAGCCTGCAGAAAGGGGTGAGGCAGATGACCCTGCTTCTTCTGGTGGGGGGTATGTCCCTGCTTTGCCTGGCTCAGAAGGTAGGGAATGCCTGCTTCTCCTGTCGGGGGTGGCCCTGCTTTGTCTACCTCAAGGGTGGGGGTATGGTCCTGATTCTTCTGGCTGGGGAGGACTGCAATAGCCCTGCTTTTTGTGGCTCTGGGTCCAGGATGGGAATGATCCTACTTTTTCTGGCCTGTGGGGGTGGTCCTGCTTCTCCTGACTTGGGGGGGGGGGGCTGCTTCTTCTAGCTGGAACCTGCTTCTCCTGGCTTCGGGGAGAGTGTCTGAGCCGAAAGAAGCAGGCACATACCCCCCCCCAAGCCAGGAGAAGCATGGCCATCCTTCCTTGACCAGGAAAAGCAGGGCCATCCACCCACTGAGGAAGAGGTGTTTAATATCCCAAAGTGTAGCTGGGGCTTCTTAGGTTGGAGGACTGGTCCATTTGCAGTGTATCACAAAGTCTGTATGGAACTGTTTTGCACTAATTGCTTTGTGCACTTCTGTAAGTAAAGGTTTTGTGACTGATACTCTGGAGTGCTTGTCGAAGTTGTCTGTTTCTCCATCCTGATGCAGGAGAAGCAGGGTCCTTCCTTCCCTGATCCTGGAAAAGCAGCCATCCTCCATTGAGCTGCTTCTTCAGGCTTGGGGGGAGGGGTCCTGTTTCTCCTGGCTAATTGGCTTTGAGGGGGGGATGACCTATTTCTCCTGGCGGTGGGGGGATGGCCCTGCAGCTTCTGTCTCAGGGCAGGGGGGGAATTAGCAGATGGTCCTGATTCTTCTGGCTTGGGGGGATGTGGTGGCCCTGCTTCTTCTGGCACAGGGCAGGGTGAGATGGCCCTGCTTCTCCTCCTGGCTCTGCCACTAGGGGAAATCTATTTTTTTCTGAGAGCTGTACTGTCAAATAGGAGTCCCCAGTGACTGAGCCCATCAGTTACTCTGCACTAGTAATTACGGGCTGAGCATTGTGGGATCAACCACCAGATAAATTATAGTAAGAACTGTAAAAGGTATTTAAAAAAAATCACCGAACTTGAGAAGTACCTAATTGGGACCTATAGGTCCTGTGGTTTTGAAGGGGGAATGCTGACAGTTCCCCTTTAATTTACACACATGCCTGCCCTAAAATTGATCTGTATTTTTTTTCCTATCCACATTTTACTCCTCCGGGTCCATCGGCCACCTTCCACCAGTCCCCTCAGCCCTGTCACCCCGGAGTCTACCAGGACTTACCTGGATGGTACCAAGGTGCCTAGCTGGCCTGGTGTGGAGCCTGCAGAGGGCTGGCGTCATCCTGCTGGTCGACCACTTTTGGTTTTTCCTCCCCCCCCATTGCTGGGACATGACATGTCAGCTTACATGCATGGAGGTGCATGCACGTTGCAGAGTCCCGCATCACCCTCCCTTCCATTGGTGTCTCCAAACCATTCTTCCATCAGGCCTCCACCTGTGGCCAGACATTTGGCAGGACTGCCAACCCACCTTCCCCAGGAGAGGAGAGCTGTCCTGTGGATGCTCAATCCTCTCCCTCCTCAGATGACACCCCGCAACCTAGTTGCACCATGAAAAATGGTCTCCGCAGTGGCAGGAGGTATGGCAGCGATGCCTCGGCCCTCCACGCCACTGGGCCAGCTTTGATCTGTACTGTTAAAGTTTGTTAAAGTTCAGTTTTATATTTTTTTATTGCCTGCATTTAGGAAGGGAAGGGATTGTGTTTTGCCTCTGTGGAGCTGAGCCCAGGATCCCTTCTATTTCCTTGTCTTGAGTGCCGAAGCCGCACTAGCATGTTTTGTGATGTAATTATATGGACAGCACGGAGGCACACTCCATAGACAGTAATAGGGCTGTTTTTATATTTTAGATGCATGTTCTGAACAAATCAAAGTCCCCCTGCCCCTGGCCCCCTCAAATAACAAGACCCTTGTTGGCTGAAGTGGGGGTGACTTTGGTTTTTTCAGAACAGGCATCTGAAATATAAAAAAAAATATATTGAAAAAACAGGCCCATTAGTGTCTGTGGAGAATGACCCCAAGCTGTCCAAATACATTACATCATAAAATGTGCTAGTGTGGGGCCAGCACTCAGGACAAGGATGTGGAAAGGGGATTGGCGGCTCAGATCTCTTGTATTCCTAAATACAGGCAACAAAAAAAAAAATCTGCTTTATACACTGATTGATTTTGAGGCAGGCATGTGTCCTGTATGGTTTCTGAAATGAGCACCAAAAAAGGGGCCCTTTGGAAAATGTTATGTACAAACCAAACCCATAAACCAGTTACTTTCAGCATGTGGTAGATAGTAACATGCAGTGGGAAGTATGTGGCATCATCTGCATAGCAAAAAACATAATGGAGCAAACAAAATCATCTTTAATTACAAAGTTAGTGTGTGTTGCATACTCAAATGTTTTATAAAATAATAAAAGCTCTAAATTTGTTTAGTTATTTGTTTAATTATTTGTTTACTTATTTTTTTTTGTTTTACATACACTACTCCTGGTACTCTACCACCCATAACAACCTCTCAGCTCTTGCTGCCCCCCCCCCAGTCTGTTCAGCCTGCCTGTCCCCATCACCAGTCTTCTGGCAATAGATCCTGAGCCCCCAACCACTGCCATTAGACAGAAAGAGTGCTGTAATGATGAGCAAGACATACAGATCACGCCCCTTCCCCCTGCCCGACTGCCGATACATGAGCACAATTAGAGACAGTCAGAGACATAAAACAGTGGTAGCATTTGACTGGTAGTGTCAGTCATGCACGGAAAGACTGGTAGTTGAGTATATAGTTCATAGAGCAGACTGGGTTGTGACACTTTCTGTTTGGCAGGGGTTACATTGGGCAGGAACTCTTAGGAACTCGGATCCACCTCCTCGGACAACTTTCTCCTTTGAGTACCGTTGGAGAGATCCATCTCCTAGGGATGACAGTTCCACCTCTAACAAATGTAGGGATTAGAGTTCCACTTCCCAAGCATTTCCAATTTAACCACTGCTATTTGGGATAGACCTCTTGAGTAGCTCCATCCCCTAAGAAGCTAGGCCTCTAGACTACCAGGGCATAATTTGACACGTGCCCCCGCCCGGCAATTTCTTTCCCATACAACAACCAATAGCACTCCTCATTTACATAAAAAGGGTCACTAGCTCCCCACTAGCCATCACTAGCCACCTGGGCTACTAAATAGATTCCTGGCCACTCAGCCGTCATTATGGGCAAAGGGGTTTTTAGCTGAGCCACCTTCCCCAAACCACACTCCCTCTACTCTGCTTTTTCTTAACTTGCATCTTTTTTCCTTCTTAACAAACCAGTTTTTTTCTCCTATATCTGCAGGTCTGACAGGACATGGACTCTGACCGCATCAGATAAGTATAATTGTATTTCTCTCCTGTCCTTTCCACCCTATTTAACCCCCTAAGAACAGCAGATCATTTGTGACACCGTTGTCTCTTCTTTTACAGGTGCAGCAGACAACATCTCCCCAGGACAACCCTGTGGCACCCTGTACTAGGGTAAGTAACTCTCTTTTACCTATATTTTGCTGGATTTACTGTAACAGGCCAGCCTCGCCCATTACAGACTTTCCTTTTAGAAAATTACTTGCTCTTCTAAGTTGCACATGGGTCAGGTGATGTTCCTTTTAAATGGCAAATGGATCTGTACTACTTAATTATATGCCTCTTGTGTGCTCTTTATCATCACCTTTTCCTCATGATGTGGTGGCAGTGGCCGAACATTTTTGTTCAAATAAACTTTTTGCCCAGGATAGCACAACTTCTCCTTTTACTACAAGAAGGGTGTTCTTTCTTCTTAACAATAGTTAGCATTGGCCAATTAAGTGACTTCTTTATGGTCACACAAAAAGTGGCACATTTGATTTCAGCTTTGGTCTCTTGCTTAACTGCCTGCCCATCTACTGTATACAGTATATTGCTCCCATAAATTCTGAATAAATAAGAACCTTGTATTGTTGGTGAGAAATGATGCTGCTCAACTGCATGTAAATAAGCCTGTGCTGGGACCCGTAGTCCTGTCCTACCAATACAATACCAAGACATGTACCAACGGTGAACTTCAGCATTGACAATATTGTAGTCACTCACTGTGATAATGCCAGTAAGTTTAGATGTCTCACTCACTCACTAATAGTCATGCCAGATTAAATAAACTCTGATCAGAGACAACATGACTGCTATGCTGCTTTAAAGGGACATTATCCACTTAAAATGATCAAAGTTATGAGCCACCTCTGGGGTCCCCTGGACTACAGCCATGTCTCTGAATAGCAGCAGCAAGGTTTTCTCCAAGGCAGGTCATACACATGGGGGGCACAAAATTCCTTGGACAGCTGCGACACAACCGGGTCCATGGCCCATCCTTTTCCAGGCTCAGAATGTGCATACCTCCCTTCTCGGTACCCATAGATAATCCTGAGGAAATCCCAGCTACAAACGAGGGATGGCTGTGCTCCAGAGAACAGTGCACATGGTTTCAGAGGGCAGAACAGTTGGCTATAGGGGGTGGTTTGCCTTTACATTGTTCCCAGTGAGTCAGGCATGCTGGCTTGATAACCCTTATAAGTGGTGGGTACTCTATGGCCATTTTACTGGTCTCCCTCCTGAGAGGACCTACTGACAATCCCCATGGTGTCACTTGCAAAGGGATCGTTACCTATTCCTCTCTCCTGAGAAGTGCTACAAATGCCTCAATATGTTCATGGTGTCTGCTTGTGTACTCTGAGGCAGTCTACATGTTTAACAGACTCACTACCACCTACTCCATAGCCTTCACGGACATTGTTAATGATTGTAGTACACTACAGTTTCCACTCAGTCATGTATGACTATGGAGAACAGCAGGGGGAATGACTTTTCTTTTTAAGTTACTGTTTTTCTTTAGCCCCCCACAAGATGTAGCATAGTATGATTTTATCTCAGCATATGAAAATCAGCAACCAAGTCTCTAAGTATTAAGCAGAGGACAGAGGGTCTGGGTGGAGACTGCGTGGTTAGTCCTTACAGATATGACGGAGACGTCATTAACTACCCCTCCCCCACCTTACTTTGTTAACCCTTTTATTAGCTTATACTGTCTCCCTATTTTTGGAAACACACTGGATCCTATGGGGGCCTGATGCCCAGCAGCAGTTGGATTTCCCCTGAGCAGTGCCAGCCAATCTCTGTCACCAAGAGAGGCACCCTTGCCACCCTCTGCCATGGAAACCATGACAGTACATATGTTTCCAGGCCCACTGGCTGCAGACCTCTATGAGTGGGGTTCATGGATGAGAAGCCATTCCCAGTTTACCAAATTCCACAAGGGTTGTCCTGCTTGATGACCCTCCTGTTTTGCCACTCTGGGCCAGGGTCCTATACCACCCTCTCCTTGGAGAGGTCTAGGAACATGGTCCTGGGAGACACCATCAAAGTTTTCGGTTATGGCTAGATGGCTGGTTTGTTGTGTTTTTCTTAGACAACATGCACTATTGTACTGAAATGAAACGGAGCCCTAGGATTTAAAATGCGATGCTTGAGTCTACTGGTGGGGTGGGATATGGTGGACCCTCGTGGGAAGGGGGACCCGGGAAATATTTGCATTTAGCTATCTAATGCATGGTCCTTTTAAACTATTGTCATAAAATCTTAATGGCCTGGCCAGCCCACTGAAGAGGGCAAAAGTAATAACATATTTAAAGAAACAGAATCACCACCTTCCATTGCTCCAAGAAACCCATCTGAACTCCATAGAACATCAAGAACTGAGGAAATATGGCTTTGACCAAATTATAGATGCATTCTATAGAAATGGTAACAGACATGGAACTGCTATATTAATCCTGAGAAACTTACCTCATCCTACACTGATCAAGAAGGGAGAATGGCCCTAGTGGTATGTACCTGCAAGGTAAAACCCTCACAGTGGTCAGTTTATACATACCCCTGGGCAGTGATGCCTCAAGTATACAACACCTTTTTGATAGGTATCATAGGTAATTTCAGAGCAAAGAAGACTTTCGTCCATTGTGCTCGCTGTTTATTCTAATTTTGATACCCCCCTATTTTATTTGCTATGCAATACTTATCTAGTTTCCTCTTAAACTGAACTTTAGTCTTACTAGTGACTACCTCCTCAGGTAGGTTATTCCACACTGGAATGACTCTAACACTAAACCAGTGCCTTCTTTTCGTGGTCTTAAAATTTTGCCCCTTAAGTTGCCATGAATGTGTCCTAGTGTCATGTTGCTGTTCCCTCAATGTAAGTCCTAATTTAACCCTTAGATTTGTATTTTTAAGTGCATTATACACCATACACATGTCCCCTCTCCGGCACCTATACTCCAATGTGAACATCCCCAAGTCATCCAATCTATCCTTATAGTCCTGGTCCCTAGCATCCGCTACTAACCTGGTAGCCCTCCTCTGAACCCTCTCCAATCTTCCTACACCCAACCTGTAACCAGGTGACCAGAACTGCGCACAATACTCCAACTGCAGCCTCACCAGTGCACCGAAGAGAGGCACAATCACTTCCCTCTTCCTACTCTTTATATGTTTCTTGATATTCATAAGGATACCACTAGCAGATTTTATAACCTGACTGCAATACTAGTGGAACTTGAAATTGCTTGTCACTTTAACACCCAAATCTCTTTCCTCCACTAGTTTGCCCAATTTATGTCCATTTAACAAATAGTCAGCTTGATTATTTTTTTCCCCAAATTGCATTACTACACATTTGTCGGTGTTAAAGGATAACTTCTTTTCCCTTGCCCAGCTTTCCATTTTGAGTAAGGCTTTTTGCAACTTTGCCACATCCTCACCATTTCTGATAGTACTGCCAATTCTAGTGTTGTCTGAAAATTTGGTTTCCCAGACATCCTCTCCTCCAGATAATGAGTGTATATAGATTTTAAACAAGCAGGGCCCCAGAACAGATACCTGGGGGACTCCACTCTCCACTCCCAACCAATCTGAGTAAACTCCCTTTAAACAAACCCTCTGCTTTCTCTCACTCAGTCATGCCTTAACCCAGGTTGTAATATACCCCAGTATTTTATGTTCAATCAGAGCATCAATCAGTTCACCATGTGGGACCCTGTCAAACGCCTTCGAAAAATCCAAGAACACCACATCCACAGAGACACCGTCATCCAATGCCCTGCTCACATGTTCATAAAACTCCAAGAGATTTGTTTGACATGATAACCCCTTTTTAAAACCATGCTGAGCATCATCACAATCCCCTACTGTATTCTAAAACTCCACTATTTGATCTTTTACAATAGATTCCAACATTTTCCTCAGGACAGCAGTCAAGCTAACAGGCCTATAGTTTCCCACCTCCTGTCTAGATCCCTTTTTGTAAATAGGGATCACATTAGCTTTTCGCCAAACCTCAATCACAAAAACAAAACAAAAAAAAACTAGATAAACATGTGGGGAGTAGTGCAATGTAATGGCTGTGGGGCAGCAGTCTTCCGGGAGTCTTTCTGGAGGCTGAGATGCTGCCCTATTTGCAGACAACTATCTGCCCTGAGGGAGGAAGTTGCCCATCTTCAGGCCGCACTGGACAGTAGTAAGGAAACCTTCCCCAGGCCACACTGGACAGTAGAGGAACCTCCCCATCCAAGAAGCACTAAGCGCCACCACCACTACCTCAGAGGTTGCAAGAAAGCACAGCAGTTGGACCACAGTGGGCTCAGGGAGGGTGAGGAGGGTGGAACAGAGGCACACCAGTCAATTGTTCCACTCCACAATCCATACACCATTCTGGGGACAATAGCTCCCCTGGATGCACCGCAGAGAAGACTGATGATATCTGTCACAAGGGAGGCCCACAGAAAGGAGGCAGAGAGGCACCAAAGGGAAGGAAGCAGCCCTGGTGGGGACTCAATTATTAGGGCTATAGAACTGGGGGGAGCTGGGAAAAATGAAGTAAGGTGCCTGCCTGGTGCCATGGCTTGGAGGGACAGGAAGCGCATCCTCAGGATCACGAGAACAGCTGCAAGGGATTCCGAGCTGGATGTAATTGTCCACCTAGAGACAAATGACTTGGCTCATCATGAGATTAGAGCAGTGCAGGAGGACATTGCAGAGTTGGGGAGGGACCTAAGATGAGTAGCACACACAGTATCCTTCTCAGAGGTGCTGCCTGTCAAAAGCATGGGGGAGGCGAGGGCAATTGGCACCATGCAGTTTAATGAATGGTTGAAAAAATGGTGTGGAGCACAGGGGTTTGGCTTCATTGGGGACTGGGGTTCCACCTGAGAGGACACCAGCCTATACTGGCAGGATGGTCTGCATCTGTCCAGGAAGGGAACAAGTCTTTGAGCAATCGGTTTAAATGCTTCATTGGCAAGCTTTTAACTAGTCAAGGGGAGGCACTGACAAGCAGCAGGAAAATCCCAGCCTCTCCTACAAAACAGGGTACTAAATGAGAAAAGACTGAGGTAGAACGGTCAGTGGGGGATGCTGCAACAGAAGGTAAAGCCATCAAAAATGGAGACTAATGAGTACTAATGCCGTAGTCTGGTGCAACAAGCTTCCTGAATTAGTGGCCTTGATGGAGGAGGAACATCTGGATATCATGGCAGTCACAGAAACATGGTACACACAAAACCATGACTGGGGCGTAAACATACCAGGATACACTGTCTACAGGAGGGACAGGAGGGTAAAGAGGAGGAGGAGGAGTAGTTCTTTACAAGGGAAGGAATAAAAGCAACAGAACAAAAGGGTAAACAGGGAGGAGAAGAAGCACTGTGGGTAAATTTGGAGACAATGGCACCACAATACGCACAGGGTTGTATACAGAACCCCCCTTCTCAGGGGAGGAAATGGACAGGGAAATGATAGAAAGTATACTTAGAATGGCAGAAAAGGGGAGATATTGCTGATGGGTGATCTGAATATGCCACATGTTAACTGGAGTGCAGTTGCAGCTGCCACTTCCAAAGAGTGCAGTTATTCTAGATGCCCTACAGGGGGCATGCCTTGAACAACTAGTACTGGAGCCCACTCCGAGAGGAGCAATATTAGACTTGATTCTCTCAAATGGAGATGGAGAGAGGATTACAGATGTAGAAGTGGGTAGCCATCTGGGAACTAGCGACCATCGAACAGTATGGTTCACAATAAACACAGCAATAGAGTCAAGCCATACAAAGACAAAAGTACTGGACTTTAGGAGGGCTGACTTTGCCAAAATGGGTGAGTGCCTAAGGAATGCACTAGCAAATGGGCAGGAAGGAGGGGTGGAAGAACAATGGGGAATAATAAAAACTGCCATCACAGAGTTACGAGCCTTTGTGTGAAGCAAATAAACAAAACAAGGCGATGTAAGAAACCACTATGGTTCTCAAAGGAAGTGGCAGTGAAGGTTCAAGAGAAAAAGAAAGCATTCAGGAAGTACAAGGAATCGCAGAAGGAGCAGGACAGAGAACTGTATCAGTTAAGCAAAAGGAGACTTGGAAGACAGTCAGAACAGCAAAGGCCCAAACCGAGGAAAAGATAGCCAACTCAGTTAAGAAGGGATAAAACTTTTATAGGTACATCAGGGAGCGAAGGAAGACCAAGGGAGGGATAGTGAGGCTTAATAAAGGGAGGGAGGGTGGGCAGAGGGAGACTGTGAAAGGCAGAGATACTAAACAAATATTTTGCTCAGTATTTACAAAGGAAGAGGGGAGTTACATAAAACAAACAGTAGTAACACGCTGGATACAGAAGTTGATACTGCCCATTTACAGAAGAAAGGGTTCTGAAAGGACTCTTAAAACTGAAGGTGGACAAAGCAATGGGGCCTGATGGGATTCATCCCAGAATTCTAAAAGAACTAAGGGTAGAACTAGTGACACCACTGACTACCCTTTTTAACAAATCATGGGAGGATGGGGTGGCACCCGAGGACTGGAGGAGGGCAGATGTGATTCCCCTTCACAAAAGTGGGAGCAAGGCAGAAGCAGGAAACTATAGACCTGTTAGTTTAACCTCAGTGATAGGGAAAATGATGGAATCACTTCTAAAGGAAAGAATTGTCGAGTATCTAGAGGCCAGAGGGGCACAGGACCCTAGGCAGCATGGATTCACAGCGGAAGGTCATGCCAGACGAATCTGATAGATTTCTTTGACTGGGTGACCAAAGTAGTAGATCAGGGAGGGGCTGTGGACATGGCCTACCTAGACTTTAGCAAGGCATTTGACACAGTCCCACACAAAAGATTAATATACAAGTTAGCCAGCCTGGGTGTGGGTCCCAAGATGACAGCCTGGGTAAAGAATTGGCTGGAGAATAGGACACAGAGAGTAATAGTAAATGGAGTCCACTCAGAAGAAAGGAGGGTTACTAGTGGGGTACCGCAGGGTTCAGTATTAGGACTGGTCCTCTTCAATGTCTTTATGCTTTGCATTGCAGAAGGACTGGAAGGAAAAGTATGTCTCTTTGCAGATGACATAAGATCTGCAACAGAGTTGATGCACAGGGTGGGGTGGAAAGGATGAGAAGGACTTGACAAGGTTAGAGGAATGGTCAAATGTATGGCAGCTTAGATTCAATGCTAAGAAGTGCAGGTAGTGCACCTGGAAACAAAACCCAGGGGAAGAGTACATAATGAGGGGTGAGATACTAACAACAACAAAAATGGAGAGGGACCTGGGGGTAGTCATATCAGATGACCTAAAGATGGGCAAGCAATGTGAGAGGGCAGCAAGGAGGGCTGGGGGGATACTGGGATACATAGGGAGAGGCATCACCAGTAGAAAACAGGAAGTTATTATCCCTCTGTACAGACAGCTGGTGAGACCCCATCTGGAGTACTGTGTGCAGTTCTGGAGACCCAATCTCCACAAAGTCATAGACAGGATGGAAGCTGTCCAGAGGAGGGCAACTAAAATGGTGCAGGGTCTGCACCGGAAGACATATGAAAGAGAGACTTAAGGAGCTTAATATGTATAGCCTCGAGGAAAGGAGGGAGAGGGGGACATGATAGAAACTTCAAGTACCTCTGGAATCAATAAAGTCCAAGAGGGTAGCATCTTTCAAAAAAGAGTGTGCAAGAACAAGAGGGCACAATTTGAAGATACAGGGGGCAGCTCAGAGGTAATTTAAGGAAGTATTTTTCACAGAGAGGTTGTGGATGCATGGAATGGCCTTCGGAGGAAGTTGTGAGTCAAAATCAGTGGTGGAATTCAAGCATGCATGGGATAGTCATAAGGCAGTTCTGGGGGGTGGGTGTAGGAAGAAGTAGGCTGCTGGTTAACTAGGATCTGCAGCTTATCCAGTAGGTAGGGAAATGGGCAGACTGGGTGGGCCAAGCGGTCCTTATCTGCTGTCAAATTCTATGTTTCTATGTAATCATCTCCCCATTATCCAAATATTTCTGAAACAGTGCTGTTATAAGTTCTGCCAATTCTGTTGCCAGTTCCCTAAGGACTCTAGGATGAATTCCATCTGGTCCTTGAGATTTATTCGGGTCCAGGTGCTTTAGTCTATCCTCAATATCATTTTTGTTTAAAACAATTTTATAATCTGTATTAGTCAGATGATCTCTATTATTTATTGACTTATTATTAAATACTGATGAGAAATAAGCATTGAAAAGCCCTGCCATAGCTTGGCAATCCTCAACTAATTTACCATCCTGATCCTTAATGGGCCCCAATGTAGTTTGTCTTCCCTTTTTGTTATTGATATATGTGTAAAAAGATTTATGATTATCTTTCACTTTTGTAACCAGGTTTAGCTCATGTATTCGAGTGGCCTGTTTTACGGCACTTTTAGTTTCTTTTAATAATTTTTTATACAAGGCCCAATTTGTTGCACACTCACTTTTTCTGGCTTTTAAATAAGCTCTTTTTTTCTTTTTGATCAATTTTTTTAATTTTGGGAGATAACCATAAGGGAATTTTACCTAAAGCATTGTACTTCTTTCTTAATGGGACATACCTATCAATTAAGTACATAATTTTTTTCTCCAAGCTATCCCAGTTCTGCACTAACGATCTATTTTCAAATACCTTTTTCCATCCCCAATCCAAGAGTTCCATTCTCATATCATTAAATTTAGCTTTATTAAAATTTCAAACCATGGTTAACCCAAGAGTGTTTGAAAAAACCCTGCTTAAATCAAAATTTATCACACAGTGATCACTTGGGCCGAGTGGTGATGAAGTACTACAATTTTTTATTTGGTCTCCCATATTGCTTAGCACAAGGTCTAATATTTTATCCACTCTAGTGTTATTTCCTATATACTGATCAAATCCAGCTAATAAAAAGGAATCTAGATACCTTAGCTCGTAGGATGTCTCCCCTGTTTGCCTAGACCAATTAATACCGGGAAGGTTAAAATCTCCTAAAAGTATAATATCTGTAATCTCTAAGGAGTCCAAAAATTTTAGCACTGCCTCATCCTCTTGGGTGGAAATTGAATGAGGTCGATAAATTACCCCAATTTTAATATGATGTCCCTTTGCTGGCAATACCCTAATCCACACGTGCTCAATGCTGGGTAATTTTTGAACTTCAATAGCTACTGATTTTATTCTGTTGGATACATACAGTGCTACACTACCACCCTTTTTATCCTCCCTATCCATATGATATAGATCATATCCCTGTATATGATGGTCCCAAGTGTCATTGGTTGACCACCAAGTCTCTGTTATGGCACATATCTGGACGTTGTCAGTATTTAGTAAACAGGTTAATTCCTCAAATTTGTTTGTAAGACTCCTAGCATTAAGGAGAGGCATTTCCAGTCCTGAGAGACTAAAGTGTTCTCAAGTGAAGTTGAATTCTTATCAGATGTCCTTAAAGTTTGATGGCTGCCCCTTACCCCCTTAGTACTTAGTTTAAAAAGTTAACAACTTGATTTTGAATTTCCTTAGCTAATATTCTAGACCCATGTTTGTTTAAATGTAGCCCATCTTTCCCAAATAACCGTAGGTCCCTGAAAGAGTCCCAGTGTTTGATAAAAACAAAACCTTCCCTATGACACCACCTTTTTAACCACCTGTTTAGCTGTATAATGTCCCTTTGTTTGTTCACCCCCTCACAAGGTATGGGCAAGATCTCTGATATTAAGATACGGGATCCATGTAACCTCAGGGTTTTCCCCGATGGCCTCAAAGTCCCTTTGGATTTCTAATAATGCCCTTTTTCCAACATCATTTGTACCTACATGCAGTACCGTGACTGGATTTTTAGTATTTTCCAATAATCCTGGTAACATTGATGTCATGCTATATTATCAGTAGGGGTCCTGATAATAGGAGGAGACTATATCTTTCTCCATAAGCCATCCTTGGATTCTAGTAAACGGTGTCCCCTCCCCCCTTCTACAACTGGTCAGAAATATTTAAGAAAAGTGTTGTAGGATGTAGGACTTGTGGATCCATGGTGTTTGCATCACCTATTGGACCGACAATATACTTTTTACTCCAATGCACTCCATAGCTACTCTCGCATAGATTACTTTTTTTGTCTTGGTAGAACATACAGATTGGATTGCAGAGGTGGATTTGCTACCCATCCTTCTCTCTGACCACTCTCTGGTCACCCTGACTTTACAATTCACACCAGAACCCAAACAAGTCAATTAAGGTTCAATGTCTCCTTATTGAGGGATGCAAAATTGATATAGACCCTGCAGCAGGCAATCCCCTGTATCCTAAGAGAGAGCAGTGCCCCAGAGATGAAGATGTCCACCTTATGGGACACCTTCATTTTAGTCATATGGGGGGAGGTAATAGCCTTTGCCTCTAGGCACAAAAGAGAGAAGGAAGAGAAATTGCATGCTCTGCAAGACAAACTTTAGTTCTTGCAATTATCCCATAGGCAGGGTGACTCCTCCTTTGGGACCCTAATAAAACAAATGTAATATTCTATTCAGGAAATCCTGAATTACCATACAGAGCAAAACCTTCAATGGCTTCAGCAGAAATACAATGGGGGGGGAGCCAGCACAACAAAATTGCTAGCCCACTGCATATATCAGTGACAAAAAGCAGCTACTATAAACAAAATAAACCAGTCATGGGGAAGCTCTGTACAAATCCAAATAAATTCTAGATGCCCTACAAAACTTTTATGCAACACTATATACTTCGGACCCTCCCCCAGACCATGGAGCTATTGCATCCTTCTTACAGGGTCTCCATCCTCCTATGCTTTCTGAACAACAACAGGAAGTCTTCATTCACCCTATCTCTTCAAAAGAACTCACCCTGGCTGTACAGTTCCTTAAAAATGATAAATACCCTAGTCGAGATACTTGGAGGAATGCTACAATATTGGCCATTTTGAAACCTGACAAGGACCCAACCTGCCGTAAGCCCTACTGCCCCATATCCATCCTTAAAACAGATTATAAAATGTACACCAACATATTAGCTCACAGACTAGACAATTTGCCCCCTCAATTGGTTAATCCTAATCAGACAGGTTTTTTCAGGACTCGCCAACCCACAGATAATATTAAATGTACTATTCTTAGAATATGCAATTTAAAAAATATCCCCCTTTTAATATTTAGTTTGAATGCACAAAAGGCCTTTAATAGTAGTGGCTCAAGGCCGTATCTCTATTAAATGCTAACCAAATCCAATTTTCAACAGCAATTTCTGCAATACTCTTCTCAAGCTATGGTGAAAGCCAACAATTCTGTTTCTTCCCAGTTCTCTCTATCCCGAATTATAAAGCGGTGGAACTGCCTCCACCAATCAGAGAGCAGCATTTACTGTACCTCTTATCACTATGAAACAGGAATCCCTTAATTTCGAACATTAAAATCCCTTAATTTTAAAATATAATTGGGCTTGCCCTAAAAAGGCAGGCCAAGTTGTCCTGATGACCCCTGCCAGGAAGAAGCACAAAGGAGGGTGGGGAGGGGAAGGATCAGGTAGAAGGGAAGGGGCTAGTGACATCACCAAGCCAGGAGAAGGGTAATATGACAAGGCAATGCTGGAGCCCCAGGGATTGGCTGGGGGGGGCAGAGCCTCAGGGGGTCCTGACCAGGGGTCCTGTGGGGGTATATCAGGCCAGGACACAGGCAGGATGACCTTTTTTGCTGGAAATTTTCTGACTGAAGAACTCAGCTCATCGTTGGTAGGATGTAGTTGCACTACAGCAATGGGGCGTGACCGGTAGCAATACAGATGGAACAAGGCAAGCAGGGAGTCAGAACCTGCTTGGGAGGAAGGAGTAGCAACATGACTCAGTGGGGTGAACATTTTGAACAAAGGACAACTAATGGTTAACTGGTCACACTTTTGAATTCCAGTAGCAGCCCCTTCGCAGGGCTCTATAAGTGCAACAACAGTTTCAGAGAGGCAATGCATTCCTTTAGGCCAGGTTTCAAAAATGTGAGTTACAACCAGGAGTTCACAACCACTGTGTCCAGCAGTCAGGCTTTCAATTAAAAGATCTGCAGGATGGTGCAGGAAAAAGCATGGTGTTCAAGGGGGGCTGCACATCACAGGAATGGCATAAATAATAAAAAAAGATATATACAGCATATTGCTCGGGCTACAGAGCAGCAAGCGGCCAACTGGGAGGGTAGGTCCAGGCAAACAGGGCATGGGAGGTGGCCCATGGAGCATGTGGCAGGGCAGCCAGGAAGGGAAGGGTGCCATGAGGAGCATGGCCTGTAAGGGCAAGGAGGAGTTATAAGGAATGGGGGCCCATGTAGACAGGGCCCACGAGACCGATTGAGCCATGGGCAACATGCCAAAATGGGGGAAATAGGCTGATGTAGGATGGATGTATGAGGTCCCCGCAACCTTGGTCATGGAGGGGGAGGTTTCTGTACACAAGGCTGAACATTTGTTTCTCACCCATCTGTGTGCAGTGATGGATGAGCAGCCTTGGCATCCAAGTGAACCTCAATGTCCAGTGAGAAGATGATGCAGGAAGCATCAAAATTGATGGGGCAGATGGAGCTGGTGGCAGCAGCAAGACGGAGAGAGGCAGAGGAGGAGGCGCAGCAAAAGTGTAAGGAGTGAGAGAAGTACCCGGACAGGGGTGATAAAAGACCCAGATGGGATGTGCCACAACCTGCACTCATCCTAGCACCCCTGCACACACCGGAACTGGATAATGGGAGCCCAGATTGGGGTAAGAATGGCATGGAGCTCACAGATGAAAATGGTTTGAAGGATTATTTAGAAGGTTTACTGGCCAACATGGGGGATGCAGGGATCGAAAAATGGAGTAGGCAATACAGGCCTTAAAAGGTAATGTGGCTGGGGTGGAAAAATGGGGGGCCAAATCGACAGGCAAGAAGCTATACATGGGGCTCCCGGGGTGCTTGGTTGGGGACCATGTCCCAGCCTCAGTCAAGGACAAAATCTGGAAAGGGGAATATGTTGACATCTTCGGGTTAGTGGACGAGGACACGGCCATGAGGTATAAGCAGAAGGAGTCAGTGGGTAAGTCTGAAATGGCAGTGGCTCTGATAGTGATAGGACACAAGATGGAGGAGGCAAAGTACAAAGGAAAGACCATCGATAATTGGCAAGGGGGTTTCATCATCTACAGCGCATTGGTGTTGGAAAAGCAGCCAGAACTAGCCATCCCCTTGCTGATGTACATGTCCACCATCAGAGATGTGTACAAGGCAAAGGTAGGGTATGGGTGGCTCAGATATGATGAGGCTTTTCAGAAGAGGATGGCAGCCAAAGGGGATCTGATATGGGACTGTACCCACTCGGAGTTGAGGGTGAGGACCCTCTCTGGGGAGGGGGGTGGGACTGGGGGTGAGCAGGTGAGGAAGACCTTTCCTGCCTCAGGGTCCAAGACATGTTGGGGTTTTAACAAGGCCACCTGCACTTGGAGCAGCTGTAAGTTCAGGCATGTCTGTTCAAAATGCAGAGGGTCACACCCGGTCTCCAACTGCTGATAAGGCGTGGAAAGAGGAGGACTGAATGAGGGACAGTCCTATGAGCAGTCCTTTTGGGGTGCCTAGGGGGGCAGGGGCAGAGGGGGCAGCCACAGGGGAAAGCACTGTGCCTCCGGAGGATGGCGTTAGCAAGGCACCCAAGGGAGAGGGTGGGGTTATGCGCTGGTGCATACTCCAATTTCCCTAGCAGTGGTGGAGGAGTGGACTGCAGAATATCCAAATAGGGGGGCAGCGGAGCTGCTTAGGGAAGGATTCCGGATGGGCTTTCCACTGGGTTTTCAAGTGGGGATGGGTGGAGATGTGGGCTAGGAATCTCAGGTCAGTGAAGGGGAAGGAAAGGATAGTAGGGGCCAAGATCAAAAAGGAAATCAAGGCAGGTCGGGTGGAGGGCCCATTGGGGCCACCTATGCACACATTTCTGAGTTTCCCTATTGGGTATCATACCCAAGAAGGCAAAGGGGGAATTCGCCTGATCCATCACTTATCCTACCTCGAGGGCTCGTCGGTGAATGAGGGCATACCATATCACCTTAGGGTGGTTTCATATACCTCACTAGAGCAGGCCATAACACTGATCAGGGCAATCGAGGGGGCATGGCTAGTGAAGACAGACATCAAGTCAGTGTTTCTACTCTTACCCATCAGGCCCGCAGATTGGGACCTGTTGGGCTTCCAATTCCAAGGGAGCATCTATTTCAACAAAACCATGCTAATGGGGTGCTCAGTGGCTTGTTCCACCTTTGAGGCATTCAGCACATGGGTGCAATGGATATTCAGGGCCAGGTATGGGAACAGGAGGGTAGTGCACTGCCTGGATAATTTCCTCTTCATCGGGGAGTTGAGACCAGAGGCACAGGGGATGTTGCAGCATTTTAAAGAGATGTGCCAGTGTATAGGGATACCACAGGCACAGGGCAAGAATGAGGGCCCTGCCCGAAGATTAGAGTTCTTAGGCATAGAGGTGGACATGCAGGAGGGCTGTTTCAGGCTTTCCAGGGAAAATGTGGCATGCCTTAAGGGCCTGCTAGCCCAAGTAATGAGGAGGAGGAGGCTACCACTGGTACAAATGCAACAACTGCTGAGGCACCTTAATTTTACCTGCAAGGTCATCAGCCCAGGCAGGGCATGTACAAGGACACTGGGAAGGGCCATGGGGAAGGCTAAACTGCTGCACCACTTGGTAGATGTGTCAAAAGGGGTACGGGAAGACTTCCAGGTATGGGAGGAGTTTCTTGACAGCTAAAATGGGGTGACATTCTGGCAAGATGAGTGGGAGTGGAATACGGACTTGGAGCTGTTCACAGACACCTCGGGCACCCTGGGGATGGGGGCATACTTCCAAGGGGAATGAATGTCGGAACCTTGGCTGGCACAGTGGAAAAAGGGGGGAATATTGAAGGACATCACATTCTTGGAGATCTTCCTGATCTGGGTGGCCCTGGAAGTGTGGGCTCTAGGATGAAGGGAAAGTGCATCTTGTATTGGTGTGACAACAAAGGGGTGGTAGAGGTCATTAATAGACAAGGGGTGAGGACAGAGACAGTAGGCAGGCTGCTCAGGCACATGGTCTTGTTGGGGCTGCAGCTGAACCTGTCTTTCAAAGCACAATATGCTGAAGAGTTGAAGAATGAGGTAGCTGACAGTCTTTCCCATTTGCAGCTTGACAGGTTTCAGGAGCTGAGGCCACAGGCAGTGACACACAGGACCAGGATCCCAGAACGGTTATGGGAGGCTAGAGGGACACAGCCAGGGTGCTGTACCAGGGTTCCTGGTTAGCAAATACATTGAGAGCCTATGAAGCAGAATGGGTGAGATTTCAGGAGTTCAGAAGAAAGCACGGGTGGGGCAGGCCTGGGATGAGCAGGTAAGGAGGTTTGTAGTGGAGCAGTGGGAAGATGGGCTGGCTCGCGCCACAATGGTGGATCACCTTGCTGGCATCAGTTGGGTATGCCAGGACAGGGGGTGGCCCGATGTAGTGGCCAGTAGGACCATAAAAAGAATGGTTTCAGATTGGCAGAGGGGTCAGGTGGCCAGGATGGATTGGAGGCACCTCATAAGAGGGTGGTTGCTCAAACAAGTATTAGGGGCAAATCAGTAGATATGCACCTCAGCCCAGGATGGGGTCCTATTCTGGGCAGTGTTTTCAGTCATGGCAGTAGGGGCATTCTGGGTGGGGGAAGTGGTGGCCCCACAGAAAACAGCTGCTGGGCAGGCTCTGCAACACAAGGACATCTTGTGGGGACAAGATGGATTTGGTCATTAACGTGGCCAAGTCCAAACTGGATCAAAGGGGAAGGGGGACCAAGGTGTCATTGGTGAGGCAACCACAGTCCACCACCTGCACAGTGAGTGCACTGGAATCATACGGGAGCACTCGAGGAAGGGCTGGGGGGCCTTGTTCCGGCATGGGGATGGTTCCACGATCACCGGTTTTCAGGTGGGGTGGTGCTCAGGAGGGCCCTGGCCTTCATCAGGGAGGATCCTGGTGAATTTGCCCTGCATTTCTTTTGGATTGGGGCAGCCATGGAGGCAGCAGAAAAATAGGCTGTAATGGAGGAGGTAAAGAAGGTTGAGTGCTGGAAGTCCAGCTGCTATAAGAGATATGTCAGGTGTTGATAACAGAAGCTCACACTGTTTATCTTGTCTCCATGGCAGGTTCCAAGAGGAAAGTTTGGATAGTGGGGCACTCCTTCATCTATTGGGCAGAAAGGTTTGTGGTCACCACTTCTAGAGGAACAGAACTGCAATACAATACTGAGCACACTAGGGTGCTGTGCAAGGGCATTAGTGGTATGAGGTGGGTGCAGATCCTGCTGCTAATAGAGGATTTAAGGTTGCAATGGGGCACGTCAGATTGTGTTATCATACACCTGGGGGCAATGACTTGGGGAGCCTGCCATGGGGGGAACTGGGGCGGTCCATCCTGGGGATTTAGAAAAACTTAAAAGGTGGTGGCCGAGGGTGACAATCGGCTGGTCCGACATCACCTCCCAGCAGCTTTGGAGGGGGGCGTCAAAGACATCCAGCTAATTGAAAAGGTCAGGAAGTGTCTGAATAGGAGGGTAGCAAAGGTGGTAATAAAATGGGGGGGGAGTGTACCTGCAGCACAAGGACATTTCCTTCGACCAGGCTGCTGTGTACAGGTTTGATGGCGTACATTTGTCGGAATTTGGCATGTGCCTATTCCTGAGGTCAATTGGGGAGCTAGTGGACAAAATAGCCAAAAAAGGTTTGAGATACTAACCCACTAGGGGGGAGCCCTTCCCTCCATCCATCACAAGCTGGAGGAAGGGCAGTGGAAAAAGAAAAGAGGGAGTGGGGGGAAGGGAAAGAGGGGAGGTGGGTAGGATACACGGACTGGGGACAGGGAACCCAGATATGGTGTTAAAGTGGGGAGGCGGGATAGGTCCAGGTGCCAGATTCAGAAGTGTCCGAGCCTGGAGGGCGAAGGCCTGGGTAGGTGGAACTGGCCTTGTTCTGGTGTGGAGGAGGGGGCCAGATTCACAGTGTCTGGGCCCCAAAAAGTCAAGATGGATGAACAACCAGAGGAAGGAAGAGGCCAGAACCAAGAAAACTTTGAATTAATTATTATGTGTGGAATCTTAAGTAGTAACATTGTTGATGTAAATATTCTTTGTGCCAAAATAAATATTGCCAACGCGCAACCAAAAAGTGAAATAAACGTAGCATTCATCATTCCTGAGTGGGGTTCAGGGGACAAGTCTTCAGTGACAATTAAGTTAATAATTAAGGGGTTTTCATCCTTAAAATCTGCTTAATTCATCCTTAATCAGAGCACACAAATTAAGGGGTCATTTCTGCTTATTTTTTGACATTTTTAACTTAATTTTATGCTTAATTTTCACCCCTTAATTCCACAAATTAAGCATAGCTTTCTAATTGATTTTATATGTCATATGCATCCCTTAATTCTTAAAATTAAGTATCTGGAAATGCTTAATTTTATACTTAATTCTAATCCATTAATATCTAAATTAAATATATTTTACTACTTAATTTAACCAGTATCTGTGGTTTCTTTCATCCTTAAATTCTGCTTAATTCATCCCTAATCAGAGTGCACAAATTAAGGGGCTATTTCTGCTTATTTTTTGACATTTCTAACTTAATTCTTTACTTACTTTTTACCCCTTAATTCCTCAGATTAAGCCTGAATTTCTAATTTATTTTATACTTAATCTGCACCCCTTAATTCTTACAATTAAGTATCTGTAAGTGTTTAATTTTACACTTAAATATAATCGCTTAATATGGAAATTAAATATATTTTTCCCCTTAATTTATCACTTAATTGTAATCCCTTAACTAAAAATATACCTAGTTTATTGAAACAAAATCCTGAAATTCTACTTAATTCTGAATCTTAAATATACCTTAATGGTATCCTTAATTGATCATTGCATTAGAGGTAAACTGTTTAAACCTTACACTTCCCTTGATTATTTACTTTGCTTTGCACAGAGTGGATCTCACCCCTTAATCTTAATCCCCCAAAATAAAACACCTTTTAGTGCTTCTTTTGATTTAAATTCATTTTCTGAATTTCCACTTAAAAATAATGGTTAACTGAAATTCTACTGGAAATTACATTTGCAATTCAAAATCTGATCCATGTGCCATATAACATTCTTTTTTATTGCTTAAATTTATTTTCCTTATTGCCAGGCTATCACAACTCAGCATTTAAGAACAATACATTATTTTGCAGGACCTTTGAATCAACTGATACATAGTTTAACAGAGTTTGTTTGACATAAACCTCACTTAGGCCCTGTCTACACTGCACTGAAAATCTGTAACGTTTTGAAACAGTTACAGACTGAAAATGTTACAGTGCATCCACACTACCCCTGAAAATGTTTTGAAAATGTTACAGGATTTTACTTGTGTACTGTGGACAGGGCCAAACAGAGTTTTGAAACCGTTACTGAAACTGTTGTTGAAACCACCTCACACCAGTTTCTGTAACAGTTAGGAAAACACTTTTTGTAACATTACCAGTGTAAACACAAACTGTTACGGTAACAGTTTGGATCCTCTGTAATGTTACAGAGGGGATTTTCAAGAGTAGTGTAGACAGGGCCTTAAATAACTTAAATGTCATCGGATGAAAATGAGAATAATTTAAAACTTTATTTAATGCTAAAACACTGTACAGACTGAAAAAAGACATATATATATATATATATACATAGTATTTCAATTTTCAGATGTATCTGTTCTCAGTACTGGTGGCTGCTGTAATAAAAGCAATACAAATGACGGGTTGTGTCCACACAGACAAGAAAATGGCTGGATGGAGATCTGTAAATCCATTCCTTTAATGGATTAGATGGTAGGCAAGGTGCAACACATTAATGTGGAGATGCTTCCTGTACTTTTCATTTCACATACAGCCTTGGACCAACTAGCGCTATCATAACTTACATTGTCAGTACACTCAAACAAAAGAGGATGGGTCAGTGGTACCGAATTGTCATTTCTTTCTTCAGATTTGTCAAGCACCGGTAGATGATCTCCCAATGAGGCAAGGGAGCTACCTGTGTTGGATGGATATATATATATATATATATATATATATATATATATATATATGTATATATATATATATTTACAAAAAAAAAAAATAAAACAAGAAAGGTTATCCATAAGTAATAAGGTGCAGGGATAGAGGAACTCTATGGGCCAGATTCACAAATGTTTGCCACAAACTGTGACAATGGCAGCTTGTGGCAATGTCCCATGTATACAGGACTCTGTGCCCGATTCAGTATTAGACAGAGTCCTGGTGCCTGCATCATGCGGCTTGCATCATCTGTGCTAGGAAGGATGCAGCCCCAGGAATGCCACAAGACATGGGCAGGTGGGCAGCAGCATTGCCTGCAGAAGGAAGTGTGCATATGTCTGTGCCCCCCAACCCCACAATGACATCCCTCAGGGCATCACAGCATAACTCCCTGGTAGTCCAGTGGACCCCCCCATCAGTGCCAGCCATCTCACTCCCCCTCTTACACACACACCGGAGGCAGGTTGGCCCGGTAGCACAGGCCACCTCTCACCGCCACAGCCAGCCACCCGACTGAGCTGTGCGAGATCACGATACAGTAATTATATGCATTCTGTGACTGACAGTGACTGTCATTCACAGAGTGCTTATAATTACTGTACGCACTCCCGATGGTGCTCAGTCAGCAGCTGGCCATGGTGGTGAGAGGGGGACTGTGCCAGTCGCTGGCTGGGTGTGGGTAAGGGGGAAGCGGGGTGTGCTGGCACTGCTGGGAAGGAGGGTGGGGGCCACTAGACTATCAGGACTATACTGGATGTGCTGTGGAGGGGGGATCTGGATCCAGGGCATGTGGGGGCAGTGGGCATTTAGGGTGATCCGGCCATGTGTGGGGGGTCTGAGCATATGGGGGTGTTCCACACACCCATATAGGCACAGTGGGTGCCATACCTGGGGACTGGGGCTGTTGAGGGGCTGTAGCCCACAGGGGCTGTAGAGCTGGGGCACAGTGGCAACTCCCTGTGGATGGCAAAGAACACTTATGCCAGTTCATAGCGGGTTGTTTCTGAATCCTGATGTGAGGACGTAGCAGCCACCCTTTGTAAATAGGATGCAACTGCTGCCATTAACCCCCTTATGCCATGTCACAAGGGGGTTTCTGGCACATTGGTCCACATGGGCGCCGGCAGCCTGCAGCATGTCACAGGCTGCCTTCTTGAATCCCAACATGATGCAACTCAAGTTGCAAGTGCTACTTGCACCATTGTTTCAGATGCATGTTGCCTTGCGTCCTGAGTTACCTTTTGTGAATCTGGCCCAGTGACTTTTTGTTCATCCAAATATCTTCAGTAATGAATCATGCATTCAAAATTTACAGGAAATGCATGAATACAAGGCAAATTGTATTTATTAGTATTTTTTTTTAAATGCATACAGACATCAGGAGCTCTTTATGCTGCATAATCATGTGCCCATTCCATCAACGTACAATAAATTTAACAATGTTTAAATCTCAAACCATAAGATCAGTTCAAAAGTTGTACTTTTTATTTCAGTGGCATCTTTTACTACTTGCAGGCTTGAATGCTTTTGTTGGACTGTAGTCTATGTACTCATAATTTTCCGTTCCTTTCCCCCATTCCTGATGTCAGGTATCACATATCCAGCTTCTTGCTCATCCACACTGTTTGGTGGAATGTTTCTCTGTGTTTCATCTTCACGCTGTGTCTCAATAACCAATGCATGTTCTTCAGCCATTATAACCAAATTTGAATCCTGGACCGAATTCTCATCCTGAACTGAAATGTCCATGGGCTCTATGTTTTTTTTTTTCATAAATAACATTATTTTCATATTGGCAGTTTTCTTGTTTGTGTTCCTCCAGATTTACACTTTGCCATACAATTATTTCATTAATCTGAAATAGAAATAAACAGTCAGCACAAACTAGGAAACATACTGTCAGTACCAACTACGTTAGAAATCTGATGGCAGAAAAGGACCCCTTTGGCCCATCAAGTCTGCCCTCCACTTGTCACCTATGCCACAGCAGGGGTGTAGCCAGGAATTTCAGATATATACACTAAGCTGACACACTGCAGTGCTAGCCCCCTTTTCTGTGCCCTGCTACCCCCTTCCCTGTGGTGGTGCCTAACTCTTCTGTGGCATTCCACCCGAGTATCATTAGCGTTATTTACTCTGTAGTGTATGCTATAAATGAAGGTGTGACCCAGAAATCAACTGTAAAGTAACACACACATGCTCCCATTCCTATACAGTAATATAAGGCCTGTCAACCAGTGTCAGACTAACACACGGGCTTATACAGTAGTTACAATCTTGCATTGTAGCCTCTAGTCTATCACCAGACTGGCTTTACACAGCTTCATTTTGACAAGCCTCTACCACATCAAGGCATAGCCAGCCCCACAGAGGTCCATTTACTCAAACTGGCTTTTAGTTACAATGTTGCATGGTAACAAGCCTAGTGTTATCACCAGACTAGCTTTGCTACAATACTGCATTGTGGCAAGCCTCTGTACCACATCAAGGTAGCCAGTGCCACAGAGGTCCACTCATACTAGTACCTGTATGCATACATGGGGTGCCATATAAGTACTGTACTACTCATTTTGAAAGTGAGGTAAGTAAAACCATATTCAGATGCATATAGTGGAGTGATAACTACATTTTCTTAATGTACTAAAGTGCCTGCCAAAAATGTTTACAGGTGAGAGTGATGTAGTCAGTTTTAAGATGGTGAGTAAAACAAGTAATGCTCCTTTTTGCATCACTGGTTATGTTATGGTGCATTATTTTTGGTGTTTAGTTAAATTCTGAGAGAGTACTGGTACTCATGAAAATGAATTTATTAATTGATTAGAACAGGTCAGTTCATCCCTTATCTGGAGTACTGGCATACAGTACCTGTACTGTTATCCACTCATGCAGCACCCACACCAGCTTACAATCACTCCTGCGCTCACACAACCACAATAACCTTGCCCAAACATGCCCACAGTGGTATACCATTACCGATTACTGGCCACTTTACTGTACATGAAGGCTAGGGTAAGCTAGACAGTGCACTGGTTTGGGCTCAGTTTCCTTAACCACTATCACCTAAACCGTTCGCACCAAAAATTCCCATGCCTTCCGTTTTAGTTCTGGACCACCCAAACTGCTCTGCACAGAAGAGCCCCAGTTGTCAGTTGGAACACTTAGAGCGCGTGCGCGCGCACACACATATATGATTAGGCACAAAGACACAGCTAAGCTCCCACAACAACCAAAAACTAAGCACACATCACCGCAGCACAAATTCAGCTACTGCAGCCCACAAGTCACCAACCCACAGCAGTTAAGTACAGACAGAGCACCTTCACAAAATGTACAGTGTAAGCAGGCTGGGGTAAGCTAGTTGGTGCCCTGGTTTTGGTTCAGTTTCTATAACCACTGTCACCTAAACTGTTCACACCAAAAAGTCCCATGGCTTCTGTTTTAGTTCTGGCCCACCCAAACCGCTCCACACAGAAGAGCCCCAGTTGTCAATTGGAACATTGAGCACATACACACACACACACACACACACACACACACTCACGATTAGGCACAAAGACATAGCTAAGCTCCCACACCAACCAAAAACTAACCACACATCAGTACTGCAGCCCACAAGTCACCAACCCACAGCAGTTCACAAGTACAGGCAGAGCACATTCAGAAAATGTTTTGGTTCTGGCTCACCCAAACTGGTAATAGGTAATCATGGTACCTAGCACAGGATAAGCAGGACTGGCTGGCAAAACACCATCCCTTTGGGATGCAAACCCCCCACAAGGGACAGACACACCCTATGTCTTGGTTACCTGGTCTGCAAATGAGGATTGTTGGAGTAGGGAAGGGCAACGTGGCTGGGGCAAGCTACAAGGTGCTCTGATTTCGGCTGTTGCCTGAATCATAACCAACTAAACCTTTAGAACAAAAAAGCCAACTCCATAACACTGCTAGACATCACCTTGGCATAACTCAAGTCAATGTGTTCCACTATGTGTTTGAAAACCACCTGTCTTGGCATGGATCCAAGTCTTTAAGCACCTGGTCGATGTCAAGTTCAATGTCATTGTGTATATGCAGGAGAGCAAGCCCTGTTAGGCATTCTTCACCCATGCTGCTTCTAAGCCAGGTCTTTATCTTCTGTAATGCACTGAATGATCTTTCTGCAGCTGCCACACTGACTGGCATGGTTGCCAAGACAAATAGGGCTGCATTTATGTTGGGGTATAGATCAGGATGCAGATTTTCTAATGTTGTCAGAATTTAACTTGGTCGATCAGCCAATGCAACACTGAGACATTTTGCATTCCGTCTCAGCAACTCCAATTTTAGCTCCTTTAAACTCCCCAAGTCAGTCTTGTAGGCATCAAACAAGTCTGCTACCTGTTCTTCCTGCAGAAACTCAAGTTTTTGTTAGATGAGATACTGGACCAGGAACCGAGGTTGGCACTCTGTTAGTTGCTCCTGCAGTTCAGAAATTACATGGCCCGAAAAAGGAATGAATATGTTCCACCTGAAGTATTCTTCTGGGTTGGCAGCATTTATATTATTTTGTTGCGTTTGCCTTCCACACACTCTGGGCACGGTCTCTGCAATAAAACTGTCTCTGCCAAAGCCACAGTTTCCCAATAAATCTCTCCAAATTTCTTCTATGGATTCTGCCTTATACCCTTCAGTGTTTCTATAAGGGTGGCTGCATCTTCAGAGGCCTGAATTAGGTCAATACCTACATATTGCAGGTAGAGATGGATCGGTTTTGTTAGACCCAGAATAAGTTCCACACTACAAAGGGTAACAATGAAATCAAATTTTGTGATTGCAGTCAGCAGTCTATCAGCTTAAGTGTCAAACTCTGCTGTCTTTTCCAGTGTGCTTATGACAACCATAAATTTTGCTTTCAGCCTTGAAAGGGAATCAGTTTGGCTCATCCACCTGGTGTTTTCAGCTGCAGGAACAGACGTTGTACGGTCTGCTGGCTCATCATCATAATAAGAAGGCAGGCTACTGAATGCTCTGAGCTCAGAAAGAAACATGTTGTGGCGCTTGAAAGAAGGTTTCAGGGTTGAAATTATTTTTTTGTTGTTGTATCAAACATGTTTGCTATTGGTCTCATGGCACATGAATGGACAACTGCTGTGTTCAGACTGTGGGCCTTGCAAAGAGTGTACACAGCTTCAGGGGCCACAGCCTTGATGTTTGCTTGAACACCGCTGAATCTTCCACTCATGGTGCTGCCTTTGTCATAACCCTGTCCTCTCATCATGTTTATATCAATGCCCCATGTCATCAAACACCACAGGAAGAGTTCAGCTAGGCCATGACCTGTGGTATCAAAACTCTCAGTGAATTCAACAAAGTCTTCACAGATTTCAACTTTACCGGAAAGGTCTATGTACATAAAGAGATCTGTTTCTTGGTGGCCATGTCAGTTGTCCCTTCTGCTATGACGCTGTACCACTTTGCTTCCCTTACATTACTCAAGATTTTTCTCTGGATCTGTTGTCCCATTACTTTTATCAACTCATTTTGAATTTGTGGTGATGTGTAAATTGCATTCCTGGGAGCCGCTTGAAGGTGTTCTTGTAGAGTGGTATCCAGTGCTGCAGTGTATTGCAGCACGGCATGGAAATTGCCGCTGTCACCAACTCTGCCACCGAGTACTAAGTTTCGCCTTCCACACAATAGGATGATATTAATGATCCGACGTAGCACATGCAAGGTCCTCTCCGTCACCTTGCTGGTGTGCTCCACCAAAGACTGGCTCGCAAACTGAAAGAAATGCATCTGCTCTAGCAACAACATTTCCATGGTCCTTTGATTTGCTGTGCCTCTCCTGAATCTTCTTCCCATTTGACCAATCCCTCATCAGTTCGGATATCAAGGTAAGGTCACCTGAAGTGTTGAATATGAATCAAGCAGCACAGAAAACTCCATCCAACAGCTGTGAATAGCTAGCAAATCTTTAGTCATGCAACAGCTGCCCATTAAAATGCCTAACACGGAGGCTGGGACCTTCTAAGCCCATCAGATAACCAGAAAACCGAAACCCTGGTGGTGGTTGCCACTGGGTTTCAAGAATGTGCTTCCTCTGAGCATCTGTGAGATGTGCCCAATTAAAACAGCCGATGTATTCTGCGCTACATGGATGGTCTGGTTTGTGGGTGATCAGATCAACAGTAGGTTCTTCCAAGGAACAGCTCGGGGTCTCGATGGCGTCAAGTGGATATTCTTCCAGGGAACCAGTTGTATTCTCAACGCAGTCTAGTGGATATTCTTCCATGGAACCGCTTGTTTTCTCAACGACATCAAGGGTATGTTTTTCCAGTGAACCACTCATAGTCTCGACTGCATCAAGGGTACATTCTTCTGTGTTGTCCATTAACCAACAAGTGACATTGGCTTCCTCGATAACAGCCTGCAAGGTTGAGTCTTCAACTTCTTCACTGCCAACATTTTCATCCCCCAGCAGCGGTGCACGGTTATCTGAAGCATTCTGAATGGCACCTCGATGCTGTACCTCTGTGCTGCCAGCCCTGAAACACAAATGTTGTGTCATATGTGATGCGCAACACAAAACATGAAAACCAAAGCATAAAACAAAACCTCCAACCAGGAAGGCGAGCTATAGCAGTTACCTGAAATTGCATCTCTTACCTAGAGGTAGAGGAAACTTTTGTGAGGAATGACTGCATCATCTTAGACATTTTGTCAGTTTTCTCCAGTCTAGCCCGTTTTGTCTTTCGGACTTGCACTCCAGAGGGCTGTTTTCTTTTTCCTGCCTCCACTTTGAAAACATGGGATCGGCCACTGAGATACAAAGGAAAAAGTGTTGTAACATATGTAACAAAACAAAGCAAAGATTATTTAAAAGGAGTGACTGAATGTGATGTGCCTTAATGCACGTAAGTCCAAATGTGGTAAGTGCCAAGACGTTTTTGTGTCTGCAATACCATTGGAAGAAATGTGAAACTTTGAAAATATGTAGAATGAAATATTTAAGAATGATGAGTGAAGGGATATACAGTACCTTAATGCAGCAGTTGGTACAATTGTCTGTGCAGTAATGGCTTCTCAGAATAACTATGAACTGTAGTTTGTGAGTGAAAATTTACTGTAGCTTCTGCCGTCTGACACATGTGCCCAATGCCGCAGGCCCTGTGAAGAATAGCGCCACTATTAAATTGCAGATTGCTTCGGAATGGCCCATACAAGGGCACCCCAATCAGGACAGTGACCCAGAGGAAATGGGATTGCTTATCTGCAGCAGTTGCAGGTTATCCTGAACTTTAACTGTTCCTCTAAACAATAATTTAAGACTGCAGCCAATGGGGTCCCGCATGCAAGGTACGAGTAGGTCCTGTAGGTCCCCATCATGAAGAACATGTATTGAATTCCTGAACACTTGTACAAATCAAATAGGACACGGGTGAGAGTGAGATAGTAGAAATATCTTCACTCTCCATACTTCACTTCGTCTAACCTCACTTGTGGCTTTGCCACTCGTGAGGTCAGGAGGTCAAGTATAACTTATGAAGCTATTTCTACTGTCTCACTCTCACCCATGTCATATATGTATATATATAGTTTGGTGTGACACTCTCTTAATACCCTGTGTAGCAATTTTATGGTTGGTTTTATTGTATTGTGCTGCTAAGTGAATTTCTTCATAATCTCACATAGACACGCACATGATGATGATGATGGCAGAAAATGACTGATGGTCCATCTAGTCTGCCAATGTTATCCTATCATACCCTGGGACCTGTTGTGGGTGGGGTCTTCACTTACCCTATTCTCTATTGTTCTCTGTGTTTCTCTCATCGCGGCTACTATACCCTTGGCTCTGTCCCAGCAATGTTTAAAGCCGTTTATGGTTTTGGCATCTACTACTAATGCTTGCAGACCATTCTATGGCTCATCCACTCTATCTGTAAAATAATAATTCATTACATACTTTTTACACCTTCCCCTCATTGACCTCCACCCATGACCCCATGTCCTTAGCTTTTCTGTTCCTGGCAAATGGCTCTCCACAGTTTACCTTGTTTATTCCTTTCAAGAACTTGAAGGTCTCTATCATGACCCCATATGTCATCTGGTTTAGAGTGAATACATCTTCAGTGTCTTTAGCTGAGCATCATAGGACCTGCCATACTGGCCCTGTATCATCTTGTTTACTGTGTTATACTGTCTCTGGCTTGCCCTTTTGCAGGTGGGGACCCCACAACTGGGCACTGTACTTCGGGTGAAACAAGAAGCAAGGGTGAGGTTGCTGAGAAAATATGCACTTCCGACCGGAACACATCAGAGAACAGCAAAAGCTATAATACACAAGACTGCGCATGCACAATATCACTTGAACATGCACATTTCAATCCTAAATAAATACACTGACACCATTGTATAGGATACGGTATGGACTGATGATAGACTGTCGCAATACTCCCAGTGTGTAAATGTAACACTCCATGCTAGTCTAAGTGCCAGTGATTCTGTCCGAACACTTGTATGAAATTACCACATCATCTCAAGTTTATTTGATTGAAAATGTTCTTTTGTTTTACAGAAACTACAAAGCCACAATCTGCTGCATGTGACTGGGCAGACAGACATCCATGATGGTTACATGGAGACATCTATGATAGACGTTCTACCAGACACCGCAAGAACAGCACCAAACAACCAAACTGTTACTGCTTCACATTGCGTTTTTAACAGTCCATACTTGTCTCTGGAATTTATTTTTTTTAAATGTTACACTGCAGATTTCATATAACGAGTAACAAAAGTACTTTTCCAATCACTTCACACTTAATAAAGTTTATATGCATCAGTATGTCCGAGTAGTGACTGTGTCAGGAGGTTAAGCACTATAAACATGTACTGGCTGGAGTGCATGTACACTGAAAGCAAATTTCTAATCTTCAGTTCATAACTGCTGTGACAGTTAAGAGGTTGCCGTGACAGCATAAATAGAGCTTTACAATGTTGTCATGGCAACCTCTAACCAATTCCAGTATTATTCACCAAAGAGAAGCTATCATCCCCCCAATTCATCCTCCAGTTCCTAATCCCAAATCTCTACCTGCACTGGATAATGCCCACCACCACCACCACCACCACCACTGTCCACCAGCTGAGCTGTCAGCATATTTACAGAGTACAGTAGGCACTCACTGATTTACAGCTCAGTTAGCTGGCAATTAGCAAGTGTGCGCCGTATACAGTGCATGCTGCTCACGGACTGATGAGTGAGTGAGTGGCTGAATCAGCAAGTGTGCGCCGTATACAGCGCATGCTGCTCACGGACTGATGAGTGAGTGAGTGGCTGAATCAGCAAGTGTGAACCATATACAGCGCATGCTACTCACGGACTGATGAGTGAGTGAGTGGCTGAATCAGCAAGTGTGCGCCGTATACAGCGCATGCTGCTCACGGACTGATGAGTGAGTGAGTGGCTGAATCAGCAAGTGTGCGCCGTATACAGCTCATGCTGCTCACGGACTGATGAGTGAGTGAGTGGCTGAATCATCAAGTGTGCGCCGTCTACAGCACATGCTGCTCACGGACTGCTGAGTGAGTGAGTGGCTGAATCATCAAGTGTGCGCCGTCTACAGCGCATGCTGCTCACGGACTGCTGAGTGAGTGAGTGGCTGAATCATCAAGTGTGCGCCGTCTACAGCGCACTGCTCTCCGGACTGCTGAGTGGTGGTGGCTGAATCATCAAGTGTCGCCGTCTACAGCGCATGCTGCTCACGGACTGCTGGTGAGTGGTGGCTGAATCATCAAGTGTCGCCGTCTACAGCGCATGCTGCTCGCGGACTGCTGAGTGGTGAGTGGCTGAATCATCAAGTGTCGCCGTATACAGGCGCATGCTGCTCCGGACTGCTGAGTGGTGAGTGGCTGAATCATCAAGTGTGCGCCCGTATATCAGCGCATGCTGCTCCACGGACTGCTGAGTGGTGAGTGGCTGAATCATCAAGTGTGCGCCGTATACAGGCGCGTCTGCTCACGGACTGCTGAGTGAGTGGTGGCTGAATCATCGAAGTGTCGCCGTATACAGCGCATGCTGCTCACGGACTGCTGAGTGAGGTGGTGGCTGAATCAGCAAGTGTGCGCCGTACAGCGCATGCTGCTCACGGACTGCTGGTGGTGGTGGCTGAATCAGCAAGTGTGCGCCGTATACAGCGCATGCTGCTCACGGACTGCTGAGTGAGTGAGTGGCTGAATCAGCAAGTGTGCGCCGTATACAGCGCATGCTGCTCACGGACTGCTGAGTGAGTGAGTGGCTGAATCAGCAAGTGTGCGCCGTATACAGCGCATGCTGCTCACGGACTGCTGAGTGAGTGAGTGGCTGAATCAGCAAGTGTGCGCCGTATACAGCGCATGCTGCTCACGGACTGCTGAGTGAGTGAGTGGCTGAATCAGCAAGTGTGCGCCGTATACAGCGCATGCTGCTCACGGACTGCTGAGTGAGTGAGTGGCTGAATCAGCAAGTGTGCGCCGTATACAGCGCATGCTGCTCTCACGGACTGCTGGTGGTGGGTGGCTGAATCAGCAAGTGTCGCCCGTATACAGCGCATGCTGCTCACCGGACTGCTGAGTGGTGGTGGCTGAATCAGCAAGTGTGCGCCCGTATACAGCGCATGCTGCTCACGGACTGCTGAGTGAGTGAGTGGCTGAATCAGCAAGTGTGCGCCGTATACAGCGCATGCTGCTCACGGACTGCTGAGTGAGTGAGTGGCTGAATCAGCAAGTGTGCGCCGTATACAGCGCATGCTGCTCACGGACTGCTGAGTGAGTGAGTGGCTGAATCAGCAAGTGTGCGCCGTATACAGCGCATGCTGCTCACAGACTGCTGAGTGAGTGGCTGAATCAGCAAGTGTGCACCGTATACAGCGCATGCTGCTCACGGACTGCTGAGTGAGTAGCTGAATCAGCAAGTGTGCGCCGTATACAGCGCATGCTGCTCACGGACTGATGAGTGAGTGATGCTGCTCACGGACTGATGAGTGAGTGAGTGGCTGAATCGGCAAGTGTGCGCCGTATACAGCGCATGCTGCTCACGGACTGATGAGTGAGTGATGCTGCTCACGGACTGATGAGTGAGTGAGTGGCTGAATCGGCAAGTGTGCGCCGTATACAGCGCATGCTGCTCACGGACTGATGAGTGAGTGAGTGGCTGAGTCAGCAAGTGTGCGCCGTATACAGCGCATGCTGCTCACGGACTGATGAGTGAGTGAGTGGCTGGCCATGGTGGAGAATTAAGGACTGTGCCAGTCTGAGCCTGAGGTATGGCGTGGGGAGTGGGGTCTCCTAGATCACTGAAAGATCTATGAATATTATGCATGGGGAAAGGTTGTATGAGAGCATGACCTCTCACTGTTCCAAACACACTGAAGCTGCCAAATCACTAAAACAGTAAACAGACTAGCGAGATGCGAACAGACTAGTGAGACGCATCAATGTTTTTTATTTGGGTAGAGCCATGACGAAATAAAAACTGTTTTTTGTTTTCACTTCAGTGGGGGGTCTATCACTAGTTTCAAAAACATACTATGAAAATAAAAATACAGTCAGCCATACAAAACTCTGCATGCGTTTCCATCTCTGGGTTGCGCTGACAGCATGGGCCTAGAATTTCGCTGCTGAGGTTCATCTGTTATCTCAACCCTGAGATGGAAACAAGAGCCTTGTTGTGTATGGTTGCCCATACATTATTCTTTTTTATGCAATCATTATGACACTGTTAACCCTTCTTGAGTAGGTCATATCAATGGTATAACAAAACAGAATGCTCACAATGTTCTATAAAGTAATTCAGTCAAGTACTCTGATCGACGATTACACAATCTTGGTATCCCATAGACTAATGTATGGTCTCTGGGCAACAACTAAGTGTTTACAGCATGGTTATTAACCAAATACCATACATTATCCTCTATGTTTGCTACTGTTATGACAAGACTGTTGTGTTCTGTAAAGGAATTCAGTAAAGTAAATCAGTCCGTGATCTCACAATCTTGGTAGTCCAGACACAATAAAATAAAATGTATGTTGTTTTTGGTTAAAGGGGAAACAGCCCACCTTGTATTGGGCCCCACCTCCGTGTGAAGCAGAACCTGATTAGCAGTATTTTATGCACTCAAATTAAAAAAAAAAATAAAACTATCTGGTTGATTCTGCATTCTACCCAGCAGCATTTTAGGATAAGGAGCCCTCTCCAGCATGCCCACAAGTACTGGCGGCTGTCCAAGTGATGATGTGTCCAGCGGGGAGCAGCCGGGGCTCATCCACAGCCTTACTATAAGGCTCTTGTTTAAAATACAGCTCTTTTTACAAGTACAGACTGGCAGGGTCCAGAGAGAGAAAAAAAAGATTAACCAGATTTTTTTAATGAAAGAACTAGTAAGTGCACAAAATACTTTTGTACATGGAGGTGGGGCCCGATACGAGGTGGAAGTTTCCCTTTAACAACCATACTGAAAACACTTTGAGGGTGGCATGACATGTAATGCATGAGCTACACTCTTGCTGTTTACAGTGTCATGGCAGCCTCAGTGTTTGGCATTCCAGTTAGACAATACATTATCCTCTATGTAATGCACAACTATTGTAAATAGTAAGAGCAAAGGCACCTGAGATCTATTTTGCAACCCCCCCCCGAACTGATATAATACAATGGGGCATGAAAATCCTGTGACTTCATTGGTCAAAACAACATGTTACAGATAAATTCTCCAGTCTACCCAGGGTGGAAATTGCCCCCAGCCCACTAGCCAAATGCTGGTAGATTTCATAAGAGTTTCATGTAGCTAGCCCTGTGGGTTTGTACTGGAGAAGGCAACACTTCAGTATGCACACCAACTGGGCCAGTGGAAATGTCTGTGGGGCCTGTGAATTTTCCCAATCACTACTAGCCCTGCTGGCTAGTGGCTGCAAAACTTGGTTTCGACCCCTGCCCACTGTAAAGGTTTTATATCACTATAAACAAAAACTAGTGGAACATTGTATAATAGCACTATGCCATGACAGGGAGTGGGTATATGGGTGGATTTACCACTTCTGGTGTGGTTAAGTCACTTGGGTGTGCCTAGTGACCAAACCACACCAGGCATGTTAAATCCACCAATATACAGACTCCCTGTCATGGTATAGTGCTTAATTTTATTTATGTTTTTGGTAACCACGTAAGTGCGCTGATCCAGAGGACCATTTTCAGTCATGACCTGGGCCACAAGATGGCAATACAGAAATACCAGCAGCAGACACAATATACAATTTGATTATACTGTACAAGCACAAATGGACAACAAAACAGACATTGTTTACATATGGTGTACAAGCACAGTGATGTACATTATTGGAATTGTTATTGGACAAATACCGTGAATTATTGTAATTGTTACAATTGTTATTGGAGTTGCTGTACCCCACCACAAATAATGTGCATCTCGGTATGTTATACTGATACTGAAGTGATTAATATGTTAAAGTATTGACGGGAGGTGTGGGATGGCAGAGCCCCCCAATTACAACAATAATTCAAATTACATGACACCAATACCAGAAGGCAACTATCTATTTATTTATTTCATAATTCAGATTTACAACCTTTGAGTCAAAGACTCATTTACAAAGGCGCCTCATCTCAGGGAGATTAGACAACAATTCGTGGTGGAGTACAACAATGGAGAAGAACATTACAGGTGAGATACAATAAAAGAACACACAAAGCAAGTCCAGTAATACAAAGGTGTACAACGGGTTCAATTAGTTACAATTAGTCTAGTATATAAATAATAAGGTACTGCTACGGGTTCTAGGGAGCGATACCTGGGGGAGAAGGGGTGGTTGCTGGGGGAGAAGGCAGTCCAGAAGGACATTGTCTGTAAATTGGGCCAGGCAGAGCTCTAGGTATGGGCCAGTCAGGGGCATTTACAGCTCCGAGTGCCAGTGAGGTGGTTTTGGAGGGCGATTTTGAAGGGGCCAATTTGGGGGATATTTGTGATATGAGTGGGGAGAGAGTTGTACCAAGAGGGGGCTCTGTGGTGGAATGAACTTTGTGCGAGAGAGGTCCTGGCTCGGGACATGGAAGGTGGCTTGGTTGCACTGGTGGCCAATTTAGGATAGCAACCCCGGGGAGCCAAGTAGTGATTTTTGACAGTATATAGGTGTGGTAGTGCAGGCGCTCATCAAAGGTGAGTAAGTTCGAGGAGGAGTAGAGCTGGCATGTGTGCGTTCTACTGGGGACACCGGTCAGGAGCCTGTAAGCCTTGTTGATCGAGGTCTGGACTTTGGTGAGGCCGGTGGGGTCAGCAGTCACATAGATAGGGGGCCCGTAGTCGACCAGTGACAGGATGGAGGAGGTGATAGCCAGCCGGAGGGCATTCTGAGGGAGGCAGTCTTTGTGGCGATAGAGGAGTCCAATCCGGGTGTTTACGGCAGTGGACAGGGAATTAAGATGAGAGTGGAAAGAGGGAGCCGAGTCAAAGGTGATGCCCAGATATTTGTATGCAGACACCTGTTCAAGGGGGTGTAGGGTGCTGGGGAGGATGAGAAGGGAGGCATTTCTGGAGTTACTGTGGCGGTGGGAAAAAAGCATAGATCTTGTCTTCTTGAGATTCAGAACTAGATGATGGTCGGAATCATTTTTCAACTTGGCTGAAGGTGAGTTGCAGAGAGTTCTGGAGGGTGATGGGGTCAGAGTGGGAGGCGACGAGAACCACATCGTTGGCATATAGAAGCATACTGCCCAAGCAGGAGCTAGGAAGGGTGTTTAAAAAGAGACTGAACAATGTGGGGCCCAGGATGGAACCCTGGGGGACACTTGAGCGAACAGGTAGGGCAGCTGATATGGTACCGTTTATCTTGACCCGTTGGGATCTGGCATGGAGGTAACTGGAGAACCAGGCAAGAGGGCCAGATGAGAAGCTTAGCTGATGGAGGGAGTCAAGCAATAGGGGGTGGCACACAGTGTCAAAGGCCTTAGATAGGTCAATGAACACTGCCCCAGCAATGTCCCCAGAGTCAAGTGCAGAGTGTATTTGCTGTGAGAACTTTAGGAGGACTGTGGTGATGCTGTGTCCAGGGCAGAAGCCATGCTGTTCTGGACATAGTATGATGTATTTGGTTAGATATTCCATGAGTTGGGTGGATACTATTTTTGCCAGGGCTTTAGAGGTTGGGGGGAGGGGAGGAAGGAGATCGGTCTGTAGTTATTTGGTAATGTGCAATCTCCATTCTTATGAACTATTTAGCAGTATACACAGCACAGTGAAACCCGTAAAAATGTAACTGCCTCTGAACTTTGTTTGGGACCCCAAATAGCAGTGGTGTCCTGTATGCTGGAGTTGGGATATTGTTTTGTAATATTTTGTGATATTATTCTTTTGTGTGGGACTCCACCCCACACATCCCACGGGTAAAGAAATACAGCTTCATTGATGCACCCTGGGGGGTGTGGTGGCAGAATGCCCCCACAGAAAGAATAGTATCTTGGAAATAGTACAAATAACACCGGAAACCATACCAAACTGAAAGGATTCCTGTAAATGTACTCTAGTCTGTGTGCTTAGCTTTCTATTTGTTCTACAGTTCCCTCATTACTAGTTTTCAGAGATTGTGGAGGACATTGGACTTTGCAACATGAACACGCCCACAGTGTGATCATGTCTCCACTGTAGTATGTGGAGTTTTCAGAAAAGCACACGAGCGGTCCAAAGCTCTCCACAAATGCCAGTCTCCTCACTCTGGCCAAGAGCGGCATCTTGCAACCTGCCCCACACTCCACATAAACATAAGACTAGAGTATGCAACAATTCAGGTTATACTGCAGGCTTCAAATCATATAGGCGCACAAACAGACATGCACAATGCAACCATATCCAGGACAAGAGTGGCATCTTGCAACCAGAACCCCCCCCGGTCAAGACTGGCATGCAACCAGGCTTCCTCATCCTGGCCAAGAGTGGCATCTTGCAACCAGCCCCACGTCCCATATAAACATAAGACTAGAGTATGCAACAATTCAGGTTATACTGCAGGCTTCAAATCATATAGGCGCACACACACACGCACAATGCAACCATATCCAGGACAAAAGCGGCATCTTGCAACCAGCCCCCGGTAAAGACTGGCATGCAACCAGGCTTCCTCATCCTGGCCAAGAGTGGCATCTTGCAACCAGCCCCACGTCCCACATAAACATAAGACTAGAATATGCAACACAATTCGAGTTACACTGCAGGCTTCAACATATAGGCACACAAGCACACACACACACAAAATGCAACCATATCCAGGCCAAGAGTGGCATCTTGCAACCAGCCCTCCCCCCCGGTAAAGACTGGCATACAACCAGGCCCCCTCACCCTGGCCAAGAGTGGCATCTTGCAACCAGCCCCACGTCCTACATAAACATAAGACTAGAATATGCAACACAATTCGGGTTACACTGCAGGCTTCAACATATAGGCACACAAGCACTCAGACACACAAAATGCAACCATATCCAGGCCAAGAGCGTCATCTTGCAGTCAGCCCCCCCGGTCAAGACTGATATGCAACCAGGCCCCTCACCCTGGCCAAGAGTGGCATCTTGCAACCTGCCCCACGCCCCACATAAACATAAGACTAGAATATGCAACACAATTTGGATCATACTGCAGGCTTCAAATCATATAGGCACACACACACACACACACACACACACACAAATGCAACCATATCCAGGCCAAGAGCACCATCTTGCAACCAGCCCTCCCCCTCCGGTAAAGACTGGCATACAACCAGGCCCCCTCACCCTGGCCAAGAGCGGCATCTTGCAGTCAGCCCCCCCGGTCAAGACTGATATGCAATCAGGCCCCCTCACCCTGGCCAAGAGTGGCATCTTGCTACCAGCCCCACGCCCCACATAAACACAAGAGTAGAATATGCAACACAATTCGGGTTACACTGCAGGCTTCAACAGATCGGCACACACACACACACACACACACACACACACACACACACACACACAAAATGCAACCATATCCAGGCCAAGAGCGGCATCTTGCAACCAGCCCTCCCCCCAGTCAAGACTGGCATACAACCAGGCCCCCTCACCCTGGCCTAGAGCAGCATCTTGCAATCAGCCCCCCCCGGTCAAGACTGGCATGCAGCCAGGCCCCCCTCAACCTGGCCAAGAGCGGCATCTTGCAACCAGCCCTCCCCCCGGTAAAGACTGGCATACAACCAGGCCCCCTCACCCTAGCCAAGAGCGGCATCTTGCAACCAGCCCCATTCCCCACATAAGACTAGAATATACAACACAGGTTATATTGCAGGCTTTGAATCATATTTTACAGCACACACACACACACACACACACACACACACACACACACACACACACCTGTTCATTCACAAGTTAAGAATTCTATGCTTGTTCTGCCCATCTCACTCTCAGTCACACTGTTACTAATACTTGCAGCAGGCAGCAGCAGAACCACCAATTGGCACTGTGTACAGTTAAAATAAAAACCATAGTACATACCTGGTAGAATCTCAATTTCTCTTGTACCCTGATGTCAAGTGATTGACCATATGCGACTCACACTCGACACTCCTAACACTAGCGTGGTGGCATCTAGCAGCGTAGACTCAAAATGGATCGAGTACAGCAGGCAGACTGAATGAATACTCTCTACTAGGACTAGGAAGGCTCCCCGATTATAAACCTAAGCAAGCTAGAGACATGAAACAGCCATCAGTATAGTTAGTAATATAATCTTATATGGTCAGGATAGGACCCACCCCGTGTCGGGGGGGGGGGGGATCCTATCCTGGCCATCCAAGATTATATTACTATGCTTACCCCCAACTCACAGTCTCACACTGTGCAGCAGCTGCCAACCAGTCACATTACTAGATGGGCAGGATAAGGTCCAGGAAAGGGCTTGGCTTCACACACACACACACACTGTCAGATTTAGCTTAGCCTCAGTCATGAGCAGTCAGCAGCAAGCAGCAAATCAGCCCACCCGAAGAATCTAGAGCCTGGATTCAGAATCTGAGGAGACAGTCACTGTGGTAGATTTGTGGAGTGCAGGTCTGGGATGAATTTAATACCTGATGTAAGTAGACTCAAGTCAAGGGCAACTCAGCAGGCATAGCAGCAGGGCTCTGAAGTGAAGATTTGGGCTGGCGACTGTGGCATTGGCAGATTCAGAATGGCAGTTGACAAACTTGGCTGGCACCAGGCACAAGAAGAAAAGGAAAATATACTAGTAGTGGACACTACTAGTGACCATGATATACAGCTCTTTTGTGAGAAAATTCTTATGCCTGCCCTGCTGGCCACCACCACCAACACCAGACCAGTACTTGCTGCATCTGCCACAGCCAGTCCGCCAATGTTTTAAAATTAATCCTCCATCCATTCCCATTCCAGCTTGAGCCTCACTTCAGTTCCACAGTTCCCTGCCTGACACGACCGGCCCAATGGCTGAAACCCATACCTGTCTGTCTCCGACTCTGACTAGTATCTGCTAGCTGCCGCTGCCCTGCCCAGAGTGACTGCCCTCCAGCTCAGAGCCTCCAGAAACCATTGGTGGCCACGTACCTCCGCTCTGACAGTGTCCGAGAAATTCAGCTAACCAGTGTGTGTGTGTGTGTGTGTGTGCTGCCTGGTCCTGCTTCCCCACTTCCTTCCTGTGTCCTTGGAGTACTTGACCCATGGCTCGGCTTCACTCTTTCCAAGTCTCCATTCAGGAATGGACATGGACCCATCGTGTCACAGCACGTGGCTGTGATGGCTGTACCTCAGCCTCAGGTGACATCATACTGCTCCCTTGCAGCGGCTTACAGCTCAGTCAGCCTGGCCGCCCACTCAGTGCCGTGCCCCTGTCGTGTCTGAGCCTGTCCGGTTGTCCCCAACCTCACCTCTGGCTCCACTTCATTGATCTCTCATCAGCGGTGCAGCTCTCTGGTCTTCTCCCAACAAACTCCAATCCAACTGCAAAAAAATAAGCAGGAGCATGCAGAACTGGAACAGATGAGGTTGGAACGAAGGCAGTGTGGGGCTTTAAACAACCCGCTGGCACCAGCAATGCCCCCCAAGCTGATATTGGCAGCCAATCAGGTCCTTCAGTGCCTGCCACGGACCTGATTGAGAAGCCCACATCACACCTCATACCTGTACACACCCTCAATTCAAGACACGTCAGCACTCAACAGTGCCCCCCCGCCAGGCTAAATAAAGGCAGCAGCAGCTTGGGCTGTTCAAAGCCCACAAAAAAATATAATTTGTACGCAGGATTCAGGAAGCAGAGCAGAGAGCTTGCTACCCCCTGCATTTTGTACATAAGCCGTGATGTACATGGCGTATCAGTAGCTATGCCCTTGTGCCACAGGCCCTCCCCTTCCCCTCACCTTCCAAACCCCTCATGTCTATCCCATGCCCTCTTGAATCCCTCCACAATTTCAGCCTCCACCACTTCCTCTGGTAGTTTATTCCATGCCTCCCTCTCCATGAAGTAATGCCCCTTCACATTGCCTCCAAATCTTCCTCATTCTAATCTTAGACTATGCCCTCTAGTTTTAGCCCCCTCCTTCCTTTTAAATAAGCTCCCCTCCCTCATCTTATTAATCCCTTCATGTACTTAAATGTTTCTATCATGTCCCCCTGTCTCCCTTCTAGTCTTCAGTGGGTACAGATCCAATTCATAGAATTTGATGGCAGATAAGGACCACTTGGCCCACCCAGTCTGCCCATTTCCCTACCTAATGGATAAGCTGCAGATCCTAGTTAACCAGCAGCCTACTTCTTCCTACCCCCACCCCCTAGAATTGTCTTATGACTATCCCATGCATGCTTGAATTCAGTCACTGTTTTTGACTCCACAACCTCCTCCGGAAGGCTGTTCCATGCATCCACAACCCTCTCTGTGAAAAATACTTCCTTACATTACCTCTGAGCCGCCCCCCCCCTCTATCTTCAAATTGTGCCCCCTTGTTCTTGCACACTTCTTTTTTTGAAAGATGCTACCCTCTTGGACTTTAATTCCCTTGAGGTACTTGAAAGTTTCTATCCACCTCTGCTCATATGGCTTCCCCTGCATACTGTGCAGCATCTTAGTTGCCCTTCTCTGAACCCTCTCAATCCCATCTATGTCCTTGCATAGGTGTGGTCTGCAGAACTGGATTCTGTACTACAAGTGTGGCCTCACCATGGTTTATAAAGAGGCATCAGTATTACTCTCCTTCTGCTAGTTATGCCCCTCCCAATGCATGCCAACATTCCATTTGCCTTTTCCACTGCTTTGGTTCTTACCTTAAGGTTGCTTGATGTTATAATCCCCAGATCCCTCTCCTGCTTGGCTGTCTTAATTACCCCTTCCCCCCAGAGCGTAAGCAGCTTGCAGGTTTTTATGCCCCAAGTGCATCACAGCACACTTTTTGGCACTGAATTTCAACTGCAAAGATTCTGAATACCATTCCAGAATCTTCAGGTCCTGCCTTATGGCCTCCCCCCTCCGGGTGTCTTGGTATCATCTGCAAATAGTCACACCCTCCCCTCCAGCCTGTCCACTAGATCATGGATATAGATATTAAAAAGGAGGAGTCCCAGTACTGACTCCTGAGGCACCTCACTCATCACCCCCTCTCCCTGGAGTGTGCCCCATATACCACCACCCTCTGGCTTCTGTCCTTCAACCAGTTCTCCATCCACCTAGTTACTTTCCATCCCACCCCTAAGCTTTCCAGCTTGTTTACCAGCCTTCTGTGAGGAATGGTGTTGAAGGCCTTACTGAAGTCCAAATAGGACATGTCCTCTGTCCCTCCCTGATTAACCACCTGCATTACCCCATCAAAGAACTCTATTCAGTTCATCTAACATGGCCTCCCATTGGTGAAGCCATGCTGCCTATCATCCTGCAGGCCGCTGTTCACCAGATAGTTAACCACCCTTTCCTTTATTAGTACCTCCATCACCTTACCCACCACCGAGGTGAGGCTGACCAGGTGATAATTCTCTGCTACCTCCTTACTGTCCCCCTTATGCAATGGCATCACATCTGCCTTCTTCCAGTCACTTGGCACACACACTGTATCCAGGAACAAGTTAAAACAGCATCATCAGTGGTACTGCCAGCTCCTCCCTCAGTTTCCAGAGTACCCTTGGGTGCAAGCCACCTGGCCCCATTGCCTTGTCCACCTTTAACATGCCTAGTTCCTCCCTTACCCTGTCATGGCTGAACAAGCTAGGATCCACCCTTTTGTCTTCCCTACCCCTCCCTCTCAACTCGGGTCCCATTCCTTCCACTGTGAAGACCGAGCAGAAGTAGCTATTTGTCACCTCTGCTTTCTCAAAGTCTCAGATTATGACATAAAAGAGATAGGAAATGTTAGACATGGTTTAGTGATGTTATTAATTTAAATAAATAATACAAACAAACTATGGCCTCTATGTGTCTTTTTTTGGATTGTATGTATTTTTTAAATGCATATTTGTGCTCTTCCTCTAATGTTGAACCAGATCAGCTTGACAGTTTTTTTTTATTATAAATTGGGAGTCAACATGTGTCAAGATTTGAAATGCTCACATCGCTGACTCCCAAGTTAATGTGCAGCCTGTACTATCTGGACTGCCTGGAGGTTAAGACTCAGAGTAGGAAAGGACAGTGCTAGAGAGGGAGCTGATATGATCAGTAATAGTGGATGTAACACACAGCGGGGGTCAAACAAACAAAAACACAAAAAAATAAACAGTAACTTTCTCCTAAATCTTGGACAACTGACACAACCCTCTCTCTGCCATGGACGGCTGCCCTGTCATGTCTTCCACCCTGTCTTTTTTGTTTTAAACACATCACTACTTTGTTTGCATTCCCTAGTGTCCAGTGACTCTTCCTACATGCTTTAGTTGTACATTTCATCTGCCCAAAAGCAATATCGAGTCACACAGCTTGATGGCCAGCACAGCCCACTGCTCCTCTCATCAGCTGGCCACTGACTAACAAATGCAAATGGCAAGTGTGACCCCCCTGTTACCCGGGGTTACTAGAATTCCAGTAAGACCTAGTGGTAGGCAGGGAAGGCAGCTTGTGAAACTCCAGTTAAATGGATTTCACACTGTCTCACTCTGTTCTCAGTCTCAGCTGAGACTGAGGGCTGACATCACCGTAGAACTATCGCAGCTGCATGAGCCACATTGGAATCTGCAGAAGGGAGTTAGATTAGAATGTTGGGAGTTTTGAACAGTCAGTGTGCAGTATGTAGTTGGAGATTGTTGTGAGAGGAGCACAGCAGTTCTGTGCATAGGCTCTTGGTGCCTCAGCTCTGAAATAGAGCTACATTTAGGGAGAGGTATGTGTTTCCGCCTAAAGAGAGACACAGTAAGCTGTTCTTTAAAGTGGTGGAGACCGCTGATACGGGTCTCTGTGCCTCATCCCTCAGGGAATGGGGCAGGAAGGTTTGCCTGCTATTCCAGGGGCAACCCCCTGGCTACTGCTAGAGAAGAAGCTGCCTTATTTTTCCCAAGAGTGTGGGGTACAAGAAGATTTCAAGATTTGCCTGTGGGGCACCTGCAACCAAAGGGTGAGTTCTGCTCTTTCTAAAGGGCCCATGTTTCATCCTGAACTGTGTTAAAGTGGGGATTGGACTACTGAAGTAGTGGGAGGCCTAGAGTAATAGGCTTAGCCAAAAGTAAAAGTATGTTCAAGTCCAGCACAAGGGGAAAGTCAAGACATGTAGAGGAGATGTGACATACGTCTACCCAGTAATCTACATTGCCAAGCTTTCAAAAGAGTTGTTTAGTATCCAGAGAAATGGCCAGGTATGGATTGTGGGAGCTGGAGGTGGGAGACCCCCCATCTTTAGTAACCAGGTCCACCTCTATGGATTTGCTCTGTGGATTTCTACTTTGCCTCATGCACTTGGCCAGTGATGAGGGAAGTACCCAGACGTAGGATTGGAAGGAAATTTTACTTTAGGAGTCGAAGGCTCTAAGGTGGTTTGGGGAGCCACCAACAGGAAAACTGGTTCATTCCCATATGGACCGCAATCAAGTGGCCGGCGGGGGAGCCGGGCCATGGGAAAAACCCAAGCAGTGTACAAGTCGGGCTGTTTACCCAAAGTTGCGTGCAAGTCCGGGCTGTGAGCCTGGTGGGTTCAGAGCCTGAGGCTGGAATAGTGAAGAAATGTTCTGTGTCTCTAATCTGCATTACCAGGAATGTAGCCCCTGGGGTCCATCTATGCTTTGTTTGTTCAGTTTGGATGTGAATAAAGCCACACTTTAGAATCCCATTCCTGGTTTTGGACATTACAGTTATTGCTTCCTGTGTTCAGATTTACTTGGGTGCCCCTGTGCAGAGTAGCCAAATCTAGGCCCCCTGTGCCGAGTAACCTAGTCCTCCCCAAACCCAGTCCCCACCAGGTACTTCTGTCAGCTTCAACAGCACGCCACCTGTCATTTTGCAAAAAGGCAGGGGTCCGGGGCCTTACAAAATGGAGGCACCGCTTTGGATTTTTATTTTGGGAGTAAAGGTGCTCGGGCAAAGGGCTAGCGTTTTGGTTATCTGGCAGTGGGTAGCCCAAAAAGCTGAAGCAATTTAACTAGTGTGTCGCTGTGTGCTGTGGATCTTATGCTGCTGTTAAAATGCCAACTGTTTACCAAGGAGCAGTAAAGCTAAAAGAATGTGCCCTTGTCCTGCATCAAATGTTTACAGCGTTTTTGTCAGCTTTTTAAAGAACTGCGATGATAAAGAAAAGTGTGGAAGACTAGGGGTAGCAACAGGAAAATTGTGCCCTGGACGTTGGAAATGCTTTTGAGTGAACTGAGAAACTTGCTGTGTGAATGGCCATGCTAAATGGCTGAAATGGGCTCCCACCATGGAGTCGGTTGAAGAAAAAAAAAAAAAGTGATTTCTGCAGTTTAAATTTGCCTACTTGACGATCGCCGTGAAGAGAAGAGCACTCGCAAGGAAGAAGAGGCTCATTTGCTTGGCGTTGTGTGATTGGTGAGGCTGCAGTCAGTTCTGCCCCTCAGCCAGCTCTACAGTGACTGCCCAGCATTCAAGAGGGATTGTGAGTGGAGTACATGTACTGGCCTGGTGGAGGAGCGTCGAAGTGATTATAAAGCACTCTAAAACTTGTAAAAATAGTCTTTGCTGTTTAAAATCGGGCTCAACCCGCATCTCGATCGACTGAATTGCGAGTGTGGTGATCGGGGAGACGATCGGCAGGACTGCCCACCCACTTCCTTTCTGAGGCCTCCAGGACTGGCTGCAGGTCGTTTTCCATCGCAGCAAACAGCTACTGATAACAGTGAGTACCAACAGTAAAAGTTGCTCAAACAGTGATTTTCTGCCAAAAGCCAGCTGAATATGTGTGCAGCAGTGTAGTTGCTTTGCAAATAACTACTGTGTCAAGTTTTAACAGCAATTGCAAGTCTGCTAGGCCATTGACTGTGAGCATAGTTATGAATTCAGCATCATTTTAAAGTTTTAAAGCCAGAGAGAGAGACTGTGAGTTGTAACCAAATGTGCAGCACTAGTTTACAGGCAATCCTGTGCTTAAAATCCTGAGGCTTTAAGGGACTGTGAGCTAAAGCAATGTTACCAGCAAGTGAAAAGTCCGTGGCAAATCATGTAAATGTGTTAGAAGAAGAACAGTGCAAGTTTGTGCAGTTTGAGCAGATGTTATCAGTAGTGTGTGTAAATCGGATGCGCAGTGGCTTGACCCAATTTCTGAATGTTGATGCGCAGGAGTGCTGTCGCCGCCATTACAGGGTGGGGTAGTAAAGTAAACACAGCAGCAGAGGAGCCATTTTAAAAGTAAAGAAAGTGTTCAGTGAAGTGGGACTTTCAGTAACAGTGAGCATTTGTTTGTTTTCCGTGCTGTTATGGCCTCAGGATCAGCTCGCTACCTGGATCATGCCTGGGCTGCAGTAACAGCAGCAGTAAATAGATTAAGGGGATATTGAAAGGTGTTATGATGGAGGACAACTGCCTTCTCATGTGGTGAATCATGGATATCCAGTGCAAGTGTGTCAAATTTGCTTAAATGCTGGAAGGGACGTCTTCATGATACCTCACTGTTCTGGGTGCCTAGAGAAATATAGCTTGTATAAAGTGCCCCAGATTCGTTTGGCTCCCACATGGACAAAGGTTCAGGAATCTGCAGTTGGCAGCACACAGCAGCAGGCGGAGCCTGTTGAAGAAGGCCCCTCGGGGGAGTGTGGCACAAAGCTAGAGGGTGCAGATTTAGAGACAGAACCAGATGTTGATGTTTTGGATGCTGGATCTCAAAAGGAAAGTTCAGACAAAGCATCAGTAGACCCCTGGAGGGGGGCCTAGCCCAAGTCTCATAGGAGAAGATGAGATGCGGGAGGCCTTTGAATGGGAGGTGTCGACCTCCGCACCTAGTGATGAGTGGATAGTCTCAGGAGTGAGGACAACTGCTCACTTCTGGGCACAGATTCTCAGTGAGGAAGAAGATGAGGGGGAACCTATGTGGCCTTGTGAAAAAGGAACGAGTACACAGCCTCAAGCTCTTGCCTCGGAAGAATGCATGGAAGAGAGTGGTGATGCCACTGCCCTGGCTATGCAAGAAGAAGAAGTCAGGATCCGTTTTTAATCTCGCTGAGGATGCGTAGCTGGCAGAACCAGGACTGGCCACCCCCAAGCCAGGCCAGCGGTCTCAGGTTGACCAAAGCTAGTAAAGAGGAGAGACAGGTTTGTAGGAAGGCGAATGAGATCTATGGGATGACCTTTCCTATCTTTCCTCGGAAAGTCTGGGAGGAGATTGAGAACAGCAGGAAATCCTGGATCTGGGCCAAAGCAATGAAATGTGTGCATCCTGGTGCAAACAAGCATGTCAGAAACAGACTGTTTCATGAGGAATATACCCAGTGTAAGAGAGGCAGGACACTGTTTATGGACAGAGTGCGAGTAGTGGATGGAGAGGGACCTGAAACCTTTCACTGTGTGAATTATGTGCGCCCAGACGGGGTAATAATTCAAGCTCTTGACCCCCGGTACTATTGGCCTTAATGCAAGGACCTCCCGGCAAATGTGCCCGTGCCTACTAGATGGAAAGCCGAGCAGTGGTAGTCAATACTGCCACACTAGCCTTTGTAGTGCCTTTATTGATCCACCAGTATGGACATCCAGGACTCAGGTGCCCCACATTCATCAGTTCCACAGTGTACTGGCCTTTCCAGAATCCATCGACTGGCCCACCAGATGACTTCAGATCCAGAGAGGACACCAGCCCAGCTGTATCCTGATCCCTTGCCTGGTAATCGGATGACGTCAGACCAGCTGTTTTCCTTTTTGTTCCTGTTCTAAGGTTCCATCTCCAGATGTGCCCTGCTGTAGTTCCCGGAAGATGTCCACCCAACTGTATCGGAAGAAATGCTGCCAGGGAGAGTCTTTGGCTGAGGAGCAGGTCGGCGAATCTTAGTCTTTCTACAAGGGGCTGGTAAGTCCGAACTTTTCTATCCTTATGACATTGCAGTACACACCCTACACTAGCAGACTCCAGAATGTGTGAACTGTTCTCAATGACTCTCCTCTTCAGGACTTTGGCCTGCTAGAACTGTGCTTCACCGGGCTCCGGCCCAGGACAGACTCCTTAATGGACTAGCCTTCGGGCATTGTAGTCACTAGTTGGGACTTTTAGGGCACTCCATCCCCCAAATGTGTATTGTAAATAATGTCATTGTTTTTCTACTGTTTTCTAGTGTATATACTGTTTTTCTAACCTTTTCTGAAAAAAAAAAAATTCTTTTTGGGATTCTCCAGTGTTTTGATGGTAGGGGTTTAGGTAGATTGTGTATGCAGATTAGGAGTGTGTGTTGTCTTTCTTTTTCTTGCAGATGTTCCTGAAGAAGATAGAAGAGAAGACAAGAAGAGGAGGAGGGTCTCATCGGAGTTCCTCACTAGTACTTTAGTGTGTAGTAATTTAAAGTACTGTGGTTGTTATTGTTGTTGCTACTGTATTAACCCTTTTCCTTCCACAGGTGTGGTTGTGGAGGTAGGAGGCAGTAATGTAAGGTAATAGTATGGTATTAGTTTCTTGGTGTGTGGTTTTCAGGGTGCACAAGGTCAGGGAGGTCCCTGGGTTGTTTTGTTTTTTGGGGTGTTAAGTTAGAGGCAGATAGGATCTTCTTCGAGATACAGCTCTTGCAGCAGGTTACACCACTAGGACTGAAGCCGGCAGGCATCAGGACCCCACGGAAATCTTCTAGCTAGCAGTCTTCAGCAGGGACCGCCTCCGACGTCGGTCCCGCCCCCGACGTCAGGCGTGGTACATAAGGAGGCGGTCCCGCCAGAATCCCCAGTTCTTTCCCGCCGTTGACTTACAAGTCTCAACCCTCCAGTCAGTGTCTAGCGCGCGACATTTGGAAAAGTTCTTTTTTCCATTTCTTTGTCAAGAAACTTCTTCTTCTTCAATTGTCTGCCATCTGATGTCCTCACCAACATCCGCAGAGGGCCATCCGTCTAAGTGTGCCTGCGGGAAGCAAATTCCCTTCAGAGATCCACACTTGGCCTGTGTGCGGTGCCTAGGCCCAGACCACGACACCCAGGCCTGCTCCTTTTGTCAAGGCTTCAACAGTCGGACCTGGATCCGTCGTCAGAAGGCCCTCCAAGCTACCTTCTGGAAGAAAGATTGAAGGCCATGGAACCTGCCTCCAAGGGGAATTCCAAAGCCCGCAGGCACCTCGAAAACACAGGGAGAGGGTGAGAACTAGATCCCTCTAGGGCCTCAGACTCCGCAGAGTTCGCCCCGGGTCTGACCGCTTCCATCCGGGCCTGCTCTCAGCCTCCCGTCACGGTCAAGTCTCTACTGGTTCCTCCACTCTGCAGCCTCGTTATGACCCCCAGGCCTTCTTCTTCTTCGTCTAAGGCCTTGCCAAGGTCAGGGGACCACCATCACCACAAGTCCGGCTCCCGCCACTCGGCCCCCGATGTCCAGTCGGTCTCCTTGCCTCCCCCCAATGGAAAACCAAGGAGCTGACCTCGCTCAAACGGACGTTGGATCCGACGTCGGTCCACCCGACATTGGCCAAACACCACCAGTCCCGGGACCCGACGACAGCTAAACGCCCATCGCCAGTCAGGCCCTCACCACCGCGGACGCTGGCCGGGGAACCGACGCCCGCTCCAGCAGATGGAGGAACCCCAACGCCGCCTACCGATGTCGGCCAGGAGGCGCTCACGGAGGAGGAGTCGACCCAGCCCGAGGACCAGGCGGGTGACCCCGGTCCTGTCGAGCCCCTGAGGGAACTCTCTCCTGAACCAGAGACCCTTGGGGGGCCGACGCAGGGACCCGACTACCGGCCACCAGCACCCGGCCCATTGTCGGGCCTGAATATTGCTGAGGTGAAGGAGTTATTCACTTTCTGGTGGGACACCATTAAAAAGGACGTGGTCCCCACACCCTCTCCTCTTCCTCCTCCTCCTCCACACGTGACTCCACCGGCCCCAGCGCCCCCCACTCCATCTGGGGCAGCAGGCCGAGTACCTTCCCCCCAGGATCCTGCTGAATCTCCTAGGGGCAGACCATCGGACAAGAGGAGACCTCCGTCCAGATCTTCTTCAGGGTCACCCATCCCCAAGAGACCCAGAAGATGGCGCTACTCGCCGTAGATGGAGGACTCGGGATCGGACTTCTCTGGTAGATCCAGATCCCCTTCTCCCATCGGTATCCCCTCTCCGGACCCACGTGAACTCCCAAGATCTCCTCTGGATGACCCATCATTCTCAGAGATTATGAGGCATATCCAGGAGAACATGGGCTGGGACGCGGAAGACCTTGACCCCGAGAGGCTACGCCTTGCATGTTATCTTCGGCAAAAGTACCCAAAGCCTGTGGTGGTACCACCCTTGGTGGACACCTTCATGGACGTCACCAAGGCAGCGTGGAAATGTCCACACTTGCTCCTGGTGATGCCGAAGAAGGCTGACCGCCTGTACAAGGCCCCTAGGGAGGACCAGTACTTGGCATCTCATCCTCTGGCCGATTCCCTGGTCATCACAGCCTCACATGACTGGTCCCAAAGGCCGCAACATCTGAGCACCCAGCCACCGGACCTGGAGTCCAAGTAATTGGACACGATGGGTAGGCGCACGTATGCAGCTGTGACCTGCGTCATTAGGTCCCTCAATTATCTTACCCACATGGTCCAGTTTCAGAACACCCTGTGGGAGCAGGGACAAGAGCTGGCAGAAAAGATGCCAAAAGGTGAGCAGAAGGAAGAGCTACTCCAGCTCCTCTGCATGGGTTCAGACATGGGAACCCAGGTGCTTTGAGCCGCGTTTGACTCTTCGGACTCCTCGGTCAGAGCGGCAGCCTCAGGCGTATGCCTTCGGAGACGCTCATGGCTCCATGTCTCCGGATTCACCCCGGATGTCCAGAAGAACATACTGGACGTCCCCTTTCACGGTGAAGTTCTCTTTGGTGAGTCCTTGGAGAAGGTCATCACCAAGTTTCAGGAGGCCGGGAAGGCCGTGAAATCTGTCCAGGCCATGTACAGATCCAGGCCCGGTTCCTTTCATAGGAACCAGAGCCATTTTCGTGGCCGGACTCAGAGGCAACAGTCCCGTTCCAGCCTGCACAGAGGGGCTCCTTCCCCCGGAAAGCCCAGGGTAAGTCGTCCTCAGGCAGAGGCCAACATCCCACCAAGTCATCCCAACCTGCAGGACCCACAGCCGCCACAGCATGACTCCTTCCCAGCCCCCGCCTCTCAGGATCAATGGGACACCAAGGTCGGGGGTCGAATTGCAGACCACCTGCCAGGGTGGCAGTCGATCACCAGCGACAGGTGGGTACTCTAATTGGTTGAAAAAGGCCACTTTATAGAGTTCACAGACAAGCCACCCACAAGGCCTCCCCTGCTCTCCCGCTACTCAGGTCAGCACAGATTGCTCATCAGGCAAGAAGTACTCGCACTTCTGCACAAAGGAGCCGTGGAGTACATCCCGGGGAACCAGAGAGGAACAGGCTACTATTCCCACTTCTTCCTGGTTCCAAAGAAAACAGGGCACCTCCGTCCAATCTTGGACCTCAGTGACCTCAACATGTCGGTCGCTTACAAATGGTTCTGCATGGTGACCCTCCAGGGCCTTATACCCATGCTCAAGAAGGACGCATTTCTGGCATCGCTAGATATGCAGAACGCTTACCTGCACATCCCCATAGCTCAAGTGCACAGGAGGTTCCTGCACTTCGAGTTTCTCGGCCACCACTATCAGTTCCGAGTGCTTCCTTTCGGGCTGTCATTGGCCTGCAGGGTCTTTACCAAGTGCATGGCAGTCATGGCAGCGTCTCTAAGGAGGCAAGGCCACTATGTGTTCCCGTACCTGGACGACTGGCTTCTCATGGCCACCTCCCGGGAGGTGCTGTTGATGGCTGTCCAGCACACCCAGGCTCTTTTTCAGTCACTGGGCATACTTATCAACTACGAGAAGTCTCTCCTGGTACCGTCCCAGAAGCTGCAATTCATAGGCGCAGTTCTGGACACCGTCCAAGGGAAAGCCTTTCTTCCCAAGGACAGAGCAGAACGCATCAGGTCCCTCATCAGGGACCTTTTGGCAAAGAAGACCGTCCCAGCCAGACTGGTCCTTTGCCTGCTCGGACATATGGCTGCAGCCATTCCAACCATCCCGATGGCAAGGCTCCACATGCGGGTAACCCAGTGGCTGCTCAGAGTGCAATGGGACCAGAAGCAAGACCATATGCAGCAGCCGGTCAGAATCACGAGGGCCGTGATTTGGGATTGGCAATGGTGGTTAGACCCGGGGACCCTCTCTGTGGGGGTCCCATTTGTAGCACCGTCCCCGGTGGTAATCCTCTCCACAGATGCTTCTGGGCTGGGATGGATGGGGGGCACACCTGAATGGGGTGAGGTCTCAGAGAACATGGACCCCTCAAGAAGCCCACCTCCACATCAATATTCTGGAGATGAGGGCGGTCCTGTATGCCCTGCAAGCCTTCCAGTCAGAAATTCCACCGAGTACTCTTCTGCTTCAAACAGACAATATGGCTGTGATGTATTACCTCAACAAACAAGGAGGCACACACTCCTACCCCCTCTGCAGGGAGGCCATGAGAGTGTGGGAATGAGTAATTCGACACGGTGCAAACCTGATTGCAGTTCATGTTCCTGGAGTGGACAACACTGTCGCAGACGGTCTGAGTTGCTCCCAGGCCAGAGTCCACGAGTGGGAACTTCTTCAGGAGGTAGCAGAGGATCTGTTTCATCGATGAGGCACTCCAGAATTGGACTTGTTCGCTTCCCCATCCAACGCAAAACTGCCCAATTTTTGCTCGCTAGATCCAGAGCCTGGTGTTTTCTGGCGAGATGCGTTGTCCCTCTCCTGGGCTGGCAGATTCCTCTACACTTTTCCTCCCTTCCCGTTGATCCAGAGAATCCTTCTCAAACTTCGCAGGGAGCATGCAACGATGATCTTGGTAGTGCCTTTCTGGCCCAGACAGATTTGGTTCCCGCTTTTGACTCAATTGTCCCGGGAACTTCCACTTCCTTTGCCAATCAGCTCCCATCTGCTGTCTCAAGAGGAGGGTTTGCTAGTCCACCCGGACTTGTGCTCACTGAACCTGCATGCCTGGCTCCTCGAGACATAGCCATTCTGCGACACGGGGTCTCGCAAGAGGTGGCAGAAGTCCTTTCTGCTGCCAGAAAACTAGCAACGCATGCTACATACGCCATGAAATGGCATCGGTTTTGCCTGTGGTCTCAGGCATGCGGTCTCTCCCCTTTAGACTGCCCAGAAAAATCATTTCTGGAATACCTGCTTTCCCTTTTTCATTCAGGTCTGGCTTACCTCTATTAGGTTCACCTCTGTGCGATTTCAGCCTACCATTCCCCATAGGCCAACGACAGTGGCACAACTCGACACTTCTCATGACTTTTGAGGGGTGCTCCACCTAGACCACCCATTAAGGATCCCGTCCCTCCTGGAACCTGCTCTTTGTCCTGGAGCAGCTCACGCTGCCCATGACCTGCCGCAGATTGTGAGCTACGCTTTCTGTCATGGAAAAACGTTATTTTTGGCTGCTGTTACTCGCAAGGAGAATCTCCGAGCCACATGCCCTCATGTGTAAGGAACCTTTAATTTTTCACCAGGACAGGGTGTCCCTGAGGACGAGATCTAAAATTCCTGCCTAAGGTGGTCTCAGCCCTCACCCTTAATCAGGACATTGATTTGCCGGTGTACTTCCCTAGGTACACCAACAGAGAAGAGGCACTGCTTCACACCCTGGATGTTCACCGCCCTTTAAGATACTACTTGACCAGGACCAAACAGCATCGCAAATCCGAGCAGCTGTTTATTTCCTTCGCTGAGAGGATGTTGGGCCAACCAGTCTCAAAGCAAACTCTTTCTCGCTGGCTTGTCCAGTGCATTTCCTTTTGCTACAACAATAGACAGAAGCCCCTTCCGGGTACCGTTAGGGGCCACTCGACAAGGGGGGTGGCCACTTCCTTTGCAGTACTGAGAAATGTCTCCATTTCGGACATTTGTGCTGCAGTCACGTGGAGCTCAGTGCACACCTTCATTAGGCACTACAGCCTTGACATCGCCTCACAGCGGAGAGACGGTTTTGGCCTCACCATTCTGCAGGGCCTCCTGTCCTAGAATCAGGGTTTCCCAGGATCTCTGTTTCTGCCTCCTCCCTAGGGCGTTTCTAGGCGCCATTGCTTGGGAATCAGTCCTAATGGTGTAAACCTGCTGCAAGAGCTGTATCTCAAGAAGATAGTACAGTTATGTAAGAACCCCACGTGAACAGTAGATCTTCGAGAACAGCTTGCAGCAGGTACCTTCCCACCCACCATTCCCCCTTGGAGGAGGTGTAAGTCCCCTAGGGCTTCTCGCAGAATGTCCTCAACCTTGAACTTCTGATGGTGGGTCCTCTGTCTTCTCTTCTGATGTCATCCAGTGGCCGGAAGTCTCCGGCGGGAGAACTGGGGATTCTGACGGGACCGCCTCCTTATGTACTACACCTGACGTCGGGGCCGGGACCGACGTCGGAGGTGGTCCCCGCTGAAGACTGCTAGCTAGAATATTTCCATGGGGTCCTGACACCTGCTGGCTTCAGTCCTAATGGTGTAACCTGCTGCAAGAGCTGTTCTCGAAGATCTACTGTTACGGTAAGTTCTTACGTAACTGTACTTTTTCCCTAGAGGGCTAGGGGGATGACAGGCTGTGGCCCTGTCCTGCAGTAGGGGTTGCAGTGCTGATCTATTAGGGCTATGCTCTGGACAGTTCTATCAGAGCCACTAGGCACCCATAGTAAGTGGGTAGAGTAGAGGCTGATATGTCAGCTAAAGGCCTCTAGGCCCTTAGTGTTGCCTGCCTATGCTCGCACATGGTAGGAGGGGGCCTGATCCCCTCCCTCCGCATGTAGCACATAGAGTGGGATGGCCTAAAGCTGGGTAAACAATGACTGCGGACAGTCATTTTCCTGGTCAAGGTCGAGTGTAACACCCCTGTTACCCGGGGTTACTAGAATCCCAGTAAGACCTAGTGGTAGGCAGGGAAGGCAACTTGTGAAACTCCAGTTAAATGGATTTTTCTCAGTCTCAGCTGAGACTGAGGGATGGCATCACCATAGAACTATCGCAGCTGCATGAGCCACATTGGAATCTGCAGAAGGGAGTTAGATTAGAATGTTGGGAGTTTTGAACAGTCAGTGTGCAGTCTGTAGTTGGAGATTGTTGTGAGAGGAGCACAGCAGTTCTGTGCATAGGCTCTTGGAGCCTCAGCTCTGAAATAGAGCTACATTTAGGGAAAGGTGTGTGTTTCTGCCTAAAGAGAGACACAGTAAGCTGTTCTTTAAAGCAGTGGAGACCGCTGATATGGGTCTCTTCACCCCATCCCTCAGGGAATGGGGCAGGAAGGTTTGCCTGCTATTCCAGGGGCAACCCCCTGGCTACTGCTAGAGAAGAAGATGCCTTATTTTTCCCAAAAGTGTGGGGTACAAGAAGCTTTCAAGATTTGCCTGTGGGGCACCTGCAACCAAAGGGTGAGTTCTGCTCTTTCTGAAGGGCCCATGTTTCATCCTGAACTGCTTTAAAGCCGGGGATTGGACTACTGAAGTAGTGGGAGGTCTAGAGTAATAGGCTTAGCCAAAAGTAAAAGTATGTTCAAGTCCAGCACAAGGGGAAAGTCAAGACATGTAGAGATGTGACATATGTCTACCCAGTAATCTACATTGCCAAGCTTTCAAAAGAGTTGTTTAGTATCCAGAGAAATGGCCGGGTATGGATTGTGGGAGCTGGAGGTGGGAGACCCCCCATCTTTAGTAACCAGGTCCACCTCTACAGATTTGCTCTGTGGATTTCTACTTTGCCTCATGTACTTGGCCAGTGATGAGGGAAGTACCCAGATGTGGGATTGGAAGGAAATTTCCCTTTAGGAGTCGAAGGCTCTAAGGTGGTTTGGGGAGCCACCAACAGGAAAATTGTTTCATTCCCATATGGACCGCAATCAAGTGGCCGGCGGGGGAGCTGGGCCATGGGAAAAAAACCCAAGTAGTGTACAAGTTGGGCTGTGTACCCAAAGCTGCATGCAAATCCGGGCTGTGTGCCTGGTGGGTTCAGAGCCTGAGGGCTGGAATAGTGAAGAAGTGTTCTGTGTCTCTAATCTGCATTACCAGGAATGTAGCCCCATGGGGGTCTGTCTATGCTTTGTTTGTTCAGTTTGGATGTGAATAAAAGCCACACTTTAGAATCCCATTCCTGGTTTTGGACATAACAGTTATTGCTTCCTGTGTTCGGATTTACTTGGGTGCCCCTGTGCAGAGTAGCCAAACCTAGTCCCCCTGTGCCGAGTAACCTAGTCCTCCCCGAACCCAGTCCCCACCAGGTACTGCTGTCAGCTTCAACAGCATGCCACCTGTTGTTTTGCAAAAAGGCAGGTGTTCGGGGCCTTACACAAAGATATGCTTTTCAGTTTGCAATTGTTAGTTGGTGGCAAGCCGAGAAGAATAGAGGAGGGCTGTGTCATCACTGCACCATGCGACTCAATACCACTTTTAAGACAACAAAATATACAACCAAAGGGTCCGGGGTAACCACTGGACACCAGGGAATAGAGAAAACAGAGCAAGCAACAATGTGTTTTTCAAAACAAAAAAGACAGTATGAAAGGCATGGCAGCCAGCCAAGGAGAGTGGAGTACTGCGCTTTCAACAAACTGTATGGCTCATTATTACTTTTGAGACAAAGAAATGTGCAACTAGAGGGTGTAGGTAGGATTACTGTACATCAAGGAATAGAGCAAACAAAGTAAGTGATATGCTGTTCTACAAAAAATCAAGGCTGAGCATGGACATTATCGTTTTTTTTGCATACTCAAAGGTATCAAAAAGACTGCAAAAACAGAAATGCTGGGGGCCAAATATTGAAAAAAAAGTGATTTTGCTGCACTTGTGCCCAACCCAGAGGTTGCATATTAAGTCAGATAGCACACTGGCACTATCCGACTGAATATCAGCTGTGTTGCACACCAGTTAAGCAAAGTTGCATTGCTCCAACATGGAGCTGGACTGCAGTCATCCCATGGGGAATTGTGCCCCAGACCACATAGCACTGGGAACTGTGGCATGATATTCAGCTGTAAAATGCAAATAAGCCCACTGGGCATGCATGTGCAAAGTTGTCATGAGCACACCCATTAGGGGCCCATTTGAACTGGAAGTGGCAGCCTGTTTGTGCACATCTTGACATCATCCTTGGTGGCTAGTGGCACCCCAGTCCTGTGATCCCCACCCTGCGTAGTGTGACCGATTACCTGGTGTCTTAGTTCCATTTTCCACCCACCAAGCCCCCATCCAGTAGATAACACCCATCACTGGTGGCAAACAGCACCTCCCCAAATGACAGTTCCATTGCTGAGAAATTAGTTCACAAGTGCCCCCCTGTACATTCATCCCAAGGACAGTAGGATGTACCCCAAACACTTGCCCCATAGACTGCTATATGGTCCTTAGTGCCCCATGGTATACCACACCTTTGCTCATCCGAGTGAGTAACCCCACCACCCTGGTGTATGCTGGCACACCCGACCCCCTGAGCTAATGTCCAATGTCCCCTATGCAATCCTTTGCATCCAGTGGTACCTCCACCCCGCATGCTGAATGACAGACATGCCAGCACACAGTAGTGATCCCAGGCTCCTGCATAGGCCTTGCCCACATCCAGTATAGTACCTACCTCAATTCCCTCTTTCACTGGGCAGGATGGGAGCATGCAGTGCAGCCCTCAATGGCAACCTGTACAGTCATCTTCTCACCTTCTCCACTGACAGTCAGATGCAGTGAACACACAGACTGTGTGTGTGTGTGGGGGCCACTTGACAACACTGACTATCTTCTCAGCAAAGGAACAGTTTGGTGGTTGGGGTGCTGCTAACCACAAGGGCAGATAATAACAGTACCAGGATGGGAGATCAGAGACTTGGGGGTGCAACTAAACTCAGGGTTACAGTAATGCTCACCCAGACTGGTGATCAGGAGGTGAGGGGATCCACCAGATACCAGGTCAAGGGTGCTACTCATCCAGACAGGTGATCAGGGGGGCACTAGACAACATGGTTTACATTGCATTTCCCAGGACAGGTGGTCAGGGCAGGGGCACCAATGGACACCAGGGCACAGTATACACTACATGACCCAGGACAGGGGCCCAGAGTGTGGGAGTGCCAATAGACACCAGGGCATCTTTTGTTTCACTGGGACAGGGGTTTGGAGGTTGGGGAGCAGATGGCTGTAGTACAGCCCTGTCATCACAGGTATTTGTGCCCACTTAAGACTAGGTTTGCAAAGGTAGCAAATAGCACCCTTTTAAGTGCCATTAACCACTGACACAAACCTCAAACTGCAGCTGCCCCCATATAAGGGGGACCCCTTCATTTGCATGGGCACTGAGTTATGTTAGTGCTCAGGCACTAAGTGGTATAACCCATGCTACAAGGGTCTCTGAATATACTGTAGACCCCACCCAAAAATTTCACAGCAATACAATCCAACATACTAAAATACTAAGATGCCAGCAGAGTAGGCCAAAAGGTCTATACAGTCTGCTCAAAAATCAGCACCCAGTCATGACACAGTTGCTGCCCTCCCTACCTCCCCCATACATCCCTCCGAAACCCATCCCCATCAGAGTTACACCTCCAGATCTGGCATTCATTAGCTTTACCTTATTCTTATACCTGTCCCAGACCCTCTTGAATCCCTCCACTGTATTAACAGTCACCAGTTCCACAGGCAGTGCATTCCATAGGTTCACCACCCTCTCAGTAAAGTAGCATCTCCTAGTTACCCCCTGAGCCTCCAGCCAACCAGCCTCATGGAATGCCCCCTAGAGGCATCTTCCTCCCTCAGCTGGAACACCCTGTTAAGGTTGACCCTGTTCACTCCCTTTAGATATTTGAAGACCTCGATCATATCCCCTGTCTTTCCTCTCTTCAAGGGAGTACATGATTAGCTCCTCAAGCCTCTCCCCATAGGATCTTTCCCCCAGACCCTGTATCATCCTGGTTGCCCTCCTCTGGACCCTCTACTGAAGTGCAATGTCCTTTTTCAAGTATGGGTGCCAAAACTGCATGCAGTACTCCAGGTGCGATCTAACCAGCCAGTTATACAAAGGGAGAAGCACCTCCCATCCCCTCGATGTTATTCCCCTAGCAATGCACCTGAGCACTATATTTGCTAAAGCCGCAGCTCTCCTACATTGCTCAGAGTTATTCATTTCGGCATCCACGACCAACCCAAGACCCCCCCCCCAGAAACCTGCAAATTCTCCCCACCCAAAAAGTATTCCTGATCAGGGTTCCTAAGCTCCAAGTGGGGAACACTGCATTTCTTGGCATTAAATCTCAGTTTCCAGGTGTATGACCATCTCTCCAGAGTCCCTGGATCCCCCTGTAGGGCCCTTCTACCCTCCTCCCCATCCACCGCAGCCCCTGCTTCAAGTCATCAGCAAAGAGGCTCATCTCACTCATAATACCATCCCTGATGTCCAAGATGTTAGCATTAAACAGGAGTGGGACTAACACTGACCGTTGTGGGACTCCGCTAATGACCCTCCTTGGAAAGGATACCTCTCCCCCGACCACCACCCTATGAAACCACCCTGTTAGCCAGTTCCTGATCCACCTCACCATCATTTTCCCCAGCTTATCCAGCAACCCTGCGTGTGGCACCCAGTCAAACACCTTGTTGAAGTCCAGAAAGAGCACATCCACTGGCCATCCCTGATCTAGCGCCTTTGTCACCCAATCATAGAACTCCACAAGGTTTGTCTGACATGATCTGCCCTGAATGAAGTCATGTTGGTGGTCATCCAGATGACCCTCTGTCTCCAGAGACACCTCCAGCCTCCCTTTCAAGATGGCCTCCATTATCTTGCCCCCCAACTGACATCAAGCTGACAGGCCTGTAGTTACTCAGCTCCTCCCATGAGCCGCTTTTGTGGATGAGCATGACATGAGCCATCCTCCAATCCTGAGGCACCCAACCTGTCTGAAGAGAAGGTCTGCCAGAGGTGCAGCAAGTACAGTTACCATCTTCTTCAACCCCCTGGGATCAAGGCCATCAGGACCCATTGGCTTATCCACTGTCAGAGACTTAAGGGCCTCCCTCACCCTACCAACAGGAATTTCAATGTCAGAGAGCTCCTCCCTTCCTCATTCCTAGCCCGTCTCCCCCTGTATGGTGTAGGCTGTCCATTGTCTCTTGTTAAGACTGAGGCAAAGTATTCATTAAGTACCTCTGCCTGCTCTCTGGCCTCCTCAGCCCACCCTTACCCTGACCTCAGTCTGCTAATCTGCCCCTTCGCTTTCCTCCTTTCCCTAATATACCTAAAGAACCCTTTCCCCCATTTCTAATCCACTGTGCCAACCTCTGCTCCGTCCTTGCCTTGGCCAATCTCACCACCCTGGTTACCTTTTTGGGTATCCTATCATACTCCCCCCGTGTCCACATGCCCTCGTGAGTGCTTTTATTTTCTGTAAGCAGCTCTTTTCTCCTTCATTACCTCCTGGACCTCCCTGGTCCACCAGCTCGGCTTTCTAACTATACCAAATTTGTGTCGGACCTTCATTCAGTCCTTGGTGGCTTCCAAGAGCCCCCTTTTAATAATTTCCCACCTGCTGTCTTTGTCCATGTTTGGACTGATCCCTTCCAAATGCACCTTGAGGATCCCCGCCATACCCTCTAAGTCCGCTCCCCTGAAGTCAACTGTGACACTTGGACAGCTGGTTCTGATTACACTATGATTTTTGCAATATGAAATATGTAGTGGGATTGTCAGCCAGGAGAAAATACTGCCTTGCTGAAATGACACATCAAACCCCCCCACCAGGTATAATTTCAAAGGACAGGACGTAGGTTAAACTACAGATATCTGTGATGCAATTAACTTGTCAGTTACTTTGAAATCAGTAGCTAAACTATGCATTTTATAATGCCCTCAGGAAAATCCTTTGATGGCACTTGATGTCATAAGGAATTGTCACATGCATTTGTTTGGGTGTCTCCAGAGGAAGCCAGTTAATTCATCAAAGATTCTTTCATGTCTTTGTGAAGCAGGGAACTGCTCCTGGATAAAAGGAGATGCTAGCAGATCACAGACTAGATTGGGAAGTCATATGAAGAGAGGAGGTTCGCTGATGTCACCTATTTTTAAAATACCTTATTAGGACATTCTGTGCTGTAAATATACATTTTTAATACACTGAGGAGGAGCTAGGTGACCTCAGAGAGAAGGTAAGCTCAAGACTGTTTTTAAATATGCTGTAGCTGACCTTTGGAGACACAGAGATGCATACACTTGGACTGAGAAAAGGAACATCTGAGAGCACTGAAAGATTATAAGACATACCTTAGATAAATAAGTCTAATGGTTGGTAGGAATTTTGCACTTTTAAACCTGTTTTGTTTTTAAGATTGTATGAATTGGGATATTTTGTTTTGTATTTACTGTTTACCAATTTTTTTATCTACTGTATCTTAAAGTAAAGATATATATTTTAAAACAGAAACTGCCTGGTGTGCCTTGAAACTTCTTTTTTTTGTAAGTGAAGCTTAGACAGTTAAAGTTGACACTGTGCTTAAGCTTATTGTGATACCAAATTGGGAAACAGGTAAGAGTTTCTCTAAGGTGTTGCATAGAGTTTTAAGGGTTCATTTTGTAATACCTGGTTGGGTGCCCATGGCAAAAGATATCTGGCATTTCCTTGAAGAGCAGATTATCTGAGCCTGACAATTGGGTATGCTAGCAAGAGGTTAACAGTTTGAATCCTTCCAGAACTTGGGACAAAAGGTAACTCGAACCCACAAAACAGACATGAGGGTTACCCTGTTCTGATAACTGTTCACAATACTATGCTCAGAGGTTGCCACTTTGGGAGTAGAGGGCTGAGCTGCTGAGTGGGGTTGTGACATCAACCACCACTGTTTGTGTGATTTTTCCCTCCTCCAGGTCTAAGGAAAATCAAACCATGGCATGATCACTCCCCACCAGTGGATCCCCTACAACTAGGTTCCTAACCAGATCGCAATTTGACAGGACCACATCCAGAATGTGACTATCCCTCATCAGGTCAGTCACCAGTTGAGATAGGAATGCATTCTGGAAGACATCCAGCAAGTGCTGCTCCCTAGATAATAAAGATGCCATCATGCCCCAATCAACCCCTGGCATGTTAACGTCACACAGCACCACAGTTCTACCCTCCCCCCTGACCACAGTGATCTCTTAGACTCTCCACTAGGCCCTCCTCTAGTTCCTCAGCCTGCATAGGTGACCTATAAGCCACCCCCAGGTTGACCCTCTTTCCCCCAGGCACCTGCAAGGTAACCCTTAGCACCTCTATGTTTTCGTCTGCCACTCCACCCTGCATATATCGATGCCGTTCCTAATGATGAGTGCCACCCCACCTCCCCTGTCCACAGCCCTGTCCTTCCTGAACACAGTGCACCCCATCAGGTTTGGGTCCCAATCATGACGAGGAGTGGCCAAGTTTCATTGACTGCTGACACATCCACATCCCCTTCAGCTAGCATCGCCTGAAGCTCAGGCGTCTTGTTTCCCAAGCACTTGGCATTAATCAAGACTGCTCTCCATCCCTACCCCTTACCTTCACCCATCCCCCAACCCAAGATCCCCAGATTAACTGCAAGCTCCCTCTACCATGTGCACTGTCAAGTGCTCCTGTAAAGCAACCCCGCTGGGGAGAGAAGGCCAGGTCCTTCCTTCCTTCCTTCCTTGGTGTGCCCACCAGCAGCAGCCTCAAACCCAGTCCTCCCCCTTCACAAGTTTAAACCCCACCAAGCTTCAATGAATTCAGTCAACACACAGACTTGTAGGCACAGAGAGGTCCCCCATGGCTCAGTCTGTCAGTTGCATCATCAGAGGGCTGGTGGAGGGGCACACTGTGACATGTAGAAGGTAAATACAGCAGACAGAGGGTTGCAGGATTAGCCAGATAAATTCAATTACAATATACAGTAGTAAGTACATTAAAAATGTCTTTTCACTGCGTTTTTCTTAATTGGGACCTAAAGGGCCTGTTGCATTAATTTTAAGGATTCCATTTTAAAGTTGGTTTGCTATCTTGTAAGGTCCTACATGGGTTGGGTTACATATTAGATGTCTTGCATCTTTATGTGCTGTCACTCTCTATTCCCTTCACCAAGTAAGGCCTGAAGGAAAAATTCCCCGCATTACAATTCACCCCACTTTAGAAAATGCAGTGATTACCTGCTTCTGATTGAACATAGGGAAGGAGCTGGAAACCATACTGTAGACAGGGCACCTGTAAAAATTAAAAATAAAGAGAGTGGTCAAAACGGATCCCAAGTTCTTGAGAAAAATAAAAACAGGACAAATGAAAAGGTAAATAGTACTCATCTGATGGATTTTAGGGGACTCTGTAGATCTGTTTATAAAAGAGAGACAGAAAGAGAGAAATAGGTTAGTATGAGTGAAAGGTTTCAGACAGCAGGGAAACTGGATATGCAATGATATCCTAGCCACCATCTGGGGGGGGGGCAGAGGAAAAATTATCCCAGTCATGAAGATAACACCAAATATATTCAAGCCCCACATGGCCCTCTATACCCCACCACCTGCAAGTGCTCCTGGGAGACCTGCCTACTTCGGCTGCAGCTTAAGCCAAGTAGTTGTAAGGTATGTCTGGGCTGTGCGGTCTTTAGGGTAGACAGAGAACAAGTGGTGGGGGGGAGGCAAAGGATGGATTAAAATAAAAACAAATCTGCATTCCCTCAGACTGAATATTATGTATTTTATAGGTTTTTATATTCTATACTGTAATTTATTTACCCAGGATAGATCTCATTTCTAATGTGATCCTGCTTCTAAACACTAATTTCTACAGCTGGGTGGACTACAGAATAAGTGATTGGCTGAAGATCACACAGTATAACAAGCATTTGTCAATGCCGAATGTTGCTTGCTTGTATGTGCTGTTTAGGTATTTGGGAAGTGACAGTTTCATGCCTTCCTCCCAAGACATCCACTGTGTCTTTCCGCTCAGTATTCACAGAAGAGTGGAAGGGGCAAGGGCCACAGCAGTACAGCAGTTGCCAAGGGGGTGAAGAGGTGGACAAAAGAGTCCTGCAGGAGCTCACTAAATTGAAGCTAGACAAAGCGGTGGAACCAGATGGCATACGCCCAAGGATATTAACAGAACTGCGAAGGGAGATAGCAGTACCTCTGGCAGCCATGTTCACCGAGTCATTCAACATGAGTGAATTGGAGGAGGGCACATGTGGTCCCTCTACACAAGTCCGGCAGCAGGGAGGAGGCAGGGAACAATAGGCCATTCAGCCTCACCTCAGTAGTGGGAAGATCATGGAGACATTGCTTAAAGAAAGGATAATAGGGCATCTAGATGCCATGAACCCAGGACCATAGACAAGATGGATTCACAGTGGGGACATCATGTCAGATAAATCTGTTGATTTATTTGACTGGGTGACAAAGGAAGTGAATCAGGGTGGGGCAGCGAACAACGCTACCTTGATTTCAGCAAAGCCTTTGACACCATCCTATAGGAGGCTGATAAACTAGCTGGGTAGGCTGGACATGGGGGAAAGGGTGGTAAACTGGGTTAGAAACTGGCTAACAGACAGGAGGCAGAGAGTGGTGGTAAATGGTATGCAGTCTAGGGAGAGGGGGCGACCAGTGGGGTGCTGCAGGGATCAGTCCTGGGGCCAGTTCTGTTCAATGTCTTCATTAGTAATATTGCAGAACATCTGAAGGGAATTTTTTCACCAGATTTTCAACATAGCCATTTTAAGACCTCTGCTCATGAACAGTGTCACTGTGATTTTCTTAATTTGTCCCGTACATTGATTTCGCACACCGACTGCGCCATTGTGCGCTACATGGGTGGAAACACGTTTTGGGTGAGATGTGAAAAATGACAGCTGTACTACTCATAAGAAGGTGTGGTAAAATGGCAATGTTGAAAATCTGGAGTGAAAATATTGAAAATTTGCGAACTTACGAGCGTGCGAGGAACTGTGCCACAACACACGCCGTAAAAGTGTCATTTTCTGGAATTTTTTCACCAAATTTTCAACATAGCCATTTTAACACCTGAGCTCATGAACAGTGTCACTGTGATTTTCTTAATTTGTCCTGTACATTGATCTCGCACACCGACTGCGCCATTGTGTGCTACATGGGCAGAAACACATTTTGGGTGAGATGTGAAAAATGGCAGCTGTACTACTCATAAGAAGGTGTGATAAAATGGCAATGTTGGAAATCTGGAGTGAAAATATAGAAAATTTGTGACCTTACGAGCGTGCGTAGGAACTGCGCAACGCACGCTCGTAAAACAGTCATTTTTAGGAATTTTTTCACCAAATTTTCAACATAGCCATTTTAAGACCTCTGCTCATGAACAGTGTCACTGTGATTTTCTTAATTTGTCCTGTACATTGATTTCGCTCACCGACTGTGCCATTCTGCGCTACATGGGCGGAAACACATTTTGGGTGAGATGTGAAAAATGACAGCTGTACTATTCATAAGAAGGTGTGGTAAAATGGCAATGTTGAAAATCTGGAGTGAAAATATTGATATTTCGTGAATTTTCGAGCCTGCGTAGGAACTGCAGAACGCACACTCGTAAAACAGTCATTTTTTGGAATTTTGGCACCAAATTTTCAACATGGGGTTTTTGGGACCCCTTCTCATGAATGATGTCACTGTCATGGCAGTATTCAGGCCTGAAGGGTGATTTCACAGTCACTGCGTGAAATCGCCGCCCGAACCTGAACTCCTATGACAGTGACATCATTCATGAGAAGGGTCCCAAAACCCCATGTTGAAAATTTGGCAAAATTCCAAAAATGACTGAGATATGCAAAAGTTGAAACCCCTATCTAGCCCATTATACAGCTTACGGCATTTCCTCAGTTCACGGTCGGCTTTGAAGAGTGCAGAAGTGTTCGGTCCACCAAAGATCGTCGCGCGGGAGTCGAGGTAAGTATGGGGTGGGAGGGTGGGGAGGCTGGGTGCGCAGTGGGTGGGTGCGGGTTGTGGGAGGGGGTTGGGAGACGCCAAGGACAGTTTTTGTTTTACAGGTTTTAAAAAAAAAAAAAAAAGACGGACATTTGCCACGCTTGGGTGGGCTCACCTGGCGCAAGGACATTGGGGGTGTTCAGCCGACAGGGATTGGGCACCCCATTGTATAGCATTTGTTTCCCGCTGGGGTGGGCTCCCAGCGTGGCACAAGAGGCAGGGCGTTCAGCTGGCCGGAGTTAGGCACCCCTTCGGCCAAGACTACTGCCATGCTGGGGTGGGCTCCCAGCGTGCCACCTACTACCTGAGGGCCTTAGCTCAGCCAACGAGGGGATTGGGCACCCGTCAGCTTATACAGTGCGTGCCGGTAGCGCACGCTGCGGTGTCTGTGGGGAGCTGGCGTGAGCAGCCGATATCTTATCGGTGCTCACTGAAGCATAGCTCTTCAACTGTATGCCACTGCATTTTGGAGAGTGTCATAGACAGCTCCAAAATGCATTGGCTTACAGGGGCCGCGCCTGCCAACACACTGACTGAATTGGAGGAGGAGGTGACACACCTCTGAAATCTCCGATGATGGCACTATGTTTCTTGCACATGCGTGCAAGCAACATAAAAATAGTTTAAAGAAACAGTATAAAATTAACAGTCTATATAATTAAAGTCATAAAATCAATGTCAGACGTTAGTGATGTAGACTAGTTCTCTTTCACAAAATGCTATCACACAAAGCCACACATTCTTCAGCTAATGTTAATATTTTGTTAAGAACTATTCTTGATTTTGGCCTTTTGTACCAGATTGTTTTTTTAGCCAACAAGGTTGATAAAGTTATCTAGTAACATAGACTCCTAGCTTGCGACATATTGCATTCACACAGCAGCATTAGTACATTTGAATGTAAAACCTGAAGGACAATGAAGCCTCAGGCTTCCCCCTCCCCCACTCTCTCTGTATAAATGCAATCTGACCCATCACAGCAGTTTTGCAACTATATACAACACAATGGCCCAGATATTCAAAAGAGTTAAGCCATGCGCAATAGGGTTGCGCCTGCGCAAGTCCGAATTTGTGCCATTCTGCAATATTCAGTAGGAGGCAGTTGCGCCCCTGAAATCATGCTGAGCAACAGCGCAATGATAATGAAGGCATGCACAACTGAAGGGGGAGGAACCATGCATAAATGGCGCAGTGTGATATTCAAAGACTTGCGCAATGCACAATAGTGGAGCAAGCGGAAGTTGCGCCATAGTGGAAATGAGCCAAAATAAAAAAGGAGCAAGGAAGAGGCACAAGAATGCTATAGGGAAGCCACATGTGTCAGAGGCAGAGGCACACAGACAGAGCAAGTGGCAGGAACAGGGCAGGCCAGGGAAAGGCCACAGTTAACAGCCAGGCACAGGGAAGGTGTGGGGAGCCACACAGCTCAGAGGCCAGCACAGGCAGGTGTACCTGGTGCAGGGGAGGTAGCAGCCAGAACAGCGGGGGGAATAAAGTAACAGCTGCCAGGGGGGGTGAACGCAAGCCAGGGACATGGCCAGTGCCACCTTCCACATGTAGGCCGTAATGAAGGGGGTGAGAAGGCAGGCGGCAGAGGGGGCGTGGCTGTGGAAGGGCCCATCGGCGGTATGCCCCGAACAGGCAGTACCGAGCCCACACCAGCTTTGAGCTGTACACTGATACTGAGATTGTGGGCTGGTACCGCCTGAACAGGGCAATTCTGAGGGGGGTCTGTGAGCTGTGCAGTGATGTGATGCAGGCACCCACATGACGGAGCCATGCCCTGTCAGTGGAGACCAAGGTAACAGCCTGCATGTGCTTGCTCACCACGGGTACCTTCCAGAGACCAACCGGGGACACCACAGGCATAACCCAGTCGGCCACATCATGCCACCTCACCCACTTCTTCAGTGCACTGCTGCCACATGCTGAGGAGTATATCCATTTCCCCAGCACAGTGGTGGAGCGCACAGCAAATATACAGGAGTTCCACAGGGTAGCATGTATGCTTGGCGTACTAGGGGCAATAGACTGCACCCATGTGGCCATACGCACACCACCTGGCCACGAGGGGGCTGCATACATCAATCGCAAGGGCTATGCCAGCATCAAATGCCAGGTGGTGTGCAATGCCAGGGGGCGCATCATCAATGTCTGTGCCACGCACCCTGGGGGAGCACACGATTCTTTCATCTGGCACCATTTGGCACTGTGCCACAGATTCGAGAGTGGGGACATCCCCACTGACACATAGTGGGTGAGTATGCAAACCAAATGGACAAATATAGAGCCTGGGGGGGCATGGCCAGAGGTTCCATGGGTAGTGGCCTACATGGCTTGGGGCAGGGCGATGCTGATCACCAAACTAACCTCCACCCTCTACACACAGGTGACAGTGGATACCTACTCCGTCCCTGGCTGCTCACACCCTACCGGTGGCCCACGACCACATCACAGCAATGCTACAGTGAGGCACATGCCACCACACACAATGTCATCAAGCAGGTGTTCGGAATGCTGAAGGCACATTTCCGTTGCCTGGACACCTCTGGCGCTGCCCTACAGTACAGCCCCTCAAAGGCCTGTTGGATATTCCTGGCCTGTTGCATCTTGCACAACATGGCCAACGAATGTGGGATAGCCGTACAGGTCGAAGAGGGGGACAGCGATGGGGACACCGGTGATGATGGCGATGGGCAGCCCCCCTTAGCCGACAGGAACCCTGACTGCTCCGGCTGGCACAGCTGCACCGGGACACCATCACGGAGGAGCACTTCACCCAACCCAGGTAAGTCATGGGGCCATGTGCAACCACCAGTGGTCAAGGCACAACCCACAAACATGCAGGAACCCACACTGGGGGTGCATGCCGTTGAGGGAAGTGGTAGGGCACAGAGGCACACACACACAGCCAGGGATGGGTGAGGATTAACATGCCACGCTGAAGGACACACACACACACACACACACACACACACAATGCAACAAACATGCACAGAGGCCAGAAGGCACACCGACCCAGAACGCACACCCTAGCAACACACATGTCCACAGGCCACCACGCCCACTGCCTGTCCATGTGTGTGTGTCAGATGCTGGGCACCATTGCACTTTGGTGTACAGCACAATGCAGGCATCATCATGCACACGTAACTGTGGACAGCAGCTGGGAGAGTGTGCAGGTGGACTGTGTGTTTGCGTGCAGGGCCGGGTACCCACCCGTACACTGCCCACTGAAACACATAATGCACACAGGGCAGCACCAGACAGTAGCCATTCTGGGAGACAGGTCAGTCTCGCGACACAGTGCCATGGCCACCATGGATGCGTGGCAGCCCCGCCGTGACCCACCAGCACTGGCAGGCTGACCACTGGCCTCATGGGGTGGCACCGATGGTCCCCCAGGGGTTCCACTGCGTGAACGCAAACGTGCCTGTGGAGGGGTCTGCAGCACACCGAACATGCCTGCACCAGGAGTGCTCGGGATGCCCACAGCTGAACCCAGCGTTGACAGGGTGGGATTCGCACGACACTGGGAACGGGGGGTGGAGAGTGCACTGCGTGGTGTCCACGACGCATGAGCACCTGACTATGTCCCATTTTGGCCATGACAACAATGAACGCCTGTGCATGCCTGTCAATGGCAGCGGTTACATCCTCCCGCAAACGGTCCATCCATGCCAGAATCCATTTGGTGTCCCTGCTGCGACACTCCTCTGCCCACTCCAGAGCCACACACAGTGCTTCCATGGACTTCGCAAGCCGCATCTGCTGCTGGACCGATGCTCGCAGTAGGCGGGTGTGCTCGTCCAAGAGGTCATAAGCCTCCTCTGCACCCTGTCCCTCAGGGTGTGCAAGGGCCTGATGTTCAACACCCCTTGAGGGTGGGTGCTGCACACCAGGACCAGGTCTGGGCATGTCCACAGGTGGTGCACAGATGCCACCACTGAACCCTGTACCCCCAGGCCCTGTGGGTGACTGCTGATGCTGCCCCTCCGGCTGCCGCACCCCAGGGCTCAGTGGTGCCACTGCAGTGGCCACAACAGTCCCACTGTCCTGAACAGACACCAGTGCTGCTCCACTGGTGCTGACAGGCACAGCCTAGGACTGTGCTGACATGCAGGCCCCCACAGCGGCACCACCCACAGCCATGGACGCGAATTGCCCTGCTATGTGTCCATCCTGTGGCACACATGTGTCACTGCCCATGATGGTCGTGTCATCATCACTGGTGCCAGACTCTGCCCTAGCCACAGCCACAGCGTGCTGGCATCCATGGAAGCCAGCACGCTGGGACATAGGCAGGGCTTCCTCCACACCTGTCTCAATGACATCAGTGTGGACAGCCAGGTGGCCCCACTGTCGTACAGATCCACACACACGTGGAGGTGGATGGTATCCACCTCTGACTCCATCCAACTGTCCGTAGTGAACAGGCCCACCACCGCTGACCCATGCAGATGCTCAGGATCTGTAAGGGAAAGCAAAGTCGCATTACTGCGTGTGACCTACCCAGCCCCCCCCCGGACAGACCATGACTTACCATGCAGAGATGGGCCACCACCTATCTGGAAGCCACCGCCCGGAACTCCCTCTGTGGCACTTCGGTGCATGCTTGCAGCAAGCCTGCCCTCCACTGGGGTGAGCTGTACCACCTCCAGCTGTCCCCCACCTGTTGCAGCATGTGCCGCCCTGATGGCAGCCACCTTCTCCTTTACCCTCCTCCTGTCTGTGCCCAACTTCTTCTTACACTCCTGCACGGAGCGCTGGTGGCTGCCATGCAGGTTCACGGCACATGCCACCTCCTCCCATGCAGCAGCACGGGCCTGAGTGGTGCCCCGCTGTCCACTGAGCAGTGGCTCCTGAGCCAGGTAGGCCTCGAAAAGGGCCTCGGTTTCAGCCTTAGTAAAATTCAGCCTCCTCCTCCTCCCATCACTGTTGTCCTCCTCTCCAAGAATGTGCTTGGTCATTATGTAGCCTGTAAGAATGGCAGTTGTTACCTGTGACTGTGCAGTCCCATGCATGTCCCTGAATCCACAGTCCACACTCCCACACAGCATGCAACTCACCAATAAACTGCAGTAACCAACTACGGCCACTGCAGCACATTGTCGCACCTTTATAGCACAATCCATGCAAATGAGGTGAGGAGCAACTTTAATTATATGCAAATTGTGGTGCTGTGCCATTGAATGGCTGATCAGATGATTTGCATATGACGGCTGAATATCGCGCTGTTGCACTTTGCGTAATTGTGTTGAACATGCTGAGCCAATGGCACAGTTCTGTGGCATGCATAGTACACCTCCCTGCGCATGCCCAGGTTGCTGACGTTGACGTCTGCTGCGCTGATGATGTGCTGTGTGCGGTAGGCAATGCAGGGCACTGCCACCATTGTGCCAGTGGCGCTATACCAAAAGTCACTACATGGCGCTGTGGCAATGGGCCTTCATACGCTCAATGGCCCAACTGCTCGATAGTCCGCTGTGGCACTGGCACACAGGCAGCCAATCATGCTACACGCATTGTCATCCGATGGCGCTGTGCATGGACTTGCGCCAGGGACCCTTGACCCTGTGCCTGACCTTTGCCCACTTGGCGCCATGCGTCAGGCATAGGTGCACCTCTATCGTGCTGTTCGGTAACAGCATGATAGGGAATGGCAGCACTATACCGCGCAGCATCTGTACGTGGGGTACCGCACTGCAGAGCGCCATATTGCCTACTATACCTAACGCAATGGCACAGAGAAGGGCTGCTCCCTGGACGGCCATCAAACTGGCAAATCTGGTGGCCACATTCAAGCCACACCATGGGCCTCTCTTTTGGGAGGCCCCCTTGGATAGGGCAAGGTCCTAGGTGTGGCAAGAGGTGGCCACAGCCCTCGAGGAGGTGACAGGCAGGGGCTGAACAGCTGAGCAGTGCAGGCACCGATATGGTGACCTGCAGAGGAGGGAGCCTGAGCTACTGGCCAGACTGAGGTCACATGCCAGGAGGGGCATGATACCATGTCCAGGCAGGGGTTCCGTCAACACACTGTTATCATCCATATGACTCACAGTGTTGTATGTGTCCAGCACATGGGGGAGGGACCATATGGGGTTGGCCGTGGCGGTGTTCACAGGGTGTGGGGTGGGTGGGTCTGGCTGGGTGGGGGGCACTCCTTGGCCGGGGACTTTGCTTCAGGAATGTACTGATGTTCTTCTCTCCTTTTTGTCCCCACAGGCAAGGGTGAACTGCGCCGAGTGCGTGCGGAGCGGAGGGTGGTGGAAGCCACAGCCAGGCAGGCCAAGGACCATCAACGGCTACCTGACCAGCCCAATGTGGGTGAGTGCCAGACATCCATAATTAATATTTCATGCTGTGTGACAAGGTGGGCAGTGGGGCATGGCCACCATTCATTGACATCACTGCCATGCACACCACTTGTTACAGTCAACACTGTCCAGTGGCAATACATGTCTGAGTGTGCGTCACTGATGGTGCATGCATGCATGCACCAGGTGCATGGCTGCACCACTGCCTTTGCACCACATAGCCATGTCACTAGACGGCCACGGTGGTGCTGTGCGTGACTTGGCCAGTGGGTGTGTGCAGCGTTCCGCATGGCTGTATGCGCCTGGGTGGGCAGGTCCTGTGGACGTGATCACTGTGGCTGGTCACACACCATCACAGTGGTATGTCCCATGGCCTTATGCCATGTACAGTGGGTGGGCTGTATGGGGTTGTGCATTCACATCTGTTGACTGTGCTCCCTTGTCCTAGGTGTGAGACATCTGAGGGAAATCAGGGACACCCTGCAGGAGCTCCTCATTCTGGCACGTGAGACCATCACTATCCTCCGGAGGATCGATGAGTCGGGGGTACTTCAGAGGCACAGAGCCAGGGGGAGCCAGAGCCTGGACCAGCATGGAAACCAATAGTCCCTTGGTCCCTGACTTCCCCTCCCCGGACCCACCCTCACACTCCTATCCCATCCCATTTGTCCACCCTACCTTTTTGTGTCCCCACCACATCTGTATATAGTTGTTGTTTATGTACAAAGTTGATTTATTTATTTTTACAATACATTTGACTTTTATATGAATACCGTGGTGGTCTCTGATTTTCAGCAGGCTATAGGTGCTCAGCTGCAGTGGTGTGCATGGCATCAGGGGTAGTGCAGTCAAGGGTATGTGTGTGTGTCCGTGTGGAGGTGTCTATGGTGTGGGGGGTAGATATCAGTCAGTGTCTGTGTTGTGTGTGTTGTTCCCTGTGCACTGGGTGACTGTGTGCAGTGGTCCATGGTGCATGCTCTGTGTCCATGATGCACCCATTGGCCCATCCATGGCCTGTGCAGCTGACACACATGCCTTTCTGTGACCTGCATGGTCTGCTGGCATGTCAGTGGTGGCATTCCCTGCAGGGCGGACACTGTACCCGTCGCTTTGCTGGGTTGCCCATGTCACTGCTGTGGTGCATGCCTGGCTCAGGTGGCACTGTGGGCAACACGGTCATTGTCCCACCTCCATGCTGTGGCTTGTGTGTGTTGCAGGGGATGTGCCCCACTGTCTGTGGCTTGTGCTTCAGGTGACTAATGGTGGTGTATTGGTCCATGGTGCCTGCGCAGGGTGGTTGGCACTCCAGTGCCATGGTGGACTGCAGGTTGTATGTACATGGCTTACATGGGCCCATAATGGGGGCTTGGTTGCCCCACCACTGTGTCCCTGTGTTGTTGTGCTCTTGGGTATGGGTGGGTGTCTGTCCAGACCCTGTGTGGCATCTGGTGTGGTGCATGCTGCCACGCACCACTGTGGGTGTCTGTGCTGGCTGTTGTGGCCAGTGGTTGTCTGGGGTGTGTCACTGGAATACTGTGCAGAGTGCTGTACCACTGGTGGAGGTGTCAACAACACAACCGTCCCATATGGGGTCACTCTTGTGCCAACGCATGGTCGGTCTTTCAGCAGTACCTCGGGGGACTGTGCGTGGTGGCACTTTGTCTGCCATTGTTGCATTGCCATGTGCTGCAACCTGCTGATGGGTGCTCATGGTGGGGATGACTTGCATGGTTCTGTGGTGCACAGGGTTGCATTGACACTGTGGGGGTGATGGCATGCATGGGTTTCCTGCAGTGGTGGTCGCTGCTCATGGGGGGGTGTCTGGGGGTCACGGTGCAGGGTGTGCTGTGCACTGGGGGGGGATGGTGTGGCACAGGGTGGTCCGCCCTCCTTGTGTGCCAGTCACAGCTTGCTGGTAGGTGTGATGGGGCACCATGGCCAGGATGTAGGTTGGTTGCTTGTCTCCTTGGATCAGTGGTTATTCCAGCCCTCCCCTGGTTGTGCTGTGCTTGGGGTGTGGGGGGACAATGTCTGTTCTGCTGTGTGTTCCTGTGCCCATCTGTGGCATGGGTGGTGGGCCCCTACATCCCTGATTGTGCAGTTACATTGCTCTGCATCTGGGGGGCATCCCTGGTTGCGCTATGGTGCCTCTGGACTGCTCAGCTGAACATCTCTTGTTGCGCTATAGCGCATCACATCTGCTCAGCTTCCCCTCCCTAGTTGCACTATGGCGCAGGTACTGCGATATTCAGATGTTGGCTGTAGGCGCAATTTGGCCTGCTCCTTTTTTGAATATCGCGTCTCTTGCGCATGGGCGCAATAGACTTGTGCTTGCTTCTGCTATTGCGCACTTTTTGGGCGCAGTTTGAATATCTGGGCCAATGTGTTTAAACTGAATGCAAATGACTAAGACTCTCTAAAACTACTGTATAACCCCTTAATTACGTGGTAATTTTATTTCTGCACTATTCACTTGTTGTCAGTCATCTGTGAAATTAAAGTGCATGCGTATAATTGGGTTGTGCATATTTTAAACATCCATTTACCCTTCTTTTCTCCCGATAACTCCTGAATGTGGATTTCGGCACTCACCAAGTGTTGCTGTGCGTTCTGCAGCATGTTGGAGTAACCCCAAAATGTAACAGCTACATCGAATCATGTGATACTCTTTCAAATCACGTGATTCGAAATACTATCAGTGCATTTCCATTCTACATGCCGCAAGCACGAGTACGAGTGTAGGGAACTAAAGTAAAAAGGAAAATAACAGTGACGGGGTTTGCTGGATTAACTTGATTAAAGGATATTACACCTTACAAAGAGAGCACAACTCAGCATTTCAAAAAGTGAGTGAATGTACGAATGTTCAAACTGCAGCAGGGGGGGGTGTTGTGGTGTCTATGCTTATGCCGGGTCTGGGAACCATGGAGCTGGTATGGTGTAATGCAGCTGGGCGGGGGTGGTGTTGCCTGGCTGACAAGTGATTGTGTAGTGCTAGTGCACTGTGTTTAATGTCAAGTTGTGCTTGAGTTCACATTTAAAAATAAAAACTTTATTAAACAAAAAAAGGAGAAATAAATTATAGATATCTGGCACTTCATTTTTCCTAGTAGTTGAGGCACTGAGTATGTGCTTCTAAGATTCTGGCTTTGCGGAATCCATTGATGATCTCATTTTCCCTTTCGACCACTCTATTTATGCTGTCCACTGGCCACTGAGTGTGCTTCACTTTTAGGCTCTGCTTTCTTTAAATATTTTAATGTCTCCAGAAGTACGTCCACTTTGAAGCTGGCCTGATATGGCATCATCATACCATGTGGTGAAATGTTACTTTAATTCATCTTTAAGCAACTTGTTCACCATTAGATCAAGAGGCTGCAATAAGCCAGTGCATGAGGCAGGAACAAAAGTAAGGACAATTTCATTTTGCTCCAGGTATTGCAGTACCTCTTCAGTGGTATGACCCTTGAACAAATCCATTACCAGCAGCGATCTCTGTTCATGGGGTAGGTCCATCTGCAGCTTGATGTTTTTTATGTAAGGGCAAGCACCACCACCAAGCAGGTAAAAGGCATACTTAGGATGGCAGAGAAAGGGGAGATACTGTTGATTGGGGAACCTTAATATGCCAGATGTTAACTGGAGCACCTTTGCTGCAGCCACATCCAAAAGCAAGGCCATTCTTGATGCCCTTCAGGTGGCATGCCTCAGACAGCTAGTTTTGGAACCTACTCGTGAGGAAGCAATCTTAGACCTCGTACTCTCAAATGGGGACAGTGAGAGGATCTCAGATCTAGAAGTGGGTAGCCATTTGGGAACAAGTGACCATCAAACAGTGTGGTTCATGTTAAACTCAACTACAGAGTCAAGCCATACAAAAGTGAGGGTTCTGGACTTCAGGAGGGCTGACTTTGGCGAGATGGGAGAGTGCCTTAGAAAAGCACTAGCAAACAGGCTAGAAGGAGGGGTGGAGCAACAATGGGGAAATATCAAAACTGCCATCACGGACGCAAGAAGCCTTTGTGTGAGGGCAAATAAACAAATCAAAATGAAAGAAAAAGCCACTATGGTTCTCAAAAGAAGTGGCGGTGAAGGTTAGGGAGAAAAAGATAGCATTTAGGAAGTATAAGGAAACACAGAAGGAGCAGGACAGAGAACTGTACCACTTAAGGCAGAAGGAAGCAGGGAGGGTAGTCAGAATAGCAAAGGCACAAACTGAGGAAAAGATAGCCAACTCAGTTAAAAAGGGGGATAAAACGTTTTATAGGTACATCAGGGAGCGTAGAAAGACAAAGGGAGGAATAGTGAGGCTGAATAGAATGGATGGTGGGTGGGCAGAGCATGACAATGAAAAAGCAGAGCTACTGAATGAATACTTCTGTTCAGTATTCACAAAAGAGGAAGTGGGGGAGGTGCCTAATCCAATTAACAGAGGCACTCTTGAGAGGGGTGTCAATCCCAGTCCTTTCACAGAAGAAGAGGTTCTGAAAGAACTCCTAAAACTGAAGGTGGACAAAGCAATGGGGCCAGATGGAATTCACCCCAGAATTCTAAAAGAATTAAGCAGAGAACTAGTGACACCACTGACTACGCTTTATAAAAAGTCATGGGAGGATGGTGTGGTACCTGAGGACTGGAAGAAGGCTGATGTGATTCCCCTTCACAAAAGTGGGAGCAAGACAGAGGCAGGAAACTACAGACCTGTCAGTTTGACCTCTGTGGTAGGGAAAGTGATGGAATCACTTCTGAAGGAAAGACTTGTAGAATATCTAGAGGCCAGTGAGGCACAGGACCCAAGGCAGCATGGGTTCACAGCAGGAAGGTCATGTCAGACGAATCTAACTGATTTCTTTGACTGGGTGACCAAAGTAGTAGACCAGAGAGGGGCTGTGGGCATGGCCTACCTAGACTTTAGCAAGGCATTTGACACAGTACCACACAAAAGATTAGTAGTCAAATTAACCAGCCTTGGAGAGGGTCCCAGGGTGGTAGCCTGGGTAAAACATTGGCTGAATAACAGGACACAGAAGATAATTGTAAATGTAGTCCACTCTGAAGAAAGAGGGGTTACTAGTGGGGTACCGCAGGGTTCAGTACTGGGTCCAGTCCTTTTTAATGTCTTTATAAGTGACATTGCAGAGGGACTGGAAGGAAAAGTATGCCTCTTTGCAGATGACACAAAGATCTGCAACAGGGTTGATACACAAGGAGGTGTGGAAAGGATGAGAAGGGACTTGGCAAGGTTGGAGGAATGGTCAGAAGTATGGCAGCTTGGATTCAATGCAAAGAAGTGCAAAGTAATGCACCTGGGAAACAAAAACCCAGGGGAAGATTACACAATGGGGGAGAGGTAGTAACAACAACAAAAATGGAAAGGGACCTGGGGATAATCATATCAGATGACCTTAAGGTTGGCAAGCAATGTGAGAAGGTGGTAGGGAGGGCTGGGGGGATATTGGGATGTATAGGGAGAGGCATCACCAGCAGAAAACAGGAAGTTGTTATACCCCTGTACAGACAGTTGGTGAGACCCCATCTAGAGTACTGCGTCCAGTTCTGGAAACACCATCTTCGCAAGGACATAGACAGGATGGAGGCAGTTCAGAGGAGGGCAACTAAAATGGTGCAGGGTCTGCAAGAGAAGCCATACGAGGAGAGGCTAAAGGAGCTTAATATGTATACCCTTGAGGAAAGGAGGGAGGGAGGGAGGGAGAACATGATAGAAATGTTTAAGCACCTCAGTGGAATCAACAAAGTCCAAGATGGTAGAATCTTTCAGAAAAAGAGATGTGCAAGAACAAGGGGACACAATTTGAAGATAGAGGGGGGATGGCTCAGGGGCAATGTGAGGAAGTATTTTTTCACAGAGAGGGTGGTGGATGCATGGAACAGCCTTCCATAGGAGGTTGTGGGGTCTAAAACTGTGGGAGAATTCAAGAATGCATGGGACAGACATAAGGCAATTTTTGTGGGGGGTAGGAAGAAATAGGCTGTTGGTTAAATAGGATCTGCAGCTTATCCTCTAGGTAGGGAAACAGGCAGACTAGGTGTGCCAAGCAGTCCTTAACTGCCATCAAAGTCTATGTTTCTATGTTTCTCCTTGATGAACTGCAGCATTGTCACACTGTTTGCCTAGTGGTTCTCAGAATGGCTTATTAACCAGCCTTCTGGGAATTTGAAAGCAGGGTGACAGTTGTCAGTCTTTCCCTTATAAATGATCTGGGGGGAAGAAGTTCTCCAATCATTGAGATTGCAAGCATGACTGACACCTGCCTCTTGTCACCCAGCCCGCAGACCTCTACCTGTTTTGAACCAATAGTCGCCATGGTCCACTGACTGCATGGCACTATCTGTATGCCAGTCTCATCCAAATTAATGATAAGGGCAGGAGGGATCAGTTCTTGTCCACAAGCAGTAGCCACCGTACCCAGGAGTTTAGCCTTCAACTCTGGGAAGTCGAGTGGGGTTTTTCTAACAGCTTAGGTCGCCTTGTATTTAGAATACCCCATGTGACTCAGAAGCTTCCAGGACCACTGCCTAGTAAAGGTAAGATGCCCACCATTCTCAGATAGCAGGTCAGGGTTGTGAGCCTTGACATTCACAACTGCCCCCTCTAACCTAAGGCTTTTTATAATCTTTTTCAGCTCCTCCTCAGCTTCTTCAAGGAGCAATGCAGGACACCCACGGGGTTTAATGGGCAGTTCAGGAGCCGGTTTGGTGGAGTCAGGGGTCTTGCTGAGCTCTGAAAAGTAGCCCTTCTTGAACCAACGCATAGTATTCTCATTTATGGTGCTTGAGTACTTCTTGCAGTAATAGTGAATGGCATTTATAACCCCGTTCTCCACTGCATACTTGCCGACCTCGAATCGGACACCTGCAGTGTATTTTGTATATTCTGTCCTGCACTTCTTTGGGACAGGACCCGAGGTGTCTGTAGAGAGTTCTGAGATCAGTGCCTCTGCAACCTGGAGGGGGACTGCAGTGGTTTGGCTAAGACCTTCAGCACTCAGGGGCTCTCTGGATAAGTCCGGCTTGACAGCAGGCTTTTTGTTCAGCCAGGATAGGAGAGACATTTTACTCAGTAGTCAGTAGTCTGTAGTCAGTAGTCTGCAAAATGATGGAATACAGTCGCTGGTATTCCCATCACTTTGTAGACTATTGACAGCTGACTTCCGGGTACTGTAATACCGCGAATATATGTTGACGTTAAATTGTAAGCATAGCGCCACTGCGCAGAATTTTACTTGCGCTAATATATTGCATTCTACAGTATTTCTACATTAATAAACACTTTCTGAGTGAAGCTTTTTACAAAACTTTACAAAAAAATACCTGAAATTATCTGTAGAATCTTTTCTTTAGGCATGTGCAACAAGCAGCTGCCATGATTCACAAAACAGCTCCAACTGGCCAAAGCTGGTTTCAGCCTACCACTGGACTAGGAAGTCCATCTATCTTGCAGTATCATTTCCTGCCATGAAGCAAAGGAGTCATGGGAAATTAAGTTTTTTTTCTGTGTAGATTTTAAGGCAACAAACAAATGTAATCTGTCAGTTTTTCAAGAGGTCCCAAATTATTTATACAACAACAGGGGTCATAAGGATGATTACACAAGGGTGTATCTTAGAGGACTGGCCTTATTTAACCATTTACTTGCCTAGAGTTGTCAACCAAAAATGAGGGACCTCTTTTTCATGAAAGTCCTGCTTTTTCTGCTCAATTTTCAAAGTTGAATAGAGTCAGGAAGATCAAATAATGTTACAGATGAACAAGAAGCTACTGTGGCAGGTCTGAAATATTTATGCATTAAGGAATAGCCAGGGGTTGCATTAACTGTATGTAAATCACACCCTTGGGGTGTAATGTGGCATAAGGCGAAGCTGTGTGCCACATGCCACTAGGGTATGATTAGCATATGGACAATTCTACCCTTCCTTATTGCTTTTTTAGCAGTGTCAATAAAAAATATTCAAACTAGCTTTTTACATTTTTTTATTAATTATACCTCATTTTATATTCAAATAGTCCTTTCCCCATCTGGCCTTCATTCCACAGTCAGTTTATGTTCTAGTTCAACTTGCAGATGTTCAAAGACATCTGTCCAGCTGTAGAGCTAGTAGAGTATATCAATAATGGTTGCACAGTTGGCAAAAATGTATGTCAGCTCGTGACATTATGCATACTTCAGTACTGGTTAGTCAGTCAGTTTGTCTGATAAAGAAAATAAAAAAAAATCTCAGTTTAGTATGGTTAAGTTTAATAGTTTAGATGCCAATATTGAGCTGTAAATCACAGAGGTTCCATTGCAACACTGACTGAGTAAGCATGCCATCACCAAGAGGAAAGTTGCATTAAGGGCATAGGACAGGGACAATGACAATAACATTGCTTCTATGATGGTTGTCATGGCAACATACAATGGGTCTTCTTGATTTTTTTCTACTCTGCATGCTCTATCCCACCATGATACCACCCTCCACAACTTAGCCAACTACCATCCCTGCAGCTGGACCAGTTTCCTTACCACCCTTGATGTAGATGAACCACCACCCTACACCTTGCCCACCCTCCACCCAAAAAAAACTCCCTGCAACTGGACCATCCCCAAGTCCAGCATCCCCCAAAGCCAACCAGTATCTCTGTAGCTGGAACTCCTAATCCCTATCCCTGCTGCACTGCTGCCACCTGGTAACCATGGGTTTCAGCACAACAGAGATAAGTAGGTTAGCATCTGAATGATGGCTGGCTCAGTGCCAGCCCATGTGCACAACAGTAGTGCATGGGGGAGGGTGGGATGCTGCCTCCACTGCACTGCTGCCACCTCGGTAACCATGGGTGGCAGTACAACAGAAATATGCAGGTTAGGGTCTAGATGATGACTGGTACAGGGCCAGCCCAATGACATAGCAGTAGTGCTCAGGGGACAGTGGGTCACTGCCCTCGTGGCACTGCTGCCACTTAGGTGACCATAGGTGGCAGCACAATGGAGATAAGCAGGTTAGGGTCTTTTTTTTTTTTTTTAGCTTTTGTTGACCGGGTAAGTGCACTAGACAAATCCTGCCTATTTTCAGGCACAACCTGGGGGAGGGGGATACAGATGAATGCCAACTGACCTTGACCCAAATTAAGCTTGTTAGTGGTATTTTTAGTGAATGGAGGGAAATTTGACCAGGACACTGTGGAAATTCCCCTACTCTGCAGGCGGGAGGTGCTGTCCATCTGTTTGCAGGGATGGAGGACCTCAGTTTGAAGGAGGTTCTGGAGGAGAATGGATGTGTATTTGGTGCACCAGAGCTCTTGGTGGAGCTTTCTATATCTGAAAGAGAAGGTCAGCCTGATTTAGGCTGTGACCAAGTATTGGCTTTGGATTTGAATAATTCCACAGTGGTGGTAGAAGATGAGATGATTGCAGAGCAGCAGTTACAATGTGAGTTGGAGAAAAAAAATCACAACTATTGGATTTTATAACTTTGGCTGAACATGACTTTCAAACTTGTCATCAGAAATTAGAAGCTGAACGCAATAAACAGAAACATTCTATGGCTAGTCCTACACAAGATGCGAGTAAGAGGCTACCTTTGGGTAAACCACTTTCTCCTCCTGCAGGAGCTCAGACTTTAGTTATGGAATGAACTCCTCTACCCCATGATGTACCAGGAAATGGATGTCTCTTACTGGATTGGCCTCCCAGAGTGGCTTTTTAGCAGGTGGGATGGCTCTGGGAGGAAGGTAGCTGGATTCCTGATCCAAATGTTCCTTTGCCCGGATCTTCCATTTCTGGTTGTTTGTCTGATACTGGCTCTGTGGCTGACAAGTTGGTTTCCCCCAGTTTTGCTTTTCCTGTTGATGAGCAGCCTCTGCTGAGTTCCACTGCCGCTGCGCGTATTCTGGGAAAGGTTGGAAACTGGTGCTAAGCCAGGTGTTGTCGAATGGGCTCCACAGCATAGTGATGCTATTCCCTCCTGCTCTATTACGGGTTTACAGACTACCATTTTGTCTTCTGAAACGCCACTTCATGAAGGTGAGCCTAGTATTGTTCAGTCAGCGCCGGTTGTTGTTTCTACCGAGAGTATTACTGACAGTCACAGGGAAGGTGGGGATTCCCCTTCTAAGACAGATTCTGGGCCTAAGACTTATGCCAGCTTGTTTTGTAAACCAGTGGAGGTGGCTAAATGCCGGTTTTTGGTCAAACTTCATTATAGGGGCAAGTCTCCTGCAGTCCCTGACAGGGTTTGGGTTGGGAAAACCCTTTTGGTGGATTCTTTGGGTTTTTCACCTTCCGAGGTATATGCCTTCATACACCCCCCCCCCCGAGACCATTCCTATGACATTAGTTTTGTTACTATGAAGTCGTTGGATAAATTTTGGAAAAAATACTATGAAGTTAAAGATTCTGAAGTTTGGAGGGACTTTCTGGCAATCCCTATCACCAAACCAACTATTAAGACAGTGACTGTCCTTTTCCGCAGTGAAGGTGTTAATGTCGCTAATATTAAATTCTGGTTGGAAAAAAGGTGTCCTGTGTATGGCCATCTTAAGCCCATTGTGGATGAAAATGGTTTTTGGATGGGGGTGGACAGTATGGGTACAATTAACCCATACAGAGGAGGGAATCCAGCATCTCCCTAATTCATTATTTTTAGTTGGGACAGGGGAATTGTTTTTTATGCGGGTCAGCCTAAGAGCTGTTATAGATGTGGATCTTTACAGCACTTGAATACTTCATGTGACCAGGTTAAATACTTTCAATGTGGGATGTTGGGTCACACTGCGGCCCAATGTGTTGCTTCCCCCAGTTTGTCATCTGTGTGGGGATGATGGTCATTCCTATGCGGATTGCCCATGGGCTACTCATGATTCTGATAACTCCTCTAATCAGGAGTATTTTTTGTCTGAAGGCCAGAGGACCTTTGCTTCTACGAGGTTTGAGCCAGATGGTTTTGGGAGGGGTAGACGCTGGGGCAGAGGTAGGGGAGGGGTAATGGGAGATGGGAGGGTTACCTCAATGCCTCCTGTGGCTGCAACCTTGGTAGAGACTGATATCACTCTGCCTGAGAATTTGGATATTACTCCCCCATCTCAGGACGTTGTTGGTGTTGGAGAACGGGAAACCCCCTTTGTGACCCTGCTTGGTTCCCCACAAAGGGATTCTAGAGGTTTATTGTTTTCATCCTTATCTGGTCCGAGTCATCATGAGGATCTCCCCATGCCTCATACTGATGATCTGACTCAGCTATCAGGTTTGCATGACCAAAAAGGGGTTCATTTACCTTCTGGGTTGGAGAGAATAGAAGGATCTGAGAAACAGAGCTTGCCCTTATCTCCTTTGCCTTTGACTAATAGATTTTCCCTTCTTTCTTCCTGGGGAGACCAAGTGAAACAAGATAGTCCTTTGCCTGACATGGATGTCAGTCAGGATATGGTTGCTGTTCCAATTGGGATTTGTTTTTTGACATATGATGTTCATGTCTTAAGATTGGTGGGTGTTGAGTCAGGGAGACTTTTGCTGTTAGATGTAGGTCTTCATGGTTTACAGTGTCAGCTTGTGTCTCTATGGTACACAGACGAAGGTGCAAAGAATAGCTTTGTTGAAAAAAATGCAACCCTATCTGTACACCAGTCATCAGATATTTTTTTTGTGGGGATTTTAACATTAATTTTCATCAGCGGACTGATCAAGGGAAACAGTATTGTGATAAAGTGTTTCTGAAGTCTGTCCTTACCCAAGCAGGTTTGGTGGATGCACATGTTAAAGATGGTCTTAAGGTGAGATTGACATTTTCATAAGGGCTTCTTCATTCTAGAATAGATTTTATTTTTGTCCATAATTCTTTGTTAATTTATAATGTTATGAATATTCTGGTGGAAACATCTGATCATTCTCTGATAGGGATTAGTATTGAGAACCCCTTCCAGATGAATGAGGGGTCCTGGGGTGTGGCAGCTTAATTCCTCCCTTCTAACATTACCAGACACTGAGAAAGATTTAAAATTTATAATTCAGGATAAAATCACAATGATGGACGTATATGATAATATTGCTGATTGGTGGGAAGATTTTAAATGTTACCTGATGGGGTATTTTCAGGCTTTGGTCAATCATGGGTTAGAACAAAGATGGAGGAATATCATGAGTTTAGATCCTTATTGTGTACACTGTTATCTCGACAGGAAGAGGGGGAGGGTGGTTTGACTGATGGTGTCGCAAGGGTTAAACGTTCGATGTTTGAATATCAGTATGATAGATTTTCTTCTTTGCATAAAGAGCAGTCTTTTGGTATGCAAGGGAAAACAGCTTATGCTAACCCTTTTTTGGCATGTAAGGATCATAAGGAGAAATGTGTTTTTGAATATTTAAATACTCCTACTGGTGGACGTGTTTAGGATAATGCAAGTATGATGAAAATAATTGATGACCATATTGAGCAGAAATTTGGGAAACAAGTTGCAGATTCTGTCTTTTTGCCACAGCTGGTTCAAGCAGCGAACCTTCCACAGCTCTCACCGAGTTGGCAGCAGGTCTTGATTGGGGAATTTACTTTGGCGGAATTGGAGAGGGTTATATTATCTTTAAAGATAAATGTTTCACCTGGGTCAGATGGGCTGCCATATGAGTTATATAAAATTATTTGGCGACTATTGCCCACTACTTTATTATCTTTGTATAATTTTTTTCTTGCTAATTTATTTTTACCGTCACAAACATATGAATGTTTACTGGTTTTTCTTTAAAAAACAGGTGACCAAGCTGATGTTAGTAATTGGTGGCTGCTCACGTTATTAAATGTGGATTTTAAAATATTTTCTAAACTGTGGATGATGCTATCTCCACCGAAAGGGTGTGGTTAGCCCTTAAGGGCCTAAAGAAAGATAAATCTCCTGGGCCGGATGCATTCATCTGAGAGTACTATGGAAATTGGCAGACATACTGGCTGCATCCCTGGCAGAGCTCTTCAACAGGTAGCTTGAGACAGGGAGGGTACCTAGGGATTGGCGAGAGGCACATGTGGTGCCAATCCATAAAGGGGGGTCGAGGGAAGTACCAGGTAACTATAGACCCATCAGTTTGACCTTGGTGGTGGGAAAATTAATGGAGAGTATACTAAAGGAATGATTGGGGGTGTACTTGGAGGAGGTGGGAGGTCTGGATAGTTAGCAACATGGGTTTGTGCCAGGTAGATCATGTCAAACCAATCTTGTGGAGTTCTACGAATGGGTAACATCAGAACTGGACAGGGGAAAGCCTGTGGATGTATTATTCTTGAACTTCAGCAAGGTGTTTGACTCTGTCCCCCACAAAGGTCTGATGGAGAAACTGACGGGGTTGGGAGTAGGCCCTTTGATGGTCAGATGGATTGAAAACTGGCTAGCTGGACTCACTCAGAGAGTAGTGGTCGGTGGGGAGCTCTCGAACCCTAGAGAGGTCAGTAGTGGGGTACCGCAGGGCTTGGTCCTGGGTCCAGTAATGTTTAATGCATACATTTCGGACATCAGGGAGGGTGTAGGGTGTGAAATGAGTCTCTTAGCTGACGACTCCAAGATGGGAGCAGTAGTTGAGGGGGAAGAGGGGAGGTTGGCCCTGCAAGGGGACCTGGACACTATGGAAAGGTGGGCTCACACATGGAAATTAAATTTCAATATCACCAAGTGCAAGGTGTTACATCTTGGGTGGGGAAACCCTAAACACAGGTACACCCTGGGAGGGAAGGGGAGGGGAGGCACTGGAGGCCTCAACAGGGGAAAAAGACCTAGTTGTCATGGTGGATGCATGTATGAATAACGAGCAGTGCAGGAGACCGGCTAGCAAAGCAAACAGGGTGTTGGGATGCATCATAAGGGGGATCACCTCTAGGAGCAGGGAAGTGATTCTGCCACTGTACAATGGATTGGTTAGACCACACCTTGAGAACTGTGTACAGTACTGGAGACCACACTTGAAGAGGGACATACAGCTCCTGGAGAGGGTACAGAGGAGGGCAACTAAGATGATACGAGGATGAGGGAATTTGACGTATGAGGACTGACTTGAGGAGCTCTGCCTGTTTTCATTGGAGGATAGGAGAGACGGGGGGACATGATTGAGGTCTTCACGTACCTCAAGGGAATAAATAGGGTAAACACGGAGGCGATCTTTAGACTAAAGCAGGGAGGTATCACCAGAGGGCATGGTTTGAAGTTGAAAGGTGGAAGGGTGAGGGGGGGAAGAGGTGGAGATTTTTCACTGAGAGGGTGGTGGATCCTTGGAAAGCACTGCCTGGCGAGCTGGTTCAGAGATCCACAGTGGAGGGCTTCAAGAGAGGGTGGGACAGACACAGAAAGCGGATGTATCAGATGATGGCCTGGCCTGGGGGAGTGGGGATGGATGATAGGGGTTTCTGGAACACAAGGGCGGGAGGGCCTCGGTACCCAACTAGGGATCTGAGGTTCGAGCAGACTCGATAGACCATAAGGCCTAATCTGCTGGCAATTAGTATGTTAGGGAATAGACTATCTTTAGTCATGCCAGGTTTAATTTGTGTGGACCAATATTGTTCTGTTCCTGGAAGACTTATCACGGATACATTATTGCTTATCAGGGAATTATTAGAGAAGCAAGATGGGATTGGACTGGGGGATCAGAGTTTGGGGTATTTAGTCCATTTTGACCAAGCCAAAGCTTTTGATGAGGTTTCTCGTGTATATTTATGGTGCTGTTTGGAAGCCTATGGGATTCCAGAACTTTTTGTAAAATGGATTAGATTATGTTATGTTTTGGCTAATGTTAAACCATATGACAACAGGTGGATAGGGTTTCATCATCAGATTTTGAAAGGGGTTCACCAAGGGTGTCCTCTTAGCCCCCTTTTATATGTTTTTGCATTGGACCCTTTATTAAGATTACTGACTAGGTCTCCCAGAGTTAGGGGGATTGAAGGGGATTTTGGAACCTTTTCAAAATTATTGGCATATGCAGACAACCTTTGTTTGATATTAAAGCTGCACTGTCAGATTTTTCTAAGAATCTGTAATCTCACTCACCATTCTGAATTTAGGCTCAGTGGTGCTCCAGATTTCATCCATCAAGACACAAGCATTTGTTTGTTTTTCTTCCTTGTACTTTTGTAAGAAATCTAAATATGACTTTGCTATTCTGTGCTGTGTGAGACCCCGCCTTTGGTTTGATAAGAACCTGCCCTTGGCTCTGCCTGCACTTCTAACAATGCCTAAAGCAGGTGGGGGAGGTGTGCAGCCACTATCAGTAATTTGATCCTACTTCCTTCCTCCTACAGTCCTTTTATATTTACTTCCCCATTTCTGTTCCATTCTCCTTGTGCATGACAGCTAGTGTCATCCTGCCTATAAGCTTCCCCAAAGTCTTGCAATTTCACCTCAGAATGGCTAGAAAATTGGTAATTACAAATGATCTAATACACAATGAAACCTATTATTTATAGCTTTATTTATCTATCATTTCTGTTGTACTGTAGCCTGCTGCACTTTTCACACAATGTATGTATTAGTTATCAGTGTGTTAGTGAGCACCCCATGAGCTTTAGGTGTCTACAAGTGCACTGATGATGAGACACACATTTGTTGTAACATTGCCTTGTAACACAGCTTATTTATACTTTTACACTGTAGTGTTCTGCTCCTTGCTGATGTTTGTAATACAGATGTTTATTATAAATCAATGTTCCCTTTCCACGATGCTGACTTTTACTTCTTTGAGATCACGTTTCTTTGACATCCGAGGCTGCCAGTTCATGCGCCATATACCCCCAAAAAAGCACATGCTCAGTGGTCTACTTGACTGAACCACCTGCTATCATGCATGATGTACCCACCACCTTCCACGAAACCCCATGCCATCACCTTGACACATTGCCCCTATCACCAACACCTCTGTTTGGTGACTGCACTGTGCATGTGTACTGTTGAAGTTCACTATATGGTTAATGGAGTGTACATTCCCACTCATTGACAGTCAGTCATCAGCTTGTGGTGGTAGTGAGAAGAGGATGATATACAGCTGCACCTCCTTCAGGGTTCGGTTGTAGTAAGTGTTGTGAGGTGGTGTGAGGGTGTTTGCACTAGATCACCATTAATTTGTTATGTGGAGAATTTGTATTACTGTATACATTTTGTTTTTGGGTGGTGGGTGGGGCACAGGAACATGAATAATTTCCATACCAGTTTGTGAATAATACCTAAATTCAACTATCTGTGCAATGTAAAGATCGCTGAATAGTGGTGCCTCACTTATCTCCCTTATTTACAGGCAATGCATTTCAACATGTTCTACCACCTCTGAGACAGCATGGTGAGAATGAGATTCAAAATTAAACTATGTCTGCTGCTTGGTGCATATTCTCATTTTCCTAAGTGTAACCCTCTTATAAATGGGAGTTTACTAGTATGCCTCTAGTGGTCTCTTTAAGAGCTGACAGCTTGCTGACCTAGTCAGTTTACTAAGAAGGAGGGGACTGTGGGTTCTCTTGCTTGAGTCCCACCTGAGCCGTGTGTAGGTGCTCTATTGTTGCCATTGCTACATATGCAAAGCGGGCCCCTTATTGGGCTGTGGTATTTATCTATTATATGTTCCTGAGTATTAAGGGAATGTAGTTTGTCTAACCTGTTTTCCCTTGCAGCGGGGACTTTGTGCATTTTGCCCTCCATTTTGGACCCGGACTGTCTATGGGGTCCAATGAGGATCTAGGTGCACTTAAAATGGAGCATTGTGCAGCCAATCAGGCTGGGACTCTTTTGGGAGCTGGCTGCCAATGGAGGTATGGCCCATGATCTGGGAACTGAAGTCCAGAAGGTGGCTCCTTTTTGCACCAATAGAAGGAGGCAGAGGGGATTGGCAGTGTGAGCCCTTCAATAGCATTGTGTCACACCTGAATGAGGACCCCCTGTAATGGCTGAGGGAGCAGAGTCATTGTGGCCATGAGGAGAGAAGGAGCTCTGGGCTCCTCGCTGTATAGTCTTCACGTGGGATGCGCACATAGTAGGCCAAGAAGTTGGGCGACAGTATCGCCAGAAGGAGCCGGCCAAGATCCGCTGTGGCATGCAGGCAGAGGAGGCTGTATATGTGACAGCTACCTACCAAACTCACCCTGTAGAGGACTGGAGAATCTGCTTCAACGCGCTCTGGTCTGTCAGCAAAGTGAAGCCAAGTGCTGCATTACCCGGGTCTGTGCAGTGAAAATGTTCTGGAGTTTAAAGCAGCTACCTGTTATGGTACCCTCTGTCCTACATATACATGTGTGGAGAAGTGTTTGGATCACAGGCCTGTGTCCTGCAAGTGGTGTGAGAGGAATCCTTCTACAGGAGTCGTGAGTACTAAATCAGGGTAGCTCCTTGTCAGCTGTTCTATTGAGTGCAAATTTGGTCTGACTGCTCCACTGGCCACCTGAACTGAACCTGCTGGACCTAAGATCTCTTGGGATAGCGCCACATGGGGGATACATAAGCACTGATAGTTGTGGATCAGCTGCTGTTTGAAGCATCTTGACAATGCCTGGTTAATATTTTTTTTGTGGGTGGGTTGCTTGGGTGGTGACTGCAAGAAGTTGACAAATTTTATTTATTTCAATTCTAGGATTACAATTACCTTTGAGCCCAGGGCTCTTTTACAAAGGTTCCACGTCAAGACATAGGTATCACATGACAATAGACAAAATTGTTACACAAATAAGGGTAAATAATATCAAATTAATTTCGAACAGACAGGAGAGGTAAAGTGGAAAGGAAGAGGACAATGGGGGTGGTAGAAAGAATGGGAGGGCAAGGGCAGGTAAGAAAAATGAGAAGAGAAGAGAGAGGTGGGGTGAAGCTGCCAGGAAGGTGGCATTGTCAGGTGCCGGGGTGTGTGACAGAGGCCAAACTATGACAAGTGCGTTATGTAAGGAGCTAGATATAGTAAATGGGCAAGTAATGACTAAGGTGATAGTTGTAACTCATTTTTCAAAACCTCAAATTAATGCCATAAGTATAAACACAATGTTGTATGTTCTCAGTCAATCAGCAATGGTTTGTTCACACTGTTATACTATTGATACCCCTCTTGCTGAGATGCTAATAGCATCAATTTCAATGTTTGACACACAATTAGACAGTAGTGAGGAGAAACTAGCGGCATGCAACCGTGGCCTTTGGTGCGGGTGATGAGAGACAATGGGAGGTGAAATCATGTATAAGTGAATTGTTGAGAGACTGTTGCAACTTTCATCCAACAGGAAGCGAGCAACTATGGCAGGTGGGCATTTCCACAGAATTAGCAAAGTGATCAGAGGTGTCAGGGGGGAGCCTCAAAGGGGTGGGCATTGGTTGGCGTGCTAAGTCTCTTCAGTCATGTAAACCTGCTACACCATTGGTAAGAGGTGAGCGTGGATGGAGGATGCAAATGATGAGATATCATTGATGTTAAGACAGGGAACTATTACAGCTGTGTGGGTACAAACCAGGCAGGGTGAAGTAACACAGAAGAGGGACACATCAAGAAGATCGGGAGGCATTGAGGCAAATATGGCTCAGGAGTGTTGGAAGACAGTAGGTTCAGGAAAATGAAGGAAGAAGCTGGATATTGTGGGCCTACATTCAGATGTGGGCACAACAAACATGAGAAGGACAAGCCTGGGTGTCCAGCATGAAAACAGTTATGCACCCCTCGTCACACTGACAGGGGAAGGAAGCAACTGATAGTAACCATTTGAGGAACGATCAGGAGCAAGGAAGAAAGGAGACACTCCTGGAGCAGGGTTCCAGGGCACACATCTGGGAGAACATGGGGGAACTTCTCTTGGGAGCTTTAAAATTTCCCCCAAACAAGAAAGACATTTTTTTTGAGGGGGTGCACCTGGAGGAGACACAAGTAAAGTGAGAAAAGTGGTGGCACTGGTCAAGATGGAGGGAAAATGAGCTGGGGGCGGTGGGGGCCAATGCTCCTGTAGGAGATACTAGGTTGCCCCTAAGCATCACTGGCAAAAGAAAGGAGACTCCAGGTGGCAGCTCAGTGAGGAGGAAGCTCTATAGATGGGACGGTGGGGTGGAGCCTTGCTCTGGCAGTACAAACTGTCATTGTCCACAGTGATCCTGCAGGATATAATGGAACCAAGGAGGTCAGGATAAATGAAGATATGGGTTCGAGCATGGGGGATGGACATGGTTCGGGCAGGAGGGAGGGTGGAGGAGACAAGCAGGCTAATGTAGCGGGATGGGTGGACACACAGATAGTGAATGGTAAAAGAGATAATGAGGCAGTAAGAGTGATGCTCTTGGGTGACTCCTTGACTGCCCGGGACACCAGAACAGCCACCAGGAGAGCCGGTAGCCACCAGAGGACTCTCAGTGAAGCAGGGAGGTGAAGAACAGTGAGGGGGAAAACCAGGAGTGGCTACTTCATTGAAACAGTGACGTATAACTGTAATCCATGACTCTGAGTGGGCTGACGTAAGTGATGACGAGCCATGGGTCACTTAGGGTGAGCAGATGCTTACCTGTATAGGTCCCACTGGCAGATGGGAATGGCATAGCAGTCTTTGTCTGCCATGAATATCCATTTTTCTGTATTTGTTTGTGTAATCATTCTGTGTATGCTGGTTCCAGTTTTTGCCTTGTGCTATGTACCCTGTGTCACACTTTGTGGTGCGCGTCCACTCCCAGTGCTTTTACTGTCCACTCAAAATAAAAAATAAAAACAGACACTGGTATTTGTTTTTCTCACCATGGTATTCACCTTGCTACAACATAATTATACTTATTTTCTGTTCTTCTGCTTTGGGTGTGTGTGTGTGTGTGGGGTGGGGGTTCATTTGGTAGTTCAACAGTCCCATTGTGTATAAATGCATCCCTTGATGGCAGTTGACTGCACTCATTATGACTCACACAGAGTCTCAATCAGGGGCTGTTCTCACTTGCTTACCCTTGGTAATGTGCTTCAGTTTGTGTTTGAGTACAGCACCATCACACAGACAATTGGCTCATCAAGCTAAATGTAGGAGTTTGACAGCACTGCAAAGCACCATGAATTGAGCTGTGTCTTTGGCATCAGATTGGCAGTCACGCTGTCAGACATATCTGTGTTCCTTAGTGGCCTATTTTTTTGTACTATGAAACACAATTCTGCTGAGAATGAGTACTGGGAAATTTTCCATAGTGGTCGATATATCTTTGTTCCACCGTCCGGTCTCACTGTTGGTTTAGGCACTGTATGCCACACCTCTCACTGCGCCATCAATCTGTGTTTATTTAGTAAGTGAAGGTGATGCACCAGCCATTGTTGGCACTGTGGAGAAGTCAGGACACAGACCGGAGGAGGCAGAAGGGTGGAATAGCAGGGGGTGGCTAGGAGAAAGGGGCGGTTTGAGGCAGTGAAAAGAGCGCGCAGAAAGAGAGAGGCAGCGGGAGAGGCCCATAAAGAGTCAGTCATAATTCTGGAGGACTCTATAGTAAAGGGATCATATGGCAGTGGTGAGCAGGGGACAGGACAAGCAGCATCTGGGTAGAGTGCATGCCTGATATGACAGCAAATAGGGTAGAGCAGCATATTGATCGGTGTGTACAGAAGGTGGTGGTGAACCACACATCATCGCTCACCGGGGAACACGTGCTTTTGGAAGTAAGACATTATGCCATGGACAAGTGCATGTACAGACTGAGAAAGCGGGACAGTGGACTTCAGCAGTGTGGTTGATTACTATGGTTTACCTTTCAGAAATAAGACATGATTGAGTGGTGCAGTGCAGTGGCTGTGGAGCAGCAGTCTTCCGGAGATGTTCTGGATGATGCGGTGTTGTCCCATCTGCAGGCACCTCTCTGGGCTGAGGGAGGAGGTTGCTCATCTCCAGGCTGAGTTGGCCAGGATTTGTGGGACCTCCTCTTCCATCCAGGGACCACCAGTGCCACTGCCGTTGCCTCAGAGGTTGCCAAGAAAGATGAGCGGTTGGACCACAGTGGGCTCAGGGAGGGTGAGGGTGGTGGAACAGAGGCACATCCCTCCAGTTGTACCTCTCCACAATTCCTATGCCATTCTGGCAAAGTGTGGTTCCTCTATGGAGGCACCTACAGTGGAGACCAAGGAGGATGCTGGGAACCTCCACAAAGGAGACCCACAGGAGGGTGGCAGGGGACCCTGCAGGGGAAGGAAACAACTCCTGGTGGGGGACTCCATTGTTAGGAAGGTAGAACTGGGCAAGGAAGGGAGAGGGAGGTCAGGTGCCTGCCTGGCGCCATGGCTTGGAGGGACAGGGAGCGAATCCTCAGGATTGCCGGAGCAGCTGCACAGGGGAGGGAGCTGGATGTCATTGTCCACCTAGGGACAAATGACCTGGCTAAGAAAAGGGATTAGAGAAGTGCAGGAAGAGTTTGTGGAATTGGGGAGGGGCCTTAGTCAAGTAGCACACACGGTAACCTTTCCGGAGGTGCTACCCATCTATGGCATAGGAGAGGCTAGGGTGTTCTGTACCATGGGATTCAATCAGTGGTTGAAAAACTGGTGTGGAGCTCAGGATTTGGCTTCATTGGGGACTGGGGGTCCACCTGGAGTGATGCAAACCTATACTGGCATGATGGGCTGCATCTGTCCAGGAGGGGAACCAGGATCCTAGGTGATAGGTTTAAATGCTTCATTGGCAAGCTTTTAAACTAGCCAAGGGGGAGGCACTGGAAAGGAGCAGGAAAATCCTAGCCCCCAAACAATCATGGTAGTAAGTGCAGCAAACACCAACATGGAGGTGTTGATAGGGAGAAGGGCAAGGGTAAATGGAGAAAGTGACAAAGGCAAGAAGGACAGGGATGGGGCAAAAGGGGGTAAGGCCATCAGGAAATGGAGGGTAATGAGTACCAATGCCCGTAGTCTGGGCAACAAGCTCCTTGAGCTGGTTGCCTTAATGGAAGAGGGATGCCTGGATATTGTAGCAGTCACAGAAACATGGTACACAGAGAACCATGACTGGGATGTTAACATACCAGGGTACATAACTTACAGGAGAGACAGGCAGGGAGAAGAGGGGAGGAGTAGCTCTCATGTAAAGGAAGAGATAAAAGCAACTGAACAAAAGAGTAAACAGGAGGAGAGGAGGCACTGTGGGTCACCTTGGAGACTGGAAAGGGCACCACAATCCGCACAGGGGTTGTGTACAGACCCCCATGTCAGGGGGAATGAATGGACAAGGATATGATGGAAGGCATTCTTAGAATGGCAGAGAAAGGGGAGATACTGTTGATGGGAGACCTGAATATGCCAGATGTTAGCTGGAGCACATTTGCTGCAGCCACATCCAAGAGCAGGGCCATTCTTGATGCCCTACAGGTGGCAGGCATTAGACAGTTAGTTTCGGAACCCACTCGTGAGGGAGCAATCTTAGACCTCATACTCTCAAACGGGAGCAGTGAGAGGATCTCAGATCTAGAAGTGGGTTGCCATCTGGGGACAAGTGACCATCAAACAGTGTGGTTCACGTTGAACTCAGCTACAGAGTCAAGCCATACAAAAGTGAGGTACTGGACTTTAGGAGGGCTGACTTTGGCAAGATGGAGAGTGTCTCAGAAAAGCACTAGCAAATAGGCTAGAAGGAGGTGTGGAGCAACAATGGGGAATTATCAAAACTGCCATCACAGAGGCAACAAGCCTTTGTGTGAAGCAAATAAACAAATCAAAACAAAGAAAAGCCACTGTGGTTCTCAAGAGGTGGCTGTGAAAGTCAGGAAGAAAAGATAGCATTCCAAGTATAAGGAAACACAGAAGGAGCAGAACAGAGAGCTGTACCAGTCAAGGCAGAAAGAAGCAGGGAGGGAAGTCAGAATAGCAAAGGCCCAAACTGAGGAAAGATAGCCAACTCAGTTAAGAAGGGGGATAAAACCTTTTATAGGTACATCAGCGAGCGTAGAAAGACAAAGGGAGGGATAGTGAGGCTGAATAGAATGAGCGTGGGTGGGCAGAGGGGACAGTGAAAAAGCAGGAATACTGAGCGAATATTTCTGCTCAGTATTCACAAAGGGAGGAAGTGCCTAATCCAATTAACAGAAGCACTCTTGATAGGGGTCAATCCCAGTCCTTTCACAGAAGAAAGGGTTCTGCAAGACCTCCTAAAACTGAAGGTGGACAAAGCAATGGGTCCTGATGGAATTCACCCAGAATTCTAAAAGAATTAAGGAAGGAACTAGTGAAACCACTGGCTATTCTTTTAATAAATCATGGGAGGATGGTGTGGTACCCGAGGACTGGAGGAAGGGATGTAATTCCTTTCACAAAAGTGGGACCAAGACAGAGGCAGGAAACTACAGACCTGTCAGTCTCACCTCTGTGGTAGGGAAAGTGATGGAGTCACTTCTGAAGGAAAGAATAATTTAGTACCTAGAGGTCAGTGGAGCACAGGATCCAAGGCAGCATGGGTTCACAGCAAGCAGGTCATGTCACACGAATCTAATAGATTTCTTTGGGTGACCAAAGTAGTAGACCAGGGAGGGGCTGTGGACATGGCCTACCTAGACTTTAGCAAGGCATTTGACACAGTCCCACACAAAAGATTATTAGTCAAATTAACCAGCCTGGGAGTGGGTCCCAGGGTGGTAGCCTGGGTAAAACATTGGCTGGACAACAGGACACAGAAGGTAATTGTAAATGGAGTCCACTCTGAAGAAAGGGCGGTTACCAGTGGGGTTCCGCAGGGTTCAGTATTGGGTCCAGTCCTTTTAATGTCTTCATCAGTGACATTGCAGAGGGACAGGAAGGAAAAGTATGCCTTTTTGCAGATGACACAAATATCTGCAACAGGGTTGATACACAAGGAGGCGTGGAAAGGATGAAAAGGGACTTGGCAAGGTTGGAGGAATGGTCAGACGTATGGCAGCTAGGATTCAATGCAAAAAGTGCAAATATTGCACCTGGGAAACAAGAACCCAGGGAAGAATACACAATGGGTGGGGAGGTAGTAACAACAACAAAACAGGAAAGGGACCTGGGGTAATCATATCAGATGACCTTAAGGTTAGCAAGCAATGTGAGAAGGCAGTAGGGAGGGCGGGGTATACTGGGATGTATAGGAGAGGCATCAGCAGCAGAAAACAGGAAGTTGTTATCCTCTGTACAGACAGTTGGTGAGACCCCATCTGGAATACTGTGTCCAGTTCTGGAGACCCCATCTCAGCAAGGACATAGACAGGATAGAGGCAGTCCAGAGGAGGGCAACTAAAATGGTGCAGGGTCTGCAAGAGAAGCCATATGAGGAGAGACTAAAGGAGCTTAATATGTATACCCTTGAGGAAAGAAGGGAGAGGGGGGACATGATAGAAACTTTCAAGTACCTCAAGGGAATCAACAAAGTCCAAGAGGGTAGCATCTTTCAGAAAAAGAGACTTGCAAGAACAAGGGACACGATTTAAAGATAGAAGGAGGGTGGTTCAGGGGCAATGTGAGGAAGTATTATTTCACAGAGAGGGTAGTGGATGCATGGAACAGCCTTCCTGAGGAAGTTTGGGTCTAAAACTGTGGGAGAATTCAAAATGCATGGAACAGACATAAGGCAATTCTTGTGGGGGCAGGAAGATATAGGCTGTTGGTTAACTAGGATCTGCTGCCTATCCTGTAGGTAGGAAATGGGCAGACTAGATGGGCCTAGCGTCCTTATCTGCCGATCAAAGTCTATGTTTCTATGTTTCAGTACCCTGCTTGATGTGGCACTCACCAACCGCCTAAACGGATCCCCAATGTACAAGTCCTCCCAGACTCTATCAGTGATCACTCCCCATTCTATTCCACTGGTCATCCTCAGTCCCCAAACCCATAGCACAGTCCACATGCCGGTGGCGTCTAATACCTGGTGGACTGATAAAACTTAAGGAACTTCTGTCCCAAATTGACTAGTCTCCTATACAGGCAACTCCTGACATCGACACAGCTCTCTCCTTCTTTACCCTAACTTTTAATAATGCCTGTGAGATCTTTGCCCCAATGTTGACCCACCGCTCTAAAAGGTAGAATGCCCCCTGGGTAACCCCAGCTTAGATCCACCAACTCAAACATAGGGACAACCTATATGTCTGGGGAGCAGTGTGGGTGTGTGTGCCCACACTCTGTGCCATTTACAAAGGTGCAGCGTGCTAGGCACAGGGTGTGGAGGGGACACAAGCTATGTTGGGACACACACAGCTGTAACAGAGATGCGTCCACCCAGGATGGGGCCACAAGCTGCGGCAGAGATGTCAGGACATAGCAGACCCCTGATCACACTGCCCCAGCCCTCACAGACAAAAAAGGGGGGCTGAGGGCTACAGACTGGGCACCTGCCTGCCACTGTGCTGCCAGCACACAGCACACCCCCTGCCATATTTGGTGCCCTGCAGGTGCGAGGGATCCAGAGGTGGACCAATTAAGGCATCCCATTGGATGCACGCCCATGTCTGCAGAACAGCCCCATGCACCTGTGTGCTGGGGGGTTGGGGCCATGGATGGGAGCCGCGTGGTGGCCGGTGCCTGTGAATTCAGTCTTTGCATATCAATCTGTGGGTGCAGCGCTCTGTGGGCAGAATAGGCACCTTTGGCGTATTATTCCTGCCCATCAGTGCATAACGCCCATTATGAGTAGGAGACCACACCAACCTCCTACTTAGGAAATCAAATTAGTGGCGTCTGACTCAATAGCTACCTAATCTAAAGTGTCTAACATATTTGGACTATATCTTAAATGACCTATTGTGGTTCACGTTTCAGGTTGTGGTCTTAACTGTTTCACTTGGCACAATTAATACTATTCACTATCTCCACAGGCTCACACAATGTATTGTAACAATTTTCCTCACTCTAAACTATTTTGAAATGCCAAAAAAACAAAAGTCATGTTATTTCAATCCAATAATCATTACACTGTGTCTAAAAACCCCAATCCCCCCTTGCTTATCATAACCCTGCTAGATGATACCCTAGATGTTGTGGATAATTTTAAATGTCTTGGTTTCCGACTGAACCATAACCTCTCCTTCTCATCACATATTGAAGCTCTCGCGAAAAAACTAAAGCTGAGGATTGGTTTCCTCTATAGGAACAGAAACATAGATTTTGTCAGCAGATAAGGACTGCTTGGCCCACCCAGTCTGCCCATTTCCCTACCTAATGGATAAGCTGCATATCCTAGTTAACCAGCAGCCTACTTCTTCCTACCCCCACCCCCTAGAATTGCCTTATGACTGTCCCATGCATGCTTGAATTCCACCACTGTCTGACTTCCCACCAACCTCCTCCGAGCCGTTCCATGCATCACAACCCTCTCTGTGAAAAAATACTTCCTTAAATTACCTCTGTGCCGCCCCCCTTCTATCTTCAAATTGTGCCCCCTTGTTCTTGCACACCTCTTTTTTTGAAAGATGCTACCCTCTTGGACTTTGTTGATTCCCTTGAGATACTTGAAAGTTTTATCATGTCCCCCCTCTCTCCTTTCCTCGAGGCTATACATATTCAGCTCCTTAAGTCTCTCTTCATATGTCTTCCGGTGCAGAGAATAAAGCCTTACTCTCTAAAGAGGCCAGGACTAGACCGGTCCAAACAAAATGTCTTCCTCTGCTGGACTATGTGGACATCCTATATGGCCATTTCTTGTCTGCTAGTTTACACGACTTAGATGTCCTATACCATCATCAGTAATGTACCATTCAAAACACACCACTGTGACCTCTATGTTGCAACTGTGTGGACATCCTTACCACCTGAAGATTATTAAATACTTATGCCAGGGCATACAAAAGCTTGCTTTGTAAGTTACCACCCAATATCTCTAGCCTGTTTTGCCATACCTTGTACACTTATGTCCTTAGGAAAACTTTGTATACTACGTTCGAAGTACCTGCATTCCATACTAATTGCAGCAAAGCTGCAGTTAGCATTGCTATCCTCCTTTGCATGGAACAAGCTGCAATCTCCCTCTGCTATGGACTCGTGACCTTTGCCCCCATACCTAAATCCACACTCTCGAAAAGGGATACGGCCTATAACAGCATCTGCAGCGTCGCGCTTTCTGCCCCTCCCCTTACCCACCGCTGCGACGTCTACACTTGTCTCAAATGGCTCCTCCCTCCGAGAAGGACCGCTGATCATCGTGAGTAGGTAACTTCATCGACAACATCACCAGGTCAGCCACCCTGCTGCCCTGCCCTTCCTCCTCAACCTCGAATTCTCTACCCACGATCTTGGTCTAGAACTGCACCTCAACCGTCCAGTCCCTAAAACTCGCACTTTACGGGGAATCGGGCCTTCACCACTACACCCTGAAACTGTGGAATTTATTCCCACCTCCCTAACACGGGCCACCTCCTCTCTCATACTGGATTTAAAACCTCTCTCTGGCACTTTCCTGAAGGGCCCCTCCACCTGCCGCTGCACCTCGTAGCCTTGGCCCTACTCTATGCTGACAAGGGGGGCCCTGTGCCCTCCGGGCCCACCACACTTACCATCCTGCAACTACGACATAGTAGTGCACTCTTACTGGTGTCGTCTGCTCCCCCCTTGCAGGCACACTTCACTCACTGTCTGCCTATGTTGGCCATATCTCTCATCTCTCCCGGGTCATCTGTAACTACACCCGGGCTCATGTGTTTTTTACTGAATGTCTCCACTCTATGTATTCTGATATTTCACTGCATGCAATAGTCGTATTAGTCAACTCACTGTATGTAAAAGCTATATAGCTACTGTACCTATAAAACTCAAGTTTGTAACTCTCCCGGGTCGCACATGAAAATAGGCACTTGGATGTCTAGTGTGACTTACCCGGTTAACAAAAAGCAAATAAATAAATAAATCATTACTCCAAATTATGCATTTATTATTGTTAATCATGTTTAAAAGCCTTGTCGCAAACTATACTTACGACGTTTGCCACTGTTTCTCAGCTTAAACCTTTAGTCCGTGATCTCTCTCTCATTCTCCTTCTGCACCTGTCATGTAGCTCTTCTTTATTCTCCTTCCAATCCTTCAAATATCCCTATACATATGTCCCTTCCTTTCCTCTCATGCTCTATCCCTTGACCCCTATTCTTTTTTTCACCCGAGTTCAACAATCTGCTTAGATTACATCATTATAAGTTAATTGTTTTGCATTTGTAACACAGTATGTGTTATCAATATGTACCTATATATACTATTGCACTTTTAAATTGCACTATTGTCTTCTAAATTGTACCTGCTCTGTTTATGTATATTGTTCTGAAATTGTCTGTATGGGACCTCCATTTTAATGAGCTTGCTCAATGGAGTCTTACTGGTTAAATAAACTTGAACTTGAACTGAGCTGGCTGTATCCTTTGCTTTCCTAGCTGTGAGAGAGAGAGAGAGAAAAAGAGAGTGAGAAATGTTGACCTTCTAGCGGCTGCTTGTTGGAGAGGTCAACCGGCCTCGTGGATTCAAACTGCTGCCCAGAACCTTGAGTGGACACTGGCCCAGGGGATGTATCTGTGAATTAGGTGGGGCCAAAATCAGCCATGGCTATGTGTAAACCACCTAATACTCCATTAGGACCCCACGGTCTGGAGGACTGAAATGTACAGGTTCATGTTATTCCAGAAAGGACAGGGTTAAGGGAAATGGTAGGGGGTGGCAATCTATGTAAGGGAGGTGATAAAGTGCATAGTGGAGGAAGCGGAGGAGGGGAGGACAGAGGCACTATGGAGGCAGTTCCAAGGTGCAAAGAATAGGACACTGAGGATGGGTGTGATATAAAGGCCACCAGCTCAGGGGATTGACCTGGATATGGAATTAGCTGAACAAATTAGAATGGTCTGCTGGAAGAGGAGCACAGTAGTTGTGGGGCACCCCATCTACCACAGTGCAAGGGGTGGATCCTGCTAGAAGCATTTCAAACACAGCTTTCTGACACAGCTGGTCCAGGGGCCAACTTGGTCAGAAAGAACTCTGGACATGCACTGGATAATCCTGAGCTCTAAAGAATCTGAAGTAGAGGGACCACTGGCTGGGAGTGACCAATTTTCAGTGTGGTTCATGCGCCTCATGTGGAGGAAACAGGGGGCACAAGATACAAGGGTGATTGAGTTTGGGGATGGGACTTTAAGGCAGCGGAAATTTTGAGCCGACTTACAGCAGGAATGCAACCACACATGGATGCAGGCCAGAAATGGGACATCATAAAGGAAGGGCTAGTGGAGGCAACAGAGTCTTGCACTAGGAAGAAAGAGGAAGAAGGAAGACGAGGAAACCCGACTGGCTGACAGAAAGGTTATGGAAGGGGCGAGCCAAGAGGCAGCGCTTCAAAAGTACAGGAAATCGGGCAGGGGTGAAGAAGGGATATGTACATGGGAAAGTCCAGGGGGTTCCCAGACTGGTCAAGGACAAGGCATCCAGGGACCTGAGACTGGTGCAGGGAATCAAAAGTGGAGAAAAGACCTCTTCCGCTACATCAGAGAAGAGCGAGCAAGGATCAGCTGGTGAGGATTAAGAGGATGGGGGTAGGTGGAGAAACAGGTGGAGCAGGCAGAGGCACTGAATGAGTACTTCTGCTCTGTATCCACACACAGAAGAAGTGGGACAGATACCCCAGGGAAGGGAAGTGGGTGTGTGGGGGCAGGGGATGACAGATGTAGGGATTACAGAGAACGCAGGGTGCTAGATAGGTTGAGGGTATTAAGGGTAGACAAAGCACCTGGACCTGATGGCATTCACCATAGGGTACTAAGGGAGTTGGTAGAGGTCTACCTGAGGGGCACTGGCTGACAGTTCAATAATGCATGGACATGGGATGTCTTCCACAGACTGGAGAATGGCCGTAACCATGCTCATCCACAAAAAGTGGCCCAAGATGAACCAGGAAACTATAGGCCAGTAGAGCCTCACATCGATCATGAGAAAGTTCATGGAGACATACTAAAAAGCAAAACAAGGAAAAATACAGAGGCAATGTGAGAAGGCATTTCTTCATGGAGTGAGTGGTGGAGCCTGAGACACACTACCAGAACAGAGTGGTGGGGGGCTAGGTTGGTGGAAGAATTCATGGCGGCATGGTACAAAAAATATGGGGCTAGTACTGAGGGAGAGCAGGGGCTGACCGGGAGGAGGTGTAGGGTGGAAAAAGGCAGACTCGATGGGCCATTATGGTCCTTTTCTGCCGTCAAGTTTCTGTGGATTCTGTGTGACTCTGTGATTCCATGCTCATGAGCTTCTTAGGAAACCAGTCTCCACGATCCTCCACAGCTACCCAGGTTACAGTGGGCAGATCCTGATAAACTGACTCGATGACACAGGAACTGGATGAGGGCATGCAGAGGGGCGTCCTGTATTTGGACTTCAGCAAGGCCTTTGATTCAGTGCCACATGGGAGGCTGGGGGGCTGGAATATGTGGAAGTGGGACCAAAAGGGTGACATGGATCAAAACTGGCAAAAGGGACAGCCATGAGAGTGGTGGCAGGAAGGTCTGTCAAACTAATATCACAGATTTCTTGACTGGGTAACCAGAGTGGTGAAACAAATGGGAGCAGTTGATGTTGCCTACCTTGATTCAGCAAAGCTTTCAATACTGTTCACATAGAAGATTGATTAATAGGCTGCAGTCGAAGCTCGGGCTGGGTCAGAAGTTGGTCAACTGTGTGGCAAACTGGTTGACAGACCAGAGAAAACGAAGAGTGGTGGTGGCGGTATACAGTCAGAAATTATGCAAGTCACAAGTGGGGTATCTCAGGATCAGTTCTACTGGGGCCAGTCCTCTTCAATATCTTCATACAAGTGACATTGCAGATGGCTGGAGGAAAAGGTTTGTCTGTTTGCAGATGACACAAGACCTGCAACAGAGTAGATGATCCAGAATGTGTGGGCAGAATAAGAAGAGATCTGGATAAACTGGCAAAAGCGGTTGGAAGAGTGGCAACTGGGGTCTAACACAAAAAGTGCAAGATCATGCACAGAGGAAGAGAAACCCTGACACCACATACAGGCTGGAAGGAGTTGCTAGCAGTCATAAGGGATGGGCATCATCATCACCGATGACCTGAAAATCATCCTAGCAGAACACTACATAGTATGTAAGGCTAGGGGACATGTTGGGTGATTAATAGGGGTATCACAAGTCAAAAGAGGAAGTAATAATCCCTCTTTACAAAACACTAGTTGAGTATTTACATCTGGAGTAATCAGTGCAGTATTGGAGGCCACACCTTCACAAAGAACATTAACTAAATTGAGGCATTCCAGAAAAGGAAACCACAATGGTGCAGGGACTGCATCAGAAAACATATGAGGACAGATTAATGGAGTTCAATATGTATACCCTAGAGCAAAGGAGAGACGTGATAAGATCAAAACATTCAAACACTTTAAGGACATTAACAAAGTGAAAGAGTCCTAACATATTTCAATATAAGAACAAGCATTTGTCAACAACACGAATGTTGATTGTGTTGGTCTGCTGAGCTCACAGAGTGAGCCTCTGTCACTGGTTCAGTCTGTTTGTCCCGGAGCTGCAGGCTGCTCTTTGTACTGGGCTGCCGCAATGCGTGGCACCCTGTTCTGCCGAGAAAAATATGCAGCTGTCTCGACAAACTCCACTGAGGGTGGCTCACTCCCGTCTCACTCGCTCATTCTGATTCTCCTGGCACTGCAGGCTGCCCCTTTTATACTTGCCTGTGTTGGTGGCTTTTTTTACCCGTGAAGAAATCACAGCTGTCCCAACAGAACTCCATTGAGGTGCTACTCCACCTGTCTCACTCACTCATTCAGGTTCTCCTGGCTGCAGAGCTGCTCTTTTGTACTGTGCTCCTGCCTCTGTTGGTGCACTTTTCTGCCCACAAACCAAAGCGCAGCAGTCCGACAGGCTCTGTTGAGCTCACTCCGCACTCATTCTGGTTTCCTGCTGCAGGCTTCTTGTAACTTCTGGGTGCCTGCATGCATTTGCCTTTTTCTGCCCACAGAGCAAATCTGCAGCGGTGCTAAAGCCCAGCTGAACTCATGACTCCACCTCCATCACGTGATTGTTCTGTCTCCTGACAGTGCAGGCTTCCCTTTTGTACTGAGGCCTGCCTGCATTGGCTGCTCTTCCTGGCCAGAGAAATCTGAAACCGGTCCGACACAGCTACACTGAGCTTGCTCACTACCCTCTGTCTCACATTCTGTTTCTGCCCGTGGCTAACCACCCTTTGTACTGAGCTACTGCCTACAGTTGCCCATTTCTACAAAAAAATCTGCCAGTCATTAGGCTCGTGAGCTCACTCCCACCTCTGTCCTCACTCATTCTGTTTCTCTTAGGCGCGCCGGGCACACTTTGCATGGGCTCTGGCTGTGTTGGCAACTCTGCCACAAAGAAACAGCTGTCCCGACAGAGCTTTATTGAGGTAGCTCAGTCTCCCTCTCATCCTCATTCTGGTTGTCAGGCTGCAAGCTTTAACCCTTTTATCGGGGCTCCTGCCTGCATTTTAGCCTTTTCTGCAAAAAAACCAGCAGTCCTGACAGGCTCAGTTGAGCTCAATAAGTCCCCCTTGTCTCAATCGCTCGTGCTGTTTCTCCCACTGCTGCAGGCTGGCCTTTTGTACTGGGCTAACCTGAAGCAACACCACCTAACACAAGAAATCCGCAGCAGTCACACAGTGCTTCTTTGAGTTAGCTCACTCCTTCTCTCACTCACTCTCATTCTGTTCCCTCAGTACAGAGGCAGCGCTTTTGTAATAGCTCTTGTGTTGAGGCATTTGTCTGCAAAACAAATCCTGCAGTCGACAAATCATTTGAACTGTTCCTCCCCTTTTCATTCAACGAGCCCAATCTGTCCCAAATACAGTTCCCACAGTGACAAGTCTATTATCATGAGGTGCAAAAACATATTATACCAGGATGAAAAAAAGACATCTGTAGTGTTCATAATAGTTGAAAAATGCCACTGTTGAAATGTGAAGTGAAAGTATACAGATGTCTGGAAGCAGTTGCAGGACATGCTGGCTGCAACCATCGCTCAGTACTATAGAAGCCATTGTGCACCACAATTTGAATTTTAGGAAAAAGTGCAGCTGTCAAAGTGTGTAGACTACCAGACTCCTGACAAAGGGTGTACCCAACCATTACACAATGCCATGTGTCCGAGATGACCAAGACTGCCTGAACGAAATCAGTGGTTCATGTGATGGAACTGAATTCAGCTACCATCAATCCCCAAGGACAAGATAGAGAAAAACACATTCAACTGCCTCTGGTATTCTGGTCCTCAAATGTCAAAGCATCTCGGCACCAGCCACTTCCAGCAGCGATGGAGAATAGTGGAGACATGAACCTGTTGGAATGCTTTGTGTACTTGGACAACATTGGTATGCTAAGGAGTAGAGGAACACAAACCAGGCTGTTCTGGACATAACAGACTGGAACTGTATACCTGAAGTTGCCCATGACAAGTAGGGTTCTTCAAAACCACAGTCAAGTGTGTGAGTCACATTATGTCCCAAGATGACATCAGAACAATCTCAGCTATATCAGACCATAGCCACATCTAAAACCCCAAGTTCTTTCTCATTCTCTTTGGACAGGCCAAGCAGCATGAACTGAAAGCTAAAGAAATGCGTACAAAAAAAATGACTGCATAAAGCAGGTGAGAGAGTAATGGTGTTTTTTTATAGTGTCCATAACCTGAGATAATGTACTAAGCCAAAATTCAGACTTAAATAATGGCCACAGACACAAAACAGTGGTCTATATGAGTTACTGGAGAATTTTCATGACAACATGGTTGAAAAAGGATCTTGGTAACGCGACTTGGTACTATTACGACAGTAATGGAGGACAATACATTTGGAATAAGAAGCTTGAACTTGTGACCTTTCATGACGACCAATGGATCTTTGAATGTTGGTTAATTCACTGCATTGACATTAGTGATACTGAATAGTAGTCTGTTTACTACAAAGTTGCCAAATATGTCCGGAAGCGGCTACACAACACTGCAACAGAGCACTAATAGCATGATTGCTTTTCAGTTCAATTGATTAATTTTATTTCACCTGGAATACCATCGAACAAACTCATTTAAAGTGGTCCGGTGGACATATCACATAGTATAGACATCATAACAAACTGTGCATTTACAAGACCAACAAATTGAGACAAAAAAAAAAAAGTGTCAATTTTAAAAACAGGTAGACAACATAGAGGAAGCATTCATATAAGTTTTCAAACCATGGATGCACGGGTGGGAAACAGAAAGGGTGATGCGTGGGTAGAACAATGCAAGGGCAAGGACACATAGGGATCAGCCATTGTTCGCTAAGGGTCACTGAATAGAAGTGCAACATGGAATAACCATGGGAAGGGACGGGGCATTGGAGAAGAATGGGCAAAGTATCAGTCGTGGCGACTACCACTAGGGAAGGGGACTAAGTGCTGGTGATAGCAGACTGCTACAATATAGTCCAGTGCTAGAGAGGATAAGCCAGAAGGTTCTAGCAGTGAGAAGTGTTAGGAGAAGCAGTTACATGTTTCTGTGAAGCTGGCACAAGAGGTCTTGAAAATGTGCAGTCAACAACATGACTATATTACAGTAAATGTCAAATCTTTTAAAGTAATCATGACACTGTTTAGAAAGGTGACTGGAGCGACACTGGAATCTGAAAACCTGGCAGTGAGGATGAAGAACGAGCATAAAAAAATCCGATGAAGAACAGGTACTCATTCTTACCTGGGTATCCATTTATGTCCAAGCTAAGCAATGGCTGATTCAGACTTCACTTGACTACTGGGTAACAGTAGAGCTAGTTAACAGGGGAACCTATGCTGGGATACCCAAAGAGGACAGAACAGAACAACTAGCCAACACGAATAAGTATTTTATAAAATGGGAAAATATAAGTTATTGGTAAATGGTAGGTAGGTGGTCAGAGCGAATTTCCACACACACGGTGTGGGATGCCACACCCAGGCGAGCTGGGGGTTGTAAAGGCATCCGACACTAAAGTAATAAAATTCAAGATTATACTACCAACCTTTATTTTATATAATAATTGAGGATGGTTCTTACGTCACTACAGTATATATAAAATAAAATACATCTCTACAAACTGAGACTATTCAGCTTTCAATGTGGTCTAGCATCTGGTGAATAAAACCTATGTTTCCTTTGTAAAATTTTTTATTTTGGACAACCAGTATAACATTTTTTTAGACACGATAATCTTTTTATAAACAAAGTCTTACCACCGACTCGAGCAGTGGTGAACTGACACTGAGGGTGGTGCCAACAGAAGAAAGTGGTGCAACTGGCACATGTGCAAGTGAAAAACAACGAGTTTTCACAGTTATAACCAAAGTTTATACTAACATACTAATTGCCAGCAGATTGAGCCGTGCAGTCTGTGATCTCAAGACCTCAGATCTAGTTGAGTGCAGGGCCCCGCGTGTTCCGAAACCCCAATCATCCGCCACACCCTAACATGCATCATCTGATACAACCACTTTCTGTCTGTCCCACCCTCTTAAAGCCTTCCACGGTGAATCTCTGAACCAGCTGCCAGACAGTGTGTTCAAGGGTCCCCCCTTCAGTGAAAACCTCCCCTCCCACCTCACATACCTTCAACTTCAAACCATGCCCTCTGGTGATACAGCCCTGCTTTAGTTTAAATCCCCTCCATGTTTACTCTATCTTGTCCCTAGGGAACGAAAACTAATCATGTCCCCGTCTCTCCTCTCCTCAATGAAAAGGCAGAACTCATAAGTCTGATCTCATCGTCAAATCCCTAAACATAAAACATAGAACATAGAAGTGACAGCAGATAAGACCGCTTGGCCCACCAGTACCCATTTCCGACCTGATGGATAAGCTGCAGGTTCTGGTAACAACAACCTACTTCTTCATACCCCACCTAAATTGCCTTATGACTGTCCCATGCATTCTGAATCCCACCAATGTTTTGACTCCAACCCTCTTGGACTTTGTTGACTCCTTGAGGTACCCGAAAGTTTCTATCATCCCCTCTCCTCCTTTCCTCAGCTATACATATTAACTCCTTAAGTCTCTCTTCATGTTCGGTGCAGACCACCATTTAGTTACTCTATGGACAGCTTCCTCCTGTATATATCTTTGTGGAATTGGGTCTCAGAATGAGTACTCAGATGGGGTCTCACTAACTGTCATACAGGAATAATAACTTCCTATCTAGTTCCCGGATGGCTACCCACTTCTATATCTGTGATTCTCTTCATCTCCATTTGAGAGAACCAGGTCTGAAGATTGTTCCTCTTGAGTGGGCTCCAGTACTAGTTGTCTAGGCATGTCCCCAAGGCATCTAGAATAACCTCACTCTTAGAAGTGGCTGCTGTAACTGCACTCCAGTTAACATCTGGCATATTCAGATCATGCATCAGCAATTATCTCCTTTCTGCCATACTAAGTATACTTTCTATTTTCTTGTCCATTTCTCCACCTGAGAAGGGGTCTATACAACCCTTGTGCGGATTGTGGTGCCATTGCCGGCTCCAAATCTAACCACAGTGCTTCTTCTCCTCCCTGTTTACCCTTTTGTTCTGTAGCTTTGATTCCTTCCCCTTATGTAAAGAGCTACTCCTCCTCTTCTTTTTACCCTCCCTGTCCCCTCCTGTAGGATAGTGTATGCTGGTATGTTTACATCCTGTCATGGTTTTGTGTGTGCTCATGTTTCTGTGATCGCCAATGACATCCCGATGTTCCTTCTCCATCAAGGCAACTAATTTAGGTGCTTGTTACTCAGACTGAGGCATTGTACTATTGCTCTCCATTTTTGATGGCTTTACATTCTGTTGCAGCATCCCCACTGACCTTTCTACCTCGGTCTTTTCCCATTTAGTACCCTGTTTTGTAGGAGAGGCTGGGATTTTCTGCTGCTTATCAGTGCCTCCCCTGACTAGTTTAAAAGCTTGGCAATGAAACATTTAAACCGATTGCTCAAAAGACTTGTTCCTTCCTGGACAGATGCAGACCATCTCTTTAGTATAGGGCTGGTGTCCCTCCAGGTGGAACCCCAGTCCCCAACGTAGCCAAACCCCTGTGCTCCACACCATTTTTTAAACCACTCATTAAACTGCATGGTGCAGTACCTTGCCTCACTCATGCCTATTTACAGGCAGCACCTCTAGAAGGATACTGTGTGTGCTACTTGTCTTAGGCCCTCCCCAGTTCTACAAAGTCCTCAGATCATCTTAGTTGCCCTCCTCTGTACCCTCTCCAGGAGCTGTATGTCCTCAAGTGTGTCTCCAGTACTGTACACAGTACTCAAGGTGTGGTCTAACCAGTCCATTGTACAGTGGCAGAACTACTTCCTGCTCCTAGTAAGTGATCCTTATGATGTATCCCCTCAACTACTGTTCCCATCTTGGAGTCATGTGCGAAGAGACTCATATCACACTCTATACTCTCCTGATGTCTGATATGTTATAGTTATAGGCAAATTATAACTGGGTTCTCTCGGAGGAACACTACCGAGGTGTTATAAACCTATAAAACAATGAGCTCCAGTTTTTGAGTTTACCCCTTTAAAGGATGCAAGCCTGTCTGAGAGGTGATTTTGAGCATTTTAGTGAAACTGTTTAGGTTCCAAGCATTCAATGTTTTTGTTTTTTTGATTAGTACATGGTCCAGTGAGTTGAGGGCCGTGGACAGGTCAGTGATACAGCACCTGTCAGCAACGCTCAAACCCATGTCAGTTTGATTCATACCTTCAGCAGCTCTTTGTGGTGCCAGGCAGGGACTGAAGTTGACTAGTGGGTTTAAGAGCCTCATTCTGTGACTATCCGTATATGCTTGAGTGCGAACTATGAGCTTCTCTGGGCTTTACAACCACTGGGAGCTAGGAAACAGTGCAATAATTGCCAATTACATTGTTGTGCTACTTTGGATTGTGGTAATCTCTGCCTGCTTTCATTCTGTGGGAGTACCCTAGCATTAGTGAGACATGAAATAGGTATGCCAGGGGCTAGACAACAATGGGCATACTAGTCATAGAAAATTTTAGGATGCCATCCGGGACCATCAGCTTTGTTTGGGTCGATTGTCAGCATAACTTGATAACATTAGACACTATGATAGACAGGTAATTGTGATTGATACTCCTCTGTGGCATAGCCAGATTTGGCTGTTTGGGCATCATTGTCGGAAGGCTAAATCAAGGTTCACCATGCCCATTCTGATTGCTTCCCATTTGTTGGAAAGTAACATAGAATGGATACAAACAATATACATAGAAACATAGGCTTTGACGGCAGATAAGGACCACTTGCCCATCTAGTCTGCCCATTTCCCACCGACAGGATAGGTGCTGAGATCCTAGTTAACCAACAGCCTATTTCTTCATACCTCCCACAAGAATTGCCTTATGTCTGTCCCATTCTTTCTTGAAGTCTCCCACAGTTTTAGACCACACAACCTCCTCAGGAAGGCTGTTCCATGCATCCACTACCTCTATGAAATAATACTTCCTCACATTTCCCCGAGTCGTCCCACCTCTATCTTCAAATTGTGTACCCTTGTTCTTGCACTTCTCTCTTTCTGAAAGATGCTACCCTCTTGGACTTTGTTGATTCCACTGAAGTACTTAAAAGTTTCTAACATATGACCCCTATCCCTTCTTTCCTCAAGGGTATACATATTATGCTCCTTTAGTCTCTCCTCATATAGCTTCTCTTGCAGACCTTGCACCATTTTAGTTGCACTCCTCCTGGACTGCCTCTATCCTGTCTATGTCCTTGCAGAGATGGGGTCCAGAACTGGACGCAGTACTCCAGATGGGGTCTCACCAACTGTCTGTACAGAGGGATAACAACTTCCTGTTTTCTGCTGCTGATGCCTCTCCCTATGCATCCCAGTATACCCCCAGACCTCCCTACTGCCTTCTCACTTTGCTTGCTAACCGTAAGGTCATCTGATATGATTACCCCCAGGTCCCTTTCCTTTTTTGTTGTTGTTACTACCTCCTCCCCATTGTGTATTCTTCCCCTGTGTTCTTGCTTCCCAGGTGCATTACTTTGCACTTCTTTGCACTGAATCATAGCTGCCATGCTTGACCATTCCCTCCAGCCTTGCCAAGTCCCTTTTCCTCCTTTCCATGTGCCTCCTTGTTGTTATCAACCCTGTTGCAGATCTTTGTGTTATCTGCAAAAGGCTTCACTTTCCTTCCAGTTGCTCTGCAGTGTCACTGATGAAGACATTAAAGGACTGGACCCAATACGAACCCTCAAGGTACCCCACTAGTAACCCCTCTTTCTTCAAGTGGACTCCATTTACAATTACCTTCTGTGTCTTGTTGTTCGTGATAATTCTACCCAGGGACCCACTCCCAGGCAGGTTAATTTGACTATTAATCTTTTGTGTGGGACTGTGTCAAATGCCTTGCTAAAGTCTAGGTAGTCCATGTCCATAGCCCCTCACTGGTCTACTACTTTGGTCACCCAGTCAAAGCAATCTATTAGATTAGTCTGACATGACCTTCCCGCTGTGGACCCATGCTGCCTTGGGTCCTGTGCCCCACTGGCCTCTAGGTACTCAACTGTTCTTTCCTTCAGTAGTGACTCCATCACTTTCCCTACCACAGAGGTCAGACTGACAGGTCTGTAGTTTCCTGCCTCTGTCTTGGTCCCACTTTTTGAAGGGAATCATATCCAGTCCTCGGTACCACACCATCCTCCCATGATTTGATTAAAAGAGTAGCCAGTGGGTTCACTAGTTCCTCCTTTAATTTTTATAATTCTGGGGTGAATTCCATCAGGACCGATTGCTTTGTCCACCTTATTTTAATAATTTTGCAGAACCCTTTCTTCTGTGAAAGGACTGGGATCAACCCCCTATCAAGAGTGCTTCTGTTAATTGGATCGAGCACTTCCCTCCTCTTTGTGAATATTGCTTAGAAATATTCGTTTCAGAATTGTGCTTTTCACTGTCCCCTCTGCCCACCCACCTTCATTCTATTCATCCTCACTATCCTCCCATTGTCTTTTTTATGCCCTGATGTACCTATAAACGGTTTTATCCTCATTCTTAACTGAGTTGGCTAGCTTTTCCTCAGTTTGGGCCTTGCTATTCTGACTTCCTCCCAGCTTCCTTCTGCCTTAACTGGTACAGCTCTTGTCCTGCTCCTTCTGTGTTTTCTTATACTTCCGAATGCTATCTTTTCTTCCTGACTTTCACAGCCACCTCTTTGACAACCATAGTGGCTTTCTTCATTTTGATTTGTTTATTTGCCTCACACAAAGGCTTGTTGCCTCTGTGATGGCAGTTTTGATGATTCCCCATTGTTGCTCAACACCTCCTTCTAGCCTGTTTGCGAGTGCTTTCTGAGGCAGTCTCCCTATCTTGTCAAGTCAGCCCTCCAAGTCCAGTACCTCACTTTGTGATGGCTGACTTGTAGCTGAGTTTAACGTGAACCACACTGTTAGATGGTCACTTGTTCACAGATGGCAACCCACTTATAGATCTGAGATTCTCTACTGCCCCATTTGAGAGTCACAGGGATTTCAGGTGCTCCCTCACGAGTGGGTTCGAACCTAGCTGTCTGAGGCCTGCCACCTGTAGGGAAACATCAAGAATGGCCCTGCTCTTGGATGTGGCTGCAGCAAATGTGCTCCAGTTAACATCTGGCACATTCAGGTCTCCCATCAACAGTATCTCCCTTCTCTGCCATCCTAAGAATGCAGTCTATCATATCCTTGTCCATTCCCTACCCCTGACATGGGGTCTGTACTCAACCCCATGCGGATTGTGGTGCCCTTCCAGTCTCCAAGGTGTCCCACAGTGCCTACTCTCTCCCCTGTTTACTCTTTGTTCAGTTGCTTTTATCCCTTTATATAGAGAGCTATTCCTCCACCCCCTCTTCTCCCCTGCCTGTCTCTCCTGTAGGCTATGTACCCTGGCATTTCAACATCACAGTCGTGGTTCTCTGTGTACCATGTTTCTGTGACTGCTATGATATCCAGGCATCCCTCTTCCATCAAGGCCGCCAGCTCAGGGAGCATGTTGCCCAGACTACGGGCATTGGTACTCATTAGCCTCCATTTCCTGATGGCCTTACTCCTTTTTGCCCCATCCCTGTCCTTCTTGCCTTTGTCACTTTCTCCATTTACCTCGCCCTTCTCCTATCAACACTTCTATGTTGGTGTTTGCTGCACTTACTACCATGATTGTTTGGGGGTTAGGATTTCACTGCTCTTTCCAGTGCCTCCTCTCATGGCAGTTTAAATGCTTGCCATGAAGCATTTAAACCTCATCATCTAGGATCCTGGTTCCCCTCCGGACAGATGCAGCCTATCATGCCAGTATAGGCTTAGCACTCCAGGTGGACTCAGTCCCCATGAAGCTAGTCCCAGAGCTCTGCACCAGTTTTCAACCACTGATTGAACTCCATGGTGCAGAACACCCTAGCATCTCCTCGCCATAGATGGTAGCACCTCCGAGAAGGTTATCACGCTGCTTACTTGTCTAAAGCCCCTCCTCAATTCCACAAACTCTTCCTGCACTTCTGTAATCCCTTTCTTAGCCTGTCATTTGTCCCTAGGTGGACAATGACATCCAGCTCCTTCCCATGTGCAGCTTGCTCCTGCAATCCTGAGGATTCGCCCATGTCCCGGCAAGCCATGGTGCCAGGCAGGCACCTCATCTACCTCTCGCCTTCCTCCCCAGTTCTACCTTCCTAATAATGGTGTCCCCACTAGAGTTGTTTCCTTTGCGAGGGTCCCCTCCACTCTCCTGTGGGTCTTCTTGTGGAGGTTCCCAGCATCCTCCTTGGTCTCACTGTGGTGCCCATAGAGGAAACCACACATATAGGTAAGTAGTCAGCAGTAACATCTGGGTCAGTGGCTGCAATATTTGAAGGGAAGTAGTTACAGATCAGAGCCAGTGGCTCTGGCAGTCTTTCATTTGTTTCAGAAGTCTCTTGGGTTATAGTGCTATGTACAAACTTCCCAGAAAGGAAATGTGACTTAGCCTTTTTACCTGCAATGTACAGGAGTTCCTCAGGTGCTTAAACTTTTAATTGTTGGACATTTTGCTTTATACCAAGATTGTTTTTCTGTTTATGTAGTTTATTTAGTGTGATAGTGTTCCAGTGTGCATTTCCCACTTTTCTTTGTATCGTGGAAGTGCATGTTTGTTTTATAATTCTAGAATTGCTGTTTAAAGAATGGCCAGGTATCAATTATATTTGGAGTTAAGTGAGCCTTCCCCATTAGAGTAGTTTGAACCTTGCATAGCCAGACTTTTTAAGGATCTTAATTATGTATTTTTGCATGACCCGTGTTGTTTACCTTCTGATCCAAAGACATCACTGAGATCCTCTGCCTAGTCGGGGAGGACACCACAGTGAGCAATTTGATCAGGTCTGAAGGTAAAATTAGATTCAGCACTGAGGTGGAAGTTATGTTACACATCGATTCTTGCAGGTTCTCGATTAACTGTATCAGACTAGTTGAGACTACACTATGCAGGCAGTAGGAGCTGTCTAGTGTGAGCCAGTTTAGACTGACTTCACTCATTATGAGAAGCTCATGGCTGGACACATATGTGCTGTATAAAGACAATCGAGCAGCAAGTTATGCTTTGCCAGTTCACATGGGGGGCGGCTCGGAAGCAAGCAATAAGTAGGATGGGTTTTACACTGGTTTGGAACTCACATTTTATGATTGTTGTCAGCTATGGCGGCCCCTGGAGTCCATGCGCTTGATTTTCAAAGCCCCTGATGTCCACAAGCCCTGGGTGTGCCAAAGATATGGTGCATGGGGATTGTGCCATTCTCCCTGCCCATCAATCGGGAGTTGCAACCCGTGCACCAGGTGCCACGAGTTAAGCCAGCTTTTACTGGTCTAGCTTGCAGCATTCCCAGGGGCTGATTTTACAGAGCTTGCAACAGACATTTGGTGCAGGCTGCCCTATGTAACATCCAGTCCCCTGGGGTTACTTAGAATCCTATTAGTACTAGTGTTAAGGCAGGTAGAAAAAGAGGCTAGTAAGGAGCTAATTATGAAAGGCTTACAAATGACATCATTGTGTACTAGCTAGCCTGGAGTGAGATGATATATCATTTAGAACTCTAGCAGCATATACATTTTTGATAAGCCGCTCAGGGAAGTTTTAGAACATTCAGTTAGTCTGAATTTGGAAGTCAGAGTGGTAGGAGGTCTGCCAGTTGGGGCTCTGTCACAGAGGACCCTGTGTTTCTCAGTCTAGTTTGGATTACATCTCCAGTTGCCAGTGAAGTGGTGGAGACCTTTCTCCAGCAGGATTCCTGATTTGCACTCCAGGGGAGTGAAGGACTGCCACCAGTGGATCAATGGGGCAATCCTTTGAAGGTCCTAGTATGTGTACAGCATGCTTTGGGGAAGGACATTGTGTGATAAATGATGACAAACTACCGTGGAAAAAGGGTGCTTTATGGGTTGTTTCTATGCCTAAAGGAAAGTGCAACTAGTCTGTGAGTACAGAATGGAGACAAGTTCTCAGATTTAGGTGGTTGTCTAGGGTGTGTGTTGCCAAGATAAGGCTAGATCACACCAGTCAGGACCACTGTTCACCCTAAGTGTGTTAATAAAGTTATGAAAAAAAGTTTGAGTCTTTGGCAATTCAGTGGGACTAAAGGCATCTTTGGTGAAACCCTGAAGGAATGGCAGACTGTCGGTTGGGGCAAAGGGTGGAGGAACACCATCTGGAGTCTACAAGGCAGGGATAACTGGTACATTCAGGCAAGGTTCTGATGAGGCTAATGCCCAGGATGAAAATTAAATATGGTAATCAGGTCGCAGTTGGACATGAAATATGTTTGGAAATGGCTCACCAATGTGGACTGCCACAAGCATCTAAATTGGAAATGGAAACCAGGGAAGAGTACACAGTGGGGGTGAGACACTAACAACAACAAAAATGAAAGGGACCTGGAGTTAGTCATATCCAGATGACTTAAATGTGTGCAAGCAATGTCAGATGGCAGTAAGGAAGAGCTGGGGGATATTGGGATGTATAGGGAGAGGCATCACCAGTAGAAAACAAGAAGTTATCTTCTGCATAGACAGCTGGTGAGAAGCTATCTAGAGTACTGCATGCAAGTTCTGGAGACCAAATCTCAGCAAAGACAAACAGGATGGGAAGCTGTCCAGAGGAGGGTAACTGAAATGGTGCAGGGTCTGCACTGGAAGACATATGAAGAGAGACTTAAGGAGCTTAATATGTATAGCCTTGAGGAAAGGAGGGAAAGGGGGACATGATAGAAACTGTCCAGTACCTCAAGGGAATCAACAAAGTCCAAGAGGGTAGCATCTGCGTTGCTGCCTTCTTATGCCCACAAAGAAACTTAGAGCAATTACAATACAGCTCCACTGCGCTCGCTCACTCTGGTTTTCCTGCCACTACAGGATGCCCTTTTGTACTGTGACCCAGCATGCATTTGTAACCCCCCTGCAAATGGGGGTTCCCAAAAGACTTCCAGGAGCTTGCTTGAATGCTCCAAGCCTGAATGGTGTTTGGCGTTTAAGCCATTTATCAGTGAGTGATTTTAGAGCCTCTGGTACTGTCTCTTTAAGAGCTGTCTGCTTGCAGACATAATTAGTTTGTATGGGGGGACTGTGTGCTTCTCTGTTTGAGTACCACTCGAGCTGCTGCTGATTCACTCCATTTTGCAGTCACTAGGAGTGCAAAGGAACCTATCTGAAAGATGTAACTGTTTGCCAGAAATCATGTAGAGTAATAATGAAAATACAGTTTGTCTAACCTGCTTTCTTTGCAGTCAGAACTGTGTCTGCCTAGTTCTCTATTCTGGTTTTGAACTGCTAAACTGACCAATCAGTGTGGGTAAGCTAGCTCAAATGGTGCCTTGACGAATCAGAACTTGGCTCATAATCTGAGCCAGCACAAGAGGATTGCATGGGCAGTTGACTGGGAGATGTAGTTTAGACTTGAGTGCCTTTTTGGACCAACAGCAGCAGTCTATTGTGAGTGACAGCCAATCCAGTCAAGAACTGGGAGGAACTCAAAGGAAGTGCCCGGTTTGTCTGTTGGAGTTTTAGTTTGCTTTGTGAGTGAGGAAAGAAACCCTATTAACATGAGTGCACAGTTTCAGTCAAAACATGTGTAAGGCATAGGTAGCGGTCTGCAGCTTGTGTAACTGTTTGTTAGGACTGAATCCGTCCTGTGAAAAGAATCAAAGGATCTCTGAAGAGTAGAAACCAGGCTCACCCTGTAGAAGACTGAAGAAATTGTTGAATTGCATTCGGTCTGTCAGGAACTGAATCTGTGTGTTCTCCCGGTATTGTGCAGTAATGCGATCGGATAGAGAAGCAGCCTGCCTGGTATAGTACTTTCTTTTTTTACCATATAAATGTGTGAAGAGTCTCGTGGAGCTCAAAAGTAGCCTGTTGACGTTGAAGGACCCTATCTTGTTTGTGAGGTCGTGAGTACTAATTCAGGGTCGCCTCCTCGTTGAATTGCACATTAAATCCAAATGGAATCACTGTACTGCTGACTGTTTAAGCTAATTTTTCTTTTCACTGTGTGAAAGGGCCCTACCAGCTGCCACGGTTTGACCAGCCACCAGGCTTGGGTACCCAGGGACAGTAACTGGTAGGGATAGGCCTGTGCACAGAGCCATAGGTAGATAGTAAAGTGATAAGCTAATTAACCTGATTTCCCTGTCCTTGTTATATCCCCAAATAAATCAGAGCTGCTTGTTTCAGTAAAGTTATACTGCCTGAGGTATTTGTTCATGTTAAAGTACTGTACTGTGATTGTTGCACTGTATCTTATGTCCAGGAGGTCCCAGTGCCGAACCAGACCTGGGGTAAGTGTATACTGTGAAGGTAATTCTGATATATTGTGGGGCCACTAGTGGGAAGAAAGGGGTTGCAGTGTCCCAGAGGGTGTGACCAAGTTAGTTTAACTATTGCAAACCCTGACCTCTGGGTGGAGGCACCCGCCATTGGATCCAGGCCCCTCAACCTGTTAGTGGCAAATCAGGCAGGGGTAGTAGCCCCTGGGATAACGCCATCTAGGGGTTACACATTACTGCCTTTTTATAGCCACAAACAAATCTTCTGCAGTACCAACTGAGCTCTGTTAAGTTCACTGAGTCCCCCTTCCTCAGTCTCTCATTCTGTGGCTCCTGGCATGCAGGCTTCCCTTCTGTACTGGGCTCCTGCCTCTGTTGGTGGCCCTTCTGCCCACAAAGAAATCTGCATCAGTCCTGACACAGGTCCGTGGGTTTGCTCACTCCCTTCTCTCTCATTCACTTGTTCTTTTTCTGCCGGCGCTGCAGGCTGGTCTTTTGTACTGGGATCCTGCCTGTGTTGCTGCCTTTTCTGCCACAAAATCTGCTGCTGTCACGATAGAGGCTCCTTGAGCTCCTCACTTCCCCTCTCACTCACTCATTGCATTTCTCCTGGTGTTGCAGGCTGCCCTTTTGTACTGGACTCCTGCCTGTATTGGCATCTTTATCTGCCCGCAAAGAAATCCGCAACTGTCCTGACAGAGCTCCATGGTAGCTCGCCCCCTGTCTCACTCACTCATTCCGGCTTTCTCCTGGGGTGCAGGCTACACTTTGTACTGGGCTCCTGCCTGTGCTGGCGCCTTTTTCTGCCCACAGAAATCAGCAGCAGTCCCAAAGCTCCATTCAGCTTGCTCATTCCCCTTCTCTCACTCACACATTCCGTTTCTTCCGGCGCTGCGGCTTCCTTGTCTACTGGGCTCCTGCCCGCGCTGCTGCCTTCTTATGGCCATAAAGAAACTTGCAGCACTTACAATACAGTCCACTGCGCCCGCTCACTCTGGTTTTCCTGCCACTACAGGATGCCCTTTTACTGTGACCTGCATGCATTACTGCCTTTTATGCCCACAAAAAATCTTCTGCAGTACCAACTGAGCTCCGTTAAGTTCACTGGGTCCCTCCCTCAGTCTCTCATTCTGTGGCTCCTGGCATGCAGGCTTCCTTCTGTACTGGGCTCCTGCCTCTGTTGGTGGCCCTTCTGCCCACAAAGAAATCTGCAGCAGTCCTGCACAGGTCCGTGGGTTGCTCACTCCCTTCTCTCTCATTCACTTGTTCTTTTTCTGCAGGCGCTGCAGGCTGGTCTTTTATACTGGGATCCCTGTGTTGGGCCTCTTTTTGCCCACAAAATTGCTGCTGTCACGTAGAGCTCCGTTGAGCTCACTCACTTCCCCTCTCACTCACTCATTGCATTTCTCCTGGTGTTGCAGGCTGCCCTTTTGTACTGGGCTCCTGCCTGTGTTGGCATCTTTATCTGCCCGCAAAGAAATCCGCAGCTGTCCCGACAGAGCTCCGTTAAGGTAGCTCGCTCTCCCTGTCTCACTCACTCATTCCGTTTCTCCTGGCGGTGCAGGCGACACTTTTGTACTGGGCTCCTGCCTGTGTTGGCGCCTTTTTCTGCCCACAAAGAAATCAGCAGCAGTCCCAAGAAAGCTCCATTCAGCTTGCTCATTCCCCTTCTCTTTCACTCACTCATTCTGTTTCTTCCGGCGCTGTGGCTTCCCTTGTCTACTGGGCTCCTGCCTGCGCTGCTGCCTTCTTATGGCCATAAAGAAACTTGCAGCACTTACAATGCAGCTCCACTAAACAACTCACTCTGGTTTTCCTGCCACTACAGGATGCCCTTTTGTTCTGTGACCCAGCATGCATTACTGCCTTTATGGCCACAAACAAATCTTCAGCAGTACCAACCGAGTCTGCTAAGTTCACCGACTCCTCCTCCCTCACGCCTGCTCTGTGGCTCTGGCACTGCCGGCTTCCCTTCTGTACTGGGCTCCTGCCTCTGTTGGTGGCCTCTTCTGCCCAAAGAAATCTGCAGCAGTCCTGATACAGGTCCGTGGAGTTTGCTCACCCCTTCTCTCTCATTCACTTGTTCTTTTTCTGCCGCGCTGCAGGCTGGTCTTTTGTACTGGATCCTGCCTGTGTTGCTGCTCTTTTCTGCCCACAAAATCTGCTGCTGTCACTGAGCAGAGCTCAGTTGAGCTCACCTACCCTCTCACTCACTCATTGCATTTCTCCTGGTGTTGCAGGCTGCCCTTTGTACTGGACCCTGCCTGTGTTGGCATCTTTATCTGCCCGCAAAGAAATCCGCAACTGTCCTGACAGAGCTCCGATAAGGTAGCTCGCTCTCCCTGTCTCACTCACTCATTCCGTTTCTCCTGGCGGTGCAGGCTACACTTTTGTACTGGGCTCCTGCCTGTGCTGGCGCCTTTTTCTGCCCACACAGAAATCAGCAGCAGTCCCAAGAAAGCTCCATTCAGCTTGCTCATTCCCCTTCTCTTTCACTCACACATTCCGTTTCTTCCGGCGCTGTGGCTTCCCTTGTCTACTGGGCTCCTGCCTGCGCTGCTGCCTTCTTATGGCCATAAAGAAACTTGCAGCACTTACAATACAGCTCCACTGCGCTCGCTCACTCTGGTTTTCCTGCCACTACAGGATGCCCTTTTGTACTGTGACCCTGCATGCATTACTGCCTTTTTATGCCCACACAAAAATCTTCTGCAGTACCAACTGAGTCTGTTAAGTTCACCGACCTCCTCCTCCTCACGCCTCGCTCTGTGGCTCCTGGCGCTGCCGGCTTCCCTTCTGTACTGGGCTCCTGCCTCTGTTGGTGGCCTCTTCTGCCCACAAAGAAATCTGCAGCAGTCCTGACACAGGTCCGTGGAGTTTGCTCACTCCTTCTCTCTCATTCACTTGTTCTTTTCTGTGGCGCTGCAGGCTGGTCTTTGTACTGGGATCCTGCCTGTGTTGCTGCTTTTTCTGCCCACAAAAATCTGCTGCTGTCACGAGCAGAGCTCCGCTGAGCTCACTACTCCCCTCTCACTCACTCATTGCATTTCTCCTGGTGTTGCAGGCTGCCCTTTGTACTGGACTCCTGCCTGTGTTGGCATCTTTATCTGCCCTCAAAGAACCGCAACTGTCCCGACAGAGCTCAAGGTAGCTCGCCTCCCCTGTCTCACTCACTCATTCCGCTTTCTCCTGGCGGTGCAGGCTACACTTTTGTACTTGGCTCCTACCTGTGTTGGCGCCTTTTTCTGCCCACAAAGAAATCACAGCAGTCCCAAGAAGCTCCATTCAGCTTGCTCACCTCTTCTCTTTCACTCACTCATTCTGTTTCTTCCGGCGCTGTGGCTTCCTTGTTTACTGGGCTCCTGCTGCCGCGGCTGCCTTCTTATGGCCATAAAGAAACTTGCAGCACTTACAATGCTCCACTGCGCCTCTCACTCTGGTTTTCCTGCCACCACAGGATGCTCTTTGTACTGTGACCCTGCATGCATTACTGCCTTTTATGCCCACAAAAAATCTTCTGCAGTACCAACTGAGTTCATAAGTTCACTGGAGTCCCCTCCCTCAGTCTCTCATTCTGTGGCTCCTGGAATGCAGGATTCCCTTCTGTACTGGGCTCCTGCCTCTGTTGGTGGCCTCTTCTGCCCACAAAGAAATCTGCAGCAGTCCTGACACAGGTCCGTGGAGTTTGCTCACTCCCCTTCTCTCTCATTCACTTGTTCTTTTTCTGCCGGCGCTGCAGGCTGGTCTTTTGTACTGGGATCCTGCCTGTGTTGCTGCCTTTTTCTGCCCACAAAAATCTGCTGCTGTCACGATAGAGCTCCGTTGAGCTCACTCACTTCCCCCCTCTCACTCACTCATTGCATTTCTCCTGGTGTTGCAGGCTGCCCTTTTGTACTGGACTCCTGCCTGTGTTGGCATCTTTATCTGCCCGCAAAGAAATCCGCAACTGTCCCGACAGAGCTTCGTATGCAGCTCGCCTCCTGTCTCACCCACTCACTCATTCCGCTTTCTCCGGCGTGCAGGCTACACTTTTGTACTGGGCTCCTGCCTGTGCTGGCGCCTTTTTCTGCCCACAAAGAAATCAGCAGCAGTCCCAACAAAGCTCCATTCAGCTCGCTCATTCCCCTTCTCTTTCACTCACTCATTCCGTTTCTTCCGGCACTGTGGCTTCCCTTGTCTACTGGGCTCCTGCCTGCGCTGCTGCCTTCTTATGGCCATGAAGAAACTTGCAGCACTTACAATACAGCTCCACTGCGCTCGCTCACTCTGGTTTTCCTGCCACTACAGGATGCCCTTTTGTTCTGTGATCCAGCATGCATTACTGCCTTTTTATGGCCACAAACAAATCTTCAGCAGTACCAACCGAGCTCCGTTAAGTTCACCGACTCCTCCTCCCTCACGCTCTCGTTCTGTGGCTCCTGGCGCTGCCGGCTTCCCTTCTGTACTGGGCTCCTGCCTCTGTTGGTGGCCTCTTCTGCCCACAAAGAAATCTGCAGCAGTCCTGACACAGGTCCGTGGAGTTTGCTCACTCCCCTTCTCTCTCATTCACTTGTTCTTTTTCTGACGGCGCTGCAGGCTGGTCTTTTGTACTGGGATCCTGCCTGTGTTGCCGCCTTTTTCTGCCCACAAAAATCTGCTGCTGTCACGATAGAGCTCCATTGAGCTCACTCACTTCCCCCCTCTCACTCACTCATTGCATTTCTCCTGGTGTTGCAGGCTGCCCTTTTGTACTGGGCTCCTGCTTGTGTTGGCATCTTTATCTGCCTGCAAAGAAATCCGCAGCTGTCCCGACAGAGCTCTGTTAAGGTAGCTCGCTCCCCCTGTCTCAGTCGCTCATTCTGCTTCTCCTGGCGCTGCAGGCTGCCCTTGTACTGGGCTCCTGCCTGTGTTGGTGGCTTTTCTGCCCACAAAGAAATACACAGCTGTACCTGATATAGCTCCCGCTGTGGTCGCTTCACTCACCTATATCTCACTCACCCTTGTTCTCTCAATGCTGCTCGCTGCTCTTCCATACTAAGCTACTGCCTTTGTTGCCACCTTTTTCTGCCACAAAGAAATCTGCAGCTGTCCCGACAAAGCTCTGTTGAGCTCACCTCCCTTCTCTTTCACTCACTCATTCAGTTTATTCGCGCTGCAGGCTGCCCTTGTCTCGAGACTCCTGCCTGTGTTGCTGCCTTCTTACGCCCAAAAGAAACTGACAGCAGTTACAACACAGATTCGCGAAGCTCGCTCACTCGCTCATTCTGGTTTTCATGCCACTCCAGGATGCCCTTTGTACTGTGCCACTGCTATTAATGCCTTCTTCTGCCCGCAAACAAATTTGCAGCAGTCCCAACAGAGCTCCGTTGAGTTCACCGACTCCCCCTCCCGCAGTCGCTCGTTCTGTGTCTCCTGGCACTGCATGCTGGCCTTTTGCACTGGGCTCCTGCCTGCATTTATGCCTTTTTCTGGCCAGAAAGAAATCTGAAGGAGTCCCAACAATGCTCCATTAAGCTCGCTCAATCCCCATCTGTCACTCATGCATTCCATTTCTGCATTATGTTTCTTCTGGTGCTGCAGGCTGCCCTTTTGTACTGGGCTCCTGCCTGTGTTGGCACCTTTTTCTGCCCACAACAAAATCCGCAGCTGTCCCAACAGAGGTCTGTTAAGGTAGCTCACTCACCCTGTCTCAGTCGCTCATTCTGCTTCTCCTGGCACTGCAGGCTGCCCTTTTGTACTGGGCTCCTGCCTGTGTTGGTGGATTTTTCTGCCCACAAAGAAATCCACAGCTGTCCCGACACAACTCCGTCGAGGTTGCTCACTCCCCGTCTCACTCGCTCCTTCTTGTTCTCCTAGCATTGTAGGCTGCTCTTTTGAACTAGGCTGCTGCCTCTGTTGGCACCTTTTTCCGCCCACAAAGAAATCTGCAGCAGTCACAACAGACCTCCACTGGGCTCGCTCACTACCACTCTGTCACTCGCTTGTTCAGTTTCTCTTGCAGACTGCACTTTTGTATGGGGCTCCTGGCTGGATTGGCACCTTTGTCTGTCCACAAAGAAATCCTAGCTCTCTCGACAGAGCCCGTTGAGGTTGCTCAGAGTCCCTCTCTCTCATGCTTTCATTGTGTTTGTCCTGCCTCTGCAAGCTGCCCTTTTGTTCGGTGCTTCTGCCTGCATTGGCGCATTTTTCTGCCCACAGAGAAATCGGCAGCAGTCCTGATAGAGCTCCGTTGAGATCACTAAGTCCCCCTGTCTCACTCACTCATACCGTTTTCTCCCACAGCTGTAGGCTGGTCTTTTGTACTGGGCCCCTGCCAGCACTGACGCCATTTTTGTGCACACAAAGAAATCCTGAGCAGTCATGGACGCACGGTGAGTTTGCTTACCCCCACCCTCAGTCGCCTCTACTTGTGTTTCTCCCAGTGCTGCAGGCTGCTCTTTTGTACTGGCCTCTTGTGTCGGGGCCTTTGTCTGCCCACAAACAAATCCTCAGCAGTTCTGACAGAGCTCAGTTGAGCTCAGTTACTCGCCCCTCTCACTCGTCGATCTTAATCTGTCCCAAACACTGATTTCCCAGAGTGACTGTTCTATTCTCCGGCCGGAGTGCAAAAACATAATTTAGCCAGGATGTGACAAATGACAGCTGTAGTGCTCATAAGGAGGTGTGAAAAAATGCCAGTGTTGAAAATGTGGTGTGACAATATTACAAATTTGCAAAGTTACAAGGGTGCGTGGAAACAGTTCAACGCACACTTGTAACACAGTCATGTTATGGAGTTTCGTCACCAAATTTCCAACATAGGGATTTTAAGACCTCTGCTCATGGAAAGTGCCACTGTCATTTTCTTAATCTGTCCTGAACACAGGTTTCCCACAGTGACCATGTGATTCTGTGCTGGAACTGTGAAAACACATTTCGGTCAGGATGTGAAAAATTACAGCTGTACTGCTTATAAGGAGGTGTGACCAAATGCCACTGTTGAAAATCGGGTGTGACAATATTACAAATCTGCAAAGTTACAAATGTGCGTGGAAAGTGCGCAACGCACACTTGTAACACTGTCAACTGATGGGCTATCATCACCAAATTTTCAACATAGGAATTTTAGGACCTCTTCTCATGAACAGTATCATTGTCATTTTCTTAATCTGTCCCAAATAGTGATTTCCCACAGCGACCCCGGAAGTGCAAAAACACATTTTGGCCATGATAGGAAAAATGACAGCTGTACTGTCATAAGCAGATTTAGGAAATGGAAATGTTGAAAATCTGGAGTGAAATATTATACTTGCGACTTACGAGAGTGCATGCCAACTGCACAGCATGCTCGTAACAGTCATTTAATGGAATACGGTTCAAAATTTTCAACATAGGCATTTTGGACCTCTGCTCATGAACATTATCATCGCCATTTTCTTAATCTGTCCCGAACAGTGATTTCCCACAGCAACCACGCTATTCAGCACCGGAGGCGCAAACACATTTTGGCCAGGATGTGAAAAGTGACAGCTGTACAGCTCACAGGGTGTAACAAAATGCAGTGTTGCAAATCTGGCATGAGAAAATATTACACATTGATTCACGAGCATGCGTAGCAACATCGCGCATACGCTGACGTCAGAAACAGTCGCTTTTTGGATTTTTACCAAATTTGTAAATATAGGCTTTTGAGAGCAATCTCATGAACATTGGCACTGTCATTTTGTTAATCGTCCCCAAAGGGTGATTCCGCAGAGTGACCATGAAACCACCTTTCCGGGCCGATTAACGCCATGACAGTTCAAGAATTCATGAGGAGGGGTCCCAAAAACCCCATGTTGAAAATTTGGTGAAAAAATTCCACAAAATGCCCGAGATATACATTAAAGTTGAAAAAACCTATTAATTGCGTTATACAGCTTACCGGCATTCCCTCAGTTCGCGGTCGTCTTTGAAGAGTGCAGACGTGTTCCCGGTCCAGCGAAGATCCTGGCGCTGAGCTCTGGAGGTAAGTATGGGGTGTGGGGAGGCTGGGTCGCGTGGGTGGGTCGGTTGTGGGAGGGGTTGGGGAAACTACGCAGGACCGCTTTTTTCAGGTACAAGAGCATTTTGAAAACGTCTGCGATGCTTTAAACGTTATAGGACATGTGGCATGCTGGGATGGGCTCCCAGCGTGCCACGAGTCTAGGGGACAGCAGTAGCCGACGGGTTGGGCACCCCGGGCCGGAAAACAATAAAAGAGAGACTCGGGGTTCCGCTCTGCCGATGGGGATTGGCAATTCTGCCGGCACACAAACCGGGAGGGGGTTTGAGACCAGGTCTGCGGCTAGGTTCATTAAAAGGGGAGTGGGTCATGGGATCCAAGGGGGAAAAGAAACCCTCTAACCCACCCACCGCTCCATTCAGATGGATGTTTTGTTAGTCGAGGAGCTCAGAGAGGAAGCAGCTGTAGGAGAGAGAGAGAGAAGACAGGCAGGGACTAGCCGGCAGGATATTTGAAAGCAATAGGTTTGGCTGCTTGAGGCAAAGGTTGATTTTAGATGCTGCCCGACAGCAGGAACACAAGGTGTGCAGTGAGTGCTTCAGCATCGGAAGAGTAAGAGAGGTGGAAATGCTAGCACAGGCAAAGGTGGAAGGGGTCTGGGCAGGTGCACGCTAACAGTGTGAGAATGACGTGAGTGCGCAAGGGGTTGAGCCATAGTCTGGAGAGATTATTTTCGGACCGAAGGAAATACAAAAGGTGCTGAAATTCAGAAAATGAGAGTAGGAAGGATAAGAAAGACAATGAAAGATGTAACAGCATAACAACATTGTGAGAAGGATACACAAATAACTATGTATGGTTGGGGTAAAAAAAAAAAATGGAGAAAGACTGACAGTGCAGCTTTAAAGGATGGTGATTCTATCATTGCAGCTTGTACCTTAATAGCTGAGGTTGGTAATATTACAGGAGCTCAAATAAATTTGAACAAAATGCATTGTGTAAGTATCGGTGGATTTTTGGCAGAATGTGAAGTGGTGGGAGGTCTGCCTGTTGACATGGTTCCCTGTTGCATATTGGGGGTTTATTTTGGGGGTCATAATATGGCGGAATATAATTGGCAACAAGCTTTGGTTAAAGGACAAAAGCTGGTAGCAGGTTGGAAAAGGTAGAAGCTGTCAAAACTGAAAAGGATATATCTGATTAAGACCTTTTTGCTTCCAGTCTTTTTATTTTTGAGTTCTGTTTTTTTGTTGCCACGGACTTTGGAGACCCAGTTGATGAATTGTTTTTTAGTAACTTTTGGGGGAGTCGTTTAAATCCAATTCAACAGAATATCTTATATTTGTCTGTTAAGGCTGGTGGGGTTTATATGGTTCATCCGGTTTTGTTCTTTTTTTCGGTTTTCTTGTATAGTATTATTGTGCCATTAATAAACGGATGTGCAAAAAGCTGGAGTTTTTCGGTCAAACCACAGGTGTCTAGTGTTTTGTCAGAATGGAGCTCAGATTCTTTTCAGCATAAGAATAAGACACACCCGAGAATGGCCTTCCGGTGGGAGGGAGTCTTTGATAAAATTAAATCTTGGCAAATTGGTGGGACTTCGGTAGGTCATTTTGTAAGGAAAGCTCTTTACATAGATGTTCTCCATAGCTGTTTTTTTGAATCTCCATTTTTTTGGATTTTCTTTGATTCATCAACAAGATATTTCTGATTATATTTCTGATTTGAGAATTCCAAAACATATTTGGGACACAGTTTGGTTGGGCCTTCATAACAGGGTGAATGTTCGTAGTAATCAGAAACATAAAAGTCTTCAGGAACGATATTGTCCAAGGGAGGGTTGTAGGGAGGAATAGGAAACTATGTTACATCTTTATAATGCATGGTAAGTGCCTATTAACCACCATAATCAGCAGTCACACAGCTTTGTTATGCACTGTTTAGAATTTTAAAAGTTGTTAACCACACGTTGGAACTTCCAAACAGTGGCAGAACAAAAAAGAATGCACCAGAGTTCTGTAATTCTCACACATAGAATGCAAACAGTGTTTTTTTGACCATACACTATAAAGATGATGGCTGGGGATCGGGTGACAACCATGCTGAAATCTCCTCTCATGGTTGCTAAGGCTACAGTAAACCTCTCGAGCTGCGCTCTCGAGGTTTACCATGTTGCCCTAGCAACCACTCGAGGTGATTACAGCGTGGTTATCACCCGATCCCCAGCCATTATCCTCTATATTTTCACTGCCCTTACGTGATGAAATTTTGGGATGTGGTTAAAAATCATTGGAAAAATAAGGTTTCTGTCCCCCCGACTATGGAGTTGCTATTTTATGGCATTTCTAGTATATCCATGCCTAAATATAGTCTTAGTACCTTGAGAATGATACACAGCCATTTTTTGTATTTGTTATGGATAAGTTGATGTAGATTGCTATTACAGCAGCAATCGATTTCTCCTGAGGAATTATTTTATATGGTAATCTCTGATTTACGGCTTTTACAGCATACAGAAACTTTGCATTTCAGTGCCAATTATTGGGCTAGTTTGTGGAACGGGTATGATTTTCTTTAAAGTTATTACTCTATAGGGTTTTCATGTTTTCTTTTTTGTTATATAATTTAAAAATTCTCTGTTTTTGATTGCTACAACCTCTTTCTTTTATTTAGATACTGGGCTTGTTATTTAGTAGCCTTCAATTTCTACTCCCCTACTCTATTGGTAGGGTGGGAGGGTGGTATTTTTTAGGAATTTTTATTTTCTGACTGGGGTCTATGTATGATGTTCTAAACCTTGAATTTATGATTTTTCCCTTTTATGTTGTATATTCCTGTTTTTTTACAGTATGAAGCACTACTCTGATGATAATTTTGTTTTTTTTCCTTTCTACATTTGTATGTAGCGCTATTGATTTGTCTATGAATTTGTGATATGAATAAAAAAAATTCCCCTACTCTTTTCAAGATGTGCCATGGGATCTTTAGCATCCACCTGAACTACCACCAGAACAGGCAGATGGGATCTTGGTTTAATGTCTCATCCAAAAGACAGCACCTCAGGAGTGCAGTACCCCCTCATGCTGCACTACAGTGTCAGTATTGGGATATTAACCTAAGTGCCTGGTGTGGGGATAGAACCCACAGCTTTCTGATCTCCCAGCCTCAGAGGTGAGTGTGCTACCTGCTGAGCCATCTTGGTGACCATTGACACAGCAGTAGTGCTAAGGAGAGGTTGGGTCTCTGCCTCTGCTGAACTGCTGCCACCTAGGTAACCATGGGTGGCAGCACAAGAGAAATAAGTAGGATTGGATCTGGATGATATCTGGCTCCGGGCCAGGCCACTGGCACAACAGTAGTGCTCAGGAGATGGTGGTTCACTGCCTCTGCTGCACTGCTGCCACCTAGGTAGCCGGGGAGGCAGCACAAAAAAATAAGCAGGTTAGGGTCTGGATGATGGCTGGCTCAGGGCCAGCCCATTGGCAAAACAGTAGTGCTCAGGGTAGGATGGGAAGCTGTCACCATAGCACTGATGCCACTTAGGTGACAATGTGATGTGTGTCAGCACAATGGAGATAAGCAGATTAGGTTCTGGATGATGGCTGGCACAGGTCCAGCCCAATTACACAGTAGTAGTGTTCAGGGGAGGTTAGGTCTCTGCCTCCACTGAACTGCTGTCACCTAGGTAACCACTGGTGTCAACACAAGAGAGATAAGCAGGTTAGGGTCTGGGTGATGGTTGTCTCAGGGCTAGCTCACTGGCAAAGCAGTATTGCTCAGGGGAGGATGGGTTGCTACCCCCATGGCACTGTTGCCACTTATGTGACCATGGGTGGCAGCCCAACAAAGATAAGCAGGTTAGGGTCTGGATGATGGTTGGCTCAGGGCCAGCCCATTGGCACAGCAGGAGTGCTCAGGGGAGGTTGCGTCCATGCCTCCACAGCACTGCTGCCACCTAGTAACCATGGGTGGTAGCACAACAGAGATAAGCAGGTTAGGGTTTGGATGATGGCTGGCTGGCTCAGAGCCAGCCCATTGGCACAGCAGTAGTGCTCATGTAGGGGAAGTGTGTCACTGCCCCTGTGGCACTGCTGCCATCTAGGTAACCATGGGTAACAGCACAAGACAGACAAGCAGGTTAGGGTCTGGGTGTGGCTTGCTCAGGGTAAGCCCACTGGCTCAGCAGTAGTGCTCAGGAACTATGGGTCACTGCTCCACGTGGCACTGATGCCAGTTAGGTGACCATGTGTGGCAGCACAATGGAGATAAGCAGGTTAGGTCTGGATGATGGGTGGCTTAGGGCCAGCCCATTGGCACAGCAGTAGTACTAGTCAGAGAGTGTGTCACTGTCTCTGTGGCATTGCTGGCACCTAGGTAACCATGGGTGGCAGCACAAGAAAGATAAGCAGGTTAGGATCTGGGTGTGACTGGCTCAGGGCCAGCCCATTGGCACAGCATTAGTGCTGGGGAGGATGAGTCACTGCCTCCGTGACACTGATGCCACTTAGGTGACCATGTGTGGCAGCACAATGGAGATAAGCAGGTTAAGGTCTTGATGGTGGCTGGCTTTGGGACAGTCTATTGGCACAGCAGTAGTGCTCAAGAGAGAGTGTGTCACTGCCCCATGACACTGCTGCAACCTAGGTAACTATGGGTGGCAAAAACAAGAGATAAGCAGGTTAGGGCCTGGGTATGGACTTCATCTGGACTTCAGCAAGGCCTTTGACACTGTGCCACATAGAAGACTATTGCACAAACTGGGGAATATGGGTGTGGACAGGACAGTAGTGTGGTGGGTAGGTAACTGGCTGGGCAGCAGGACACAGAGGGTGGTAGTAAACGGCTGTCACTCCACAGAGGGAAGAGTGACCAGTGGGGTACCACAGGGATCAGTGCTGGGACCGGTACTATTCAATATCTTCATCAGTGACATTGTGCAGGACCTAGAAGGCAGAATTTCACTGTTCGCTGATGACACAAGCTCTGTAACAGAGTAGACACACCAGAGGGTGTAGACAGAATGAGAAGGGACCTGCAGAAACTTGAAGAATGGTCAGGGGTTTGGCAGTTGAAATTCAATGCAAGGAAGTGCAAGATAATGCATATGGGGCACAAAACCCTGGCACAATATATCAGTTGGGGAGTGAGGATATAGCATGCACCAAGCAGGAAAGGGATCTTGGGGTAATCATCTCTGATGACCTCAAGGCAGGAAACAGTGTGATAAGGCAGCAGGTAAAGCAAATGGGATGCTGGGATGCATAGGCAGGGCATTGCCAGCAGGAAAAGGAGGTCATAATTCCACTATACAAGACACTAGTGAGGCCGCACCTGGAGTACACTGTGCAGTTCTGGAGACCTTACCTACGTAAGGACATAGACAGGGTAGAGAAGGTTCAGAGGAGGGCAACAAAGATGGTGCATGGATTGCATCACAAGTCCTATGAGGACATGTTGAAGGCACTGAACATGTACTCCCTGGAGGAGAGGAGGGAGAGAGGGGATATGATAAAGACATACAAGTATCTTACAGGGAGGAACAGGGTGCAGGAATGCACTATTTTTAAGTGAAAAAGATGTTCCAGGACTAGAGGGCATGGGATGAAGTTGGAGGGAGGACGATTCAGAGGAAACATGAGGAAGAATTTCTTCATAGAACGGGTGGTGGACAAGTGGAACACCCTGCCAGAGAAAGTGGTGGGGGCTGAAACAATCACGGGGTTTAAGAATGCATGAGATAGACATAAAGGAATTCTGGAGGTCAGGGGTAAGGGGCAACAGACTTCTTGGAAAACATAAACTGAACTTAGAAACTTAAATGGGCAGACTGGGTGGGCCATAGGCCCTTATCTGCTGACACTGTCTATGTATCTATGTATGGCAGCCTCAGAGCCAGTCCATGGGCACAGCAGTAATGCTCGGGGGAGGGTGGGTCACTATCCCCATGGCACTGCTGCAACTTAGGTGACCATGGGTGGCAACACAATGGAGATGTGATGACCAGGCTCCAGCAGGACTTCAATGAGGTCCAATGCTGGTTTTGTCCAAACCAGCTCTTTCTCAACACTAAAAAAAACATCTCCCTGACCTTCAGTACCAGGCAGAGACTATCTCAGATCCCTTCTTCCCTACCGTCCATGCCCTGGATGGGTCTCCCATTGAGACCTGCACCTCCTTCAGATATCTCAGGATATGACTTGACCAGCACCTTGATTTCTCTGTGCACATTGATGCCATCCACAAAAAGCTTTGCCCCAAACCGAGCACCCTGTACCAAAATCGTGATTGCATCCCGCTGCTGGCCCACTGCGCTATTATGCAAAAGATGATTCTCTCTATTTTTGACTATGGTGATGTAGTCTACAGCTCTGCCCCTAGATCCAATCTAACCAGACTGGACCCTCTCTTTCACTCCTTCTGTCATTTTGTCCTAGACTGCTCCTCCACTACCCACCACTGCACTCTCTACCAGGCCCTTGGCCTCCCCTCATTACAAGTTTGCTGACTCTGCCACTGTTGCAGCATTACAGCAAAATTCTGGGCCCAGACCCTTCCCCAGTATCTTACCTATGCCCTATCAGCTTCTGCACCTCCGACCTCCTCTCTCAGGAATTGTGACTCATGGCTCCTGTCTGTCCCACTCATGTCCACCTCAGCAGGTCAATCTGCCTTCTCCCACTGCTTGCCTAAACTATGGAGCTCCCTCCCTGCAATTATTCAGCACACCACCCCCAAGTCTGCTCTTCTCCTCCCTCCTCTATACTCACCTTTCTTCCACTTGCCCCTGTGCCCAGGATGGCCCACTGTGTTAGGACTTCAACTGTTCCCCCAGTGTCTGCAAAAATCAGAGCATGTTTGTAATTCATGTAATAATTTTTAGTACTTTTGTTAGTTGCCTGTATTTTATACCTGTCTTATTACTGTACCTGTATGTTACTGTGCGTCCATTCCCCTCTCCCCAGGTCACACCTGGAATTGAACAGTACTCTGCTCAGTGTGCCTTCCTGGTAAAACTCTTAAATAAATAAATAAATAAATAAGCAGATTAGGGTCTGGATGATGGCTAGATCAAAGCCAGCCCATTGGCACAGCAGTAGTGCTTGGAGGAGGTTGCGTCACTGCCTCAGCAGCACTGCTGCACCTGGTAACCATGAGTGACAACACAGGAGAGATAAGCAGGTTATGGTCTGGATGAAGGCTGGCTCTGGGCCAGCCCACTTGTGTAGTAGAAGTGCTCAGGGGATGGTAGGTCACTGTCTCTGTTGCACTGCTGCCACCTAGGTAACCATGGGTGGCAGCACAAGAGAGATGAGAAGGTTAGGGTTAGGGTTTGGGTGTGGCTGGCTCAGGGCCAGCCCATTGGCACAGAAGTAGTGCTGAGGGGAGGTGGGTTGCTGCCTCCATGGCACTGCTGCCACTTAGGCAACAATGGGTGGCAGCAGGACAGAGATAAGCAGGTTTGGGTCTGGTTGAAGTCTGTCTCCAAGCCAGCACATTGGCACTGCAGTAGTGCTCAGAGGAGGTTGCTTCCCTGCCACTGCTGCCACCTGGTAACCATGGGTGGCAGCACAACAGAGATAAGCAGGTTAGGATCTGGATGATGGCTGGCTCAGGATCATCCTGTTGGCACACCAATAGTGCTCAGGAGAGATTAGATCTCTGCCTCTGCTGCACTGCTGCCACCAAGGTGACCATGGGTGGCAGCACAACAGAGATAAGGAGGTAAGGGTCTGGATGATGACTGGCTCAGAGCCAGTCCATTGACACAGCAGTAGTGCTTGGGGGAAGATGGGTTGATGCCCCATGGCACTGATGCCACTTAGGTGACCATGTGTGGAAGCACAATGGAGAGAAGCAGGTTAAGGTCTGGATGATGGCTGGCTGAAAGTCAGCCGATTGGCACAGCAGTAGTGCTTGGAGGATGTTGCATCCCTGCCTTTGCAGCACTGCTTCCACCAGGTAACCATGGATGGCAGCACAAGAGAGTTCAACAGGTTAGGGTCTGGATGATGGCTAGCTCTAGGCAAGCCCACTGGCGTAGCAGTAGTGCTGAGGGGATGGTAGGTTGCTGCCTCTGCTGCACTGCTGCCACCTAGGTAACCATGGGTGGCAGCACAAGAGAGATAAGCAGGTTAGGGTTTGGGTGTGGCTGGCTGAAGGCCAGCCCATTGGCACAGCAGTAGTACTCAGGGGTGGGTGGGTCACTACCCTTGTGGCACTGCTGCCACTTGGGTAACAATGGGTGGCAGCACAACAAAGATAAGCAAGTTAGGGTCTGGATGATAACTGGCTCAAAGCCAGCCCATTGCCACTGCAGTAGGGCTCGGAGGAGGTTACATCTCTGCCACTGCTGCCATCTGGTAATCATGGGTGGCAGCACAAGAAATATAAGCAGGTTAGGGTCTGGGTGATGGCTGGCCCAGGGCCAATGCATTGGCACAGCAGTAGTGCTTGGTGGAGGATGGGTCATTGCCTCATGGCACTGTTGCCACTTAGGTGACCATGGGTGGCAGCACAAGAAGGATAAGCGGGTTAGGGTCTGGATGATGGCTGGCTCAGGGCGGGCCAATTAGCACAGCAGGAGTGGTCACGGGAGGGTAGGTTGCTGCCTTCACTGTATTGCTGCCACCCAGGTAACCATGGGTGGCAGCACAATGGAGATAAGCAGGTAAGGGTCTGGATGGTGGCTGGCTCAGGGCCAGCCAATTTGCACAGCAGTAGTGCTCGGAGGAGACTGGGTCTCTGCCTCTCTTGCATTGTTGCCACCTAGGACCTGCAGAAACTTGAAGGGTGGCAGCACAACAGAGATAAGCAGGTTAGGGTCCGGATGATGGCTGGCTTGGGGCCAGCCCATTGGCACAGCAGTAGTGCTTGTGGGAGGGTGCATCACTGCTCCTGTGGCACTGCTGCTACTTAGGTAACCATTGGTGGCAGCACAACACAGATACGCAGGTCAGGGTCTGGATGATGGCCATTTTGTGCACCACATGCCATTGTGCATGAGTACACCTGAGCCTTGGATGCCGCCATCCAGTGGGGTGGAAACAAGGAAAAAGAACAGTCCTGGAATGCACAGATGGCTGGACCATGGTAATCCATGTGCTCTTGGCATTCATGATGGCCATCTAAAGAACTTGTGAGAATTCAGGGTTACATCCACCTACCCCCAACCCCACATTGGGGGGCAAAACATGGTTCAGTGGAGGGGTGAGCAAAAACTGGCATCATGAGTGAAGTTGCTAAGCACTTTGGGATCCCCAAGAGACAGACAGGGATCAGAGCTCAGCAGGGGGGCATAAATGATACGTAAATAAAAAAAGTAAAAAAAAAAAAAGCTCTTGCAAATGCTACATTCTGACTGGCTGTTAGCATTCCAATAACCAACATTAATCTCTATTAAACTGTCATGAGCTTGATTACAGTGCATGAATTCTTCCTGCCAGCTTTTCATGCTCTAGTACCGGAAATGACTGGAAGGAGCCATTCAAATTTTGAACTACCAATTAAACAGAATAAACTACTATATAACATTATATACACATGTTTTTTTTATTTTTTATTTTGGTAATATGTGTCTCAATGTATTACAATAAAATATTTCATAATGTACATATGTGATGCATATAATAAATATTTGAAAATGTTGTGGTAACATAGGCACACTAAACATTTTTTACAATGTTCATATTTGTATAAATAATTGTTATACAGGTTTCCTAAATTTCAAATAAACACTTTATTGTTAATGTATATCGGTATTTGTTGTATGCATTTCTTGCTGGTTCTGATTAACCTATGCTTTTTAAAATATAAAAATGTATTACTGATTGTCTCTGCCGAGAAATCAGGTGCTCTTGGAATGACCTCACTCAGCCCCCCAGGTCTCAACAAAAAGATGAAAGCCATGAGCTAATTACAGACCAGGCCTTAATCAAGGATCTCCTGTTTGTCTGAGTTAATTATAGCTGTAGTTTCTACGAGGGAAATCATGAACGTCTATGACGTTCAGAGGAAACACAGTTAAATTTTCACATGGTGATACAAAGCATGTTGCACCTCCATGAGATATGGCAGAAAGACATAAGTGCTTTGATGTCTGTGTGAGAGAAGATACTGCTTATAGATGAAAGAAAATGTACAGACTTGATTGGGGAAGTCACGTGGGGAAAGGAGTTTCTGCTGATGTAACCTTAAATATCTCAACTTCTAATATGATAAAATATTGTGGGTGTATGATTTTTCATAAACAGAGAAGGAGCCAGGTGACCTCATGCAAAGAGGTGGGGAAAACCAGCTTTTAAAACATTATTCTGTTTTCCTTGAGACACTTTTTTTATCTACGCTCTGACAAAAAAACATCTGTGAGCACTTTAAGCAGGTATTTAGAGAGAGAGACAACTCTAAGTACTGTAGTAGGAATTGCACTGTTAAAACCTTGTTCTTTTAAAAGATTGTATGGTTCTTGTGCTATAATAGTTCTGTATTTTATGTTTTACATAGTTTTTATCTATTTTAGTAAAACTCTATTTTAGAGCCTACTTGGTCTGTCTTTGAATTTCTTTCCTTTACAAGTAAAGTATATATGGTTAAAGCAGACACTGTACATTAGCTTGAATGGTGATACCAAACTGGAAAAAGGTGAGAGTTTAATCTGAGGTCTTTTATTAGAGTTTTTAAGGGTTAATTTTTGTACACCTGGTTAGGTGCCCATGGGCAATGATATCTGGCCCCCCGAAGACAGAATTATCTGAGCATGTGCATTGGGTACGCTAGCAAGAGGTTCACAGTTTGAATCCCTCCAAGACTTGAGACCAAAGGTTGATTTGAACCCACAAAAACAGTCAGGAGGGTTACCCTGTTTCTGTTAACTGTTCACAAGACTGCGCTCGGAGGTTGGCACTTTGGGAGTAGAGGGCTGACCTGCTGAATGGGTTTGTGACAGATTGGTTGGCAGCTGTGGCATAAATTTTTGTATCACAAGCTTATATTTTTCAGCATGCCAGCTTGAGACCATCAGCTCACTTGCAAAGAAAGAAAAAGGCAGTAATTCTTTTTTAAAAAAAAGGAAACAGAACTATATCACTTGGCGTACAGTCAAGTTCCTACCCGTTTTATTTATTTTTTCCCTAAAGTGCAAGTCAGAGTAGCAGTAGTTAGGGAAGATGACCTCCAACTACAGCAGGCACACTGCAGACTACTTAAGGCAGTTGTGCGGGGACAGAGGAGTCCTGTTTGAGGTGAAAGCCAGCAAGCAGAACCTCATAGGTGCCCTAATGGTAGCAGATACCCAGAACAGCAAGTCACAGACTGTGACTGAAAAGGACCAGACCTCGAGTGTGGCAGGGCTAACGGCCAGTGCACTGTCCAGATCCAATGAGGAGGGAAACAGGGCCACAGCAGCAGTGGAAGGTCACCAGTATCTTGGATCCACAAGTACTTAGGCTGAAAATTGAGTTGTGCAGGATGGAGCTGGAGTTCCAGAGGGAGAGGGACCATGAACAGCAGGAGGTGGACCATGAGGCAGAGTGAGAATGCTGAGAGGCAGACCATGAGGAGTGTGAGCACCAGCAAGCTGCAGAGGAGAAGAGAGAGAGTGAGAATGCCAAGACGCAGACCGTGAGGAGCAGGAGAGCCAGAGGTAACATAAACTGGAGAAGTTACGACTCTGACCAGCGGCACCAGAGCAAGTAAGTGGCTTGGGTTTAACTGGGACTACAGGACTGGGTTCCAAATTGAATTCCAAATTAATAGCTGAATTTAAAGAGGAGGAGGATATGGATGCCTTTTTAAATTCTTTTGAAAAAGTTAATATTCAGGCTAAAATTCCTAGCGAGTCCTGGAGCTTCCAGCTATCCTCGCTACTTACCGGGAAAGTTCGGGATGCATTGGGTCAAACGGACAATGAGGACAGTGATGATTACAGTAAACTTAAAGCTGCAATGTTAAAAAAATTTGAATTAACTGCTGAATCATTCAGAGCTAAATTCTGTAAGCTCAGGAGAAGCCCTGACATGAGCTACGAGGAGTTAGCCATGAAAAAACATCAGTTTTTTAAACGTTGGTGGGAAGAAATTGAGGCAAACTGTTAATAAAATTGAAAATGTGATTTTGTTAGAACAGTTTTATTGGGCATGCCCAGCAGAGCTAAAAACCTGGCCAGAGGACTGAGAACCCAAAACAGTGCAAGAGGCTGCTGAACTCTCGGACCACTATGCCAAGAGCAGACCTGCTCTGAGAGCGAATGGGGTGGGCGTGGCAGCGCAGAAAGGGAAAAGCGTGCCTTCAGGGCAGCTAAAACCCTCACTGCCTCCACCAAAACCAGTTAGCCCCACGTTTCAGAGAAAAGATTTCTCTGAAAAGAGAAGTGAATGTTGGTTATGTAAAGAAACTGGGCATATTGCCAGACTGTGTCCCAAAAGAATGAGCAATAATACATAGAATGGTACTAGGAAAGAAGTGTTTTTTTTCATATTAAATAAGCTTTATTGTTTTTTCTGTTATAATCATAAGTCATATTCCAAACACTTACAGTTACAGAGAGGAGGATAAGAAAGAAAAGACAAAACATAGATATAGATAGAAAATTGTGAATATTATTTACATCTACTATCCTGAGCTTCTCCTTCAGAAGTCCACCTTCTTACAACATATTGAAATAAAAACCAGGAGAAAGTAACAAGAAAAACAGAAATAGTACTAATGACACATATTATAACTTAGCTGTTCCTGTCTAGCCTTTCCTCCTCCCTCTCCTCCCTCCCACCCTATAAGCCTCCTCCTCCCCGGGTACACCTCAACATTCCAAATTAATGCGGAGAATGTCATCTTCTCTTTCAACTATCCATATTATGAAAGTTTTTATATTGTTAGCAAAGTATGCAGAGGGGCCCAGACTTCATTATAATAATGTAATCTGTCCGACATCTAGGCTATAATTTTTTCAGCCTGTAAGGCAAAAAGAATCTCTTTAATCCATTCAGTCCTGGAGGGTATTTCTTGATCAAGCCAATGTCGTAAAATTATTTTTTTTGCACATAGATATCATAGCTACATGTTTACATTGTTTCCCAAGTAATACTGACCCATGGTTACCTAAAATACAAATTTCAGGTGTGAACGCTTCAGAAAGACCCAACAGGGATCCAAATTATTTTTAATACTTTCCCAAAAGGATACTACTTTATTACATTCCCATAAAATATGTAAGAGGTTACTGGGCACTTCCCCACATCTGGAACATAAATTTGAAGCAAGTAGCCCCATTTTACATAATTTCACCGGGGTGTAATATAGGTCATGAATGACAAAAAATTGTAGAAATCTATATCTATCCCACTTCACATCTCGGTATAAATGTTGCCAGATCTCTCTTCAGGAGTAGAAATAGGCATTGTTTGGTCCCATACATACCGTGGGTGGTATTTATATAACTCGAGATGTTCTCTCAAAAGATGATAAAAATAAGATATGAATTTTGATGTAGGTGGTGATGAGATAGATTGTAGTACCGGTCCAGCAAAGGACTGATCCTAGGGGCCCACCCCAAAGTATAAATAAAGCATATGGGACAACTGAAAATATTTAAAAACAAAGTCTGCCTGTATTTGGTATTTATTCTTTACTTCCTGGAATGTCAATAAATGTTGATCACTTACTAAATCAACCACTTTAGCTATTTGACTAAAAGGCCAGAATTTTTTATTTAAAGATTTACCACCAATTTTTAAATTGGGATTTCTGACAATTGGTTGTGAAATGTCTTTCTCCACAGATATCTGGAGTTTTGCATTTATCCTATTAAAGACCCGAAGATTGATCCAGTGGATGTATCATATAAGGTTCTAGGGATATTCTTAGGAGTCACATAGATGAGTGTACCTATGTCTATTCCCTGGGAGGCACACAATGTCTTTTCAGTTTGAAGCCATTGTGGAACATAACTGTGATGGTCCTCTATCCACATCCCTCAGCTCCATCTGAGTATCATCGGACATGTGATGCATAATAATAAAGGAGAAAATCCGGCAACTGCAGACCACCATTTACTTTACTACACTGGAATTTTGCTATCGTTCTTCTTGGCTTTCTTTTAACCCAAATAAAGTTAGCTATTACTCGATTCAACTGTGAAAACCAGGATTTAGGGAGGAACAAATTGGTCATATAAAGGGGATATAATAACCGGGGACTACATTCATTTTTATTGCATTAATCTTTCCCCACAAAGAGAGAGGAAGTGTAATCCAGTGATTAAGATCTTTACTATTTTGGGATAGAGTTTTATCTAGATTGTTTTGTTTCATTTGTAAACAATCAGTAGAAAGATATATCCCCTAAATATTTCCTATTGTCTTTAACCCATCTTAAGCCTAATTGGGATATCTCCACTGAGTAAGTATATTTATTTAAAGGCATCACCTTCGTTTTGGCTATATTAAGCTTATCATTTGAACATTTTCCAAATTGTTCGATAACAATTAAAGCTGATTTTATTGAAGAAGAGGGATGTAAGATATGAAGAAGAATGTCATCTGCATAGACTGACAATTTATATTGGTAAAGTCCAACCATGATACCTTGTATTGAAGGGGAGAAGTTAATTAGCGAATGAGTGGTTCTAAATAAAGATTAAATAAAAAGAGGGAAAGGGGGCAACCCTGTCTAGTACCTTGTTTTAAAGCTATAATATTAGAGAGCATTCCGTTACAGAGAACACGAGCTGTCAGTTGGTATACAAAACCTTCACCCATTGAATACATTGTTGAGGAATATTATATTTGGGCATGAGGTAGAACAAGTAGTCCCATGATACCCCGATCAAAAGCCTTTTCTGCATCCAGGGACACCAGGGCAGCAGGCACTGAAGAGTCTCTGGATGCAGAAATAAGATGGCTCAGCTTCCGCATATGGTCTGCGGAATGCCTATCAGCCACAAATCCTACCTGTTCTGAGTTTATTAAACATTGCCACATTTTCGCCAGTCTACTAGCTAGAATCTTTGCCAGTATTTTTAGATCAACATTTATCAAAGAAACAGGTCGGTAATTAATAACAAATAGAGGATCTTTTCCTGGTTTAGGGAGAACTACCACAGTGGTCTCTGTAAGGGAATAATCTGAAACACCATGTTCATAAATATAATTATAAATATCTAGAAGAATAGGGGCCAATTGACTTTTATAGGCTTTATAAAATTCTGCAGTATATCCATCCGGTCCCGGAGTTTTGTTCAGTGGCAATGCATCAATAGCTGAGCATATTTCTGACACCAATATAGGAGCTTTTAGGAATACCATTGGATGATTATCTAAAGAAGGAAGTGTTATTTTTTGTAGAAAACGCTCTACATCTATAGGATTAAACTGGGTACTAGACCGGGAATACAGACCGGAGTAATACTGCTGAAAACAACAAAGAATATCTTGTGGTGTGGTAACCAAGGAACCGGATGCATTGTAAATAGAAGGAATTTTTCTATCTGCCACTTGAGTCCTTAAACGAAGAGCAAGTAATTTGCTCACTTTATCTCCGTGATCGAAGTACCAGATCTTGGATCTCTGTAAAAGATATTCAGCTTTATCTGTCAGTAAAGAGTTAAAGCAATCCCTAAGAATTTCCAAATTGGTAAGGGAGATTTGCTCTGGGGAGGAAGGAAGTGATAATTCCACAGATCTTATCTCTTGGAGAAGACGGGACGATACCTATGCAGTTATTTTCTTTTTAATAGTAGCTAGTCTGATTATCTCACCTCTGATAGTACACTTTAATGCTCCCCACAGAATATCTAGCTTAGGCATAGATGGCCCATTATTTTTGATAAATGTTGAGAAGAAATTTTGAAGTTTTTTAGTTTTTAACAACTGGTGATTAAACCTCCATACTTTATTACGGACTGTGTTAAGACATGGACGCCAGTGCAGCAAAACAGGATAATGATCTGAGATGACCTTGACAAGATACAGACAAGACGTAACCAAGGAAAGGTGCCCAATATCCACCAAAAAATAATCTATCCTAGAAAATGAATTATAAGGTATTGAATGGAAAGAGTATTCTCTCTTAGAGGGGAAAAGAGCTCTCCAAGGATTAATTAAACCAAGAGTATCCATCAGTTCCCGAATAGCTATTTGTGCCTGTGAAAGGGTGGAACTACTAACCCTAGACTGATCTAAAATATTACAAAAAGCCAGTTTCCAGTCACCCCCAAGCAGCATGGGATAGTTTACCCACATTATCAAATTTTGCATAAGTTGAGTAAAAAACCCTGGGTCATCTGTTGTTGGTCCATAGACCAAACCCATTACCACTTCAGAGTGACCAACTATGGCTTTGATTATAATGAATCTGTGTTGCCCATCTACTATTATATCAAGTAAATGGAAGGGTAGTCGGCATGACATGAGTATAGCCACTCCACCACTACAAGAGTTAGGTGCTGTTCCAAACACTTCTCCCACCCAAATCCTTCTAAAAAGAAGCACCTGGGAAGGTGGCAAGTGGGTCTCTTGAAGAAACACTATGTCTGCTTCTAATTTTTGTAGATGCAAAAGTATTTTTGTTGTCTTTGTTGGAGCTTGGGCACCTCTCACATTCCAGGAACATATTTTATACACTGCCATATAAACTTGGCCATTTTAAGATTTCTCCCATAAGATACATAACGCTATTACGACATTCTCTCCCCCAATTAAACCCTTTAAACCAAAGTGTGTGTACCCTTATCCCCCCTTATCCCATTTCCCATAATACCCTCCCCATCCCATATATAAACCCCACCAATACATAAGATCCTGAGTATAGAAAACCCAATATTTCTCCCCTCCTATCCCCCTGCCCCTTATTATCTTCTTCCCTTCTTTAGCCACAGCAAAATAGTAAAAATCTTCTTTTGATTGTAGTAACATTCCGCCAACTCTCGAGATTTGCCATGTGAAAATGAGCCCAACAAAAATTGAAAACAGAGAGTATGCGTATATCTCAACTGTATAATTGGCCATAGCAAAATAATAAAAGCCTTCTTTCAGCTGTACTAACATTTTATCAACACTCGAGGTTGGCCCTTTAAAAAAGATGCAACAATACTTAAAATCCAGTAATATATATGTATACTAGCTGTAGCAACCCTCCACTCTTTTATGTAGCATGTGATGCTTTGCAACCCTTCAACAAATACCAATCAGCTCCCACTCCATTAACCAGCCCAAATTAAAGCCGGTTTAAACTGCTAAAACCAAAGAAAAGTAACAGTAGCAATTTCCTTGCTAACAAATACTTTTTACACTTCTGCCAAAAATTAAGTAGTACGACAGTTTCATATATTCCAACAAAAAATGAGCTGTTCCCCTTCTGCAACATAACTAATGACCCCTTCTTAGCCTCTATTTAACAGATATGCAATGAATCTCTTTTACTTCACTGCACTAGTGTAGATCCGAGTGGTATTTTTTGCTTCATTCCAGCAAAAATAAATAAAAATAAAAAATGAAAAAACAGGAGCCGTGCAGTCGGTGTTTAGTATTATGCTGCCCTCTGGTGGTCGTGGCATAGTTTCACTTTGTCACCTCTTTTTAGATGTTAAACCTGCCGATTTTAATGAAACACCCCATTACCATACATTAGCTTCCTTTTTGGCCCATTAATCTTCAATGAGGAGGAAAAAAATCTGGAAGTAGAGACTGCAGCGCTGGTATAGCCTGTTGTGCAGACTCATAGTTATGCCAAGCCCCAGAAACCAATACTGCTAATCTTGATGGATACTGCACTTTATATTTTATACTTGCAGCTATAAGCTTGGATACCAAAGGATGATATTCTGCCCTTCGCTGTCAGACTGTGGCAGGCAGATCCTGTGCAAAACGAAGCTGCTGGCCTTCCCAAAGCACTTGTTGCATATCTCTAGCCTTCCCCAGAATATGGATTTTATCTAGGTAATTCAAAAATGTTATTATTAGCGGTCGAGGTGGTCTATCAGGGGCAGGTTTTGGTCTCAATGAGCGGTGTGCCCTCTTGATGACATAGGTGGTATTGTTAGGAGATGGCCCCGCTATCTTGGTAAACATCTTCTGCAAAAAAAGAATAGGTGCTGATCCTTCTGCCTCCTCCAGTAGGCCGAAGATAATAATATTGTTCCTTCAACTTCGACCTTCTAAATCTTCTAGTTTCCCTTCTATTTTGTGAAATCGTTGCCTTAATAAGGTGATCTCTGGTTCTGTAGTGGCTTTCCAGCCCCCCAATGATGATACTCGAGCAGCTGTATCTGCAATTGCTCTCTTAGTATCTGCCAGCTCACCACATATATTTTTTAATTCTGCAGTAATTTCCTGCAATGCTGTTTTAAAGAGATGTAATTCCTCCAAGAATTTTTTTTCTGTGAGGGGTGGAGAGGTAGGAGCTGAAATCGATGCAGCTTGCATTTTGGCTGATGCCCCGGTATGGACTTTTGGTCTTTTCCGCCCTTTCTCTGGCGATTGCGGGGGAATATGAGTAGGGGGCACCTGGCGCATCTCTGCTTCCATCAGGAAGATAGGCCTCGCTGACCGACCTCTGGTAAGTTGCTATAGCACTTCTCTTTTCAGAAGATTTTTGCCTCCAGTCGCCTTAACACTGAACTGAACGCTAAAACGATCTATTTCCAACGGAGTAATATTTTAAATAGATAGCGTTTCTCCCAGAATGGCTGTTTTCAGAGCAGGAGCTGATTTAGGTGCTACTAGCCGGGCCATGCACATCACGTGATCTCCCAGAAGTGGGTTGTTTGTGTGTCCCTGGGAGCATGCCAGTGAACATGAGGGGACACGTGCACCCAGTCATGGTGAATGGTGTACAGATGCAGGGGTTAAGGGACACAGGGGCATCCCTGACCTTGGTAAAGGGGGATCTGGTACAGCCTGGTCAGCTTATACCCAATAAATACATCACTGTACAGGACTTTGCGGGTGGGGAGAAAACATTGCTCCTCACTAGTGTTCCCTTAGACTATGGTGAAACAGGGGGAACTGTGCAACATGTGGCTGTAGTCAAAACCTTAGCAGTGGATGTGATCCTGGGCAACAACCTAAAACGGGATGGTGTGTGCAGTTACCCATAGCCAAGTGGCAAGGGAAAATGGTAGTTCCCTGAACCCCATAGAAACCATTGTGGGAACCGCTGAGAGGCTGATTCCCCAGCCTGTGTCTTCAGATGGGGAGTCTAATGAAAAGGGGGTAGAAACTTCCCCCAGTAGCAAGTAACCACACAGCTACAAGGGGTTACTCCAAAGAGGGAGGGGTGACTCATTGTCAGAGGGTTGGGATTGACAGTGATCCTGAGTGCCCTGACACTAGTGCTAGGGACCCTAGTTTAGCGACTGAAGGGGGGATGTGTGAGGGGTTTGCAGCTGTGCAGAGAAGTGACCCTAGTTTGGAGAAGCTGAGAGCTTGGGCAGACTGGGACGGCACACAGGGAAGTGACAGCAGACATAAGGTTTATCGGGAAAATGGACTTATGTATACTCAGGCTGTGCAGACAGAGAGAGGGATGCTAGGCAGGCAGCTTGTCATTCCCCAAGGGTATCATGAGCAATTGCTCAAGATTGCACATGATATTCTCTTGTCTGGTTATCTGGGAATCACGCACACAACACAGAGGTTGGCCCAGAATTTCTACTGGCCTAACTTCACCCAGCAGGTGAAGGAGTATTGCAGACATCCAGGAAAGGAACAGCAGCAAGTGAAAAGGTGACTGCTATCTCAGTGGAAGGGAAGTAAATTCAAAAATAGGAGCTTTCATTATTACTTCTTCACATTGATATTGCATTGGGGAAAGGCAGAGTAGGAGTTTGAAGAAGGTTGTGCAATGGCTACTTAATCTCTCTTTTTGAATGTGAATAGGAAGGATAGAAATATAAAAAGCAGTTGCTCAATATATCTAAACGTGTACAACAAAGGAGGTAAGGGAAATAAAGAAAATAATGTTTTGCACTGATAGAGGAGAGGGGAGACTTGGGGGAGTGTTTGGTATCCTGCATCTGGAAGGGTGGGGGGTCGCTGGTGGGCAACAACAGCAATGGGTAGGGTGGTAGGCTGCAACAACTGCGGTGCACCAATCTTTCTAAAAATTGCCTGGAGTGTGGGAGGATGTTTAGTGTGCAACCACATAGAAAAACTTAGAAAGGAGATTGAGGGTCTGCAGGAGGAACTAAGACAGATAAGGCAGATTGGGGGTGGGTTTAGCCCAATACTGGAGGGAGGAAGAAGGGGAGATGAGGGAAGGTGATTTAAGCCAACAGTGGTGAGGAGAGGGTCAGAAGAAGGGAAGCAGAGGCAAAGGGGTCCAGGCCAGGAAGAATGATTGCTGGGAAAACCAGGTCAGGAGACAAAAGACAAATGGAAGGAGGAGATAGGGACTTGTGAGGGGAGGTGAAGAAGTGGCAAAAGTCATGGAGAGGAAAGGAGAGAACAGGTTACTATGAAGACAGAGGGAACGGGCATTTGTGAAGGGTCTTCAGAAAATAGTTTTGCACTGCTAGAGAGGAAGAAGGTGGAGGAGGGAAATGATGAAATTAGAGGAGTATTTGATAAATGCCTGGACCAAACTGGAGCTGGGGGAAATCTGCTGGGAGAATTGCAACAGGGGTAAAAGGGGGAAATAATGTGCAGGAGGAAGAAGAGGAGCTGGAAATGAGAGAGGAGATGAATGGAAGCAAGCAGGGAGTAAGAGGGGTGGAATCTTGGTGCTGGGGACTCCATACTAAGAGGAGTCAGGTGGGGTAGCAAGGAGGAGGAGGCATAGTCGCATTTGGGTGGAGAGCCATGCCAGGAATGACAGCAGAAAGGGTGGGACAATCTGTTCTGAAATATGCTAGAAGGGGTGAGGACAAGCCTCATTTAATTATACATCTTGGGACAAATGACCTGGCTGACAAGGCGGTAGATATAGTCAGAGGAGGTTTGAGAACTAGCACAATTATGTGAGGAGCAGGAAGATCAGTAACTTTCAGAGATACTTCCAGTGCCAAAGGCAAGCACAACAAGAAAGCTGAGAATAGCGGAATTTAATGGATGGCTAAGAACCTGGTGTTGTGCTAAAGGGTATGAGGCTGTTGGGGATGGGAGGGACCTGGGAGGACAGTAGTCTCTATGCCAGGACAGACTACACTTGAGTGAGGAGGAAGAAAGTGTTGAAACAGAGGATGGAGTAGTACATAGAGGAAGTTGGGAATTTAAACTAGGGTGGGGGTGGCAATTGGGAGAGATATGCAGAGACCACAGGTTGAGGAAACCATGAGCTTACCCCTTAACAGTGACAAAGGACACATGGCAAGTACTATTGGTGGTGCTAGAAAAGGGGGCAGGATGGGAGGGGAAAAGGTGGAAGGTGGTTACCCCTTAATGCTAGGAGCCTTGGAAGGAAAACTGCAGAGTTACAGGTTCTCATGGCAGAGGGAGAGGTGGACATTGCAGCCATCACAGAAACATGGGCCACCAATACAATGACTGGGACCTGTCTGTACCAGGGTACAGGTTATTTCGTGAGGGACAGGGTGATTGGGGAAAGGAGGGGTGGCACTATATGTGAAAGAAGGACTGATGTGTAAGGGAGGAAGGGAGGAGGGTAAATGAGTCACTTTGGATGCAAATCCAGGATTCAAGAATAGGATTCTTAGAATGGGAGTGGTGTACAGGCCACCATCTCAGATGGAGGAGTTAGACAGGGAACTAGTGGGACAGATCATGAGGACCTGCGAGAAGGATAGTGTGGTGATTGTGGGGGACTTCAACATGCCAGGAGTGGACTGGAGTACCCCAACAACCAGGAACAGAAGGGAGCAGGTACTGCTTGATGCCTTCCAGGACAGCTTCCTGCTGCAAATGGTCAGTGAACCAACCAGGTTAGGGAATACCCTTGACCTTGTGCTGGCAAATGGGGACTTTGTGAGAGAACTCACGGTGGAGGAACCGCTGTCGGGGAGTGACCACCACTCAGTATGGCTCACATTGGATATGGGCAAGGAAGGAGTGGAATCTGGCACAAGAGTGCTGGACTTCAGGAGGGCCGACTTTGGGAGGATGGGGGAAGTGGTAAAAGGGTACCTGGCCAGAATTCAATCTCGTATGGACACTAACCAGAGGTGGGAGCTCATAAAGCTGGGGATAGTGGAGGCAACCAAATCCTGCTGCAAAGCCCAGAGCAAGAAGGCTAGGGCTAAGAAACCGAGCTGGTTGAGCAAGGAGGTCATGGAAAGGTAAGGAAGAAAAGAGCTGCCTTTAGGAGTACAAGAAAACAGGGAGGGGGAGGACAGGGAGGGTACTTGACAGAATCAAGGAGGTGACAAGGGCAGTAAGGGACCAAGCATCTACAGAACTCAGGCTGGCACAAGGCATTAAGAAGGAGAAGGACCTTTAAGTACATCAGGGAGAAAAGGACCTGTAAGGACCACATAGTAAGGATTAGGAAGGAGGGAGTTGGGTGGAAGCAGGGTGCAATAAGGCAGAAGCACTAAATGAGTACTTCTGCTCAGTATTTACTAAAGAGAAGAGGGGGGTGACACCCAAGGTGGGAGAAATGGCAGAAGCAGGGGGGGAAGGGGTGACAGATGGGGAAATCATGGAGGGCAGAGTTCGAGAGGGTTTGAAGGCACTGAGGGTGGACAAGGCGCCAGGCCCAGATGGCATCCACCCCAGGGTACTGAAGGAGCTGGCAGAGGTCCTTGCAGGACCTTTGGCAGACCTATTTAATGCCTCGCTACATTCAGGGTGTGCACCTCAGGACTGGAGGATGGCTCATGTGGTGCCCCTCCACAAGAGTGGCCCCAAGGATGAACTGGGAAACTACAGACCAGTGAGCCTCACATCCATCGTGGGTAAGCTAATGGAGACTATCCTGAAGGAGAGGCTGGTGGCCCTCCTAGAAGCCAAAGGACTACAGGACAGCAGACAACACTGGCTTCATACATGGCAGATCCTGTAAACCAGCCTGGTGGAGTTCTATGACTGGGTAACTAGGCAACTAGACAGGGGCCATGCAGTGGATGTCTGTGTCTGGACTTCAGTAAGGCGTTGGAGCTCGGTTGCCGCATGGAAGGCTGGGAAGGAAGTTAGTAGGCACAGGGGCGGGTGCAAAGCTGAGTAAGATGGGTAGGAAATCTGGCTTCAGGGAAGGCAACAGAGGGTGGTGGTGGGTGGGGGCTCTCACACCCAAGGGCAGTGAGACGGTGTTCCACAGGGCTCGGTGTTGGGACCAGTGTTGTTTGGGATATTCATTGCAGACATATCATGGGACATCAAGAGCAAAGATCTGTCTGTTTGCTGATGATACCAAGGTAGGTGCAGTGGTGGATGACCTAGGGGATGGCAGGTGTTGCAGGATGATCTGTGGCTTGAAACCTGCTCAGACACCTGGCAACTAGGGGTTTAATGCCAAAAGTGCAAGGTGCTGCATTTTGGATGAAGACCCCAAGGAGGAGTTACCAGTTGGGGGTGCAGCTAGCCCAGACAGAGGAGGAGAAGGATCTGGGTGTGCTCATTACAGGGTCAATGAACAACTCAGCACAATGTAGGAAAGGCAGCTGCAAGGAGCCAACAAAATGCTGGGTTGTTGCAAGGGTATATCCTCGGGGGGTGATTCTGCCACTGTATGGGTCTGGATTAGACCACACCTGGAGTACTGTGTGCAGTACTGGTGCCTATCCGAAGAGGGACATTAAGTTACTGGAGGGGTGCAGGCCTGAGGCGACAAAGATGATCAAGGGGCTGTGGACTTATCATATGAGAGGAGGTTGAAGGAGTTGAACATGTACTCACTGGAGGAGAGGAGGGACAGGGTGACATGATTGAAACTTTTAATACATGAAAGGAATAAAAAGATGGGTGCAGAGGGGCTGTTCAAAGTAAGGGAGGGGAAGGCCACCAGGGGCCATGATATGAGACTGGAGGGAGATGAGGAGACACTTTTTTACAGAGAGGGTGGTGGCTGGGTGGAATGCATCACCTGCAGAAGTGGTATCCAGTAGAACAGTGGACTGCTTCAAAAGGGGATGGGACAGGACAAGGGAGGTTAATGACTGGGAAGGGTGGAAGGAGGGCAGCTGCAGGATAAAGGGTGCTAGCTGCACATTCGAGGCAGACTTGATGACCTCTGGGCCTTTATCTGCTGGCAAATTTTGTGTTCGTATGTCTTGTCACCAGTGCTAGAAACAGGAAGTGGAGCAAAACCCAACACTCTGATTCCCTTGCCCATAGTGGAGGCCATTCCAGAGGGTGGGAATGGATATTGTGGGCCTTTAAATACTCCCAGCTCTTCAGGGAAGAGTTCATCCTGACTGTGGTGGATTATGCCACCCGTCCCAAGGCAGTCACCCTATCCTCACTGAGGACAGACAAAGTGGCAGATGCCTTGCAGGATTTTCTCCTGTGTTGGGTTTCTGCAGGAGGTTATCCAATCGAGGGGGTTCCTTCATGTCGGACCTAATGAAATGTTTATGGGAGAAGTGTGGGGTGGTGCAGAGATGTACACCGTATCACCCACAAGCCAATGGGCTTGTGGAAAGATTCAATGGTACCCTAAAGTCAATGCTCCAGGCATTTGCTGAACAGCATGGGAGTGACTGGGAGAAATACCTTCCCCACCTGTTGTTTGCATACTGGGAGGTGCCCCAAAAGTCAACAAGATTGTCCCCGTTTGAACTTTTATATGGATGCCAAGTATGTGGGCCCCTAGACTTGATCCGGGAGGACTGGGAAGGCAAGCACAACACCCAGGGAACTCCCATTGTGGATTATGTCCTTAGGTTTAGGGAAAGGCTGAAGGAGCTTATGGAAACAGCCCAGAGCAACCTGGCAGCTGTCCAACAGAAACAAAAAGTGTGGTATGACCGCAGAGCCAGAGCTCGCTCGTGCATGGTGGGTCAGGAAGTCATGGTCCTTATTCCGGTCCAGAAAGACAAGCTACAGGCTTAGTAGGCAGGAACGTACAAAGTGGTTAGGAAGGTAAATGACGTGAATCACATTGTGGAGTTACCTGACCGAAGACGGACAGAAATGATGTACCATGTCAACATGATGAAGCCATATGCAAATAGGGCTGACATGGTGTTTGTAGTGAGTAGTCCTGTGGAGGGGTGGATGAAGGAGACCCCCTTCTGTACTTGCTGGAAGAAAGTAAGTGGGGGTCCTCTGTGGAGGCAGTAAAATTGTCTCCCCAGCTGACCCCGGACAAAATCCAGGAAGTAAGGGAGGTTTTAGCAGACTTTGCCCCCTTGTTTAGCGACAAGCCTGGACTAACCCCTTAGCGACTCATGATGTGGAGACAGGGACACAGACACCAATATGGCAGACAGCATATCGGGTGTCAGATGCTGTCCAAAAGAACATTAGGAGGGAAGTGGAGGAAATGCTGGATTTAGGGGTAATCCAGAGATCCCACAGCCCCTGGGCCTCACCTGTAGTCCTTGTGCCTAAGCCAGATGGCTCTACTCACTTCTGTGTGGACTATGGTGGACTGAATGCAGTCATAATGTCCAACGCCCACCCAATGCCCTGGATGGATGAACTTCTGGACAAGTTGGGAGGGGCGACCTAACTTACAATCATTGACCTGACAAAGGGGTATTGGCTGATAGAGTTGACAGACAGAGCTAGGGAGAGGTCAGCTTTCATCACTCCGATAGGCTTATTTGAGTTTAAAGTAATGCCTTTCAGAATGAAGAATGCCCTGGCAATTTTCCAAAGGTTGGTGAACCAGGTGTTAAATGGTGCTGAGGAGGAAGCCGTGGCATACCTGGATGACATTGACATTTTTAGTGCCAGCTGGGAGGAACACCTGTCCCACCTTAGGGAAGTGCTGGGCAGGATACAGAGGGCCGGGCTCACTGTCAAAGCCGAGAAGTGCCAGTTGGCCATGGGAGAAGTGGCATACCTCAGGCATGTGGTAGGCTGAGGACAGCTCCGTCCTAACCAAATAAAGATAGAGGTAATCCAGGCGTGGCCCAGACCAGAAACACAGAAGCAGGTCAGGAGTTTTCTAGGGACAGCGGGGTACTATAGACAATTTGTACCTAATTACAGTGCCCTGGCTGCTCCCCTATCTGACCTGACAAAGAAAAGGATGCCCAAGAAAATTACCTGGGACCCAGCCTGTGAGGAAGCCTTTTCCAAACTAAAGGAGACACTGTGCAGTGCTCCTGTTTTGACAAGTCCTGACTATAGCAAAACCTTTATAGTTCAGACTGATGTCTCAGACATGGGTATTGGGGCAGTACTGAGTCAGACATCCAGCCAAGGGACAGATCACCCAGTAGTGTACCTGAGTAGGAAGTTACTTTCCAGGGAGCAGGCATACTCCATGGTGGAAAAACAGTGTCTTGCCATAGTGTGGGCCCTAAAGAAATTAGAGCCATACTTATATGGGCAGCATTTTGTGGTACAGACTGATCACAACCCCCTGGTTTAGCTGACTCAGATGCAAAAGAACAATGGTAGATTGCTAAGATGGAGTCTTGCTTTGCAGGGGTATGATATGACAATCGTACATAGAGCTGGAGTCAGGAACCAGAACTCAGATGGTCTGTCTCATGTGTACGAGGAGTGAACTGATTTGGGAAGCTCATCCTATGCAGGGGATAGAGCCCCCAAATTCAATCTAGGTGGGGAGGAATTGTGACACTTGGACAGCTGGTTCTGATTAACCTATGCTTTTTAAAATATAAAAATGTATTACTGATTGTCTCTGCTGAGAAATCTGGTGCTCTTGGAATGATCTCACTAACCCCCCCCCCCCAGGTCTCAGCTAAAAGATGAAAGCCATGAGCTAATTACAGACCAGGCCTTAATCAAGGATCTCCTGTTTGTCTGAGTTAATTATAGCTGTAGTTGCTAAGAGGGAAATCATAAACATTTATGACGTTCAGAGGAAACACAGTTAAATTTTCACATGGTGATACAAAGCATGTTGCACCTCCATGAGATCTGGCAGAAAGACATAAGTGCTTTGATGTCTGTGTGAGAGAAGATACTGCTTATAGATGAAAGGAAATTTACAGACTTGATTGGGGAAGTCACATGGGGAAAGGAGTTTCTGCTGATGTAACCTTAAATATCTTAACTTCTTATATGCTGCTGGCAAATGGGGACTTTGTGAGAGAACTTACGGTGGAGGAACTGCTGTCAGGGAGTGACCACCGCTCAGTATGGCTCACACTGGATATGGGCAAGGAAGGAGTGGAATCTGGCACAATAGTGCTGGACTTCAGGAGGGCTGACTTTGGGAGGATGGGGGAAGTGGTAAAAGGGTACCTGGCCAGAATTCAGTCTAGTATGGACACTAACCAGAGGTGGGAGCTCATAAAGCTGGGGATAGTGGAGGCAACCAAAACCTGCTGCAAAGCCTAGAGCAAGAAGGCTAGGCTAAGAAACCAATCTGGTTGAGCAAGGAGGTCATGGAAAAGAGCAGCCTTTAGGAAGTACAAAAGGACAGGGAGGAGTACTTGACAGAATCGAAGGAGGTGACAAGGGCAGTAAGGGGAGCCAAAGCATCTATGGAACTCAGGCTGGCACAAGGCAATAAGAAGGGGGAGAAGGACTTCTTTAAGTACATCAGGGAGAAAAGGAGCTGTAAGGAGTAGGAGGGAGGGGGGTTGGGTGGAAGCAGGGTGCGATAAGGCGGAAGCACTAAATGAGTACTTCTGCTCAGTATTTACTAAAGAGAAGAGGGGGGTGACACCCAAGGTGGGAGAAATGGCAGAAGCAGGGGGGAAGTGATGACAGATGAGGAAATCATGGAGAGCAGAGTTTGAGAGGGTTTGAAGGCACTGAGGGTGGACAAGGCGCCAGGCCCAGATGGCATCCACCCAAGGGTACTGAAGGAGCTGGCAGAGGTCCTTGCAGGACCTTTGGCAGACCTATTTAATGCCTCACTACATTCAGGGTGTGTACCTCAGGACTGGAGGATGGCTCATGTGGTGCCCCTCCACAAGAGTGGCCCCAAGGATGAACTGGAAACTACAGACCAGTGAGCCTCACATCCATCGTGGGTAAGCTAATGGAGACTATCCTGAAGGAGGCTGGTGGCCCTCCTAGAGGCCAAAGGACTACAAGACAGCAGACAGCATGGCTTCATACGTGCAGATCCTGCCAAACCAACTGGTGGAATTCTATGACTGGGTAACTAAGCAACGACAGGGCCATGCAGTGGATGTCCTGTATCTGGACTTCAGTAAGGCATTTGACTCAGTGCCACATGGAAGGCTGGGAAGGAAGTTAGTAGGCACAGGGGTGGGTGCAAAGCTGGTGAGACGGGTAGGAAACTGGCTGCAGGGAAGGCAACAGAGGGTGGTGGTGGTGGGTGGGGAGCTCTCACACCCAAGGGCAGTGACGAGCGATGTTCCACAGGGCTCAGTGTTGGGACCAGTGTTGTTTGGGATATTCATTGCAGGCATATCATTGGACATCAAGAGCAAGATCAGTCTGTTTGCTGATGATACCAAGGTAGGCGCGGTGGTGGATGACCTAGGGGGATGGCAGGGTTGCAGGATGATCTGGCAAAGCTTGAAACCTGGTCAGACACCTGGCAACTGGGTTTTAATGCCAAAAAGTGCAAGGTGCTGCATTTTGGGATGAAGACCCCAAGGAGGAGTTACCAGCTAGGGGAGTGCAGCTAGCCCAGACAGAGGAGGAGGAGGAGGAGGAGAAGGATCTGGGTGTGCTCATTACAGGGTCAATGAACAACTCAGCACAATGTAGGAAGGCAGCTGCGAGGCCAACAAAATGCTGGGTTGTATTGCAGGGGTATATCCTCGAGGAGGAGGAGGTGATTCTGCCACTGTATAGGGTCATTAGTTAGACCACACCTGGAGTACTGTGTGCAGTACTGGCGTCTGTATCTGAAGAGGACATTAAGTTACTGGAGGGGTGCAGCGCAGAAGCGACAAAGATGATCAAGGGGCTGGGGACTTATCATACGAGAGAGGAGGTTGAAGGCGTTGAACATGTACTCACTGGAGGAGAGGAGAGATGGGGTGACATGATTGAAACCTTTAAATACATGAAAGTAATAAACAAGACGGAGTACAGAGGGGCTGTTCAAAGTAAGGAGGGAGGGCCACCAGGGCCATGATATGAGACTGGAGCGAGGAAGGTCTAGGAAGGAGATGAGGAGACACTTTTACAGAGAGGGTGGTGGCTGGGTGGAATGCATTACCTGCTGAAGTGGTATGCAGTAGAACAGTGGACTGCTTCAAATGAGGATGGGACAGGACAAGGGGGAGGGTTAATGAAGGGGAAGGGTGGAAGGGAAGGGCAGCTGCAGAATAAGAGGTGCTAGCTGCACATTCGAGCAGACTTGATAGACCTTTAGGCCTTTATCTGCTGGCAAATTTCGTATGTTCATATGATAAAATATTGTGGGTGTATGATTTTTCATAAACAGAGAAGGAGCCAGGTGACCTCATGCAAAGAGGTGGGGAAAACCAGCTTTTAAAACATTATTCTGTTTTCCTTGAGACACTTTTTTTATCTACGCTCTGACAAAGAAACATCTGTGAGCACTTTAAGCAGGTATTTAGAGAGAGAGAGAGATAAATCTAAGTACTGTAGTAGGAATTACACTGTTAAAACCTTGTTCTTTTAAAATGTTGTATGGTTCTTGTGATATAAAAGTTCTGTATTTTATGTTTTACATAGTTTTCATCTATTTTAGTAAAACTCTATTTTTAGAGCCTACTTGGTCTATCTTTGAATTTCTTTCCTTTACAAGTAAAGTATATATGTTTAAAGCAGACACTGTACATACGCTTGAATTGTTTGTTTACTGTTTATTGTGAAATATTCAGAAAGACCTTTGAGTCAGAGACTCATTTACAAAGGTTCCACGTCATACAACAGGGACAGTACAAACAATTGATAAACAGAGATGGCAGTACAGGATATTTAAATAATGAAGGATTACATTACGGATTAATAACATGAGGTACAGGGTAGATCAGGAGGGGGGATTAGGTTAGTATAGTAGAGGGGTCACAGTAAAGCACAGTCAAAGTTGCAAAAGAGTCTTTAACTGGCTGATAGTTGGTAGAGGGTTAGGATAGTATTTGCACTGGGAACAGGGATAGTTATGGGAGATGGTGGGACAGCAAGATGCAGGATAGTGTCAGGTGCAATCACATATGTTAGAGTCTTGGAGGAGTTCCCGCAGCCTAGTTTTGAAGGGACCTAGCCTTGTTTTATTTGCTATTTGGATAGGGAGAGAGTTCGTCAGATTCAGGGCTTGGTAGCAGAAAGTCCTTTGAAGTTGGGAGGTATGAGGGTGGGGATCCCATAGCAGCTGCTTGTTCGAGTTTTTCGTGGATCTGGCTGAGTCAGCTGGGTGGATAGTAGAGGAGAGCGAGGGAGGGGCGAGTCCTAGGAGGATCTTCTTAGTTGTTAGGCATGTATGATACCGGATTCTGCTATCACTGCCACTTTGAGGAGTTGTAAAGTGTGCAGGTGTGGGCGCGGTGATTACAGCCTAGGATGAGGCAGCAGGCTTTGCTGAGTACAAGGCGGAGACTGTTTAGTGCTGAGTTGGGGGCAGTACAGTAGATGGTAATACCATAGTCAAGGAGGGCAAGGACAGAGGAATTGAGGGCAAGCTGTAGGGCTTCTGGGGGTGAGGCAAAGTTTGTGTCTATAAAGCACACCTAGTCTCGAGTTTAGGGTTGAGGCAAGGAGGCGAATGTGTTGTTTAGAGTTGAGGGCTGGGTCCAGAGTGATCCTAGTTATTTAAAGTAGCTAACTTGCTCAAGGGGGTGTGGTTGATAGTGAGAAACGGTGGACAGTGGTTCTTACGAGGGTTCTATGGGTGGGAGAAGATCATGACTTTAGTTTTCTTTGTAGTTGATAGTTAGCTGCTGGTTGGAGAACCAATGTTGTGCTTTGTGGAAACTATGTTGGAGTGTTTGGTGGAGATTTAGTGGGTCGGAGTTGGAGGTGAAGAGTACTGCATCATCCGCATAGAGGAACAGGTTACCGGGGACGGCCGACGGGAGGGAGTTTAGAAATAGGCTGAAAAGTAAGGAGCCAAGAATTGACACCTGCAGTACTCCAGAGCGGACCGGGAGGCAAGGTGACAAGACAGTGCCAACATTTACCTGTTGTGTTCTATCCGACAGGTAACTGGCAAACCATTTTAAAGTATCGTTGGAGAAGCCACTGGAGGAGAGAGTGTTTAGGAGAAGGGCGTGGTTGATGACAGTGTCAAAGGCTTTAGAGATCCATGAAGATGGCACCTGTGAGGTGAACGCGATCCAGGGCAAGTGGACATGTGAGGTGAAAGTGAGGAGGGCAGTGGTGGTACTATGACCTCTACGGAAACCATGTTGTTGGTCGCAGAGAAGTTTGTGTTTAGTCAAGTGGTCAGTGATTTGGTCGGTGACAATTCCTTCTAAGACTTTGGGGTGGATGGATATGGGACGGTAGTTGTTGGGGGAGGTGTGGTCCCCACTCTTAAAGATAGGGGTGATGTTGGTCAGCTTCCGTTGGGAGGGAAATTTCCCTTGACAGAGGGAGCGATTTAGGATATGAGTGAGAGGGAGGAAGACTTCCTGGAGAGTAAGGTGAAGAAGTTTCAGATCAAGGGGGCCACTGTGATTTGCTGAGTGGCTAAGGGCTTTGTCTAGGTAGGGTCTGGCCTCTGCAGGGACAGAATGGCTTAAAGGAAGCAGCAAGGGAGGGGTGGGTCAGGGGGTGGGGGAATCAAGAAGTTAGGGGAAAATATGGCTGAGATTTGTGAAAGAGGAGTTTAGGGCTGAGGTTATGCGGTGGGGGTCCTTGTTGATGTCACCGTCTATTTCTAATTGGTCTGGGGGCTGGTTTGGGGATTTGCCGCAGAGTTCCTTAATATTGTTCCAGAATTTCCGCCCATCTCCCCAGGTGGAAGTTAAGGACGCTTTGTAATAGTCCGCTTTGGCGGTGCAGAGGGACCACGTGCATTTGTTACGAGTCTCCCGAAAGCATTGCATGTCAGCTGGCTGTTTGGTTTCATTAGCAATATGCCAAAGGAGTCACGCTGTTTCATTAGGACCCAGGAGGTGATCAGAGAACCAGGGGACCTGGTAGCTTTTGAACATTTTCTTGGTATGGGGGGCGAATTTATCACAGATCCTACTGAAAGTGGAAGTAAATAGATCTAGCACCTGATCGGGGTCTGGGGTGTTAACGAGGGGTGTCCAGCCCCAATTTCTAAGGAAGGCCTTGAGTTGGGTGAGCTGTAAGGTAATTTTGGGGGGTGTTTAGGTGCCCTGCAAGACCAGGAGAAGAGCACAGGAGAGTGGTCACTTAGAGCATTGGGGAGTACTTGGGTGCTGATAATTCAGTGGGGGCGGTTTGTGAAGACCAGATCCAGGAGGGAGGAGGTTCCTGTGCGGGGATTTGTTCTGGTGGGTGAAGTGACAACCTGAGTGAGGTTGAGCGCTGAGGTATCATTAGTATAAGGGGCCGCTTTTGTGGACAGCCAGTGTAATGTGCTCTGGAAGATGATGTGATGAGGCACCAAGGTCCGAATCAATGTGGATAGGATAACTGCTATCCAGACAAGGAGAGGCAGGAGTCAACGTAGTATTTCGATGCCCGCAGGGCGTTTATTTGGTACCAAGGGTAGACAGACACAGTCACAAGAAGGAGGAGGGGTTGCCCGAGAACAATAGGACAATGGAACAGAGAAATACTTTTATCTACCACTTTTACGGTGATTACTACAAGAATAAACTTTAGGCCTACTACCACTCTTATTCTGATACTAGTTTATACTGTACTTCTATACTCTAAATGAGAATCAGGTTACATAGACTACTCAGCACTGCATTAGGGTGATCAGCATCACACATTTCCATAAGAGTCCAGATATTACAAGAGTCCAGAGATCCGGCATCTTCATGTACACCGTTGTTCTTCGTTGGTAGCTACAAGGGAAGTAAAACAGAACTGTAGAACCCTAATCTCAAATCCCAGCGAAGACCTAGATAAGGCCACTGGGGTGGTGAGAGGTTTGGTAAACAGACCATATATCTTCGGCAAAAGCCCACTCTCTCCAAGGCTGCCGGAATGTAGAACCAAAGCAACTGGTTCCTGAAATAACACACTGAAACAAGAGGTTCCTCGGCCAAAACCCACTTCCAGGGTTGCCAAGGATGAAGAAAGATCAAGATCTGCATGGCAATGAATCCAATGGATGACTACCATGACCTGACTGATGCTGCGGCACTCCAAGGGCCAGCTGGACTCAGAAGGAACTCTGACAGGACCAGGAACCATAAGAATCTGAAGAGATGATGGTTGACTCTGCAATCATAGGATCAGGAACTAACACAAAACAAAGAAACGGCGGACACGTCCCGTACTGGGCTTCGACAGACTCGACTTTCGGCGAATGACCAGGTGGGGGCACAGAACAGGTTCTCCAGGATGAGCTCTCTCTCTTCTGTAGAGGGCGACCAACTTCGGGACATCTGGAACAGGAACCATACGGAACGACACTGGCACGGCTGTCGTGATGCGTTTCGGCAGACGTACTTTCAAGCTGTGAAAACAAGAAACGCGGGTATGACTTGTACGACTGACGACGGACTCGACTTCGGCGGATGACACAAACGGATGGGATGAGCTGATGGATGATCTCCCAGGAGTGAAGAATGCTGAAAGGACATCTTCTTCTGAGTAGAGACTGATTCTGCGTACGTGGTGTTACAGACCACACTATGAGACTGCAGTGTGGTAGAAGATTGAGACTGTCTTCATACAGTAGTATATGAATAACAGAACAATGCCCAAAGAACTGTGGAATGATACAATAATTTGCCGGAGGAGGGAAAATTATAACTTAAGGGGTAATTGTTACTGATAAGGGCCAATGTCCAGGTGCTTAGAGCAATAGTTCAGTTACTTGGACCAATAGTTCAGGTACTTAGGACACTAGTTCAGGTACTTAGGGCAATAGTTCAGGTACTTAGGGCAATAGTTCAGGTACTTCGGACAATAGTTCAGGTACCTAGGGCAATAGTTCAGCATAAGCAGTACAGTAATCACAGTAGTTTCACAGTATAGGCAAATCGAACACTCTTAAATGAACCCCTGTTTCTAAAGGTAGGGTCTTCTGGAATAGGATCCCTTTCTGTACGTCGTGGCTAAGGAATCCTTTAGTACCACTAGGCTGGCTTGCTCTATTACGCTAGGCTGGGGCCTCCCTTTAGTACCACTAGACTGGCTTGCCCTATTCCGCTAGGCCGGGGCCTCCCTATAGTACCACTAGGCTGGCTTGCCCTATTCCACTAGGCCAGGGCCTACCTATAGTACCACTAGGCTGGCTTGCCCTATTCTGCTAGGCCGGGGCCTCCCTTTAGTACCAGGCTTTACCTCGGGCCTAATGCCCTACCTTTACCTCGGGCCTGATGCCCTACATTAGCTTGGGCCTGGTGCCTCACTAAATACTGGGCCTGGTGCCCCACTTTACAATGGGCCTGGTGCCCCACATAATACTGGGCCTGGTGCCCCACTTTACAATGGGCCTGGTGCCCCACTAAATACTGGGCCTGGTGCCCCACGTTGCTTTGGGCCTGGTGCCCCACTTCATAATGGGCCTAATGCCCTACTTTGCATCTGGGCCTGACTTGTCCTTTTAAATATGTTGCCCTTTTAAATGTGCGGGCTCCCAGTGCCTGTTGTCATTATGTAGCAAAACCCTGCCTTAAATTCCACCCCCTTTTTAATATTTATAGGCCTTTAACCTGGCCTTAATGCACTGGCCCCTTCCTGTGGGTGTCGCTAGCCCCGCTTTATTAATCAATATTTAAATCAAGGGTCTAATGACCCGATGCCCCTCTTGTTCGTCGCGCTTTTGTAAGCGCCTACCTGAGCTTTCAAACAAACTCAGTCCCCCTTAATAAACTGGCGGTCAGCACTGCGTGTGCTGCCGCCGACTCACCGCTCTGCGGTCTCCGGGGAATTGCTGCAGATACAGGGAGGCGGGAGGTGAGTTGGCAGAGGGAAGGAAACTTAAAGGCAGCTAGGGGGGACGACTCAGGGTTCCTCCGATGGCTGAAAATGATGTGGCGCTTCTCTGCCACCGACGTGGGACCGGAGGAACTGTCTGAACACACCGGGGGCTGAAAATAAATAATCAGAGGGCTTTTAAGCCCTAAAACGCAGGGAACGGCCGTTTCCATCTTCGTGGTGCCCCGATGGCACCACCGACCATGGACTAAAGCAGCAGAGGAAGTCTTCGGGCAGGGGAGGCAGCACAGGACCACAGCAAGTCCAGAGGGACGGCTTCAACAAAAGGTAAGACCTAAACTGACCCCCTGACTTCTGGGTCCTGTCTCCTCAACCTCTGCCCAGGATCAACTGACTACAACTGACTAACTATAGAATGTTTTTTTAAACTTGAACCTCCCTGGGTTCTAGATTGGCTGGAGTGGAATGCTGTGCATGAGCCACTCAGCACAACATTCCATCCAGACCATTACAACCTATATTGCTTTTAAAATCTATCTTTTGACCATCTGTAAGTGCACAGGGCACTTTTCTATTATTTACAGTGTTTTCTCTGGAATGGCCAACTTTGGGGCATTACACCAGTTTATATTGAAGTCACCCATGACTTTTTTTTCAAGTTGAGGTGGAAGAGTAGTGATAAGTTTGTGTTCGTTTGGTGGAAGATAGACAATGGTGAGTAGGAGGGGGGCAGTCGACCTGCCTGGAGCTATTTTTAGTGTAAGAGCCTGCACTTTTGATGATAGTTGAGGGGTAAAGAGCAGTTGGCCTGACAGCGAGTCTTTAAGGTATACAGAGCAGCCACCACCTCATTTACCCACTCTATCAGAGCAATAGAGGATGTAACCGGGGAGGTTAACAGCAGAGTCCGGTACAGAGGGGGAGAGCCAGGTTTCACTCAGTCCGATAATGTCAGGGTGGTGCTGGAGTACCCACCTCCCCGAAAGGGGTCCCACTTTCTTTGCAGGCTACAGATGTTGAGTGAGGTGAGTCACAACCCATTGGAAGTGGTAGTGCTGGGTTGGGGGGCAGTCAACAGTCCAGGGTTGGGATGGACATTGCCTGTGAGAAGTAGTAATAGGACAAGTGTCCTGAGGCGGTAGTTTCTAGTTTGGGCATATAGTTGGTGACATTTACGCATCATGTACCCTTTGGTTGGGTGTTGGGTGGGTACTGGGAGCTTCAAGGTTTGGGGGCAGCCAGGAGGAGGAGGAAGAGGTGGGGCAGGGGTTGGGTGGGTGGTAGGGGACAGCGACTGGGGGTTGGCTGGGGAGAGCAGGACTGCTCATAGTCTAGTGCCCATAATGCTGCCTGCTGATAGAGAGGAGGACTGTAGGGAGTGGTATGGTCGTGGTAATTGTGGGGGTGAGTAGTGCGGGCAGTGGGGTACCTGCCAGCCAATTCGACAGCTCCCCGCTCATGGGTAAACAGTTGGAGGGAGGGCAGGAGGGAGAGCCCCAGTCTGTTAGGACACTCAAGAAATTCCACTTTGTCTTGGGAGGGAGGGATAGTAGCATTGAGATAGAGATGACCATAGACAGTAACATGTTGGACTGTGAGGGCGACATTATAGCTTTAAGAGACAGGGGAGAGAGAGGGGGAAAATGTATGGTATGGGCAGATTATGAATGAGATCAAAGGAGATGGTATGACCTCTGGTGATGAAAGAAAATAACCTGCAGATGGAAAAGTTGGGTGATTGGTTAAAAACGGAGTGGGAGTGGTTTGATGAGCTATATAATGAGGAGCCGCTAAGGGTGGTGGTGGGGGCGGTGGGGAGCCGACGCTCTGCATCAGAGAGGCAGACACACACAGTGATCACAGCTGGAAACTAGAGCCGAGCAAAAATGCATCTACCTTATTCTCAGCACGTTGAGTTCGGGGGCAGAGGAGGGCGAGATCAACTGACACTCACAACCTCCAGAGAGAGATGCTGTGCTGTGAAAGAGACAAATAGATTATCAGAAATTTCTACGAGGGACCAGGAAAGAGGGGGAGGGTCAGGAATGATTACTGCGATAGGGGGGTGCTATCGCAGTAGGACACGCAAAGAAAGAGAGCTCAGAAACAGGGTCAAAGAGTTTAACAGCCAGCGGAGCTGTAACATTTCATGCAGCCTTGCATGTGTGACTTTAACAGAGATATGCAACAAAATTAAGGTAACCTAACAGGTAGTAGTGCTGAGAGAGAAGTTAGCTGTACAAAAAAACTATCTCCACATGTATGGTGACAGTAAATAAGGACTAGTAGTTATTAAAGTCACTGGTTTAGGCAGGCTGGTCTGTAGTCCTTTTTTGAATTAAGAAAAAGCGCCAAAAACACACACAGCAATCACAGCTGGAAACTGGAGCTGAGCAAAAATGCGTCTACCTTATTCTCAACGCGTTGAGTTCGGGGGCGGGGGAGGGTGAGATCAACGGACCCTCACAACCTCCAGAGAGGGATGCTGTGCTTTTTCTCAGCGCGTTGAGTTCGGGGGGTGGGGGAAGGTGAGATCAACAGACCCTCACGACCTCCAGAAAGAGTGGTGATACCAAACTGGAAAAAGGCGAGAGTTTAATCTGAGTTCTTTTATTAGAGTTTTTAAGGGTTAATTTTTGTACACCTGGTTAGGTGTCCATAGGCAAAGATATCTGGCCCCCCAAAGACAGAATTATCTGAGCCTGTGCATTGGGTACACTAGCAAAAGGCTCACAGTTTGAATCCCTCCAAGACTTGAGACCAAAGGTTGATTCTAACCCACAAAAACAGACAGGAGGGTTACCCTGTTTCTGTTAACTGTTCACAAGACTGCGCTCAGAGGCTGGCACTTTGGGAGCAGAGGGCTGACCTGCGGAGTGGGTGTGTGACACATATGTGATGCATATAGTAAATATTTGAAAATATGGTGGTAACATTGGCACACTAAACATTTTTTACAATGTTCATATTTGTATAAAATAATTGATATACAGGTTTCCTAAATTTCAAATAAACACTTTGTTGTTAATGTATATCGGTATTTGTTGTATGCATATCTTCACTACATTTTCTCAGAATTTGAAAATTCAGCATAATTTTTTTTCTTAATACAACAATTATTTAAAATTAAGGAGAAAGAGGTTTCCCTAGGGAATTTTAATTCAGCAGATTTTTTATTCTTAGTCTTCTGATTAATTTAAATTAAGCACACATAGGCTTGGATATTCAGACTGCGCCCGGCAGGGGCACAAGCCTGGGCGCAGTGCAACTGTGTTGTGCCAGGGCAGAGACCAGGTGATATTCAATGTTGAATATGGCACTGAGGACGCATGCCCTGCGCACGGCGCAGTGGCACTGTGCCAGCGCAAATGGCAGAAGGGAGCTGTGGGATGCACCAGAGCAAGTGCAGTTGTGCTGAGTGCATCAACCGCGATATTCGACACTGGGCATGCAAATGAGGCCATTATGCATGTAAGGCACAAATGGGGCCATTTGCATGTCATTATGGCCCCATTTACATGTGGTGCGCTGATCCCCTATGACTTGCGCCTGGCACCCTACCAGGCTGCAGCCATCGGGAACCGACGCCCTGCAGACCCATGGCGGTCCCCGCTCCCATTCGCCCGATCATGGGCATGTGTAATACACAGGTCCTTGGTGGACCAGTGGATTCCCCCCCCTCTGCCTGATCGCGGGCATATGTGTCAGAAATGTCCCTGGTGGACCTGTGAATCCCCCCCCCCGCCTGATCGTGGGCATATGAAGTAAGAAGGTCCCAGGTGGACCTGTGTTGCCCCCCCCACCCAATCGCGGGCATATGAATTAATAAGGTCCCTGGTGGACCTGTGAAGCTCCCCCCTTCGCCCAATCGCAGGCATTAGAATCAATAAGTTCCCCAGTGGACCAGTGGAGTCCCCCCCTTCGCCCAATCACTGGCATACATTCATTGAATGTCCCTGGTGGTCCAGTGGAACTCCCCCCATTGCCTGATTGAGGGCAGAAATAGCACACGATACCCTGGTGGTCCAGTGGTACCCCCTCCCACCCACCCACGAGGTCATTCACATATCAGGCCTGTGTAGTACAGTATGATCTGCAGCCAATTGGTCCATGCAGTGGACCAATAGGCGTACAGACAGTACTGTATGCTGTCATTCAGCGGGCAGCCAAGTGGCATGCAGGCGGGGTGCTGCCGCCCACCGATGACGGGAGGGTGCTGGGTGGCAGGGACCTCAGTGGGCAAGTGGGGGATTCCACTGGTCCACCAGGGACCTTTATGACACATATGCTCATGATTGGGTGAGGGGGGGATACAAAGATCCACCAGGGAACTTTATGACACGTATGCCCGCAGTGGGGAGATGGGACGGGGGGGCACAATGCTCCCAGGGCAGGGGGCTTTGTTGGCAGTGTGCTGGGTGAGCGGGTGGCCACCCATGGCTACTGTGTTGCACCCTGCAATATTGCAGCTCCCCTGTGGGTGGCCAGAACTTGTTCCTGGTTTTGTCAGGCATATCTTTGCACCCCCCTGAGCAGCACAAGACTGGCAGTATAGCCTAGAGGTTAGAGGAATGAGGTATGAACAAGCTTGATACATCCAGCAGACCAGACCTGAGTTTGATTCTCTCAACCTCCACTTACATACTGTGTGACTCTGAGCAAGTCACTTAACCACCCAGTGCTCCCAGGTCGCCCCTGAAAACAGGCACGTGTGCCTAGTGGGCCATACCTGGTTACCAAAGACTAAAATAAATAAAAAGGTGGTGTTGTGCTGGCATATGCGCCACACATCCCGGGCTGAATATCGGGATGTGCCACATATGCATGGACACGCCCCCTGCACTTGCGCCACATACATTACTGATGCGCCCTGGCACATTGGGGGTTGCGCATTGCAACTTGCCCCTTTGAATATTGCACTGGGACACATTGGTGGGTTGTGCATGGCGCATCCCTGTTGCGCCATGTGCAACCCTTTTGAATGTCCAGCCCCTAGACTTCATTAATTTGCACCTCAATTTTAATTAAGTATATTCTGTTAAAGTAATTAAGAATAATTAAGGGGTTTGGGATTTTACAAATTTATTTTAAGGCACCCTTAATTTTAAATTAAGGGGCAGATTATTAATTCAGGGGTCAATTAATGGAAAATTAAGGAGATTTTAAGCACTTTTTGTCCCATAATGTATAGGGCATACAGTTGCTGCCTCGCACTATTCAGGACAGCTGAAAACTCCTGTTCTGTGAGTGAACGAGTGTCAAAAGTAATCGCCAGTCAAAACCAGGAGAAAGGTAGATGGCACTGTGTCAAAAAGAAAGGAATTAAGAAAATCAGTCCAATCAGGCTACCAATAAATATAGAACTGCCTTTTTTCATCACCCTGTCAGTGCTGTACTCGGAAATGAAAAACGACGGCTCTTTATTTATTGGTAGCCTAACTGGAATGCTTTTCTTTAATTCCTTTCTTTTTGACACACAGCTGCTAGTATAAATAAGTGCCATCTACCTTTCTACCAGATTTGACTGCAGATCAAGCACACAGGTTCCCAAGCATTGTAATTCGCAACTCCCCCACCCCGGACAACATGACAAAGCACAGGCAGCAGGTACCAACTCTTCACACACAGCGGGGAGAGTCAATCAGAAAAATCTTAAAAAATGAACGTAAGTTCTTGCTGAAGGCAGGTCTACCACTTCATAATATCTTAATATGTATACATTGGGTTGTCTGTTACAAGATAAGAAGGTTATCTCATGCTGGTTTGGGCTGACAGAACCGCTCAGCTTCACAGTCCTCTCACCCAAACCAGCATGAGATAACCTTCTTATCTCGTAAGAGACAACCCGAAGTATACATATTAAGATATAGCATGAGACAGTGCTGTACCCATCCCCTTACTTGTTTGCCCTGTATGCGGAAGCCCTGATGCAATTCTTGAGACAGGAAGACCTGATTACAAGATTCTAGATAGTTGAGCAAGACCTCAAGGTGGCTTATTATGCAGACAATTTACTATTTATAACAGAACCACAATGCTCTCTGTCCCATCTGCAACCAAACCTGCAAACAATGGAACAGAGAGCTGGTACAAAATAAATAAAAGTAAAACTGAGGTCTTGTACATAAACTTTTCTTTTACCCTAGAGTTAGAACCCACTTTCCATATAACTGCGACAAGTCATATATAAAATACTTAGGGCTACTTATAGGAATGAATGTCACAGAGCTCGATCAGAATAATTTCCTTAAACTAGTTACCAAAATAAAAAGCACCTACACAAATGGACTTTTCTCCCATTGCCCTTCATTTATAAGTGCATACAGTTCGTATGAACGTTCTCCCAATGTACCTCTATTTATTCCAAATCCTCCTCGGACTTCAATTTCTGGAATAGAAACATATCCAGGTTTCTATGGAATGGGGGAGGCTGCCATGAGTGGCATTTAGATGCCTCTGATTACCAAAGATGAGGGGAGGATTGAGCCTCCCAGACTTACTTTTATAAGCCCAATCAGTCTTACAGCAGCATGCAATTTCCCAGATTTTCCCACATCCACACCCTCATTGAGTCAAAATGGAGTTGGCAGCCCTACCCACCTCAATTATACCCTTGCATTTTAATAAACAATGCCCCCCCCCCTTTAGTGAGAACCTCTTCTTTTTAACACAGGCAGTCCTGACATCATAGCATATAATATTCAAATGCCTGGATATGCAGCAAGGCAGAATATGGCTGAAGGTCCCATCATAAAGCACATCCTTTCTCCCAGCCCAAATAGACGCAGACTTCCATAATTGAATGAGTCAGGCCTTTACACATACCTTTGACTATTACTCAGCAGGAACAGTAAAAACCTTGGAGCTCCTTTGACAAGAACATGGGCTACGAGTACAAGATAGGTGTCATTACTTTCAGAAAAGCCATAATTCCACTTAGCTCCAAGCCTCCAAATCAAAGAGGAGTTGTTTCCACCCTTGAGCTACTTTATAAAACCCATCTTGCATGGAATGCGGCCTCCATATTTCTTGTCAGGTAGCTGCTAGGCTTTACTCACCAGCTCTCTGACTACAATGGCTCCTGCCACGGAAACCTGGGAGGCGGAACTTTCAAGCATTCTAACTGCAGCACAATGGTCCAAAGTCTGGCAGCAACAGGACAAGATCACCTTCTCCTGCTCAGGAAGAGAGTTTGGGTGGAAAATTGTGGTGATAATTTTTAGGACTCCACACATCATGGCTAAATTTCATAGCACCCAGATGGCAGATGGCTGGAGCAACTGTATGATAGCAGTCGCCACTCATTCTCACATCACCTGGTCTTGCCCAGTAATAACCCCATTCTGAACTGAAGTGTCCCAGGAAATAAAGACGCCATTCCCGATGATACAAACCTTAACCCCAGAAATGGCCCTTCTTTTACATCTCCCTCCCCACTTCCAAGATAAAATCTACACTGCCGCATCTTACATCCCCGCCAGTGATCTGCTCTTCTTTTGGGGAAAGGAGCTCCAGCACAAGGCAGCTTCCCTATTTTTGCACCTAAATTTGAACAGGGGAACAAAGGAGCTCAAGCCAAAGTGGGCTTTAAAAGCACAGCTGAGCACTTTTCCAGCCACAGCAGCAGCTGGACTTCACGGGGTTGGGGGTGAGTTTGGCTTTGTGACCCCCTCTCCCCTGCAATGGCCAGCAGGGTTTTTGGCCCTCCCTCTCACCCCCCCCCCCAATACTTGTATAATTTCCCAAAGTGACTGATTCAGCATCTGATCAATTGAAACCGGAGCTTAGGGTGATGTAAGTAAGCATAAGGGATGGTCTTTATGTAAATTACTCAATCTATGTGCTCATTCCTGCAAGGTCCCTTAAAGGGGACAGGAAATGTGTGCTAATTGGCAACAGTTAGTAATGTTCCTAGTAAGAGAAGTGATAAACTTGCCTCCAAAAGAGCCATATGTAACTGTACCTTAATAAACACTGATGTGAAAAACTGTGTTTTCAATTGTTTTCTTTTTATGGATAACATTCTGCACAGTTCCCTTCATGGAATCAGTAATATGGAGTGTTTACTATATCACGGTTTGAGTACAGAATGCTAAATGTGAGCTAGTGTCCTATCAGAACCATACTTAGAGTTCTTTGCTCAAACTGTGACATAGTTAAAACTCCAGATCACTGGTTCCATGAAGAGAACTGTAACAGAATGCTGCCCATAAAATCAAAACAATGCAAAACACTGTCTCTCAAATCACTTTTTATTGAGGTACAGTTATATATGGATCTTTCAGGCTGATGGATATTATTGCTGTAAATGGTAACATTATAAACAGCTGCATATTAGAACTCATTTCCTGTCCTCTTTAAACAGGTTTGTCTGTAGAAAAGTGAGTTACCCAGTGCTGTGCATCTTTCTGAATGACTTTTTACAGCTGCAGGGGCAGAGACTTGCAGACGTCTTTCAATCACTTGGGGAAAAAAGGCATTTCAGACTCCTTTCAAAGTACAGTTTCAGATTTGAACCATGATCCTTCCCTATCTAAAATCACTATGCTGAGGGGGGTGAGAGAACGAGTTTCTTTCCTACATGTAACATTCTCCTGACAGCTCAAATTGCAATCAGTGGAGTGTAAACAGCACAGGCGGCTTGTTTTAGTCTTAAAGAATACGTAAACCCTCTTTTTACACATTTTTGTCGAAACAATGCCTTGTTAGCAGGGGTGTAGTACTCCCATACTTTTTCAAGTCTTCAATGATGTTTTTTTTATGTAGTTCTCCAGGCAGCAGTCTTGAATCAGCTTCTGAACAGTCTTGAAGCACAGCTATAAGGGGACTTTGTTTTATAGCTTCTCTGCTGAATTCCTTCACAGAGGAGCGCAAGGTGATTTGAGATCAGGTTTCGGCATGTGGAAGTGGGGTCACTGAGCTGGGACAGGCAGACAGTCATTGTGATGAGCCTCCCATTGAGTAAAACAGGCAGTTTCATTTTTTAGTAAATCTGTTTGTTTGCTAAGTTAAAGTTACTTTCCCTACCAAGAGATGAACAAAATGGGTGGTTTGATAACTTTTATTAGGCCAACAAATTATTTTTACAAATTGTTTAAGTTTTCAGACTACACAGAGTCCTTCATTGGAAACATGGCAGTTAAGAAATGATAACACTTGAAAAGCACTGACCAGAATTACTAAAACCCTAACATCTATACATGGACATCTTATCTGATAAATAAGATTTAAGGCTTAGGCTGAAGCCAGAGTATAGGCCAGTCCTACAAATTCTAACAAAATGGAATGCATTTAACTCATTCCTTCCTGATGACACCATATGGCGTCATAAAAAAAATACCTCTTTTTCCTGATGACGCCATATGGCGTCCTAAATCATGTGCTGTAGTGCCTGATGACGCCAATTGGCGTCCATATCTTTCTCTTGGTGCAGCTCAAGTATTTGTTTACATTTGTTGAATTGAGTTGTACTAGCTAATAGGGACATCATACCTGCATTGATTTTACCTAATATAATATGTGTTCCCATTGGCCATTTTTGAGAAAACAAGCCTTAATACATAAATAAATAAATTTACTATTTTTGCATGTGCTGTGAAAATGTATTATGTTCATTCTGCTATTAGTTTGTATTGTAACAACAAATCATCTTGTCTTAGTGTAACATGTTAAGCTGATCAGGTTGACACTATAATTAATTTCATAACTTATATTTTTTTTATTCGAGCAATCCGATTGGTTCACCATTTTGGTGTATTTTTTGTCTTTTGGGGTATTTTTCTACAATAACATGTTGTCACTGATATCGTAATTGTTATAACTATTTGTCCATTTATACCACTAAGTGAGCTGAATATTTCTGTATTTAAAAATCGAGCTCTGTGATTGGTTGGATTCTCTGACATCATCAGTTCTGAATTTAATTGGTATAAAGGGATTGTCTTAGATGCAGGCACCGTCCCCCTGATGAAGCCTTAGTTGTCGAAGCACCAGGGAACATGCACACAGATCTTTTGTTGTGCCTTCCACTATTCTATTCAATGTGTGTGCCTGAAATGTTACACTAAATCCTTATTTAGCATTCAAGCAAGGACTCGTAATTTTTTACAGCCATCACTGGAGGGAAAGTGTCTCTCTGGGCTCTGGAGTGTACAGTGATTTTTTTTTTTTCGATGTTTCAGTTAGGGTCACAGCCCTCACCTGCACCTGCCTCTAGCCTGTAGTGCGCCGCCATTTGGTCATATTGATCCTCACTGTTGTCATGCTTGCTCTATGCTTATTGTACACGCTACTATTTCCATTAACCCGCCAGAGCACACATTGGTGCAGGAAGAGCAGGGTGACTGGAAACTTAGATTCAAGATGGAGGTGCTGCTCTTATCCTGAAATACTCACTTCATTTCGTGCCAAAACCTCGATTTGCTATCTGTATTTACTTTATTTGTTTTATTTTTATTTACGATTAAAGTTTTCAGTTGTTACTTTGTTCATTTGGGGATAATTTCTGGTCATCCTGTGTGATCACATCTTATGGATCCGGCTGGCATTCCTGATGGGAGAGAGTGTTTCTTGTGCATGTACTAGATGCGGTCACATGAATTCGGCACCTTTTGTTACTTTTTAAAGAGTTTATGTTTGGATTATGGCTATGTTAAAATCTATGTGGCATGTTGCTCCCTGCGTTATGGATGATAAGTGGGTTAGGGTCAGTAGCATGTTTGTCTCATGCACTGTACTTGAGTTTTCTCCCTAATACACAGTTGCTGATTGTTTAAAATGAAAAAATAATGGTGTTGCCTTCAACTTATCTGGCATCAGTCCAGCCCCAATCTCTGATGCACTGTAAAGGCCAAATCAGTTTTGAATCCCTCCACAGTCACTGGTATTGTCCATCGATTCATATGACATCAGTCCAGACTCAACCTCTGATGCACTGTAAAGTGTTCTTCAGGTTAAAATCCCTCCACAGCCACTTGTAAGATCTGTTTCTTATCATGTGTCAGTCAAGCCCAAACAGTAATGAACAGTGAAGCATTTCAGGTTCAGATCACTCCACAGCCAATGATGTTGTCCATTGACTGATCTGGTGTCAGTCCAGCCTCAACCTCTACTGCACTGTAAAGTGCTGTTCAGGTTCAATCCCACCAGAGTCACCAATTTAGTCCATCTGTTCATCAGTCTTCAATCCAACCTTTATCTCTGACACTCTGTGACGTGCATTACTGATATGGATCCCTCCTGTCACCATGGTGTAGTCCATTGCACATCAAGATTCATTCCAACACTACCCTCAGAGGCACTGTAATGTTCTATTCACGTTCACATCACTCCACAACCACTTTAGTCCCTTGTGCTCATAATGCTTCAAACCATCCTTACCTCTGATGCACTGTGATGATCAGTGCCAGTGTATGACTTATACAGTCCATTCAAATGAAACATAGCACATAGTACACATGTGCACCAATGAGCATCACTCCATGGTGCAGGTATACCCACGCTCCTTCCCACCCACACAGTGCACCATACTGAATGTTACAACACATCACATGTGTATGCAGGCAAATCATGTGACACAGCACATAGTACACAACCTTTACAGGTGCCCATGTCATCATCCTGTATGTGTACCCACAATGTTTCTACATGGCATATGGACACCATTACCAGGTGCAGGCAGCCCCACCTGCTTCCCTACAACTGAGTATACCCCAAGGACGGTAAGCAATTCATGATGCAAAATGACTGCAGTGCCTATGAGCATCATTCCTTGGTACAGGCACTACCCACCCCTTCCCCATGACACAGTGTACCCAAATTGCAGTGCATTTTCAGTAATTTCATCATCCTATATGTATACCCACAATGTATCTACAGTATCTGTTAGCACCATTATTACATGCATACAGCCCCTCTCATTTCCCCAGAACATATGAAGTGCATCTGAGCCTGTATTATGAATGCAGGACCCCCCACTAACACACAGTGCTTCACCATACAGTCATTCCCTCACCTTAAACCATCCCATAATACAACCCCCAAAAATAAACTATGCCAGGAAATTAATAATACACAGATTTATGTAACATGCTGTTTACTGAACGACTGTGAACCTTTACATGAACAACATCATGCTTCATTTACAGTATGATAAAGCAAACAGCACAAATAAAATATAGTTTCCTATACTTATTATGGGATTTTATTACAAAAATAAAATAAAATAGTTTATTTCAATGAAATTACACATTTTAACTACAGCAAATATGCAGTTAATCATAGAGAGACCTCCAGCAATAAAACATGTCTCCATTTCCTGTGTCAGCTCACTGACCTACACTGGAAGTGTTCTTCCTGTTTACATCACTTGACCTCACAAAGCACTTCCTTCCTGCATCACTTCCTGATATGTCCTTCTAAGGTATTGTGTAAATATGTTCTTACTAAACTAGGGGAAAAACAAAAAAATTGATAATCAGATTCATAAACTAAAATCAGTGGTAAGAAGAATTAAACACTGCAAAATTCCAACCAGTGGAGTGGAACAAAAAACTCAAACTGTAATAACAAGAGATTCAGATATTGATTTCTGACTAAAAAATGGTAAAAAACTTGCAAAATTTATATTTAGACAATGACAGATGTTTACTGTATATTTTTAACAATTTTACAGAAATTTAATATTTTTGCATGATTATGTAAACAGAGCATAATTATATTTAGATAAAATCATCAGAATTTATTAAAATATGAAAACAACCTCACACAACATTAAATCCAGTTAAATAGACGTTACCAAACCTCACTCATTTTCAAAAACTTTTTGTCCTGAAAAACTTTTCTTTTTACAGTTTTAAAATTGGATGTATGGTTTTTAAGATATGTAGGTTTAAGCACAGTGTGTTTGTATGAATGCTGCAGATCTAAAACCCCTTCAGGCACACAGGTGTTCTAGCAGCAGGCAGAGGCTACCTGAACATTCTAAGTGACAATAGGATAGAATGAGTTAACAGCAGAATTCTGAAAAACAAAAACAGAGAGACAGAGAAAGTGTGTGTGCTCAGCACAGCAGTATGTCTGTGTGTGTGAAGCTGAGAAGAAAACTGCAGTTGGAGTTCAGATTGTGTAATGGGTCATAAAACCAAGGTCCATATTCATACCCCAAACAGATGTATTAAGAAGGTAAATAAATTTGACCTCATATGCTCACCTCTCATGTGTATTCCTGAAGTGCCCCTTAAGAACTAGGACAGACAAATCAGAAATTAAGTGATCAGATGGAGAAAAATGTTGTCCCACTGGTTTTACAGTATTTTTCATTATAATGTCACATCTATGTGAGTTAATTTGGGTTCGAAGGTGTTTTCTCATTTCCCCCATATAACCTGTATGTGGGTATTTCTTGCATTGGATGTAATCAACAATGTTGCTAGATGTACATGTGTAATTCTCCTGTATCTTGAATTCTTTATTCTGGGGGATCCTGATAGAATCTGTGGTGGAAAAATTCTCACGTCTTACATTTAGGACTATTGCAAGGTTTAGTGCCTCCTAGTAGTCTGTTGTTTTGGTCAGGTATAAGTTTGCTCCTGACGATCAGGATAGATAAATTAGGTGGCTGTTTGAAAGACAGTAAATGTCCCTACTAAGGTAAGTAAAGATCATGTAACCCTCTGTCCAGGTTTTGTATTGACAATCCTGTGGAAGAATTTGGATGGTAACACTTTATTTGCAATCGTAAGGAGTTTATTTGGAAATACTGCTTGATTGATAATAAAGTGAAAGTTCTGTTGGTGCCTGTGTCTAATGGCTATTTTCCCTCTGGGACTTGCAAGGTACTACTGTAAATAAGAATCTTCTCTGTTTAGTACTATATTCAAACATGTAAACAGTAAAACAGAGTAACTATGACATTAAACTGGGATTACACTTAGCTGATACCTGCCCTATGGTGGTGCCTAATTAGGTACTTGTGGTAGCATGGACCCTGGAGTTGAATGCACTGCTCTGCTTTGACTTGTCATATTGTCTCCTACATGTCTACTTGTGTGATATTTTTCTGTTTGTATTAAATGAAGCATTTGGCTGACATGGTAATGAAATGTATGTTTTGCTGTCCAAACAAACAAGCATAAGTCAATGCAAAACATATTTGCTTTCATGCAGTTACAAGTTGGAACAACAGTATCTTGAGGCTATAGACAAGGCTTTCTTAACCCCATGAGCTATTATTTCATGGACTTTGGGTTCCACTGGGCTAAGGAGCATAGGCCTACATATTCAGAGGTGGCCATGTGAGTCTGTGGCAGTTTCTGTACAACCTGCCTGGGGCAATATTCAGGCAATTACCTCACTGCAACCTGGAGCGTGCAAACTGTCTAAATATTGGGCCATGTCAATACAGTGCATACTGACTTTGTGCTATGCTGACAAAGGCGCAGACTGAATATGGCTGACAGGGACACAATGATGGTAATGCAGACCAAATGGGATAGCGGCAGGACTCCTGTGGGTCATATTAAGCCCTAACATGCTAATGACCCCTTTGGGCATAGAAGGCACTATGGCCCATTTGCACATCCATTACAGGTTCATTAACATGTGTGCATGCCCCCCCCACCATTCTGTAGCTGTCTTACATATTCCTTGTGGTCTAGTGGTCCTCCCACTCCACTATTTACCTGTCCTGTAGCTGTCTTGAATATTCCTGGTAGTGTAGTGGTTCCTGCACCTTCATTCAACCATCCTGTAGCTGTCTTCATTATTCCTTGTAGTCTAGTGGTCATCCCCTGGTAAGGGCATCTGATGCTCTGTCAACCTGCCTGTTCAGGACCGTCCTCCCCACAAGCCTCCCCCCACTCAGGTCACCTACGCCGAAATATGGCAATAGTGTCATCGACCTACACAGCCCTCTACTCATCACCTTGGCTGGCATGGAACCCATAAAGTGAAGTCCACATGCATCTGGTGCTGGATGTAATTTCTTCAGCATTAAAGCCTGTGCTGCATTCAGATGAGGCATTAGGTTATGTGTGTTTTTGGCTTTGGTGTCTTGGATGACATCTAAGTGGGTGTTTAGAGTGGGATGAGTCTACCACTGGCATTGCCCCTGCCCTTGCCATGTGACTGGGCTGTGTACATGCCATGGGATGTGCTTGGCATTAGATCATCATCTGTTACAGTTGGCTGTGCACCCCTGCAGGTTGGCTGTCATGTGTGGGTTATACTGGAGTGCTTGATGGTGTTGTGGTTCCAGTGTATGACATATGGGGATTTGGGGGTCGGCTGCCATGTACTGGCTATGAATGGGAAACATCATCCTGCTGTAGAGCAGTGATAATTATGGTCATGCCATTGTCCAAGGTCTCACACAGGTTGCAGAACTCCTGCTGCATGTCAAGTCTGTGGGCTATGATGTCACTGTATATGCCCCGTATCTCATGCAGGTGTCCCTGCTGAGCCTTACCCTCCCTGCTCCAACCGTCACAGTTCAGGGTTTATGGAGATAAAACATTCATGACTTTGTATACATCCCTTGTCAATGATGGGCCCTGAGGGGGCCCTCCAGTAGGTCCTGTGTATCAGTTCCATTCTCTGGCATGGATGGTCTGTGTACATGTCTACTGTGTGGCAGATGCATGCACCTCCAGGCTGGTGTTTTGTGTGCTCTTCTCACTGCCTTGTATATCTGACTGTGTGGTGTACTGTTGGGGTGGCAGAGTCTTCTGTTCAGGTTGCAAGGTAACAAGTGCAATGTCTGCTGCAGTGATAACTGACTGTACTCAAGAGAAGCAGCATATAGTCAGATGTTTGAAGGGTGGCTGGAGTGGGATTCTTAGCTCTAGTTTAGAATTTTTTTTTTAAAGAAAATAAAAAATAGTTGTTTTGATAGTGATATTGGTTGTTTGTAACAAGTCAAAGAAGGCTTTAAAAGCAGTCAAAATAGTCTTAAAATGACCCTCAAAATGCCCCAGAATGCATCTAAAACCAGACAGCTTCTGTGGGCCTAGGCGGCCTCCAGACTCCCAGCCTGTGGGGGTTGGGGACATCGTAGTTCATAGAGACCCCCATAGTTCTAAATTTTGCACTACACCAATTGTTGGTCAAAACTGAGTTTGTAATGAGACTGCATTGCTCCAGTAGAGATTCAGATTACACTTCTCTCTCCCAACTGTGTATGTGTCTGGCAGTGTACAATGATTTATTGCTGTCTGTAGGGTTTGTTAACCCTTTCAGGACCGATCTAAGATGGAATGATAAACAGAGCTCCACCATTCCTCCTCCCCCTCTCTCTGAGTCTCTCTCTCTTTCTCTCTTTCCCTCTCTCTCTGTCTCTCTGTCTCTCTCTCTCTCTGAACCAGACTTATACAGGGAAATGCGGACATGTGAAGCTGACCAAACGTGATAACTTACTTGACTTTTTTGTCAACTTACATTTTTAAATTACTTCCCAGCCTTTAAAAAATAAAACTTACTATGTGCACTGAATGGAGGCTGATGGCTTGGATAAAAAAATTATGCATTTCTGAAATCACTGACTGTAACCTACAGAATATGTACCATATGTACTGTAATGTTCACCACTGCTGGGCTTGCTGGAGTGCATTGTACTATATGGCACAGGCATTTCATTTGTTTTGTTTTAAGTTTCATTTGATCCTCAAGCCTGCATCTCCTTACCCCCACCCCAACAACCAGCACACACATTTGTATCTAAACCTGCTCTGTAAACCAACAGTGCGAGTGCAAAATTATAACAGCTATGTGCCTTATCCATTTGAGTTACACATAGAAATGTAGCCCTCCCTCCCCGTGTCTAGGGGTATGGATGGAATATGTCCGTGGGAATGGGGCACCCACAGCAGCAGAAACACTTCCAGTGGCCATGCTACCCAGGCCCAGATGTCACACACAGGGTCCCTTTTGCTCACTGGTGCTGGGTGAAAACAACAGGTTAATTCATATTAAACAGTTCCTTTTAATAACACTACGTCCACACAGAACTTGAAGGAACAACAGGGATCCCACATTCATTAAACATATTCACACATAGTTCCAGAGAGCATCAGTTAATTTGTGGGCACACATTCAACTTTCACTTGGCTGGTATGACCATAATAATAGCTTTTACCTGGACTGAGGAGGTCGTACAGTCTTTAGGGCAACATTAACTCAGGACCACTATGGTCACAAAAGTCTGAAGGTAGCACAAGTTCCAAAACAGTTCACAGTACCTAATAGCCCATTATTCTTCACAGGCACCCAAACTCTCAACAATACAAATGGTATAAGTCACATTAAACTGTCCCTTCAATCACTGGTGTAGCATTTCTCAATGAGTTGCTTATTGTGTGTACTGCTCACTGCAATGCATTAATAAAAGTTTCCTAATGGCTTGCCTAGAGCTGCATTTCAGTTTTAGCTCACATTGCAGCTGTCTGGAAACTTTTAGCAATGCAGTGCTATGATCAGTGCAGGCATTTAACAACCCATTAAAACTGAGTTTTAGTTTAGTTTAGTTTATTAGTCTAGGAATTAATACCTTTGAGCCAGGGCTCTTTTACAAAGGTTCCACGTCACAAAGAACATTTAACAAAGCACGATACACATTACAGGTAAAACCAGACAGGAAAGTTACATCATAAATTTGCTATTAACAGTTTAAGGCAGAAACGTTTTTAAGTTTCATAGAAAAACAAGCTATAACAGGTTCAAGCGGTAGACAATTTCGAAGTTAAGGAAACTTCCAGGGAGAGGGTGATCATTAGGCGAAAGGAGGCTAGAGAGGAGGGAAAGGTGGTGAGCGGAGAGTAAGTGAGAGGGACAGGAAAAAGGGGGAGTGGTTTGGGTGGGAGACAGGAAGTAGTAGAGGTACCAGAGGGTTCATTAGTCAGGAGGAAGAGGCCTCAGATGTGAGGATGGACATGAGGAGTAGTAGTCTTTATCTAGCGCAATCACAGTTGCTAGTGGTGGTGAGGTGGGCATAAAGCATGGATTTGAAAGCTTCAAGCGAGGTTGAGGATAGAATAGGTGGACTAAGCGCATTGAACCATGTCGGGGCCCTGTATGCGAAAGATCTTGTCCCTGTGCAGTCCGCATCTCGAACCAGGAAAGGTTACGCTCAGATCTGGTGGAGGGTCGTGGAGCCAGGATTCAGTCGGAGTAGGTTTTGAATACATAATGGAGTCAGTCCCAAGATAGATTTTTTGCCATTTGCAGGTGAGATAAATAAGACGATTTGATAGGCTCAACCAGCCTGATTCATAGTACAGATCACACGTGTGAGTGGGTCTTTGAGCCCTCGCGGAGGAGCCGGGCAGGCCTTATTTAGAGGATTGAGATACGCCTTAGAGCAGTGGAGGTAGCTGAGCCATAAATAATAAGGCCATAGTCAATGATTGAGATTATGGAACTCTGTATAGCTATTCTCAGTGCCGCTTGATTTAGAAATTGACGGTTACGGAATAGTATTCCAAGGCGTTGGTTCACTGTTTTTGCAGTGTTGTCAATGTGGGTTGCAAAGGTGAGCCCTTGGTCAAAAGTGATGCCAAGGTATTTGAAAGTATTTACTTGGTCCAGTGTAATTCCCGCAGAGGTCTGTATGGTGAGTGGAGTATGGAGCCCAGGTACACTACTGTCTAATCCAGTTTACAGTAATGTACTGTACATTTGGAGTTTTATCTGGGGATAAAAGAATTCCAGGTACCTGAGCTTTTTCTAACTATAGTAATGTGAATTCGCTTCCGTGAAAGTTTTGCCTTAATTTACCTCTGTGATTCAGCATTCAGCCACAGATTGTGCAGGCTAGACTTTCACTTTTTCACCCCCGACGCAAATGTAGTATATTCACTGCTAAGCTGGACATACTGTGCTGAAAAAGAAAAGTTTTCTACTGTAAGCTACCTTCTTATTGACAATTTTAAATATAAGCACAGTACTGGTGCGATGTTTTATTCAAAACCTGCTATTGCTCTCATTTACAACCTCCGATCTCGGGTGCCAGTGGCTATTATTCACTTTCACTTTCCTCACATAGATCGTGTCTCATTTTTTTGGTGGGGGGGGGAATAAGAGCTGCTGATCCTTCTAAAAATGTCTGTATCTGTACTGTATGTGAGTATAGAGTCACAAAGGGGAATCGTGGAGGATGACAGCACGGAAAACAACAGTCGGGCAAGCAAGCGGGTTGGTAGCGAGCAAGCAGTGCTCTGCTTTGTAACTCAATTGTTAATTAAATGAAAATAAAAAAAGTAAAATTAAGTAAGTTTATTAAATAAAATGAAATTCTCTACCTCATCTACACTTTGTTTTTTTATGAACAGGGTTTATTGTACATTAGAGTACAGTAAGCGAGAGGTAAGCTGGTGAATACTGCGGTGCTGGAAGTATGTACAGCACAGGACTGCACTGTAACTGCATTTGAAAATGCATTACATTACCATTGGAGTGGGAGCTAAAGTGAATTTACTGTGGCTGGAAGTGCACTGAATGTGAGCTGATGAGTAGCTGAAAAAGAGTTTGTGCTGTAGGAATTTAGAATTGCTACTACATTAGAAGCACAAAAAAACAATGCCAGAGCAGTGAGTTTGAGGAACAGTTTAATCTGACTTGTACTGTATCTCTCTCTTTCTCCACACTGGCTCAGCAGGTCCCCTTTGGAACATGCAATCCTCATGGCTTGGGGGATTTGAGGGTTTCCTCATGACCCCTGCATCCTTTCCCAGAACTGGCAGCAGCTGTCCCTGAATTGAGAAGGAGGACATGTCCCATGGAGTTCCAAAGCAACTCGCTCTCTGGACACTACACTCCATGCCACATTCTTGCCCACTGGATCCCTACATGAATCGGTGCAGGCTGCCAGGGCACTCTACGACTTGTGGCTGCTGTTTTCCCTCTTGACTTTAGCTGCCCTCCATGATACTGTACTGCTTGTGGCTACTGACTCCCACTTCTTCCTATGTGTCCCCCAGCCAGGGGCCAGAATTGGCAATCACCCCCACCTGGCCCCGACTCACTATCACTCCCTTGCTGCTCACTCCTCTGACCGGAACTCCCCTTCTCGCCTAAACTGCTGGGCATTATCCCCCCCACACACCCGTGGTAACTTCTCGACCCACAGGAGACTCCACCTCAGTGCTGAAAACACAAATATCCGAAAGCTGCCAGCAGCAAAAGGCCATACTGGTCTATCTAGGCTGCTTGAGATTGCAGCAAGCTGCCTATTCAGCAGCTGCCCCACCCCCACTCCCCTTCCCTCCCTTTACCCTTCCCTTTGCCCTGTCCCATCCCTTCTTTTTTTTTATAATTCTTTTTATTGAATTTTTTGCACATAAACATACATAAGCATACATATAGCCTAATTAAGACTATATATATAAAAAAAGAAAGAATCTAGAATCAACAATCAACAATACAAATAAAAAAACTAAGCTATTTACATTGGTCCAATTCCACCAAAAAAAAAACAGAATATATCTCTGTTAAGCCAGGAAATTTCATCTCACCCCTTCTTGAAGCATTCCACTGTGTTACATGCCACCACCTCAGCTGGTAGTGCGTTTCACATTGCCACCACCATCTCCATAAAGAAATGCCTCCTCATCTCCCTCCTGAATCTACTCCCTTCCAATCTCATGTCATGGTCCCTAGTGTCTCTCTCCCCACACGGCTCCTGAATAGACCCTCTGTGTCTGTTTTGATTATCCCCTTCATGTATTTGAAGGTCTTAATCATGTCCCCCTGTCCCTCCTCTCCTCCAGTGTGTACATGTTTAACTCTCTTAGTCTGACTTCATATGACAATTCCCCCAGGCCCTGAATCATCTTTGTTGCCCTACGCTGCACCCCCTCCAGCAGCCTAATGTCCTTTTGTAGGTACGGGCACCAGTACTGCACACAGTATTCCAGGTGGGGTCTAACCAACTATCTGTATAACGGTAGAATAACCTCCCTTCTTCTCAAGGTAATGCCCCACGCAATGCACCCCAGCATTTTGTTGGCCACTGCTGCTGCCTTTCTTCATTGTGCAGAATTGTTCATTGCTCCCATGATGAGCACCCCAGATCCTTCTCCTCTTCTGTTACCTCCAGCCGCACCCCCCCCCCCCCCAGATGGTAGCTTCTCCTCAGATTTTTTGTTCCAAAGTTCAGTAACTTGCATTTTTTTGTATTGAACCACAGCTGCCATCTGTCAGACTGTGCCTCTAGCCTTGCCAGATTCTCCTGTAACCCCTGCCACACAACCTGGTCATTCACCACTGCTCCCATCTTGGTGTCATCCACAAATAGGCTGATTTTGCTGCTGATGCCCTCCGAGATGTCTGCAATAAATGTGCCAAATTAAGACTATATATATAAAAAAAAAAAACAATCTAGAATCAACAATCAACAATACAAATAATCTGGGCCCAAGACCGACCCCTGTGGAACACCACTTGTCACAGGCTATGGGGATGAGTATTCCTCACCTACCACCACCCTCTGCTGCCTATCATTTAGACAGTTCTCCACCCATCCCGCCAGTTTTGTTCCTGCTCCTGTGCCCCGTAGCTTGCTTCCAAGTCTCCCATGCGGTACTGAATCAATAGCCATACTGAAGTCTAGGTACAGGACATCCACCGCATGGCCCCCATCAATTTGCCTAGTCACCCAGTCATAGTATTCCACCAGGCTGGTCTGGCATGACCTGCCCTTGACAAACCCATGCTACCTCCCGTCCTGCACCCTGTTCACCTCCAGTAGTGCCACTAGCCTCTCCTTTAGGATGGTCTCCATTAGCTTCCCCACTATGGATGTTAGACTTACTGGCCTATAGTTCCCTGGTTCGTTCTTGGGTCCACTCTTGTGAAGGGAACCATGTGAGCCAGTCTCCAGTCATGGGGTACACATCCTGTGTCTAGAGATAAAATAAATAATTCTGCTAAGGATCCTGCCAGGACCTCTGCCAGCTCCTTCAGTACTCTTGGATGTACTCCATCTGATCCTGGTGATGCTTTTCCACCCTCAATGCCCTAAACCCCTCCAGCACCCTCCCCACTGTGATTTCTCTGTCTATCACCCCCCCATCTGTTTCTATCCACCCTCCTACTACGGGTAGTGCCCCCTTCCTTTCCTTCATAAAGGCTGAACAGAAGTAGTCATTGAGCACTTCTGCCTTTTCACCCCTCTTCCACCCATCCCCTCCTTCTTAATTCTTACAATTTGGTCCTTACAGCTTCTTTTCTCCCTGGTGTACCCAAAGGAGTCTTTTTCACCCCTTTTCTATGCCCTGCGTCAGGCTGAGTTCTCTTGCCACCTTGGCTGCCCTTACTCCCCTGTTACTTCTTTGCTTCTTGCAGATATTCCTCCCTATCCTCCTCCCTCCCTGATTTTCTGTATCTCCTGTAAGCGGCCCTTTTCCTCCTCACCCTATCCAACACCCCTTTGCTTATCCAGCTGGGTTTCTTTCCCCTAGCCTTCTTAGTCTGGGCCCTACAGCAATTTTTTGTTGCCTCTACTATCCCCTATCTTATCAGTTCCCACCTTTGTTGTGTGTCCATACCTGGTTGAATTTTACACAGGAACCCCATGTACCACTTTCCTCATCATGTTAAAGTTGGCGTTCCTAAAATCCAGCACCCTTGTGCCAGATGCCCCCTGCTTTTTAGCTATCTGTAACTGGAATCATACTGTCTGGTAGTCACCCCCAGTGGTTGATCCACCCTCACATCCCTCACCCACTCCCCGTTTTCAAGCAAAAGGTCAAGGGTGTTCCTTTTTCTAGTTGGTTCCTTGACCAACTGTACTAAAAAACTTTCCTGGAAGGCTTCCAGCATTGCCTCCTCCCTTCTGTTCTTTGTTGTAGGTGTGTCCCACTCCACCCCTGGCAGGTTGAAGTCCCCTATTATCACCATCCCCCTTCCTGCAGTTCCGCCTGCTCTGTTCTGCCAGTACCCAATCCATCCCTTCAGACTGAGAGGGTGGTCTGTACACCACCCCCAGTATTAGTGATCTGTTTTTGGGATCCTGTAGTTGCACCCACAGTGCTTCTGTATCTCCCTCGTCTAACTCCTCCCTTACACATTTTAATCCCTCCTTTATGTACAGTGTCACCCCCTCCCCCCTTCCCCTTTTCCCTATACTTCTGGTGTAATCTGTACCCCGGAACTGTCATGTCCCAGTCATGGATTTGGGTGGCCCATGTCTCGGTTATAGCCACCAAGTCCACTCCCGCCTCCTCCAGGAGAGCCTGTAGTTCCGCCCCCTTATTCTCCAGACTCATAGCATTTAGTGTTACAACCCTCCAACCCTTGTTGCTACGCTCCCCCCGTCTCTCTCCCCTTATGTCCACTTCCTTAGTAGTTGTCTTCCTTCTTACCTTGCTATCACGGGGGTAAGCATATTTGGTTTCACATCACTAGGCCTCTAAACTCCTCTGTACATCTTGCTACCCCACCCAGTTTAAATCCTCCTCAATGTGCTTCCCTATCCTTGCCATCAGTAAATTTTGTTCCCTCCTCATTTAGGTGCAGTCTGTCTTTTGCATACAGACTGCTGTTCTCCCAGGACCCCCCGCTCACCCTCCTACCAGCCCATATCCCTTTTCCCAACACCAGGCCCCCAGCCATTCATTAAACTCTTGAATTCTCCCTTTTCTTGCCATACTTACCCTGAGAACAGGAAGTACCTCAGAGAAGGTGACAGATCTGCCCGCTTCCTCACACAGAGGTCCTAGTTCCTCAGACCTGCTGTTTACCTCCCCTACTGTCCCATTAGCCAGGTCATTCATCCCCAGGTGTATTATTAGGTGAGGCTTTTTCCTTCCCCTGCTTGCATACCTTAGCATGGATTGCCCCACCCTTTCCACCTTCATTCCTGGCATGGCTTCCACCCATATTTTACTATGCCTCTTCCCTTTTCTGCCCCACCTGACCCCTCTTAATATCGAGTCCCCCCACACCAAGACACCTCCCTTCTTTCCCTCCCCATCTTCCCCTTCTCCTCTCCTTCTTCCTCCTGCACAATGTTCCTTCCTATTGTTGCTGTTCCCCCCATGTTCTCCACTGTACTCAACCCTTCTTACCCCAATATACCTATTTCTCCATCACCCTCCCATGCCATTTTGTTCTTTGTGCCCATGGACCATGCTTCCCCTTCCTTCTTCCTCTCCTTTGACCCCTCTGTTATAGGTCGGCCCCCATCTGAGCTTACTGTCTTACCATCTCCCCTACTCCTTCTCTTATTCTCCTTGCGCATTTGTTTCCCATACCTGTGTAACCGCCCCTGCCCCCTTGTCCTGGCCACCCTCTGTCACTCTTATCTCCCCCATCTTTCTCTTTTCCTGGATGTCTTTTCTGCTTTCCACATTCCCTTCTCCTCCTGACCTAATATGCCTCCTTATCATCTTTGACACTTCCCCCATTAGTCTTAGTACTTCTTTCTCTAGCCTTCCCAGCCTTATACAGACTAGGCACATCCTCCACAGGGTGTCCATGAATACTGCCCCTCCACAGTTATTACATCCCACAATCCTTCCTCCCGTGATTTCTGTTCCCCCTTTTCTGATTCCTTTGCCCCTACCCTTCACTGACCCTCATTCCGGCCTGCCCCACTACCTTGTCCCTTCCCAGACTTCCCCAGTCTATCACCCTGGTCCCATTACCCTTTCCTCTTCTTTGTTCCCTCTACTCTATTCTCCCTCTAAGGGTTCCTCTTCTTTCTATCTTGCCCCTGTCTGTTGGCAGCACTATTTCCTTTATTTTCCAATCTCTCTACCCTATGGAGGGAGAGGGGGGACATGATAGAAATGTTTAAGTACTTCAGTGGAATCAACAATGTCCAAGAGGGTAGCATATTTCAGAGAAAGAGATGTGCAAGAATAAGACGACACAATTTGAAGATAATGGGGGGATGGCTCTGGGGCAATGTGAGGAAGTATTTTTTCACAGAGAGGGTGGTAGATGCATGGAACAGCCTTCCTGAGGAGGTTGTGGGGTCTAAAACTGTGGGAGAATTCAAGAATGCATGGGACAGACATAAGGCAATTTTTGTCAGGGGGTAGGAAGAAAAAAGCTGTTGGTTAAATAGGATCTGCAGCTTATCGTCTAGGTAGGGAAATGGGCAGACTAGGTGGGCCAAGCGGACCTTATCTGTCTCAAAGTCTATGTTTCTATGTTTCTATGGTGTATGGCTGTGTGGTGTACAGAAATAAGATGACTAACAGTGTGTGCATACAATCAGAAGGTACCGTATGATGTCACAGGCTACCAGTATAAAGGAAGTGATGCACTAGGGGTGGGGGCTTGGGTCCCTCTTGATCACCAGAGACAATCAGCTACCCCAGCAAACCCTCACTGAGACACTCAGCTGCACCAACAAAATTCCCTAAATAGGTACCTTTCCAACTTAAGTCAGAAAGCACCCTGGTACCAATTGAAAACAACACTAAGCTGCAAAAGAAACAATTACAGCAACAAAATCAGTGAAAATCAACAGTTACTTCCCTGAGATGTGTCTGTTTTCTTCCTCAGCTCCCTTTTCCCTGCTGGGCCAAATTAAGTCTCAAAAACCCAGGAAGGGGGGATTAGACTAGTAATCTCCCAAAGGAGGGGTTACATAAACATAGAAACTGATGGTAGTTAATCAACACTGGGCCCATCTAGTCTGCCAATTTTTAGTTATGATCACTTTTGCTGCACACCTAACTGGCCCTACAGCACTCTCTCTTCTACCTTCCACCCCCTTCCTTCTTTCTAGGATTTATTTGTGCCTGTCCCAGGAATTTTTGAAACTCACCACTGGTTTCACCCCCACTGCCTCCCATGGAAGGATGTTCCAAGAATCCACCACCCTTTCTACGAATAACTACTTTCTCATATCTCTCCTGAATCTACCTCATTCTCGCTTCATATCATGACCCCCTTGTTCTACAGCACCTTTTTCTCTGAAACGTATCTCCCTCCTGTTCCTTATTAACCCCTAAGATGTATTTAAAGGTCTAAATAACACCCCACTCTTCCTTCTCTCTCCCCCCCCGGGGTATACATATTGAACTCTTTCAGTCTCTTTTCATAGGGCTTCTGATGCTGACCTTGCACCATTTTGACAGCCCTCGCCTCTCTTCTTGCCGCTTTCTCCTTTTTCCAGTTGTTCCCCCTTCCACACCTTTCTCTTTTGACTGCTCCTTTTCCCCTTTCTTCCTCTGCTGACCCCCTACTTTCTTGAATAACTTGCATCCTAGTGGGACTATCTCCCCTTGGGATCTCCCTACTCTCTATCTCAGCTTGTAGTGGCCCACTTTCTGCCTCCCATATTTCTTTCATCACCCCCTCCAGCTACTTTAAATGTCTATCAAAGTAACATTTGAATCATCCACTGAGAACTGCAGTTGCCTTCTGGATGAAAGCAGGCCATCACCTTGGTAAAGGCTCTTACCCTTCTAGCTTGGCCCACAGTCCCCAGTGTAGACATATTTCTCCTCCCTGCACCATTCTTTCTACCATTACTTGAAGGCCTTGGTGTGGAGCTCCCTCTCCTTCAGCATACTATATAGTACAACACACACTCACTACTCACATTTAAGCACATGGGAAACACTGGATCAACCAGTCAAATTATCTACCTTTACCAAAAATGAAATTTACACACAAAGCTGACTACGGAAATTTATCTTTATGTTTAAAGCCATGAAACACCCTTATCAAGTTAATGTATTAGCAGTCATAGTGACTCTCGCCAGATTTTGTTAGTTTAGTCACTGCTATCATCCAGCCATAAGCTTGTTACAGTTTATAAGCAAAGTTATTTGAGGGAGGTTTTTACAGTTTATGGTGCATCTGTTGTCACTACTGTAATACAAATCCTGCTGTGTGGACGGGCTGCGAATGTTGAGGTAACATTACCAAATAATTCAAACAAGGCAATTGTATTCGTGTTTCCACCACTGCCACTGTTTAGATTGCATGAAGCCACTCATAGACATTGTAATGCTATTTAGTCTGCATTAAGCCACTGTATTCTATTTATACTGTATTCTAGTTATACTGTATTCTAGTTACACTGTATTCTAGTTATACTGTATTCTAGTTACACTGTATTCTAGTTATACTGTATTTTAGTTACACTCATTGCTTTATTGCTTTTGCAAATTTGATAGAGCTGTAGTAATGCTGAGGTAGGCTCAGCCAGGTTCCAACAAAATTCTGTCTCACTTTAGGACTAGAACTCAGAAAGGGCAGGAGGAGGGAACCAGGGCCGCCAAGCCAAACCAGTAAAATTAATAGACTCACCTTTTTAGTAAAGCATATAATGATTTTTAATATTGTTTATTCTATTTGTAATTGTTTTATCTAGTGTTGTACAGGCGCCTTGGTTTTAGAAAGGTGCCTTATATAAATAAATAAAGATTGAGATTGAATAGGGAGAGGATGTGGGACCCTAGCCAGTACACACAGTGAAGAGGCAGGGATGGATGGGAGAGGAGGTGTGAGGGAGGATATGGGGGTAAGGAAAGGAAGGAAAGTATAGTCAGCTGTAATGGATGCGGGCAGCGGTATTCTTGGACACAATGTGGAGAGCAGAGGGCTGCATGGTGTGTAGGTAACTGGGGCAGCAGACGGTGGAGATAAACTAATTAAGGTGAAAATTATGAGGGGGGTTAGATGGAGGAATGGGAGATTAGAGCAGTATGGGGCTGCTGCAGGCCAAGTGGACAATACGTCGAGGGGGAAGACAGGGGGTTGCTAAGGTGTCCAAAGGCAGTGGCTTCACATAGAACAGACAATATTAGAAGTGGAGAATGGGAGGTGGAGGTGGATGCCTGTACATGGAAGCTGTAGAAAGCCAAGGGAAAGGGTTACGGGACACTACCCCAGAGTGGCGAGACCTGCAGAAAATAGATTTGCGGCACTGGCAGGTTTAGAAGACCAACGAGTGCATGGGGAAGTTGGGGCTCAGAACAACCTTGTGGAAAAGGGCAACTATATGGGGACAGAAGAGGAGAGTGGTGGAGAGGGAAGATGTAACATGCAGGAAGGAGTCAAAGGGAAAAGGGCAAGGGGGGATAGTGGGAGTAAGGAGGGAAGGGTGCACAGCAAAGGATAGCAGGGGGCACTGGGGGGACACGTAATATGGGGGACAGAGGAGGAAATAGATGAGCACAGCAGGAGTTCAGAAGAATGGGTGAACAGGATGAGGAAGGGTGACTTGCCTGGAGCAGCTAGAGAAGCAAGTAACAAGCCTACAGGGGAAAAAAGTCATGATCATAGGGGATTTCATTATTAGGGGGATACATTGGGTAGACAATGGGACCCAAACAAAAGACGTGTGGTTGCCTGTGTATCGGGGATGGAAGCAGGGAAGGTGGGGCCTAGGATCAAACAAGCAGTGAAAGAGGAGAGGGGTAAACCTCACTTGGTCATACACCTAGGCACCAATGATTTAGCAGAGAATGAGGTAGGGGTGGTGCAACAGAGGTTCAGGGAACTGGCAGGGTATTGCATGATGGAGGTAAGTTCTTTAATCTTCTCTGAGGTTATTCTGGTCCCCAGTACTAGTACAGGGAGAAAAAGGGTAGAGCAGTTTAACATATGGCTCAGGGACTGGTGTATAGTGTAGGTTTGATTGTCTCGGGGGGGACAGATAGGTGGATGAAGGGCTATATCCTAAGGATAGGCTGCACCTAAACAAGGCAGGGTCTAGAGTCTTGAGGGAGAAGCTGACAGAGTACATGGATAAGGTCCTGTGGTTAAACTGATAAAGGGGGAGTATGAGGCTAGGGAGGAAGAGAGGGATGGCAAGGGGAAAGAGAACCTAGCTGGCACTCCCCCACAAGTGGAAGTGAGGATTAAAACAGGGGATGGTACCAAGGGAAGGAAAAACATATGGAGGGCTATGTGTGCAAATGCCCATAGCCTGTGCAACAAAATCACAGACTTTGAGGCCGTTATGGGGGAGGAGGGACCTAGATCTAGTGACCGTCACAGAAACCTGGCACAATGAGCACCAGGATTGGGACATGGTCATTCCATGTTTTACTCTGTTTAGAAGGAACAGGGTAGGCAGAAAGAGGGAAGGGGTAGCTCTTTATGTAAGGGACAACATAAAAGCTACAGAAACACATGAGGACAGGTGGAGGTAGAGGTACTGTGGTCACTTTAGAAAAAGGAAAGGGTCAGTCATATGTATGCGGGTGCTATACAGATCTCCAGTGCAGCACAATGGAGTGGATAGGGATATGTTACAAGCAATACAAAAGATAGCTAGTAAGGGAGAGTTGTTGCTGGTGGGAGACTCCAATCTTCTGGATGCATATTGGAGCCTCCCAGCTTCAGCAACCTCAAGGAGCAGGGACATCCTTGACTCTCTGCAGGGGACACGCCTCAGGCAGCTTGTAATGGAACCTATTCGGAAGGGTGCGGTATTAGATCTGATATTGACAAACGGGGACTCTGTCGATAAAGTCGAGGTGGTGGACCACGTGGGGACCAATGGTCATCAGAAGGTGAGGTTTAATATAATGACTGGGCTGGAGGCTAGCCCCACCAAAATGAGGGTTATGGACTTCAGGATGGTCAACTTCATAAAAATGAGGGAATGAAACAGGGATGCCCTGGCACAGATGGGGGAACAGGAAGGAGTAGATGTATAGTGGGTTGCAATAAGGAAGGAAACTGAAAGTGTTACTAAACCCAGTGTCAGTAAGTCAGTGAGTGCAGGAGGAGAAGGAGGCTGATATGGTTCACTAGGAAGGTAGAGGAGAAGGTGAGGACTAAAAAAATTAGCCTTTAGAAAATACAAAAGAACACAGAAGGGATAGAGAGTGTTACCAGGAGAGACAAACGGAGGCAGGGAGGGCAGTTAGAAGGGCAAATGGGTCAACAGAAGAGATTATAGCCAGGTCAGTTAACTCATTCAGCCCCAGGCGGTCATTTTGAATAAGGTTAAACATAGAACATCTCGACTTACATGTGAGTTCTGGGACTCAGTGGGTTAAGAAGGGGGATAAAACATTCTATAAGTACATTAGTGAAAGGAGGAGGGGAGATTATGTTGAAGAGGACAGTCAAAAAGCAGAACTACTGAGCAAGTACTTCTGCTTGGTAGTCACTAAGAAGGGGATGGGGAAAGGGCCTGCCCTGTAGGACAAGGGCATAAAGGATCAGGAAGTGGACACAAGCCCCTTTACTGTGGAAAGGGTCCTGCTGAGTGAGTTAACAAAGACAAGGCCATGGATCTGGATGTAGAGCACCCCAGGTTGCTGAGAGAGCTCAGGGAAGAGCTCTCTGCCCCCCTAATGGCATTGTTCAACCTATCGCTAGAAACAGGGAAGATACCAGGGGACTGAAAGAAAGCAGATGTGGTCCCACTCCACAAAAGTTGTGAAAAGAAGGAGACTTGTAATTACAGGCTGGTTAGCCTGACTTCAGTAGTGGGCAAGGTAATGGAATCACTACTGAAAGAAAGGATAGTAGAATACCTTGCTACGAGTGGGCTACAAAACCCAGGGCAACATGGATTAACAGGAGGGAGGGAGGGAGGTCCTGCCAGACAAACCTGATATAGTTTTTCGATTGGGCAACAAAGGCAGTGGACCTGGGTGGGGTGGTGGACGTGGCCTATTTGAACTTCAGAGAAAGACTTTTGACACCGTCACACATTGAAAGCTGTTAAACAAACTGCGCAGCCTTGTGGTCAGTCCTAAATAGTAATTTGGGTGGAGAGCTGGCTTGCTGGCAGGAGCCAAAGAGTGGTGGTAAATAGGGTGTACTCTGGTGAGGGAAGGGTGATGAGCAGGGTGCCATAGGGGTCCGTTTTGGGGCCGGTCCTCTTCAATATCTTTATTTACAACATTGAAGAGAGGCTGGAGTGGAAGGTATGCCTATGTGTAGATGATACAAAGATCTGCAACAGTGTGGACATGCCAGGGGGAGGTTGAAAGGATGAGTGAGCACCTTAAGAAATTAGAGGAATGGTCTACAGTTTGGCAATTAGGATTCAATGCAAAAAAGTGCAAGATCATGCACATAGGACACAAGAACTGGGGAGCAACATATGAACTGGGAGGGGAAGTACTGTCAGTCACGAAGCAGGAAAGAGACCTGGGAGTTATCATCTCGGATGACCTAAAGGTAGCTAGATAATGTGACAGGGCAGTTGGAAAAGCTAGCAGAATGCTCAGATGCATTGGGAGGGAGAATCACCAGTAGAAGGAGGGAGGTAATAATACTCCTGTATAAGGCACTAGTGAGACCCCACCTCGAGTACTGCATACAGTTCTGGAGGCCTCATCTCATCAAGGATGAAGACCGGGTGGAAGCAATGCAGAGGAGAGCAACTAGAATGGTACAGGGATTACATGGGAAGATCTATGAGTATAAACTGAGGGACTTAAGTATGTATTCCCTAGAGGTATGGTGGGACGGGGGGATATGATTGAGATATTCAAATACCTCACTGGAATAAACAGAGTACAGGAAGGGAGCATCTTCCAGAATAAGAGATGCTCAAGGACAAGGGGGCATGGTATGAAGTTGGGGGGGCCTCAGTGGTAATTGGAGGAAGTAATTTTTCACAGAGAGGATGGTGGATGCTTGGAATAGCCTACTAGAGGGGGTGGTGGGGGTTACAACTGTCATGGTATTTGAAAATGCATGGGATAAACACAAGGGTATCGGGGGTCATGTGGGGCGGTGCTCTCAATGGCGGCGTAGTTTTCCGCGCTCCCACCTCTCAGTCAGACAATCTCATTGTTTTGCCGTTCTCTACCAACCTTATCTGGCGAGCCACCTACTACCTAAACCCCCACAGAGTTCACCAGCACTTTATTTTGGCGATCGGGTGTTTTTTTCAGTAAGATTCTCGCCAAGGTGCCGTGCGAAATGGAGGCCGAGATGAAATGCGCCGGGGCCAAGCACACGCCACCGAATACCCCCGAGAAAGCAGCTAAGAAATCGAGAATCCAATCCGCGGGGTCTAGTGCAAAATCTGGCTCCTCTGGTGTCTCGTCCGGTCCGCTCACCGAAGACCGGTTCTTACAAGAGCTGATTCCTTCCGCTAACGCCGCTGCAGGAGATCTCGGTTGAGCTCAAATCGAGGCAGATTCTCGCCTCCTCACCACTCGGGTTGGCGATTCGGAGGCTAGGATTAGTTCGCTAGAAGCCTGGAAGGCCAAATGTGAGCCCGAGATAACAATGTTGAAGCAACAAGTGGCGAAACTGAAGCTGAAGACGGAGGACCTCGAGGGGCGCAGCAGGAGGAACAATATCCTGGTGTTGGGACTACCGGAGGGCGAGGAGGGCCCAGACATCCTGGCGTTTGTGCAAAAGTTCCTCACTAAGGTCATGGGTCCCTCTCCTATATACTCCTCCTATCACATCGAAGCGTGCCCATAGATCCCTGGCCTAAGCCTGCACTGGTTCCTTGCCTAGACCTATTCTTGTCAAGTTGTTGTTACCTAGAAAGGCAGCACATCTTGCTGAAGGTCAAGAGTTTGCAGGCTGTTATGTGGGGGGACCGCACGCTGAGGATTTCCCAGGATCTACCATTTGAAATTAGGCTGAGGAGAAGAGAGTTTCACCCGCTGGTCTCCAAATTGATTGCTGCTGGTCATCGTTTCCTTGTGAACTATCCGGCAAGGCTTCAAGTTTTCCTGGATGGTGCCTGGTCCACTTATGAGTCTCCAGAGCAAGCTAAAATGGATCTCACCAGAAAACTGCCTGATCTTTTTAAATCGGGCTGACTGTTTATGCTGAACATTTAGCATGATTAATGTTTCTTTTTTGTGCCTACCTGGATTGTGTGCCTTGATTTTCTGGGTTGCTGGGTCCGATTCTGGCCTTCCACGGGGGTTTGTTGGCCTCTTGTGTGGGTCGGGCGGCATGGGGTTTGCAGTGGTGGCTTGGGCCTTCTGATGGTGGTGCCTCCGCCTTGGGGTGCGAGGAGGGTGGAACCTCGGTTTTGGGTTGGGTTGCAACAGGATCCGTTTCATTGATGCACCCGGTGGGTACTACCCGCTCTCTCCTCTTCCTTCCGGTTAGCGCGGTGTTCACTTGGGGGCTTTGGGCACATTCTTTCCGCGGTTTAAATTGCTCCCTTCTCGAGTCCTCTCATTTTAGTGTGGCGGGAATGTGTTGGCTGGTGTGTCCGCTCCTGGGGGTGAGTATCTGCCGGTGGCACCATTTTAGCTGGGCTGTGGGAGCTGTGATGTTGTTGAACAGGTTGGGTTTTTCAGTCTAGCTTTTGGGAGTGGTGACTTTCAACGCAGTAGTGTTATTAGCTTCCCAATATATCCTTTTTTGTTTTCTTCTGGCTGGGGGAGGTGAAGGGGGTGAGCGTTGAGATGCAGTTCCACAACCGTTTTTTGGGCGGCGGTAGCCGCTTCGTTATAGGTTTCTGCTCCCTGGGGCTTTTTTCAGCCAGGTCTTTTGTCAGGGTTATTTTGTGGGAGTGGGTTTACTGTCAGCCCGGGGGCTGTTCCTTCATAGTTCATATTGCTGGGTTGTACTGAGCACTTGTTACTGAAGGGCTGGTTTGTGACATAGTTGGGGGATAGTTTTGGGTTTTGGGGTTTCTCCAATTGGGGCGGAAGTTGATTACCTTCTCTGGTTTAGTGTTTCCTGGGTTTTGTTTCCTGGCATAGGGGTCCCAGGGTTCTATTTTTCTGTGGGTAGGGTGGGTGTTATACTCAGGGTCTGTTTCTCTGGGTTGGGGGTGGGGGCCTCGGAGAGTTGCTTCATTTGGGGTGTTTTTGTATGGTTGGGCCATTCTCATGGTGTTCTTTATTTTTCTTTCTCTTCAGTTACTATCTGTAGGTCTGGTGTTGCTCTGTTGTCTGGTCTCCCTAGTGGTTAAGCTAGCATGGCTTTAAGCTTTGTTAAAATTGCCAGGTGGAATATTAGAGGCATCAACGATCCCCTCAAGAGACGCCAGTTTTTTCTGAACTGTGCCTTGCTCAGCGCAGACATTATTTTTATACAGGAAACGCATCTGGTTGCCTCTGAGGACAAGCATTTGCGTAGGATGGGGTTTTCTCAGGTCTTTACTGCCCCAGGCTCACAAGCTAGCAGGGGGGTGGCAATCCTGATCAAGCATCATGTCAGATTTGTTGCAGAGGAGTGTGTTACTGATTCGGAGGGCAGATACGTTTTGGTCAAGGGCCAGTTAGATAATAGTAGTCTGGTGGTTGGGGCGATTTATGCCCCGGTGGGGGGTGATTCGTCCTTCTTTATGTCCCTGACTGATATCCTGAGTAGGTTCTACCTTCCCCTTTATCTTGGGGTGACTGGAACATTGCCCAGTCAACACATCTGATAAAACATATAGGCCAGTTAGACCAGCTTCCCTGCCCAATTAGCCCTTTCGGATTTTACTAGCTTGTTGGGTCTTTGTGACCCTAGCGTCTTTTAAACTCGATAGTCGGCTCTACCTTTTATTCCCAGTGTGTCATCTAACGGGTCGAGAATCGACTTTTCCTCGTCAGCTTCTCATTAATGAGCTGTGTCTCTCAAGCCGTATCGAAATAATAGTTATCTCAGACCATTCTCTGGTCTGGATCAAATCTCTCCGGGTATCCAAGGTCGAGATCGTTGTGGAAGCTCAATACGCAAATTCTTAAGGAGAGGACACTCTGTTTCCCAGATCAAGGATTTGATCCGAATATGATTTCGACCTGAACCTCGGTTCAGTCCACCGTGTGGATGTATTGTGGTGTTCTTTAAATGTTTCCTTAGAGGTGAGCTTATCAAGATTGCGGCCACTAGAAAAAGGGTTAGGGAGTCCAAAATTAGCTCGTTGTTGAACCGGCTGAGAGTAGACGAGGAGCAACTTCTTTCCGTCGATTTCCCTGCAAATTTGTCAGCTCTCATAAAACTCAGGAGTGATTACAATGATTTAACCTGGGACAAAGCGGAGTATGCCCTCTTCAAGTCCAGGACTAAGTATATTGACCAGGGGGAGAAATCGGGCCGGATGCTGGCGTTGAGGTTGAAAGAGGTTGAGGGCTCTCGTCTAATTCCGGTACTCACAGCCGGCAACGGCACTTCTAAGTCGCTACCCAGGAGATTGCTCAGATCTTTGAAGCCTTTTTAGGAGCATCTACGGCACTGAGTCCACAGCGCTGCAGGCTCAGCTGGCGGAGCGGTTCTTGGAGAATATTAATCTCGATCCTTCGGCCTCAGCACCGTGATATGCTTTCGTTCCCATCACTTTGGGGAGGTGGAAGCGGCAATCAGCGACCTGCCTTTGGGAAAGGCTCCAGGTCCGGATGGCTACCCCCTCCTTTACAGGGTGTTTTGCAAGAATTGTCCCTATGTTGCTTAAGCTTTACTAATACCCTGTTTTCTGCGGTCGAATCTGACTCCTCCCTTTTAGAAGCAATTATTATTCTAATTCCAAACCTGACAAGCCACCCTTGGACCCTGCCAGCTATCGTCCTATATCACTCCTCAACTATGACATTAAAATCCTCTCCAAAATTTTATCGTCCAGAATCAAATCGGTTTGGGAACATTTGTTGAGCCCGGAACAGGCTGGCTTTGTCCAGGGGCGCTCTTCTGCCGACCATCTGAGAACTCTTGGCCATGTCCTTCAGGCTTCTCATTCCTTTTCTGATCCCATGGTCCTTGTCACCCTCGATGCCGTAAAAGCCTTTGACCATGTGAACTGGGACTTTTTATGGGCTACTCTGAGGAAAATGGGCTTCCCTGATTCCTTCATTCGAATGGTTTTAGCTATTTATATAGTCCCCTCGGCCAAAGTCTATTGCCTTGAGGTATTCTCCTCCAGTTTTCCCCTTTGTGACGGTACCCGGCAAGGCTGTCCCCTGTCCCCTACTTGTTCAATCTATACTTAGAACTGTTACTAGTGAGTATTAAGGGTTCACCGCACATCAGGGTTGCACCCTTGCACAACTTCCCTCACCCTATCGGTTTTGCCGATGTATATATTATTATATCTTTCCAACCCGTTCCTCTTTAACTCATGTCCTTCAAATTACTGATCGCTGGTCAGGTTTCCAACTCTGAGCTAAATGTCTCTAAATCGGTAATTTTTCCAGTTAATTTCTACCTTTAAATCGGATTTCGAGTGTTTGGTATGAAATGGGTCTCAGTTCCTTCAAATATTTAGTGCATGTAACTAGGGTGAGGGTCTGGCCAAGAACTTAACCTAGTTGATGCGGTCAGGAGAATCAGGTGTGACCTTGACCGGTGGCAGCGATTGCCTCTCTCTACCCTGGGGGCGTATTAATATCATCAAAATGAATATTTTCCTCGACTATTATATCCCTGACTCATCTCAATATCTGGCTCCCAGGCGGTTCTTTGCTCAGGTTAATTCAGCGCTGTCCAATTTTGTTTGGAAGGGAAACAGCCCTCAGAGAGCCTTCCTCAAGCTTACTGCGCCCAAGAGAAAGGGGAATGCGGCTACCCAGTCTCTTGCTGTATTATTGGGCATGCCATTTGGCTCGATTAGGAAGCTGGTTAGTACTCAGCCTTCTACCTTTTACCCATTTGGCAACAGCTTGAGGTTAATTTATTAGTTCAGGAGGGTTAGAGTTTCTCGTATTTTTTGCCCCTGCTCCAAGCTTCCCTGGTCATTCGTGAGTCCCCTATTGGCCTGTCCATTAGAGTTATTTCTCAATGCTGGAACTTCTTTAATTTCCTCCCGTCCAAAGACTCAGCCCAGCCCCTGACTTTAAATCCTAATCTCAAAATTGGGGGTAGGTGTATAGCTGAGGACTGGCTCCCGCAGCTTGCAAATTTGTCCGCGGAATCTCTGTACGATCAGGGTAATCTTCTCAATTCAGATGGCATTTTAAAGACCTTTCACATCCCTCAGAAATTCATCTTTAAAGTTTTTCAACTGAGACATTTGATTCTTCAAACCTTGGGTCCTACCCTTTTCCTTCTAAATTAAAACCTTTTCTTGTTAAGGTACAGGAGGCGGTGTCGCGTAGATGCATCTCTAGTATTTACAGTAAATTGTTAACCGATCTCTTTCCGTTCCTTAGCGGGCTCCAAAATCTGGTCTCTCAGGTTCGTGTTCTACCCCGTTTGAGGTTCGATTTGAAGGACATGTATCGTTACCTATCCCAGGATAACCATAGACTGAGCCAGTACTATATTCTAAACAATCTTTTTACACCCCAGTCAAGCTGGCCATGTTTGGGAAGCAAGAGTCCAGTCTCTGCTCAAGATGTGGGTTGCCGAAGAAACTTGTTGCATATTTTTGGGCTTGTTCAAGGTGGCTCCTTTATGGGACGCTCTTAGAGACCGTCTTAACCCGGCCTGGCTTCTGAAGGAGTTATTTACTCCTGACATATGTATTTTGGGTGATTACTCCGCCATTTCGGTGATGGAGCATAAATACCACATGGCCCTTATCTCAATGGTTGTTAAGAAACTGATCCTCAGGCACTGGTTAGATCAGCTCACTATTACTTATCAAGAGTGGCTGAGGGAGTTGTCTCTCAACCTCAATACCGAGAAGTTTATTGCTAGTTACAGGCACAACCCAGGGTCTTTTATTCGGAAATGGGGTAAGTTGAATGCTCTCTACTTAGTATAGTCATGTCCCCGGTTGGTCCTATGTTCAGTCACATATGCCAGATTAATCCCTCCAGGGTGATTTGTCTCAGACTCAGACAGCTCTTCGTCCCCAGACTTCAGACAGTTCTTTTGTCTACTCCCTTTTCTGTCCTTGCTTTCTCCAGCTTTGGTCTATCTTTTCTAGAACAACTCTCCGGGGCTTGGTGGGGTGTTTGGGGTGAGTGGGGGTTTGGGGTTATGGTTTTTTTGTTGTTTTTTCCCTTTATTCTGTGACTGTGTTGGTTTTGATTCCATAGGTTGCCTATATTTATTTTAGTTGCTTTGTTAACCTGACTACATGTTACCTTCCCTTTCCCCCCTTTTCCTTGGTACTTCCTTAAGATGTTTTTTCCCATTGAATGGGGTGTTTTTTTTTTGTGTACTTGAAAACTCAATAAACTTAAATTTTAAGAAAAAAAAACACAAGGGTATCCTGGAGGCTGGAGGGGGTCTGAAGTTCTAGGAGGGCAGTGGGTATCACAGTAGGCAAGAGATTGCTAGGGCAGACTAGGTGGGCCAAGAGGTCCTTAACTGCTGACAACTTCTATGTATCTGTGCACCTGCTAAACATCCAATTGACCACAGTGAAAAAACCTAATAATCAGATTATGGTTGAAACCTATTCACTGAACCTTTCCACAAGGGAGGATGCAATATGGTACCTATATAAACTGGAGAACTACAAAATTCACTCCCCAAACTGCAAAATAGATGGAATATCTAGTTCCTATGTGTTATAAATGAAAGGGCAGAGATAATTCCATAATATTTACTGATTGACATTGTTTATCACCCACGGGCAGTGGCTGGCAAACTCCATTATTCACACGTGTGAATAACGAAGTTTGCGCAAGCACCTTCCACAACCCTTCTGCCAACCCATGAGATGCCACCTAAGGAGCTCCTCACCTGCCTTCACTTGAGCTCTGATCTTCCGTCCGAGAAACTCTCAAACCAGGTGCCAAATTAATACTCTCTAAAACTACGTTTTTTTTAAACACAAGAAATCCTGCCTGAACCTATGTCTTGCCACCTGATTAGCTCCGCAGCTCTCTTACTTCATGCTCTCTCCTTGCTGCAGTGACCCAAAAATATCAAACAGGCTGATTCCAAGGCACATAAAGTAAAATTGGAAAATACTTAAAATAAAAACCGCAAAGCTTGTTTGAAACTGTGAGAGGTAAGCTGACAAGCTCAGCTGCTCCCTTCCCTCGCGCTCTCAGCTCACACTACACAAAACCGTCACACAACAAACAGCTTCCTCCTCCATGACCAGCTTTCTCCTTATTGCCGAAAACAAACCACAAAAGATACTGCAAATAAATTCTAAGCCTCCAAAAAAAAAACTTGAAAAACATTTTTCTTTTGCAAAATCAATTCAAACTCTTTCCTGTTTCTGTTTAAATAAACTTGCAAAACAGTAAAACACTACTATGCCACTAAGTACTCTAAGACAGAAAATTGCAATTCCCCAAAAGACATAAATATGAAAAATAAAACATGTGGAAGTTTGGATTTTATGCATATCCTTGGTGTATGATGCCCAGATAAACCCAGAGGGCGAATCACACACCTCGGGTGTGCATAAAATCCTCATTAACCACACTTCCCCATGCATTTATTCTATATATATATATATATATATATATATATATATATATCCTATAAAGCTCTTAAACGACACCTCAAACCAGGTTGTAACAGGGCCATATACTATAGACTAAGACGGACTGGTGCTTTGCTCAGAAGGACACTAATGTGGGCCCCCTCTCCCGCCCTTGCGCCCAGGCCCTCTTGCTGCCCCCCCATTCCACTGTATAGACTAGAAGTAAAGGAAAGGGGAAATTGCTTAACCAGGAAAGGCACACTAAGCTGGAACTTGTTTCCAGGTGTGACCTGGGAGCACAAGGAGGTTAAGTGACTTGCTCATGATCCATAGTATGCAAGTGAGGGCTGATGGGATTCAACCCCAGGCCTTCAGGTTTGTAGCTCAGTGCCCTTAACCACTATGCTATACTGCGTCTAAGTAGGATACTGTAATGGTATAGCTCACTGCATATGAACTGAACTGTCATACTGTACTTGTATATCAAAATATTACCAGCTGTATTCCAATTTCCATCAGGAGTATCCAGAATGTTACTGTTTTCCAATATGATTCTTGTGATTGTATTGCTGCCACAAAAACTAAAACAATAAAGTAAAAAAAAAACCTTAAACCTCTATTTACAAAATAACCCCCTACAAAATCTCCCTTACTCCATTAACCTGTTTAAATGTGTGTGTGTGTGTGTGTGTGTGTGTGTGTGTGTTGGGGCCTTGCTGATCTCACTCAGCAAACAACTCTTCTTTTATTTTACTTTCTCCTCAGTTTAGCAGTTCTCCTGTTAAAAAGGCTAATTTTCACACTAGAAGTGTCAGCTTCAGATTTAGAAAGGGACAACTGTAAAGATTTAGGCTTTTTGGCTCATTTTAATAAGTGGATGGAAGTAGATTGTTTCTTCACATCAGCTCAGATGTCTTTTTCTCTAGCCTACAACTTCTGCAAGTGCTGGGCTGAATGAGATGCCTTCAGTGAGCTTTCAAAGTGGCCTTTGATTTGACAGGAAGTCTCAGGAGACCTTGAACGCCATTTGAATGGCAAAACGCTGAACAGTGTTGAATAGTGCCCATTCTTAATTTTTCTTCCTGAATACCAAATTGCCTATTATTTGTGGAACTCAGGAAATACTATTAGTTACTCACACACCTCTAGTGCCCACCCCAGTGGTCTGTTCCCACACCATCCATGGGACACTAAAAACCACTGGTACCCATAGCTCTGCAATACCTATCCTCTGGCCAAAACCCTACTTGTCAGGCAGTCAGAAGTACTCTCTTCCCTGCCCACACCAGCATCCTAGTGAAATGCCACGGGTCCCTTCGGTGGCCAGCCTGTCCTGCACCTCTCTGCACCCTCCAGTGATAAGGCACATTTAGTTTTTCCCAAGGTTGTCCCCACCCAGCACAATAAGTGACTTCTCATTCTGGGGGTTGCAAACCCTCTGCCAACCAACTGGGATTGTTCCCCCCTTAAGGGTCACTAACTACATGAGTCCATTCAGTTTCCAGCAACCTAGATCACTGCCTGCCCTTATGGCCAAATCTAACACCATGAGTGACCCCACTTCCCCCAAGAAAAGAAGAAAGAATCAAGGGTTACAGGAACTCAAATTAGTTTATACTTTACTGGTGAATCGCAGGAGTCATTACAGTACACAATTACTTTATAAATTTAAAAGCTTCATAAATGAAGTTCACTATTTAAATATTATCTGTGCAAAAATAAACACTTTTTTTTAATCCAAAGACTGTCCTGAACTGTTTCCCTTAGTCCCAATGCTTCCAGGGGTGGCCTTCCTCTGTTTTCACTTGAGAGTGAACTCTTCTGGGACTCCATCAAGGTCTGCACAGCCCTCATCATACTGCCTCCACTTACCTAGGGAAAGAACGTAAGAAACAGAAACATGCACAGCATAACACAAAAATTACAATGGGCTCATTTTATTCACTGGAGGATTTACACTAAGGCATAGGTTCTGTAATGACATAGTGCCACAATGTCCAATAAACGCATTCTTTCTGTTAGCAATTTCTCATTCTGACCTGACAACTTGTTAAAATCACCCCTACCCAGTATACAGTAAAAACAAACGGCAGTTGCTGAAAGAAAGACCCCCCTTTCCTGTCTCTTGTATTTCCTAAGCAGGCTCTCAAGTCCCTTACTTTAATATTTGGGCATGGGTCCATGGCCAGGTTAGGTTTCTGCATTCAGGTTAAGTTGGTCACGGTAGTACTGGTGGGGCTGGCACAGCTGGAGGGTCCAGCTCTGACATCCATAGATTATACAATTCAGTTAGTCCACCAAGAGGAAGATCCCCCCTCCACAAAGCAACCCACAACCATATTTCCACCATGAACATCCCTACCTTTCTGCTATGCATCGGTCCCTTGGACCTAGTCTTCTCATTGGATCTTGACATGCACATCACACCTTGGACCTGAACTTCTCATTGGGTCTTGACCAAGGCCACCGATTTATGGAGATTAAAGAAAAGAAATTCAGTTTTCAAGACTTGAATTTCCAGGAACTGCACTGATGATAGTTAGTCAAATTTCTGGATGTTACTGGGAATCTACTGTCATTCTTTTAGTATGTGTATATTAGGGCTGTGCGAATACCTTTTTTCGAATATTCGGCCGAATATTCGGTATTCGGTTCCCAGATATTCATTATTCCGTATTCGGCTAGTGAAAATGCCTTCTTAGAGAACTTGCATACAAGTCCTTTAAATGGCTTCAGGGAGAGTAGGATGAGCTGTCATGGCATTTGGCTTGTGCACTGGTACCACAGGCTGTCGTTTGGCATTGCTGCTTCAATAGGGGGATGCAGACGGTCACAACACTTTGGATTCTACACTGGTGCTACAGGGTACAGGCTGCCTTGTCCTGCTGCTGCTTCACGAGGAGGATGCAGAGGTCAAGGTACTTTGGCTTGTACACTGGTGCCACAGGCTGCCTTGTCCCATTGTTGCTTCTGGAGGAGTATGCAGATGTCATGTCACTTTGGCTTGTACACTGGTGCCACTGCCACACAGGCTGTCTTGTGCTGCTGAGGCTTCAGGAGGAGGATACAGAATCCATGGCACCTTGGCTTGTACACTGGTGCCACACAGGCTGTCTTGTTGGGTACGGTTCTGTTGTGGAGAAGGATGCAGATGTTGTGGCACTTTGGCTCACACACTGGTGCCACAGGCTGTGTTGTACTGCTGATGCTTCAGGAGGAGGATGCAGATGTCATGTCACTTTGGCTTGTACACCGGTGTAGGAGGGCAGGCTATCATGTCCCACTGCTGTTTCTGGAGGAGGATGCACAGGATCTGGAGGAGGATGCACAGAAAAATAGTTCATCATGGGCATTCCGTTCAGTTTCCCATAGGATTCAACTGGAAGTATAAGAAGACATAACTGTTATTTATTGTACTTGGGTGAAAAAAACAATGTGTACTACAAGAATAAATATGCCACACCCTTAAATAATTGTGGCCTTTAAAAAAAGCAACTATTAAAACATAATTATGCCCATAGGACAACAGTATATCTTCAATAGACTTAACTCGGTCAATACTGGTATTTAATTGACAATCTACATATGGGCACACTCCTCTTAATGGGATTGGGTATTACAGGAAACACTCATGACAGATCGTTAACTAATTCTGTCCTTAAAAACACTATTAAAACATAATTATGCCCATAGAACACTATTACTTTACTTCATCAGGCTAACATTCATACAAATTTAAATCTTGCCTTCATAGCTGAGAGGGATGTCTGTGAGGATGGCACTCTTGCATGACGCCCATTCTGCCCATGATGTGTGGCCACAGAGATGGCTTTTAATGAATGCTACCTGTTAGAGACACATAATGAAATTAAGCGCTTCCAAATGGCCTGTACACATCCATGAAGTCTCCCTTCTCATGTGGCCATCAGATGATTAAAAATCAGTGGTCACTGGTCAGACAGCTCTGCGTCTTCCTCTTTTTTTTATGTATTGCTTTTTTGGTTTTTCTCCCATCCCATGGCCTGCCCACATGTCCCTGATGTGACATGCACATGTGGAGACACATGCATTCACACCTTGTGGGACACACCTACCCTGCCAGTCACCAGGTTCCACCTAAGCTCGTTGCTGGGCCTTCACACAACTATGGCAGGACTACAGATGGGCACCCCCCACCCAGGAGAGGACAGCAGGTGCTTATTCCAACTCCCACCCCCCACGCCCCAACCAGCCTGGTGCCCTGTGGTGACCAGAAGTCGTTTCTGAACCCATGTCACCGCGCAGTGTGAGGTAAGGTATCCCGAGCCTCATCCCTCCATGACACTGGGCCAGCCTACACTGTTTTATTTCAATAATTCTCACACAAATACCACCAAACAGAAAGAAAACAATGAAATGACTGAATACTTACCTTCACAAGTCATACACACAGTGTTTTTCAGAGTCCATCAGACTCATGATAAAATTTCTGCAGAGTAAAAACAAATAAAATAAAATAAACATGATTAATTTCCATCCAAGATACAGGATTACAGAAATACAGATGTATTGTTCAATCATAATTCCCAAACCCCTTCACCCAAACAAACATAAAACAATTAAAATATTTTATACAATTTACTTACTTTTGCTGGTAGCACAAAATATGATACCTGAAGATGAGCAACATCACTCTGGCTTGGGCGGTCATCATCATCCAGACTTCTTCTTCATAATTGTTGGTGATTTGACATGGTAAATGAATACCGGAGTGGACACTGGTGAGGTCACACTGGTATCTGGCATATTTCAATCATGGGGAATATTGGACAGCAAATCTCAGGCAATACTGGAGACTGGTGATGCCACATTGGTATCTGGCAAATTTCAGGCATGGGCAATACTAGAGACTGGTGATGCCACATTGGTATCTGGCAAATTTCAGGCATGGGCAATACTGGAGACTGGTGATGCCACATTGGTATATGGCAAATTTCAGGCATGGGCAATACTGGAGACTGGTGATGCCACATTGGTGTTCAGCTAATTTCAGGCATGGTCAATACTAGAGACTGGTGATGCCACATTGGTATCTGGCAAATTTCAGGCATGGTCAATACTGGAGACTGGTGATGCCACATTGGTGTTCAGCTAATTTCAGGCATGGTCAATACTAGAGACTGGTGATGCCACATTGGTATCTGGCAAATTTCAGGCATGGGCAATACTGGAGACTGGTGATGCCACATTGGTATCTGGCAAATTTCAGGCATGGGCAATACTGAAGACTGGTGATGCCACATTGGTATCCAGCATATTCTAGGCATGGGGAATACTGGAGACTGGAGGCTGATGATGACAAACCAGATATTACACTTGACTGGTGCTGATCTAAGCAACGACTTAGAATATTTGTGCAAAATTATGCTGAGCATCCACCACCTCACATTTCACGGACACCATAAATGGTTTACAGATTCATGTGATTACTAAAAAAAGCACAACGCTTGACACATTTCAGATCCTAAAAGATCCTTTTTCAAAGGCAATTACAGCAAGATTGAGCACTATTATATATACGTAAGTGTTGTGGCATCACAGTGACATCATAATACAAACAACCTTCAAATTCATAGGATGTAATACACCCTGACCACATGATGTGCCCATGTGAAACATCCATTACCCACCCTTAGGTGCTACATATTGTTAAACAGACAATTCCAAAGGTAATACAACACAGTGTTACTAAACTGCAGTGCATAACCATTGAAAGTGCAGATGTTGAAAACATATATCATATATATATACAACAGCATAGCCAAATAATTGCCTATATCATAATGTACAGAAAAGCAGTGGAAGGGAAAGGAGGGAATAAAAGAAGTAAGAAGGGGAAAAAGAAGACCAGAACAAAAAAATTAACAAGCATTTGTCAATGCCGAACGTTGTCGCACTGGCACTGGCTTTGGTAGTGCAGTGCGGAAACACATTTTTGGCAGGATGTGAAAAATGACAGCTACACTGTTCATAAAGAGGTGTAAAAAAAATGGCAGTTTTGAAAATGTGGCATGTAAGTATTGCAAATGTGTGAAGTTACAAGGGTGCATGGGAAATGCACAACGCACACTTGTAACACAGTCATTTTATGGAGTTCTGGCACCAAATTCTTAACATAGGCATTTTAGCACCTCTGCTCATATGCAGTTTCACTGTCATTTCCTCAAACTATCCCAAAAAGTGATTTCGCACAGCAACTGAGCTATTCTGCACCAGAAGTGCGAAAACACATTTCGAGCAGGATATATAAAATGACAGCTGTACTATTCATCAAGAGGTATTAAAAAATGCCAATGGTGAAAATCCAGAGTGACAATATTACAAATGCACAACGTTATGAGCATGCGTGCAAACTGCGTAAAGCACGCTTGTAACAAGGTCATTTTATGGAGTATCATCACCAAATTTTCAACATAGGGATTTTAGAACCTCTGCTCATGAACAGTGTCACTGTAATTTTCATAATCTGTCCCGAACACTGATTTCCTACAGCGACCACGGTATTATGCGCCGGAAGTGCGGAAACACATTTCGGCCAGGATGTGAAAAATGACAGTTGCACTGTTCACAAGGAAGTGTAGAAAAATGACAGTGTTGAAAATCTGGCATGAAAATATTGTGAATTCGTGAGGTTATGAGCATGCATAACAACTGCACAACGCACGCCCGTAAAAGAGCCATTTTTATATTTGTTTGCACGCATGTGCAAGAAACATAGTGCCATCATCCGAGATTTCGGAGGTGTATCACCCTCTCTTCCAATTCAGTCAGTGTGTTGGCAGGCACGGCCCCTGTTAGCCAATGCATGCTGGAGCTGTCTATGACAAGCTCCAAAATGCAGTGGCATACAGTTGAAAGGGGGAGCTACGCTTCAGTGAGCAGCGATAAGATATTGCCTGCTCATGCGCAGCTTCCCCTACACACACACACAGAAATGCACGCATACTGCGTGCTGCCCCCCCACACACACGTATAGCCAACGGGGGTGCCCAATCCCCTGCCGGCTTGTGCTGTGCTCCCCCCCAAAACCTTTCACATGCCATGCTGGGTGCCCACCCCAGCGTGGCAACTCATAGAATAGCCAACGGGGGTGCCCAATCCCCTGTCAGCTCCACGGCCCCCCCCAGCCGTCCTTGTGCCACGCTGGGAGCCCATTCCAGCATGGCAAACGTCCCACATCGCTTTTTTTTTTACCTGCAAAATAAAAACGGTCCACGGCCGCTTCTCCCAGGCCCCCCTCCCACAACCCGCACCCACTGCGCACCCTGCCTCCCCACACCCTCACCCCATACTTACCTCCAGAGCTCGGCATGATGATCTTCGGTGGACCGGGAACACGTCTGCACTCTTCAAAGCTGACCGCAAACTGAGGAAATGCCGGTAAGCTGTATAATGGGCTAGATAGGGGTTTTTCAACTTTATTGCATATCTCAGGCATTTTTTGGAATTTTTGCACCAAATTTTCAACATGGGGTTTTTGGGACCCCTTCTCATGAATGATGTCACTGGCATGGCGTTATTCGGGCCCGAAGGGTGATTTCGCGAGTCACTGCGTGAAATCACTCCTTCTTGCCTGAATAATGCCATGACAGTGACATCATTCATGAGAAGGGTCCCAAACCCATGTTGAAAATTTGTGCAAAATTCCAAAAATGACTGTTTTATGAGCTGCGGCTATGCGAGTTCTTACGCAGGCTCGTAAGTTCACGATTTTCAATATTTTCACTCCAGATTTTCAGCATTGCCATTTTACCACACCTTCTTATGAGCAGTACAGCTGTCATTTTTCACATCTCACCCAAAATGTGTTTCCGCTCATGTAGCGCACAATGGCGCAGTCGTTATGCGAAATCAATGTACAGGACAAATTAAGAAAATCACAGTGACACTGTTCATGAGCAGAGGTTTTAAAATGGCTATGTGGAAAATTTGGTGAAAAAATTCCTAAAATGACTGTTTCTGAGCGTGCATTCGCGGTTCCCTCGCTACGCGATCGTAAGTTGTAATTTTCAATATTTTCCTCCAGATTTTCAACATTGCCATTTTACCACACCTCTTTATGAGCAGTACAGCTGTCATTTTCACATCTTGCCCAAAATGTGCTTCCTTCATGTAGCGCATAATGGCGCGAGTCGATGCAAAATCAATGTATGGGACACATTAAGAAAATCACAGTGACACTGTTCATAAGCAGAGGTCTTAAAATGGCTATGTTGAAAATTTAGTGAAAAAATTCCTAAAAATGACTGTTTTACGGCGTCGTTGCGCCAGTTCCTAATACATATAAATAAGTTTACTTGATTTAATATTTTCACTCCAGATTTTCAGCATTGCCATTTTATTACACTTCCTTATGAACAGTACAGCTGCCATTTTTCATATGTCATCCAAAATGTGTTTTCGGACATGTAGCGCACAATGGTGCTGTTGGTGTGCGAAAGCAATGTTTAGGACAGATTAGGGAAAATCACAGTTACACTGTTCATGAGCAGAGGTCTTAAAATGGCTATGTTGAAAATTTGGTGACAAAAGTCCATAAAATGACTGTGTTGCGAGTGAGCATTGCGCAGTTTCCACGCACCCTCGTAAGTTCATGACTTTGTAATATTTTCAGTCCAGATTTCCACCAGTGGCATTTTTCAACACTTCCTTATGAACAGTACAGCTGTCATTTTTCACAACATGGCTGAAGTGTGTTTTCACACTTTAGCGCAGAGATGCATGGTCGCTGTGGGAAATCATTGTTCGGCACAGATAAAGAAAATCACAGTGACACTGTTCATGATCGGAGGCACCAAAATGCCTGAGTTGACAATCTGCAGTAAAAACCCCAACCTAATTATATTACGGGTGTGCATTGCACAGTTTCTATGTACGCTCGTGACTTCACCATTTTTTTAAATATTTTTACTGCAGATTTGCAACATTGCCATTTTTTACACCTCCCCATGAACAGTACAGCTGTCATTTTTTACATCCTGTTTGGAATGTTTTTGCACCTGTGGTGCTAAATGCCGTAGTCGCTGTGCATAAGCAGCTTTCGGCTAACAAACTGATATTCCCCCTGTTCATGAGGTGGGGTCACAAAAAACATGTTGAAAATTTGGAGTGAAAATACCAACGAATGCCTGAGGTATTAGGGTTTCCAACCATAACGCCCAACCCTGTAGAGAATGACAGGCATCAGGGGTGTGACTTGGGATTCTTGCCTGTAATGCTCATACCATTCCACACCCTGCAGCCAGTGAGAGGCATCGAGGTATGCCTTGGACTCTTCGACCCCAAAGTTCACCCCATTCTCGTATATTGCACCCATCTCACCATATTTCCTAATGAAATGGGGTGCGCATAAGGGCCAAAGACCCCAAGGAACACCGTGACACTTGTCAGTGTCTGCAGGGTGGGGTGTGGTGAAATGGCGTGGCCGTTATGCCTGACGACCCAAACACACACTCCAATGCCTGTCACACTCTGCAGGGTGGTGGTGGGGTTGGCTTCAGTTCAATACTTCACTGCCATTCCTATTAAGCAGCTCTGTAACTTCTACACTACCACTGCCAATGCCAGCAAGCAAACATTCGGCATTGACAAAAGCTTGTTTTGATTTGTTCCACCAAATTTGCAACATAGCCGTTTTGAGAGCCCACCTCATGAACACTGCCACTGTCCTTGTGCTAATCAGTCCCGAAAGGTGATTCCACGCAGTGACTGCGAAATTACCTTTCATGACCGATTAACATCATAACTGTGACAGAATTCATGAGGAGGGGTCCCAAAAAACCCATGTTGAAAATTTTGGTGCAAAAATTCTAAGCAATGCCCGAGATATGCATCAAAGTTGGAAAAAACCCATTTATCCCATTATACAGCTTACCGGCATTTCCTCAGTTCACGGTCGGCTTTGAAGAGCGAAGACATGTTCCTGGTCCACCGAAGATCATCATGCTAAGCTCCGGAGGTAAGTATGGGGCCACGGGGGTGTGGAGAGGCAGGGCACACAATGGGTGGGTGCGGGTGGTGGGTAGGGAGACTACGAGGGACCGTTTTCTGCTTGCAGGTACTAAACAAAACACATCGTGGATGGTTTTCTTTTTTACAGGTGGTTTCTTTTTTTGGGGGTACAGTAGCCGATGGGGGATTGGGCAGCCCCGATGGCACAGAAGAAGGGGGGACATCATGCCGATGGGGAGTGGGCTCCTCCATTGGCACATTACAGAGGAAAAGGGGTGAGATGGATGCCAACGGGGATTGGGCACCCCCGTTGGCAAACAACGAAACCGGTGGGAGACACATTCTGCCAACGGGGAGTGGGCTCCCCTGTCAGCACATACTTTGCAGGGTAAGCTGACCGGGGGATTGGGCACCCCCAAAATCAGCAGTTTAGCTGCCACGTTAGTAGCTGGCGAGCATGTAGGAAGGGTCCGCTGCATGTGACAAGCTTTGTTCGCATTGCAGCGGACCTTTCCTTAGACGTGTTTGCCACATTGCTAAGCATGATGTGGTGCCGGCATGCAGGCTGATTGGGGAATGAGGGACGCACCTACTGGTGCGTGTCCTGCATTTGCCCAACAGTGACTGTGCCTCCAAATCCCCACTGCCACAAGATGTTGGCTGCACAAGTGTGCCAACATAAAAATGGAGAAAATAAAGGGGGACGGGAGGGGAAATTTAACATTTTCACTGTCAGAATCCAAAAGTAATGTAGCGGCAGTACCAAGTCATCCATGTGTAACACTTAATTTTCATTTTATTTTCCGCAAATATGGTCTGAGATCAAGACCATAATTTAAGCCAGGAAACTTATTATCTGCTAAAGTTACAATCCAAAACTTTTCTTTATTCAGCAGCACTATATTTACACAGAACAGCCACCAAGAATGTCCTGCAGAAGAGCTAAAACACTGAAGGACATTCATTTCATTACATATCGATTACACTGAACCCAAGTTTCAAAAAACTTGGTTAAATCAGCAAATGAATTGCTGTGTACAGTGCAAAAGACTTGCCCATCGCAAAAATGTTGCGGTTAGTAAAACATTCACCAGCTGTAATGTTCAAAAGGAATATTCAGTAAGACAGTTGCTTACCTCTAACACCTGGGGTTATTTACCTGACAACATGTTCAGTCCCAGCCTTCTATGGGGGTAAAACAACCTGGTGCCTAAAAACTAGAATTTCAGGTCATCAAGAAGGTGTTTCACCCTACAAGAGCAGTTTATTAATGCAGTAATGATATAGCGCAGCTGAATAAAGCAACGTTTTGGATTGTAACATCAGGAGATAATAAATTCCCTGGCTTAAATTATGGGTTGGATCTCGGACCACTGAGGAAAAGAAAATGGAAATGAAGTGTTACACATTGATGGGTTGCTGGCTGCTGATACATTACTTTTGGATTCTGACAGTGAAAATCTTAAATTTCCTCCTCCTCTTCCCCCTTCATTTTCTCCATTTTAAATTTTTTGTTTTGGTCTTTTTTCCCGCTTCTTACCTCTTTTATTCCCCTCCTTTCCCTTCCACTGCTTTTCTGTACATTATGATATAGAAGATGATTATTTGGCTATGCTGTTGCATATATGTAAGCAATAAGACACAACAGGGTGTGCATTGCAGTGTGATAACCACACTCCTAGGGGCGTAGTTAGGCACGAGGCCGAAGGCCGAGAGCCGGTCGTCCCTAGGAGTGCAGTTATCACACCGTAATGCACAACCCCAGAGTGTCTTATTGTGCTTATAAAATGTCCCTTAATTTTTCAAAGCAGTTTTTTATTTTTAAACACATTTTTAAATAAGTAAAAATGCAAGTGAATCTGTGCTTTTAACATAAAATAGTTCTTCCACTTATTGGTGCTAGATTAAAGTAGTGTTATACAGTGTGTGCCTCCCTGCCCACTTTAGCTTCATATTCCCATGCCAGCCACAGCAATTCACAAATGCTGTTTTTCTCATTCTAAGTATGACTCATAGCCCCCTTATTTTATGTCATTCTCCTCACTCTGTAGACAAAACTAAAAGGAAGCCATAACAGAGGCTTCTCATTTCCCCAGTGCTGCAGGCATGAGTGTGGTTCAAAACTGCCACACTCACTGACAGCATCATGAACTGCCCGCTCTGTTCTAAAAGATAAACAGCAGGGTGAGTAATTTACCACCTTTTCTCTTTGTTTATATAGTATTATTGCTTACTTTCTTCATTCTGTTTCTTTTCCCTCTGTGTTTCCTCACATTCAAGAAATTGAATGTTTATCATAGATTATACAATGGCAAAAAAAATACCCAGTTCTCATTGGCCAGCTGGCACTATCACCCTGTTGTAAAATCTAGCATCACCAACAGGAACAAGTGCCAGCCAGCCGCATCTCTGAAATCACTGTGACCCCCGACCACGAAACAAAAAATCCGCCATCTTTAAATGCCAGTAAACGGCAGTGTCATACAACCTCCACTTTACCACACTAAATTTCAAATTAAAATTCCAACATAGCAACACTCTCAAAACCATTTAAGAGCTAAAACAATGTAGTACTGTAAAATCATTCCCTTGTAACTACTTCCTCCCAGTTCACCTCTCTGACCATAAATCGGCTCCTTCCATCATCTCGGACAACCGCTCAGTCGACCTCCATAAGCAACTGCTTCGTGCCCTATGGAACAAGTAAAACATATCCTCCTTTTCACAAACAGTTTCTCCACTTCCGAAATCCTCAGAGGCTTAAAAATAATCACGTAAATGCCAATGCAAGTACTCGATCAGGAACCTCCCGGCTTCAACGCTGTGAGCATCGCACTACGCTATCACCATCTTCCGTTTAAATACACAAAATCTCTGTTACAGTCTGCTGTGCAACTCAGCCTCCTTGTTAGTGCCCATTGGGACACCGGAGCTCATTTCAGCGGCCGTTCTTATTCCAAACCCTCACAAATTTTCGTTACTGCATCAGAACAGCTAGGAGACAAAATTACCCACAGCAGCAGTCCTCTTTTTAATACAAAAAAAAAAAAACTTCTGTATATATGGTTGCATTGTCATAAATGAGTATATGGTTGCATTTCACAAATTTTCGTTACTGCATCGGAACAGCGGAGAACAGCTAGGGGACAAAATTACCCACAGCAGCAGTCCTCTTTTTAATAGAAAAAAAAACCCAAACTTCTCTATATATGGTTGCATTGTCATAAATAGGGAACTATTTTTTGTGGTGGAATGACAAATGTTATAAAAACGACTATAACTGGAAAAATCTCTATTTTTCTTTTCATTTTTGTTGTAATAAAATCAAGGGGAACATTGTATAATTGCAATAAACCACTCCAGGGTGTTGGTGATGCTGGTTTTACCCACGCCTGACGAGGTTTAGTCACTCGGCCTGTGGCCTCGGGACCGAACCACTCCAGGCGTCGGTAAAACCAGCATCACCAACACCCTGTCGTGGTTTATTGCTTAAATGTTTACCATGGAATACAGGGATTCAAAATTCTGTTCAGTTCTACTAGCAGAATGTTCCTCTACTAACATACTGTACACACAGACAACAAAGGCATGTTTAAGAGCCAGAGACTCAATTATTTCACATGTCAGGGAAAGCAGAAGAGATTTCCCTGATGAGCAGGTAAAGATAGAAAGGGGATTTTTCACTGTTAGCAAACAAACAGTTGTAATGAAAACTATAAACAATACTTAAGGTTTCTAATTTGTTTATGTGTGTAAGAAGAGTGTGACAATCTGGTAAACAACATTTAATTAATTATTGTTTTATTTTATATTTAAGATAATTTAAATTGTAGGGCCCAGTTGAAGGTTTCTACAGTGTAAAACTAGTGGCCATGTTTGTGGTGGAAGATCAATTCTGGTTGTAGGGAGACTGATGGAAGATAGTTCTGGTTGTAGGAGGACTGATCTGCTCATTGTGTAATGTGGTTTAGGACCAGGATGATTGTGTGTATACAGAGAATTAATGTACGGTCAGTTGATCTGTCTTGGCCAATGAGATTTCTAGATTTTTTCTTGCCATTTTATAAACGATATTATATGTTTTCAACATCTGCACTTTCAATGGTTATGCACTGCAGTTTAGTAACACTGTGTTGTATTACCTTTGGAATTGTCTGTTTAACAATATGTAGCACCTAAGGGTGGGTAATGGATGTTTCACATGGGTACATCATGTGGTCAGGGTGTATTACATCCAATGAATTTGAAGTTTGTTTGTATTATGATGTCACTGTGATGCCACAACACTTATGTATATATAATAGTGCTCAATCTTGTTGTAATTGCCTTTGAAACAGATCTTTTAGGATCTGAAATGCGTCAGGCATTGTGCTTTTTCAATAATCACATGAATTTGTAAACCACTTATGGTGTCCGTGAAATGTGAGGTGGTGGGTGCTCAGCATAATTTTGCAACAAAGGACAGCATCACCAGTCATGGGTTTTTTGGAAAAAGAGCAATATTGAGTGTAATTAACATAATACCAGATGGGGTGTTGGTGCACATAGTTCACAAGTTGGCCCAGGCCAGTAGCATAAGTACAGGGGGCGTGTGTCACATAAAAATAGCATTGTTATTAAAGTGCTGTGAAATTCAATTATTCAAGACATGTACTTGTAATCGAGATGTGGTAAATTGAGCTTGATGAACACAAGTTGCTCAACATGTTCAGGATCTAATGAGGATCTGTGAGGCTCCACCACATCCTCCGCTGTGCTAAACAACCTCTCTGATGGCACACTGGTTGGGGAGCAGCTCAGGTATTTCATGGCCAGCTGTACTAAGTGAGGTGATGATTTCAACTTTTTGGTCCAGTATTCCAGTAGATCAACTAAGATGGGTTCAAGAGCTTCTGTCAAGAAGCAATTCAAAACATTGCTGGCCAAGAGTGGGTGCTGCTCATTTCGCTTTTGTTGCTCTGCCTGTAGGGATGAACTGAGTTGTGCCCAGCAGTCTTCTTCCTCCATTTCTGGGGCATCCTCCACCTGCTGCTCTTGTTCTTCCAGGGCTACTTCAGTAGGCATCACATCCTTGGCACACATTATAAAGGTGAGCTCTGAGCACAGCTGCTGATGAAACTCGTTGACACGGCGGGCAGGCATTTCAAAGTGCAGTATCTCACACTTAAACCTCAGGTCCAGCATTGTTGAAAAAACACTTGGCTTAGTGGCACAAATATCCATGAACCTGTTCTCTAATTTAGTTATTAGATTGTGTACAAGGGCCATCACTGCAGGTGCAAGATCAGCACGAGTTGAAAATCTCTGCAGCGACTTCTTCAGTATCTGGACTGCAGGGATGACCTGACTCAGTAGTGCAGATTCTGCACTCATGTCACTTGTGCTTCTTTCAAAAGGAGCAAGCACCTTTACTGTTCCTTCAATAACAGACCAATCCTGGTGGCTGAGAATTCCCCCAATATCTGTCTCCATACTCATTTCATGGAGAACTCGCTTCTGTTCCAGTAGCCTTTGCAACATGTAGAATGTCGAATTCCACCATGTTGACACATCCTGTATCAGCCTGTGCTGTGCTGTCTGAATGCACTCTTGCACCTGCCACAGTTGATTTGTGGCTTTAACTGAGTGATGGAAATAGGCACAATTTTTCTTGCTGTCTTAAGTGTTTGATCAACCTCTGGTGTCTTGCAGATAGAATTTGTCACCACCAGATTCAAAGCATATGCATAACAATGGATGCCTTTAAAGTGCCCATCAGACAAGCCCTTTATCATATTTGTTGCATTGTCAGTCACAATGAAACCAACATGCAGCGATGTGTCTTCAGTCCACACACGCAGCATGTCTTGCAAGAAGGCCAAAATGCTGGTGGACCGGTGATCCACAGGCATAACGGACACATTCAGAAGTGCAGACCTGCTATGAGACATTGTGGAGCCTACACCAGGGGAATGACAGGAAGTATGCAAACCTGTACCTTCACTGCCTGTACCAGTTGGGTCTGCTCCACACCAATGTGCAGTCAGCAACATGTATGCATGGTTGAAGTTTGTGCTACTCCAAATGTCTGTTGTGCAATAGAACACATCCCCAATTGCATTTGATAGTCACTGCAAGGCTGCCTTGTATACATCCTCATAAATGTTGGGCACAGCAGTACGGGAGAATGTTGTGCATGATGGTATCTGATACCTTGGGTGCAGATGTTTCATCAGCTGCCTAAAACCAATGTTTTCTACCATTGAAAATGGCTGAAGATCAAGTGCAATCATTTCCCCAATTAACTGGGTGATCTGTTGTGCACATGGGTGTGACAGGTGATATTTAGTCCTTGCATGAAAGGACCGCATAATGGGTGCCAAAGAAGTCTGGGACTGTAATGGGGTCTGATGCCTTTCAGTGGGAGATGTTGTGGACCGTGCAGCAGATGAATCATCAGGATGCAAAGAGACAGCCACAGTTTGTCCTGACACAGTTTTCTGATGAACTCTCACTGGTGTGGATGGGCATGAAGAAACTGTGTCAGACTCACTGACATGATGACAATCACCACCACTTTGTGACTGGGAATCATCAACGTGATCTGGAACCCCACCAGTACCACAGGAGGGTGTTTTTGGCGTACTGTGGGGCAACACACTGGATCCCTACAGTGCACTGACATGCTTCAGCTTCAAATGATTATTCATTGCCGTGGTAGTTAGGTTAAAGACATTTTTTCCCCTGCTAATTACAGTGTGACACAGCCCACACACTGCCTTAGTTGGATCATTTTTGGATAAGCTAAAATGAAGCCACAAAGCGCTTCTTACAGCCTTACTTGAGCCAGCACTTTTCGAACCAATAGGGCGGCCATGGCTACTCCTTTTTTCCCCACTTTTACTACCAGCTGAACTGTGTGCTGCAATAGCACCTTGAACTTACTCCACAACAGCTGTCTGACTTTCTTGATTAGAACATTCCCTATCTTGTGTGGATGGAGGTGACACAACCCTGCTGAAGCTTAGTGTGGACTGCTTCGTTTTTTTGACAGATGGAGATTTAATGCCTTGCTTGCCCTGCTGACCATGCCTATGCTCACTTTGCTCAGTACTCCTGGCACCTTTCCTCAATTTGTCTGCAGACTCTGCAGCTCTTAGGTTTTTACTAGTCAGATGTGAGGCATATTCTGACTCATCCCCAAAGTCACTCATGTGGGTGTCTGTGTCATTGTCAGATGCGGATGGTGATGTTAGCCCACTAGGGTCTGGAATATATTCAGAGGCAGAAGACTGGTCTGCAAACTCTGCATCCTCCTCATGTAATACATCATCAACCACCTGAGCAGCATGACTGCTGCGTTTGGATTGCATCCTTGGGGTAGGGGTACTTATTGTCACAGGCACTGTGGAAATATCTGTTGGTGCAGTATCCTGGGTCATGGCAGTAGCCACATTTACAGTGACTGCACTGGTAGTGGTTACAGTACTAGAAGCCATGGGTTCGACATTGTCACTGGAGGCACTTGCTGAAGCAGTGGTGCTGGTGGCTATAGTGGGGGACAGGGTTACAGTGACAGGGACAGCAAAAGTGGTACTGATGGCGCTGGTGGCACTGGCTGATGTGCTTGTGCTACAGGTGGTCATAGGGACTGGCAGTATGCTAGTGGTGGGAAGGGGTGAAACATCAGCTAGAGTGGCAGAAGCTACAGGATAACTCAAGACACTGGCGGAGGCTGCTACTTCCTCACTTGGGGCTCTGCTAAGCTGTAATGCCCTCCTACTACTGCCATAGAAGGCTGGGGCAGAAAATGGGTGACTGCTACTGTTGGTGGTAACAGTGCTATCAATTAGGTTACTACTACTAGAGCTTCTTTCAGCACCCAACGTACTATGTGAGCTTACAGCCTTGCTAGGTGAAAAAATATTTTGGGATGCCGAATGCGTCCAGATGAACATACAGTACCTTCTGATTCAGCATCGCTGCTGCTTGCCGTGCTTGGTACAGGCACGGCTATGGGCTTGCTGGGGCTAGACCAAGTCCTTTTACGAGTTTGCTTATCACCAGACATGATAAATGATACTGCTGCTGGTTAATGTTACAATCAGTGTAGTTCTATGATTAACAACACAGGCAAATATTTTTATTTATGTTATGGTATGCAACTATGTGTAACTGTGGGTGTAATATATGCAACTTGCAAATAAGCCCACAACAGAACCATACCCAACAGGCCCAACACATGCACAATTCACTGTGCCACACCTGACACATTGAGCCCAGAAGAAACTGATGGACAGATGTGTGACTCATTCTGCGCTTACACTCAGACGCAGTGGGGAGGGGAGACTAGGTGTCAAAATACTTTCTTTTTCTAAACAAAATCAGATTGTCATTAATTTTCAGTTACATCACAGGCAGCAGCCTGTCACACTCACGCTACTATATTTTGTGTGGATTGGAATGTTAACCACTAGGGTTGGGGGAACCACTAAGCGGTGATGCTTACCAAACAAAACAACCCTCTGTAAATGACTGTTACTGAGCCCAGAAACAGTTCTTCAAATTCTATATATCTTTTCTAAATACTATAATTCTGTCAAACTAGACAGAAAACTTAAGCCCGACTTACTGAGTAAAAAAAGGGCTTTTTTCTGACACAAAATAAATCTTCAAATGAAAAATTCACACACTGTAAGAGCAGATGATGTGTGATCTCCACTTATGCTTGCAGCGCACAGACACAGTGGGGTGGGGGAGACTGGGTGTCAGACTAATTTATTTTTCTAAACAAAATCAGATTGTCATGAATTTTCTGTTGCATCACATGCAGCAGCCTGTCACACTCACACTACTATATTTTTTTGTGTGGTTCGAACTTTAACACTGGGGGTGTAGGCTGGGGACCACTAAGCACCGAGGCGGCGATGCTGCTTAGCAAACAACCCTCTGTGAACAACTGTTACGGAGCCCAGAAACACTTCCCCAAAATTATGTATATTTTATAATACTATATTAACTTTACTGATATTTCACCTGATTTGGTGTGGACTGGGACTTTAAAGTTAAACCGAAGGGAGGGGAGAGACTAGACACAATATGCACTGGCTCTGGAAGCAATTACTGTAGTAAAGCCCTCTCTGAATTACTGTTTACTGAGCCCAGAAACAGTCACTTGCCCTAAATTATTATATTATGCTATATAATTCTGTCACGCTAGACAGAAAACTAAAGCCTGACCTTTACTGAGAGCAATAACAAAAGCCTCTGCTGCCACAAAATAAACAATATCTAAACCAAACCAAATCAGACACTAGAGCAGTGCGGAATGGATGAATGCAGTGAGGGAGGGCAATGCAGACACAAGCAGTCTTCCCTCTCTCCTAAGCTAGACTGCTACTCCCTGTATAACTTAGCAAAAACATACAAAAATCAGTCACAAAAAAGACTCTAAAACTTAAGGATCACACTCCAGCTAAAAAAAAACTAGTTCAACAACAAGATTCTGTAGTTTGAGAAGCTCTGAGACTGAAGCACGACCTCTCCTTTGAGACTGCTGTCTCACAGTGAAGAGATCACATGATCTGCACAGCTGAGAAGCCTCTGATTAGCCAAGAAAGCTCTGCGAGACTAGGAAATCTAATTTCTCTAATATCTTTCCCGAATACCGAATAGTGAGGTGTCGGATGTCTATTCATGGTATTGAGGAAATAATATTACAGGTGTGCACAGCCCTAGTGTATATAATCTAAATAAAAGGAGGTTTAATATACACAGCATTAAATAAAGCACATTGAAAATAGTACAGGAAGCATTTACTAGAAATATGCACATTCTGTAGATTTACTGATCTGGTAAAAAAAAAATGCCAAATTCTGTGAAATTCTTTGTTTTTACCAGTGTGCAGGCAGTCCAAATTCCAGAATTTGACAAGGATTTCTGGTAAAAAAAAATGAACACCAGTGGGCTTGGTCTTGACATAGTGCAGTTGAGGTTGATCTGGTCTTTTTGTCGGATCACTACCCTGTGTCGTTCCTTTGCAAGGTCCCCCATATAAATAGCCCTTGTGGAAATGGTCCTGTACTATCCAAAACCATAATTCAAAACATTGCAAACTCCAGAAAGTATTGGACATCTTACACATGATGATGGCTTGCACTCAGGGAACTAGGAAATCGATGGAGCACTATAGGCTTGTTCACATGACCAACTGTGAGCCACTGTCAGTGGTTCACAGCAGCATGATTGGTGTCCGTGCCCACATGTGAACCTTACCATTTTGGTGACTTTCCATTACATGGCATTGCCACCATGATCCCTCTTTCCCTGGGCATGCAGAGTGGTGTTGGTGGTTTCCTGTGCTGTGTGAACATCTAAACCACCTGCAACATCACAATTCCCCCATGCACCCAACACTGACCAGGACAACACTCGAATCACCTGAAAGGAAAAGGGCAGTGGCAACACTGATGCCGTATGAACGCGGCTCTCTAGCGCTTCATTAGAAGTTTTCAGAATGATTAGAAAGCAGTCGCTGTAGCAAGGCACAGTGGGAACGAGGCTCTCAATATGGTTCTCACAGCCACCTTGGACTCCTTGGTACCTTGCAATGTCTGTCCCTTAACATTCCCCTGCAGCTCTCCATTACACTGTGATGACTTGAGGTGGTTGAAGACTAAGGGAAACTGGAGCAGTCTTGGCTGAAGTCCTATTCTGCGGAGAACAAGTTAGTGCTGAGGGCTCACAATACTAAGTATCAAATTACAGTCTCCATAAAAAATCAAGGGTGACTGCTGCAGGACAAATTGGCTGGTTCGTCTATTTTGCACCACGGACTGGTTGATTAATCCTCACTATCTGTGATCCAATCAAGCATTTTCTGCAGTGAAGTGTGAAGAGTTCACTGACATTTCCTCATGTTGTCTGTTATGGGCCAGTAGTACCCAGTCAATGGGGGGCATAGATGATCTGCCCGCCTGAGTGGTGTTTCACTCAGTTGTAAAACAGGAGGCATTCTGAGTGATTTTGGCATTGTGCCCCACCTGCTGTGCTTTGGACCCAGGCCTACTTAGTTGCTGCTTGACTGCCTGGAATGCCAGGGACCAATTTACACTGAGATTGTCAAGTTTTTTATCAAGGAGATTGTTTTTCCAGCAGTTCTGAAAAGGGCTGTGGTCAAACCCCTCCTAAAGAAATCAACTCTGGACACTGAAAGCTTGTGTCCAGTGCAGATCTTGGTGGGGGGGGGCAGTGCAATTGAGTGCCAGTTTCCCAGCTGGACCAGTGCATAAAAAGTTAAGCATGCCCCATTTCTGTTTTGTTTTGTTTACAAGCTGTTAGTATGTTGTAGGGCAAGGAGGGCTGCAGCAGGCTGGGACGTCTGTTTCTGCAGCATGAGCTAAATCTAATTCATTGTTTGGCTATGTTATGCCCTGCACTGCTCCTTTATGGTGTCTGTTTGTTTTGTCTGCCATTCCCAACTGGTTGTCTTGCTGAGGCGGTCAAGCAGACAATTGCAAATCTGCACCTGTCACCCACACATGTTTAATTTGGATGACCATCAAGAGTACAGATGAGTTCAGAAATGATGATGGAGAGTAACTTACCAGCTGTTCACACCAACCAAAATGAGAGAGCACTCAGCTCAGTTGAAAAAAATCCTCTTATGGTGCTACAAGACTGGAGGAGGGAAACAGTCATATTAGCAATCCAGCAGTATATAGGGTTGAGCTAACCCGATATACTGGATTCTTGAATGACTTGGGCTGCAACTGGGCAAACACACACACACACACACACACACACACTTGAAATCTCATGGTGTGAGAAACTTAATTTAATTCAGCTTGCCTGATTGGGTTTGGGAGGGGGCAAAAAGTGTCATTTGTTCTGAAAATCCTATTTCTTAATGGTGGTTGGCTAAGACACTGGGGAATGACTGGGGCTGTGGAGAGGTGGTGGTGCAATTAAACTAATCAGCTTGGAGGTGATTAGAAGTGGTTAGTTTAGTCGAAGAAGTGCTAGCATGCAATGTACTGTACATGTGTTTGTTTTACGCTCGTAGGCCTTAGCATTCTGCTGCCATTTAGCAGAATGTGGAACTGCTCCACATCTTGCTAAAAGCCAGCAGAAGGAACCATTCTTTGCTTTGATTTCCTTTTTTATTTTCTTTTAGAGAAAACTGTGTAGGTGTGACGTTTATCATTAATAAGAACATTGCTGTGTGTAAACCTCAGCATTCTGCTGAGTTGTAGGAGGCTATCAAGATGATTCACAATCTTTTGGTTTAGGGCACTGAGCTGCAAACCTGGAGACCTGTGTTTGAATCCCACGGCCCCCACTTGCATACTTTGTGACCCTAAGCAAGTCACTTAAGTTCCTTGTGCTCTCAGATCACACCTGGAAACAAGCTTTGGCTTAGTGTGCTTTTCCTGGTTAAACAATTTCCCCTTTCCCTTTCTAAAAGCCACAAAAATGCACCAGTTGGCTTCAGTTTTTAAAATGTTTTTTGGGGACATACCCCTTGACCTCCCTAGAGAGGTTTGGATTTGTGTGCCCCTCTAAAAATTCTCTTTGCATGATGCCCTGGTAACCGTAATTGAAAATGCAAAGATTAATTTTTAGACGATCTCTCTGTGGGCAGGATGTGGGAAACTTACTTTACTCCTGTAAAGCACACCTAGTTTTGGGGTGAAGCTTCTGGTGGGTGGCATCCACATGAACTGAGAAATCAAAGTGATGATCCAGCCAAACTCCAAGGCATTTAAAGGGGGAAACATCCTCAACTGCAATACCATCAAGGCTATGGAAGAGGGGGTGAGCCTAACTAGTGTCTGTCTTGTGTCAAAAGGCATGGAGACCATTTTCTTGGCATTGAGGGATAGTTGATTAACCCGGGACCAGTGCTGGATGCTGGTAAAGTCCAGTTGGAACCGGGCCATGAGGTCAGAGGTAGAGGCTCAAGGACCATGTCATCTGCATGCATCTGAATGGATGCAGTGGAACAAGGAGAGGGAAGATTCTGCAGAAATATGAAGAATAAAATTGGGCCAAGGAAAGATCTTTGGGGGTATGCCAGAGCAGATAGGGAAAGGATGGGATAAGGCTTCACCAATAGGAGCTTGAGACCAGCCCTCAAAGTAGGAACAGAACTACTCAACTGAGTAGGCAGAGAGCCTTGCTGCCTTTAGCTTATCCAGAAAGATAGTGTGGGCAACAGTGTTGAAGGCTTTGGCCAGGTTGACAAAAATGGCTGAGGTGACAAAGCCCTGATCCATATTAGATAGGACAGAGTCACTGAGTGGCAGAAGGAAGGTAGATAGATAGATAGATAGATAGATAGATAGATAGATAGATAGATAGACAGACAGACAGACAGACAGATATATTTTATTTATAAAGCCCCCCCCTTCCTGGGGGCTCAGAGTGCTGTGCAATGCATACAATCTAATACAATAAAAACATAAAAATCAAGGAAAGGAGACAGCAGGGAGACAATAAGGTGTTCCTGGAGTTAGGCCAGAGCAGGGATGAGGGAGATTGGGTGGTGGTTTCAAGGGGAGGAGGGGTTTGCCCCTTTGGACTTATAGCATGAAGCCCAAGAGTAGTGGTATCTGTCATACTGGCAGCAGCTAGTGATATCTTCCATTGATTTCCTCCTATCTCCTGCAAAAAAAAAATGGTGCCACAGCCCATGCATAATCCACAGCACCCCTATGGAGGAGGCAAGGATGCATGCACTTGAACTCCTCCTCGGCCATCCACAGGGGTCGCTATAAGAGCATGAACAGAGCCTCCATCCTCCCTGCTCCAGTCAGAAAGCATTGCCTTTCTACAGCACCTATAACCATCACTTGACAGAATGGCAGTGAACCGCATCCCCTGCCAAACCCAGGCAACACACTGCTACTGGGTCAAGGGGTGGACCTCTGGCCCCTCCTATTATTCAAATGAGTTTGTCACTTGCAAAAAATTAAAAAGAACATATTTTGACATATTTCATCTTATATATATTGTCTGCGCTTCTCTTCCCTTTTTGTTTCATTACTAGTTTAATTTGCATGTACTGGGATCCTGATCCTTTAGAGTTCATTTTCATTTTAATTTCATTTTTAATTTTTATACTTGTAAGTTTATGAGCATGAATGTCTGTTTTCACAAGCAACAAGTAAGACTAAAATGAATAAAACAAAAAATAAATGCAATAAACAATAACAAGATGTATGCAATACGTAAGACACTTATGATAAAAATATGCTCAATAGTCATTAAGAACAGAAACAGGTACCTCTATTGAATAACCATTTTTTAAGTCTAATCTTAGATGTTTTCAGCTTTTGACAATTTGTGATTCACTGGGAAGAGAAATATAAAAGAGAAGAGGAGGAGGACAGATGTGGTTCCCCTTCACAAAAGTGGGAGCAAGGCAGAAGCAGGAAACTATAGACCTGTTAGTTTAACCTCAGTGACAGGGAAAATGATGGAATCACTTCTAAAGGAAAGAATTGTCGAGTATCTAGAGGCCAGAGGGGCACAGGACCCTAGGCAGCATGGATTCACAGCGGGAAGGTCATGCCAGACAAATCTGATAGATTTCTTTGACTGGGTGACCAAAGTAGTAGATCAGGGAGGGGCTGTGGACACTGCCTACCTAAACTTTAGCAAGGCATTTGACACAGTCCCACACAAAAGATTAATATACAAGTTAGCCAGCCTGGGAGTGGGTCCCAAGATGACAGCCTGGGTAAAGAATTGGCTGGAGAATAGGACACAGAGAGTAATAGTAAATGGAGTCCACTCAGAAGAAAGGAGGGTTACTAGTGGGGTACTGCAGGGTTCAGTATTAGGACTGGTCCCTCTCAATGTCTTTATAAGCGACATTGCAGAAGGACTGAAGGAAAGTATGTCTCTTTGCAGATGACACTAAGATCTGCAACAGAGTTGATGCACAGGGTGGGGTGGAAAGGATGAGAAGGGACTTGGCAAGGTTAGAGGAATGGTCAAATGTATGGCAGCTTAGATTCAATGCTAAGAAGTGCAGGTAATGCACCTGGGAAACAAAACCCAGGGAAGAGTACACAATGGGGGTGATATACTAACAACAACAAAAATGGAAAGGGACCTGGGGTAGTCATATCAGATGACCTAAAGATGGGCAAGCAATGTGAGAGGGCAGCAAGGAGGGCTGGGGATACTGGGATGCATAGAAAGAGGCATCACCAGTAGAAAACAGGAAGTTATTATCCTCTGTACAGACAGCTGGTGAGACCCCATCCTGAGTACTGTGTGCAGTTCTGAGACCCAATCTCCTGAAAGACATAGACAGGATGGAAGCTGTCCAGAGGAGGGCATCTAAAATGGTGCAGGGTCTGCACCGAAGACATATGAAGAGAGACTTAAGGAGCTTAGTATGTATAGCCTCGAGGGAAAGGAGGGAGAGGGGGACATGATAGAAACTTTCAAGTATCTCAAGGGAATCAACAAAGTCCAAGAGGTAGCATCTTTCAAAAAGAGGTGTGCAAGAACAAGAGGCACAATTTGAAGATAGAGGGGCGGCTCAGAGGTAATTTAAGGAGTATTTTTTCACAGAGAGGGTTGTGGATGCATGGAACGGCCTTCCGGAGGAGGTTGTGGAGTCAAAATCAGTGGTGGAATTCAAGCATGCATGGGATAGTCATAAGGCAGTTCTGGGGGGTTGGGGTAGGAAGAAGTAGGCTGCTGGTTAACTAGGATCTGCAGCTTATCCAGTAGGTAGGGAAATGGGCAGACTGGGTGGGCCAAGCGGTCCTTATCTGCCGTCAAATTCTATGTTTCTATGTTTCTAAGAGCTTTAAATAAAATGGATTTCTGACCAAGTGTTGAATAATAGAAAACTATAACATGTATGGATACCATGATAACACAATATGGAGACATCATAATTTCACTGATGATAATTTATCTTTGTGAAAAAACATTATCACTTTTTTCGTGCAGTACGATATACTACAATATACCATATTAGAAAATGGGTTTGAAAAATCTCTGGCTCTGATTGGCTGATAGCCCTGGCAAGGTGGGCATTTATCAGACAACAGAGACTGGGTATTAAAAGTGCCAGACCAACCTGATCACCACCAGTATAACTGTGCCTATGGAACATTCAATTTAAAATATCCAGCATTTTTTTTTCTCTCGATTAGCGAGAGCTGACACCCAGCCCCGGTCCTCCAACCATCTCCCTTCTCATTTAGCCTACCACCACAACCCGACATCATTTCATTTTTCTTATCCCCATATGCCATATCCCTGTGTCAGTTCAAGACTAACTGCCATTTTTACCCACTCAGTAAGTGGGACAAAACACCAGCTCAGCCACAGCACACAAATACGGCACAACCCTGCCCATCACCGAAGTGCCAGTGTCATCACCACCCACACAAACCCTTTTGATGTCTCACACCCCCCTCCTCCACTAGACATAGGTATTATTTTAAAAAAAAAACAATTAGCAGTTTTGTACACACTCAAAAACAGAAACACCTCTTTCATTTTACAATACTATCGCTAGCGCATCGTTGTGTGCTCAGCACTACTGCTATAAAGCACTTTCTCTCCAACTCGCTCACCCCACTCTAAGCTCAGTCAAGCATAAGTACAAATGTCCATTGTTTTTTTTTTAAATGACAGATCAACTTAAGTTATGTCCTACACTCTTGGACGGAGCACACACACCTCTATCGACATTCCCAATCACGCCAGACTCGGAGTTCTCATCCTGGCATGTACACTTACTTCAGATCCATTTCACCAATCGCCCTGTCAGCTGCCAGTCTCACAAACAAAAAACAAATGAGACGATAGGGGTTGGGGACATGGAAAAGCACAGCAACTTACCTGCTATTTGCAGGCTTAGTTTTCCACAATGTAAATCCATGGACCTAAGTCAGATCTAGGCAGCTCCATAGTACAGCTGCCCCCAGACCACCATGGATCCTATGCCCAACTCTCCCAAATTGTTCATCTTCCCCAGGTCATGATAAGCAGGCCTCAGACACCTGAGAAGGGGGAGAGGTGCACAAGTAAGTGACTACCGTCACTTCTAGTTTTGCCCTACCCGCTGCTGATTTTCCATTTGCATGGCTGAAAACGCTAGGCTGCCTCGAGGAGTTTTCCTGTCTCTTTCACACTGCTCCTGAGAGTGAGAGAGGTGCACTAGTAAGTGCCTAACGTCATATGTTTTTACTCTACCTGCTGCTGCTTTTCCCTTTCCATAGCTGGACATGCTTTGTAGAATCAAAGGGTTTCTCCATCTTTGTCACGCTGCTACTCCTGCTTGGGAGAACATTTAGTAAAATGGGCAAAAATTCACTCATCTCCTTATCTCTCTCTGTTTCGCTCAGGCACCAGGGCTCAGCGGCGAAGAACTGCACAGTCTACACTTTCATGGAAGGCTGTAATTTGTAAATCCCAGCAAATTTTATGCCACTCATACAGGTAACCAGCTACACTGTGTGTATGAGGTAACCATGACAATCCTCTCCTTACTCCTCAAAACTCCCTAGTTAAAAAAAAAAGAGCATACTAATGCAGGCAGAGGAACTACTTTATTACAAAATAAATGAGTTTTAGCATTTAAACAAATTTTTTTCTTTTTTTAAACATATATTTATACAGTGGTCCATTTTCTAAGTGCAATAATACCCCCCAGGGTGAGCAGTATAGGCTATACCATACCTTCCAGGGGCTATAAGGCCCTCTGCCTACAGCGTCAGGCCTCATTATGCCCCTGAGCAGTCCAGTATAGCCCAATGCCATCCACCCTGTTGGGTATTATTGCTTACTTAAACCATCTTGACTTTCTCATATCTGCTGCTCTGGCAACATATTCTTCTCCAGGTCTGACCAAGATTTCAGACTCTGCATCTTTCCCTCATTACAATTTTCTCTAATTTTCTTACATTTATAAATGCTGCAAATTATTGTGATCATCAGTATATCATGATATTGTTTGCACAGATATTACAATACTCAGAATTTGATATTGTGACATCTCTAATAGCATATATGCTGAATCGTGTCTAAATATTTTGTTTTCCAAAGTTTTCTCTAAACTGACAAACTCCCTTTATGCAAATGTTTTTGTGAAAAAAATAGGTGTAGTGAAATACAGCAAATATATGAATCATAAATTGAATTGTACAAGGAATAATTCATTGTTGTGTGTGTGGAAATATTGTAATAACCGAACAACCTGGGTGGGCTGATCACCCAGGAAGTGTGGTTATTGCATCATTGACGCACACCTGGATTAGATATTACACTTATAACATTCAGAAAATGGTCCAAAAGCATTAGAAATCTGAACAAAATACACATCTAACTCTAAAGAGCTAGATGTTCCATACACAGGAGGCAAAACCGTTATTAATTTTTAAATGTAGTCATTTATTTTTATTTCTGAAGTACTTGCTGTTGAAAATGTTAAACCTATTTTGGTGTGATTTAAGTGGGGCTGTTATTTCCTTGCTGTTTTTACTTGCTATTGAAATTCTGAAACCTATTTTGGTGTGATTTAAGTGGGGCTGTTAGTTTCTTGTTTTTACTTACTGTTGAAAATGTGAAACACATTTTGATGCGATTTAAGTGGTGCTGTTACTTCCTTGCTGTTTTTACTTGCTGTTGAAATTCTGAAACCTATTTTGGTGTGATTTAAGTGGGGCTGTTAGTTTCTTGTTTTTACTTACTGTTGAAAATGTGAAACACATTTTGATGCGATTTAAGTGGGGCTGTTATTTCCTTGCTGTTTTTACTTGCTGTTGAAATTCTGAAACCTATTTTGGTGTGATTTAAGTGGGGCTGTTAGTTTCTTGTTTTTACTTACTGTTGAAAATGTGAAACACATTTTGATGCGATTTAAGTGGTGCTGTTACTTCCTTGCTGTTTTTACTTGCTGCAAATATTTTCTTACCTTCCCACCCCTGTCCCCACTGTTAATTAAATGCCCTGTTAAATCTGATTGACCGGAGCCAAGCACAGGGAATAGTAGGGGCTATGGAGTAAAAGGGGCATAAGGGCGAGTAAGCCCACCCTCAGAGGAATGGGAGAGCATAGGGGTGCATGCACCAGGAACTTTAGAGTGATGTTTTTGAAGTTTCAAGTTTATTGCAGGAATAACTCCATTGAGCAAGCTCATTCACAAGGAAGCCCTCAGGACATGAAACAGTTAAATATGCAGACAAGGCAAATTATATGCAACCAGTCAAATTCCAAGGATAAAGTATAAGATACAAATAAAAAAAAAAGCACACACAAAAAATGTAGCAAATATACAGCTTGATAATAGAACATATCGACTGCATTGTAGAAAGAAGGGGAAGCAACATTCAAGGACATGGAAATGGTACATATGAAATGCGATAAAAGAGAAAAGAGTGTGAGAAGGAGGGAGGAGAAGGATGGTTGATGGAGGTCCAGAAAAAGGGAGAACACAGTGCTCAGATAGCAAGTCGTGAATGGGCCAGTGTGGTGAAGATGAGGAGGGGGAAAGAAATGTTGGGTATGCAGAAGGATTAGCGAGGGGAAGGGGGATATTGATTGTGAGACGGTGGTCAAAGGAGACTAGCAGCAGCAACATGTTTGTTTCAGTTTGGTTGCAGCTAAGCTTTTAAAGGAGGTGATAGAGACTAGGCTGGAGAATTTGAATACAGACTGAAGCTGATTCCAGGCAGCAGGAAGGGCACAAGAGATGGCACAGTTATCAAAAGAGGTACGAGTCCTAGGTATCTCTAAGAGGATAAGGTTAGACTTCCTAAAGGAATACAAACTGTGGGAGATGCAAACAAGAGAGGACAAACATTGCGGGAGTTTGTTCAAGAGGATTTTGAGTGTTCAGGCACCTGAATGTATCAGTCATCTGATGGTGAGCGAGGTCCACCCGACAGCTGCATGCAGATCGCAGTGATGAGTACGAAAGGGGGAACTGGTTATAAATCATAGGGCATGGTGATAGAGGACATCCAGCTTGTTCAAATACACAGTGGGGCAGGAATTGTAGATTATGTCGCCATAGTCAAGTAAGGGCAGGAATGTAGCCTGTACCAGCCTAATTCTAGTCTCAGTTGGGAAAAGGGATCTATTCCTAAAGAAAAAGCCAATTCTAGACTTCAGCTTACAAATCAGATAGTCAATGTGGGTGCTGAAGGTGAGTTTATTATCTAGCCAAATGCCAAGATATTTGAATTTGGAGACAACCTCGAGAGGTGCACCTAGGGAGGTAGAAATAAACTCATTTGGTGGGTGGAAGGTGGAGGAGGAGGAGGAGTTTTTCAGGGTAAAGATCATTGCCTTCATTTCTTTGGCATTGAGAAGGAGTTTAGCATTTACGACGTTCTGTTCAAGCTGTGTGAAGTCAGCTTGTGGTATATTTCTTACGTCAGATAAAGTTGAGCCAGAGGTGTACAGGACTGTGTAATCAGCAAAAAAGTTGAGTTTGGATTTGGTGATGTGATAGTCAAGGTTGTTTATATACAGGGAAAAAAGGATAGGACCCAAGACAGAGCCCTGTGAAACGCCCCTTGAAATTGGGAGGGAGGTTGAGAAAAGACCATCAGCTTTAACTTTCTGGACCCTTTTGACAGGGAGATCCTGCCACTCTTGAGGATCAACGTTTCTTAGATCTGTTGCAACAGTTCTTCTGTTTCTTAACCTAATCTATCCTTTACAATTTCTAGTCCATAAGGTTGGCCACCTAAGGGCCCACCTTCCCCTTTCTTGACTATGCTATAGTGTCCTCATTAATTTTCCTTTTCCCCTCTCAGGTCCTCATATAGGGAGGTTATTGTGATGACCTCCAAGCTTGTGTAAAACAACAGGCTGTATTTATCATTGTTGAATTTAGTATGTAATAGCACTATGTCATAAAATACCTTGATGTATATACCTTATGTTTATGAAACCTGTAAATGTTGAAAATACCATGGCACTAGACATTTTTGATAAAGGTAAAAAGTACTAGGTGACTGCATTACAGAAATTAAGTTGGTTGTGTTGTTAAATGCATGTACATTGGTACCATGCATTCCTGCTGTAAACTGAGCCAATCTGAAATTCCATGGTGATTTGCATGTATCCCATGCTGCTTTGTATTATGGAAGTATGTGTGATGTTATGTTTCTCTGAAACTTGAGTTATTGCCAATGCCCTTTGGGGCATCCCTTGTTTCAGTGCTTCTGCACTGAGGTTCTTTGTCTGTAGCTTGTTTGGGTTTTTTTTCTTTTTGAGCCCCCACCACACAAGCAAATAAGGCAACCATAGGGATGAAGGGTTTTCACTGAAAAGTTTATATCAGAGATCAGTAGGTGCTGGCTAAGTGTAGCAGAAGGACATGCATAGTCTGTTGCTGCGAACTGATGTATTGAAGAAGGAATACACTATTGCTGAAGGTTATCTACTATATTTGAATAAACATCACACAGAGATTGTGTGTTGAACCTGAAATTTGGAGTCTGGTTCATCTGCTATCCCACAACCCTCCCTGACAGATAGTTGGTAAACCACTTGGCAGTGGAATGTTGGCTCTAACTTAATAAGGCTGCTGACAACTAGGTTAGGATCGACAGTGTCAAACACCTTACTAAGGTCTAAGAATACAGCACCTGTGGTCTTTTTAGAGTCCAAGGATGTGACCCAGCCATTGGTGACTTTGGCTGTGGCAGAGATAGTACTGTGTTTGGATTGGAACCTGGATTGTGCTGGGTTAAGGAGGGAGTAGGTTTCAAGATGGTGTCTCAGTTGAGAGTAGATCAGCTTTTCAAAGATTTTGGAGAGAATAGGATGACTAGAGATGGGCCTATAATTGTTTACATCACAGGGATCACCAGATTTACATAAAGGGAGGATGTGTGCAGATTTCCAGCAGGCTGGTACTATGGCAGAGTCAATTGAAGGATTGAATATATGGGGGATGGGAGCAGTTTGATAGTAGTAGCCACGTTTTAAGAAAAAAAGGCTCCAGGGCATCTTTACCTGAATCTTTCCTGGTGTCTAATTTAATGAGCAGATCTTCAACCTCTTTGAAGGAGACCTGGTGCAACTGAAAGGGGTAGGGTAAAGGGAGAACCTCAGGGTTAGTCCTGTCGGGGGGGTGGTTCATACATCCAGCATAAGGGGATGGATCAAAGGCCAGACCAGCTGTGGCAAAATGCAAGTTTAGCTCTTCTAGGATTTGGCTATTATTTTCTATGATCTTACCTTGGATGAGGCTCTTTGCTGGAATGGAGGGAGAAGCTTGCCATCCCTCAACTGATTTTAGGGTTCTCCAGATTTTGTGTGCATTTCCTTTGGCTTGCTCTAGGTTGGAGATGTAAAATTTTGACTTGGAGGCATGTATACGTTGGCATTTCTAGCTGCCCTAAAGGATTGCCAATCAGATGGATTCTTAGTTCGCCTAGCATGGGACCAGAGTTTATCTCTATTTGTAAGAGCAGCTTTAAGGTCTGGTGTAAGATTTGATGAACGGGGCATGTTTGTTGGCCAGGGAAGTAAGATTGTTGTTTAGGATTGTGACAGCCTTGTCAATGGTTTTGGTTAGGTATAGGTTTTGCCAATGTAGATAATGTAGATTGGACACTTTAACACATGGTTGAAGAACTGGTGCTACAAGGAAGGGTTCAGATTCATTGGTGACTGGGACTCCACCTGGAGGGATAAGGCTTGTTCAAGCCTGATGGCCTGCATCCATCCTGGAGGGAAATCCAAGCACTCAATGAAATGTTTAAATGCTACATGGACAAGCATTTAAATTAGCCAAGAAGGATGCAGGTCAGCAAGGAGGGTACCTAATTGCCCACCCCCATAGCTAGCAATGGAACCAGAGAACAAGAGGAGGAGATATCACTACAAAGCAGTGTGCAAAATATGGAGATAGGCACCCAAGGGGTAGATAGGCAGGAAAAAGGACAAAATACAATGAAAGGGCAGACAGCAGGGAGAACCAGGGATAAAGGACAACCAGGGAGGGGACTGGAGTAGTACAGCAAAACAAACCAGGGAGGTCACATCGTGGAAAGTCATGTGTGCCAATGCCAGGAGCCTTAGTAACAAGATGGCGCAGTCTGACCTGGACATTGTGGCCATCACAGAGACCTGGTGTAATGATAACCACCACTGGAAGATGGCCATATTCAACTACAGCATATTCAGAAGAGACAGGACAGGCAGGAAGGGAAGAGGAGTGACACTTTATGTGAAAGATGGCATAAAGGCCACAGAGATCCAGGAGGAACAAAATGGGGAGGGGGGTAGATAGGCTGGAAAGGAAAATGGGGTCAGCCATCTGCACAGAGGTGGTCTACAGACCACCAGCCCAGGAAGAAGAGACAGACAGGGAGTTCATGCTAGCCATCCAAAGGATGGCAGACAAGAGGAAGGTGGTGCTGGTGGGAGATTTCAATATTCCAGACGTGGGCTGGAGTCTCCCAGCAGCAGCATCATCTAGGAGCAGATTTATCCTGGACTGCCTTCAGGGTGCCTCCCTTAAGCAACTGGCTATGGAATCAACTGGGCAGAAGGCAATACTGGACTTCAGGATCATAAACAGGGACAGTGTGATAGGGGTAACAGTGGAGGGGCACCTGGGGAACAGTGACCACCAGTCACTGTGGTTTGAAATCACAGAAGGAGCAGAACCAAACTGCACAAAAACACATATCCTGGATTTTAGGAGGGCAAATTTTGCGAAAATGGGGACATGCTTGAAAGAGGCACTAATAGGAATGGGGAGGGAATTGGGGATGGAGAAACAATGGGCAATGTTTAAAACAGGGATTACAAGAGCAACACAATTATGCATTAAGCAGGTTAGCAAGGGGAAAAGGACGAGGAGGCCATTATGGCTTTCCAAGGAGGTAGCAGAGAAAGTGAAAGCCAAAAAGATAACATTCAGGCAATACAAAAAGACGCAGGCAGGTGGGGCTAGGAAGAAGTACCAGGAGAAGCAAAGGGAGGTCAGTAAGGGAAGCCAAAGTTCAGACAGAAGAGTGCATTGCAAAATCAGTGGTTAGAGGGAACAAAACCTTTTACAGATATATAAGTGAAAAAAGAAGGGCAAAGGGAGGGATAGTGAGACTGAAGGGGGAGGACAGGGGCAGCGTGGAGGATGACAACAGTAAAGCTGACATACTGAACAGATATTTCTGCTCAGTCTTTGCTGACAAAGGGGAGGGTTACGGGCCTGAAGGGAGTACAAGGAATGGAAAGGGCACAGAAATGGACATGAGTCCCTTTACACAGGAAAGGGTCCTAAAGGAACTGGAAGGAATAAGAGTCAATAAAGCAATGGGGCTGGATGAGGTGCACCCCAGGGTCATAAAGGAAGTAAGAGAGGTGGTGGCTGAACCACTAGTAATCCTGTTTAGCCAGTCATTGCAAAGAGGGGAGGTACCCAAAGACTGGAGGACAGCAAATGTAGTCCCCTTATACAAAAGCAGGAACAAAGAGGAAGTGGGGAACTACAGACCAGTCAGCCTGACCTCAGTAATGGGGAAGATCATGGAAGTACTACTAAAGGAGAGATTGGTGAAACATCTGGTTGCCAACTGACTACAGGACCAAAGACAGCATGGTTTCACTGTGGTGAGGTCATGCCAGACCAACCTCATTGAATTCTTCGACTGGGTGACAAGAGAGGTTGATCAGGGGAGGGCAGTGGACGTGGCCAATCTGGATTTTTTTTATTTTTTTTTTTATTTAGTTGTTTAACCAGGTATAGCACACTAAGCTGAAAGCTTTTTTACAGGAGCGACCTGGGAGCACAAGATTTCAGCAAGACCTTTGACACTGTGCCACATAGCAGGCTGTTAAACAAACTAGGGAATATGGGAGTAGGCAGAACAGTAGTGCAGTAGGTGGGTAATTGGCTGGGTGGCAGGACACAGAGGGGGTGGTGGTAAATGGTTGTCACTCCACAGAGGGAAGAGTGGCCAATGGGGTGCCACAGGGATCAGTGCTGGGACTGGTCCTATTCAACATTTTCATTGGTGACATTGTGCAGGACCTAGAAGGCAGAGTTTCCCTGTTTGCTGATGACACGAAGCTCTGTAACAGAGTGGACATGCCAGAGGGTGTAGACAGAATGAGGAGGGACCTGCTGAAGCTTGAAGAATGGTTATGGGTTTGGCAGTTGACATTTAATGCAAAAAAAGTTCAAAATAATGCATATAGGGCACAAAAACCCTGGAACAACATATCAGTTGGGGGAGTGAGGATATAGCATGCACCAAGCAGGAAAGGGACGTTGGGGTTATCATCTCTGATGACCTCATGGTAGGGAAACAGCATGACAAGGCAGCAGGGAAAGCAACTAGGATACTGGGGTATATAGGCAGGGGCATCACCAGCAGAAAAAGGGAGGTCATAATTCCACTATATAAGACACTAGTGAGGCAAGACACTAGTGAGGCCCCACCTGGAGTATGGTGTACAGTTCTGGAGACCTTACCTACATAAGGACATAGGGTGGAGAAGGTTCAGAGGAGGGCAACAAAGATGGTACAGAGATTGCATCACAAGTTCTTTGAGGACAGGCTGAATGACTTGAATATGTACTCCCTGGAGGACAGAAGGGAGAGAAGGGATATGACAGAGACATACAAATACATTACAGGGAGGAACAGGGTGCAGGAAAACACTATTTTCCAGCAAACAAGATTTTCCAGGACTAGAGGGCATGGGATGAAGTTGGAGGGAGGGTGATTCAGAGGAAATATGAGGAAGAATTTCTTCACAGAAAGGGTGGTGGACAAGTGGACACCCTGCCTGAGGAAGTGGTGGGGGCTGAAACAATCACGGGATTTAAGAATGCATGGGATAGACATAAGGGAATCCTAGAGGTCAGGAGTAAGGGGCAACAGACTTCTAAAAAAACTTGAAGTGATCTTATGAGCTGAAATGGGCAGACTGGGTGGGCCATAGGCCCTTATCTGCCAACAGTATCTATGTAAGTATTTTTTTTTTTTGCAACTTTTCTAGCTCGGAGTACAGGGTATGAAACATCAAACAGCATCCGCCCTAGTAGCTGACATATCTAAAACTATTCCCCTTCACACTTCACCAGCATTGTGACCTCTTTCATTGTGACATTACTAGGGATCAATCAGGTAGAAGGGTAGTGGCTCTTCTTGGTCACTTGTCATGTCACAGTCATTTAGGTCACAATACTGATGATGTCATGAAGGTTATGTAAGTCATAGACTCCATGACTTTTCCCATTTTCATGAAAACTCCTTGATTTTTTTTACATTTTCCATAACAACCCCATGATGTTTGACACTTCCCACAATAACACAATGATTTTGAGTATGTTTTGCTAAAAGCATATTATTTTTAGTGTTTGCAAATGACAGATCCATCATTTTATACCTCACCCTCACAATGTGCTTGGTGCCCAGTTTGTCCCAGTGTGGGATTCTGGGGCTTGCACATGAGTCCCTGTCTCACAGATGGCAGCTCAATGCCCCACCTCCTGCAAGAGGGCTAGCCTAACAACATAATTTGTAAAACAATTAGATCTTTGCTGATGTGCTTGTATAAAAAATATGCCAAAATAGAGATAAATGGTTGCGCACACAATGGATCCATGACCTTTACTATGATTTCCATAATGTTTGTAATTTTAGCAATGACAATACCATGATTTTCTCCAAAGGTTTCCATGAAAAAATACAGCGCTACTGATGAGGTATGAAGAGGAATTTTATGAAATATGTCACTTCCAGATACCGTACAATTCATAGTTAATTTCAGGCAATGTACTAGTTCTTTAAGGTTTTAGTTTTAAACTAATGCAATATTGTATATGATAAATGTAAAAGAAAAGAACCCAACGCACAGAACATTTTAATTACAACTATTTATTTCTCAGTTAGATACTATTTATTTCTCAGAGACTTCCAAATGACATAGGAAAAGTGCAGTTTATACTCCAAGTTCATTACATTCATTAGCATGGTGACTGTGAAAAATTTATCATGCGCAGTTTACTATCTGATAGCACATTAGCGCACAACTATGTAATAAATTACAAATAAAATAAATAATGTACACATAGTACCCAAAATAAATATTTACATGATTATAATTGTAAACATTGATTAGTCACTCCAGATTCTGGGACAGAAAAGCAACTCTATTGCTATCATTTGTGTCCAGGAAGGGGAAAAAAAAGAGTTAAAATTATCAAGACATATTTAATATTCAAATCCATTTAACATTGGTGATTTCAAGAACAGAGCTTTCAAAGTTGCTACCATTGTTTGTCTATAAAGCAAAACAAAAGCTTTATAATGATGAGCTCCAGTGTTGCTCATTATAATTTGAAAATGATTTCCTGCACCTCATACAAAGCATTTGATTTCTAAGAGTTTATAATTTGCTTTCATTTTCTGTCTTCAGGTGTTAACATGCTACAGACTGATAGTGTGTCCTGAATATAGCAAAAGTATACGTATTTCTGTATTTGAATTGCCTGAGCAGTAAGTACAGAAGCAATATAGTAATGTTGTCATATACTACAGAGCGTACTTAAATCCAGAACTTAATCATATTGAAGTTCATATCAAACTGAAATAAATATAACTAAATCCTATCTTTTCAATATTAAACATGACTCACCGATTTTAAGAGTTCCTAGTGACTCTTATAAGTTACCTACTGGACAAGCTGTTCCCTAGCACTGGATATTCTTTCTACATTGCCTTTCTGCAGACACCTGAAAATTTCATTGAACACCATCCACATTTTGAGAGAGAGAGAGAGAGAGAGAGAGAGAGAGAGAGAATAGCTGTTTCTTTTTCTCTTTTGAAGTGCTTGAGGCCATATTGGTCATTTTACAAATGGAAAGTTGTGACACCCTCTACAGGATCATCAAGTGAGTTTCAAAAGGTTTGTGTGCTGAAGCTTACTGTACTTCACGTTTGTCCAAAAACAAGCATTCATCACTGACTCTAACCATCCATCCTGTAGCCTCAGAAATACAACACCATGGTCAGTGGGGACTGGAAACTAGGGTACAGGTTAAGCTGCCTGAAAGTATGCTGCATGTAGTTATGAAAAGTTATGAAAGAACACATCCTACACCAATCCCTTTCCTTTTCTCACCCAAAATGACTCCAAAAGCATGCCTCAGCTTCCTCAGTTGTTGCACTTATGTTCAATATATTGAAATATTGTCTTTATTGTAACCTTGAATTTCATGTCTACTTTCTCTGCGCCTTGTACTACCTGACTGTATTGCACTGTTTCTGTCTCCCAGGTCGCCCCTGAAAAAGGGACCTTCGGGGCTCAGTGGGCCTATCTGGTCATCAAAATTCAATAAATAAATAAATACTTGGGATATATAGAAGGATCAGATGATGAAGCAACTCACTTCCTCCCTTCATCAGCTTCTGACCACCTGTATCTAAAGTCAGGCACTCTATCTTCTAATGGATCCATCTGTTTGTGGTAAAAAGCAATGATTTATAGCAATTTGTATCAAAATTTTTTCTTAAGCCATTTGCATAATTTTTTGATGTAAATGGGACATATTGTGGATGGTCACTGTCCAAACGTTAGACTCAGTTAGACCATCTAATAAATGTTCTAATAGTTCAGACAGATGTCCGCATTTGAAAATTCAGACAGGTGAATACCTTTTGAAATTCCAGTCCACTGTGTTAATTTTTTTTTTGAGAAACAGTGCCCCCCCCCCCCGGTATCTGCAGGTACACTGTTGGTGTTCATCATTTTTTCTGACTTGTGGAGGTGTTCCTTTTGACTTTGATGAGACAGCTTGCTACAAAAACAAGCAGTGCTTCAGAATATGGGGCAATTAACTTTACTCAGTGAAAAATGGGTCGGCAAGTCTAAAATCCCTTCATACAACATCTTAAGTGTACCCAAGGAGGACAAGGAGTAGACAGGCTGCTGACTCAACAAGAAGAACTAGAGTCAACTTTATTAATAAACAGCTTATTACTTTCATAAATGGATAGTTTTAGCTTAACTGGATTTGAGTTTTGGCATTGCTGTACAGAAATATGTGGAGAAGAACAAGCCTTACAGCATGATCCAGTCAGAAGGCACAGTTTGGAATTACATGAAACCCAAAGGAAATCAAACCCAATTCTTTTAAGGTAGCTGGTGTGGTAACATAGTGTACTAATGCATAAGAATATCATACAGTATTTGTAGCAATGCAATAATTGTTACTGCTACTAATAATAGTAATATTAATGTTCTCCGGCACTAGCATACAGCATATAGATCTTTCATCATCTTTCTCCAGCTATCCCTTCCTCCTATTCCCTTCGCTCCAGGGACTTTCGCTCTTTTTCTCTCCCTATTCCTCACACTGGAGCTGGGCAGTCTGTCTTTTCCTGTTGCCTCCCCTCTCTCTGGAATCTACTCCCTTGGAACATAAGGCACTCCCCCTTGCTTTCTTCCTTCAAATCCTTGCTATGTTTCATTCCTGGCTTCAGTTGCTCATGCCTCCCCTCCTCCTCTCCATTAGCCTCCTAGCTTAAGTACCCCTGCTCAATCTCTTGAGCAATTCACGTTTCTGTAGTTAGGTCTCATAAGCACTTAATGCCAACCCTATTGTATTCCATCATTTTTCTTCCACCACTCTATTATTAGCAGCCCGGAATAAGTGTACATGGGCAGTCCGCAAAGCAAAGGCCGACTATTACCAAGCCTCTCTCACCTCTTCCTGGGGTAACCCCAGGTCCTTCTGGGACAATATCAAGCAACTCAGTGGTGGAGCACTCTCCCCCCCTCTGTCGCTGCTTGACATCAACGGGACTATCTCCACTGACCCCACCCTCATTGCATCACACCTCAATAACTCCTTCACTGACCTTAGTGCAGTGCTCCCTTGCAACTTCTTCAACCCTCCTCCCCCAATGTCTGCCCCTCCCATCTCCCGACCCCCTTTCCACCTTCGCTCCGTCACCTCCCACGAGGTCAGGCCCTACTTACTAAAAGCCCTAAAGTGCAATTCCATTGGCAATGACTCCCTCGATCCCTCTCTACTACGCCAGGTCCTGGAACAAGTCATCTCTCCCATCACCTGCCTCTTTAATAAGTCCCTCTGCCTTGGGAAATTCCCCTCGGCCTGGAGGGTCGCCACTGTTACCCCTATTCACAAGGGTGGTGATAGGCGCTCCCAGGCAGTTACCGCCTATCTCTATCCTCTCTCCCTTTCTAAAGCTTTAGAAAATTGTTGCTACCCAAATATCCGATTACCTCAGGAAATACGATGTCCTCTGTCCTGAACAACATGGATTCAGAGTCGGACATAGCACCAATACTGCTCTCCTGGAGTTTGCAAACTTCCTCCATAACTCACTTGATGCAGGCTCCCTCGCCGGTGCGGTATTTATAGACCTATCAAAAGCCTTTGATACCGTCTCACACCCCCTCCTTCTGGCAACACTTCCCAGTGTGGGCTTTGCCTCTGGCCCAGCCTCCTGGTGCTCCAGTTATCTGTCCAACCGCTCCCAATGTGTTAGGATTGGTGGCACTCTCTCTGATACCTGCCCAATCCGCTCGGGAGTTCCCCAGGGATCCATACTCGGTCCTTTACTGTTCTCTCTCTTCTTCAACTCCCTGCCCAATGCCTGTGCTGGAAATGTCCTACTCTATGCTGATGATGCAGTACTCTTTGCCTCTGACAGTAACCCCGTCGCTCTCCAGAACTCCCTCCAGCGTGCCTACACCTCGGCAGAAACCTGGTTCTCTGACCACCATCTCGTCATCAACCTTAAGAAAACTAAATCCATGCTGTTTACACACCCTCAAAATAAGTCCAGAAACTTTCCTCTCTCTGTCCGCTCCGCCCCTATGCACCCTATAGAACTTGTCAGCTCTTATAAATACCTTGGCATAATCTTCGACTCTGCTTTCTCCTTCCATAACCACATCGCTGCCCTGACCTCTGCCGCCAATGCACGGTTGGGCATCCTCTACCGGCACAATAAATGCCTCCCCGCAAACGCCCTACGCCTGGCTGTTACCTCCTCGATACTATCCCTAATCGACTACGGCCTTCCTGTGTATGGCGCTGCTGGCCAGACAGCTCGCCGCAAGGTATGCCTTACGCTCAATAAAGCCTGTCGACTTATCACCGGTGCCCATAGACTCACCCATACCTGCCATCTATACTCCATGTCCTCTATACTCAACCTTGACGAGTGCCTCCTGTTCCAAACCTGTCAAATTGCCTATAAAGCTCTCCATGGTCTATCCCTGCCTGGCCTTGCTAACTCTATTCATCGATCTAACTCCTCAGCACGTACTCGCACCTCCGGCAGAGCTGCCCTTGTTGTCCCAAGGGCTCGGACCACCCAGGGCCAAAGGGCTTTCACCTATAGAGCCCCCTCCGGGTACAACTCCCTCCCAGCAAGCATCACAAATGCCCCCTCGCTGGCTAGCTTCAAATACAGACTGAAAACTCACCTGCTCACTTCTCACTCCTGCCATTGCCCCTAACCCCTACCCTCCACCCCCCCTAGACAAAGCTCGCTGAGCTGCATTCCTCCTTATCCCCAGCTCCCACCCTCCAACTCTTCTGCACTACCTCCTCCCTAAAAAAAAAAAAAAGGGGATTTTATATTGGCTGCCAAGAGCCAGGGAATCACATATTGCTGAACTGTGTTGCCGATTGCTTTGCCTTGCATGTACCTGCCTGTGCCTTTTTGCTGTGCTGTATTGCATTTGTCTATTATATGTATGTCTTTGTCTCCCTTCTTGACGAGGTACCTTTGTAAATGAGCCTCTGGCTCAAAGGTTGTTAAACTGATGTTAAAATAAATAAATAAATTATTGCTGTACTCCAACTGTTTATGTTGCTATTATTCTGCATTGTATTACTACTATGTTGATCTGTTGTTGTAAATGTACTTTTCCTGTTGTTCTTTCTACACCTCCTGTTTATGACCCCGGGCTGCAGCTGGAAACAAGCCTCGGCTTAGTATGCCTTTCCCAGTTATCGACTTTTAATTAATTAATTAAATAAATAAAGTTCTCTGAATCCTGGTGTCATCAGTTCAAGTTAAGGATGGGAAGCTCAAAAAAAGAATGAAGAACCCCCTTAGAATCAAGCTAGTTCTAAAATGCAGAACCAAAACCCCTTCCCTAAAATAAAATTGAGTGGCTTAAAATATAAACTAGTAATTAGTATGTACCATGTACTGCCAGTGTCCGGTTTGAAAAGATGCTTGAATACAAAAGCCTTTTAGAGAATCACTATGGGTTCAAATTAGTCATAGAAGCAAAATGTTTTGCCCATCTCTAGATGAAATCCCAATTTCTGTCATTTGGATGGGGGTCCTAAATACTGTATCATGTTTACAGTGAGATTCCAACACCAGTCATGCTGGGCTGAGAGGCCATACTTCTAACAGAGAGGGAGAGAGGAAGGGAGGGAGGGATTATATTGTATGCTGTCCTAACATTCAAATTTTAGAGAAATAGTCTGGTCCTGAACTAGAATGCTGTTTATAAAACTACACGGTTAAAGCCTGAAAGATCACAGAACACATAAAAATGTCATTTTGTGTTATTTCCACTGGGGAAGTGTAAGTGCAACAAAATGTTCTATTTTTACAAATACAATTGAAATGTAATGGTGTGATTTTTTTCACTGCAGTCTCTGCCATAAGTGCTCAGCTAAGAGACATATTATTCCATGGGGGACGCCTACTGTCACTTAAATTGCTGTACAGTTTTTTTCTCCCACCAAATTTAGATATATTGAGCCCCTTGGCATATAAAATAAATTCTGTCTATAACTTATAAATGATTACATTTGTTTAAATAAATGTTTCATAAAGAACTGGCGTAGAAATAATTAGAAACTAAAGACTAAAATGGCATCTTCAAAATATTGTGAGCATGGAGATTCAGAGAGGAAGAGCAGGGGAAAAAAAAACAAAGTAGCATAACCCTCAGACAAATCTGAGCAATATTATTTATTTAAACAAATATTTTATTAGGCCAGTCCATAAGAAGCAGCAGAAGTGCTGCTCCTCGCTATGCCAATGGCCCAGGTTTGAAAATGAACCTGGGGCTTCAGAGTGCCAATGGGAATAGTTGGATTGAGAGTCCTATTCTTCTCATTCCAGGAGGGAGGGCTGTAGCCTTCACTATAGCATTGCCACCTGGGAGACCACAGGTGTCAGTGCAGTGGAGACTCTGAAGGGCAGACACTAGCTGAGCTTCGAGGTGACATGCTTTGCATGCAAAGTTGGAGCTCCGTGTGGATCAGTGTAAATTTCATAGGGGAAACAGGGAAGAACAAGAAAAAGAACCCAGCAGTGCACATGATGGTAGGACATGCTGGGCCCCTAGCCCAAGTGACTGGTCACCCCCAGCTTGGAGGTCCTTGAAGAGAAAGGCCAAAATCTTGCCTGACAGTGGCTGGACCTGGTAAGCCCACCCTCCAAGTGTACAACAGGGGATTAAATGAAGGGGGATAAGCACCAAACAAATCAGGATACAGGTATGGGCACGTACCACCATAAAGGGCCACATTAGAGAAGGATCATACATAATAGATAAAAAAACATTGATTTTGTCAGTTCATGATGCCATTAACATGTATTTTTAAATCCCAGTCATCTTTAACCCCAATATATGCACTGCTAAAGAGAGGGAATTGACTGGAATCTGCTGCCCAAGTAACACCATTACCAGCTCGTATCTCAGTGTAGTGGTAGTGGCCCATGAGTACACTGTTTCAAATGTGTGTGTGTGGGAGGGGCAGAAAACACAACTAGAAAAGGTTTACATGGTATCCACACCTTGGTGGTGTGTCCCCATGAGGACAGTAGAGTGAAGCAGTGAGATAACTTCTCATTAAACAGATGTGTTGATTTTACAACATGATATAAACTAAAAAATGTCTTCTGGGCTGGTTGTTTTGGGGTTCTGATTTTATTTTAAGCTACTTTGCCACTTTTATTGGAAAACTGATCTGATGGAAATGTCATCAGCCTCCAATAATAAACTGGATGCAATCTTTCTTTGTTAATCTTTTTAACAACAAAGATTCTGTTTTAAGCACCACATTCACAAATGGGCAGAAAGTTCTCTACAGATATGAAGGTCATTGGCAACCACAGAGTGCCCCTTGCATACATGAAGAGCACTACCTGGCAGCCTCATATAATGTACTTATTCCTCCAACCTGTTCCCATGTTGCCTCTGGAGCTACATGGGCAGTTGGGTCATGGAAGGAATGTCATCTGCATGATGACCCATATCTACAGTATATCTAAATCATCCAGCAGCATAGTACAAAGAACATGCATGATGCCAAGGGCAGACAAGTTGCTCTAGACGTGTTAGGGGCCAAAACAATGCTCCAGGGCAGTGCCCCAGTCATCTGGGGCAGCACAGAATGCTAGGAGACACAGCACCTATAGATAATAGATATTTTTATTGACCTTACTAAGGCTTTCGACCTAGTGGATCACCCCCTGCTTCTCTCTACACTCCATCAACTCCATTTTTCAGCTCCTGTGGTGGACTGGTTCTGCAGCTATCTGTCAAATAGGATGCAAGCAGTCAAATTTAACTTCTTCCTGTCAAAATCATCCACTATTAACATTGGGGTCCTCAGGGCTCCATCCTTGGGCCCCTCCTTTTCTCAATTTTTTATTAATCACGCTGCTGATGTCTTAAAATTCCATTTGGCAATTTTCTACACAGATGACCTGGTCATCTATACTAGTTCTTCTAGTATTGCCTTTATAAACTCAGCGCTCACCTCTGACTTTAAGAAAATTCTGGACTGGTTATTGGACTACAAGCTTGCACTCAATGAAAAGAAAACTAAGGCCATGCTCTTCAGATCGGCACTGAAGATGAAAGCCTGTTCCAATATGCTGGAGGTTCTTCATCCAGGAGGATTTCTGCTGGAAAATATTACTTCCTTTAAGTACCTTGGGATCCTGCTGGACCCATACCTGGACTTTAAACCTACATATTCAATCCTCCTGCAAATCTGTAAACTAAATAGCTTGGCAGAAGACACCAGGAGAAAGGACTGCTGTGTGACTGAACTTCTCTGCTGGGACTAAAGTAGAAGAACTTTTGTATTTGGACCTTTAATTTAGGGTAAAAAAACTAACATACAAAACAAAAAAAAGTGTGTGTTTGGGTTAACTGAACTGAATGGGTAACTGAAAAGTCATCTAGGTGTAAATCTCAGGTGACTGAAAGGACTTAACTGCTGTGAGGTTTCAATTACTTGTAGAAAGATCCGGTAAGTAGGGGGAGTGGCTTAGCTAGAAGGAAGCTACATTTAAAGACTGCCTTAGAAAGATTCTGCTAATAGCTTGGCAGAAGACACCAGGAGAAAGGACTGCTGTGTGACTGAACTTCTCTACTGGGACTAAAGTAGAAGAACTTTTGTATTTGGACCTTTAATTTAGGGTAAAAAAACCAACATACAAAACAAAAAAAAAAGTGTGTGTTTGAGTTAACTGAACTGAATGGGTAACTGAAAAGTCATCTAGGTGTAAATCTCAGGTGATTGAAAGGACTTAACTGCTGTGAGGTTTAAATTACTTGTAGAAAGATCTGGTAAGTAGGGGGAGTGGCTTAGCTAGAAGGAAGCTACATTTAAAGACTGCCTTAGAAAGATTCTGCTAATAGCTTGGCAGAAGATACCAGGAGAAAGGACTGCTGTGTGACTGAACTTCTCTACTCGGACTATATTGCCCTCCTTCCCTCCCCTCCATCCCCCCACCCAGAGCTAGTTCTATTTTTATAGGCACAGGATTTGACTGACAACAGGAACTTCCTGTTTAGGGGCAGGAAGTGAGTGATTACAGAACCACCAAGGACCCACCATCCTAGAAGGGCAAGAGTAGCTCTCCGGCCCCCTCTAGCTGCTGGAGGTCTGCCTCTGAACAAGTAAGTGGTCTACTGAGAAATATAGGATATTCTTGTCTCAGAACAGGACAATCAGGAGCTTAAAGGCACACAGGCAGAAAGTAAGGAGATAGAGAAAAACAGAGGAAAGAGTAAGGATTGCAAGCAGTTAAGGGGCCAGAAATAAGACATGATTGGAGTGGTGCAGTGCAGTGGCTGTGGAGCAGTCTTCCGGAGATGTTCTGGAGGATGCGGTGTTGTTCCATCTGCAGGCACCTCTCTGGGCTGAGGGAGGAGGTTGCTCATCTTCAGGCTGAGTTGGCCAGGATTTATGGGACCTCCTCTTCCATCCAGGGACCACCAGTGCCACTGCTGTTGCCTCACAGGTTGCCAAGAAAGAGGAGCGGTTGGACCACAGTGGGCTCAGGGAGGGTGAGGGTGGTGGAACAGAGGCACATCCCTCCAGTTGTGACCTCCACAATTCCTATGCCATTCTGGCAAAGTGTGGTTCCTCTGGGAGGCACCTACAGTGGAGATCAAGGAGGATGCTGGGAACCTCCACAAAGGAGACCCACAGGAGGGTGGCAGGGGACCCTGCAGGGAAGGAAACAACCCTGGTGGGGACTCCATTGTTAGGAAGGTAGAACTGGGCAAGGAAGGGAGGGGAGGTAGGTGCCTGCCTGGCACCATGGCTTGGAGGGACAGGAGCGAATCCTCAGGATTGCCGGAGCAGCTGCACAGGGGAAGGAGCTGGATGTCATTGTCCACCTAGGGACAAATGACCTGGCTAAGAAAGGGATTAGAGAAGTGCAGGAAGAGTTTGTGGAATTGGGGAGGGGCCTTAGTCAAGTAGCACGCACGGTAACCTTCTCGGAGGTGCTACCCATCTATGGCATAGGAGAGGCTAGGGTGTTCCGCATCATGGTATTCAATCAGTGGTTGAAAAACTGGTGTGGAGCTCAGGGATTTGGCTTCATTGGGGACTGGGGGTCCACCTGGAGTGATGCAAGCCTATACTGGCATGATGGGCTGCATCTGTCTGGGAGGGGAACCAGGATCCTAGGTGATAGGTTTAAATGCTTCATTGGCAAGCTTTTAAACTAGCCAAGGGGAGGCACTGGAAAGGAGCAGGAAATCCAGCCACCCCCAAACAATCATGGTAGTAAGTGTGGCAAACACCAACATGGAGGTGTCGATAGGGAGAAGGGCAGGGGTAAATGGAGAAAGTGACAAAGGCAAGAAGGACAGGGGTGGGGCCATCAGGAAATGGAGGGTAATGAGTACCAATGCCCGTAGTCTGGGCAACAAACTCCCTGAGCTGGTGGCCTTAATGGAAGAGGGATGCCTGGATATCGTAGCAGTCACAGAAACATGGTACACAGAGAACCATGACTGGATGTTAACATACCAGGGTACATAACCTACAGGAGAGACAGGCAGGGGAGAAGAGGGGAGGAGTAGCTCTCATGTAAAGGAAGGGATAAAAGCAACTGAACAAAAGAGTAAGCAGGGAGGAGAGGAGGCACTGTGGGTCACCTTGGAGACTGGAAGGGCACCACAATCCGTACAGGGTTGTGTACAGACCCCATGTCAGGGGGAAGGAATGGACAAGGATAAGATGGAAGGCATTCTTAGAATGGCAGAGAAAGGGGAGATACTGTTGATGGGAGATCTGAATATGCCAGATGTTAACTGGAGCACATTTGCTGCAGCCACATCCAAGAGCAGGGCCATTCTTGACGCCCTACAGGTGGCAGGCATTAGACAGCTAGTTTCAGAACCCACTCGTGAGGGAGCAATCTTAGACCTCGTACTCTCAAACGGGGCAGTGAGAGGATCTCAGATCTAGAAGTGGGTTGCCATCTGGGGACAAGTGACCATCAAACAGTGTGGTTCATGTTAAACTCAGCTACAGAGTCAAGCCATACAAAAGTGAGGGTACTGGACTTAGGAGGGCTGACTTTGGCAAGATGGGAGAGTACCTCAGAAAAGCACTAGCAAACAGGCTAGAAGGAGGTGTGGAGCAACAATGGGGAATTATCAAAACTGCCATCACAGAGGCAACAAGCCTTTGTGTGAAGCAAATAAACAAATCAAAATGAAAGAAAAAGCCACTATGGTTCTCAAGAGAGGTGGTTGTGAAAGTCAGGAAGAAAAAGATAGCATTCCGGAAGTATAAGGAAACACAGAAGGAGCAGGACAGAGAGCTGTACCAGTTAAGGCAGAAAGAAGCAGGGAGGGAAGTCAGAATAGCAAAGGCCCAAACTGAGGAAAAGATAGCCAACTCAGTTAAGAAGGGGGATAAAACCTTTTATAGGTACATCAGCGAGCGTAGAAAGACAAAGGGAGGGATAGTGAGGCTGAATAGAATGAACGGTGGGTGGGCAGAGGGGGACAGTGAAAAAGCAGGAATACAGAACGAATATTTCTGCTCAGTATTCACAAAAGAGGAGGGGAAGTGCCTAATCCAATTAACAGAAGCACTCTTGATAGGGGGGTCGATCCCAGTCCTTTCACAGAAGAAAGGGTTCTGCAAGAACTCCTAAAACTGAAGGTGGACAAAGCAATGGGTCCTGATGGAATTCACCCCAGAATTCTAAAAGAATTAAGGCAGGAACTAGTGAAACCACTGGCTACTCTTTTTAATAAATCATGGGAGGATGGTGTGGTACCCGAGGACTGGAGGAAGGTGGATGTGATTCCCCTTCACAAAAGTGGGACCAAGACAGAGGCAGGAAACTACAGACCTGTCAGTCTGACCTCTGTGGTAGGGAAAGTGATGGAGTCACTTCTGAAGGAAAGAATAGTTGAGTACCTAGAGGTCAGTGGAGCACAGGATCCAAGGCAGCATGGGTTCATAGCAGGAAGGTCATGTCAGACTAATCTAATAGATTTCTTTAACTGGGTGACCAAAGTAGTAGACCAGGAAGGGGCTGTGGACATGGCCTACCTAGACTTTAGCAAGGCATTTGACACAGTCCCACACAAAAGATTATTAGTCAAATTAACCAGCCTGGGAGTGGGTCCCAGGGTGGTAGCCTGGGTAAAACATTGGCTGGACAACAGGACACAGAAGGTAATTGTAAATGGAGTCCACTCTGAAGAAAGGGCGGTTACTAGTGGGTACCGGAGTTCAGTATTAGGTACAGTCCTTTTAATGTCTTCATCAGTGACATTGCAGAGGGACTGAAGGAAAGTATGCCTTTTGCAGATGACACAAAGATCTGCAACAGGGTTGATACACAAGGAGGCGTGGAAAGGATGAAAAGGGACTTGGCAAGGTAGGAGGAATGGTCAGACGGATGGCAGCTAGGATTCAATGCAAAAAAGTGCAAAACAATGCACCTGTGAAACAAGAACCCAGGGGAAGAATATACAATGGGTGGGGAGGTAGTAACAACAACAAAACAGGAAAGGGACCGGGGGGTAATCATATCAGATGACCTTAAGGTTAGCAAGCAATGTGAGAAGGCAGTAGGGAGGGCCGGGGGTATACTGGGATGTATAGGGAGAGGCATCAGCAGCAGAAAACAGGAAGTTGTTATCCTCTGTACAGACAGTTGGTGAGACCCCATCTGAATACTGTGTCCAGTTCTGGAGACCCCATCTCTGCAAGGACATAGACAGGATAGAGGCAGTCCAGAGGAGGGCAACTAAAATGGTGCAGGGTCTGCAAGAGAAGCCATGATGAGGAGAGACTAAAGGAGCTTAATATGTATACCCTTGAGGAAAGAAGGGAGAGGGGGACATGATAGAAACTTTCAAGTACCTCAAGGAATCAACAAAGTCCAAGAGGGTAGCATCTTTCAGAAAAGAGACTTGCAAGAACAAGGGGACACAATTTAAAGATAGAAGGAGGACGGTTCAGGGCAATGAGGAAGTATTATTTCACAGAGAGGGTAGTGGATGATGAAACAGCCTTCCTGAGGAAGTTGTGGGGTGTAAAACTGTGGGAGAATTCAAGAATGCATGGGACAGACATAAGGCAATTCTTGTGGGGAGCAGGAAGATATAGGCTGTTGGTTAACTAGGATCTGCGGCCTATCCTCTAGGTAGGGAAATGGGCAGACTAGATGGGCCTAGCGGTCCTTATCTGCTGTCAAAGTCTATGTTTCTATATGTTTCTAACTCAAAGTTAGGAGTGGCTTACAAAATGAGCTACATGCTTACTCCCTCTGAGAGACCTGTTATTGGCAGTAGCATTCTGTTACCAACTCTTACTTGTGGTGCCTCTATTCTCACCTCTGCCCATAAATCCTCCCTACTGAGATGGGATGTCACATATAACAATGTCTGTAGCTTTGCCTCCTTGTCACCTCGATTCAAACATCACTGCCTTCTCTATAATGATCTTAACTGGCTCTCTCCCACTGCCAACAGACAATATTACCTAGGATCTCTCATGGAGTCGATTATCCGGGATAAAACTCCATCCCTGCTGGCTGAGTTTCTTGTTCCTCAACCTTCCTCCCATGGCCGGCGAGCTGCTGACAAATCCCTGCTCTTTGTCCCGAGATGTCGCACGGTTAAAGTCACCGGGGCCTTCCAAAGTGCTGCTCTCCAGTTGTGGAATGCTCTTCCACTCAACCTTCGGCTGTCACAGTTTCACCATAGTTTTAAAAATGAATACCGATGCTATCTACACCCTGCTGATACTTGCATTTACTTTGACCCTACATAGAATCCTTAGTGTCTCTATCAAGTCTACTTAGTCCCTCTTGTACTCTTCCTCTCCTCTAGGGTATGCCCTCTGTTTCTGCATTTATTTTAATAGTGCTGCCTCTGATTATTTATTACTCTTATTGTTATTATGCCAAATTGTTGCCGTCATGATACATTGTCCATTTTACTTCCCTTAATGTGTACTCCAACTTAATGTACTTTGTACAGCATTGCTGTGTTGTTTTCTCTTTTTTGTATGACCGTACTTATGTATCACCACATTGTTATCTCTGTTACATGTTGTACTCTCCTGGGTCATGGCTGAAAATAGTCATTTTATGGCTAGTGCACCTACCCGGTAAACAAAAATGAAATAAATAAAAATAAATTTTATTTATTAATTTGAAAATTGGTAACCAGGAGAGGCATGCCTAGCCAAGGCTTGTGTCCAGGTATGACCTGAGGGAAAGGGGATGGGAGAGCACAGTTACAAAGGTATACAAATCAAACTGATGAAGAAATAACATAAACAATGACATAAAGTGCATAAGTGGAGTGTAGAACACACAGTATTGCCAAATATTTTAATTGGGTGGCTAATAAATAGCGTACAAAGTCAAAACCAACTGTGCAAATGAGGTACTTTTAAAAAGTGCAGGGGACTGAGATGGTGGAATGTTGAACAAGTGCTGAAAAGGAGGGTAGGGAATGATAAGAAAGGGTTCAGGAAGAGGGTAGGTAGGAACAAGGAGGAGGATGGAGAAGTATTAGTTGGTGTCTGAGGAATGGAAAGGAGGGGGAGAGAGAGACAGATGGAGGAGGGTACCTGATTTCAGAGGGAGGGGAGATGGAATGAGAAGACAGATTTTCCAGCTGAGGAGTGTGGGTGAGGGCAGGAGAAAGTGTGCAGTTCCCTGCAGCACAAGGAGTAGGAAAAGAAGGAGGGGATCGTAAAAAGGAGATGGTATAAGTAGGAGGGAAGGAACCCAAGCAAGGGTTTAGAGATGAGGGTGGGAGGCACAATGGAGCTGGTGATGTGTGAGGAGTGGGAGGATGGATAGGCAGGAGTGTAAGGAGCAGTAGTGGATGTGAGAGGGTGAGCAGAAGGCATTGCAGAGGGTGTTCAGTCTGACCAGGGAAGAAAATGGGGTGGTGCCAAAAACCACATCCATGTAGTCAAAGACTGGGAGAATCATTTTTGGTGACTAACTCTCGGCAGACCAGTGGGGCAGAGTTTGACATGGATAGCATTGTTGTGAGCAGAAGTCAGGCATGCCATCTAACCACACACCAAGGTACTTGAAGGTTGGGACCTCAAGCAGGGAACCATCTAGCATGGAGAAAACAGGGAGGGAGGGAGGTGAGCCAGGCCAATTTCAGGCTGGTATCAAGGGTCATAGACACAGTTTTTTTTGTGTTGACCTGTAGCTGGTTGAACTGAGGCCAGTGCAGAATGCTGTGAAAGTCATGTTGGAGCAAGAGTTTCACGGAAGGAGTCGAGGGACCTGAGGTGTACAGGACTGTGTCATCTACATACATGTGAATATGCGAGTTGGCACAGGTAGAGGAGAGGTCATTTAGGAAGATCAAGAATATGATTGGACCCAAAATGGATCCCTGTTGGACCCAGGTCCAGATAGCTTCTGGCTGTTTCTGGCAGAAGAGAACTGGTTACAGAGCAAAAAACTGAAGTCCAGAACTACAGATTTTTAATAACTAATCACTTCTGTCTCAGCAGGAGTAGTACTTGTTTGGATTAAGAAAACAGATACTTTATTAGAAGAAGGGGGTTTCATTTAAGTAAAAAAAAAGCGTTTTTTCTGAGGAAGGGGGCAGTATCACCTTAATTTACTGAGAGGAGAGAGTGAATCTGGGGGTGTGGCTTAGCAGCTTAGGTGTACAAAAGCAGCTGTGTCCAATTACAGCTTCCAACTGTTTCTGGCAGAAGAGAACTGGTTGCAGAGCAGGAAACTGAAGTCCAGAACTACAGATTTTTTACTAATTTCCCTCCTTCCCACCCCTCCACCCTCCCACCCAAAGCCAGTTCTAGTTTTATAGCCACTTAATTTGACTGACAACAGGAACTTACTGTTTAGTAGTAGGATGGGAAGGATCACTGAGACACATTAGTTTCAGCAGCCTTGAAGGAACCCCAAACCCCCCCTCAAAAAAAACTATTTATCCCCACCTGGCTGTTGAGGGTCTGAATCCAAGCACGGAGGAAGGAGACTATTGAAGACTACAGGAAGTTCCTGTCCCAGAACAGGAAGGATGAGAGTTGTAGGGGCACATAGGCAGTAGGAAAGTAACTTTAAAAATACATAGAGGGAGGAGACAATAAGCATACAAAGCAACAGGAGAGGGGACACAAAATAAGTCAAGATGGGAGTGATGCAGTGCAATGGCTGTGGAGCAGCAGTGTTCCGGGAGACATTCTGGAGGCTGCGATGCTGCCCTGTTTCAGGCACCTCTCTGGTCTGAGGGAGGAGGTTGCCCGTCTCCAGGCTGACCTGGCTAGGGTTCGTGAAACCTCTCCCCACACCCAGGGACCACCAGGGCCACCACCGTTACCTCAGAGGTTGCCAAGAAAGAGGAGCGTTTGGACCAAGATGGGCTCAGAGATGGAGAGGGTGGTGGAAAAGAGGTGCATCCCTCTAGCTGTAGCTCTCACAATTCATATGCTGTTCTGGCAAAGAGTGGTTCCTCTATGGAGGCACCTGCAGTGGAAACCAAGGAGGATGCTGGGAACCTCCACAAAGGAGACCCACAGGGAGGGTGGAGGCTGAGACCCCACAGGGAAGGAAACTACTCCTGGTGGGGACTCAATAATTAGGGGGTAGACATGGGGAGGAAGGGATAGGGAGGTGCCAGCCTGGCACCACGGCTTGGAGGGACAGGAAGTGAATCCTCAGGATCGCGGGAGCAGCTGCATGAGGGAGGGAGCTGGATGTCATTGTCCACCTAGGGACAAATGACCTGGCTGTAAATGGGATCAGAGCAGTGCAAGAGGAGTTTGTGGAGTTGGGGGGGGGCCTTAGACAAGTAGCATGTACGCTAACCTTCTCAGAGGTGCTGCGTGTCTATGGCAAGGATGATGCTAGGGTATTCCTCACCATGGGATTCAATAAATGGTTGAAAAACTGATGCGGAGCTCAGGATTTTGGCTTCATTGGGGACTGGGGAGCCACCTGGAGGGATGCAGACTTATACTGGCACGATGGTCTGCATCTGTCCAGAGTGGGGTCCAGGATCCTAGGTGGCAGGTTTAAATGCTTCATTGGCAAGCATTTAAACTAGCCAAGGGGGGAGGCACTGAAAAGGAGCAGGGAAATACCAGCCTCCCCCCACAAGGCACAGTAGTTAGAGAGGTAAACACCAAGGCAGAGAAGTCAGTAGGGAGCAGGACAGGGATAAATGCAGAAAAAGGTGTTAAGGACAGGGATGGGGCTAAAAGGGGTAAGGCCATAAAAAATAAATGGAAGGTGATGAGTACCAATGCCAGTAGTCTGTCCAACAAGCTCCCTGAACTAGTGGCCTTAATGGAAGAGGGATGCCTGGATATTGTGGCAGTCACTGAAACATAGTACACAGAGAACCATGAGTGGGAAGTCAACATACCAGGATACACAGTCTACAGGAGGGACAGGGTGGGTAAAAGAGGAGGAGGAGTAGCTCTCTATATAAGGGAAGGGATTAAAGCAACAGAACTAAAGAGTAAACAGGAAGCTGATGAGTCACTATGGGTCACCCTGGAGACAGGAAATGGCACCACAATCTGCATGGGGGTTGTGTACAGACCGCCATCTCAGGGGGAGGAAATGGACAAGGAAATGATAGAAGGCATCCTTAAAATGGCAGAAAAAGGGAAGATATTGTTGATGGGGGACCTGAATATGCCAGATGTTAATGGGAGTACCTTTGTTGCAGGCACATCAAAGAGCAGGGTCATTCTTGATGCCCTAGAGGGGGCATGCCTCAGACAGCTAGTGTTGGAACCCACTCGGGAGGGAGCAATCTTAGACCTGGTGCTCTCAAATGGGGAAGGAGAAAGGATCTCAGATTCAGAAGTGGTAGCCATCTGGGAACAAGTGACCATCAAACAGTGTGGTTCCAACAAACACAGCCATAGAGTAAAGCCATACAAAACAAGAGTACTGGACTTAGGAAGGCTGACTTTGAAAATGAGAGAGTGCCTTAGAAAAGCACTAGCAAATGGGTAAGAAGGAGGGGTGGAGGAACAATGGGGAATAATCAAAACAGCCATTGCAGAGGCAACAAGCCTTTGTGTGAAGCAAATCAATAAAACAAAATGAAGGAAAAAAACACTATGGTTCTCAAAAGAGGTGGCAGGGATGGTTAAGGAGAAAAGGATAGCATTCAGGAAATATAAAGAAACACAGAAGGAGCAGGACAGAGAACTTTATCAGTTAAAGCAAAAGGAGGCAGGGAAGGCAGTCAGAATAGCAAAGGCACAAACTGAGGAAAGGATAGCCAACTCTGTTAAGAAGAGGGATAAAACCTTTTATAGGTATATTAGGTAGCGAAGAAAGACCAAGAGAGGGATACAGAGACTTAATAAAGGGGAGGGAATGTGGGCAGAGGGCGACAGTGAAAAAGCAGGGATACTGAACGAATATTTCTGCTCAGTATTCACAACAAATGAGGAGGGGGAGGTGCATAAACCAAACAAGGGAGAAACTCTGAATAGGGGGGTCAATACCAGTCCATTCACAGAAGAAAGGGTTTTGAAAGAACTCTTGAAACTGAGGGTGGACAAAGCAATGGGGCCTGATGGGATTCACCCAACACTACTAAAAGAACTAAGGGTAGAACTAGTAACACCACTGACTACTCTCTTCAACAAATCATGGGAGGATGGAGTGGTACCTGAGGACTGGAGGAGGGCAAATGTGATTCCACTTCACAAAAGTGGGAGCAGGGCAGAGGCAGGAAACTACAGACCTGTTAATTTGACTTCAGTGGTAGGGAAAATGATGGAATCACTTCTGAAGGAAAGAATTGTTGAGTACCTAGAGGCCAGTGGGGCACAGGACCCAAGGCAGCATTGTTTCACAGCAGGAAGGTCATGTCAGACGAACCTAATAGATTTCTTTGACTGGGTGACCAAAATAGTAGACCAGGGAGGGGCTGTGGATATGGCCTACCTAGATTTTAGCAAGGCATTTGACAGTCTCACACAAAGGATTAATGTACAAGTTAGCCAGCGTTGGAGTGGATCCCAAGGTGGTAGCCTGGAAAAAAAACTGGCTGGACAACAGGATGCAAAAGGTAATAGTAAACAGAGTCCACAGTGAAGAAAGGAGGGTAACTAGTGGGATACCGCAGGGTTTGGTACCGGGACCGGTCTTCTTTAATATCTTTATAAGTGACATTGGAGAGCACCTGGAAGGAAAGGTATGCCTCTTTGCAGGTGACACAAAGATCTGCAACAGGACTGATACACAAGGTGGGGTGGAAAGAATGAAAAGGGACTTGGCAAGGTTGGAGGAATGGTCAAATATGTGGCAGCTCAGATTCAATGCAAAGAAGTGCATGGTAATGCATCTGGGAAACAAAAACCCAGGGGAAGAGTACACAATGGGGGGTGAGATAATAACAACAACAAAAATCGAAAGAGACCTAGGAGTAATTATATCAGATGACCTAAAGGTGGGCAAGCAATATAAGAAGGCAGTAAGGAGGGCTGTGGAGATACTGGGATGCATAGGGAGAGGCATCAACAGTAGAAAACAGGAAATTGTTATCCCTCCGCAAAGACATAGACAGAGTGGAGGCTGTTCAAAGGAGGGCAAACAAAATGGTGCAAGGTCTGCACAAGAAGATATACAAGGAGAGACTAAAGCAGCTTAATATGTATACCCTTGAGGAAAGGGGAGGGACATGATAGAAACGTTCAAGTATCTCAATGGAATTAATAAGGTACAAGAGGGTAGTATCTTTCAGAAGAAGAGATGTGCACGAACAAGGGGGCACGATTTGAAGATAGATGGGGACGGCTCAGAGGTAATGTTAGAAAGTATTTTTTCACAGAGAGAGTTGTGGATGCATGGAACAGCCTTCCTGAGGAGGTTGTGGAGTCAGGAATAGTGGGAGAATTCAAGAAAGCATGGGACTGGCATAAGGCAATTCTAGTGGGGGGGCAGGAGGAAGTAAGCTGTTGATTAACTAGAATCTTCAGCTTATCCATCAGGTAGGGAAATGGGAAGACTGGGTGAGCCAAGTGGTCCTTATCTGCCATCAAATTCTATGTTTCTATGTTTCTATAGGGAATGATGGGGAAAGGGTGCCTCTTGCCTGTACTGACTGTTGATGGTCCATGAGATAAAATAGGAACCAATCGACAGCAAAGGCTGAGAGACTGGCAGTGCTCAGCTTATCCAGGAGGATAGAGTGGAACACTAAATCAAAGGCCTTGGCCAGATCGATGGAAATGGCCGCAGTAATGTGCCCCTGATCCACCCTTGATATGATGCAATCAGTGACCCTAAGTAGGAAGTGACGATGGAGATCTTCCTAAAACCAGACTGAAAGGGAAGAGGAAGTTGGAGGAGTGGAAGAAGTCAGCAGGCCTTGAGTAAATCAGTTTTTCTTGCAGCTTTGCAAGAGAAGGGAGTCTAGAGATAGGGCAGAAGTTTCCAGCAGTAGAGAGATCACCCCCTTTGTGGAGGGGGAGAACCTTGACAAACTTAGAAGACTGTGGGACAGTGCAAAGAGTGGAGGAGAGATTTAGGAGGTGAGTGAGGGGGGAAGGCGATGGCTGGAGCTGACAGGTGGAGAAATTTAGGGTCCAAATCATCTGAGCTAGATTTGGAAAGGTTGATGGAAGAAAGGTCAAGAAGGGTCTTCCTGGGAGTGACTGGGGAAAGTCAAAGTGCAATGGAGGGTGAGGTAGGGGACAGGGAGGAGAAGAGGGTAGGGGAGGGGAGAGCACAAGCAGTGAAAAACTTGTTGAAGTGCGCAGCAACAGAGGGAGAGTCAGGTACTGGAGAGCCATTTTTCATGAGGAATGGGGGAGAGGACTGGGCCAAGGGATCAAAAAAGAATTTACTCACCTTTCCAGAATTTGATAGGGGAATTGATATTCTGGAAGTTGGCCTTGAAACAGTGGGACTGCTATATTCCAAATCTCTCTGCTTTATGCAGAGTCATAGAGCCTGGGTACATTCTGCAAAGATCCCAGGATTCCTATTGGAAGTCTAATGTCTGTCCCAGCTTTGCCCTTCCCTCCCCAGACCATTCCCTATACCTGTGCTGACCTACTTATGTGTGGAAGGAGCAGCCAGGGATAAAAATACCACTAAGGGCTCTATCCACAAAATATTTTCCCACATTTGTGTCTACGGTAAAAATGGTACATGGAGATGGCTTGAAGTGTGGATGCAGCCTGGGATTGTTGAGCTCAGATCCATGACAGTCAGTCGACAATTTCATTGTCAACCGACATTACAGGTACTCTTTTATGTCAACTGCATTTGCAGTTGGCATAAAGGGAGTCACTTCAGACTGTGTTTTGTTCAGGGAACTCTGCCTCCTGCACCCCCCACTACTAAATTAATCAACTCTGAGTCGGAGTTGCTTAGGGGAAGGGGTGCAGGACCCCCAAAAAGCAGTGCCGAGGTTCCACGTCGACACTACATAGACCTGGCACTGTTGTCGCTGTAGTGTCAGTCGCAGTAAAGTTGTCGCCATAGCAATGGCATACCGTTGAGCTCCACCACCTTGGATATGAGCAAATTATGCAAATCTCAGACTCTTTGTGGGTCCAGGCCCTAAATCTGTAGCTTGTAACACAAAGACTTTTTGAACAATCCTATTCCTTCCTCCAGTTTCAGTTCCTCCCAGTTATACATGGCCTAGCTTTCTACAGTTACACACACACACACACGCACACACACACACTAGGGCTGGGTGGACTGTTCCGTCCAAGATCCGAACCCCCGGATCAAACCTATAATCCATGGACCCAGATAAATATGGACCTCACCGCAGAAGTCCAGTTCTGGTTCTGTGGAGTGCCATTCAGTGTACTGTTGCCATGGAGATGCCATTGGCATGCTCATTCCATGTACAGGCGGCCAGCGGCATCCAATCAGGCAACAGAGCAGGATAGTCAGTCACGTGATGCACTCATGGTATATAACCGTGGTGAGTGCACAGTGCGGGCTCAGACAATTTGGTGGATTGTCAGAGGAGCTTGCTGCTGCAGAGCAAAGCCTACAGTTACACACAGCAGAGAGAAACTAAATATAAATAAAAAAAAATCTATTTGTTAAGTGGAGCCAGAGGGGAAAAAAGAAAGAGAGGAGAGAGACAGAAGAGGAGACTTATTGGGGTGAGGGGGGGAGACAAGTCATCATCAGGGGTGGGACATGAGAGGAATCCAAGGAGGGAGAGAGAGATAGTGGGTGGCAGCTGGAGGAAAGACAAGCAAGACAAAAAAGGCAGTGAGGCAGGCAGTGTACTACAGGGCAAGGGCAGGTTGACAAAATAAATCTTTGACTTGTGCCATCTAGAAGGTCCTCCAGATGAGAGAAAAAGTGAGAGACTACTGGGGGCCCTAGAGAAATTTTACAGTTACAGAAAATCTCAAATACATTTTTTTCTTGGCCTCAGACAATGTGGCTGGTACACTGAGCAAGGGCAGGCTGGAAAAATCTTTGACTTGTGCCATTCCAGAATCCAGAGGGGAGAGGGAGAGACTACTGGGGGCCCAAGAGAAAATTGACAGTGCCAGAAAATCCCAAATAAAAGTTTTTTTTTCTTTTCTTGGCCTCAGACAGTGTGGCTGTATGTACACTGAGCAAGCACAGGCGGGCAAAATCTTTCACTTGTGCCATTCCAGATCCAGAGGAGAGAAAAAGAGACTACTGGGGGGGTCCAAGAGAAATTTTACAGTCCCAGAAATCCCAAATAAAAGTTGTTTTTTTCTTTTTCTGACCTCAATGTGTCTGTGTGTACAGGGAAAGGACACGCTGGCAAAATAAATCTTTGACATGTGTCATCCCATATCCAGAGGGGAGAGAGAGAGAGACTACTGGAGAGTATGGGGGAGGCATGAGAAATTTTACTGTCACAGAAATCCCAAATAAAAGCTTTTTTTACTTTTTCTGGCCTCAATGTAGCTGTGTGTACAGGGCAAGAGAAGGCTGGCAAAAGAAATCTTTGACTTGTGCCATCCAGAAATTGAATCCAGAAAATCCTCCAGAAGAAAGAGAGTGAGAGAGAGACTACTGGGGCCCCTAGAGAAATTTTACAGTTACAGAAAATCCCAAATACATTTTTTTCTTTTCTTGACCTTAGACAGTGTGGCTGGTACACTGAGCAAGGGCAGGCTTGCAAAAATTTGACTTGTGCCATTTCAGATCCAGATGAGAGAGAAAGAGAGAGAGACTACTGGGGGGCACAAGAGAAATTTTACAGTACCAGAAATCCATAAAAGTTTTTTTTTCTTTTCTTGGCCTCAGTGTGGTTGTGTGTACAGGGCAAGAACAGGCTGGCAAAATAAATCTTTGACTTGTGTCATCCCAAGTCCAGAGGAGCAAGAGAGAGAGAGAGAGAGAGAGAGAGAGAGAGACTACGGGGGGGGGGAATTTACAGTCCCAGAAATCCCAAATAAAAGTTTTTTTCTTTTCCTAGCCTTAATGTGACTGTGTATATAAGGCAAGGGCAGGCTGGCAAAATAAATCTTGGACTTGTGTCATCCAGATCCAGAAAAGAGAGAGATACTGCTGGGGGCCCAATAGAAATTTTACAGTCCCAGAAATCCAAAATAAAATATTTTTTTTCTTTTCCTGGCCTTAATGTGATTGTGTGTGTGTGTGTGTGTGTGTGTGTGTAGGGCAAGACCAGGCTGATGAAATAAATCTTTGGCTTGTACTACCCAGAGGAGAAAGAGAGAGAGAGAGAGAGGAGAGAGAGAGAGAGAGACTACTGGAGGATAAAAAGAAATGTTATAGTCGCAGAACTCACAAATAAAGTTTATTCTTGGTCTCGTTGCGGCTATGTACAGGGCAAGGGCAGGCTGGCAAAATAAATCTTTGACTTGTGCCATCCAGGGCAGAGGAGAGAGAGAGAAAGAGACAGAGAGAGAGAGAGAGAGAGAGAGAGAGAGGGACTACTGGGGGCCAAAGAGAAATGTTATACTCTTAGAAATCACAAATAAAGTTTATTCTTGGCCGCAGTGTGTCTGTGTGTGTACACAGGGCAAGACCAGGCTGCCAAAATAAATCTTTGACTTCTTCTATCCAGAGGAGAAAGAGAGAGACTACTGGGGGCCAAAGAGAAATTTTACAGTCACAGAAATCACAAATAAATTAATCTTGGCTTCAGTGTGGCTGTGCAGTGTGTGTGCACTGTACAGGGCAGGCAGGCATGCAGGGAAAATAGTGCTTGCATCTGTCTATCTCTCTCCATCTCTCTCTCTCTGTCGCTGTCTCTCCCAGCACACTCACGTCATAGCCTGAGCAGGATATGCCACCAGTACAGCCCAGCCATAAAGCAGTTAGCAGATATCACTTTTATTTAGCAGTTTACTGTAATTTTTATATAAATCATGCATTCAATTATTTCCTCTGGGCCTCTGTGTTAAATATGACTGATTTTGGCCACTTTTATGCATTCTATCCCATTTTTTTTCAATATTTATAAATAATCAGAACTAATCCTAGAAACACAGAAACATAGAAGTTGACAGTGGTTAAGGACCGCAAGGCCCATCCAATCTGTCCATTTTTTCTACCTTATGAATGTGCCATAAGCCTTTACTCTATCAATGGCCTATCTATTCATACTCATCTGTATTGTTCCCTGATGCCTATCCCATGCCTCTTTGAAGCCCTGCACTGTACTCATATCCACCACTTCCTGAGGTAGGCCATTCCATGCATCCACCACCCTTTCTGTGAAAAAGAACTTCCCTCACATTGCCCCTTAATCAGCCTTCCTCTAGTCTCATGCTGTGTCCTCTTGTCATGCTATTTTTCTTATATTGAAACATGCTAGACTCTTTCACATTGTTAATGCCCTTAAGATGTTTGAATGTTTCGATCATGTCACCTCTCTCCCTCCATTGCTCTAGGATATACATATTGAGCTCCGTTAATCTCTCCTCATATGTTTTCTGATGCAGTCCCTGCACCATTTTGGTTGCCCTTCTCTGGACTGCCTCCATTTTGTTAATGTCCTTGTGCAGGTGCGGCCTCCAGTACTGCACACAGTACTCCAGATGGGGCCTAACCAATGTCTTGTAAAGAGGGATTATTACCTCCCTCTTATAACTTGTGATACCCCTACTAATACACCCCAATATCCCTCTAGTGTTACCTACTGCTTTAGTGGTCTGCTTGGATGATTTCAGGTAATCTGTGATGATGATGCCTAAGTCTCTTTCTTTTCTTGTGATTGCCAGCAACTCCCCTCCCAACCTACAGGTAGCTTCAGGGTTTCTCTTCCCTACAGAAAATGCATGATCTTGCACTTCTTTGCGTTAAACCCCGGTTGCCACTCTTCCGACCATTTTGCCAGTTTATCCAGATCTATTCTCATTCTTCCCACCCCATCTAGATCATCTACTCTGCTGCAGATCTTGCTGTCATCTGCAAACAGACAAACCTTACCCTCCAGTCCATCTATAATGTTACTGATGAAGATATTGAGAGGACTGGCCCCAGGACTGATCCCTGAGGTACCCCACTTGTGACTTGCATCTCTTCTGACTATACCATTTACCACCACTTCTGTTTTCTGCCTGCCAACCAGTTTGCCACCCAGTTGACCAACCTCTGACCCACCACGAGCCTACCTAGCTTATTAATCGATCTTCTATGTGGAACAGTATTGAAAGCTTTGCTGAAGTCAAGGTAGGCAACATCAACTGCTTCCCCGTGGTCCACCACGCTGGTTACCCAGTCAAAGAAATATATGAGATTAGTTTGCCAGGATCTTCCTTTTGTAAACCCATGCTGTCTTGGATCTTGTGCTCCCATGGATTCCAGGTGTTGCACTATCCTTTACATAAGGAGTGCCTCCATAATCTTGCCACTACTGAGGTAAGACTGACTGGTCTGTACTTCCCTGCCTTCTCCCTGCTACCACTCTTGTGGAGCAGGATTACATGAGCCCTTCTCCAGTCTTCTGGAACCTCTCCTGTGCTCAGAGACTCACTAAGCAGTTCTGCTAATGGCTCTGCTAGTTCCACCCTTGGCTCCTTTATTACCCTGGGATGTATGCCATCAGGTCCTATTGCCTTGTCCACCCTGAGCTTAGCAAGCTCATGTAGGGCCCTTTCTTTTGTGAAGGGACTTGTGCACACCTCCCTCCCCCCCATGTCCATGGTGCTGAGCTATTGGTCTTGCCCTACCTTCTTCTCAGTAAATACTGAGCAGAAGTATCTTTTTAGGATAGATGCTTTTCCTTGGTCCTCCTCCACACACTCCCCCTTATCCCCTTTGATCTTAGCAATACCCCCTCTGGACTTTCTCCTTTCACTAATGTATCTTTAGAAAGTCTTGTCCCCTTCTTTTACTGATCATGCTAATGTTTCCTCAGTTTGGGCATTTGCCTGCCTTACTGCCTTCCTTACTTCCCTTAGGGAAGTTTGGTATGCCTCCCTATCTTCGTCCCACTCTGTTCCCTTATATTTCCTGAAGGCCAGCCTTTTGGCTCTGATCTTTTCTGCTACTGTTTTGAGAACCAAAGTGGTTTCCTCTTTCTTTTGCTCTTGCATTTCTCTCTAACACAATGGGATGTTGCTTCAAGTGTTGCATCCTTAATGCTTTCCTACTTTGCCTGTACCCCCTCACCTGTATTTCTTCTTGCCAGGGCTAGCTTAACTCTGTTGGCCATCTTATCAAAGTCAGCTCCTGTGAAGTTCCATATTTTTGCCTTGGAATGGGATGATTTAGCTCTAGTGGCCAGATTGTACCATACCATGTTATGGTCACTGATCCCCAGGTGACCTTCTACCTGGAGATCTGTGATCCTTTCCTCATTAGTCAGTACTAGCTCCAGGATAGCCCTGTATCTTGTGGGTTGTTGTACCAGTTGTTTGAGGCCCTCCCCCTGTATGGAATCCATTATGTGTCTAGTTCTGGTGGATGTTCCTGCTGGTATTGACCAATCTGTATCTGGCATGTTGAAGTCTCCTATTATCAGAACCTCCCCTTTAGCTGTCATGTTTTGTATATCTTCTAACACTAATGTGTCTATGTCCTCCCCCTGGTCTGGAGGACTGTAGACAACCCCCGTTTGTATGGCTGTCCCATTTTCTGTTTCCAGGGTGACCCACAGTTCTTCTGGCTCCTTATGTGTATTCTGAATTCTTGTAGCTTTGATATTTTCATTGACATAAAGGGCCTCTCCTACCCCCCTTTTTTGCACCTTGGTCTCTTCTGAACAGTACATAGCTGGGTACTGAAGTCTCCCAAGTGTGGTTACTGGTGAACCATGTCTCGTTAATGGTTACTATGTCCAGTTTAGATTATGTCATTGTTGCCTCCAGATCTGGGATCTTGTTTTCCAGACTGTGGGCATTTGTGTACATGATTTTCCATTGGCCAGATTTCAGAGTGTTAGTTGTTAGGCGAGGTCCGGTGTTTCCCCTGCATGTTGTATGGGGAGCTGGACCTTTTTTCTTACCTGGTGATGCACATGAACTACAAACATGCTGAACTCCTGTTTGATCTCTAGCTGAGGGGGGAGGGGTGTTCTTCCCATTCAATGTATCAGGTGCTACACCCCTCTCCCCATTTGCTAGTTTAAATATTCTGCAAAGACATCAAACTTCAGCCCCAATGCACTGACTCCCTCCTTAGTCAGATGCAATCCATCAAATTTAAAGAACTTTCACTCCCAAAACTGTTGCCAGTTACTACAAATTTGTGTCCTTTTTCCTGGCACCAGCCCTTGAGCCACATGTTTAGTTCCCCTATTACCCATCTCTAACCTTCTGTCCATCTGCCCCCCTCTCTCAAACTGGTAGGATCTCAGAGAAGGAGATGCCGGACGAAATGGACGACAGTTTGTCTCCAAGCCTGGTCAGCTGTTCCTTGGTCTCCACAACTGACCAGTTGGCAAGATCGTTAGTCCCTATGTGTACCAGGACATCGATGTTTTCTCCTGCTTCCTGCATAATTTTAGCAATGCAGTCATTGTCTCTCCACGCTGATGTACCTGGGAGACATCTGACCATTACCCCCTGGCTGGAGGTAGGTATCAACTCCCTGAATCATGGAGTCTCCTATTATCAGAAGTGTTCTGGATTTACTTTTTGCTTTTTTTGTTTTGGTCCCTGTTTTGGGTGAGTTTTGTAGTGCTAGCTCTTGTGCTGCAGTGTCCTGCTCTGCAGTGTCCTCTGCCCCTTTGTTTGATTTTGGAGATAGAAGCAGATACCTGTTTGTAGTTTTTATATGGTTTGTGGAGGCTATACGTTGGTGAGCACTCAGTGATGGGGCACCCGATTTGCCCCTCCTAACCACCTGCCAACCTCTTGGACCAACTACCCTCTGCCATCAAGGTGCTTCAGATGGATTTTGGGGAAACGGTGGTCAGTTCTTGTAATACATTTCCTCCTGAATATGTGGTTTGAGGTGTGCAATCTCTGCCCATGCTGCCCAAAGCTGAATCTTTAGATCTCCCGATGGTCCAGCATGTAGGACAGCATCCTAAATCCTGTATAACTGCCCTTTTGAAAAGTGTCCCTCAGTACCTGCAGTTAATAATATCCATTCCAGTTGAGTTGTCGAGTTTATAACCTTGTCCAAGTAATTACAAGTAAAATGAAAGCAAAAGATTTTTTTTTATATATATATATATATTTTTTTTGTTTGTCTGTTTTTGTATAACTTTTTTTAACAAGTTAAATTAATTGTGTCCCTGTAAGTGAGGCCACTGTGTGGATACCCCTCTGATCCTCCCCTTCCTGCTTTGCTATAGGAAACGTCATGACTGTGCTATCCTGTAAAAGGAGTGTAGCATGGCGTGGTTGGGGATGGGGTGAGTGGTTGTGCCCCTCCCCTGCCAAAAAACAACCACAGATGAAGGAAACAAGGAGGTAAGAGCAGAAACAATCAACCAAAAACAAATGCAGTAGCCCTGAAAGCTTAGCCTAATGATAGATAACACTGTAACACCTGTAAGCACCACCTGTAACAATTTCACAGAAGATATACCCTGCAAAAAACACTTTGCTACACAGAAAAATAAAGCAGTAACAGAAGATATACCTTGCAAAAAACTATTTGAATCAGAGAAGATTACAGCATTAATCTGTAAACACAAAACAGTAACAAATCTGTAGGCACACCCTGTAATAATGCAGCAGAAAGTATACCCTACAACAGCAATTTGAATCAGAGAACAATAAAGCTGTAAAATGTAAGCAAAAAACAGTACCAAAACCCGTGAGCACCAAAGAAAATAGTAACATACTGTAAATATGCCTAGCCAAAAGAAGCTTTAATCTTTTTCTGATAATGTTGTTCCTTGCTCTGCCCTTACAAGCAAACCTAGAAGAAAAGAGCTCAGGTGAAGCTAGGTGCCTTTGCCAGCTATGTGGGGGCAGATCGGGGAATAACCAAGTGATCAGAACAAATCAGAACTCCACCGTGTTCCGATTCTTATTTAATAAGGGTCAGAATTTCACCAAGTTCTCCCAGCCCTAACACACACACACACACACACTTGATGTAAATAAATGTTAGCGATTTCTCAGCAACTGCAAAACATTTGCAGAGATAGATGCATTTTGGAGTTCTTCTGTTTTTCACATCTTTAAAATCATTTTCAGCCATTTAAAAGAGTAAGAATTCAGTACCAGATAAAAGGACTCAAGCAGTTTTGAGGTCAGAAGCTTGGATATCCAAATCATCTGGTAGACTAGTATGAGGAATAAAGTACCCTCAACCATTCATGATGGGGGCCATGCACTAACGCTGGGCTGGATATGTGCAGTTCATGCGTAACTGATCAGTGTTGCTCCACACCCCTGGTGTTGGCAGGCATGCATGAACACCGGCCAGCACTGTGTGCCCATATGTAGTCCTGCCCTCCACACACAGCTGTGTGGGGGCAGATCGAAGAATAACCAAGCGAGCTTGTGGGAAGGAGCAGGCTTTCCAGAATTTAAAAAGGCAGGTGAATACCCGAATGGCTTCCTCAACCCCTCCCTGTCTGCCCAGAGCACTGGGGCAGCCTGGCAGGAGGGTGGCTGGTTACACCGCAGATGGTGGATGAAAGCCAGGGGGGTACAATAGGTACAACAGTGTCCCTGCTGCTATATCCTGTGCTCCTTCCCCCTCATCTGGCACTCTGCTCCTTTGTTAATGACATGGAGTGTGATCATTAGCCCAGACATACACCTGGACGGGCTTCACACGTAGCTATGAGACAAGCCAGGGGATCCAGCGCAGAAGGGATGTGCAACTCTTCTGTGAAGGCCGCTGGGGTTCTGCTGCCCTCCCCGCGGGTGCGTGGCATTCTGTCATAGGGTTGCCATGCTATGCAGATCTGATGAGCATAGAAAATCTGCATATTATGAATAGATCCTATTATGGGCATAATGCTCTTGAGGGTTTCTAGTGACATTACAAACCATGCACCCAAAAGTTAAGCTATTTATTTGTTTCCAGTAATTCCAAGATATTTTGTAGAGTTTGGGTGGGTTTAAGTATTGAATGATTAAACAAACAAACATATAATTTGATGGCCATTTTTCCCTGCCTACATTATTACCACAGACGATCCTTATTTACAGCTCTTTCTCCCTTCCCCCTTCTTTTCCACTTTTATCCCCTTGTGTCTATCACATGCTTTCTTGAACCCCACCACTGTTTTCACCCCCATCACCTCTGCTGGAAGGCTGTTCCAGGAATCCATCACTCTTTCTGTGAAGAAGTACTTCCTTACATTTCTCCTTAATCTACCCCCCGCTGGCTTCATAGCATGTCCCCTTGTTCTTAGAACAGCTTTTTTTCTGAAAAAGACTTCAGTCCTGTATCTTATGTACCCTGTGAGGTATTTAATAGTCTCTATTATATCCCCCCTTTCCCTCCTCTCTTCCAGGGTGCACATATTGAGGTCCTTTAGTCTGTACTCATAGGGCTTTTGATGCAGACCCTGCAACATTTTAGTTTCCCTCCTGTGAACTGCCACCACTCTGTCTATGTTCTTCCAGAGACATGGTCTACAGAACTGGTCACAGTACTCTAGATGGGATCTTACCAGAAATCTAACAGAGGCAACACCGCCTCCCTCTTTCTGCTGGTGATACCTCTCCCTAGGCAGACCAGCATCCCACTAGCTCTACCAACTGCCTTATCATGCCTCCTGGCCACCCTTAGGTCATCAGATATGATTGCCACTGAGGTCTCTTTCCTGCTTAATAGTCATCAATAACACTCCACCCATTTTGTACACTGCCGCCATGTTTCTATGCCCTAAGTGCATTATTTTGCACTTTTTTGCATTGAAACCCAGCTGCCATGCCCTTGACCACTCTGCTAGTTTTCTCAGGTCTCTGCCCATCCTTTTCACTCCCTGAAGTGTCCACCCTATTGTAGATTTTGATGTTATCCACAAAAAGGTAAACCTTCCTTTCCAGGTCTTCTGCAATGTCACTTATAAAGACATTAAAAATAACTGGTCCTGCCGTCCTGGTGGTGCTGAGGGTTGAGGCACTGGACGCTACACCTCATGCTACACCGGGGACCCGGGTTCAAGAATGAGCCTGGGCCATCGGGGTTGACTGGGGGGGAGGACTGAGCATCCCAATGGATGCTCTCCTGCTCCAGTGTGGGGTGGGTTACCAGGCAGCGGATGTGCCCACAGCACTACTGCCTGTGGGAACACAGAAGGTAAGGTGCATGGCTTTTTGGAGTTGGGGTGGGGAGGGCACTGCTGGGTACTTGACTACAGCATGCATCAGCATGCCATCGGTCTGCACTTTAAGTCCTTTGTGCTGGCGCCCTCAAGGGATGGGGCCAACAGGGGAAAAAATGCAAAAACACCCCCGGAGAATCACATAATATGCCGGGATCCCAGTATGCTTGGCTTGGCGGAGGAGCCAGAGAGGGGTATGAAGCCCCCCCCCCCAAAGGGACCAAGGCCCTGGGCAAGTACAAAAATTTAATAAATAAATAACTGGTCCTAGCACTGATCCCTGAAGCACCCCATTGGTCACCCTCCCTTCCTCAGAGTGAGCTCTGTTTACCACCACCCTCTGTCACTTATTCCCTAACCAATTTCTTAGCAAGTTTACCACCTTTGGACCCACTCCAAAGCTACACAGCTTGCTTACTAGTCTCCCATATGAAATGGTGTTGAAAGCCTTACTGAAATCAAGGTAGACCATGTCCACCACTCCACTCTGATCTAATTCCTTTGTCACCCAGTCAAAGAAATCTGTCAGATTCATTTGACATGACCGCTCCCCTCATGAAACCATGCTGTCTTAGTTCTTGTAACCCAATGGATTCAAGATATTTTACAATCCTTTCCTTCAGTAGTGATTACATTAATCATGCCACCACTGATGTCAGGTAGACTAGCCTACAACAGCCAGCATCCCCTCTGCTACCACTTTTTTGAAGTGGGACTACATTTGCACTCCTCCAGTCCTTCGGTACCACTTCTGTTTCCAGTGAGCTGTTAAACAGGACTGTCAGAGGTGCAGCCAGTACTTCACTGAGCTCCCTCAACACCCTTGGATGCACTTCATCTGGCCCCATTGCTTTGTCCACCTTCATCTGAGCGAGTCCTTTCAAGACACTCTACTCTGAAAAATGGACTAGTGTCCACCTCCCTCCCTCCAAAGCTTCTGTTACTTGTTTGTGGCCCCTCCCCCTCCTGCTCTTTCTCTGTGGCACTGAACAAAGGCCTAAAAATCAGGCACATAAACGTCAGGAGTTTGACATGACATCTCCCTCATGAACTCATGCTGTTTTGGGTCTTGTAACCCAATGTTTCCTGCTTAAACTTGACTTACAAAATTATTGGTTAATCCAACATTCCCCTGATATCCTCTGCCTCACTGAAACATGGTTATCCGCCAAGACTACTGACTCATCCTCAATGTTCCCCGGCTACTCTATCTTGCCAGCAAGACCATGGAAAAAGAGGGGGAGGAGTTGCAGTCCTTGTTAGGCAACCCCCTGTCCTGCTCTGTTATAGAAAAAGAATCCTGCCATGACTCGCATAAATTAAGTTTCACCCAAATCACTCCTCCCTCTACTCTCCCTATCTTCATCGGGGTGATCTATGCATCCCCTTGACTCACCTAAGATGCACTCATTGTATGTGTGTCTACCCTACTTCCCCAGCTACATCTGGCGAGCTCTTACTTCTGGGTGACTACAGCCTAAATTGGCTCTCTCCCACCTCCAAGCCCACCACCTCCAAAATTGAATCCTACAACCTCACCCAGTTCATCACAGAGCCCACCTGCATTCGCTCCACTAATCACTCCCTTATAGATGGGACATTCTCTTTCTATCCTCACAGAATAGCCATAGCTGGGGTCCTGGATGCAGCCCTAAGTGACCACTGCATCACTTACTGTACCAGAAAGATCCAACTGCCCAAATTGGACCCAAAATAAATTCAAACTTGCCCTCTAAATTTGCTCAACCACAACTCTCTCTCCTCTGTGACCTGAAATATGCAGACTGGGACACAGTCTATTCTGCTCCAGATGTAGACACAGCACTGTCCCAGTTTCTGCATATCTTCATGCATGTCTGGGACTCCCACACCCCACTAGTAAAAGCCAGGATTAAAAAACGTCACCACCTCTGGATCTCTGCCCTGATAATTGCCCTCTGCAGAACCCATGATAAGGCCTGGTCCCTCTTCAAAGCCTCCCTGACCCCCTCAATCCAAACAAACCTACAACACCATCAGGAATGCCTGCATGAAGGCCAACGCTGACTACTTCAGGTCCCATCTTCTCACTGCACACCCCTCCTCCTTTTGGAAGTTGATCCACTCCTTCATTGACCCCCCTCACAAATCAACACCCCCACATTCAAGCAAAATGACCATACAATATCTGACCCCATCATAATAGCTGAAACCCTAAATAAATTCATCACCACCTGCACTCTCCCTGGCCACCTGGCACCACACCCCCAAGGCCGAAATGCTGCCCCGCAAAGCCAGCCTCAGAACACATTCCTGTTCACTCCCAGTACTACTGTAGAAGTATTGAAAGACCCCCAATCCCTAAACCCCTCAAAATAAAGCTCTGACAGCATTCACCCAATTCTCCTGTACATATCTGCCCCTGCTATTGCCCCTCCTCTCACCTTCCTAATAAGCCTATCCTTATCCTCCAACATGGTCCCAAAAGCCAGGAAATTAGCCCATGTCATCCCTCTCCACAAGGGCAGTGATCCCTCAGTGCCTGGTAACTACCGGCCTATTTCCCTCCTCCAAACCCTATCCAAACTGTAGCAAACACTAGTACAATCCAGGCTGACTGATTACATCACAGCCTCCAACTCTCTCTACCCATACCAATCTGGATTCAGAAAGCACAATTCCACAATATCCTCCCTTCTCCATGTCACAGGTCACATCCACTCAGCAGTAGATCAAGGCCATCTCACTGCTGCAGTCTTTGTAGACCTGGCAAAGGCCTTTGATTCAGTCTCTCACTCCATACTCCTGAATAAACTCAAGGTAGCAGGGCTCGCTCCCCTGCAGACCAGTGGTTTAAATCATACCTTTTAAACAGGACTCTGTCAGGATAGTAAGCTCCACATACTCCCCGTTCAACATACTCGCTGGCATCCCCCACGGTTTGATCCTTGGTCCCATTCTATTTTCCCTATTTATAAATGACCTCCCTTCTGTGTGCTCAAGATCACTCCTTCATATATATACACAGATGATACCATCCTTTTCGCATCCAGCCCAGTACTAAGTAAGGTTCAGACTCTACTTCAACAGGACTTCCTCTCTATGCAATCCTGGTTCCAGGTTAGCCTACTCAAAATCAACACATCCAAGACAGTCTCCATGACTCTCAGGTCTGCTCAAAAGCTTGACACAGTAATGACTTCCCCAGCAATCACGTCTCCGAACGGAACCCCTCTTAGTGCTGTCACATCCTACAAATACCTAGGAGTGTGGCTGGATCCCCAGCTAAATTTCTCACTCCACATCGACACCATCTCCTTGAAACTACGCCCTGAGTTAGGTATATTATACCATAACAGAGAATCTCTCCCACTGCCCGTGAGGTGCAAATTGCTAGCAAGAATGATTACCCACATTTTTGATTACATTGACCTAGTATACTGCACTGCACCCTCCTCTTCGCTAGCCAAGCTTGACTCCCTCTTTTATGCTTTCTGCCACTTTGCCTCAAACTCTCCCCTTAGAACCCACCACTGATCTCTCCTCTCCACCCTTGAAATGTGACCCCTGTTCCACCAATGCCTCATCCACTCCATCACCCTAGTATCTAAATATTGGTTTGACCTGCTCCCAACTTACCTCTCAGAGAAGCTTACACCCACACTTACTTCACCCTACGCACTGTGCTCTAGGGATTCCCACTCCTTCTCATCCCCCAAACCTCCCTCAACAACTGACAAATCTACCTACACCTATAGGCTCTCTTCTCTTTGGAACAGCCAAACAACTCTCCTAAGAAACTCACTCCCATATAACTCTATCAAAAACAAACTATGCCTACTGCCACCCCTAACCTGCTCCTGCCCCCACATCAACAAATAGCACATCTCCTAGCTCTTCTCCTCACCTAGTATCTACCTACTTTTCCATTGCCAAAAACCTTCCTGTATTCATCCTGCACTTTACCACCGTGTACGCATACCAGCGTTATCTTCATATTCAAACCATGTGTTTACCAATGTACCTATATGTATAAATCCTGTACTTATCAGTTGCTTCTATGTAGTCTTGTATATATTCTTGTATTATGCACCATAAATGTATTTATTGTGTGATAATTTCCTCTTTTCCCAACCCCCAGGTCGCACCTTGAAATGAGCCTCAGCTCAGTGTGCCTTTCCCAGTTACCAAATGTTTAAATAGACAAAAAACAATTTTTTTTCAGGATATCTGACTTTTCCTGGTCTCCCTCTCCACAGTCCCCCATCTTCCCTTTTTAACCTTGCAATCCCATCTGTGGTCTTCCTCTTTTCAGTTACATACCTAAAAAATGTCTTGTCCCCTTACTTCCTGGGCTATTCTCTCTTCAGTTTGCACCTTTGCACTCTTACTGCTTTTCCTGCTTCTCTCTCTGTTTCCCGATACACCTTCCTATCCTCCTCCCTCTGCTTCTCCTTGTACTTTCTGAATGTTACCTTTTCAGCCTTTCCCTTTTTAATCACCTACAGGTCTATATACATTCATGGCAAGATTCCCAACAGGCATGACACAGGCACATTTCCCAGTTGCAGACACAGCCTGCATCATGCCAGCATTTTACATGGATTTACAATTTCACTGCTTTATGGCAGTTTGCTTAAAAAAAAAGTGACAGGTGTGGGACCAAAAGTGACATATCCTGTAGAAACAGCACCAGAAGGTAAGACCAAAATTTGGATGGTCTAACGTTCAAGTGCAAATCACAGGCATGTGTCAGAATCATGGTGGGAGGGCCTTGAAAATCCAACCCTCGTCTTTAACATCTGATAATTGTTCAGTGCTGGTGTAAGATCTGAATGATTATAAAAATGTAAACTCCCACAGTATATGCGCATGTTTTATAGCTCACCATGCACTGTAAAAGATATTATCACTGCCAAACCAAATTGTTTCCCTTTTTTTTCCTGGCTAACATAGCTTTCTCTCAATATTCTCTAGTTTATGCCAAAAAATCAAGACTATTTTCAATAGAAGGACAGAACATTTCTATTCAATGGCCACGTACTGTTGCTGAATTCCCAAAATGTTGCCTTGCTTAAAAATTTAGCAGAGCAAAATGTGCAGCATTCGCATACATAATGCAATTAGAGCTGTATGAAAATACATTTTTAAAGCAAGTGAAACTGAACACCTCTTTACCCTTGAGTAATGTCACAAAATTACATTTCTTGATCACTTCCCTGCCTTTCCATCCCACTTCTGTCATGTTTTTTTGCAGAATTTGATGCCCACTATTGAACTGGCTTTGTTACTTTATTACTAACCGATTTTGCTGCTGTTGTGCACTGCCTTCCCCTATGCATGTGGAACTAAGCTGTTCAGTATTCCTTTCCCGGTAAAACTTTTGAATAATACAATAATGAAATATTCAAGTTATGTTTAGAACAAATCCCCGCTCTGAAATAGCATATGACATTTTTAGTTTTTCTTCTTGCAAATCCCAGGACTCTTCTAAATTTCCTGCTGTTTTTCTTACACACACACACACACCGCCATCCTGAACTTTTAAATAGATGTAATTGTGGTAACTGGACAAAAATATGACAAATCTAATTTAAAAAATTCCCTGCAAAGTTTCCACTGTTCACAGATTATTTATAACAGAAAATGTCAGCACATAAAGGCCTAGTGGCCCATCCACTTTGCTCAAGCCTGTCTAATTTTGGAACTGCGCCCTTGTCAATACTTACTATCTCCCTCCATCTGCCCTTTGCACACTACTGTATTCCCATAGAAACAGACTTTGATGGCAGATAAGGACCACTTGGCCCACCTAGTCTACCCATTTACCTACCTATTGGATAAGCTGCACATCCTGGTTAACCAACAGCCTACTTCTTCCTACCCCCCACTAGAATTGCCTTATGTCTGTCCCATGAAATCTTGAATTCCCCCACTGTTTTGGACCCCACTACCTCCTCAGGAAGGCCGTTCCATGCATCCACTTCCCTTGCTGAGACAAAATACTTCCTCACATTGCCCCTGAGCCGTCCCCCCTCTGTCTTCAAATTGTGTCCCCTTGTTCTTGTGCATCTCTTTCTCTGAAAGATGCTACCCTCTTGGACTTTGTTGATTCCACTGAGGTACTTGAAAGTTTCTATCATGTCCCCCTTCTCCCTCCTTTCCTCGAGGGTATACATATTAAAGATCAGCTTCTATGTTATTTAGTATCCCCCTCTCTGAAACATAAACAATAACTGATCTGGCCAGGAGTCAATATGTGCACACCTTTCCTTTAGATACAGCCATATAAAAAAGTTATGTCCCTCATAATTTTATTCCCAGACCAGCCAGCGAAAAACAGAGCCAGTTGCTAATCCTGCAGCCATGCCCCCACGCCGGTACATGCAGCCCTGTTTTGTGATGTCACTAAAAGAAGGCTGTGTGGGCCCGCCCCATTGACTTGAATGGGGGTGATTTTTCTATAGGTTTTATACCTATTTAATGTCAGGAATTTAACAAATCAGAGCAACCGCTCGACTAACATGGTCCCTGTTAGTCGAGAGGGCACTTTGATTTGTTTAAATCCTAATGTTAAATAGGTATAAACCTATATAGAAAATCACCTTTCATTCAAGTCATACCGGAGATGCACACGCAGCCTTCATTTAGTGACATCACAAAATGGGGCTGCTTTGCGCCGTGTGGGGTGGTGGTCGAGGATATGGAACTTACTCCGTTTTTTGCTGGTGGCTCTAGGAATAAAATTACTAGGGATATAACTTTTTTATATGGATGTATCTAAAGGAAAGGTATGTACATATCAACTCCTGACCAGGTAAATTATCGTCTATGTTTCAGTGAGGGGCTAGTCAGAAGCTGCTTTTTAAGCTCCTTTAGTCTCTCTCTTCGTTTGGCTTCTGGTGCAGACTCTGCACCATTCTAGTTGCCCTCCTGTGGACCGCCTACATCTTGTCTATGTCCTTGCAGAGATGAGGTCTCAAGAACTGCATGCAGTACTCCAGATTGGGTCTCACCACCTGCCTGTACAGAGGGATAACAACTTCCCGTTTTCTCCCAGAACAAAACAAGAAAAAATCAGATTTTAAAACACCTCAAGGCCCTTAATAGTGATGTCTCCTGCTTACATGAAACCCATCTTCTGGATTCCAAAGCTGATCTGTTCCGTAGGTACCACATTGGCCAAGCATTCTTAGTGGGCTTTAACATGCAGAGTAGGGGCACAGCCATCCTTTTTTCATGGAGAGTCTCATTCTCCTGCTGCCAATGTATCCAGGACCTGAGCGGCGGATACCTCCTACTCAGGGGGAGGTATTGCACAGGACGGAACTAATAATAGACTATGTCTATGGACCCAATTCGGATTCCCCTACCTATTTTTCAGACTCTCATACTCTCAAACGGGGGCAGTGAGAGGATCTCAGATCTAGAAGTGGGTTGCCATCTGGGAACAAGTGACCATCAAACAGTGTGGTTCACGTTAAACTCAGCTACAGAGTCAAGCCATACAAAAGTGAGGGTACTGGACTTCAGGAGGGCTGACTTTGGCAAGATGGGAGAGTGCCACAGAAAAGCACTAGTAAACAGGCTAGAAGGAGGTGTGGAGCAACAATGTGAAATCATCAAAACTGCCATCACAGAGGCAACAAGCCTTCGTGTGAAGCAAATAAACAAATCAAAATGAAAGAAAAAGCCACTATGGTTCTCAAAAGAGGTGGCTGTGAAAGTCAGGAAGAAAAAGATAGCATTCTGGAAGTATAAGGAAACACAGAAGGAGCAGGACAGACAGCTGTACCAGTTAAGGCAGAAGGAAGCAGGGAGGGAAGTCAGAATAGCAAAGGCCCAAACTGAGGAAAAGATAGCCAACTCTGTTAGGAAGGGGGATAAAACCTTTTATAGGTACATCAGTGAGCGTAGAAAGACAAAGGGAGGGATAGTGAGGCTGAATAAAATGAACGGTGGGTGGGCAAAGGGGGACAGTGAAAAAGCAGGGATACTGAATGAACATTACTGCTCAGTATTCACAAAAGAGGAGGGGGAAGTGCCTAATCCAATTAACAGAAACACTCTTGATAGGGGGGTCGATCCCAGTCCTTTCACTGAAGAAAGGGTTCTGCAAGAACTCCTAAAACTGAAGGTGGACAAAACAATGGATCCTGATGGAATTCACCCCAGAATTCTAAAAGAATTAAGGGAGGAACTAGTGAAACCACTGGCTACTCTTTTTAATAAATCATGGGAGGATGGTGTGGTACCCGAGGACTAGAGGAAGGCAGATGTGATTCCCCTTCACAAAAGTGGGACCAAGACAGAGGCAGAAAACTACAGACCTGTCAGTTTGACCTCTGTGGTAGGGAAGGTGATGGAGTCACTTCTGAAGGAAAGAATAGTTGAGTACCTAGAGGCCAGTGGGGCACAGGACCCAAGGCAGCATGGGTTCACAGTGGGAAGGTCATGTCAGATGAATCTAATAGATTTCTTTGACTGGGTGACCAAAGTAGTAGACCAGGGAGGGGCTGTAGACATGGCCTACCTAAACTTTAGCAAGGCATTTGACACAGTCCACAGCAGATTAATAGTCAAATTAACGAGCCTGGGAGTGGGTCCCAGGGTGGTAGCCTGGGTAAAACATTGGCTGGACAACAGGACACAGAAGGTAATTGTAAATGGAGTCCACTCTGAAGAAAGAGGGGTTACTATGGGGTACCGAGGGTTCAGTATTGGTCCAGTCCTTTTAATGTCTTCATAAGTGACATTGCAGAGGGACTGGAAGGAAAAGTATGCCTCTTTGCAGATGACACAAAGATCTGCAACAGGGTTGATACACAAGGAGGCGTGGAAAGGATGAGAAGGGACTTGGCAAGGTTGGAGGAATGGTCAAGTATGGCAGCTAGGATTCAATGCAAAGAAGTGCAAAATAATGCACCTGGGAAACAAGAACCCAGGGGAAGAATACACAATGGGGGAGGTAGTAACAACAACAAAAAAGGAAAGGGACCTGGGGGTAATCATATCAGATGACCTTAAGGTTAGCAAGCAATGTGAGAAGGCAGTAGGAAGGGCTGGGGGTATACTGGGATGCATAGGGAGATGCATCAGCAGCAGAAAACAGGAAGTTGTTATCCCTCTGTACAGACAGTTGGTGAGACCCCATCTGGAGTACTGCGTCCATTTCTGGAGACCCCATCTCCACAAGGACATAGACAGGATAGAGGCAGTCCAGAGGAGGGCAACTAAAATGGTGCAGGGTTTGCAAGAGAAGTCGAGAAGGAGAGACTAAAGGAGCTTAATATGTATACCCTCGAGGAAAGAAGGGAGAGGGGGGACATGATAGAAAGTTTTAAGTACCACAGTGGAATCAACAAAGTCCAAGAGGGTAGCATTATTCAGAAAAAGAGATGTGCAAGAACAAGGGGACACAATTTAAAGATAGAAGGGGTGCGGTTCAGGGGCAATGTGAGGAAGTATTATTTCACAGAGAGGGTAGTGGATGCATGGAACAGCCTTCCTGAGGAGGTTGTAGGTCTAAACAGTGGAAGAATTCAAGAATGTACGGGACAGACATAAGGCAGTTCTTGTGGGGGGTAGGAAGAAATAGGCTGTTGGTTAACTAGGATCTGCGGCCTATCCTGTAGGTAGGTGAATGGGCAGACTAGATGGGCCAAGTGGTCCTTATCTGCCGTCAAAGTCTATGTTTCTATATTTCTATATAATAATGGCACTTTCCCCTTTCCATAGTCTTCCATTACTCCTAGGTGGAGATTGGAATCTCCCCTTTACCCTGGATTTAGGCAAATCACATAAGAGGACCCAGGGGTTGACTCCTGCACAAACAGCCATCAGGGATTTGACCAAACAATTTGGCCTCTGTGACCCCGGAGGGTACTCAATCTTATTACAAGAGCTTACTCATTTTGCTCATTGGTGCATGGCACTTCTTCTAGGATTGATTACTTTTTGTTTAGCAGAACTCTCTTACCAGGTCTACTAGATACTGATATAGGGCCGGCGGTTTTATCTGACCACTCCCCAACCTGGTGTCTGCTCACCCTAGAAGCCCATCAGCAAAGAGAAACCATATGGAAGCTTAATAATTCCCTACTGAAGGATGACTGGGTATATAAGCAGATAGTCCAATCAGTCAATCTTTTTACAGAGACTAATCTCCAGTTGACAGGTAGGGCAAACATTGAATGGGCTGCTTTGAAATGTTAGATTAGGGGGAAATTCATTCGTATCGCTGCAACTAAGAAGCACAAAGCTAAGGAGCAAACATCACAATTATTACTCCAAATTAGGGACCTGGAGAATAAGCCTTCCCTAAAGTCAGATGAATCTTTCAGACTCTGGCTTATTAAATTAAGAGAAGAATACAATGAGTTATTAAGAGTTCAGGCAGAATTCACCATTTCAAGATCCCGTTCCACTTATATAGATCAAGGGGAAAAAGCGTGTCACTTGTTAGCCCTACGGGTTAAACATCAAGAATCCTCCTAGTTAGTTAAAGCTATTACTTCCCAAGCAGATGGTTTTATAAAAATCACTCCAAAGGAAATAGTCTTGAAGTTTGAGCAATATTACCACGAGCTATACAAACCTATGTCTGAGTCATTAACTTCCAGTGAAATAGACAATTACCTCCAGTTGAGCTCCCTTCCTCATCTCTGTGAAGAGGAGCGTAATATCTTAATATCACCCATTACAGAAATCAAGATTCGAGAGGTGATTAAGAATCTTTCTCTAGACAAAGCCCCTGGACCAGACGGCTTCTCCCCTAATTTTTACAAAAAATTTATAGACCAGTTGGCACCTTGGTTGTTGAGATTATTCACCTATATTATCTCAGAGGCTTCAATGGACTCCCAGTTAGTGGAAGCTCTCATCATGGTTATACATAAACCTGGGAAGCCAGAGGATAAGGTCACGAGTTACAGACCTATTTCTTTACTCAATGCCTACATCAAAATCCTTTCTAAATTATTAGCTAATAGACTTGGCAGGATTTTACCCTCCTTAATTGGACCGGACCAAGTAGGCTTCATGGTGGGTAGGACATCTGCTGACCATCTTCATAAACTGGCTCACATCTTCTCCGTGTCCAGGGACTCAGATCAGCCCACTGTTCTGGTGTCCCTGGATGCAGAGAAGGCTTTTGATAGGGTTGATTGGCAGTTCCTGTTTGGAGTTCTGAGAAGAGCTGGATTCCCATCCCTGTTCATTCAGTGGCTCCGGGTATTATACTCTAATCCAAGTGCCAAAATATATTGCAATGGGATATTTTCCTCCTCCTTCCCTTTGCACTCAGGAATGAGACAGGGATGTCCTTTATCTCCCCTCTTATTCAATTTGTATTTGGAGCCTCTTTTATCTAGGATCCGGGAGAACCCCAGGATACAAGGTATTATGATTGGCTCTCAAGAACTTAAATCGTCTGCCTATGCAGATGACATTTTGCTGCACCTCTCTCAGCCTATATACTATTGCTGAATATAGCCATTGATCAAATTACAAAGTGAATTTCAATAAAACCCATATCTTTCCTTTGAATGATAGAACCCATAAGGGACTCCTAAGAGAAGCAGGGTTAAAATGGTCCTCCAGATCCCTTAAATATTTAGGTATAACCCTGGCTAGAAACCATTTTAAGATGAAACAATTAAATTTAGATTCCCTGCAAAATGTTATTCAGCAAGATTTAGCTCGATGGGTGGGTTTCCCAGTTTCTTGATGGGGCTGGATTAGCTTGGTCAAAATTAATATTTTGCCCATTATTTTTTATCCAATTCACATGCAGAATCTCTGGATACCACTTTCCTGGTTCACCAAGATGCATAGTATCATATCAAAATTCATCTGGAAACAGAAACCCCCAAGAAGAGCCTACCATAGGTTGGCAGCACCCAAACTTAAAGGTGGTTTACGCTTACCAGACTTTAAGTTATACTACTGGGCTAGCCACCTGAGTAAGTATCTTCGATGGTTAGTCCCTGTGGAAGACTCTTCATCCTTTCTATATGTTCCCACCTGGCTTTTAATAGAACAAGAAAAATTACATTCTTTGGGTGTCTCAGGGGAATCCATGTTGCATATCAAACCTCGAGACCTCCCCAGGGAGCATTCTCAATCGCCTCTATTAATTTCTGTGAAAGTCCACTCTCAGCTCTGCTCCTATCTTAAATATGGGCATACTAAGGATCCCAACCAGCCATTATTTAGAAATCTAAACTTTAAAATAGGAGGAAGATGCCTCTCTCCTAGTTGGCTCCCAACATTGAGAAATATCCACCCTAGCAACCTGTTGGAAGGGCCCTCTTACATATCCTCAGAAGAAATTATGAGAAGGTTCCCAACTCCAGGTGGGGCCTTTAAGGTATATTAAGTCCGGCATCTTTTAATAACCAAAGATTTGCAGCCAAGAGCGGATTGGTGTAGAAATTAAAGCCCTAGCTAACATGGCTCAAGATCCACATGCAGTTTCCCAGGTTTATCAGGCTCTTTATAACTTAATCTTTCCATTGGAAAATGGAGTCTCGTATTACTGGAATGATACCTTCCCTCTGAAATCCCTTAACTGGACTAAACTTTGGAAAGAGTGTCATTCATACCTTACTCAGGACAGACTGAAATTAATGCAATTCTCCATTGTACATGACACATATTTTACTCTAGTCAAGTTATTTAAGATGGGTAGGATCCCTTCTTCAATTTGTACAAGATGCAACCAATCTGAGGGCAATTTATACCATATTCTCTGGGAATGTCCTCCCATTGCAGCCTTGTGGGCTACTATTCATCAAAGGGTAGACTCCCTACTGGGTATTACTGACTTGTTTACCCCAGAAATATGTCTGATTGGAGACTTCTCTGCTGTGCTGGTTATACAGAGGAGATGCTACATGGCTTTGATTGCTCTTTCTCTCAAAGCAGTAGTTCTATGGCAGTAGAAGTCCTCCACAGTCATTACTTATGCGGAATGGCTTCAACAATTACTGTTTAACTTGAGAGAGGAAAAGATGATTGCAAGTTTAAATAACCAACTTCCTACTTACAGAACCCAGTGGGAAGCATTTCATACATTATACAGTATTTAACCTATGGGAAAAACATAGATATGCTGCATCAACTTTGAGGCATACGTACTGGTCTAGCCTCTCTTCTGAGATGCCAAGGGGGTAGAAGGGTGGTGGTGGGGGGATTTAGTTGGATAAGTAAGTGTAACTGTATGTATGTTATAATTCTTTTATGTTTTTTGTGTAGATTGTCTTGTTGTTTTGTATTGTTATATAAAAATTTTGAATAAAATATATTGAATTTAAAAAAAAACTTCCTATTTTCTACTGGTGATGCCTCTTCCTATGCATCCCAGTATCCCCCAGCCTCCCTTATTGCCTTCTCACATTGCTTGCCTACCTTTAGGTCCTCTAATATAAATACACCCAGGTTCCTTTCCATTTTTGTTGTTGTTAGTACCTCCTCCGCCCACCCCATTGTGTACTCTTCCACTGGATTTGTTTTCCAAGGTGCATTACTTTGCACTTCTTTGTATTGAATCTAAGCTGCCATACATTTGACCATTCCTACAACCTTGCCAAGCCCCTTCTCATCCTTTCCACCTCCCCTTGTGTATCAACCCTGTTTCAGATCTTTGTGTCATCTGGAAATAGGTATACTTTTCCTTCTAGCCCCTCCACAATGTCACCTATAAAGACATTAAAGAAGACCAGTCCTAGTACTGAACCCTGTGGTACCCTGCTAGTAATCCTCCTTTCTTTGGAGTGGACTCCATTTACTATTACCCTTTGCGTTCTGTTGGCTAGCCAATTTTTTACCCAGGCTACCACCCTGGCGCCTACTCCCAGTCTGGCTAACTTGTTTATTAATCTTTTGTGTGGGACTATGTAAAATGGCTTGCTAAAGTCTAGGTAGGCCATATCCACAGCCCCTCCCTGGTCTACTACTTTGGTCACCCAGTCAAATAAATCTATTAGATTCATCTGACTTGACCTTCCCACTGTGAATCGATTATTGCCTTGGGTCCTGTGCCCACTGGCCTCCAAGTACTCAAAAATTCTTTCTTTCAGAAGTGATTCCACCATTTTCCCTACCACTGAGGTCAAACTAACAGGACTGTAGTTTCCTACATCTGTCTTGTTCCCACTTTTGTGGAAGCAAGGCAGAGGCATGTGTCTGTCCCATCTTCTTTTCAACCCTCCCACTGTTTCAGCCTCGATGACCTCCTCTGGAAGCTTTTTCCGCTCTGTCACAACTTTCTGTAAAAAGGTACTTCTTGACATCTTGCTTGAACCCCACCCCCAACAGTTTCAGAGAGTTACCCTGGTTCCCATGTTACCACTTATTGTGAACAGCTCACTGCTGTCCACATTTTTGGTGATGTGGAGATACTTAAATGTCTTAATCATGTCACCTCTCTTTCTCCTGTCTTCCAACATGAACATGTTTAAGTCCTCCGAGCACTTTTTATAAGACCTACCCTGTTGCCCCTGTATTATTTTGTTGGCTCATCTCTGCACCACCTCTAACCTGTCCCTGTCCTTCCTCAAGTGTGGGCTCCAAGACTGCACACAATGCTCCAGGAGAGGGCAAACCAGGGATCTATGCAGTGGCTGTATAACCTCTCCTTCTGCAAGTGATCCCTCCACCTAGGCACCCCAGTGTCCAATTTACCTTGTCCACAGCTCTATTACATTGTGCCAATCCCTTCATATACCCCATTATTGACTTCACATGTCCCTTTCCTTTGATGCACTTTCCACTGCCACCCCATTCATCCTGTGATGTGTTCCTGGGTTCTAAGCCCCCTATGAGCATTATTACACACTTTCTCATATTAAACTTCAGCCACCTCATCTTTGACCACTACTCCAGAGTTTCTAGATTTTTATTTTGAGCCCTTATCCCCCCCTCCCCCTTGGTGTCCATGCTTCCAGATACCTTGGTGTCATCTGCAAAGAGGCTTATCTTTCCCTGAACCTCCCCTTCCCTATATCACAAATAAATATGTTAAAGAGAACCAGTCTTAGAACTGATTCTTAGGGCACCCTGATCGTGACTTCCCTTTCACCTGAGGGTTCTCCACTTAGGACTACCCTCTGGGTCCTCCCATTCAGTCACTTTAGTAATCTTTTCCCTCACCCCAAAGTCACTCAACTTCTTTATCAGTCTCCCATTTGAGACTGAGTGAACGGCTTTGCTGAAGTCTAGATACAAGCTGCCCAACTCCTATTCATGGCCTTTACCACCCAATCAAAGTATCCAATCAGAGTATCTAATCAGGTTTGTTTGGAATGCCTTCCCATTGGTAAATCCATATTGTCTTGCAGGTCACTGGCCTCCAAGAACTCCACTTTCCTTTAATTATAGACTCCAGTAATTTCAACACTATGAACATTAGACTGACTGGTCTACACATTCCTGGCTCCTCCAGACTCCCACTTTTATGTACGGGGACCACATTCACTGTCCTTAAGTCCTCTGGCTCTTTTACCATCTCCAAAGAACAGTTGAAGTGATCCATTTGCAAGCATGCCAGGATCTGCCCCATGTCCCTTAACACCCTTGGATGCAGCCCACCTGGGCAAATTGATTTATTCATATTCAGTACTTAATTCCCCTTCAGCATTCTCTCTTCCATTATGGGCTCCTTATCAACACCTACAGTACAAGCAGTGCCCTGCTGGCTGCCATGCTGAAGTATGAAAGAGGGCTCCTATCTTCCACCATGAATACTGAGCAGAAATAATTGTTCAGTAGATTCACCTTACCTTCTCTTCCTCTACCCAGTCCTTCCCCTTATTTAGTGTGGTCACTCCTCCCTTGATTTTGTATTTCTCTCATATATACAGTAGCAAGACAACACCTTCTCACTCTTCCTTGCCCCTCCTGCTAGTCTTAGTTTTGCCTCCAACTTTGCCCATCTCACTGCCCTTCTGCTACTCTCATTTTATCTTGGAATGCCCTCTGTATTGGTCTGCTATACTCAATTTATACCTAATAAATGCCTCCCCCTTTTCCCTTACTGCCTCTGCAGTGCTCTTTGAGAACTATGGTGGTTTTCTTTCTCCTTCTACTCTTTCTCACCATTTTTACACAGGGATCTGTCACCTCCAGTGTCCCCATTTCACCAAATCGCATTTTTCTTGCTATCCCTACTGCCATTTCCACTTTCTGCAATTTATCCCCCAACATCTTCCTCATCCTTACCAAATGTCCCCTTCTAAAATCTTGGCTTTAAGCTTGAGCTCAGCCCACACTTTCCTATTATTTACCTAAGGCAGCTCAACAGACATGCAACATCTCACTTTTTTAAATGTGATCCAGCTTCTACCTATGTTTACAGCTGGGAGGACTGAAGTACAGAGAGGTCAAGTGACTTGCTCAAGGTCAAACAATGAGCATTTGGCTCTGGTGGGATTTGAACCTAGGATCTTCTGGTTCCCCAACCTGTGCTCTATTAGACTGCAGTGCCTCAACTTAGCATAGGCAAAGTATCATAGGTATCATATGAGTTTATAGAGCCTAGGTTAGACTTTCGTCCATTATGCTTGCTACTTTAAGATTTAGTACTTCTATAGGTTTCCTGAATCCCTATAAAATGTGTCTAATTTGGACTTAAAAATATTGGTACTCATACTACTCACTTCCTCAAGTGGGAGTTTATTCCAGTCATGCACGACCCTCTGACTGAACCAATTTTGGCTCCTTACCGACTTAGGTTTTCTAGCTTTCAGTTGTAAGGGGTGAGCACAGGTATTATGTACCTGCTCCCTGGTTTCTAACCCCAGGTTCTCCCACAAGTCATTGTCTGTCCATGCTTTATGAACAAAACACATGTCTCCTCTTTTCCTTCTATATGCGAGGGGATAAAGATCCAGTTCCCTAAGTCTTGAGCTGTAATTTTTTCCATTCATACCTCTTATTGCCCTTTTCTGAACTCTTTCTATCATAGCTATTTCCCCTTTCTTATATGGGGACCATACTTGTAAACCATACTCCAGGATTGGCCTCACTAGTGAAGTATACAAGGGGAGTATCACCTCCTTATCCTGACTTGTAATGTGTCTTAATGTGCAATTCAGCACCTTATTTCCTTTTTGCACTATGTTCCTATAGTGGGAGGTAACTTGCACATCCAGGGATACAAGAATCCCTAAGTCTCTTTCTTCCAAGGTTGCCCCCAAACTATTCTTATTTAAGGTCAAAGTGTGTGAGGGGTTGTTCTTCCCCAAGTGCATAACTGTGCACTTATCCTGATTTAAATGTAGTTTAGACTTGCTAGTCCAATCCTGGACATAGTTAAGAGCAATGTGCACATGTCACACAGCGCTGCACTTTGAGGGAACAGAAACCCTAAGTTTTACATTCTGTAATCTGGAACCACGGCCCTTTGAAACATCAGTTTAATATGCACAGTGTGTTGTTTTCTGTGTTTGATTTGAATGAGTGCTACAATTTCCTTATTTAAGTTTCCAAGATACTGCTGCCTTTTCCCTGTCTGCTATCAATTTTTAATTAGCTATCATTTCCAGAACCCAATGACATCAGTTAAGCAGAACCCTTACATCAAAAGCTTTACTCTAGGCTTCCACTCAACTAACATCACTGGGTTTTGGAACCGATAGGTAAATAAAAAATTAATATTGGGCAGGAAATGGTATGAGATTAACAAGGGATCCTGCATCAGGAAAATAAGACTATTTTAAAACAAACACAGAATGTTAAAAACAAGGCTTATGTTCCTTTTAAGTAACTGAGATAATATTTATGGGGAGATTATTATGCTGCAAAATAAAATGGCCACATTTTCATAATATTTGATGGATCATTTTGGGGGATACAGACTTGAGATCTTGCAAATTTCAGGATTTCTCCATTTGGGAAAGCATAGGAAATGTCAAAGAGCTAGTTCTTTATAATAGAAATGATGCTGATTGTCACAATTCATCGCACAAATGCTATGAACTGTCTGCAGGAATATGACTAGCTTTCATTACGTCCCCAAGAATGTCCCTCATTTGTATGTGGTTTCACCAGACGCCATCAGCAGAGCCACATGGGTTGTCCTTTGTAGTTCAGGAATGCTACCATGTGTGAAGACTAGCATCGTGAGGAGGATGATGATGATGACACATTGTTTATCCTACTCTGCAACGTTACCATGAGCAGAGACGATGGCACTCATCAAATCACACATGCATTGCACTCATTCGGATTTCATTCCTTCAGCCATGGCTGGAGAATTCTGCACAGGACCCAAACTGCTCTGCTTTAGCTTTAGCTTTGACCCACATTTAATCTGACACCAAAACCCATTTCATGATGTGGCAATGGTACAGTGATGCAGCAGCAGTTCATGTTACAGATGAACTGTTGTACATACACCAAGTTACACAACAGCCGTAAACAGAAATACCACTGAATAAAACTGATATTTTTGGGCCACATTGCAAAATATCATATCTTGCTCTTTGGGGTATGTCACAACTGATATCTAGCAAAGATGGGAACATCACAAATGAATGTACAACCTTATGACATCATAATACCTATGTGCAGCACTGAACCCAGCAGTTAAAATTAAAGAGAGGCAGTTAAATCTTTCTACGAACAGAAGATTTAAAAGTTATAACTATTAAACTGATGTATCAATCGAATATGCAAAGGTCTGATTTAAAATATGCTGTTTACCATCACTTGTGAGGGGGCAGGACTTTCAAAACTGATTCTCAGTCATGATCCCGCCCCCTCACAGCTGAAGATTAAATCCACATTCTGAGCCAGGCCATTGCATATCCCCTATTTATTCCATACCAGATTTTCCTTCTTCTCCTGTCTAGTACGATGCCCCTTGAGTCCTGTTTTGGGTCTGCAGCAGCATTTTTTGTTTGAATTTTTTTTATGTTTTATTTGCAAGCTGTGTTAAACCTGCTCCAATGTTTTCTTCAACATTCTCAGATGTTTTTGAATGCCCGTGGTTTTGTTTTCTTCATCAACATTTTATCTTCTGGCCAGGTTCCCCACATCATAATTAACCCTAGGCAAGGCAAACTTTTTTGGTAAAGCATCTTTTCCCAAAGGCTGAGGGGGTTTTATGTAATTCAGACAAATTCATAATACATAAACAAATGAGACTTAACAAGAACAAAATCAATAACAGCTCACAAGATTACATAAAAATGCTAACCAACTAAAATTAGCTAGCTGGGAAATGCCTGCTCAAATAAATATGTTTTCAGAAATGTTCTGAACTGAAGGTCTCCACTGTGTGGGCAGGCTGAATGCTGCCCAGAAGAGAGTTCCACATTCTTGGAGGTGCCACTCCAAAGTCCCTGTCCCTAGATTGTCTCAGGCAGAAAGAGGGGACAACAAGCAGACCCACAGCAGTGGAGTGCAGGGTCACATTGGGAGGAAAGGAACCAGCAGATCTTTCAAGTAGTCATGTCTTTGACCATGCAGGCCTTATATGTTAGCAAGCGTATCTTAAAGGTAATGCACCACCATGTAGGCAGCCAGTGCAGCGCACGCAGCACTGCCATGATATGGTCCCTCCAAGAAGTTACTGCCACCAGCCAGGCTACAGTATTAGCTGCAGGTGTTGCATCAAACTTCCAGATAACCCTAAATATAGATCATTACAGTTGTCCAATCTAAAGATAATGAAAGCATGAACAATCATCCCCAAGTCAGCAGGAGTCAGATGTGGTTTGAGCTTGGCGATGTCTCAAAGATGGTAAAAGCTGGATCGGACCACTGCCAACACCTGCAGTTCTAGTGTCAGCCTGCAGTCAGAAATGACCCCAAAATTCTTAGCTGCATCAACAGCTACAAGATACTGGCCAACAAACCAAGGAAGGGCTGCCGCCACTGCTAGGCCCACTGACCCAGCTTGATCATCATGACCCATGTCTTCCCTGGGTTGAGACATAGCCAGTTTGAGGCCATCCACTCATTTATCTTGGCAAGACAGTCCAGCAATTTCCTAACTGCACCAATCCTTTCTTACCAGCTTTATGGCCCCCATCACTTGTCTTCTTTTTCTCCCTCTAAGCCACCAGATGTCCCTGCCACCTCCTTGACATCATGCCAGTCCCTAGCCAGCTTTGCCTATACAGACCATTTTCCCAGTGAGGAAGCAACCTCCTTGGCTCTCCACCAGGGGGTCACTATGGTGGTAGAGCATGGCACCATCCCCTTCCCGGCTCCCAAACTCGGGTCATTAATACAGCAGAACTACTAAGATGCCACAAGGCTCTTTGGCAACCAACACTCACTGATTGATTTCACCCTTTTTGTGACTAAGATGAACTTTATACAACAGACACGGATCCCAGGGCTAACTCCAGGCTAAAAAACACACATGTTGTAACAGCAAACATAAAATGAAATGTGGCATCATACAGTATAAATGGATTTGGAAATAAAAGTGAACAGCAAGGTTCAAAATCTAAAGTTTAAAAGGGCTATATAGTATACTGAAGCTCGTTACATAACAACAAAAAAACATGAGCTGATGTTTTAAAAGTCAGTCTCATTTGATCTATTTTATGCTTTTAAAAATTCTGGCATTTTTTGTAGGCTCTGGTATGTCACCTTGTGACAGAAAATAATCCCTGGCTGTAAATCACATGCAAACCCTACTCCACCCACAAACCAGCAGATCTTCAAACTGGGGCCTCAAATATTTGTGAAGGACATATATTTCTTACTTTTTAATCAGTTACTTGACCTGCCACACTTCTAAAAAAAAAAAAAAAAAATAGTCCTCCTTTACGACCTTCAGTTGGCACATGATCCGTCACCTGCACCTGATCGCATGGAGCCACAAAAACAACAACAGCCTTGTTCGCATACTATGCTCCGAGAGACTGACTGCACATGAGTTCCCCTGATAAAGCAGAATTACTGCTCTGATCTAAGCCTTCTTTGTCTGTTGGTGCACAATGCAGGAAAAAGAAATTCTGAGACTTAACAGACAATCAAACCTTGGGCAGCACTAAATGTTAAGGCTTTTATTTTTTTTTTTTTAACAATTTAGTTATCCTGTTAACCTTCCTGAGATGCAGGATCTCTTTCCACTAGATTCCTGCTTCTACCCATTTCTACAACTGGGTTGACTGGAGCACTGAGAGGTGATTTGCCCAAGGATCACACAGTGAGCATTAGGCAGTAGTGAGGTTTGAACACGCAATCTGCCAGTTCAAAAGCCGGTGCTCTAACTGTTAAACCACACTGCCTCTTTTTTCCTGGTTGCTACTTTGAGCAGCAATCAGCAATTTAACTAGCCAGACCAAAAATTATATAAGTTAGAGAGATAGAGACAGACACAGACACAGGTATAGATATAGATATAGATAAAGCCTACAGCAAGGCAGCCAGAATGTTGTGGTATATTGGAAGGGGTTCCGATAACTAGAGAAAAGAAGTTATACTACCTCTCTATAGATCACTGCTGAGACTCCATCTGGAGTATTTTGTCCAGTTCTGGATTCCTAACCTTAGGAAACACAGAGATACGCTGAAGACAGTGGAGCATATGGAAACCAAAATGATTCAGGGCAAACAAGGCAGATCCGATGAGGATCGACTTAGGACACTGAACATGTACTCGCCAGAGGCCAGAAGGGAGAGATGGGACATGATAGAGACCTTCAAGTTCCTGAAAGGAATAAATAAAGTAAACCATGAGGAACTATTTAGCAGGAAAAGTGGGTCAAAAACAAGGGGACATGAATGCAAGCTGGTGAGAGTGGGGGGAAATTCTGGAGGGATGCAAGAAAAGTTTTCTTTACCTGAGAGAGTGGTTGAACCATGGAACAGCCTACCAGTAGAGGTGGTGAGCACAAAACCATTAATGAGGGCTTAACATTTACTCAGGGGGGGTTGCAGTAAGGCAGGGAGTGAGGGGAAGGAAGCGAGGAGGGTAAAACCCCATCAGAACAATAAGTCACAGGGCAAAGTAGGGTAAAACTGGACAGACTGGATGAACCAATGGTCTTTTTCTGCCAGCATTGCCTATGTTTCTATATATGGGCTATGTAATGATCCGACTCGATGCAACTTATCTTCAGTAGTGAAGGGACAGAACCAAAGCCCATGAGTGGAAGGAGCCATGGGTGAGTTATGAAAGTCCTGCCTCCTTACAAGTGATGGTACAGTAAAGTGCATATTTGACTCAGACCATTGGCTATTTGATTTATGCATTAGTTTATTAGTTATAACCTTTGAATCTGTTGTTTGTTTGAAGATTTAACTGTTTCTCTTTGATTTTAAAAGGGGACATAAACCTTGAATTGTATACCATGTGATTTAGTTGGACATTTGCATGTATGTGAAGTCTGTTTAATAATCCCAGTGTACTGGTTTTGTGTTTGATTTGAAACAGTTCTATTTCTTTCCCTTAGTTTGGGTCCTTTGTTCATGCTGCCTTTTCCTGCCCAACATTCATTCTTTAACTACTTCTCAGTTTCAAAGCACAGTGCCATCAGGTGACCAGAAGTCTTACATGGAAGGCTGCCCTCTAGGCTTCTCCTCAGCTGTTGTCACTTGCAGAGGTGGTGTTGGGTATAAGCGAACCAAGTGGCCTCTTGGGACACCGGTACAGAAGGGGCACATTAAAGTATAAATTATAAACAGAGATCAGCTTGATATGCAAAAAGTGCTAATGTAAGTACCAAAACTGTTGTAGTGACTTTATTTTCATAGAATCCTTACTAGTTTTTGGATTCCTGGTGGGGCAGAAGGAAGGAGAGAGAGCCGTGGGAGAAGTTAAGGGGGTACCACTAGGATTTCCACTTGGGGCACCATTAGGTCTAAAATCAGTCCTGGACACTTGGTTATGAAACTCATAAGTATTCAAGCATGAATATGGGGCAGGACAAAGACAGCATCAACAAAGGACCCAAAATAAGTAAAAAGGAAGCCTGACAAATGCATAAAAAAAGTACACTAGGGTATTATTAGACAACAGACATGAAACATTCGTAAATTTCTAATTATATTAAAAAAATGTTAGAAAAACAAGGTTAATCTTCCCTTTAACTGCTGGTTTCAGTGCTGTACTTGTCATGTCAACATTGTGAGAAAGCTGTTCTCTGACTGGTTTAGTATTCCACTGAAGTGACATTAGCCTTCAGGATATCAGCTATGGCAACACTTACAGAAAATAAATTTTATTTGCTGATAATGTTGGCATCAGCTAAGATATGTGTATCTTGTCATTTTTGCGCCCCATTCCTGTTGTATAAATAAATTGTAGTTATTTGTTTTTGTTTGCTTTCTTGTTTGTTTGTCTGCTTGTGTGTTTTGTTGATTTCTTTAACCAGGAAGATGGGCTGAACCACAGATCCCTTTTCAGCCATGTCTGGCATAAAGATATAACTATATATGTAGAAATATATACAATTGCCCGACTCAAGATACCCACGTTATCCTCACATGAGTGAGGGCAAGACCATAACACATGAGTGGGAAAGCCATGAGCCATTTTTATGAAAGATCTGCCCCCAGACAAGTAAAATTAACAGCATATTTTGAATCAGGCCATTGTGTATTTGGTTTACATTACATCAGTTAACTAGTTACAAATTTAAAAGCTGTTTGGGTAAACATTTAACTGTATTTCTTTGATTTGGACTACTGGCTTCAGTGCTGCACATTGCTATTGTGATGTCATAGGCATTGTGAAAGCTGTTCTCTGTCATTCAATGCACCCCATTTGACTTTATTGAGTACCTTCCTGTCCTTATTATTTTTCTCTATAAATAGGCTGTGCTGCTATACCCTGCCCCACCCCTCTCCACCGCAAACAATATCTCAAGTGACCTGTCCTAGTCAGCAAAACACTGATAAGTCCTGGGACTCATTCTTCCAGAAGCCTGGTGGTCTGGAACCACAAACACTTAAAAGACGGTTACTTCCCAGTTTGCATACTTTCCTGTGATGCTCTGAACAGGAAAACTTTTGTAACATCACCCAGAAGCAAAAAGCAGTTACAGGGCTAAACACAAATTTTCAACTGGCTCAAACAATCCATTTTTATTGACACTGGCACCAGAAGATGGAAGGGTACATTTCACCAGTTTAGTGCTAACAGCATATAAAATGAAAATATATTAGTAAAGAATGTTTATTTTCTGTGTTTGTTCTCTTAAACAGAGAATCAATCATTAGGGCAGATGCCTTCCAGATGATCCCCATAAGATCCCACCACAACTACTTGTAGGACACTACTCTGGTAGATCACTGGCACCAGAAAATATGTGATTCCCTAGTTTTACTTTTAAGGTGTATCTGTAGCAAAATACTCTTCCTGGAATAAAAAAGAATGCTGAAGCATACCATTGTATGGTATTTTTTGCAGTGCTGTCCCTTCCCTGAGTTTTGACTGAGTACAGCAACAGTCCATGGGAAGCATTGTGATGTCATTTCAGTCAGATGGCACAGGTTCCCTGTTGCTGAGAAGAGGAAAACTGAGTCCATTAGTTAAAGGAAAAATCATTTTGTCACTGTAACTTTGGGGGGAAACGCACGTCATGAAGTTTGGGGATAGACATAATTACAAGTCTAACGACTAAAATCTTAGCAGCGGAAGGCTGCAGGCCTGTGACATCAGAAAGGGTCAGGCATTAAAATAAGAATTTAAGCACAATCCTATAACAAGGCTGAACATTCTTTTATATATATATATATATATATATATATATATATATATAATTTTACATGACTAGTAAAAAAATAAATCAACATATATTTTAAGTTGCCAATGATCTGTAAACTACTGAAATAATTAGGAGTGCTGACACATCTCTCTCACTCTCTCTTTCACTTGCTATCTCTCACTTCATGTGTGCTTCCTTCAGAATTGCATGATTTTGATATAGTCTGTATACAATGTTGTGCCTATCAATATACAGCGCAGCTACAAACACAATAAGCCATAAGGAGAACTGTAACTGCTGAACAGTTGAAGGTAATTTGTCTCTGTTTTGTTGAGCATTAAGTTTATTTAATAAAAATACTGAATACATTTTTAATAATAACTGATGACCCCCTATAATGCCTGGTTATGCATTCCTGATAAAATGCCATAATAACCCACAGAATTTTGTAAAACCTCGATAGTAGGTTATTGCAGCATTTTCCTCCTCATGCATTCACTTCACTGTATTTCTGTGAGTGTGGTGCTTGCTAGAGGACACCCTCGCTCACACAAATACAATTTAGTTTTTTCTCTCTGTTGAAACCTTGCACCACATATTATAAAAATTAATACCTGTGCAAAGTTTGTTTTATAAGGATTTTTCACTCACCCTCAGTGTGTAATAATTTCATAAACCTCTTGAGCTTCACTCTTGGGGTTTATGGATTATCGCACACCTCAGATGTGTGAAAAATCCTCATAACACATACTTGTACAGGCATTATTCTCTATATAATCAGAAGAGAGATGGGGGGGAGAGAGAGAGAGACAAAGACAGAGAGAAAGGGAGAGGGGGAGAGAGGGAGAGAGAGAGAGAGAGAGAGAGAGAGAGTGAGTGAATACTATCTTGTTATAGTGTTGACATGACATTTATGATGCAGCCTGGACCAGCTACAGGCCCATTCACAAATTCTCATCAATACTGGTTATCAATCACAATCATGCTAGTGACAGGCTTAGTCTAAGTTAGTCTAAGAACAGAGTCATTTGATCCTATACCCTGCAAACTTCTTAAAAGCTACAATAAGCTATTTTGGTGTTCCCAAATAATTGATCTCCTCTTCCCACCCAGGCTTTCTAATGCCTTCATGCAGCCCATCCGTTTAGCTACTAATGTTACTGTGAGCAAACAGCACAGTAAATTCTGTGAGCAAATATAGTTTACATGTTGTCAGGGAGGCAGTGTAGTGCAGTGGTTTGAGGCTCTGAGCTGCAAATCTGGAGACCTGGGTTTGAATCTCATAGCCCTCACTTGCATACTGTGTGACCCTGAGCAAGTCACTTAACTTCCCTGTGCTCCCAGGTCATACCTGTAAACAAGCTTTCAGCTTAGTGTGCTACTCCTGGTTAAACAATTGCAAAAAAAAATAAATAAATAAATAAATAATTGCAGAGAAAGAGCCTCTATGAAGGGTACTGTAAGTTTATAAACTTCACACTCATTGTGCTACCATGGATATAAGGCCACTTTTCTTCAGCTTCGAGCTCTGCTGCAGCCTGTAGACCCCCCTTCACTCAAAATCTCCCTTTGGTACTAGAACATAATGAAGGTGAAGTGCACTTGCAGCAGAACTGTCAGGCTCCAGAGGGAATAATGAGCTCTGAGAGTTCTGAGCAGGCAGAGACACATGTACTGCTCTTTATATTTATTGTTTTATTTTGTTTCTGCAAATATTTAGTGTATCCATCTTATCATATTTCAGATTCCACTTTTCTTTAAAAAAGAAAAATGGTGGTATGGCCAGGCCAGATATATTTCCTGTTTCTCAGTACATGCCAGCAGTAGCTCTTTGCAAAATAGATGCCCCCATCCCAACAGAAACAACTTAAAAATTACTTTGTTTCCAAATTCAATGATCAAACATGCGATGTGCATATAATTTGCATGTCATTAATATGCAAACTTGTGCTGATGGACTCATTTTCTTATCCCCTTTCTTTTTTTCCTTCTGATGAGGAGGTTTATTTGCATTTGGAAGCTTAGAACTAGCCATATTCAAGGAGATTCCAAATTTTTCAGTCCCCACACACACACACTGATGTTTTCACTTGTAAACTATGAATGTGTATTTTAGTGAATCAAAACAGCTACTGTATATTCAAAAAGCAAAACTTGCAATTTGAGATGCTGTTTTCTGGAGGCTGGAGGAAGGCATGACATGTTGAAATCTAGCATCAGAGTCATACAGTCAGGGAGTCACTCAGCAGCCACAAAAACCTGCCTACCTGCAATTCCACTCATACCTTGACACTACTACAATTGCATAAATGTTGGCTGAGAATGCAGAACAAAATCTGGACTTGCACATGGTATATATAAAACTTAACTAAGGCCCTGATTTTCAACTGGCATATAAGTAGTTATTAACCAGTTCAATCTAAATGTCATGATAAATAGTACAGAAGCCCAAAAATGTTGCATTTACAAAATTTCAAAATAGTTCTTAGGAGTGTCAAAAACCTTGTTCAACTATCTTCACAATATGAAGGTTTACAACGATACCAAAGTACTGAAGTCCACATTAAAGTTTTGTAACTATTCCCTGATTCTGGTTAGGAAATCCACATGATACTGGGATTAGAAAAATAGTAAAGCACTGGAGTCTATGTCTTTTGTCTAGTTTGCTGCCTAATGAATTTAAAATACTGTTGATTGTAAGTCATAGAAACCCACCTGTTGTGACATTGTTAGTTTGGTGTTTTTTTGTCAGTCTGTGTACTGTTTTTCCTCATACATTTTTAATACCTCGTGTCACAAAATGCTATATTTTCTTCACAAATGAATGGTCAGTGTATTATCCTCTAGCCTTTCACAGAGGCTGTGCCTTTACAGTATTAAACAGTCCTGTCCCCTTTAAGAAGTCTGGGCAATCTTTTTCCCTATGGGAAATGTGAGTTTTGTTGATCTTTCAAGTCACTGAAGGCATGCTGGAGCAGACCGCCATGATGGACGTCTGGTTTTTAGTTCTTTGGACAAAATCCCAATACAATCGAAGAAAAAGTGCTTGGAAGTTGCTTTCCTGTATGCCATATATACCAAAAAAGGACTAGGGGATGAAGCCCTGTATATATGGTATATCTTAATGGGTCTGTCTGCCAGTTTTCCGCTTCTGGCTGCTGCAGACTGAATATTTTGTTACAGTGGTTTCACTACTCATGTTAATCCAGTCAACTGACACTGTAACCTGCTTGCCTTCTGCACACAAGTCTTACACTGCTTTACTACTTTTTGGTATTGTCCTGGAGTATTGATGATTTACCTGGTATACCTGCTAGGGTCCTGTTGCTGGTCCTCCGGACCAGTGCCTTAGCCACTGGGATTTTTGTTCTGTGTACTTCACTTCTCACTGGTTGCTGTTGTACTGCTGGAGATGTACTACTGGCTTCTAGCCCTGGGCTTGTGGAGACAGATGCTAGGTGCCTAACACTGATGGGTATCTTGGAGTCCCTCATGGGGGCTGTCATTGCTTTGAATGGGCAAATGTTAGCTTCAGGAGAAAGAGGTTTTGGTTCAGATGAGCATGATATTTCCTCATCTGAAGCCACACTTGCTAGACTTTCATCGGGGTCAGCAAAAAGGTCATAAAGGACATCACCACTACAGCTATCCCTGGGAATGCACTCCTTAGGGACAAAGCTGTTTGTGCTGTCCTCCTCATGACCTGGAGTTGTAGAGTCCCAGTATCCCTCATCACTGTTGGGGATGCATTCATGTTGCTCCTTTTCTGTTTTGTGGACATCATTGCTGCCAACTGAAATTTCACTTACATCTAGGAGCTTAACCATGCTACCCTCTACTGGCTCCTCCTCAGGACATTGATCATCACCTGTTGTGCTCAGAGATGTTGCCCTCTGCTCTTGTTTTTCAGAAAGAAACTCCTCTGTTTGAGGCAACATATCCCAGAATTCTTGTAGATAGTTATCATCAACTTCATCGGGGCTTGCCATCTCTTCTCCTCCACCTTGATAGGCCACGATGTTTGTATTTTTCTTGCAGGTAACTTCTTGTCCTTTCTCTCCAGAGGCTTTCTTGTCACAGTTAGTGCGGCCTTCCTCTTCCTGGTCTGCAATAATATCACCACATCCTGTTAGAGAATCAAAGCTCTTTAGAGAAGTGACATCAGCAAACATTAAACTTATACGGTCAATGGACTGCTCTGAGGGTGGATCTACAGATGAATTGTCATGGACAGTAGTCACTTGGCCACTGTCACATGCTGGTTTGGGTGATGCATCCTCCTCAGCAATGACACCAGCTCTGACTTCATTTTGATTAATCTGAACAGTTTCAATATTTGTATTAGGAATTTCAGACTGGCATGTATGTGGATTTTCTAAAGGTGTCTCCTCCTGCATGTTTTTTTCCTTACTATCAAAGTGGTGGAGAGATTCCCCACAATCCCTTGTTAAAGGCTTATCAGCAGAGATGCTCTCATCACCACTCTGTTCATCACTGGGTAATTCATTTTCAATTTCCACGGAAGCTTGCTCAGCCTTAGCTAGAGGTTTCAATATCTCTTCTTTCACACACTCCAAACTGGCAGTCAGTGACCCAGGCAAAATAATGCTGCACTGATTTTCTGACATTTCTCCTTTCTCCTCTTTAGAATGCTTGTCCTTTTTGTGCCACCGCATGTTGCTAAGGAGCCCTTTCAGTCCCTTCTTTTGTTTGTGGCAAGTCTTGTAGTCCGTGTTGTCCCCTTTGCTGTTTTCAGATTTCCCATTCTTTTTCAAGAGGGCGAAGAAACTGTGGGATTTGGCTATAGAGCTGCCTGATGGAGCACTTGTGCCAGTTGTAGCTTTTGTGTTTGTGTCAGTGCTCAGGTGATCACTGCTACAGGATTCTTCCTTTTTGCTGCCTTCCAAGACAACATCAGCTAATCCGTCATGAGTCTTGCTCCTCACCATTCCTGTTTTGCACAAGCTTTTACCGTCTCCTTTGCTCTTGACCCCAAATATGCTGGGCATGGTGCTCCCTGATTTCCTCTTCCCAAACAGTTTAAAAGCAGTCTTATTAATCTTGCCTGATGGCTGCTCGGATACTGGTGTGTCAGTGCAATCACAATGCAAGTCCATGTCTGCTGTGTCCCTGATCCCGTCTGCTTTCTCCTACAGACCCCCGCAGATGCCTGGTGCTGATTTCTTACTGGCAGCCTCGTTGCTGCTCCTGCTGGTCTCCATGGCAACTTAAAGAGTGGGGGATAAGCAGCTTTCGTCAGTTATGGACTTCAGCCAGTCCACTGTCATCCAAGCTAAATCAGCCTGAGCTACAACAGCAGCAGCAGCATAAATGAAGCCTTTTTTAGTAAATTACATAACATTACCATTCCTGTATAGAGTGGCACTTTGTACCTTGCGTATGTATACTGACTATAGAAAGATGTTATAGGCCACTCAGTCCAGGCTCATACTCAGCATGTTTAACAACATTACTTAGTGTTAATAACATGTATCAACCTGTATGAGACATGAAACAGCATTTCAATTTAAGAAACTGATAATGTAAGCCTGCACAAATGAAAACCAATATTAAAGAGCATCTCTGCACTTCAGCGTGTACTTTCATACCAGTGGTCCCTTTCCAAAATTTGCAGGACATCTGGGTAGTCCATCTAAAAAGTCTGCATAGAAAACATTTGAAAACATTTTCCTATCCCCTAGTAACTTCACCGTGCCTTTGATTATGACATCATTGTGCTCACCAGGACAACAGGCTGTGATGAAAAGACTCAGTGAAATAATCGCTGCATTACCTACAATATTTTGTAGATCAACAACAGGTGAAAGTACAAAAAATAACAACAAATAGCTAGGAACCAATGAAGTTAAAACATTGGTGTGTATCTAGGGTTTTTAAATGTTTTGTTATGGTAGAGAGTTGCTCTTTAACCTTGTAGTTCTCTGTATCCTATAGCACATGCAACATAAACAGCACTTTCAGCGTCACATCCAGCCAGAATCTGGTATTTGCAAATTCTGTAATACAGTAACTATTTGAAACTATAATCTCCAGCTGATAATATTTCTTCTACTTGTGTCAAGTGATAACCAGAAGCCAAGACTCGGGGGCTGTGGGTTCTCTGTAAGGATTCAAAACCATCATCTGTCTGTTTGCCCTAAACAAGTGAAAGTCACAGAGACCCCATAAAATACATGTTGTCTTGTCCATAAGATAAGAATGTCCTTGCTTGTGCTTATAGGACATGGTGCTTGAACCTTTCCTGTCACCTCACCACTTAGCAGTGCTGGTCTCTGCTTGCTGTTAAAAGCGGCATCTTTCAAAGAGAGAATGTGGGGGGGGGGGAGCTACATGACAAGTTCTGGAGACTGCTCAGGGGGAAGAGGAATGAATAAAGGTTATTGTTTCTGGGAGTATACAAAATGAAATGTGAATAATTTATATTGTATTTGGACAAGTAACATTTTTGTTCACACAAGCAGCTGTACTTTTGTTAAGTGTGACATTTCCAATTCTTTATAGTCTTGTTTATAAACGCTGGGATCCTATTTTATTCTTTTTTTTTTTTTTACTTCTGTTTACTGAAAAGATTTCACATCCCTCTAACATGCATTTTCTTTTAGACAAATATTACAATATTTATCCTGTTATGATTAACAATCACCATCTTTTTTTCTTTACATTCCTAAATTTCCCTCTTAGTGGATTTTTTTTTGTTTTAGATCTGCCATGTTTGCTTTCTGCTTTAACCTTATGAACTTTCAGATCCTTTGTGTCAGTTGTGCTGAGTACTGAAAGCACTGACTTCCCAGTTCTCAGTTTAGACACAGTAGATAATATCGTATTTTCTATCAGGACATGATTTTGGGACAAAATACTATTTCAGAACCATCCTGAAGTAAAACATGTTACAGTTTAAAAATACATTACTTACAAGAACAGAACATTGTAATGCAAAAAAACCCATCTCTCAACAAGTAACACAGGAAAAGGGGTAATGTTTTTAGACTTCTCCCCAGGGAGCAGAGAGACTCAGAGGGTAAACTTGCAGTGTAAAGGTAACCTATTCTACTGGAGTATTGGCTGAGGGTGGCAAACAAATCTATGACTTGGGTCAGAGAAGTCTCTGCTTTTGCTACAGAACCATATTTTGCAGCCATAACCACTTTGAAGAGAAACAGAACACATTTTTTCTCATTTTGTTGTTCTCCATGTTTCTTCATTTTTATCCTGCCATCTTGATCCTGCCCAACAATTAGGGGTACTCTACCAGCACTCCTCCTCTGGTTGGTAGAGTGAGAAAGTGACTTCCCCACAGTTGATGGGAATGCTGCTTCATCTGTAACCAGAGGGAGGGGGCACCAAGACAGTTGTTCCACATACCCACCACCCTGCAATTTGGGTGCCTCACCACGGCAGTGTCCTCGCGTGTCCTCACCACGGCAGTGTCTTTGCGCGTCCTCACCACGGCAGTGTCTTTGCGCGTCCTCACCACGGCAGTGTCCTTGCGCATCCTCACCATGGCAGTGTCCTTGCGCATCCTCACTATGGCAGTGTCCTTGCGCGTCCTCACCACGGCAGTGTCTTTGTGCATCCTCACCCAGCCAGCTCCCCCTGGTCTCCCAGGTCCAGCAGAGTGAGCTGCCACTGCACTCATGGCCCAACCCAGCATATTTTTAAAGAGGGACTCTGGTCTGCAACAAAAAAATAACAGTTGACTTTAACAGAACTCAGTTACAAAACATTACACAGATTTTTGTTTTAATTATTTTCAATATTATTTTCCAAAGATTTTTTAACCAGAAAGATTATAGGGTTACTAGAATGGGTAGTGGAATGTGTATTAAGTGATTAGGTTTATTAGGCTACACTGGATGGATTTCAAAATGTGCCAGATATTAAAGACATGATGTGAAGGGATATCAAAAAGGTTTATTTTATGAAAGCCAAACTGTGATAAAATGTTTAAAATAAAAATGGTCACTGTATAACTGTCAGTAACACATTAGGGCCCAGATATTCAAACTGCGCCACAAAAGTGCACAATAGCAGAAGCAAGTGCAAGTCCACTGCGCCCATGTGCAACACGCGTGATATTCAAACACTGTGCAGGTCAAGATGCGCCTGCAGCACACGACTGAATATCATGTCAACTGCGCCATAGCACAACCAGGGATGTGCAGTGGCGCAGGTCAGATGCACAATAGCAAAACCAGGGATGCTCAGTGGAGCAGGACAGCAGTGCAACAGCACAACCAGGGATGCTCAGGGACAGGATGCAGGGGTCCACCACCCATGGTAGGGATGGGCAGAGGAGCACACAGCACAACAGACCTTGCCCCCACACCCCATGCACCATACAACCTGAGGAGAGCTGGAAGAACCACCGGCCCATGGACACCAGCAACAATCCCACAGCCGGGAAATGGTGCCCCAGCACAACCCCTGGCAAGCTGTGACCGGCACACAAGGATGTCTGGCCACCCCATACCACACCATCCCACCAATGCGGAGCACACTCTGCACTACGATCCCCAGACACCCTGCCCAGGAGTAGCGCCCAACAGTGCAGGACACCCCATGCATGCCACCACCCCCAGTGTGACAATGCAACCCTGTGCACCACAGAGTCATGCAAGGCAGACCCACTGTGAGCACCCTGCAGTGGGTGCTAGCAGACACCGATGCAACAACTGCATACACAGTGCCACCCTGCACATCCCCCCCAAGATACAGCTGAGAGACCGACCATGCGTCAGCACATGAGGCACTCCACATGCAACAGGGCCTGCCCCGGACCCCACCACCAGCGGTACTGCACCCTGCACACCCTCCCAAGGACACACCCCATCCTAGCACTGGCCACAACAGCCAGCACAGAGACCCACAGTGGTGCATGGAAGCATGCACCACACAGGATGCAACACAGTGTATGGACAAACGCCCACCCATAACCAAGGGCACACCAACACAGGGACACAGTAGCAGGTCAACAAAGCCACTGGCGTGTGGCCATGGCATCCGTGTACACATGGCCAGCACCCCTCCATGGCACAGGTGTAGCAGCCATCCTGCACATGAACCATGAAGCCGTACGCTACCATCATGCGGCTGGAGCAGAAGTGACAGACAGTGAAGCACATCCCCTGCAACAGACACAAGTGACAGTATGGAGGGGGACAACAACAGTGGAGGCCACAGTGCCAGCCGAGGCAGACGTGCACCATACCAGTGACAGGAGGCAACCCAGCATTGTGCCGGGTACAGTGGTTGTCCAGCATGGATAGCCACCACTGACATGCCAGCAGACTGTGCAGATAACAGACATGCAAGTGTGTCAGTTGCACAGGCCATGGATGGTCTGACAGGGGCACCATGGACACAGTGCATGCACCGTGGACCACTGCACATCCAGTGTACAGGAAACAACACACAAACCACAGACAGTGACTGATTCCCATGCCCACACCATAGGCAGTTCCCCTCCGGACACACACACACACACACACACACACACACACACACACACACGCCCATGCCTGCACCACCCCTGACGCCATGCACACCACTGTAGCTGAGCACCATTAGCCCACTGCAAATCAGAGACCACCACAGTAGGCATAACAAAACAAATGTGTTATTGAAAGGTAAACCAAACTATTTACAATTATGTACATAATTGGGGGGGAAGGGCCACATACCAGGTGGGGGTGGGTAAGGAGCAGGGGTGAACAAATGGGAGAGGGAAGAAGGGGTGTGAGAGTAGGTCCAGGGGTAGGATGAATCTGAGGGCATGGACGGCCTAGTGTCCGCCCCGCTCTCCACCCCTGTGGCTCCTCCTCGACCTCCACTTCCATACTCCATGCTGCTCCATGCGCTGGAGCATCTCCAAGGATGCCCATGCGATTTGCAGGAGCTCCTGCATGGCCCTCTCGAGCTGCATCATCCACTGTCCACCTAGGACAAGGGAGCAGAGTCAATATGTGTGAATGTCCATCCCCCTGCAGCCCACCCATTGTGCATGGCATACAGCCATGGGCCACGCCCCTGTGATGGTGTGCAACCACCCACAGTGATCGTGTCCACAAGACCTGCCTACCCAGGTGCACACAGCCATGCGGACCGCTGCACACACACACACCGCCCAAGTCCTGCACAGCACCACCGTGGCTGTACAGTGACATGGCTATGCGGTGCGAAGGCAGTGGCCCAGCCATGTACCCGGTGCATGCACGGACCACCAGCGATGCACACCCACACATGCAGTGCAACGGGACAGTGCTGAGTGTACCATGTGGCGTGCACATCAGTGGTGTCAATGGATGGTGGCCACGCCCCTCCGCCTACCCCACAACACAGCATGCACAGAATATCCTGGAAGAAAGGCACTCACCTGCAGCGGCTGGATCCAGGCGCTGATGCTAGATGGGCCCTGCAGCCCGTGCATGTCATCCTGCATCCACTGCCTCTCAGCATTCCCGTGCCTCTCTTGCTCATCTCCACTCTCAGGGCCTAGGGTACAAACATGAAGAGGGGATCATCAGTACAAACCAGTAGCAAAGGCCCCCCCCGGGTGTGAGCAATCCTGCACAGCCCAGTCATGCTGCAACCCCACCACCACCGCCCACACTGGACGCCCCCCGTGTGGTGGACACATGCCCACCGTGATACCAGTATGGACACTACCAGTGTATGGATGGAGCACCTACCTGGACATGGCACTGTGCCTCACCTGGCATGTGCCCTTAGATGGGAAAGCCTGTCTGGGTCCCTCCGCTGGTGGTCCCTGTAGCGGTGGTGATACTGCTCGGCTGTTCGGCCCATCCCTGTGGCCTCCTCAAGTGCCACTGCCACCTCCTCCCAAACTGCACTCCTTGCCCTGTCCAGGGGGTCATCCCCAAACAGGGCCCCAGCATGGGGCTCCACAATGGCCACCAAATTAGCCAGTTCCAGTGGGCTCCATAAAGCAGCTCTCCTCCTTGCCATCACTGCTTCAGATAGGATCACAAAATGGCACTCTGTGGCACACGTCTGCCACGTGCAGATGCTGCGCGGTACAGTGCTGCTGTTCCCCATCGCACTGTCACCGAACAGCACGATAGGGGTGCACCCATGTGGATGCATAGTGCCTAGGGGGCAAAGGTCGACCACAGGGTCAAGGGTCTGTCGCACATGGACCGCCACATCACGATTGGGACTCCCTGCATGTAGCACAGTTGGGTGCATGTGTGAGATGCCCTGCGGTGGCCTACCACGCTATGGCACCATGGCGCTTACAGCGCTCCAGGGCATGAGTGCCATACGTGTGAACAGCACACGAGCGCCACTGGCACAGTGGTGGCTGAGCTCTGCACTGCCTCCCATGCTCTGCACATCAGCAGCATGGCAGGCGTTGGCATCAGCACCCCGGGCATTCACCGTGCGGTGCCTAATGCCCACGTCACCAAGCTGCACCATTGCCTGAGCATGCTCAACAGAATTGCGCAAGGCGCAACAGCGCAATATTCAGCCAGCATACGCAAATCAGCTCATCAGCAATTCCATGGCGCAGCTAGTGCATTAGCATCCACTTAAAGTTGCGCCTCGCCTCATATGCATGCGTTTTGCTATATAAATACGACATGGGGCTGCAGATGCCATAGTCTGGTATTGCAGTCTATTGTGGTGGGTTGCATGTTGTTTGTCAGTGTGGACTGTTGTGTGTGGGAGATGCATGGGCCCGCACATTCAGAGGTAACACCTGTCATTCTCACAGGATCAACAATTAGCGAACGTCAGGAGGAGGAGGAGGAAGAGAGACCTGGGAGACGAAGGAGGCCCAACTTTACCAAGGCAGAATCAGATGCCCTGTTTGAGGCCTACCTTGACCAGGAACCACTGCTCAGCAGACAGCGGGGAACACCACAGGCCTGTGCTGCAGCACAGGGTGGGGTGGCGCATGCCATCAACCAGCATGGCAGCCACCAGCGGTCCATGCAGGAGTGCAAGAGGAAGGTGGGCACGGACAGGAGGAGGATTAAGGATAAGGTGGCTGCCATCAGGGCAGCAGGGGTGGCGACTGGTGGGGACAGCCGGCCGTGCCACTCCTGACTCCACAGGAAGAGCGGGTTGCTGGCAGCATGCAGCATTGTGCCCTCGAGGGTGTTCCAGGTGGTGGCTTCCAGATGGGTGGTAGCCCGTCACTGCATCGTAGATCCTGATCTGTCACTGTGGGGGGGATGCCTCAGGGTAGGGCAGATACATTAATGCTACTGTGTTCCCTTACTGCTCCTGAGCATCTACATGGGTCAGAAGTGGTGGGCTCGTCCACTGAGGGCAATACCCTGGACACAGAGGAGGGCTCTTCCACCTCCATAGGTGTCCGAGGGTCAGGACGACAGTGGGCCTGCCTGGCTGTCTGGACTGAGGTTGGTGGAGCTGGTGTGGAGGAGGCCCTGCCCGTGTCTCAGCGTGACAGTGTCCATGGATGCCAGCATGCTGAGACTCAGACTGGTGCCGGATCCATCACTGATGATGATGGAGCTCACATCACGGACAGTGATATGTGTGGGCTGCAGGATGGCCACACAGCAGGTAACAGCATGGGCATAGCTGTGGGTGGTGCCGCCGTGGAGGCCTGCATGACATCACAGTCCCAGCCTGTGCCTGTCTGCACCAGTGGGCAGCACTGGTGTGCATCCAGGACAGTGGGGATGTTGTGGCTACTGCAGCGGCACCGTTGAGCCCTGGAGAGTGGTGACCGGAGGGGCAGTGTCAGCAGTCGGCCAATGGCGACGGGGGGACAGTTTTGGGGGCAGCGTCAGTGCACTATCTGTGGACATGCCCAGGCATGGCCCTGGTGTTCAGTGCACAACCTCAAGGGGTGCTGCCCAACACGGCCGCGAACACCATGAGGGACAGCATGCCGATCAGGCAGATGACCTCTTAGATGAGCACACCTGCATACTCCATGAATCAGTGGATCAGCAGTTGAGGCTTGTGACAGCGGTGAATGCACTCAGTGCAGTCCTGCATCAGGCAGAAGGCAGCACAGCAGGGACACCGGTCTGCTTCTGGCAGGGATGGACTGGCTACGGGAGGATGTGACCACCGCCACTGACAGGCAGACACAGACATTCACAGCTGTCATGGCCACAATGGGCACACAGTTATTTGCCCATGTGCCGCAGACACTGCGCAATGCCATGTCCACCCCCCGTTCCCGGCGTCGTGCGACACCCTCCTTGTCGGCACCGGGTTCAACTGTGGGCATCCCGAGCACGCCTGGCGCAGGCATGTTCGGTGAGCTGCAGACCCCTGCTCAAGAATGGTCACATTCCCACAGAGGCAGCCCTGGGGGACTGTCGGTGCCACCCCATGAGGCCAGTGGTCAGCCTGTCTCAGCTGGTGGGTCTCGGCGGGGTCACCCACGCATCCATGACAGCCGTGGCACTGTGTCGTGTGACTAAACTGTCTCCCACCATGGCTACTGTCTGATGCTGCCCTGTGTGTAGTGTTGTTCAACATGCAATGCACGGGTTGGATACCCGGCCCTGCACACACACACACACACATACACATGCTCCATGTGCACACCCTCCCGGCTACTAGCCACTGTGGTGTGTGCACGATGATGCCTGCGTTGCGCTGTCCACCACTGTGCAGTGGTGCCCAGTGTCTGAGACATGCACAATAAAAGGCACTGGGCGTGATGGTCTGTGGATGTGTGTGTGGCTAGGGGCGGCAGTTGGGGTCGGCGTGCCTCCTACCCTTTGTGCATGTCTTGTGGTGTGTGTGTGTGTGTGTGTGTGTGTGTGTGTGCGCATGCGAGACCGTGTGCCATGTGTGGTTTCACGCTCAGCCAGTTCCCTTTATGACATGCGCCCCGGGGTTTGTCCATGCATGTTTGTGGGTTGTGCCCTTGCCATTGGTGGTTGCACATGGCCCCATGACTTACCTGGGTTGGTTGAAGTGCTCCTATGTGATGGTGTCCTGGTGCAGCTGCGATATCCAGATCAGTCAGGGGTCCCTTCGACCAAGGGGGGGGGCTGCCCATCACCATCTGCACCAGCATCCTCATCGTCCCCATTGCTGTCCCCCTCTTCGACCTCTACAGCTATCCCACAGTCATTGGCCATGTTGTGCAGGATGCAACCGGCCAGGAATAGCCCACAGGCCTTTGAGGGTCTGTACTGTAGGGCACCGCCAGACATGTCCAGACAACAGAAACGTGCCTTCAGTATCCCGAACACCTGCTCTATGACACTGCATGTGGTGGCATGTGCCTCATTGTACCGTTGCTGCAATGGGGTTGCGGGCCGCCGGTATGGTGTGAGCAGCCAGGGACAGAGAGGATATCCACTGCCACCTGCGTGTTGAGGGTGAACATTAGTTTGGTGATCAGCGTCGCCCTGCCATGCGCCATCTAGGCCAGTACCCATGTCACCTCTGACTATGCCCCTCCCAAGATCCACGTCTTTCTGCATATTTGCATACTCACCCAGTAGGTGACCAGTGGGGATGTCCCCACTCTCGAACCTGTGGCACAGTGCAGACTGGTGCCAGATGAAGGCATCATGTGCTCCCCCAGGGTGCATGTCACAGACATTGGTTATGCGCCCCCTAGCATTGCACACCACCTAGCAGTTGATGCTGGCATAGTCCTTCCGATTAATGTACGAAGCACCTTCAGGGCCAGGTGGTGTGCGGATGGCCACATGGGTGCAGTCAATGGCTCCGAGCATGCCAGGCATACGTGCTACCCTGTGGAACTCTTGTATGTGTGCTGTGCACTCCACCGGTGTGCTGGGGAAACTGATGTACTCCGCAGCATGTGACAGCAGTGCGCTGAGGAATTGTGTGAGTAGGTGTGATGCGGCCGACTGGATTATGCCTGTTGTGTCCCCTGTTGGTCTCTGGAAGGTGCCCATGGTGAGCAGGCACATGACAGCTGTTACCTTTGTCTCCACTGACAGAGCATGGCTCTGTCGTGTGGGTGCCTGCATCTCATCACTGCACAGCTCACAGAGCCGCCTCAGGATTGTCCAGTTCAGGCGGTACCGGCCCACAATCTCGGTGTCACTGTAGTGCTCGAAGCTGGTGAGGCTCGGTACCGCCTGTTGGGGGCATACCGCCGATGGGCCCTTCCACAGCCACACCCCCCTGCTGCCTGCCTTCTCACACCTCTCATTACTGCCTCCATCTGAATGGTGGCACTGGCCATGTCCTTGGCTTGTGTTCCCCTCCCGGCAGCTGTAATCCCATCCCCCCCCACTGTCCTTTGTGCTACTCCCCCTGCACCAGGAACACCTCCAAGATTTGGCTGTTCTGTCCACTACCACTGCCCTCAGTCCACTGTGGCACAGGCTTCCCACTCCTGTCCTGTTGCCCTATGTACCCAGGTGTGCCCTGTCCTGCTCTTTTCCAGTCCCACTCACTGCTTCCCTGTCTTCTGTGGCTGTCACCTTTCTCCCACCTCTGGCTTCCCTGTAGCGTTCTTGCTCCTCTCTCTTGTTCCTTTTTATTTTGGATCATTTCCACTATCGCGCAACTTCCGCTTGCTCCCCTATTGCGCATGGCACATGCTGTTGACTATCGCACTGCACCATTTATTCATGGTTCCTCCCCCTTCAGTTGTGCATGTATTCATTACCATTGAGCTCTTGCACACTGTGATTTGGGGGGCACAGCTGCCTCCCACGGAATATCGCACAATGGCGCATTTTCTGACTTGTGCTGGTGCATCTCTGTTGCGCATGGCGCAACCCTTTTGAATATCTGGGCCTATCTATCAAATTATATATAATACTGCCCCCCCCATGACACCAACAACCTGGCTTTGGGAACGAGCCTGTGATGCTGGGTGACCAGCCATGGGGAAGAATTTTGAGCATCCTGGGGGCTGTTCTCCTGTTTTCCTGGGGAGGGAGATCAGTGTGCTCTGCTGCTGCTACAGCTACTGCCTCCTGGGAGCTACTGGAGAGTGGTGTAGCTAGAGCCTCAGTACAGGAAGGGGGATGCCACCTGATATTGGCACAGGTGTACATCAGTGCATGCCCTGGAAGACCTTTTCCTGCAGCATTCCTGGAGATGGAAGAAAAATGGTAACCTCCCCCACCCTGACTGCACCCCTGACCAGGCAACCTTCTCAACCAGATACAACTCTAAAGGGATCTGACCATCTTCGATGGCCCTGCCACAGGAGTTAACCCATTGGTGCACAGAGAAGGGGTAAGTCTTGGAGAAGGCAGGTGATGGGGCTGAGGGGAATGACTAGATAGGAGCAGGTCAGTGATTCAAGAGGAAAGAACCTTGACTGAAAAATAAATTATATATAACCCACCCCTGTCCACAGGGATTATCTAAGACCTGGCACAAGACTGGAGCCTCTCTTTCACTCCTCCTTTTGTTTTGCCTTTTACTCCCCTTACTCACCACTGCTCCCTACACCCGTCTGTATCTCTCCCCCCCCTACAGTCAGGTACCTCTCCCACTGTGTCACATTAATCTCCAAATTCTGGTTTGGCTCCTCCCTTCCTTTATTTAATTATTTATTTATTTATTTATTTGAATTTTGTTGACTGGGTAAGCCCCTTTTTCAAGGGTGACCCAGGATTAATTACAGAGAAAGCTCACAGACTGGCTGAATACAATACAATACACAATTGATAGGAACAAGCAGTTATTCATCACTTAAGATTAGTTACAAGGACTCTTTGTGGTACACATATATATTCTAAACATTTGATATATACTTTCATAGGGTATGATGAAAAAGAAGTAGCTGGTTCACAATAAGAGTCTGTAAAATCTGGAATAGTCTTCCTATGGAAATAGTATAGTGTGATATATGGTTACATTTGAAAAATACTTGGACACCTATTTGCAACAAAATGCATAATGGGATATAATTAATACTTGTGAGCATTATGGACCATGGTCTACTAGCTCTGTATAACCTATGATACCTATGATAACTGTTTGGTCCCCAAACAGGCTGGGATCAGTTTTACAGTTTTACATATCAACTCTGGTGGATTTGTTTGGGTTTCCCTGGTGACTACCTAGAAGGGGTGTTTCTGGGGCAAGCGTTTCATCTATGGCAAAGGGCCTTTCAGTGGAAATAGTTGTAGGATCTTCTTTCTACTAAGTGAACCTTTAGGCCTTTTTTGAAGATCTCTAGCAAAGAGCTTTCTTGTATGTTGTTGAGATGAGCATTCCAAATGATCGGGATCGACTTGACAAAGTACCTTTTTCCTGCTTGTGTTCTAATTCTAGGAATCTTGAGGAGAGTTTGTTTAGATGTTCTGAGTGGGTGCCTATCCCGTTTTGTCATTAGTAGGTCTTTGAGACTAGAGGGGCTTTGTTGCTCCTCAGTTTAAATGTTAGGGATAGCGCAGAGAGTTGTAGCCTCCCTTTGAGTGAGGGCCAGTTCAGGGTATGGAGCACTCTACAATGATGTTCTTTATTAACTGCCCTTATGATGAACCACCCTATCACATGATAAAGCAATTTGAGTTTGTCCAGTTCTGTGCTCCTGATAGATTGCTATACAGGAGAGCCATAAAGTAGTGCAGGTAGAAGGGTGCAGTTGGTGATTTTAAGTCATGATTCATTGGTAAGGTATGGGCTTAACCTGTAGGAGAGACCTATTTTTGGTGCAAGGTTTTAATGAGACTTTCTACATGATCCTTGAATGTAATATCTTGGTCAAGGACAACTTCCAGACACTTGATGGAGTTTACTACCTCAATTTGGGAGCCATCTAAGAAGGAAGGCTTTAGCAAGTTCTGCCTTTGAGGGCCTAGGCTTTTGGGATCAATGAGGGTGGCCTTAGTTTTGCCTTCATTAAGTACGCTTTTCTTATTAATTAATCAGTTTTCAAGCACGTGTAGGTTTTTAGTGAGCAGGCCAGTCAGTTTAGCGACATCCTTTGAGTTATGGTAAATAACTGTGTTGTCAAGAACAGGCACAGAACACCAAGAAGAAGGAGTTGCTGTTATAACTATACTTCTCTACTGGGACTAAAGAACTAGAACTCTACTACTGGGACCTTCAATTTAGGGTAAAAATTAAACAAAACAAAAAAAGAGTTAGTGTGTTTGTCTGAGTTGGCTGAAGTGAATTGTTATATGTGCAGTTATCTAGGTGTTTGTCTCAGGTGGCTGAAGGGAATTGTTATATGTGCAATTAATTAAGTGTAGAAAGAGCTGTAAAGTAGGGGAAGTGACTTAGCTAGAAGAAAGCCAAGTTAAAGCCAGATTTAAAAACTGCCCTAGATAGCTTCTGCCAGAGAACAGGCAGAGGACACCAGGAAGAAGGAGCTGCTGTTATAACTATACTTCTCTACTGGGACTATACTGCCCTCCTTCTCTCCCCTTAACCCCCACACCCTAAGCCAGTTCTACTTTTATAGGCACAGGATTTGACTGACAACAGGAACTTCCTGTTTGGGAGCAGGAAGTGAGTGATCATAGAGCCTCAAAAGACTCACCATCCTAGAAGGAAAAGAGTAGCTCTCTGCCCCCCTCCAGCTGCTGGAGGTCTGACTCTGAGCAAGTAAGGAGACTACCGAGAAATATAGGAACTTCTTGTCTCAGAAGAGGAAGATCAGGAGCTTAAAGGACATAGACATAGTAAGTAAGTAAGTAGGAAGCAAAAAAATAAACAGAGGAAAGAGTAAGTATTCCAAACAACAGTTAAGGGGCCAGAAATAAGACATGATGGGAGCGGTGCAGTGCAGTGGCTGTGGAGCAGCAGTTTTCAGGGAGACATTCTGAAGGATGCAGTGTTGTCCCATCTGCAGGCACCTCTCTGGGCTGAGGGAGGAGGTTGCTCATCTCCAGGCTGAGTTGGCCAGGATTTGGGGGACCTCCTCTCCCACCCAGGGACCACCAGGGCCACTGCCATTGCCTTAAAGGTTGCCAAGAAAGAGGAGCACTTGGACCACAGTGGGCTCAGGGAGGGTAAGGGTGGTGGAACAGAGGTGCATTCCTCCAGTTGTACCTCTCCACAATTCATATGCTGTTCTGGCAAAGTGTGTTTCCTCTAGGAGGCACCCACAGTGGAGACCAAGGAGGATGCTAGGAACCTCCACAAAGGAGACCCACAGAAGGGTGGCATGGGACCCCACAGGAGAAGGAAATAACTCCTGGTGGGGGACTCCATTGTTGGGGGGTAGAACTGGGGGAGGAAGGGGAGAGGGAGGTAAGGTGCCTGCCTGGTGCCATGTCTTGGAAGGACAGGGAGCAAATCCTCAGGATTGCTGGAGCAGCTGCACAGGGAGGGAGCTGGATGTCATTGTCCACCTAGGAACAAATGACCTGGCTGAGAAAGGGATGAGAGCAGTGCAGGAAGGGTTTGTGGAGTTGGGGAAGGGCCTTAGACAAGTAGCATGCATGACAATCTTCTTGGAGGTGCTGCCTGTCTATGGCATGGGTGAGGCTAGGGTGCTCCACACCATGGGATTCAATCAGTGGTTGAAAAACTGGTGCAGAGTTCAGGGATTTAGCTTCATTGGGGACTGGGTTTCCACCTGGAGTGATGCAGACCTACACTGGCGTGATGGTCTGCATCTGTCCAGGAGGGGAACCAGGATCCTAAGTGATAGGTTTAAATGCTTCATTGGCAAGCATTTAAACTAGCCAAGGTGGGAGGCACTGGAAAGGAGCAGGGAAATCCTAGCCCCCGTCCCCAAAAATCAGGGTAGTAAGTGAGGTAAACACCAAGATAGAGGTATCAATAGGGAGAAGGGCAGGGGTAAATGGAGAAAATGACAAAGGGAATAAGGACAGGGATGGGGCAAAAGGGGTAAGGCCATCAAGAAATGGAGGGTAATGAGTACCAATGCCCATAGTCTGGGCAACAAGCTCCCTGAACTGGTGGCCTTGATGGAAGAGGGATGCCTGGATATCATAGCAGTCACAGAAACATGTTCACAAAGAACCATGACTGGGATGTTAACATACCAGGGTACACAACCTACAGGAGTGACAGGGAGGGTAGAAGAGGGGGAGGAGTAGCTCTCGATGCAAGGGAAGGGATAAAAGCAATAGAACAAAAGAGTAAACTGGGAGGAGAGGAAGCACTGTGGGCCACCTTAGAGACTGGAAATGGCACCACAATCCACACTGGGGTTGTATACAGACCCCCATGTCAGGGGGAGGGAATGGACAAGGATATGATAGAAGGCATCCTTAGGATGGCAGAGAAAGGGGAGATTCTATTGATGGGGGACCTGAATATGCCAGATGTTAACTGGAGCACCTTTGCTGCAGCCACATCCAGGAGCAGGGCCATTCACGATGCCCTACAGGTGGCATGCTTCAGACAGCTGGTTTTGGAACCCACTCATGAGGGAGCAATCTTAAACCTCATTTTCTCAAATGGGGACAGTGAGAGGATCTCAGATCTAGAAGTGGGTAGCCATCTGGGAACAAATGACCACCAAACACTGTGGTTCACGAAAAACTCAGCAACAGAGTCAAGCCATACAAAAGTGAGGGTACTGGACTTCAGGAGGGCTGACTTTGGCAAGATGGGAGAGTGCCTTAGAAAAGCATTAGCAAACAGGCTTGGAGGAAGGATGGAGCAACAATGGGGGAACATCAAAACTGCCATCACAGATGCAACAAGCCTTTGTGTGAAGCAAATAAACAAAATCAAAATGAAAGAAAAAGCCACTATGGTTCTCAAAAGAGGTGGCTTTAGGGAGAAAAAGATAGCATTTAAGAAGTATAAGGAAACACAGAAGGAGCAGGACAGAGAACTGTACCAGTTAAGGCAGAAGGAAGCAAGGAGGGAAGTCAGAATAGCAAAGGCCCAAACTGAGGAAAAGATAGCCAACTCAGTTAAGAAGGGGGATAAAACCTTTTATAGGTACATCAGGGAACATAGACAAAGGAAGGGATAGTGAAGCTGAATAGAATGGATAGTGGGTGGGCAGAGAGGAACAGTGAAAAAGCAGGGATACTGAATAAATACTTCTGCTCAGTATTCAGAAAAGAGGAGGAGGGAGAGGAGCCTCATCCAATTAACAGAAGTGCTTTGGATAGGTGGGTTGATCCCAGTCCTTTCACAGAAGAAAGGGTTCTGAAAGAACTCTGAAAACTGAAGGTGGACAAAGCAATGGGGCCTGTTGGAATTCACCCCAGAATTCTAAAAGAATTAAGGGGAGAACTAGTGACACCACTGACTACCCTTTTTAACAAATCATGGTAGGATGGTGTGGTATGTGATGACTGGAGGAAGGCGGATGTGATTCCCCTTCACAAAAGTGGGAGCAAGACAGAGGCAGGAAACTACAGACCTGTCAGTTTGACCTCTGTGGTAGGGAAAGTTATGGAATCACATCTGAAGGAAAGAATTGTTGAGTACCTAGAGGCCAGTGGGGCACGGAACCCAAGGTTCACAGCGAGAAGGTCATGTCAGATGAATCTAATTGATTTCTTTGACTGGGTGACCAAAGTAGTAGACCAGGGAGAGGCTGTGGACATGGCCTACCTAGACTTTAGCAAGGCATTTGACACAGTCCCACACAAAAGATTAATAATCAAATTAACCAGCCTGGGAGTGGGTCCCAGGGTGGTAGCCTGGGTAAAACATTGGCTGGACAACAGGACACAGAAGGTAATTGTAAATGGAGTCCACTCTGAAGAAAAAGGGGTTACTAGTGGAGTACCGCAGGGTTCAATACTGGGTCCAGTCCTTTTTAATATCTTTATGTAACGCCCAGTGGTGTGCTGTTTGGATCTGACAGCAATACCAGGTGGGCTGGGTTCGGGGAGGAATAGGTCACTCGGCACAAATGCTAGGTTTGGCTACTCTGCACAGGGGCACCCAAGTAATTCCGAACACAGGAAGCAATAACTGTAATGTCCAATACCAGAAGTGGGGTTCTAAAGTGTGGCTTTTTATTCTCATCCAAACAGAATAAACAAAGCATAGATGGACTCCCATGGGGCTACACTCCTGGTAATGCAGATTAAAAGAATCAAGAACACTTCATCAACACTTTAGCCCTCAGGCTCTGAACCCACTGGGTACACAGCCTGGACTTGCATGCTGCTTTGGATACACAGCCCAAACTTGTACACTGTTCTGGGATTTCTCAGGCTCGGCTCCCTTGCCAGCTACTCGGACACCTTCCATATGTCATGGAAACATTTTCTGGTGGCTCCCTAAACCACCTAAGAGCACCTCAGCTCTATCAGGGAATTCTCCTTTTAATCCCACGTCTGGGTACTTTCCTCAGGCACTGGCCAAGTACCTGAGAGACAGTAAAAGGTGCCTCGGAGCAAATCTGTAGAGGTGAATTTGGTTACAACTGATGGGGGGTCTCCCACCTCTCACTACCACAATTCATACCCAGCCATTTCTCTGGACAATAAACACCTCATACTGTAAAGCTTGGCAATGTAGATTCTTGCTAAATGAATGTCACATTCCATCTACTTGTCTTGCTTTCCCTTTGTGCTGGACTTGAACATACTTTTAAATGTCACAGCTCATTGCTCTAGGCCACTCACTAATTAAGCAGTCCAGTCCCCACTTTACAACTGCACTTGGCTGTCTTTTCCTGACCCCACAGTAACAGTCCCTTTAGTTTCCTTCTGTTAAGGTGAAAAAACACTTGGCCCTCTTTCAGAGCGAACTCACCCTTTGGTTGCAGGTGCCCCACAGGCGATTCCTCCACAGGAATTTCTCTCTCAGAGCTTTTGGTGCCATAGCACAACTTAAATAGGCAGCTTCTTCCCTTAGCCAGAACCAGGAGGGTTGCCCCTGGAAAACAGGCAAACCTTTCCCCTCATCCCCTCTGGGATGGGGCACTTGGACCAGTAACGGTGGTCTCCACCACTTCAACTACCAGTTTCTGTGTTCCTCTTATGGTGGAAACACACACCTTCCTAATCAGTAGCTCTAAAACAGAGCTTAAAGCTCTGAGAGCCTGCACACAGACAGCTGTACTACTGTCTCTCACCAAGACTGCACACAGGCTGAATTCAAAATCCCAACGTTCTATGCTAACCTCCAGCTGCAACATTCCAGTGTGGCTTTTGCAGCTGCAAAAGTTCTATGGTGATGTCATCCCTCAGTCTCAGCCAAGACTGAGAACAGCGTGAGACAATATGAAATCCATTTAACTGGAGTTTCACAAGCTGCTTTCCCTGCCTACATCTAGGTCTTACTGGGATTCTAGTAACCCTGGGTAACAAGGGGGTTACACTTCTAAGTGACCCTGTAGAAGGACTGGAAGGAAAAGTATGCCTCTTTGCAAATGACATAAACATCTGCAACAGGGTTGATACACAAGGAGGCATGAAAAGGATAAGAAGGGAGGAATGGTCAGAAGTATGGCAGCTTGGATCCAATGCAAAGAAGTGCAAAATAATGCACCCGGGAAACAAAAACCCAGGGGAAGATTACACAATGGGGGGAGGTAGTAATGACAAAAATGGAAAGGGACCGGGGGGTAATCATATCAGATGACATTAAGGTTAGCAAGCAATGTGACAAGGCAGTAGGGAGAGCTGGGGGGGGATACTGGGATATATAGGGACAGGCATCACTAGCAGAAAACAGGAAGTTGTTATCCCTCTGTACAGACAGTTGGTGAGACCCCATCTGGAGTACTGCATCCAGACCTGGAGACCCAATCTCTGCAAGGACATAGACAGGATGGGGGCAGTCTAGAGGAGGACAACTAAAATGGTACAGGGTCTGCAAGAGAAGCCATACGAGGAGAGATTAAAGGAGCTTAATATGTATACCCTTGAGGAAAGGAGGGAGACAAAGGACATGATAGAAACTTTTAAGTACCTCAGTGGAATCAACAATGTCCAAGAGAGTAGCATCTTTCAGAAAAAGAGATGTGCAAGAACAAAGGGACACAATCTGAAGATGGGGGGGGGGACAGCTCAAGGGCAATGTGAGGAAGTATTTTTTTCACAGAGAGGGTGGTGGACGCTTGGAACAGCCTTCCTGAGGAGGTTGTGGGGTCTAAAACTGTGGGAGAATTCAAGAATGCATGGGACAGACATAAGGCAATTCTTGTGGGGGGTAGGAAGAAATAGGCTGTTGGTTAACTAGGATCTGCAGCATATCCTGTAGGTAGGGAAATGGGCAGACTAGGTGGGCCAAGCGGTCCTTATCTGCCATCAAAGTCTATGTTTCTGTTTCTAAAGAAGCAATTTAGCCTCCCCAGAGTTATTTGACATCTTATTGATGTAGCGTGAGAACAGTAATGGTCCCAGAATTGACATGCAGGACTCCATCATTGATGGAGGGATTGTTCTGACAGGGCTCCCTTCCATTTTACAAACTGGAATCTGTCTGCTAGGTAATCCAAGAACCATCATACTGACAACTTGTCTAATCCCAGTGAAGTTAGTTTAGAGAGGAGTAACTGGTGGTTCACTAGATCGAAGGACATTAGCTCCCTTCCTTCCCTCCCTACCCCACTTCCCCAACTTACTCCCTTCAAAACTCAGACACTCATTCACTGTAACACCCTTACTCTGTGTCAACTGCAAGCCAAGCTGTTTTCACCTTTAGATTCTCCAAGCTCTGGTCTAACCTCCCAGTTAGTCATTCTGCCCCCATTATTTTGTCCCTAAAAATCCTCCTCCATTCCTCCATTGTTTCATAGTTTACTAATGCAAGTGCACCTAACCCCATCCAGTCCAACCAGTGCTGGATTAAATTTGATAGGGGCTCAGGGCTGCCATAGTTTGGGGACCTCTTTGTATATTCAGTTCCTTCCCTTTACTGCTTTACCACCTGGTAGCCAGTGCTGCCAAACTGTCTAAATCTACCTTGGTTATTTCAGTTCTGGTTTTTAAATGTGTATCAATTGTAAAGCTTAATCAAAGTTAAAACAAAGTTTGTTTAATGAAAAAAACATTTTAATGTTGGCACATAACTGGCAGTTAACTGTATACATGTAGTGATTCCATACTGTAGCTTTAACTACCATCCTAATTACCTTACTTACAGGATTTTTCATAGTGCTACTACACTACTGCATTTCAACCATTAAAGCAGAGCAGTATATTTTAATTAGGATAAAAAACTTAAAGAGCAGGTTCCAGGTAGCTGCCTGCCCCAGCCTGATAGATAACTTAACCCTCAGTAGTGTTTTCACCAAGTGTGTCATGAAACCTCCTTATATTTAAAAAGATATATCACTCATAAAATTAAAAATCGGCAGCCAGGGCTAAAAACAGACCAACTTCCTGGTCCTGAAAACACGCCCCCACGTTTGCCCATGCAGGCCTGTTTTGTGATGTCACAAAACGAAAGCTACGTGTGCATGCCCCATTTACTTGCATTGAGCCGGTATTTTCTAATAGTTTTATTCCCTTTGGTGTTGGGATATTATTCAACCAAAGCGATCAATCAACTAATAGGGAAGTAGTAGGGATTTATGTTGACCGCAACTTGCGGTCGACATAAATCCCATCGCTGTGATGCCGGTCAACAAAAGTGTTGTTGAACCAGCATCATAGATCTGGAAGTTGGTCCATTTTTAGCCCTCGCTGCTGATTTTAATTTTATGAGTGATATATCTTTTTAAATATAAGGAGGTTTCATGCCACACTTAGTGAAAACGCTACTGAGGGGGTATGTTATCTAGCAGGCTGGGGGAGAGCAGCACCACGCAGGGTAGCAACCTGCTCTTTAAAACACAATGATGTATTTTCTTTCCAAGTACTGATACTTTGCATTAGGATGATATTTTATTAAAATAGGTTGTTATCCTGGGGCATGGCTGGGCAGCTAAAATGGTGGCAAGCTAAATTGCTGAGAGAGACACTGGCAGTACCCCTTTTTGACCAGCCAGACATTTTCCCGAACAACAGGTGATTTACTGTATCTAATGATATTCTGCAACCAGACGATGCCCACATTTCAAAGAGACAATCAGCAGCAAAATCGGGTTACCGTTGCTGAGCAACATCATCCTAATGGACTACTTGGCATAGCTGTGTGACTCTGACTGGCAGGCCATTGAAGCAACGCCAACCACAAAGTGCATGACTCACTCAGAACCTCCATATCTGGGCACAAATATATGACAGGGGGAGTGAATTATGGCCAAGCACGGCTACTCGAAATCGATGGTCCAAGACATTGAGAAAATTACACAGATGCTCAGTAAAGTTCTGCAAGACTCAAAATAACAAACTAACAACTGCAAGGACTGGTGAAGACTTGAAAGGGCTGGCAACCAGAGTGGAGGGCACAGAAAATATAATGAAGCAACACGCTGCTCAGCTGCAATAACATGAAGGGCACCTCAGGGAACATCAATGGCAGATTCATTATTTATTAATGAAAGTGGATGGCATGGAAAATAGGGCGAGGAGAAAGAATATCCACACAATTGGCATCCCCGAAGACATGGAGGGAAGGGACATGCTCTCCTTTCTTGAAAATTCCCTTCCCGGTATGCTACGCCTAAATAATGAGCCGCCACCAGAACCTGAACGGGCACACGTTACCTTAGTGTGTAAGCGATCATATGCTTGGCACGCCGACACATGTTTGTAGCAGAGCACCAGTACTCCTGAGCAAAGATGCACATTGGGCTATCTTCATGAGGGGCTAAGAGGAACCATTTTCTGGAGCACTGATGGCAATCGGTGGGGAGTTGGGGGGGAGCGGGTGCCGGTACCTCTCTGCAGAGCTGACACTTTTTGCAGGATCTGCCACTCCCCCACCCCGAATGACACCACTACCTGCAGACTGGCTCTACTTGGAGTATCCCCTCACTCTTGTAGGTACTGGATGTTGTTAAGGAGAATGCTACTATGGACCCCTGCAGAGTGAGGGTACCCATTCCGCTGTGTTTAAGAGAACTGGTGCCAGACAAAGACTGCTTGTTCAAGTTCTGTGCTAAAGGGGCCCCAGGTCTCTAGTTTGATATTAGTAAACTAGTAATTTGTCACTTTAGGTAAAAGTGCACAATGGTGTAATTATATAGATGGCCAGACCTGCACCTGAGGGGGCACTCCAAACCATGGGCTGACTTGGACAAGGGAGGCTGGGTTGCTAAAGGGTGACCGCTTGGGAAGATTAGGATTCAGTAGGAGATGTAAATGTTTGCGAGCAGACAAAGGACACACGGTCTAAAACAGAAACATAAATTACACCTTGGAACAGGGCATATTAAGACCCGCAGTGTGGTCTTACAGAGAGCAATCAGCTATGACTCAGGAGATGAAGACCAGTAGTAATTAGGTAGGAACAGACATTAGAGAGGCACAGGACACAGTCCATTTCGAGGTTGCAGGAGGTAATAGACTTAAAAAAGGCACAGAAGATATGACAAAACAAAAAGGGAAAATAGGGGATAGAGTATAGGAGGTAGGGCAACCACTTTCCTGCACAATGGCTAAATATACGAACGATGATCAGGTTCGGGAAGAACAAACCACTGGAACTAAAAATGATGAAGCCTGACATAGTTATCTGCCACCTCATGGAATGTGAGGGGCTTAAACTTGCCCATCAAAAGGAAAAAAATCTTGGCCAGATTAAAGGCCCTTAAAATACAGATAGCCTTTCTGCAAGAAACAAAATTGTGCAATTGAGAAGTAGAAAAGCTAGTTAAGAGAATGGGTGGGATGGGAGGTCCACAGCTCAGTTGATAAAGCAAAGAGAGGAGTGTCAATCCTTTGCCACAAGAAGTTGAGATGGAAATCGATGGAGCACAGAATGGATAAAGAGGGAAGATGGGTTATAGCCAGAGTAGACACTTCAAAGGGGAAATGCCACAAGCAAATGTGTATGCACCCAACGAAGACTCGCTGGAGATCTTTCACAAACTATCCCAAGAACTGTCAAATATGTCAGGGGAGAAAACGAACATAATAATGAGGGGAGACTAACTTGGCAATGGACGACCTGATGGACACAATGCCAGGCAGGAGCCCTATGTGCATTCACTCAGAGCATTGGATGATCTGCTTCAGTTAAATAAACTGCAGGATACCTGGAGGCTTGCCCACCCAGCTGAGAAAGACTGTACATACTTCTCAGATGCCAGAAAGGTAGCCAGCCGATTGGACTACTGGTTTGCCTCTAAGTATGCTACCCAACAGGTACTAGATGTGACTATAGCTCCACTCTATATATCCGACCATGCCCCCCTTACCATATCCACTGTGGTAGCTTTATCCACCCCAGGTCAGTAAACTGGAAACTGGACCCTCTGCTGCTGCAAGAGGAAGAATTTAAAGAATGGCTAAAAAGGGAAACTAGCAATTACTTTTTAGATAACCCCCCAGATACGGCTTCCACAGCAGCTATATGGGAAGCATTTAAGGCAACAGTGAGGGGCAAAATAATTAGTTATGACAATTACCACAGAAAGCAGAGAGAAAGGCCCTAGGGGCTAGCAGGGTATTGTTTTGGGTGCTGTTGGATGTTTGTAAATTGATTTGGTGGCTGTAAGTGGGGCTCATTTTGTGGATGTTTCACTGTGTAACAGGCTGCGCTGGTAGAGGCCTATTTCTTCTGATTTAAAACCTATTCGGTGGGATTTGCTTGGGCCTAGTTCTTAGGCTGCTGGGCTTGGAGGGGAGACACAGGGCTGATACACTCTCTCTCGAGTCAGGTGTCTGCCCAAGACCCACCCTCCCCACTCCTCCTCCCCAGAAGTCTGCAAATTTATAGGGGAGCACCTGTCCTGCAATTGGAGGAAAAGGCTGCAGGTACAGCTCATGTAGTTCTAGCCACTGGGGGTAGGATTTAAAGGCTGGGAGAGAGGAGCTTTGGGAGTTGTTCATTTCCCTTATAAGTTTAATGTGTTGTACTGCACCTAGTAATAGGGTTACTGGTGTACAGTGGGACTGTCTGTAAGATTAGTGGGTGACCTGATTAGGCAGGAGGGGTATCTTGGACTAGGGGGAAACCTGGTAGCTCACCCAAGGAAACCTATTTGGAAGGGGATGGAACCACACATCATTAGGGACGGCATCTTTGGGAGGGTGGTGGGGTGCACAGGGTGTGGAGCAGCCATGATACTGGACTGGGCTTGGAAGTTCGGTGGTTGCCCAGTGTGCTACCAGCTAGCACAGCTTAGGGAGGAGGTTGAGGGGATTAGGAGAAAGCTGGGGGAAGGGGGGTGGTTGGGGAAGGGTCTGGGAATCTCCCACAGGGTTGTACCAAGCACTGGGGGTGGGGGCATAGGGAAAGGAGGGCAGGAGAATACTCAGGGGTCACATAGGAACCTGGCAGAGGGGTCCAAAAGGACACTACCAAGGAAGCAGGCAGGTAACTGGGGCCCTCACAAAGGGGACGGAGGGACAACATTCTCAGGGAAGTAGGCAGATGGCCAGGGCTGGACAGAAGGAAGCAAGGCGGGGAAGTGGATCAGACCTTACACTCAGTAACCACTTCAATTCTCTTCTTCTGCTCGAGGATGAGGGGGGTCATGTAGCCATGACAGGGGTAGTTAGAGAGATGGAAAGGGAGTGGGAGGCAGGAGGCAGGGGCCAGATAGCAGGAAGAACAGGGGGGGACCTGGAATGCAGGAGAATGGGGGGAGCAGTGAATCTGAGCAGGAGGGGCAGGGGGAAGAGGGAGGAAACCACAAGGAGAAGGACCAGTTGGGAGGAAAGGTAAAGGAGAAGGACCAGAAGTACAAGGAGGATTCAGTAAAGGGAGCTGAGGGTTTAGGCCAGGGAGCACGACGAGCAAGGAGGAACTAAATGGAGACAGGAAGGAAGGGAGGATGAGCCAGGCTAGTTTAGCAGATGGGGAGAAGGACCAGTTCGCGAGCAGTGAGGGGTTAGCAAGGAACAGAAGGATACTCAGAGGAGGAGAGGCATAGGATTGGAGAGGGGGTGGCATGTGGCACCCAGAAAGGGGAGGAGCACGGAGCCAGCTGGGTGGGAGGGCCTCAGAAAGGATGAGGGACATGGAAGGGGAATGGAGGAAAAGGAGTGGTCAGAGTGCTCTGCTGGGGATTCTGTGTAACCCCTGCAAATGGGGGTTCCCAAAGACTTCAGGAGCTTGTTGAATGCTCCAAGCCTGAATGGTGTTTGGCTGCTTAGCATTTATCAGTGAGTGTTTTTAGAACCTCTGGTACTGTCTTTAAGAGCTGTCTGCTTGCAGACATAATTAGTTTGTATGGGGACTGTGTGTTCTTTGATTGAGTACCACTCAAGCTGCTCAATTCACCCATTTTGCAGTCACTAGAGTGCAAAGGAACCTGTCTGAAAGATGTAACTGATTGCCAGAAATCATTTACAGTAATAATAAAATTACAGTTTGTCTAACCTGCTTTTTTGCAGTCAGAACTGTCTGCCTAGTCCCTCATTCTGGTTTTGAACTGCTGAACTGGACCAATCAGTGTGGGGTAAACTAGCTCTAAAATGATGCCTTGGACGAATCAGAACTTGGGGCTCATGGTCTGGAGCCAGCCACAAGAGGATTGTATGGGCAGTGACTCTGGAGATGAAGTTGACTTGGTGCCTTTTTGGACCAACAGCAGCAGTCTATTGTGAGTGACAGCCAATCCAGTCAAGAACTGGGAGGAACTCAAAGGAAGTGCCAGTTTTTGTCTGTTGGGAGTTTCAGTTTGAGATCTGAAGGTGAAGGAAAAAGCCCTGTGCTCCTTCGGTGCGCGTTCGATTCGGGGGCGTCGGGGCCAGAGTTCGATCTGCAGCTTGTGTGGCTGCTTGTTGGGGCTGGGTCCGTCCTGTGAGGGGAGTCGGGGGGTCTCTGGGGAGTGGAGGCCGGGCTCGCCCTGTGGAGGACTGGAGAGGTTGTTGGGTTGCGCTCGGTCTGTCGGGAACTGGATCTGCTGTGTGTTCTCCTGGTTGTTGTGCAGTGGTTGCGATTGGGATGCGGGTGCGGCCTGCCTGGTATAGTGCTTTCTTTTTTTTGCCATATAAATGTGTGAGGAGTCTCTTGGAGATCAAGGGTAGCCCTGCTGACGTTGAAGGACCATGTCTTCTTTGGAGGTCGTGAGTGCTAGTTCGGGGTCGCTCCCTGTTGGGTTGCCACATTGAGTCCAGGTGGAATTACTGTACTGCTGACTGTTTGATTTTCCTTTTCTCTGTGTGAAAGGGCCCCTGCCAGCTGCCACGGTTTGGACTGGCCACTGGGGCCTGGGTACCCAGGGACAGTAACTGGTAGGGATAGGCCTGTGCACAGAGCCATAGGTAGATAGTAAAGTGATAAGCTAATTAACCTGATTTCCCCCTGTCCTTGTTATATCCCCCTAAATAAATCAGAGCTGTTTGTTTCAACAAAGTTATACTGCCTGAGGTATTTGTCATGTATAGTAATTGGTACTGTGATTGTTGCACTGTATCTTATTTTACAGGATGTCCCGGTGCCTGAACCAGCCTTTGGTGTAAGTGTATACCAGAAGGTAATTCTTGCTATATTGTGTGGGCCACTAGTGGGAAGAAAGGGGGTGCAGTGTCTCCAGAGGGCTGTGATCAAGCAAGTTTAACTATTGCAAACCCTGACCTCTGGGTGGAGGCACCATGCCATTGGATCCAGGCCCCTCAACCTGTTAGTGGCAAATCAGGCAGGGTAGTAGCCCCTGGGATAGCGCCATCTAGGGGTTACATTTTGGAGGCACCGCTGGGATTGGTGTCTCTATGGCCATATTTACAAACCACTGTTAAGGAAAAAAATAAATAAATAAATAAATGGGTACCCGACAGAGTGGCTGTGCACGGGCTGGTGGAGGGTGTACTGGGAGGAGATCGACCCCAAAATGCTATGCTTATCCTGGACATCCCCCTGGGTATCAATACGGACACTGTGCAGGGAGTACTTTCCAAGGTGGAAGGTTTACAAAATCCTGTGGTGGTGGGTCGGCACGCGCAATCTGCTCACCCACACTTTCCTGGCCCTAGTAGAGTTTAAGGATCCCATAGATAGCTCCAAAGTACCACAGACCATTACCCCAGAGGAGCCCTCACTGCTTGGAGAGTGATAACTAAGGACAGTAAAGACCCGGGGGAATGAGCTCCCACCACTATCTGAAACTTTTGAGGAGAATTTGCTAAATGGTTGCTGGAGAAGGAAAACTGTGGAGGACTTGAAGAAACTATTCTTGCGCCACCTGGGGTGTTCTCTCCCAACACCCTCTCCTGCTCCAGTACCCGTAATGGTGGCTGAACCAATGCAGACTCTATTTCTGCACCTGCCATTAGTCACGACTCTTACCAAGGTTGAGGATCTTCTCTGGCACCCTCCCACTCCCCTGGGAGGAGATGACTGGGAGACCTGGATAGACTATGTTGCCCCCAGTGCTAGAATGGCAATGCTCGGGAAGCAGCGAAGAGGGTTAGTGAGAGCCTCCGAGGTCCTGCCCTGGCTACCATCCGTGCTGGACGGGCCAGTAACCCTGAGCGACTACTGCACGTTTCTATCTTGAGGCCTTGGAGAATGTGTATGGGAGCTCAGATTCTGATGAGGACCTATGGTGAGAGTAAGAAATGCACAACAGTACCAAGGGAGTTGTTGTCTGTATGTCTCTCGGCTGGAAAAATTGTTGCAAGAATGCCTCAGAAAGGGTAGTTTGCCAGCGATTGAACTGACCCAACCAGACTGGACAGAATCATCAAGTCTGCCCCTCTCAGAACTGCTGTTAAGCTTCAGTTACGCCTGGCAAATCGACTGAACCCCCCCTCCCATGATGAGTTAATGAGAAATTCGAGGAGTTGAGAAAAGGCGACCTCGGGAGGGATCTGCACCAAAGCTGTGGCTATGACCCGAGTGACTGAGGGTGGCCCATCAAGTGAAGTTCAGGGCAGAGGTTGGCAGTCAATGAGTGCTCTGATAAGGAAAAGATATGCCACAATAAGTGAACTGTTGGAGAGATCCGGATTCAAAACAGTCCCTTTAAAGGCCACGCCTGCAAGCACGTATGGCCCCGACCTATATCCGAACAGTATTCGCTATGGGTGGGGGATACCCACCATGTATCTCTGCTGATAACAGTTCGAACTCGTCTTTGACCATGGAAGTGGAGAAACTGACGAGATGTCTCCAAATGCTTATCACGCGCAGACAGAGATGGCACCAAGGTTTCCAGTTAGTAATACCCCGCCCTGGCTCCCAGTGTGGCACCTCGCCAGCTCAAACTCCAAAAAGTATGTTTTGCTATAATTGTGGGAAGGATGGGCACATAGAAGAGGAATGCCAATCCCCAAAAGACACTGACAAAGTTGCATATAGGCTAAAGGAGAGCTTGGAGAACAAATCAGTGGTTAAGAGGTGCACCAAATGATCCCAGTGGTGGGCACCAAAAATGTCAATTCATGCCCTTTGTGGCAGTAGTCTGCCCAGGCCCCACTACCGCCTCCAGACTGGTCTGAGAATAGTGGGTCCCTCCCTGAGACCACTGTAAAGGTAAATGGAGTGTCTACAAGAGTTGTATTAGACAGTGGCTCCCAAGTGACAATTATGTTTCAAGATTGGTATCAGAAGCATTTGTCAGGACGTACCTTACAACCAGCAGGACTGCATCGTATGGGGTTAAGTGAGAAGGCCTACTCTTCTGGGTATATCCAATTTGGCTGTCTTTCCCCACCTCCGGTGGCTGGAGTGGCTGAACAAGTAGAGACCTTAGCCTTAGTGTGTCCCCCACTGACTGTATGATGGTGTCCCTTTGTTGATTGGAACAAATGCTCATAGTGTCTGTGAAGGCTGAAGCATCTGTGTTATGAAAAACAGGGTCAAAGACTAGTAGAGCTTTAAGAGTTCCGCTTTAATTAAGAAGGCCTATGAGGCACAGAGAGATGCGAAAATATAGAACCAGAGGAACCGGTCGGAATTGTATGGAAGAAGGATCCTGAGTCTCTGATCCTGGCACCAAATGCCCAGTGTACCTTACAGGAGAGGTCCGTATCAGAAAGGATGTTAAGAATAAAATATTAATGTTGGATGCACCAGGCGATGGAAAATTGCCAGAGGGACTGCTGGTCAAGCCTAGTATTTTGCCCGCTAGAGCCCATGCTTATGCCAGAAGGGTAATGGTCCAAGTTCATAATGTGTCTGAAAGAGACATTCGAGTAAATAGAGGTTGCATCCTGGCTAATGTGCATTGTGCAGACACTGCAGTGCTACCCAGCAGCAAGAGTTCAAGGAAGAATGACAGAGTAACGCCTGACTTGTTTGATTTCGCATCTCCCGCTGCCAGCTGAATGGAAAGTGAGGATCAGTGAGAAGCTTGCCCAGAGAGACCAGGTGTTTCTTTAAAGGAATGGGACGTAGGATGCGGTGCAAGGAGCTGAGCACAATATCCGCTGCATGACGAAAGACCATTTCGTGAGAGGTCTCGACGCCTGGCACCTGCTGATATAGATGATGTGAGTACGGCATCTGCAAGAGATGTTAGCGGCTGGTGTAATACAAGAATCCAGAAGCCCTTATGCTTCCCCCATTGTGGTAGTGAGGAAAAGAATGGGACAGTAAGGATGTGCGTGGATTATCGCATCTTAAACCGCGGACTATCTCCTGATCAGTACACAATGCCCCGCATTCAGGATGTTTTGACTGCCTAAACGGGAGCAGGTGGTTCTCTGTGCTGGATCCGCAGTGGGTACTACTAGATCCCGATGGCCCCAGAGGACCGTGGAGAAGACAGCCTTTATCTGTCCGCTTGGCTTTATGAATTCATGAGGATGCCTCAGTGATTTCAGGTGCCCCAGCCACTTTTCAACGATTGATGGAGCGTGCAGTGGGGACATGAACTTACTAGAGTGCCTGGTATACCTAGATGATGTTATTGTGTTTGGCAGCTCACTGGAGGAACATGAGAGCAGATTATTTAAGGTATTGGATCGACTGGAGGACTTTGGCCTTAAACTGTCCATTGATAAGTGTCAATTTTTCAAACATCAGTAAAGTATGTGGGACACATAGTATCCACCGAGGGAATAGAGACCACCCAAGTAAAGTTGAGGCCTTGACCACCTGGCCACAGCCCAAAAATCTAAAAGAACTGCAAAGATTCCTGGGTCTGTGGTTATTATCGGTGCTTTCATCAAGGACTATTCAAGAGTGATCCGCTTTACTTAACCTTACTCAAGGGTATCCTCAACCCACAAAATACCAAAAGTCAGCGTCCCTCAAGACTGAAAGAGTATTTTCATCCGAGTGAAGTATTTGGGGCCCACTGACCTTGATTGTGAGACTGCTTTTTCATGAGATCATATATCAACTTACCCATGCTCCAGTGCTGGCCTATGCCGATCCAAGAAAACCTCACGTCCCTGCACACTGGATGCTAGCTTGCAAGGGTTGGGGCTGTGTTGTACCAAGAGCACGAGAATGGCCTGAGACCAGTGGCCTTTGCCAGTAAGCTTGACCCCATCCGAAAAGAACTATCCTGTACATAAGTTAGAGTTCCTAGCTTTGAAGTGGGCTATTGTTGACCAATTCCATGAGTACTTGTATGGGGCTAAAATACTAGCAAAACTGACAATAATCCTTTGACCTATGTGCAGACCTCCTCTAAGGTTGATGCCACTGGCCACAGGTGGCTTTCTGCATTATCTACATATGACTATGCTCTCGAATACGGAAGCAGGTCTGGAACCACATAGATGCTGATGCTCTCTCCCGAGGCCTGTTCCCCAGAATGATTGGGTCCGATTGGCAGAACCTGACATTCGGCACTCTGCCGGAAGTTTGACAGGGAGGAACAATGTCCACGGACGCAGTGGACTGCATGGTGGATTGCTTGGGACCCTCTGAGAATTGCATACCTGCTGCTTATTGCCACTTTTCTGCAATAGACATTGGTGCACTGCCTCAGCTGGACAATGACAGTATTCGTGCGGCTCAATTCTCTGGCGATCCTAAGGATCAAATCAGCTTTGAAGCCCTCTATGCAGGAAAAGATGTGTCCAAATTACGCCCACTGATTTGAGAACTGCACTGTTATACAAAGAAGGTCCTAAGTTGAAACTGATCAATAAACTGTTATATAGAGAAACAGTAGACAGAGGGGACAAGTAGACAAACAACAACTGGGTGCTCACTGCCTTCGAGACTCAGTATTGAGGTCCTTGCACAACCACATGGGGCACCTTGGTATAGACAGAACACTTGACTTGGTGAGATCCAGATTCTATTGGCCTAAGATGGGGCTGATGTGGAGCAACACATACGAATCCTAGTAGTCGCTGCTTACAGAGTGAAAGCTTTTGCCCCAGAGGGCTGCCCCCTTGTTAACATAACCACCAGTGCACCCATGGAGCTGGTCTGTATTGATTTTCTGAGTTTGGAGTCAGATCAAAGAAATATCAGTACATGTGCTGGTGGTCACTGACCATTTCACGAGATATGCCCAAGCTTTCCCACCAAAGACCAGAAAGCATCCACTGTAGCCAAAGTACCGGAGAAAACTTTTTGTTCACTATGGGGCTCCCACAAAGAATCCATTCTGATCGAGGGAGAGACTTTGAGAGTCGTCTGATCAAAGAGATGCTTTCTCTGTGGGGAGTGAGAAAGTCCAGAACCACTTCACTACTCCCCAGGGGACCTACAGCCTGAACGTTTCAACCGTGACTTTGCTAGATATGCTAGGCACCCTGCACCCAAAGGACAAGCCTAGATGGAGCCAACAAATTAGCACCCTGGTACATGCTTATAACTGCACCAAAAGTGATGCCACTGGTTCTCCCCCACCGCCTGATGTTTGGAAGAGAAGCTCGACTACCGGTAGATGTGTGTTTTGGGGGTCTCTCTCGATGGGGTTCAAGCTGACAACTATTTACAGTATGTGCAAAAGTTAAAGGCCCAGCTAACTCATGCGTACCAACTGGCTCAAACCATGGCTGCCAAAAGAAATTCAAGCCAACAAAGAAAGGTATGATAAAAGTGAAAGCACAGGAACTCCAGGAGGGAGATCGGGTATTGCTAAGAAATCTGGGACTGCATGGCAAACACAAGATTGTTGACAGATGGCACCATCTCCCTCACATTGTAGTGGGCAAACTAGATGATCTGCCAGTGTACAAAGTAAGGCCTGAGAACAATTCAAAAGATGTAAAAACAATGCATAGAAATCATTTACTACCCATTGGACAAATCCTGATTGAGTCTGAGCTCCCCAGAAGATGCCCCCTCTGACCAGTGACTAGAGCTGCTGCTAAGAAAAGATCAAGGAAGTCTGCACCTACAGAAGCAGAGTTAAAGTGTTCCCCTGCACAAGTCCCAGTTGAGCATGACTGTCAGTCCATATCAGAAGAAAGTGAGAGTGACTTTGAATACTATCCTTCTACGAACTGAGTCAATTGTTTCGGGCAATCCCCAGTCAATACTGGAGACAAAGCTGGGCCTCTGGACTGTTCATGCCCTCAGCTTCATCCCTGGAGCCAATGCTCCCAGAAAGTGAAGTGCAAAGCATCAGATCAGATGAAATGGAATCATTGTGCATGGTTGAACTGTTTGAGTCAGGGAGGAAAATGATAGATTGGGGCAGACTGGTGATACACCCGAACAAGAAGAGTATTTTGAGTGCCCTGACAGTCCACTGCCAGTGTCTGAAAGCCTCCATGCGCAGCCAAATGTTGTGGACTCAGAAACTGTAACTCCTGGAGCTGAAAGTGCCCCATGTTTCTAGCCTCTCTACCCCATGGAGACTCCCCTGACAAGTAGAACAATGCTGAAAATGAGGCTCAGAGTGCAGAGACTGCAACAGCTCCCCCAGAAAGACTGGTCGAGCTGTAAAGCCTGTGGTGCACCTCAGTTATGATTCCTGGGCCGCCAGTGGACCTGCCTCTCAATGTTGTCCATAAAGGAGTGTATGTGTCCCGAGCTCATTGCCCAAACTGAGCTGCTAGTGCTAACTCCGTTACTTGTGTTGCCTCTAGTATGGTGCCCCTTGCTCCGCCCAGCCCCAAGGTAACTGATAGGGAAGGGTCCTCTCTTCAGGTTTCATGTACAAGAGGTAATAACTTGAGTTATGGTACAATGTGTGTGTTATACTGTGTAAAGAGTGACGTACTGCAATGTTTTGTGAAATGGTCTTGGTAAATGATGTATTGACTGATGATTACATGTGTGAGCCTAATGCAAATGTATATGGTTGCAGTTGAAACTTATGGGTACTTGCTTGACGCGGACGCCAAGCTTTTCCCAGGCCAGGAAGGGTAACCCCCTGCAAATGGGGGTTCCAAAGACTTCCAGGAGCTTGTTGAATGCTCCAAGCCTGAATGGTGTTTGGCGTTTAGCCATTTATCAGTGAGTGTTTTAGAACCTCTGGTACTGTCTCTTTAAGAGCTGTCTGCTTGCAGACATAATTAGTTTGTATGGGGGACTGTGTGTTTTTGATTGAGTACCACTCAAGCTGCTGCCAATTCACCCCATTTTTGCAGTCACTAGAGTGCAAAGGGAACCTGTCTGAAAGATGTAACTGATTGCCAGAAATCATTTACAGTAATAATAAAATTACAGTTTGTCTAACCTGCTTTTGCAGTCAGAACTGTCTGCCTAGTTCCCCATTCTGGTTTTGAACTGCTGAACTGGACCAATCAGTGTGGGGTAAACTAGCTCTAAATGATGCCTTGGACGAATCAGAACTTGGGGCTCATGGTCTGAGCCAGCCACAAGAGGATTGTATGGGCAGTGACTCTGGGAGATGTAGTTTAGACTTCGGTGCCTTTTTGGACCAACAGCAGCAGTCTATTGTGAGTGACAGCCAATCCAGTCAAGAACTGGGAGGAACTCAAAGGAAGTGCCCGGTTTTTGTCTGTTGGGAGTTTCAGTTTGAGATCTGAAGGTGAAGGGGAAAGAAGCCCTGTGCTCCTTCGGTGCGCGGTTTCGGTCGGGGGACGTGTGCGGGGCCCGGAGTTCCGGTCTGCAGCTTGTGTGGCTGCTTGTTGGGGCTGGGTCCGTCCTGTGAGGGGAGTCGGGGGGTCTCTGGGGAGTGGAGGCCGGGCTCGCCCTGTGGAGGACTGGAGAGGTTGTTGGGTTGCGCCGGTTCTGTCGGGAACTGGATCTGCTGTGTGTTCTCCTGGTTGTTGTGCAGTGGTTGCGATTGGGATGCGGGAAAGTGCCTGCCTGGTATTAGTGCTTTTTTTTTGCCATATAAATGTGAGGAGTCTCTGGAGATCAAGGGTAGCCCTGCTGACGCTTGAAGGACCATGTCTTTGGAGGTCGTGAGTGCTAGTTCGGGTCGCCTCCTGTTGGGTTGCCACTGAGTCCAGGTGGAATTACTGTACTGCTGACTGTTTGATTTTCCTTTCTCTGAGTGAAAGGGCCCCTGCCAGCTGCCACGGTTTGACTGGCCACTGGGGCCTGGGTACCCAGGACAGTAACTGGTAGGGATAGGCTCTGTGCACAGAGCCATAGGTAGATAGTAAAGTGATAAGCTAATTAACCTGATTTCCTGTCCTTGTTATATCCCCTAAATAAATCAGAGCTGTTTGTTTCAACAAAGTTATACTGCCTGAGGTATTTGTCTATGTTAAAGTACTGTACTGTGATTGTTGCACTGTATCTTATTTTACAGGATGTCCCGGTGCCTGAACCAGCCTGTGGGGTAAGTGTATACTGTGAAGGTAATTCTGCTATATTGTGTGGGCCACTAGTGGGAAGAAAGGGGGGTTGCAGTGTCCCAGAGGGCTGTGACCAAGTAAGTTTAACTATTGCAAACCCTGACCTCTGGGTGGAGGCACCCGCCATTGGATCCAGGCCCCTCAACCTGTTAGTGGCAAATCAGGCAGGGGTAGTAGCCCCTGGGATAGCGCCATCTAGGGGTTACACTATGATCAGGGGTATCAAATGGGATAGGGAGGGAGAAGCCTGGCCAGTTAGAACAAGATGCTTCCCTGGACTAACGGTGCACAGGGCTAAGCACGAGGTATATCAGCTGGCAAGGATTGTGGGGGTTCCCAGACATACTGGTCCACCTGGGTACAAATGACATTGAGGGAAATAGCGAGCTAGAGATACAGGCAAGATTCAGGGAGCTCGCCAGGGTCTGTCATGACATAGGATGCACAGTTTCCTTCTCAGAAATCCTGCCAGTGCCAAGAGCTACTGGGGAACACAAAAGGAAAATTAGGGAGATAAACCAGTGGCTCAGGGAGTGGTGTGAGGCCAGAGGGTATGGGTTGATGGGGGATTGGGGGGAGACCTGGGAGGATAAGGAGCTGTATGCTAGAGATAGACTACATCTCAATTTGGAGGGGAGGGGAATCCTTAAGTTGAAAATAGAGGGGTTCATTGGTGAAAAGTGGGGTTTAAACTTGTGAAGGGGGGTGGGATGGGAGAAAAGGCTGTCAAGGGGGTGCCGATAAAGGAGGGACTCTGTCTCCACCCCTGGGGACCAGGAGGATTGCAGGAAAAGGCCAACTGGCAAAGTGCAGACCAGGGGAAAACAGAACTCATGGGAACATGAGCAGGGAAATGGAACTCATAGGGAAAGGTGGAAGGTAGTCCTGCTAAATGCCAGGAGCTTGGGCAATAAAATGCCTGAGCTCCAGGCGATGCCAACTGAGGGAGCAGTGGATGTGGCAGCGGTCACTGAGACTTGGGCCACTGCAAGCCATGACTGGGACCTGAACCTGGAGGGATACACTATGTTCAGGAAGGACAGGGGGGAGGGAAGGGGAGGAGGGGTAGCAATGATAGTCAAAAACTGCATTGGCATAGGGGGAGTCGAGGAGGCGGAGGGAACCATGGAGGCGATTTGGGTCACCTTGATAACAAGCGGGGCAAGAGAGTAAAAATAGGAGTGGTGTATAGACCCCCTGCCCTGGCGGAGGAGCTGGAGGACAGTCTGGTGGCAGATGTTAGGAGACACTGCAGACTGGGCTGAGGAACGGTGGTGGTGTTGGGGGACTTAAACATGCCAGGAACAGACTGGGAGACTATGACATCCTCTGTGACCAGGGAACAGAGGCTGTTGGATGTCTTTCAAGACGCGTTCCTAACTCAGCAGGTGAGGGAACCGACCAGGGAGGCACGGGTACTGGATGTGGTCCTGGCAGACAGTGACCAGATTGGGGGCCTGGAGGTAAGGGACCCATTGGCGGGGAGTGACCATGCCACGGTCTGGTTCTGCCTGGACCTAGGAGGGGTAGAAGACTGCACAAAGACGGAAGTAACCGACTTCAGGGGTGCGGATTTTAAGGAAATGGGAAGGATCCTTAAGGAGCATTTGGATGGGATTGGGTCAGACATGGACGCTGATAGTAGGTGGGAAATCATCAGGAGAGGGGTGCAGGATGCTACCAGCACCTGTGCAAGAGTAAGACGAAAATGCGGTAGGGCCCAAAAACCCTGTTGGTGGACCAGGGAGGTCCAGGAGGTGGTGCGGGGAAAGAAAGCAGCCTATAAGCAATTCAAGTGCTCAAGGAGTGAAAGGGATCGAGGGGAGTACGAGCTGATGGCTAGAAGGGCCACTAGAGTGGTGAGGGCGGCTAAGGCAAGGAAGGAGCAGAATCTGGCCAGGGAAATTAGGAGAGGGAACAAGGGGTTCTTTAGATACATTGGGGAAAAACGAAGGTGAAGGGGCAGATTAGCAGGATTAAATCAGGGGAGGATGGGCACAAGACCCGGGAGCAGGCTGAGGTACTAAATGAGTACTTCACTCAGTTTTCACCAGGGAAAATGGGTGCTGCATCATACATGGGAGGTGACAGAGATACTGAGGAGGGGGGACCCCACCGAACGGGCAGGTCTGGGAAGAGGGGAGGTATCACTGGCAGGTGGGGAAGGGCTAAGCAGGGAGAAGGGGTACCAGAAGTGAAATCACAGCTGAGAGAGTGAGGGAAGCCCTCAGGCCCCTTAAGACGGAGAAAGCACCGGGCCGGATAAATTACATCCCAGAGTGCTGAAAGAACTTGCAGATGTCCTGGCAAAACCCTGGCAGAGCTTTTCACCATCTCTCTGAGGACAGGGTGGGTGCCCCAAGACTGGAAGGTAGCATATAGTGCCTATCCACAAGGGGGGATCACGGGAGGTGGCAGGGAACTACAGGCCTGTCAGCCTGACCTCAGTGGTGGGCAAGGTGATGGAGGGCATTGTCAAGGAGAGGCTAGGGGGGACCTGGATAAGTCAGGGTGCCTGGACGATAGACAGCATGGATTCATCCCGGGGAAATCGTGTCAGACAAACCTGGTGGAGTTCTATGACTGGGTGACAAGTGCCTTGGACCTGGGTAGACCAGTGGATGTCCTCTTCTGGACTTCAGCAAGGCATTTGACTCTGTTCCTCACGTGGGCCTGTTGGATAAGCTGGGAGAAATGGGGTGGGGAACCAGATGATCAGATGGATAGGCAATTGGCTCCAGGACCGACCCAGAGGGTCGAAGTTGGGGGATAGTCTCATCCCCAAAGAGGGTCATTAGTGGGTCCCACAGGGATCAGTCCTGGGCCCCTTCTGTTCAACGCCACGTATCTGACATAAAGACAGGAATCAGGAGTGAGATGAGTCTCTTTGCAGATGACTCAAACTGGGGCGGTGGTGGATGGGGAGGAGGGAGGGTGGCCCTCACAGGGGACCTGAGGCTCTGGAAAGATGGTCTAGAAAGTGGAAGCTGAGGTTCAATGCAGGGAAATGCAAGGTACTCCACCTGGGGGCCAGAAACCCAGGTCAAGTGTACACCCTGGGTGGGGAAATGCTACAAGTCTCGATGGCTGAGAGGGACCTGGCGGTGGTGGTGGATGTCAAGATGAACAACTCAGAGACTTGTAGGAGGGCAGCAGCCAAGGCCAACAGGATGCTGGGATGCATCGCTAGGGGGATCACCTCCAGAAGGAGGGAAGTGATACTCCCTCTGTATAACTGCTTGGTGAGGCCGCACCTTGAGTACTGCGTGCAGTTTTGGAGGCCACACTTAAGCGGGACATTAACCTCCTGAGAGGGTCCAGAGGAGGGCAACCAAAATGATTTGGGGCTTGGGGACAGGACCTATGAGGAGAGGCTCAAAGAGCTAAATATGTACACATTGGAAGAGAGAAGGGACCTGGGGACATGATAGAGGTCTTTAGGTACATGAAGAGGGTAAATAGGGAGGAACAGTCAGGGTGCTTAAGGAAGGAGGAGGGGCCACTAGAGGGCATGGCTGGAAGCTGGAGGGGAAGATTCAGGGAGAAAGAGGAGGTGCTACTCACTGAGAGGGTGGTGGAGCCATGGAATGCACTGCCTAGGGGGCTGGTGGAGGCAGAGACAGTGGAGGGTTCAAGAGGGGTGGGACAGGTACAGGGGAAGGGTTCTGGAAGCAAAATCCAATGCAGCAAGAATATCCGGAACTGGGAAGGGAGAAGCCAGAGAAGGCGAGGGGGACAGCAAGGTCAGCACCCAGGTTGGGGACTGACCAAACGAGAAGACACGAAAGACCGTTAGGCCTATTCTGCTGGCATTTTAGTATGTTAGTAAAGGGAAGCAGCAGAACTTGAGAACCAACCGAGGGATAAGGAGAAGCTATATAAAAAAGATCTGAACAAACTTCAAAATAAAGCCTTACTTTATGAAATAATGATCCTAAGAATAAAACTTAACACCTTGGCCAACAGAAAGGCTGAACTCCAAATCCAAAGACTGCAGCAAAATACTGGGTGGGGGACAAGCTCCTGGTGTACAGGCTTAAAAAACATCAGGCCAAGAGGCACATTGCACTGTTACAGGATAGTAAGGGGAGTAAACAATCTAAGCCAGACCTAATAAACAAAGCCATGTCAGAATTTTATGATTCTCTTTATAGTTACCACATAGTGTGGGATGAACTGAAGTTTGGCCCCTTTATGTCAGGCCTTCGTCTCCAAACACTAACCCAAAGAGAGCAGAGAACTGGATACTCCTATCACTGAACAGGAGCTTAAAACCACCATAAGTAGCATAGCCCCTCACAAAGCGTTGGGGGGGGGGTGGTTATTAGGCTGATTTTTACAAAGTTATAACAGAGAAAGCAGCCCCACCTCTGAAACAAATGCTAAGTGAAGCACTACAGAAAGAACAACTGCCCCACACCCTAACAGAGGCCATTATAACGGTCCTTCCAAAATATGGGAAGGACCCCACTCTTCAGGCGAGTCATAGGCCAATATCTTTAATTAATGCAGACACAAAAATTTTGGCAAAGGTGCTACTGACCTGCCTGGAGAAGGCCCTTCCCCTCTTAATCCATCCCTCCCAGGTGGGTTTTGTTAAAGGGAGAAATAGTGTAGACCTCTTAAGAACCCTAGAATCTTTAATACAAAATGCAGACTCCCTCCCTACCCCAGCAGCAGCCATCTCAGTTGATTTCAAGAAGACCTTTTCTCCATGTTATACTTCAGCACTGTGCCTTTGGCACCATGTTTAGGAGATGGATTAAAACTCTATACAACCAACCCACAGCTAGAATACTAATGAACAATACCATCTCCGAGCCCTTCACCCTCCATAGAGGCGCTAGGCAAGGATGCCCCCTGCCCCTGATGCTTTTTGTACTGGCCATTGAAGTTCTAGCAAGTGACATCAGGGAACATCCAGGGATAAAAGGTACGGTGATGGGAAGGAACTAATTTCATTCACTATTGCATGCAGATGACTGCCTCATACTAACAAATGATTTTCAGACAAGTGCCCTACATATTGTAGAGTTACTACAGTCATTTGCAAACATTTCAGGGCTCCACATCAACAGGGGCAAGCCAGAGGTTCTCCCTGTTAATGAATTAATGACTTCAAATATGGCAACCCAACAGGGCCTAGCATGGGCAAAGGGGGGCATAAAATATTTAGGGATCAGGGTCCAATCAAAGGTTCAAATGCCGGTGGAGAAAAACATCATACCTCTCATTCATACTGTAGAGACTGAGACACAGAGATGGAAACGCCTGAATCTTTCCATGCCTGGCGAAACAGCTGCCATCAAAATGATGCTAGCCCCAACATTATTCTACCTTTTATCCCACTTGGCAGTAGAGATAAACAAAAAATGGTTTCAAAAGCTGGACTTTCTGGTGGGGAGCTTCTTATGGGAGCACAAACCCCCAAGATACAGCAGGACTAAATTAAGAGCTCCTTGGAACAAAGGGGGCTGGTGCCTATCACACTTCCAACACTATGCATATGCCTTTCTGGTGGCCAGAACGTGTAAGATGCTCCAGAATGAGGGATGTAGCCAACCTATGTAGGTGGACGTGGAGAGAGAGGCATTACAGGGGTTGGATCTTACAGGACATCTGGGCCAGCCCCTTTCTCCCCAGTTCAAGTACTGGCTCACGATAAAAGTGGCCCACAATGCCTGGTAGCAGCTAGATATGATTATCAATTTATGCACAAACTCAGGAAAATATTCATACTGCTGGCATAACTCAATGTGGACAATTCGCAGTAAAACACTTCAGTGGGAGACCTGTAGGGAACATCACATTCATAGACCGCAGGACATCCTTCTAGAGGATGAGCTGCCAATGGACAGCTTCTCCTCACTCCAGGATAAATATCAGATAGAAAAGGGGGATTTCTGGAAATACCTCCAGTTAAGACACCTATATCACAGTTGGAAGGGTAAAGGGCACAGTCAGCTAAAACCAAATGGCAGGCTATGCTTGGTTCCTCTATATCAGATAAAGACTTGGACTCATGCTGGACCACTGCTCGGAAGGCATGTAGGGACCCGCACAGCTTCCTAATCCAGAATAAAATACAACATCTATAGCATTGCACGCCAGTGCAACTCAGGCAGATGAGGTTATTAAATGATGATAGATGTTGGAGGTGTGGAGATGAAGGTGCTGATTTATTACATGTACTATGGAAATGTACCCCCATCCGCCCATTCTGGAGAAAGGTAATCACTCAGTGCTCCAAGATTCTCAGATCTCAGCTACTGTGTGCTCCAATCTTCTGGATTCTTGGAAATCCCCTGGCCATTTCCCACCTTAAGACTCAGCAGGCACTCTGGATAGTGCAAGCATCAGTGGAGGCAAAGAGACTTATCCTACAAAGGTGGCACACTACAGAGACCCCATCACTCAAGGAGTGGCTCTCAGCCATGGAGAAACTTGCAACATACTCTAGAATGACTCATGTTGCTACTCACTCCCTCAAGGCCTATCTGCTCAGATGGTCCCTGTTTATACACTATCTACAAGGGCAAGTAGGCAACACAGGGACCCCCACAGAGCAAAGATCTGCTGAAACCCCCATGATGGGCCTAAAAACCAAAATAACAGCAAAGCCTCATTTTGTTAACCCCGCAGGTTGAACCCCGGGTCTGAATAAGTAAAAAGTGACCCCCCCTTCCCCCAGCCAAGTATGCTCTCCTAGTGGCCTCACAGGCCAGCTTCCTCCCCACATGCTGCCCAACCTCCATACTGTATCCTATAGTGTGAATTTATTAATCTACCTTGATACCCTGATTAATTAGTACCTATGTGCACAGCTACTACTTTAAATGTATGTAATCATGAACAATGTGTAGGGCCAGTTGATGAAAGTAACACCTGTAACTGTATGTAGTACTGATACTATGCCCCACTGTACGACCAAATGCCGAATGTATGCCTCTATATAACACAGCTAAAAGAACAAAACAACTATGTAAAGTGACTGCCTTGACTCTCAGATGCACTGTTCTCTGTATAACCAGAAATTACCTGTGTGTTCATATTCATACAACTGTAATTCCATTCTGACCACAGACTAAGTTGTATTGCTCAAAGTTTTGCATATGATTTTTCATGGGTGTTCTACTGTAACAATTGGAAAATTCAATAAAAAGATTAACTGTAAAAAAAAAAAAAAAAGTGGTCATCCTGTTTACATACAAATGTGTTCACAATAACGATGTAAGGCTGAGAATTATGGAAAAAATATTAAATATAAGCTGAATCAGTCACCAGCAGTGAGTTTCCATTCAAGCAAACTGAACCAGGGCATACAAACATCAAGCTGCAATGAAGCAGGAACAGGTTTCTATACAGCTATGTATACGGGCCTTCGGTGTGATCACTTATCAGAAGTTAAACAAGTCTACTAATATATTCCTCTCTACTGCGAGGAGCAAATAAAGAATGGTAAACCTGGGAGACTCATCATTACCCATTGGGGACTCTAACTCAGAGATTCAGTAATGAATGGCAAAACTCTCTGGTGGGCTTCTAACATGAAACCCAGGCTGAGCATCTCGCTACCCCCAGTTCTTTCATCAAAAAGAGTAAATTACGGTACCAGTGCTGTCAGTTATGGTCTAAGCATTACATGATACTCTGTCAGGCATTGATCTTACACCCCTGCACAATACTTCCACCCTCAGGTGGGCATTAAAGCATGAACCCGTTTCCTTTTTCCATAGGACTTTAATGTGGCAAGATTGGCACCTAGCACTCTATACCAGGTCACTGCCTCTCTCAGCCCCTGGGTGATTACCTCCTAAACACAGTCTTTATACAAGCAGCTTGCTGGACAGACAAACCTGTAGGCCAGGCTCGACTTTATAACATTCACTCCACAGTTCCCTGCTTGGAACCTCAGCTGGCTCAACTTATATTCAGAATCTGAACTTCGGTACTAGTGGTGAGTACTTATACCTTAATCTCCTCCTGGTCCCAAGTACTAAACTATAGCCACTGATCCTCCAATGTCTCTAAATCAGGAATGGACACACGGTGAAGCTATCCAGATTAACCTCTTGAGGGGGAACCTCCAACAGACCCCTCACACTCCTCCCAGTGTCATCTTCCATGTTTTGTGCAGGTCAGCTTCCTGGGGATGGGAACTGGTGGGAGACTTCTGCCATACCCTAAACTCAGGGCCCATTTTTGCAACCCTGAGCCTGACAGGTTCACCAACACATCTCAGCTAGAGCCCTGGGCAGGGTCAAACCCCGGAGGGATCTTCAAAGATAATTCTCCTCCTCTCTTGACTCTCTGGAACCTCAAACCTAGAAACTATTTTTTCCAGGCTTCTCTATATTTCCCAGGGCCATTACAAACCTTGCTTGGTCCTAGCAACCCATTCCTTTAGGATCCCTGAGTGGGATATTCAGAAGGGTTACGCCCCAGCACGATATTCAAAAGGGGAATGTGCCTGGCACAATCCCGATGCACCGGAGCGCATCAGTAATGTATGCGGCTCAAGTGGGGGGGTGCCCATGCATACTCCACACATCCCGATATTCAGCCCACGATGTGCTGAGCCCATGCAGGCGCAACCCCCTACTTGTGCTGCACACAGGTGAGCCAAAAAAAAAAAAAAAGAGCAATAGCTGGCCACCCACAGGTGAGCTGCCGTTTTGCAGGGCGCAACATGGCAGCTGTGGGTGGCCACCCGAGCTCCAGCGGCACCTGCGTGGTAGCAACCCACCATGCCCAATTGCAGGCATATGTAGTAATAGGAGAACGTCCCATATCCCTGATGATCCAGTGGACCGCTTGCAGCCCGATCACGGGCAGGAGTACTTTGATATAAACCCTCTCATATTCCTGGTGGTCAGTGGACTGCTACGCAGCTCAATCAGCTGGCAGGAGTACATTAATATAATCCTTCCCATTTCCTGGTTCAGTGTATTATTCGGGAGTCAGGTGTCGTTAAATATGGACAACTATTCTCGGGTCCAGTGGTTTCACTCACTCACGAGCCCCCACCTTCTTCTGGCAGGGCTGGCTCTTACCCCTAGCTGCTCGCCCGGTGACTGACTTATATTGCATGCCCGTTGTCCACAGTTTGGGCCAGTGGGCATGTTGCATCGGATTTCTACACAGACCAGATATGTGAATGGATCCATTCGCATTTCTGGACTGTGTAGTACGGTATGAACATACAGCCCTACGGTACGGAGTCAGTCGGCGGGCGGCGGGGCGGCTGGCGGGTGGGGAGCTGCTGCCCGTCGCTGCCGGGTGGGGGAGCAGGGTGGTGGGGCTCAGCAGGCGGGTGGGGAGGAGAGTACCGCTGGACCACCAGGGATGGATTGGATTGTCATATATTATTACTGACGCCCGCGATCGGGCTATGAGCTTTCCACTGGACCACCAGGGATATGGGAGGGTTTTTAATAATGTACTTCTGCCCGCGATTGGGCTGCGAGTGGTCCACTGGACCACCAGGGATATGGGAGGGTTTTCATTAATACTTCTGCCCACGGTCAGGCTGCGAGCTATCCACTGGACCACCAGGGATATAAGATGTTCATTTGCAATCCCTATGCCTGTGATCAGGCAGTGAAGCACTTTGCCACTTGTGCAGGGGGCGTCGTTCCCCGACGGCTGCAGCCTGGCAGGGCGCCAGGCGCAAGTCACTGGGGATCAGCACACCTGCATGCAAATGAGGCCATAATGACATGCAGATGGCCCCATTTGCGCCTTGCATGCATTATGGCCCCATTTGCATGTGCACTTTTGAATATCGTGGTTGATGCACTATAGCGCAACGGCACTTGCGCTAGCACATCCCCCTGCTCCACTCTGGCCACTTGCACTGGTTCAGTGCCACTGCACCATGCGCACTGCGGGTGGCCAAGGAGTGATATTCAACGATGCTGTGCCATGGCGCAGTTCTATTGAATATCACCCTGTTAATGCCCAGGCGCATCCCAGTTGCACTGTGCCCAGGCTTGCGCCACAGCCTGGCACAGTCTGAATATCCCGCTCCCTGTGTTTTATTATGTGTACATGCAAAGAAGCACACAATAACTAAACTTCTAGTTCCCAACATGTTGTGACCCTCCTGGCCACTTTCTCAGTGTCGAAAATGTTACCACACTTAGTGTTTAGTGCATTCACAAACACAGCTGTGATTTAATAATGTGTGATGTACCTCTGGGATGAGAGAATCTTACATGACTGTCTGTGCCAGTTTTGAAATCTGAGTTCCCTTTGGCACCAGGCCTTGAGCCAGAGGGAACAGAAGTTCCAAAATTGGCACAGAGGGCTATGTTTCTCTCAGTCAAGAGATACAGCAAATATAAGCAACTTACAACTGTGTTTTCAATTGCACTAAAACCTAAGCATGACATTTTCTGTCCTGAAAAACTGATCTGGAGGGTCATGAAAATACAGCTAAAGGCATTATGCAGCTAGAGGCATTGATACTGTGTGTTTTCTTGTATCTACACATAATAAAATTTGAAACATAACTTGAACCCAGTTGTTGAGTGGGTCTTTACTCAAATTGTTGTGTGTTTTCAGGTCAATTTGGAATAAACTCCTTGCATTGTGTTTTATTTTCACAGGAATGAGGCTACACTGGAAATTGCCCTATTCTATTTAGTTGTTTAACCAGGTATAGCACACTAAGCTGAAAGCTTTTTTACAGGAGCGACCTGGGAGCACAAGGAGGTTAAGTGACTTGCTCAGGGTCACACAGTATGCAAGTGGAAGCTGTGGGATTCAAACCCAGGTCTGGTCTGCTGGATGTTGCCAAATTTGCAGCTCAGAGCCTTAGACCACTGCGCTATACTGCCTCCGACCACTGCGCTATACTGCCTCCTAATATATTCTGGAGCCCCTTGCATACAATATTCAGATCTTTAGAACATAACACAGAAGGCTGCCTCCCTGACACATCGGTAGTGCAACTGCTTGCAGTGCCAATGAACCATGTTCAGGAATGAGCTCGGGACATCGGAGAGTCAGCCAGAAGAGGAGGACAGATCATCTGTTGCACTGCTCTCCTCCATAGGGGAGGGTTGTGGAGCCTGGCACAAGCCTGACACATTGAACAGGCCAGGGAAAGGCAGCCTGGGACTGCAGATTGGGAAGGAGGAGTGGCGACCATCAACACATTGTGCTCAGAAGTGCGCACAGTACGTCATAACGGCATTGCATACACACTCCTGCAGAGGGGAGAAAAATGGTGGAAGTTCTCTGGCTGGCAGGCAGACTCTAGCCATCCACAGGCCCTGCACCAAATGACTCAGGTGCCACCACCAACTGGATATGTGTCACAGTGGTGGTTGAGGAGCCCACCATCCCCCCCTTCCCTGGAAAACGTGGTGAGGTATGTCGTAGGGGAAAGTCGGGGTGATGAGATCGAGGTGGCCGGCAAGATGGGCGCTGGACCGACAAAAAAGGGATAAACAGATAAAGAAAAAAAAACATAACGCAGAACATCCTGTAATTAACAACACTTCCTGAAAGGAGGCTTGTTTGTGCAAAACCCTAGCCCCCACTTGCTGGGAGTGAGACTATATATAAATTTAAAAACTAAGCAAAGCACAAATATTTAGACTTTTTTTTGTATTAAAACAATTTACTTGAGGTGCATTTTTGAGAAAAATGTGTATTTTTTGTAAAAGAAAAAGTTTGTAAATAAAACACTTTTATAATAAATATATTTCACATTACTTTCTATATGTCCTCTCCCCATTTGTAATTATCGAGGCCTTTTGCATAAATATTAGGATTTCTGTTAATCTGCTCCTGGTGATAATTCCCCACATGAAGTCATAAAACATGTTTTCCCCACATGAAGTCATAAAACAAAGTTATAACTGAGTATCTATTTTTTCTTTTAGTTGTTTTGGTTGTTTATTGTGCATTCTTTTACTACCTCTGTATGTATGTTGACCCTCATCAAACGAGCAGTTTCTGCTAAAGGTATTTGTAATCCGAGAATTTAATAAATAAATAAAATAAATAAAAAACACTTTCTAATTATATCGCAATTATTCCCATGACAGCTGGATGTGATGTCACACCAGAGGAGTGAGCCTCTTCAAGTAGTGAATCAGCTGCAGGGGCAGGCCAACTGCAAAGGATTAAGACCCTGTATTTGGGCACATTTCTTAGCAATGGGGAAGGAGAAATCCAATCCACATACAAAGCATAAGCTGTATTGTAGCTAAATATTATTTTTAAAGAAGAAAAACAAAACGTTTTCCCTGAGGCGTCTGCAGCTCCTTTAAGAGTGAATGTAGACCAGCCCCCAAAATATGGATCACCGTAGGCATTCATAAGACTCGACTTTAGTAAATTCGAAAAGAAACTTGAATTTCAAGCCCTTCCTCTCTTCATTACTAAGAGTATTTATGAGAAAACAGGAGCCTTGTTACTTAGAGTACATATTTACTAGGTTATACAGACAAAAGCAGGCAATGTATGCCCATCGAGATTGTCTCCCACACAAGTGGACAATTTAAACTGAATTATATTTAGAGTAAAAGAGCTTATGTATGTCTTATTGCCTTACTTAAATCATAGTTGTTTTTTTTGATCAACTAGATCTTGTGGTAATCTATTCCAAGCTTTTGCTGTTCGAACTGTAAAGAAATAGTCCCTTTTTGTCATATTTGCCCATGGAACTACTAGTTATTTATTGTTTGACCTATACAGCTGAGGCTTATTCTGGAACTAAAGTCATAGGGTAGGATTTTCAAAGCAGTTTATATGACATACATCCTCATCATGTTAGACATTTGGTGCAGGGGACTTGTGCCCAACAGTTGGAATTTGTAAGCAGCCCAGAGGGAAGTGAAGTGTTCAAACAGTCACTATATGGTGTTATTTCAGTGTTATAGTAGCAGTGTACACTTCCTGCACACTTCTTTTCATAATACAGTCCATCAGTGTTTAATCAGTGCATCTTTAGGTCTCTTTTGGTGTACATGCAGTGCTGATACAGTGTGTGCGAATTATGTTAATTAGCACTGTACTCACACTGCAAAAGTACTGCAATTAGCAGTGTTTTCAACACTGCCTGAAGCAGTGTTGCATTGCTTTTTCAGTGTGTGCGAATTATGTTAATTAGCACTGCATCAACATCTGTGGTGCACTTCAGTGTGCAGTGTGATTTTGGTAGCACTCCTGTCAGCAGTGTTGTAGTTCTGTTTTAGTGTACTAGGCTGCATTAAAGATGGCGTCGCGAAAAATTCAACAAAAACAAAACAGTATTCATCTGCAAGTATCTGCAGCCTCAGCAGAGGAAGCTTTGTTTAAGGGTTCCTGAGTGAGAAAGTCGTCTGTGAATTCCAAAGAAGATGGAGATCTTGGGGGCTATGTCTATAGGAGGTACTAAAGTCTGTTACCCCATGTTTGACTCAAAGTCACAAGGAAGGGGGTGGACATTTAGGTAAAGGAATGACCAACAATCGTTCTGGTTTGCAGAAAATGGTATGGGAGCCTCCCTGATATGCAGGTCCTCACCAGCATTTCCAGGTTTATCTTCAAAAGGAGAAGAGAGCCTCTTCGGACTGGGAGCACATGCACGGTGTGGAAAATTATTTTCGGTATCAAGGGGCTGTTCGAGTGAAGTGTGTGTGTGTGTGTGTGTGTGTGTGTGTGTGTGTGTGTGTGTGTGTGTGTGTGTGTATATATATATCTCTCTCTAGATATAGATATATCTATCTATCTCTATAATGGGATTATCAAATCGCATTGGACAAACACCATTAGGTGACTGTGCATATATCGTAGTTCAACCACACACCTGTACTTTTACTCCCCTCCAAAACAATTTTGTCATTTTATAAGACAGATAACCCACTGTGTGGTGTGTGGAAGCGCAGTGATATACACATGGCTTAGGTGGTTGATGCACTTTCGACCTGCGGCCTCATGTGCAACAACACACACCAAAGTGTCGCGTATATCAGTGACCGCTACACCTACAGTGAGTTATTACACACACACACACACACACACACACACACACAGTACTTGTTGCAAAACAAAAACACTACATTAATGCAGGCATTAGAATGCAAAGCACACAAAGCAAGACAATGAAAAACAGGGTTTGAGCCTCACAAGTCTTGGCAAATTGATTGTGTGGTGTTCCTGGAGTTCCCAACCTGATGCCCATCCCATACCCCCACCAGCCCATAGTCTCCTTTCTAAAGCACAAGGTACAGCTCCAACCCAGTGCCTCCCATAGCCCATTAGGTACCTGTAAAACAAGAACAGCAATGGGCTCACAAAGGATCTGCAGCTCGTTATGAACTATTATATGACAAACAATGGAGGTAAACAAAAACAATACTTATCTGATACATATGGTCAGTGTCCTCCTACTCCCAGTCAATGTCCTGTCAGACCTGTAGATATAAAAGGAAGATGGGTCAGTATGAAACATAAAAATACTGATCAGCTGGGTCAGTTGGGAAGGCTCTGTAGAGGTTAAAATAAAAAAGTGGGTTGGGGGGGAAGATACCAGACCTGTACCACACCATCAACCTGGCTTTTAGAACGGACTCGGTCACTCAGGGGATGTCATGGTCAGGGGAGGGAGGAGGAGGAGGACTCCTTGCCCGTGCCCCTAGAACTGATCTTTTTTGGGTGTAGGTCGTCATGTTGCTCCACACATCAACCAACACAGGGTAGGACAAAGACACCAAGGAACAGATATTCAAGGCACAATGAATGCTTCCCTGGTGTTGTAGTGGATCCCCCCCCTCCCTTTTCCCAATCTGCCTGTAGAATACACAGGAACACAGGTATGTGATGGCAGAAAGGGACCGCAAGCCCACCTAGTCTGCCCAGTTTGCCTAGATATCCACTAGGCCTTTTCTGTAGTTCCCCCATGCCAGTTGCCCTCTGTGCTTATCCCATGCCCTCGTGAACCCTTCCACCATTTCTCTCAGCAGCCCATTCCAGTTGTCCACCACCCTCTCAGTGAAGAAGTACTTCCTAATCCTTCCTCCAAGTCCCCCCAACCGATTTGGAATTTCCAACTACCATCCATTGCAGTATATGCACACGCAGCAGGCCAACTGTGACCATCTCTAGGCAGATATCACCAGACACAGCCAATCTCAGAACTCCCTGCAGCTGGCAACAGGCAATAGAAGTTCAATAGCCTGCAGTGCACATTTGAGCCTACATAATCTCGTATCAGATGTTTTCCACTTCTGCTCTTCTCCAGAGGATAAGTCAGTCTGTGACAGATCTTAGCTCAGGGAGTTCAGTGAGATCAGTAAACCAAAGCTGAGAGGCTATATAAACTCTTAACATGCACTGTAGGACTATCTCCCCTCAAGAACTCCAGGATCTGCTGTAAATGAAGCTGGCAGTGCAGAATCCAGCAAAACCAGTTCATCATAATCCACTACACTACAGCACACAGCAGGCAAACCAAAATGTTTCCACATGCAAAGTGCATTGGCACCAGACCCACACTTATGGGACCCTTGACACAAGCCAGCCAGTGGATATTGTGGTAAGGAGGACAAAACCTTTACATGCAGGTACATCAGGGAAAAAAGGAAGGCAAGGGAGATATTGAGTGTCTGAAAAGGGTGGATGGAGGGAGGTAAAAGATGACCACCAAAAAGCAGAAATACTGAACAAATACTTCTGTTCGGTTTTTACAAAGGAAGGGGCAGGAAATGGGCCAGCATTAATAAGGATGGAGAGATCACAGAAAAGGACACAGCTCCCTTTGCAAAAGAAAGAATCCTCACGAACTGGCAGCAATAAGGCTATGGGCCAGACAGATGCATCCCTGGACACTGAGGGCGCCAAGGGAGGTGTTAGTAGGGCCTCCGACTACCCTGTTCACCCTATCTTTGTTAACTGGTGACATGCCCGGGGATTGGAAAAGGGCTGATGTGGTCCCACTATACAAAAGTGTTAACAGGGAGGATGCAGGAACTACATACAGGTCAGCCTGACAACAACAGTGGGAAAAGTAATGGAAATACTGCTGAAGGAAAGAATAGTGGAGCACCTGGTTGTCAATGGTCTATAGGGGAAGTGGGGGAAGGGAACATTGTTTAACCAGGAGTACCATACTAATCTGAAGCTTGTTCCCAGATGTAACCTGGAGCACAAAGAAGTTAAGTAACTTACTCAGAATCACACGGTATGCACTTAGACAGCCGTTGGATTCAAACCCAGGTCTCCAAATATGTAGCTCAGAGCCTTTACCCAATGTGCTATACTGCCTCCAGGACCCAAGGCAGTTTGGTTTATAGAGACGGTTGTGCCTGACCAACTACTGAGTTTTTGACTGGGTAACATGGAAGGTGGATGGAGGAGGATGTGGCCTACAGATTTCAGCAATGCCTTTGACACTTTGCCACATAGAAGGCTGGTAAATGAGCTGGAAGGCTTAGGTGTGGAACAGAAAATAAGGTGGGTGGAGAACTGGTTCAAAGACTGAAACCAGAGGGTGGTGGTAAGGCAAATGGGGTGCATTCCAGGGTGGCAGTGGTGTGCCCCAGGGATTGGTGCTGGGACCCATCCTTTTTTAATATCTATAGCAACAATTAGCCCAGTTCCAATCAGGGGAGGAGAGCTGTTCTTTCAGACCGGGGCTTGTCGCTGGAAGTGGTCTGGGCAGGCATTCTGGGGCTACATCGGCAGTGGGAGAAGATGGGATCACATTGGTGATCAACAAGGAAGCTCTTGCTGGCGGGAGACAGGCAATGCATACCGGGTCCACATCAGCCACAAATCTGCAAGCCAGCGACTCAGGAAGGAGCGGCCAATCAGTGAATAGGGCGCGAACCTTTGACTGTGTGACTGGGCCATAAAAAGCAAATAGTCCAGTCACAATCAGAGGAGGAGAGCTGTTCTTTGTTCCACACCTCCTACCCTGGCCCTGACCTCTATTAAATGGTTGATGAGGGCAGAGCCTTGGAGGAGGACAAGTCTAGATTGGGCAAACTGGAACACTAGGAAGTTAGATTGTTATTGATTGGGGGAAAGGGTCCTGTACACTGTACTGCTTGGGCAACACTGACTACTACCAGGAAGGGGCATAATGAAGCAGACTGTGTAAATGACTGTGTATGCCAACTACATCTGAGGGAGTAGGCAAACTGTGTGTGAATCAATTACTGCTAGGGTCTCTGAGCTGGCTAGTGTTGTGGGGCTAATTTTGCTTGTGAACCGTCTACTGCTAGGGCTAGAAAACTGGCTACTGTCAAAAGAGGGAAAATTGCTGTAGTCCGGAGGCAAACTGCTTGGGTTTTAGTGCACACTGACTGAATTATTTCTGTTAGAGGCCGCATTGCTCACCTAAAATGAGGGTAGACTTAGGGGTGGCCGGCAGGCACCTTAGGTTAAGTGACTGGGTGTACAGTGCAGGGGGCAATAATATTAAGTGGCAAGGAGGTTCAGAGGGTGCCCAGTGTGTTTCAGTTGGCAGGTCTTAGGGAGGAAGTAGAGGGATCAGAAGGCAGCTGGAAAAGCGGAGAGCTGGGGAGGAAAGGTGTGGAAAAGGACCATGAGAGTACGAGGCCAATATGGCACAACAGGGAAAAGGTAGAACAAGGATCATATGGTTACTCATGAGGGGTGGGGCCTGAAACAAGCAATGTCTGGAAATCACTTTGGAGGTGGCTGACCAGAAGGAGGGGGACAGGAGAGAGCAGGTCGAGGGCAAGCATCACCTTACTAATCTATTAGCCTTGCTATGCCCGGAGATGAGGTGGAGAGGCTGGCAGGAGGAGGGGAGCAGGCAGACAGAGAGGTTTGGTCAGTAAGCTGGGAGAGATGGGGCAGGAGAGACAGCCAAATCCACAGAAGGGGGGGGGAGAAGAGACATTAGCCTAGGTGGGAGGGAGGTGGGGAGGAAGGGGGAGTGCAGAGTGAAGCCAGGGTGGGAGGAGGAGAACTAGGGTTGGGCAAGCATCCAGGTTAGGGAAGTCAACAAGGATAAGGAATACTCTAGATAGGCCAGCTTCAGGGCAGGAGAAATCAGATGAGGTGGAGAGGAGGGGAGGAGGCAGAGGTGGGAGAAACACAGCAGATGGGGTGAAGGATGCAGAACTTGGAGGAGGCAAGGAGGAAGCAGTAGAAGGGGAGCCTGGGTGGGATCTGAGGATACCAGCCCAGAAAGAGTCCATGGAGATCTGGGTGGGGCAATGTGTGCCACCCAGGAGGCTGGGCGCAAGGGGCAAGCTGGGAGCTACAGGTGGAAGAATGAGCATGGTAGGCAAGCAGGGTTTGTGATCCCCAGGCTGAGGGGGACAAGAGAAGTAAGCTGGGGTTGATGACAGAAGGAAGAGCCTGGATGGAATTAAGACCCAGTAAAGTGGGGGGTGGAGAAGGTGATCCTGCTGGGTGACTCCATGACCTGGGGCATCCAGTGGGAGGGGGCAGGGGGGAAAAAGTAGCCCAGTCAAGGCTAAATGTATGCCAGGCCTAGCCGTACACAAGGCCAAATTCCAGCTATACTCAATAGCATTGGAATGCGGGTAATCCCCAGACGAAACATCTGGGAACAAATGACAGAGGGGAACAGTGAACTAGAAATCCAGGCAAGATTCCGAGAACTGGCCAGAGTTTACCACTCTATAGAAGCGCTATCTCCTTCTTTGAGATTCTGCCAGTTCCTAGGGTGTCCAGGGAGACCAAGCATAAACTTAAGAGGTGTGAACCAGTGGCTCAGGGACTGGTGCAGGGCAGAAGGGTATGGGCTAGTGAGGGACTGGGGGATACATGGGAGGACAAGGGGTTATATGCCAGGGATAGGCTACACCTCAACTTGGAGGGGAGGGAGATCTTGAAACTAAATCTTGCTGGATTCATAGTCGAGGAGGAGTTTAAACTTACAAAGGGGGGTTAAGTAAAAGAGTGGCTCAGGAGGGCTGCTCGAGGTCCAGGTCCAGGGCATGAAAGAGGCAGGTAACTGCGTCTAAATCCATCCAGAGCTGTGTAAGAAAGGGCATCTAGGGACTGCTCAGAGGCTGAGATGACTGGAGGAAAGGGGAGAGGTCAGGATGGAGGACAGCCCTGATCAATGCTAGGAGCATGGGCAACAAAATGCCCAAGCTCCAGGTGATGCTAGTTGAGGATCAGTGTATCACGGCAGCAATTACTGAGACATGGGCCACTCAGAAAATGAGTTGTGACCTAAATTTGGTGGGCTACAAAATATTCAGGAAGGATGAGAGGAGAGGGAAGAGGAGGGTGGAGCTGATAGATCAAAAAATGACATAGCGGTTGAGTGGGTGGAGGAGACTGTGGAGGTGGAGGAGATCTGGGTAACCCTACAAAGGGAGGTAAAGATTGAAAGTAGGGGTGTGTACAGAACCCCAAACGATGGAAGAAGGCCCTGGAGGACAAACTAGTTGAGAACATCAAGGGGCACTGTGACCGTGGAAAAGAGAATGATGGTGATCATAGGATGACCTTATATACTGAGGACAGACTGGGACACTCATGGCATCCTCTGTGGCCAGGAACAGGAGACAGATGGATATGTTCCAACATGCCTTCCTGGTCAACAGGTGGGGGAACCTACTAGGGAGGAAGCGGATACTGGATTGTGTCCTAGCAGACAGTGACCAGATAAAGGGCCTGGAGGTGTGCAGCCCGCTGGCAGGTGGTGATCACACTACAGTCTGGTTTCTGCTGTATCTGGGGGGAGAGGATAACCATTCTAATACAGTAGTAGTGGACTTCAGGGGAACAGACTTCGTGGGCATGGGCAGGATTCTACAGGGGAGCCTGGACAAGATTAGGCCGGACATGGATGCTGGCAGCTTGTGGGAGGCCATTAAGAAGGGGGGTGCAGGAGACTACTAACTCCTGTACAAAGGTGAGGCGTAAGCATGGTAGAGCCAACAAGCTGTGTTGGTGGACCAGGGAGGTGCAGGGAGGCAGTGAGGGATAAAAAGGCTGCCTATGCATGTTTTAAAGCTCTGGGATAGGAGGAGGGTATAAGTTGATGGCTGGAAGAGTCACCACAGTGGTGAGGGAGCCAGGTGAGAGGAGGGAGCAAAACCTGGCTGGGATATCCGAGAAGGGGAAGGATTCTATAGATACACAAGGAGAAGAAAAAAGGAGAGCCACGGATCAGCATGATTAGGACTGAGGAAGGATGGACTCAGGAGGCAGGGAAATCAGGCAGAGGTGCTAAATGGTACTTGCCTTGATATTCACGGAGGAGGCAGGGATCCTCAGCCCAATGGGAAGGAGGGAGCCAGCAGAGTCGAGAGGTCAGATGAGTCGAGAGGACTGAGAAAGTTGGGGTACAGGCTGGGCCAAGTCTAAAGGGATGGGTGGTTAAATGAGGGGTGGGCTGGGAGAGGAGAAATCACAGTGGAAAGGAGAAGGAGGCCTTCAGACACTAAAACTGATAAGGCACGGGCCAGATTGGTTGCATCCGAGGGTTATGAAGGAATTGGCTGATGAGCTAGCAGCACCACTGGCAGCACTCTAAGACCTCTCTGCTGACAGGATGGGTGCTTCAAGACTGGAGGGTGGCTCATGTGGTGCCCATCCACTAATGGGGCGGGGGTCTAGAGAGGAGATGGGGAATTATAGGCTTGTCAGCCTAATGTCTGTGGTGGCCAAAGTAATGAAGGGCATTATCAAGGATAGGCTCAGGAGGCAGCTGGAAAGGTTGGGGCAACTGGATGACAAACATTATGGTTTCATCCAGGAGATCGTGAGATAACCCATAGTTTTTATGACTGGGACCCTGGACCAGCATAGACTGGAGGACATCTATACCTGGATTTCAGTAAGGCATTTGATTCGGTACCCCAAAATGGGCTGCTATTAAAGCTGGGGGTGGGAGGACAGTTGCTCAGATTGAAGGGGTTGGGGTGAGAGGGCAGTTGCTCAGATGGGTAGAAAATTGGCTAACAGGGCAAATACAGAGGGTAGTAGTGGGTAGTCTCCTCCTCCTCCACAAGTTTACCAGTGGGGTCCCCCAAGATTCGGTACTAGGGCCACTCCTGTTCAATGCCTATGTCTTCGATATGAGGAGGGCGGTTAAGAGTAGGATGAGTCTTTTTGCGGATTGCTTAAAACCGGGAGCATTGGCAGATGCAGACGAAGCGAGAGACAGTCCAGAGGGACCTGGATACCCTGGAGGGGTGGTCAAGGAGGTGGGGGACTGAGGTTTAACGCAGGGAAATGTTGGTTGCTGCATCCGAGGGTCAGAAACTCGGGCCATGTATACACCCGGGGGTGTCATACTGCAAGCCACAACGAGTAAGCGGGATCTAGGGGTGGTGGTAGACGTCAAAATGAACAACACTAAATTGCAGAAGAACTGTGGCCAAAACAAACCCGGATACTGCATAGCCAGGGTGATTATGTCCAGGAAGAGGAGGTGATCCTCCTCTGTATAATCTGTGGTCAGACCACATCCCGAGTACTGCATGCAGTTCTGGAGACCTCACCTCAAGGGATGACCTTAACACTGCTGGAGAGTGTCAGAGGAGGGCAACCAGGATGCTTCAGAGCATGGGAGGAAGGCCCTATGAGGAAAGGCTGGAAGAGCTTGGGCTGTACTAAGCTGGAGAGAGGAGAGGCAGGGGGACATGATAGGGTCTTCAAATATGTTAAAGGAATAAACAGGGTGGTGCCAAAGAGATGTTCAGACTAAAGAAGGTGGGGAAACAACCAGGTGACAGAGTGGAAGCTAGAGGAGGAAATTACAGGGGGATGCAGAGACCTTACTTCATTGAGGAGGTGGTGGAGCCCTTGAATGCACTATCCAGAGTCTGGTGGAGGAGGGCACAGTGGAGGGCTTGAAGAGGGGTGGGACAGGTTCAAGGGTAAACTGAAGAAAGGATGACCCTCTCTGGGGCTGGGTGAAAGAAAGAACCCATTGGAGGCTGGCTACAGAGCAAGACAAACAGACCATCCAGCCTATTCTGATGGCTTTTAGTATGTTAGATATAGCGGAGGAACTTCAGGGAAGGTGTGCTATTTGTGAGATGATCGAAGATCTGCAATAGGGGAGACACCCTAGTAGGGAGGTGGAGGGCAGTGAGGGAGGGCCTAAAGATTCTGGAGAGGTGGTCGGAAACTTGGCAAGCTGAAATTTAATGCCAAAAAGTGCACAGTAATGCACATGGGTGTAATAACCCGCAAACCATTTACACACGGGGGGGTGATAAGGAAACTCAGCAGGACAGAGATCTGGGGATTATAATTTCAGATAACCTGAAGGTGGAGAACCAGTGCAGCACAGCGGTGGGCAAAGTGAATAGAATGCTGTGTGCATACAGAGGGGTATAAAACAGAAAAAGGGAGGTGCTGATGCGCCTTTATAAATCCATGGTGAGGCCTCACCTTGAGTATGGGGTTTAGTTCTGGAGGCCTCACCTACACAAGGATATAAGACAGGATTGAAAGGGCTCAGACAGGGGCAACCAAGATGGTGCACGCTATGCATAGGAAGCCTTATGAGGAGAGGTGGAGGGAATCTCAGCTGTACCCACTGGAGACTAGTAAGCTTATTCACAAGGAAAATAAGTGCTAGAACTAGGGATCATAAACTAAGATTAGAAGAAGGAAGGTTTAGGGGCAATGTGAGGGGGCATTACATCACTGAAAAGGTGGTGAAGTCCAGGAACAGACTACCAGAAGAGGTGGTGTGCGCAAAAATGGTGAAAGGATTCAAGGGGGCATGGGACAGACACCAGGAGCTGACCAGTGGGCAGAGTGGGGTGTCTCTTGACAAAGATGATGATTGGGGGTGGGGGTAAGGGGCAGACTCGACTGGCCAAAATGGTCCTTTTCTGTCACCAGATTTCTATGATTCTAAGGCAGTTAAGTAATTAGGACTTACCTGTTCCATCAGAGTAGGGGAGTCCAGAGTTGGGGTGTCCTTGGTTTGGGGTATTCTGGTAGGACCTGAAAGAGAAGAACAGAGAAGGTTGGAGGGACACAAAGGTTTGGAGGTGCTAGAGGAGAGATTAGAGTGTTAGAATTAAACAAAGATACTTATCTGATTGGTATGTTTGGCCAGACCTGTAGAAATAAAGGGAAAAATAGATCAGTATGGGGAAGTTATACTAGCAAGAGTAGAGAGATACAAAAATGGTATATAGCACAGGACCAAACGAGCAGACACGAAAGACCGTTAGGCCTATTCTGCTGGCATTTTAGTATGTTAGTATGAGTAAAGGAAGAGAAGTTTCAGAGGAAAAGACAAACTAGGCCAAAGTAAGGAAACTAGAGATGGAATAAAAAATGCAGACAGCTAAGAACAGAAAATAAAGTGGTATTTGGGGCTCGACAAAACACCCCCTTAGCGCCCCTAGGTGACCTGCAGGTAGCCAATAAATTTAAGTAGTAGTCCAGATGGGCAGGTGGGAATGCATTTGGGCTAGTGGCACCTATATTATTTAAAAAAGGGGACACTGGTGGTTCAGGAGTCTTCAGTTGTCCCAGGAGGCCAGTGATTTGAAAGTTATAGCTCTGGTGATATAATGGGTCACTCCCTCATGGACAGTGGCAATTTTTTTTTATATTATCTTCCCCTGGAACCTAATGTGGGGGGGGTGATGTCCTTGGGCCCAGACTGTATGTAGCAGGCAGGAGGTTGTTCAGAAAACTGCTGACCAGAAATGCTGTGGCTGTTGATAGGCAGACAGTTCAGTGCTACTGAACTACAGTGACAGTAATGGCAGGCACTTTCAACTGCCAATCCAGAGGAGGGCAACTAAAATAGCGAAGGGTCTGCACCAGAAGCCATACAAAGATAGACAAGCTGAATATGTATGCCCTTGAGGAAAAGGGCAGAGGAGACAGGACAGAACATTTCAAGCACCTCAAGGGAATCAGCAAAGTCCAAAAGAGTAGCATCTTTCAGAAAAAAGAGATGTGCAAGAACAACGGGCCAAATTTGAAGATAGAGGAGATGGCTCAGGGGCAACATGAGGAAGTATTTTTTCACAGAGAGGGTGGTGAAAACATGGAATGGCCTTCCTAAGGAGGTTGTGGGGTCAAAAATAGTGGGGGACTTCAAGAATACATGGGACAGACATGAACCAATTCTACTGGGGGGTAGAAGGAAGTCAGCTGTTGGATAACTAGTATCTGCAGCTTATCCACTAGGTAGGGAAATGGGCCGACTGAGTGGGCCAAGCAGTCCTTATCTGCCATCAAGGTCTATGTGTCTATGATTCAGCCCACAGAGCTCAGGCTGCAACCTGCTCCATGTGTGTGGGAATGAAGATGGGATATTTTTGGGAGGGGGGGGAGGAGGAGGCTAGAGCAAATATGTCTCCCTCTACCCATCAGCCACAAAGTGGCATGTGAAGAGCCCCCAAGGAAGAGGGTCTGGAGGGTGGGCAGCCAGTAGTAAGTGGCAGGAGCCTTTAGCTAAGCCACATGGTGGCAGACTGTAGAATTGCCCTGAGGCCTGGTAGAGAAAGGGACTGGGAGAGCAAATGCACAGATAGGGACCACAAAGAAAATCCACAGTGCAGCTGAAGGGCAATGCCTGAACTTGACTTAAAAGTAGCTGTGGGTAGGAAGCAAACAGGGGAAATCAATGGGCTCCCTGACGGGACCATGAAAGCAGCAAGCACTGCATACAATAGAGTCGCACAGCAGCTAATGTCAAAGTACTAGGGGCTAACAAAAGGATTTGGGGAGGAAAAAAAACATCATAAGGTCCAGGACAGCTCACAATTAAAAACACAGAGCACTAAAAAGAAAGAGCCCTGATGGGTTATAAATATTAAGTAAATTTATGCAATAGGAGTGGACATAAATGGAGTGTGATAAATCCATTTTATCCGAACATGTCGTATATACATGCAGAATCTTACATTTACATATATATTTATTATGGTCATCCTTGATTAATATGCATGGTGGACTGTCACACATCCCCATCCCTCACCCCCGTTGTTTGACACTGTTTACTGGTATCTTGCTTTTAGTTTTGTTTCTTCCAGGTTGACAGTCCCTCAGCCACACCACATGCCATTTAGTCATACTTCTCCCCATTCTTCCCACTATCATACAGTGATCATTTGTTTCTGTTTAACATTTTTTTTTTGCTTTTCTACCAAACCTTTTTCAACTGGCTGCTCCAAGCTGTCGCACTCCTCTGCATTTTGTTGCCGTGTCCTCGAAACACCTCTCGGTATAAAAAAAAAAAAATCAGAATTTTTTTTTTTTTTTTTTTTTTTTTTCTTCCTCAAACACTGATAAGCCTTCACTCTTACTCTTCCACTCTGGTTCCCCACCTCGCTACAACTGCCACCAGAGCTCCCCCAGCACATAGAAACTGTCAGATTTGTTTCCTTAAACTGCTTTTGCTCAAGAAACCCCACTGCTGATGAGCCCTCACTCTAGGTCACACTTCTGCTGTGGTTTCCAGACCTCGCTACAGCTGCAACCATAGGCTCCTGTGAAGTCCTTCTCTGGAAACTCTAAATGGTCTCCTGTGGCCCTTAGGGCCCTCCTTCTTCCCTGCTTATTTACTGAGAGTTCTCTATGTCTATATACCACACATGTTTTAAGCCCCCCCACCACATTTCACTCCTGACCTCCAACACTATAATGCTGTCAGTCTGTTCCAGGTGTCTACTACCCTTTCAGTGAAGTAGTAATTCCTCACATCCATCTTACCCCCACCACTAGCTCCATCATGTCCCATGGTCCTTTTTCCTATTTGAAGAGCCCCCCAGCACCCTGTTCATCCTTGTAAGTTACTTGCGGGTCTCCATCATGTCCCCTCTCTTTCAGGGTTTATATATTGAGATCCCAGTCTCCTCACAAGGCTTTTGCCACAGCCCATGTACAATTTAGTTGCCCTTTACACTGCCTACACCCTATTGCCTTTCTATGGTGCAGCCTCCAAACCTGGACACAGGACTCTTAGGCCCTGTCCACACTACCCCTCTGTAATGTTACAGAGTGCCCATACCGTTACCGCAATGGTTTACGTTTACACCTGTAACGTTACAGGAGTTTTCGTAACCGTTGTTGAAACCACATGAGGTGGTTTCAACAAGCAGATATAACTAGATGCGCCTCGGTAACATTACTGGGCATAAGTGTGAATGGCCGTGGCACTGGTCCCCTAGTGCAGTACGAGCTGCATTGTGGGATCGGGTGCCACGGTAACAGTCACCCGGCTTCCCAAGTGTGGAGCGGTGGTGCCGGTCCCGAAATGGACACCGTGGCAATGTGGACACACTGTACCACTCCACGGTTGTAACAGTTTCTATCTGTTACAGGGTCTGAGAGGTGCAGTGTGGATGGGGCCTTAGTTGGATCTCACTAATAAGGGATTACTTGCAACACCACCACCTCCCTCTTCCTGCTGAAGATACCCCTCCCTATGCAGCCCCAGCATCCTTCTAGCCCCTACCCCTGCTTTGTCATGCAGCCCAGCAACTTTAAAGAGACTTACCAAGGTAAGGTAACGGAGTCGGACTGCACCATATCCATTGGTGCCTTGCTGCAGTGGACCTAATGAAGTTAATATGTCCCAAAATTTTAAGCGTTAAAAGTTCTGTCTCCGTAAAATATACAAACCAGGTCCCAAGAACTTCCCAGTTGCTTGCTGCGCCCTGGCTCCGACTCCACACTCTCTAGCAGGATGATGGATGCCAGTGAGGCGTGGGGTGCTAAGTCTTTGTATCTGTAATAGGCAGCTTTTCTATTGATTTTAAATGATTTAGTGACCACCTGTGCAATGAAACGTGGGCATCAGTCAAGTAACAAGGCCCTTGTTAGTTGAACAGTGCCCACATTTGATGCCAGGTAGCCTCCTATATAGTTTAAAAATCAATAGAAATGCTGCCGCCATTACATATAAATGAGTCATGCACCCTTACTGACATCTCGTCATCCTGCTAGTGACATGGGATGGAGCTTAGCAGCAGAAAAAAAAAAAAGAATAGGAAGCCCTTGGAACCCAGTCTGTATATTTTTATGAGGGACAGAACTTTTTAATGGCTTATAAATTTAGGGACATATTAACTCCCTTGGGGTCTTCTGGCGGCAAGGCATCGATGGGTATGGTGCAGGGCAGTATCTTGGCAAGTCTCTTTAAGAGCATTATAACTCCAATGTCCCCCCCGCTTAGTGATAATCAGTACCAATCCTATAAAGCAGGTCCTGGTTTCCTATGCCCTAGGTGCACAATTCTGCACTTTGTCATTGAACCCCAACTGCCCCAATCTTGACCACTTTTTGAGTTTCTCCAAGAGGCATGTGCATGCTCTCTGCTCCCTTCTTAATGCCCACCCTACAAATTTTGGTATTGTCTGCAAAAAGGCATTCCCTTCTTTGCCAGTTTTTCTGCAATGTCACTTATGAAGACACTGAAGAGGATCTGTGCCAGTACTGAGCTGAGCTGCTCACTGTCCCGTCACTGTAATAAGTGCCATTAACCATCACCCTCTGACACCTTAACCCCCACCCCCAACTACTACTCCATTTTCCAACCTGCATTTCTGGTCCCACCCCCCCTTCTGTTCAGCTACCACAACACCATCACTCTGGCATCTGCCAGGACTTGTTCCACCACAGAATGAATCAAATATGGAGCAGCTGCTAGGTAGTCAGGGTACGTTTACATGTTCTTCCATTCCCTAGGACATAAGCGGCAAGGGTGCACAAACATATGCACAGACATGTGTGGCACAGCACCAGTCAAGTTCTTCCCACCCATGGGCTGCTCCCACCTGCACTGCCACTTGTGGTCACCCAGTTGGCAGTACTACAGCTGAGCTGGCTGTCTTCCTTCCCCAGAAGAGAGCCTCTTGTATAACAGTTGATCCTCCTCCTCTCCCCAGAGAGCCCCTGACGCAAGCTCATTCCTGAACTAAGGTCACCTCCGCCACAGGTCATAGTGCTACTGTTAAGCTGAAGGGCACATATGTTAACCAGTTTCTAATTAATTTTACCACTTTGGATCCCTCTTAGGCTGATCAATCTCTCTAGCCTCACCCCCCCCCAAAAATAGTCAACCACCCTCCTCTCTGCTAGATCACCCTTCCAGGCACCAGACTATCCTCCATGCAGCTGGACAACCCTTCTAGCCTCAGCCTTTCACATAATGAGCACTGGAGCTAGAGCACCACACAGGCTCTGGGTCAGCCGCTTACCCAGCCAGCCAGCCACCCTCCCTACATCTGGACTAGCCTCCAACTACATGTAGCTGGAGCACCACCCCAAACCTCCACTCTGACAGACCACATATCTGAAGCTGTCCCTCCAAGCCCTGGACCAGCAGTCCCCCAAGTAACCACTCAACCTACAGCTAGATCCACCAGAAGCCCCATACCAGCTTCACCATCCAACCACCCACCCTGCAGCTAGACCTCACTTCCAACCTTGAACTAGCCCCACCACCACCAGCTACCCTCCCTGCTGCTCGCTCACTCTTTCATGCCCTGGACTAGCCTCCCCCAGCAGACAATCCTCCCTGCAGCTGGACCCCTGGGTTCATTCCCACCCACAGACCAGCCCCCCTTCCCTCTGCAGGTTGAGTAACCTCCCCAGAGCTGGGCACCCTTTCCAAAAGCTGGACACACCCACCATCCAGAGCAGAACCTCCCTACACCTAGACCCCCACCCCAATCACCTTCCTCAACCCATGGACCCCATAGTTCAACGTAGTATTTAAAAATAAATAAATAAATTATGCTGACTCCAACATATTGCATTTGCAGTGTCAGTGGCTCAGCAGGTAGCACACTTGCCTCTGAGGCTGAGAGATCAGAAGGCAGTGGGTTCTATTCCCATACCAGGCACTTATGTTAATATCCCAATACTGATGCTGCAGTGCAGCATGAAGGGATGGCTGCACTCCTGAGGCACTGTCTTTCAGATGAGACATTAAGCCGAAGGTCCCATATGCCTGTTCTGGTGGTAGTTCAGGTGGATGTTAAAGATCCCATGGCACTTCTCAAAAAAAGCAGGGAAATTTTCTCCAGTGCCCTGGCCATATTCCAACCCCTTCCCCGAACTCACTAAAAATACCACCAACAGCTTAATCTGGTTCAAAGTCAGTTGGCTTTCATCTGTATTCCTCTCCCTCCAGGTCGGTGCTGAAAATAGGCAAGAATCTGTCTAGTGCACTTAGCTGGTCAACAAAAACGAAATAAAATAAACATAAAATATAAATTAATGCAGTCTTCAGCAAAAGAAGAAAAAAATACACTGATCCCCAGATTACAAAATGGATTAACACGTGCAACTGTTAAATACAAATATTAAACGCAAAAAAAAAAACAGTTCCCCCACAAACACACTCAAATATCTGCAGTAAATAATTCTTCCTTTAGGGTAACTCCAGATTTTCTCAAATTAAAAAAGTTGTAATCTTTTCTCTATGCATTCTGAATTTGCTCAGTTACTTCCTGCTGTTCATTCTCCTGTCCCCACCACCACCAACACTACTTTAAAGTAACTAAATCAGCAAAAATTCCACAAATAAGTAATCTAGAGGCACAATGCATCCTAAACACTTTGGGGGGTTGATTGAAAATAAAATGTGTATTTCAAAGTTTAGCCAAGAGTTCAGAGAAGAGAAAATGTTTTCAAGACAAAACATTGAAAGTGAAACGTGCACAGCATTTCATTTTGAAAAAAAAAAAAACACTTGAGTGATAATTCCGTTTACTGTATTTAACATTTTAGGGAGTTAAAAAGATGTACAATTCAAACATAAGCTCTTACCTTAACATGTAAATCTTAGCTGTAGGAAACCTCAGTTGTTCAAAAATGGAGACCACAGACCACTCGTGCAGTTTCATCAGACTGAACACAGACAGGAAGAGAGCTGGGAAATGTAGGCCTCTGACTGAGTAGTCTTATGGGAGATGAAGTTTAGAATAGACTTTAAATAAAGGGACACTGCCAACTTGTTTTGCACCATATTATTTCCAGGTAAAAACCCACATTTTGTGATTGCTTATCTTCTCTAAAATTCATTAGTGTTGCTGGTTGTTTTATCTGTCTCCTTGCTTAGTAGAAGTGTAATGCAAGCAGTAATGTACCCAGCCTTGATTGGCTAATTTCAAATCCTAAAACTACTCATGGATCAGTAATCTTCATTTATGATTCAGTTGTATTAAAAAAAATTGTATTTTAAGAGCATTGCAGATCTATTTCTAATCCTCATTTAGCAATAACTTACTCTTGAACAACTAGTCTGCTGAAATATTTCTTAGAATTTAGTATTCTTAGCGGTTGTATTTTTGAATGCTGATTAAAGATTATTAAAAATGACTAAAATTAGTCTTTGAAGGCAAACTAATGAATGCTTTAATACTAAATTTAGTATTTGACTTCAATGAGGGTTCCCAAGTACAGCCCTTTGGGCCTGTACCTCCCATGACCACTCACATCTTGAACACCCCCTGCCCAGATGACCACCCAGCTGGACAACCATATCAACATCCCAATAGACTCTCCCAAGTTGTGTACCTTGCCTGCAGCTAGTCCACCCTACAAGCCCCAAACCAGCCTCTCCCCATCAACTGTCACCCACCCCTGTAGCTGGCTGCTCCAGGCCATCCTTCCTACCCTCAGACACGATCCCCACAGATGGAACCTCCAGGCCTGCCTCCCCCACCTCAGTAGACCACCTCCTGCAGCTGGACCAACTCTCCCAGTCTCACCAAACAAAGCACCCTCCTTAGAGCTGGACCAGCACCCTCTAGATAACAACTCTTTCTGCAGCTGGACCGACCCACACTACCCATCTTGCCCAGATACCAGTTGCCCATCCCACCACTGACCACTCTGCTTGCACATAGAAAACCCTGCCCTGCTAGGTACCCTTTTATAATCCCAACGCTTATTAGTCTGACATGCTGCATCCCCACACACAACAACCCAACAGCCCCAGCAGCCCAACACACAGTGGCCTGACCTAGGACAGCGCCTGATACACTGTCAGGCCAGAGGAGGTTGGGATGCTGTGCGGCTGTTGAGTGGATTTTCCACAAACACATGAAGCACCCGATCCCAACCTATGCCACCCATCCCAGGACCTGAGACACTACTGAACAGCACGGACAATGTGAAAACACCCACCCCCTATGTGGTGCACCCTCCGAGGACACACTGACCTGATCACACGGAACTCCCTGGTAAGGATGACTGTCTCACCATCTGTGAGACAGGGATGAAACAAATAGCCGTGCATGCCCCAGTGTGTTGACCAGCCATCCCAGGCAGCATGGCGGATTGTCCATGCATCCCTGCATGCATGATTATGTCAGCTGACAGCCAGCCAGCTGGGCATGCATGAAGGAATTGGAATACCATGCCTGTTGGTGGGTGCATGCATGACACTGCAGGTACACAGCAGAGTAGCACAGTGAGAGCATGGATAGCTGCACCAGGAAATTGTCCACAGCAACACCACATGTGGATGCCAGGACACAGAGCAGAATGCCATTGCACCAACCGTGCAATGTGCGCATGTGGCCGTGTCATGCTAGCCCACTATGGGCCTGCAGTAACTATACAGAAAAAAGTCTGGAGGGTTTTTTTTGGGGGGGTTGTGCCACAGGAGCCCACTGTGGCATGAAGGCTGCCAGGTGTGTTGTGGGGGGTTCCACAAGGGCCCATTGTGGGAATGCTGTTACCACACAGTTGCACAGCTGGAAGGATTGGTGGGCACTCACACAGCTTCAGATCTGTGCGGCATGTGACACACAGTGCAGATGTGGCAGGTGCAGTGGCTGCTTAGCGATACCAGCAGTGTTGTGATGAAACATCACCACCAGGTTGGGGTGCATGTTAAATGTGGGGTGAAACTTTATTCAACAGTAGGGGGCCACAGTGGCAACCTGGTGGCTGTGCATGATGTGTACTGTGAGTGTACAACTGTCAGGTGCCAAGTCACCATGGAAACCCTACAGAGTGGTGTTGGATGCCATGCCACAGAGGAACTTCAGCAGCTTGCCCTTGTCCTTGGATGCTAGTACCATCCTTATCCACTCCTCATAGCTCTTTTTGGGTGGTGTCTATGGCAGTCCACAACAAATGCCTTCCCTGGTGACATAGGTCCATTGCTGTTCCCTGCGGAGTTCTGCTACATTGTCATGACCCCTACATGCACCTTCCCGAGCAGGGCTGTGGAGATGGCAGTGCCAGGTCTTGACATTGCTTGGTTCCACGGCATACTTCGCTCGTTGAGAGCTGCAACCAACCACAGCTAAGTGGGAACATGGGGTCATATCTCGTAGGCACCTTGGTCACCCTACTGTACAGCCATATCCTGCCCAGCACATGTGTCTGCTTGAAACAATAGAAGAGTGTGGTGGCATTGGGCGGAATGGTTGACTTCAGGAGGCTGAATGCTGCTGGAATGTCCTGTGCCAGGAGATGTGCGAGGGCCATGAGTTCATGGATCTTCAGGTTGAAGTCTGTGTCACTTCTGTATTGTGGTGCAAGGCCATAGCTCTGGACCTTCCACCACAAAATCTGCCCAAAGTGGAACAGGTGTCCCTTGTTTATGGTTTGTGGAAATTCCATCTTACAGGCATTGATCACAGCCTGCTCAAAGTCAGTGATGATCGTAGGTGGTTTGAGGGTGCAGGACTGTATACTGGCATATTTATTCAGCTCCTGGAACAAGGTGCAGTAACATTACAGGCTCTTGTCATCATCGAGTGTATTCACCAATGACATAATGAGGTTGTTAGGGCCCATCCCATGGGTGCATGGATGGTGTACAATGAGTGAACAGGTGTGGCACAGTCTTGAACGTACCATCCATCATCCAGAAGGGTGCCTGTGCTAGGTCTCTGATGTTGTCCTCTGTGGTGAGTAGAAGGACCTGGTGGGTGGTGCTGCGGTGATCCTGCTGTACCATGGCCATCCAGTCACCGTCTGTAACTGCTTGGGGATAGTGAGGTCAGCCAGTGTCACTGGTTCTGGTTAGAGGTCCTTGCAGCAGGTCCTGTTCACAGTCTGCAGCAGGGCCCTCTTGCTTGCCAACTGTTGCCACAGCTCAGTGGTCATTGCAGTTGCTTCACTCTGCAGTAGCTATGCGGGGCTAGCCACAGTGCTGTGTGCCTTCTACTTGATGCCTGCCAACACCTGTGCTGGTAGAGCATCTGTCACCTCCAGAGCATGACTGTGCTCATTCTTTTTCTTTAGGTGGTGCTGGCCATCCTGGAGCAGTGTGATGGCCTGGCAGAGGCAGGACTTGGACTTATGGTGCTGGCAGCATGTTACACTGTCTCATGCCATCCCAGTGGTGCTGAGGGTTGGGCGCTGGATGCCTACCTTATGTCATGCCAGTGACCCAGGTTCAGGATTGAGCCTGGGCCGTCAGGGGTCGGCAGGGGAGGACTGGGATCGAACATCCACAGACTGCTTTCCCAGTCCTGGGGTGGGCTGGGGAATTTCACTGTGCTGTAGCAGCCCCCTGGGGATGCTCAGGGGCACTACTAGTGTCAGTGACACTAGATGGGGAGCACAGCAGATGTTGGTATGTTGCTCCTGGACGTCATTGCACGTCCTTGCTACTGGGGCCAATAGAAAGAAAATGGCTGGGCATGACCTTTCAGCTTGATGGCTGTGCTCTGAGCCACCCGGAGGACTTTGGTGGAGTCCTGTTGAGGAGGGTCAAGGGCTGTCCTGGCTGGTAGAGGCAGAGGGAGCCCTCCAGCAACATGGCATGATGACCGTCCCTGATCCTCCTGGGTGCAGTTTGAGCTACCCAGCTCTCCAGGTGGGTGGAGCTGGTTGCTGGATGCCCCAAGCCGGAGTGTGCCACAGCAGGTAAAAATATGATATGTTAAAAAAACAGTACACTGTCTCACTGCATGTCCATTCATGAACCAGGAGGTAGCCATTCACATTAAGCTTGGACTTTCCCTTCCCGGATGGTACCACCTCACAGATTGTCCATGTTGCTGGGGTTGCAGTTGAGCACCCTGGCACCTCCATGGCTTCCACGCTGTCCTCCATTGTGCCAGAGGACTGTGCAACATGACCGGCTTTGGTTCCAGCTCAGGCATGCGGGTGTGAATGCACTTTGCACATCACACTCCATGGGCCACACCTGTGGCAGTTGCTACTTGTCTGTGGGTGGTTTGTACCAGTACTGTAGTGCCACTGTCTGCCCACAGTCCCAGTGCTTCAAGGCTGTGCTGCGCACCATGGTCACATTCAAGTTCTGTGTCCACAGTGTCCTGTGCCCCTATCAGCTACTGTGCTGCAGTGGGGCTATGCTCCATGGTACACTTCCCTGCTGTCCAGCATGCAGGGATGCAGGGGTCCCTGTTTGTTGTGTACTCTGCCTACAGGTCAGTGTCCACCTACTTAAGCTGGCCTTTGCACCCCCCAGCACTGGCATCCGTAGTTCCCATGCATGCCTTCATGAGTCCATGTCTGTCCGCTGCCCCCATGCATCATTTTCTGATGCCTACCTGTTCTCTATGTTCTCTTCAGCTGTAGTTCCCTGACCTGAGACTTAACATAGACTTTGACGGCAGATAAGGACCGCTAGGCCCATCTAGTCTGCCCATTTCCCTACCTACAGGATAGGCCACAGATCCTAGTTAACCAACAGCCTATTTCTTCCTACCCCCACAAGAATTGCTTTATGTCTGTTCCATGTATTCTTGAATTCTCCCACAGTTTTAGACCCCACAACCTCCTCAGGAAGGCTGTTCCATGCATCCACTACCCTCTCTGTGAAATAATACTTCCTCACATTGCCCCTGAACCGCCTTCCTTCTATCTTTAAATTGTGTCCCCTTGTTCTTGCAAGTCTCTTTTTCTGAAAGATGCTACCTCTTGGACTTTGTTGATTCCACTGAGGTACTTAAAAGTTTCTATCATGTCCCCTCTCCCTTCTTTCCTCAAGGGTATACATATTAAGCTCCTTTAGTCTCTCCTCATATGCTTCTCTTGCAGACCCTGCACCATTTGGTGCCTCCGCTGGACTGCCTCTATCCTGTCTATGTCAATGCGGAGATGGGGTCTCCAGAACTGGACACAGTACTCAGATGGGGTCTCACCAACTGTCTGCACAGAGGATAACTTCCTGTTTTCTGCTGATGATGCCTCTCCTATACATCCCAGTATACCCCCAACCCTCCCTACTGCCTTCTCACATTGCTTGCTAACCTTAAGGTCATCTGATAAGATTACCCCCAGGTCCCTTTCCTTTTTTGTTGTTGTTACTACCCCTCCCATTGTGTATTCTTCCCCTGGGTTCTTGTTTCCCAGGTGCATTACTTCTTTGCATTGAATCCTAGCTGCCATACTTCTGACCATTCCTCCAACCTTGCCAAGTCCCTTCTCATCCTTTCCACGCCTCCTTGTATATCAACCCTGTTGCAGATCTTGTGTCATCTGCAAAAGGCATACTTTTCCTTCCAGTCCCTCTGCAATGTCACTGATGAAGACATTAAAAGGACTGGACCCAATACTGAACCTGTGGTACCCCACTAGTAACCCCCTTTCTTCCAGGTGGACTCAGTTACAATTACCTTCTGTGTCCTGTTGTCCAGCCAATGTTTTACCTAGGCTACCACCTGGGTCCCACTCCCAGGCTGGTTAATTTGACTATTAATCTTTGTGTGGGACTGTGTCAAATGCCTTGCTAAAGTCTAGGTAGGCCATGTCCAGCCCTCCTGGTCTACTACTTTGGTCACCCAGTCAAAGAAATCTATTAGATTCATCTGACATGACCTTCCGCTGTGAACCCATGCTGCCTTGGGTCCTGTGCTCCACTGTCCTCTAGGTACTCAACTATTCTTTCCTTCAGAAGTGACTCCATCACTTTCCCTACCACAGAGGTCAGACTGACAGGTCTGTAGTTTCCTGCCTCTGTCTTGGTCCCACTTGGTGAAGGGGAATCACATCTGCCTTCCTCCAGTCCTCGGGTACCACACCATCCTCCCATGATTTATTAAAAAGAGTAGCCAGTGGTTTCACTAGTTCCTGCCTTAATTCTTTTAGAATTATGGGGTGAATTCCATCAGGACCCATTGCTTTGTCCACCTTCAGATTCAGGAGTTCTTGCAGAACCCTTTCTTCTGTGAAAGGACTGGGATCGACCCCCCCATCAAGAGTGCTTCTGCTAATTGGATTAGGCACTTCCCCCTCCTCTTTTGTGAATACTGAGCAGAAATATTCGTTCAGTATTCCTGCTTTTTCACTGTCCCCCTCTGCCCACCCACCATTCATTCTATTCAGCCTCACTATCCCTCCCTTTGTCTTTCTACACTTGCTGATGTACCTATAAAGGTTTTATCCTTCTTAACTGAGTTGGCTATCTTTTCCTCAGTTTGGGCCTTTGCTATTCTGACTTCCCTCCTGCTTCTTTTCTGCCTTAACTGGTACAGCTCTCTGTCCTGCTCCTTCTGTGTTTCCTTATACTTCTGGAATGCTATATTTTTCTTCCTGACTTTCACAGCCACCCTTTGAGAACCATAGTGGCTTTTTCTTTCATTTTGATTTGTTTATTTGCTTCACACAAAGGTTTGTTGCCTCTGTGATGGCAGTTTTGATAATTCCCCATTGTTGCTCACACCTCCTTCTAGCCTGTTTGCTAGTGCTTTTCTGAGGCACTCTCCCATCTTGACAAAGTCAGCCCTCCTAAAGCCCAGTACCTCACTTTTGTATGGCTTGAATCTGTAGCTGAGTTTAAAGTGAACCACGCTGTTTGATGGTCACTTGTCCCCAGATGGCAACCCACTTCTAGATCTGAGATCCTCTCTGCCCCCATTTGAGAGCACGAGGTCTAAGATTGCTCCCTCATGAGTGGGTTCCAAACTAACTGTCTAATGCCTGCCACCTGTAGGGCATCAAGAATGGCCCTGCTCTTGGATGTGCTGCAGCAAATGTGCTCCAGTTAACATCTGGCATATTCAGGTCTCCATCAACAGTATCTCCCCTTTCTCTGCCATTCTAAGAATGCCTTCTATCATATCCTTGTCCATTCCTTCCCCAACATGGGGGTCTACACACAACCCCTGTGCAGATTGTCGTCCTTTCCAGTCTCCATGTGACCTACATTGCCTCTCTCCTCTCCTCCTGTTTACTCTTTTGTTCAGTTGCTTTATCCTTCCTTTACATAGAGAGCTGCCCTCCCCTCTTCTCCCTGCCTGTCTCTCCTCTAGGTTATGTCCCTGGTATGTTAACATCCCAGTCATGGTTCTCTGTGTACCATGTTTCTGTGACTGCTACGATATCCAGGCATCCCTCTTCCATTAAGGCCATCAGCACATGGAGCTTGTTGCCCAGACTATGGGCATTGGTACTCATTACCCTCCATTTCCTGATGGCCTTACTCCCTTTTGCCCCATCCCTGTCCTTCTTGCCTTTGCCACTTTCTCCATTTACCCCTGCCCTTCTCCCTATCGACACCTCTATGTTGGTGTTTGCCACACTTACTACTGTGATTATTTGGGGGGGCTAGGATTTTTCTCTCCTTTCCAGTGTCTTGCCCTTGGCTAGTTTAAAAGCTTGCCAATGAAGTATTTAAACCTATCACCTAGGATCCTGGTTCCCTCCCGGACAGATGCAGCCCATCATGCCAGTAAAGGCTTGCATCATCCAGGTGGACCCCCAGTCCCCAATGAAGCCAAATCCTGAGCTCCAACAGTTTTTCAACCACTGATTGAATCCATGTGCAGGAACACCTAGTCTCTCCTATGCCATGAGATGGGTAGCACCTCCGAGATGGTTACCGTGCGTGCTACTTGACTAAAGCCCTCCTAATTCCACAAACTCTTCCTGCACTTCTCTAATCCCTTTCAGCCAGGTCATTTGTCCCTAGGTGGACAAAGACATCAGCTCCCTCCTGTGCAGCTGCTCCAGCAATCCTGAGGATTCGCTCCCTGTCCCTCCAAGCCATGGCGCCAGGCAGGCACCTTACCTCCTCTCCCTTCCTCCCCAGTTCTACTTCCCTAACAATGGGAGTCCATCACCAGGAGTTGTTCCTTCCCTGCAGGGTCCCCTGCCACCCTCCTGTGGGTCTCCTTGTGGAGGTTCCCAGCATCCTCCTTGGTCTCCACTGTGGGTGCCCATAGAGGAACCACACTTTGCCAGAATGGCATAGGAATTGTGGAAAGGTACAACTGGAGGATGCACCTCTGTTCCACCACCTCACCTCCCTGAGCCCACTGTAGTCCAACCACTCCTCTTTCTTGGCAACCTCTGAGGCACCGGCAGTGGCACTGGTGGTCCCTGGATGGAAGAGGAGGTCTCACAAATCCTGGCCAACTCAGCCTGGAGATGAGCAACCTCCTCCTCAGCCCAGAGAAGTGCCTGCAGATGGGAAAACACCGTGATCCTCCAGAACATCTCCGAAGACTGCTGCTCCACAGCCACTGCACTGCACCACCCAATCATGTCTTATTTCTGGCCCCTTAACTGTTTGCAATCCTTACTCTTTCCTCTGTTTTTTTTCTCTCTCTCCTTACTTTGCCTGTGTGCCCTTTAAGCTCCTGATTGTCCTGTTCTGAGACAAGAATATCCTATATTACTCAATAGACCCCTTACTTGCTCAGAGGCAGACCTCCAGCAGCTAGAGGGGGCCGGAGAGCTACTCTTGCCCTTCTAGGATGGTGGGTCCTTGGTGGTTCTGTGATCACTCACTTCCTGCCCCTAAACAGAAAGTTCCTGTTGTCAGTCAGATTATGTGCCTATAAAAATAGAACTAGCTTTGGGTGGAGGGAAGGGAAGGAGGGAAATATAGTCCCAGTAGAGAAGTCCAGTCACACAGCAGTCCTTTCTCCTGGTGTCTTCTGCCAAGCTATTAGCAGAAACTTTCTAAGGCAGTCTTTAAATGTAGCTTCCTTCTAGCTAAGCCACTCCCCCTACTTACCAGATCTTTCTACAAGCAATTTAAACCTCACAGCAGTTAAGTCCTTTCAGTCACCTGAGATTTACACCTAGATAACTCTTCAGATACCCATTCAGTTCAGTTAACCCAAACACACACTTTTTTTTTGTATGTTAGTTTTTTTACCCTAAATTAAAGGTCCAAGTACAAAAGTTCTTCTACTTTAGTCCCAGCAGAGAAGTTCAGTCACACAGCAGTCCTTTCTCCTGGTGTCTTCTGCCAAGCTATTCTCCGGTAAATGATCTATTGTAGCTCTCACTGTGCTCTTTCCTATGAGGCTTGCATTTTCTGCCCCTCTGCCAGTTTGTTTGTTAGAGTTTCAGTTCACCTGCTTTGTTTACTAACCACTCTCCCTGCATCTGAAATGGGCCCTACCCACCCAACCACTCTCCCTGCAGTTGAAACCTCCCTTTTGGCCCCTGGAGAAACCTTCCCCAAGGAAAGCACTGTCCATGGACCATGTCACAGTTACAAGGAGGGAGGAAGAGGCCCCCAGCTGAGTAGGAAGCAACTGCTGGTGGGGGACTTAATTAGGGGGATAGCCTTGTGAGCAGGGTGGGGTAAAGGAGAGGGAGGTGAAATACCTGAGAGGTACTTTGGCTTGGAGGGATGAGAGCAGATACAGTGGATCATTAGGCAGCAGGAGATGAGAGGGAGCTAGATGTCATTGTCCACCTGGAGACAAATGACTAGCAAGGGATGGGGTAGGGGTAGTCAGGAAATTTCAGGGATGGGGAGGGTCCTCAAGCATGCATAGTGGCTTTTGCCAAAAGGTTGCCTATATACATCTTGGGAGAAGATAGGACCTCACACGGCTTTCAACAGTTGGTTAAAGGCATGGTGCAGGGTGGGGCTAGTACTAGAGTGGGCCTTAGTGTCTTCATAAGTGAAATTGCAGAAGAACTGAATGGAAAAGTAAGTCTTTTTGCAGATGCCACCAAAACCTGTTATAGGGTTGACTCTCAGGAGGGTGTGGAGAAAGGGTTCACCCATGCTGGTGTGACAGCCATGTTGCTGATGCCGATTACAGCACAGGCCACATTACTGCACCAGACATAACGTATCCTGGGAGTTACACCACCAAAGAGCCCTCCTGGGAAACAGTCTCCATTGGGCCCCCTTCCCTAATTATCCTACAGGTCCAGGTTCCTAATTTACCTGTTCTCCAGTCCTACCCCATCCTACAATCACCCCACAGGTATACAGTAGATTGTTACTATCCCTGATGTTCAGTGGTTCCCATTTATTTATTCATTTGTTTACCGAGTAGGTGCACTGGTCTGAGAACCATTTTCAGGCATGACCTGGGCCATTGAGGATGGCACAGGAATAAAAGCAAGTACAAAGGAGGCTGGCACAAGGCATACAATAGACAGTAATAAAATATACAGGATATTTATATGAAGATATATATAAACTTGCAGCGCAATGGATAAATAACATTTATGACAATAGCAGGCACAGTAGTAGCCAAGCTGTAATACAAATTAGGCATGATCTGAGATGAGTAAAGGAAAAAGTGCATCATGGCAGTGTAGGTATAGACCAAGAAGGAAAAGGAGGGAAGGGAAGTAGAGGCATGATAAGAAGTTGGGAGGGCAGGAGCAAGTAGTGGAGGACAGAAAGTGAGATCAAAGGAGAGAGTGGAAGAGTCCTGGAGAGTCAGTGGTGCTAAGTGGAGTGGGCAGGTTGTTCCAAAGGAAAAGGGCTGCAGATGAGAATGCACATTTACCCATACGGTGGAGACTAGGGGGCACTCGAGCATGGGGCCAGCAGTGAGGCAGAGCTCTAGAACAAACACTTTTGGCCAAAGAAGGTGGGATTGCAGAGAGGTAGCTCAGTTTTGGATGGCCTTATTGACTGTGCTGGCCAGGAGGTAGGTCTGTTGGGCTGATGGGGGAAGCCAGCCCAGGGTCTGATAGAGTGAGCAGTGGTGTGTTGAGTGAAAGTCCTTGCCCTCTGTATATCCAAAGTCCCCACCATGACCCAGTTAGTTCTTACAGCAAATACTACCCCCTGGTCCCCAGCCTTACTATATATTTGACACCCTTCCACATTTGGCACAGACCACCTTCTCAGCTCCTTTGATCAGGCACAAAATGGATGATAGTTCACAATCATGTGCTAACTGTCACGCAGCTGTTTATACAATAGGCACATGAGAAGCGAAACTATTCTGCCCTCAGTTCGTCACAGAGGTTGGCAGAGTGTCTGTGCCACTGCCACCTGTGGGGAGAGTGCGTTAACATATGGTGGGGGCCATGAATAGTGCATGTGGACTGGGTGGGCAGGTAGTTATTGGCAGTTTCAATGTATGGAATGGACAGCAGCACCACTGAACACCAAGGGAAGTGTGATATTACTGATGGTGGGAGCTCAAAGGGGCAGTGGTAGGAGGCAGAGGTGATACTACCTGGTTTAGGGAGGCAACATCTTTTACAGCCATTTACCAACTGGTCAGAGGCTCACTAGTTATGTTATTCAAGATATCATTTTGTGATCCTACCCTGTTTTTGGGGTGCAAAGTGTTGTTTGAGAGTCACTTACCTATTTAGCGATCGCAAATGCTCTTTGAATGCTCTGGTCTATGTGAACAATAACAGTCCATTACCAGTAAGATAAAGACAAGTGAACAAATACAAATATGGAATTGAGAGCTGTTCTCCATGAGGTTGATAATGTAATTTATCTTAACAATGTGTTAGAGTACAGAGTACGATGAGATTAATACTGGTACCATTGTGCTACCACATGTGTCTAGGGTTGCTGTGAGAGGTACCAAATACTGAAATGTCAAAATAACGCAGTACCATTGTGCTACCAGCGTACCAGTATTTGTGGGGAGCCAACAAAAATCTAAAAATTCCATGATACCATTGTATTACCAGTGTATGTGTGAGACAGAGAAAATGGTAAAAAATGCCATAGGGATACCATTCTGCCAGTGCACTACCAATGCACAGAGGAAAATCTATATATCACCTACCACTGTGATACCAGAGTACCACTGGGTAGTACTATTGTGGATTTTTCAGCTGATCAAAGTATTGCCATTGCTATACCACTATAATGCCATTGTGACAAATTCAGTAAGGGTAACCAGATTGATGAGACAATGCAATGCTAAAGAAGTGTGATAAAAATTATAAAGTGTTGCCAGTACTACTGCAGTGTACAGCAAAAATTTGTGAAGAAAATACAGTGCTAAAGAAGTGTGCATGAAAATCTAAGAATTATTTGCAGTGCTCTTACAGTCTGCATCAAAAAAATAAGAAAGATTGAGCAGTACTACTGCAGTGTGCAGCAAAAATTAGTGAAGGAAATACAGTGCTAAAGAAGTGTGCATGAAAATCTAATAATTATTTGCAGTGCTCTTACAGTGTGCATCAAAACATAAGAAAGATTGAGCAGTGGTACAACAGTGTAGCAGAAAGTCAGTGCAGTGTATTAACAGTGCACTGATGAAAAGCAGTGCTTTGTCAGTCTGGACTGAAATAACACTGAAATAAGACTGAAGATGGAAGTGTACACTCCACTTTCCTCTGGGAGTGCAGCTTAAAGACCTCCTGCTCAACCACATTTCTGCATCTACTGTCTGTCACATTCAGGGCTGCTTGCGTGCATCTTCCAAGTTCCTTGCATGTATAATGTGACCCAAGTGGCTGTAAAGCACCTCCATGTGCTGTAGAATTAGCCATTGTTTGAAAATTAGGAGGTAAGTTTGTCAAATGCCTTAGGTGCATAAGCTGCACCAAACAAACACAGAAAGTCAGATGGCACCAGCTGACACTAAGAGACGAGCATGACTGCACCTGCAGCCACAGTTCTTGCGCTGATGTTTGAAAATCATGCCCCGTAATGTCCAGCTTGAGACACTATATTCATTTCAACAGCAGCAGACTGTGATATCACAAGCAGTAAATTATGACTTCCATTCCAAACCCAGCCTCAGTTGTAAGTGAACTGGAGGGACAAAGCTCCAGGTGTCATGGAAATGCTTTTCATGACTTGAACAGCTGTGATGCCCTTTGATGGGGCGTGCATATGGACCTTCCAACACATTCACAATCCTTCACATGAATGCTGGCATTAATGCTGTTACAATGTGTTTATCAGTATCTTATTTTCCACATGGGGTGATTTTATTCTGCAGTTGTACTGACCCAGTGCTCACAACATAAGCACTCTACAATGGCTAACTCCAGTCTGATAGCTTTCTCTTGGTTGCAGATGCAGGTGATGCTACAGGTGCAGTGGACCCAACATGCTTTCAGGTGGTGAGGGGTGTAGGCCGTGATGGTCTCCTGATGACTTCCAGTGTTCTCTGCACCCCAAAGAAGGACTTGCCTCAGGTAACTTAAGCCCTCTGTCCTGACAGCACATAAGGCCAAGGGCAGATGGTTTGATTTGGTGTTGTTCCAGAAGGGAAGAGAGGAATATTTTTGCAAATCCTTTTAAACATCTTTTTTTTCAACCTGGTAAGTAACTACTAAAATCACTTACAAATCTCTTTCTTTCTCTCTCCCCCTCTCAGACACATCTGAAGCTTTCTCACATGTGCTCTTCATCAGGGAGATCAATTCTCATTGGCTGGCTTCTCTGCTTATCTCCCTGCCTTTAGTGGCTGTCTGTTTCCCAAAAAAGCATGCATACACAGTCTTCTGTAACCTGAGCCAGCTTACAACTAGCAACTTTTGCAGAGCTAGGCTCATGGTTGGCTATTTCACTTGGCAGCATGTTCTGTTCTCTCACCACTAGCAGCAGTTCTGGGGCCAGAGGCATAACAAACACGAAGGCCCCCATACAGAATCTTAATTGATTTTATTTATGAAAGTTGACTGCACCCCTCAATGCTGCTTCTGGCCATGGTCAGTAGAACTGGTGCCCACCTGGTCTCTCCGGCCACCCGGTTGGGCAGTCACAGATGTAATACTTCTTGACTTCAAGAATGCCTCTGACATTTTACTGTACTAGGCAATCAGCAAAAAACTGAGTAAAATGGAATTCTTGGAACAAATGACTCAATGGATATCTAACTGGCTGGAGAGGAGAACACAGCAGGTTATTATCAATGGATACCTTTCGTCAGAGTCATTAGTGCTGTCCCACAGAGCTCGGTATTAGGTACAGTCCTATCCAATAGTTTAATAGTTAATCTTGATAGTAACTTGGAGGGGTGGTGTAAGAAGTACATGGATGACACTTGGGGAACCATGTGCTAGTTTAGCACACTGCAGCATAACCCAGTCAGATTTAGATAAAATATGGACTTTAATTATTTTTCTACCCCCCACACAGCTGCCCCCAATCCATGCACTGACGCAGCTCCTAGCTCCATCTGTGCCATCCCTCTCTTTTGCCCAGTCCCCTACTACCTACAGTCTTACCCCTCTGAGGTGGGGTGGTGGGAAGTTGTCCAGGCTCCCCACCGACTACACAGTTCTGTGGGGCAGGTGGGCGGTCAGCAAGTTGGGGCCCAAGAGGCTGGTTGCACATCATCCAGCAATGCTTGTTGGATCTGTTTTTACATTTCCAGACCCCACTCACTGAGAGATATCAGGTGAGGTTAAGCACCGGTGCAGAGAGTGACCATGCACCCCATTAGCCAGTCGGCATCTCTCCCCCATCCAATGTGGTACCACTGCCTGTACCTCCACCTGGAAAAATTCAAGTGGTATATGGGTGGCAACAACAGGCTTCCTCCCTCCCTCCTCCCTTCCCAGAGGAGGAAACCATCCTCAGGGACACTCAGCCATCCTCCCCTCAGCTGGCCCTGATGACCCAAAATTGTTCCTGATCCCAGGTCACTGACATCGTGAGTGATAGCACTACAGCTGTGCTAATAGGCTGGCCCATTTGAATTCTTTTTATAAAATGGCAAGAAAAAATCCAGAAATTTAATTGGCCCAGAGATGTCACCTGACCATGCATTAAAGGGGACAGGAAATCTGTGCTAATTGTCAGCAATTAGTAATGCACCATTTACACAAATTAAATTCATACCTCTAAATGGTCCATATTTAACTGTAACTGAATAAACACTGATACGAACAACTATATAGTGTATGATGGAATGTGATTGTGTGTGGAAATCCATACACCGCAAAAAGTCATTCTGCTTCAATAGTGACATCCTCACTAACGCAGAATGACTTTTTGTTCTACATTAGTGAGGACGTCACAATGCAATCACCCCCACCAGTGCCGTTCATAGGAGGGGGCAGTTGGCAACTCCTGCGCACGAGCTGGACGACGGGCTGGAGAGACCAAGAGTGTGGGTCTCCAGCGAGAAACGATGGTCAAAAAACAGAAGTGATCCTGTATTTTGGGGCACCATGCACTATATAGAACAGTGTATGGCCTCCCAAACAACTCGGCAACTCTTACCCCTCATGTTTTCTATAATGGCAGAGGGACCTCTTGAGCTTCGCTCTCGAGGTCATCAGCTATCATAGAAAACACTCGGGTGAAGAATTGCCTTGTTGTGTATGGGTGGCCATACACTATCCTATATGTTTTCAATTGTTTTCCTTTTATGGGCAGCAGTCTGTTACAGTTCTCTTCATGGAACCAGTAGTTTTGAGTTTTTACTATGTCACAGTTTGTGTACAGAATGCAAAGTCTGAGCTGTTGACATATCAGAACCATGTTTAGAGTTCTGTGCACAAATTGTGACATAGCTATAACTCCAAATCACAGGTTCTATGAAAAGAACTATAACAGAATGTGGCCCATAAAAAGAAAACAATTCAAAATACAGTTTTTTTACCTCGTGTTTTATCCAGGTACAGTTACATATGGATAATTTAAGAGTATGAATATTATTTCTGAAAACAGAAACATTACAAACAGCTGCTGATTAGAAATCATTTCCTGTCCTCTTTAAATCTCTATAAATGCACGGTCAGGTGCAGAATCTCATTTGTCTTCCCCCCAAAAAAACTACTTAGAGCTATTTTATAAGTGTAATAAGCCTCTCCAGGGTGTGCATCATAGGATTTTAGTGCACTTCCCAGGGGACTAAGGACACTCGGCCTTCAGCCTTCTGCCTTACTACACCCCTGGGGCATGCATTAAAATCCTATAATGCACACTCTGTCATGGCCTTATTACTTACTGAATTCTTTGGTTACTGAGTAAGGCCCCTTAGGCCCAAGGCCCATTTACAGGGGTGAACCGGAAGCACTGGGGAGGTTTAAGTGACTTGTTCAGAGTCACACAGTATGCAGGTAGAGTTTGTAGGAATCAAACACAGGTCTGTTGATCGTACCAAGCTCATTCACAGCTTGTTACTCTAAATGGCTATACTGTCAGTCCCGGGACTTGGGTGGCTGAATCATGGATGCAGGCCAGTCATTAACAAATGTACAGTAATTGACATGAGGGAACTGGAATAAAAAACATATAAACTTTACAAGAACTGCAAATGAGGGAAGTAAACCTAGAAAGGGACCACATTGGTCACACAAGATTTCAGAGCTCTAAAGCTGTGGCCAGAGTTAATCAAGTATTTTGGTCCATGAAAAAGTGTATCAAAAGTCGTAGCCCATAGCTACCTGGATCTTTAAACTGAGCTCATGAGCACCCTTCACTAGATTATGCTACTCAGTTCTAGGGCCCATATAAACAGGGGGAAATAGCCACTCTGGAGTGAGTGCAAAGAAGAAAAATTAAACTGATTCATGGCTTATCAGAACTCTTTTATAGTATTTAGCTGGCTGAGCTAAACTGTATGCCCCTGACTGTTACAAGAATCTGAGGAAATCTGATGCAGTTAAATGCAGATTTCAAATGACAGTACTGTGGGACTCTGCAACATCCATTTCAGATCACATTTAGAACAGAAAGAAGAAATTATTTCTTCCTGCAGTGGGCCACTGGGTTGCGGAACAGACTCCCACTTTAAATAATCTTAAGAAAACCAAAGCTGAGTTAAAAAACAACTGGATAAATAAATAATGGAATACCTAATACTGAAGACCACCACTGAAATTGTGGGAGAGCGGCATTTATGGGCACTGTGGCCTTTTCCTGCTCTTATCAAACATTATAACCTTATTCTGCACCTAGGTGAATTCATGGCAGGGAAGCACTTGTGTGTGCTCCTGAAGTTCATGTTCAACTGGAGGAGAGGTTTTGGTGGCTGTATAGCTCCAAGAGGCACCATTAAATGATGTTGTCTCCTCTCTGTTCTCCCCAACCCTGAAGACAGTCTGTGGAGTTGGGTGCATGGTTCCATTGAAGCACAGGCCTCTTGTGTTCATAGCATAGAGTCAGGGATGTAGCCAGGAATTTTGAACTTGTACTCAAAACTGATGCACTGTTGCCCCCGGTTTGTAAACATAAACCAAAATATGCGCTCATTGCACTGCCATGTCACACTTACAGTAGTCCCCCCCCCTTGCCATTTCTGATTTCAAGTAATCAGATTTTTCCTTTATTTCTCCTTCCTTTGTTTTTCTGCCTTCCTGGTAAGTTGTTCTTGTTTGTATATTTAGTTGGAGGCATCAGTGCCCCATAGCGAACAACAAAGGCAAAAGTGCTTAGCATGACACAGACACAATGTGACTCACAATGTCCTTGCTTTCCTCTTTTTGTTGCCCTTGCCTGATTTGTTGCCCCTGCCTGATTTTTTTACTGTACTCTGCTGAGTACAGTGCATATGCCTGCCGACACCCCTGCATAGAGTATCCTGTATCCGTGGCATCATGTATTGATCCAGAACAGTACGATTATTCATTGTGTGGTAGTCCACGCACATTCTAATGGCTTCATTTTTCTTTCTTACAACCACTATGGGCATGGCATAGGGGTTTCCAGATTCATGAATTATGCTGGCAGCCATCATCTCTTGAAGATGCCTCCTCACATCCTCTGCCAGGGCAAGATGTCTAGATCTCTCTCTGAATGGATTCTCATCCGTGAGCCTTATGGGGGGTTGCTCAGGCTGAACAAGGTGGGGTCAATACCAGATGGGTCACCTCCTGGTGGCACTGCAGGCTGCACCGCTGTGTTGGCACAGTAAACTCTTGCCAAAGTACGGTCCTTCCGGATGACCACTTCTCTGTTAGTCACATTCCTTACACACACCGTGACTCTTCTAACATAAGCATGTGCCCATGCCAGTAAGACACTGGACTTTACTAACAGGCCAGCCAGCAACCCATGTTCCTCTGGGGCATCCAACATTAAGATCTGGCTCTTCACCTCCTTCTTCGGCCATACTACCCTACTAATATTGCACTCCATGTTGGGTGGCAATGCTATTTCTTCTGCATCCCACCTCCAGAATATATCGACTGATTCATCCAACTCTTCAGTGGGAGTTTGCCCTGCTTCTGGTAGGCCTCTTTAATTGCTGGGTGAATGGACAGCTCTTTCCCTTGTTGTTCTGTCTCTCATGCTTGGCAAAGTTGAACAAGTCATCCAAACATGTGGGCATTTGTGCCCACCAGCACAGTTACCCCATCGTATATGCCAGTCTTGGGACAGATCAAAGCCAGGGTCTCCACTGCATCTCCCACTCCAGCTATCTTGGTCTGAAATGCCATCCATACTTTGACATAACCCAAGTAGAGGTATGATTTTTTCACTGAGTCCCCACACATGTAATCCCTCCAATGGCTGCATAACAACTGGGACAGGGTCCTATTCCACCCTGTCACAGACTGTTCTGGCCCACGGGCCTTTATGTTGTTTACTGTTTTAAACAAATTCTTTAAATATTCTTCTCTCACAGCTATCCCGGTTCCAGGTACCCTGTTCCTAATCCTTCCCCTCAATAAAATTGCATTTTGTTGTTTGGAAATTGTTGTGTGAAGGGTGTTTTGTGGAACTAAACAATAAGGTGTATGTGGTATATGGTATTGGAAACCAGTTTGGCATCCAGTGTGTGGGATGGTTGGAAAGGGAGGTGGGTAGGTACAGCATCCCAGGGGGTTGTACCAGCTACACACCTGGCCCACTGCAACTTACTCAGGGTGGAGGCACTGTGCTATATTACTAATTTCTTTGGGATAGAACTCCTGCATTTCATCGTAGCAGGACCCGTACCCCTTAATCTTTGTGAAGGTCAACAGGCAGGGGTAGTCACCTATTGGCTTTTGGCGCCTGGGCTACATCTTTAGAGGCACTGCTGGGATTGCCTGTTCACCAGCCATGCCCACCATGGCAGATCAAACTGGAAAGACCCCTGTCATTTCCCCCACCCCCAGAACTACCACCCCCAGGCCTAGGTTAGGCCTAAAGAGAAAGATAAGGTGACATTAATGGAATGGAGTGGAGGTATGAGAATAGACCCCCAGAAGTCTCTTTTACTTTTAGAGATACCCCAAAATGGAAGATGGGGATATAGAAGGGCATTTGTCCATGATAAAGAGGCTGGGTAAAATTGAAGTATGGGGAAAAATGCTCGATTCTGCTTTGGGGACATTTATTTTGTTAATGGAGTGTAAAAATGTCATAGAAGCTGCTTGGCTGCCAGAGGTATTGGTGGTTGAGGGACTGTCTTAGGCCTGGGCTATAGTAATCTTGTTTAGTGTAGTTACCCCAGGGGAGGGAGAGCCTGAGTCCCCGTGGATTTCCCCTAAAAATGTGGGGCCCCGACCCGGGTATGTACCTGCCTCTTCAGATTCATTCAGAAAACAGAATGTTTTCCGGGGTGAAACCCACTCCCGCAGGGGAAGAGGATTATGAGTCATGGATAACATATATGATGGCACTGCTACAGGACTGGTAGTGTAGTGAGGGGGAAAAACATAATAGACTAATGGAGAGTTTGTGAGGTCTTGCCCTCTATGCCATTTGGTTCCTTCGTACCACGGACCCCGAGACCAGTGTACTGGATTATAAAGCTGCCCTGGACAGTGCTTTTGGTAGTACTAAGACATGTGAGGACTTATGGTGGGGGTTCAGGGTGACCTGCCAGCAGAAGGGGGAGCTCTTATCTGAGTATGTGCAGAGGTTGGAGAAAGCCCTGTAAAAGGTGTACAGAAAAGGGGGAATATAGTCCTCTGACCTAAATAAGATCAGGGGCGCAAGGCACTCAGAACTATTACTGTTGAAACTTGGTCTAAAAGATAGGTTGGGTAATCCCCCCCCTCTCTGGGTCCTCCTCCGGTAAGTGAGGGAGATGGAGGAAAGGGATGCTCAGTGGGGACCCCGTCCTGCAACAGTAGCTGAAACTCAGGTTCAGGAGGTCACATCCTCCTCTGAAGCCTCTGCAATCAAAATGTTGCTAAAAGAAGGCAGTGAAGCACTGGACAAGGTTAGTACTGCTTCTATCAAGGTCCCTGAAGTTCCCCCTGGCCAACCTAGTCAGTCATTCCTAGCCACCCTCTTGGTGATGGGTCTGGGGGTACCGGCCTCTTTATCCCCTGTGATTGCCCAGATTGAGGCCTGCCTTCAAGAACTGTGCCATGCTGTTAGTGAGCTAAAGACCCAGCGGATATTTTGGACTGGGGACCCTGAACAGAGAGCATGGATTCACAGCGGGAATGTCATGTCAGACAAATCTAATAGATTTCTTTGACTGGGTGACCAAAATAGTAGACCAGGGAGGGGCTGTGGCCATGGCCTACCTAGACTTTAGCAAGGCATTTGACACAATCCCACACAAAAGATTAATAAACAAGTTAGTCAGCCTGGGAGTAGGTCCCAGGGTGGTAGCTATGGGTAACAAATTGGCTGGACAACATGATGCAGAGGGTAATAGCAAACGGAGTCCACTCCAGAGAAAGGGGGGGCTACTAGTGGGATACCGCAGGGTTCAGTATTGGGGTCTGTCCTCTTTAATGTCTTTATAGGTGACATTATGGAGGGACTAGAAGGAAAAGTATACCTCTTTACAGATGACACAAAGGTCTGCAACAGAGCTGATATGAAAGGTGGGGTGGAAAGGATAAGAAGGGACTTGGCAAGGTTGGAGGAATTGTCAAAAGTATGGCAGCTTAGATTCAATGCAAAGAAGTGCAAAGTAGTGCACCTGGGAAACAAAAACCCAGGGGAAGAGTACACAATGGGGGGGGGAGATACTAACAACAACAAAAATGGAAAGGGACCTGGGGGTAGTCATATCAGGTGAACTAAAGGTGGGAAGGCAATGTGAGAAGGCAGTGAGGAGTGCTGTGGGGGGGATACTGGGATGCATAGGGAGAGGCATCACCAGTAGAAAACAGGAAGCTGTCATCTCTCTGTACAGACAGTTGGTGAGACCCCATCTGGAGTACTGCGTGCAGTTCTGGAGACCCCATCTCCGCAAGGACATAGACAGGATGGAGGCAGAGCAGGGCAACTAAAATGACGCAAGCTCTGCACCAGAAACCATACAAAGAGAGACTAAAGAAGCTTAATATGTATACCCTCGAGGAAAGGAGGGAGAGGGGGGGACATGATAGAAACCTTCAAGTACCTCAAGGGAATCAACAAAGTCCTAGAGGGTAGCATCTTTCAGAAAAAGAGATGTGCAAGAACAAGGGGGCACAATCTGAAGATAGAGTGGGGGATGGCTCAGACACAATGTGAGGAAGTATTTTTTCACAGAAAGGGTGGTGGATACATGGAGCAGCCTTCCTGAGGAGATTGTGGGGACAAAAACAGTGGGGGTATTCAAGAATCCATGGGACAGACATAAGGCAATTATAGTGGGGGGTAGGAGGAGGTAGGCTGTTGGTTAACTAGGCTCTGCAGCTTATCCAGTAGGTAGGGAAATGGGCAGACTGGGTGGGTCAAGTGTCCTTATCTGCCATCAAAGTCTATGTTCCTATGTTTCTATGTATCAGTGTCCTCGGCGGTCGTGTGGGCCTCGCATGCCCTGCCCTCCACCAAGCCAGACCTCTGCTGTTGCACCGGGCACTCAGTCAGTATCCTCGGTGATCATGAGGGCCTTGCATGCCCTGCCCCCCCAAGCCAGACCCCCGCTGTTGCATTGGGCACTCAGTCAGGTACGCCAGACCACACTGCTGTGGCTCAGAATGCCAGCTGTTTTCATCAGCGCTGCTGAGAACTTGCTTGGTATTACTTGGTTTAGAAGAACAGAAGAAGGCCAAAACCCATCGAGACTGTTCCCCACACAATGTGGGACAATGAACAATGGACTTTTGAATCTTGGCACCATTTTAAGGGTCCCTGGACAATTCCATTGGCAGAGCAATGCTGATAGTTTATTTGCTCCTAAATTCTAACTAATTCTCAGTGTCTTACACACTTTCCGCAGGGAGCTTTAATTTTTACTTGTAATTTCCCTGTGTTTTAACATTATTCTGCAAGGAGCTTTTAATTTCCTGATTATGCCTTAAAACAGTCTGCGTGCTGTAGCATCTTGAACAATGTCTCACTGTTGAAACACTACTGTAGAGTACTTTAATCTTACTTGCTCAGGACTTGTAATACATTAATTCTGTGTTTACGTGCAAGGAGTTTCAAATAGGAACCCGACTAGTAAACGTTAAGCTGTCCACTGCAGGATGTTGTTAGCAAATGCTATGCAGTACACTGTAGCCTGGGGATTCTGAATTTCCAGTCTGTAAAAATTAAACCAGTTCAGGGGTCCTCAATTAACCTCAGTGATTGCTTTCCTAGTAAATTTCTACTCGGTACTGAGGTCATTAAGCCTGAGAAGATACAGGCTTTTACATGGAGTTGGAAAATGTTACAAAGTTCGAATTAATTGACTGAATGCTGCACAGTTTACCCTGTCTGCGAGCAAAGGCTCAAATTAACTTAGCTAATTTTAAAAGGTCGAGTACAGCAGACTTAGACCCAATTCAGAGTGCCACATTTCAAATTAATAATTTTACCAACTAGAATTAAAGTGTGTGAGCTGCTGAGTTTCAGTACCTTATTGCCTATGGATACAAGCTGTAGAGATCACATTATTAATTTGAATCAATTCCAACTGCATTTAAAATTTTTGTGAGCCCCTCCTCCTGCCTACCTGTTAAATAATCCTTTCTTTTTACTCTCTTCCCCAGTGTCCTCGGTGGTCATGAGGGCCTCGCATGTCCTGCCCTTCTCCAAGCTGGACCCCCTCTGTTGCATCAGGCACTTAATCAGATACACCAGACCACCCTGATGTGGCTCAGAACACCAGCTATTTTCATCAGCACTACTGCACCGGCTGCCCCACCACCCCCGTCACCACCCTAGGTGAGCACAGTCTTATATAGCCTGGCTGCAACACGTGACTGAAAAAATCCTATCAGCCCACTTTCCGTTTAACAGATTATCTGCTTTCACCACTAGTGGCCGCACAAGACATCCCATCTGCCAAAACACAGCAATAACAACATGTTACCACTTTATCTCATTATGCTGTGTATAACCCCCTTGTTACCCGGGGTTACTAGAATCCCACTAAGACCTAGTGGTAGGCAGGGAAGGCAGCTTGTGAAACTCCAGTTAAATGGGTTTCACACTGTCTCACTCTGTTCTCAGTCTCAGCTGAGACTGAGGGATGTCATCACCAATAGAACTATTGCAGCTGCATGAGCCACAATGGAATCTGCAGCAAGGGAGTTGGAATAGAATATTGGGAGGTTTGAACAGTGTTCAGTGGTCAGTTGGTGTTGGGAGCTTGCTGAGAAAGCAGCTCAGCAGCTCAGTAAGGCTCTAGGAGCCTCAGCCCTGACAGAGGGCTACTTTTAAGTAAAAGGGCATGTGTCTCCACCAAAAGAGAGACACAGAAGATAATTGAAGTGGTGGAGACCGCTGTTTTCGGGTCTCAGTGCCCCCTTCCTGTGGGGATGGGGGCAGGAAAGGGCTCCCTGCAGATTCCTGGGGCAACCCCCTAGGTCTGCTTCTAAAGGAAAAGCTGCCTGTTTGTTCCAGAGTTTATTTGGGAGAACAAGAAGACTTGTGAGTCACCTGTGGGGCACCTGCAACGTGAGGGTGAGTGTTTGCTCTTGCTAAAAGGGCCTATGTTTTTCACCCTGGGACTTGTGTGACAATGTGGGGATTGAACTACTAAAATAGTGGAAGCCTAGAGTAATGGGCTAAGCAAAGTAAAAGTAGGTTCAGGTCCAGAGCTTGTTGGGATGAAAATGATATGTAGAGGAGATGTGACAGACGTCTACCCAGGAATCTACATTTGCAAGTTTTCAATAAAGGAATTATTTAGTTTCCAGAGAAATGGCCGGGTATGGGCTGTGGGAGCTGGAGGTGGGTGGCCCCTCATCTTTAGTGACCAGGTCCACCTCTACGGATTTCTTCTGTGGATTTCTACTTTACCTCAGGCACTTGGCCAGTGATGAGGGAAGTACCCAGACGTGGGATTGTAAGGAAAATTCTCTCTAGGAGTCGAAGGCTGTAGTGTGGTTTGGGGAGCCACAAAAGGATAATTGGTTCATTCCTCAAATGGACCGTGGATCAAGTGGCCAGCGGGGGAGCTGGGCCAGTGGGGAAAACCCAAGTAGTGTACAAGTCATGCTGTGTACCCAATGCTGTGTGCAAGTCCGGGCTGTGTGCCTGGTGGGTTTAGAGCCTGAGGGCTGGAAATAGTGATAAAGTGTTCTGTAGTCTCTAAACTGCATTACCAGGAAATGTAGCCCCATGGGGGTCCATCTATGCTTTGTTTGTTCAGCTTGGATGTAAATAAAAGCCACACTGAAGAATCCCATTCCTGGTTCTGGACATTACAGTTATTGCTTCCTGTGCTTGGATTTACTTGGGTGCCCCTGTTCAGAGTAGCCAAACCTAGGTCCCCTGTGCCGAGTAACCTCATCCTCCCCAAACCCAGTCCCCACCAGGTACTGCTGTCAGCTTCAACAGCATGCCACCTGTCGTTTTGCCAAAAAGGCAGGGTTGAGGGGTTACAAAAATGGAGGCACCGCTTTGGATTTTGTTCTAGGAGGAAGGTGCTCAGGCAAGGGGCTAGCGTTTTGGCTATCTGGCAGTGAGTAGCCCAAAAAGCTGAAGCCATTTCTCCAGAGTGTTGCTGTGTGCTGTGGATCTTGTGCTGCTGTTTAAAATTGCCAACTGCTTACCAAGGAGCAGTAAAGCCAAAGAGTGTGCCCTTGTCCTGCATCAAATTGTTTACAGCAATTTTGCCTGCTTTTAAAATGAACTGTGGTAAAGAAAAAGTGTGGAAGACTAGGGATAGCAACAGAAAAATTGTGCCCTGAAGATTTGAAATGCTTTTTAAAATGAACTGTGGTAAAGAAAAGTGTGGAAGACTAGGGGTAGCAACAGGAAAATTGTGCCCTGGATGTTGGAAATGCTTTTAAAATGAACTATTGCAAAGAAAAGTGTGGAAGACTAGGGGTAGCAACAGGAAAATTGTGCCCTGGATGTTGGAAATGCTTTTTGAAATGTATGAGAGACTTGCAGGTGTAATGGCTATGTTAAATGGCTGAAATGGGCTTCTGCCGTGGAGTCAGTTGAAAAAGAAAAAAAGTTGCATTCTGCAGTTTAAATTTGCATGCTCGACGATCGCCTTGAGGAGAAGAGCCCTCGCAAGGAAGAAGAGGTTCATTTGCATGGTGTCGTGTGATTGGTCAGACTGAGATCAGTCCCACCCCTCAGCCAGCTCTACAGTGACTGCCCCAGCATTCGAGAGGGAGTGTGAGTGAAGTGCGTGTACTGGCTAGTGGAGGAGCGTCGCGGAGTGTTAAAATCACTGTAAACCTTGTAAAAATAGACTTTCTAGTTTAAAATCAGGCTCAACCTGCTAATCGATCGTCGTAATTGCAAGTGTGGTGGTCGAGAAGACAATCGGTAGGACTGCCTGCCCGTTTCTGTTCTGAGGCCTCCAAGAACTGGCTGCAGGCCGTTTTTCCCCATCGCAGCAAACTGCTACTGATAACAGTAAGTAACAACCTAAAAACTGCTCAAACAGTGATTTTCTGCCCTATGCCATATAAATGTGTGTGCAGCAGTGTAGTCACTTTGCAAGTAATGACTGTGTCAAGTCCTGCCAGCAAGTGCAAGTCTGTTAAGCCATTGACTGTGTGCATAGTAATGAATTCAGCCTCAGTTTAAAGTTTGAAGCCAGAGAGAGACTGAGTTGTAGCCAATGTGCAGCACTAGTTATACAGGCAATACTGTGCTAAAAACCTGAAGCTCTAAGGGACTGTGAATCAAATAAATGTTACCAGAAAGTAAAAATCTTCAAATAGTTCTCCAGAACCCTACCAGCGACATTCTGCCCTCCGCAAGTCTCAACGGGCCATGCTCAAAACTAAACAGCTACTCACACTACTGCTACTTCTAGCAGGAGATGTAAAGCTAAACCCTGGACCAACCCACCCCAACCCCCCCACCTCTCAAATTACCAAGCGGCTTTAAAATCATGCACCTAAACATATGCAGCATCCTGCATAAGCTCACCGCCCTGCAACCAAGTGTCTTAATGCTGCATCCAGATATTCTGATTATAACCGAAACATAGCTGAAGCCCCACAACCTGGATGCAGAATTATCAATCCCTGGCTACTCCCTTATTTGGTATGACCGCCAGGATAAAAAAAGAGGTGGAGGCATTGCCATGTTCATTTCCTCTCAGCACCAGTTCACCCCTGTCCAACTCTCCATGCCCATGCTATCCATTGCCTCCTTGCTAATCAAATTCTCACACTCACACTCAATTCCATTATTTGTAGCTGACTCCTACTGTGCCCCCGATACCCCTATGCCTGTTGTAATGGACCACCTGAGCACCCTAAAATCACTCAGATCAGGGGACGAGCTGCTTATCCTAGGAGACTTCAATTCTAACTGGCTCTCCAGGGCTAGCTCTAAGCTACGTAGCCATGTAAATGCCCTGAAACGGACCCAACAAATATCTGAACCCACACACTTGAACTACAAATCCCAGAACCACTCCCTATTAAACTGGGCCCTTACCTCACACTCACATCGGATTCTTGAGGCAGAACTCCTTCCGGACTCTTTAAGCGACTACCACACAATCTATGTGGTAAGAAGAATATTCAGGCCCAAAGCTCCTCCCCCGTGAACACTGCTCACCAGTTCATACAAATCCCTCAACCTCACAGCGCTCCTATTTGACCTGACAAACTCTGATTGGTCCTTCATCCCTCAGGTATCCTCCATCGGCATTGCCCTTGAACTTTTCAACTCCAGATTTCTCACCATTTGGAACTACCATGCGCCACTGAGAAGGGCTCATGTAAGGGGTGCCCACCTGCCCTGGGTCACTGCCAATATTATAGATCAACTCCATGCCAAGGACCAGGCATGGAAAGCTTATAAGGCAACCAACACCCAGGTGGCACTCCAACTCTACTGCGCACTCCGTAACTCCTGCACTAGGCTCCTACGCCAGGCCAAAGCAAACTATTTCAAGGCCTCCTTCAACTCTAACCTAAATCACCCTGCGAAATTCTGGAAATTAATCAAATCACTTTTCTCCTCCCCTGCCCAGCCTCCCACCCCCTGCCCTTAATGTTGATGGCTCCATCATCACTGAACCAGGTGCAGTGGCCTCAGTTTTTAACACCTTTTTCACTAGCTGCGCATCCTCTCTACTATCCTTCCTCCCTCACCACCCCTCGAGCCCAACCACTCCCATTCCACCCACCTCCCTATCTTTTTCCTTTTGCATGGTCACCCCAACTGAAGTGCTAAAAGCCCTGTAGGTACTCAACCCCTCCAAAGGTAAATGCCCCTCGGGACTGGACTCCAAAATTTGATTTGATTTGATTTTCATTTGTATACGGGTAAGTACGCTGGGGTACAATCCCTTTTACAGGTACGACCCGTGGCCAATCAAAAATACATACAAAGACATTATAAGACAAAGTATAACATAGTGCAAAAACATATTTAAATAGGAAGTATAAATTACACATCCACAAATTAATGTTGATTAAAAAACTCTAATACAAAATCTCAGTCTAAAGTGCATCCACAGCGAGACAGATTCATAAAGTGCAATTTCAGACTTATGGTAAATGACCCATAGCTACTCATATTTCTGATATGTACTGGTATGTCATTCACTTCACTTATCTGCCCCTGCCATGGCCACCCCACTGGCTGCTCTCTTCAATCTCTCTTTCTTGCTTGCTGCAATCCCATCCAACTAGAAATGTGCCACAGTCATCCCCCTCCCGAAAGGGGGTGACCCCTCCTCACTGGGCAACTACCACCCTATCTCCCTACTCCCCATTCTAGCCAGACTTCATGAGCATCTTATGCTCTTCCAACTCTCCTCCTTTTGTGACTCCTCCTCCTTTTTCACACCCTACCAACCTGGATTTAGGAAGTCGCATTCCACCATTATCTCCCTCCTAAGGCTCACCGACATTGTGCTTACTGGTATGGATCACGGGCACATCACCTCAGCTATCTTTGTTGACCTTGCCAAGGCATTCAACACTGTCTCCCATGCCGGACTCTTGGGAACAGCCACCAACTGGTTCCAATCCTACCTAGCCGGCAGGTCTCAATCTGTAAGAATTGGTCATCACACTTCTGTCCCCCTCCCTCCAACTTTCGGGGTCCCCCAAGGCTCGGTCCTCAGCCTGATACTGTTCTCCATTTTCCTGAATGACCTGCCCTCGGTATGCCTATACACATCCATTCACATGTATGCTGACGACACTACACTGTATGCATCAGGGCCCTCCCCCTCAGAAGTGGCCTCTAGACTCCAGGAGGACCAGGGTTTTATTTAACTCCAAAAATTGATTAGCGTTTTGCTCATAAAAGTGCTAAAACATTGTCAAAATGCATAGCTCTTGCCTCATTGTGTTTAACAAACATAACACTTCTAGAAAACCTATATATATACTTTCTGTACAGTTAGCATTGTCCCAAGAAAAAAAAACTGCTAATCAATTATTTAAAACCCTGGACTTAAATGCTGTTCAACTCTGGTTTCACTCAAACCAACTCTTTCTTAATCCAAAGAAAACTATCTCCCTAACCTTCGGCACTAGATAGAGACTCTCCTGACTCCCCGCCACCCCCACTTTCCATACCATTGATGGGACACCCTTGGAGGCCTGCACTTCCTTCCGGTACCTTGGGGTCTGGCTCAACCAGCACCTCGGCTTTTCAGTCCATATCGATTCAATCCACAAGAAACTTCACTCCAAGCTGGGTGCCACATATCACAACAGGGGTTGCATCCCTCTGGAAACCCGCAAGGCAATCCTACAGAAAATGATCCTCCCAATAGTTGACTATGCAGACGTAGTATACAGTATTGCCCCTAAGTCCACCCTAGCTAGACTTGATCCCTCTTTCATTTCTTCTGCTGTTTTGTCCTGGACTGCCCTCCCTCAATGCACCACTGTGATTTCCACAAGGCTGTAGACCTCCCTTCACTCCAGGATCAGAGACTGGCCCTCTGTGCAAGGACAACAGTGAAATTCTGGGCACAGTCCCTTCCCTCTACCTAGAGTCTGCCCTCGCAGTTCAACCCCCCTCTGCGTATTCTCTCAGGAACACTGACTTCTGGCTTCTTGATGTCCCACATATGTCCACAGCTAAAGGCCAAGCTGCCTTCAATTACTGCATGCCTAAATTATGGAACTCCTTGCTGGCTGACATTAGGCACACAGACAACACTTAACATCTCAACCATCTCCTCAAGTCACTTCCCCCCCACCTGCACATGCAGTCAGCTCCAACGAGATGCCAAATGTCACACCTCTCACCTTTAAATTCTACCACTCTGTGGCACATTACTAAGAGCTCACAGACCTAGGCCTTCAGCCTAGTACCTGGAGTAAAATTGTCCTCTGCAGCTGATCATAACCATATGTTCTTCCTCTAGTGCTCTCTGTATTTGAACCTTTATGTGCTTACTATGTACACATTATTTGCATAGCACAATTGTAATTACCTCTGTACATGACAATAGTCTAATTCTCCTCTGCTCTTCCCACATCTACTATGCTCATTGTACCCACTGCTTTCTTGGCAAATAAGTTGTATGTATTGTATATTATACTATATAATCCATGTGTATGTTATTGAATCTATCCCTTTTCCCCCCTCCCCCAGGATGCATCTGGAATCAGTATGCTTTCCTGGTAAAACTTTTAATTAAATAAATACATAAAAGGGGGCCTGGAAACAAGGCCAGACAGATACTTTGTGGGGAAAAATCTGTTAAAAAGACTCTCTCCACTTTTCTTTCAAGGACGTCTTCTCATTTATCAACATTTTTTTTTTAACCAGGAGAGACACACTAAGCTTGTTTACAGGTGTGATCTAGGAGCACAAGGAAGTTAAATGACTTGCTCAGGGTCACACAGTATGCAAGTGAGGACTGTGGGATTCAAACCCAGGTCTCCAGGTTTGCAGATCAGAGCCTTAAACCACTGTGCTATACTGCCTCATGCCAACATCACAGGTGAAGACAATTATGATGTGAGCTTCAGGAGTTGCAACACACTAGAGCTCTTCTGGCAACATCTAACCAGGTTAAATTCTTACCTCTCTGGTCTCCCTTCCTGGTGATACCATTGACAAAACCTCTGATCAAATAAGTGACTATTATGTTCAGAAATGAAGGGGTTCACATTGAGGACATTGTTTACTGGTTAAACCAGAAATGTGATGTTTTAAGTGCTCTAGAAGCTATTCATGATTTATTATTATTTTGGACAGGAAGCTGGAAATTTAAAGAGAAGTTAAGGCAAACAGCACTCCTTTATGCTTGGAAGGGATTGGGGAGGGTTGTTTTTGTGACATAGACAGCCAGTTCTGAGTGCTGTATCAATTTTTTTTATTACATATAAAATATGTAATGGGAAGGTCAGTTTGAGGAAACTACATTCTTGCTGAACTGACACATCAAACCCCCCCTGGATAAGTTCAAAGGACAGGACACAGCTAAACTGCAGATAGCTGGGGTGCAATTATCTTGTCAATTTGCTTTCATCTCAGGAAACAAAATTAGCTATTCATGACATCCTCAGGGAAATCCTTTGATGTGCCCTAGGTGTCCTGAGAAAAGGGACACTGGCCAGTGTTATGAATAACCTTCAAGGAAACCAGTTCATTTCATCAAAGAGGTTGATGTCTGGGACAAGCAAAACCTAGATAAATTTGGAAAGTCCAATATCCATTCCCAGAAAACCCTTGAATTACATCAGAGAGACCTTTGATGTGTAGATACCAAGGCCCAGACGAGATTAAAGAGTCAAATACACTTTTGCTTTGAATACAGTGACTTATAGGAAATAAACTTTTGATATGTATGTGTAGCAGAGCACAAACCGGTTTTGGCTGGTTAACCTGAGAAGAGGAAAGTCAGTGAAGTCACCTATCATGTTTTTTTAAATATTTTATTTAGTCATCCTGTGTTATAAAATATAGATTTTGTTACACCAAGGTGGAGTTAGGTGACCTCAGAGAGAGAAGGTCATCTCAAGACTGTTCTTAAGCCTACTGCAAACCTTGAAAGACACTTTCATATTATCTGACTGAGAGAGGAAGAAACATCACAGCACTGAAAGAAAGTAAGCATATATTAGATTAGACCAGTCTGACTGTATGTATTGTAGAAACTTGCACTTTAAACCTGTTTGTTTTAAGGCTGTATGTGTTGGGATATTTTGTTCTGTAATATTTTTCTGTTTTCCTATTTTAAAGTAAAGCTATATATTTTAAAATGGAAACTGCTGGTGTGCCTTGACATTTCTTTTTATTTAAGTGGAGCTTTTAAAGGTTATAGTTAACACTGTGTATGGGCTTATTGTTATACCAATCTGGGAAACGGATGGAGTTCTCTGAGGTCTTGCATAGGGTTCTAAGGGTTCATTTTGTAGACCTGGTTCGGTGCCTATAGGCAAAGATATCTGGCCCCCTGAAGACAGAATTATCTGAGCCTGATAATTGGGTACGCTAACAAGAGGTTATCAGTTTGAATCCTTCCAGAACTTGAGACTAAGGTGACTTGAACCCACAAAAACAGACAAGAGGGTTACCTTGTACTGTCCACAAATCATACGCTTAGAGGTTGGCACTTTGGGAGTAGAGGGCTGACCGGTTAAGTTAATTTGTGACAGATTGGTTGGCAACGGTGGCATAAAAAGTTTGGTGGCATAAGCTTCATTGTTCAGTGTGTCAGCTTGAGACCGTTCAGCTCACTTGGAAAAAAGAAAGGCAGTGTTTTATTTCAGAAGGAAACAGAACTATATCCCTTGGCTTACAGTTAAGTTCCCACCCATTTTATTTTTTTTTCTAAAGTGGCAGTCAGTTTAGCAGTAGTCAGGAAAGATGGCGTCCAACTACAGCAGGCACACTGTAGAACACTTAAAACAGTTGTGCGAGGACAGAGGAGTCCTGTTTGAGGTGACAGCCAAAAAGCAGAACCTCATAGAAGCCCTGATGGTAGCAGATAACCAGAGCAGGGAGTCACAGACCGTGACTGAAAGGGACCAGACCTCAAGTGTGGCAAGACTAGATGCCAGTAAGGGGTCCCGAGCCAATGAGGAGGACAGCAGGGACACTGTCAGTGAAGGGCAACGGCAGCAGGGGAAGGTTACCAGAATCCTGAATCCAGAGGTACTCAAGCTGCAAATTGAGTTGCACAGGATGGAACTGGAGGCAGAGCGAGAACAGAGGGAGGTGGACCATGAGGCAGAGTGACAACAGAGGGAGGCAGACTGTGAGGAGCATGAGTGCTAGCGAGCTACAGAGGAGAAGAGAGAGCGAGAATGCCAAGAGGCAGAGCAAGAATGCAGAGCTGCAGAGGAGGAGAAGAGAGAGGAGTGCCAGAGGCAACATGAATTGGAGAAGCTACGACTCCAACCAAAGGCACCAGGGCAGGTAAGTGCCATGGGTTTAATTGGCACTGCAGGACTGGGTTACAAATTGAACTCCAAATTAATAGCTGAGTTTAAGGAAGGGGAGGACATGGATGCCTTTTTAAATTCTTTCAAAAAAGTTTGTATTCAGGCTATAATTCCTAGAGAGTCCTGGAGCTTCCAGCTATCCCTGCTACTTACCGGGAAAGTTCGGGATGCTTTGGGTCAAATGAACAATGAGGACAGTGACGATTACAGCAAGTTAAAAGCTGAACTGTTAAGAAAGTTTGAATTAACTGCTGAATCATACAGAGGTAAATTCAGTAAGCTCAGGAGAAGACCCAATATGAGCTATGAGGAGCTAGCCACGAAACAACATCAGTTTTTAAAACGTTGGTGGGAAGGAAATGAGGCAAACTCTGTTGATAAAATTGAAAATGTGATTTTATTAAAACAGTTTTATTGGGCTTGCCCAGCAGTGCTAATAACCTGGCTAGAGGACCAAGATCCAAAAACAGTGCAAGAGGCTGCTGAACTCTTGGACTGCTATGCCAAGAACAGACCTGCCCTAAGAGCGAACGGGGTGAGTGTGGCAGAGCAGAAAGGGAAAAGCACGCCTTCAGGGCAGCTAAAACCCTCACTGCCTCTACCAAAACCAGTTAGCCCCAGGTTCCAAAGAAAAGATTTATCTGAAGTAAGAAATGTATGTTGGCTGTGTAAGGAAACTGGGCATATTGCCAGACAGTGCCCCAAAAAGGCGAGCCATAATACACAACAGGGTGCTAGAAAAGAAGTGGGTTGTTTGTGTGTTCCTGAGAGTATGCCAGTGAACATGAGGGAACACATGCACCCAGTCATAGTAAATGGTGTACAGACGCAGGGGTTAAGGCACACAGGGGCATCCCTGACATTGGTAAAGGGGGATCTGGTACAGACTGGTCAGCTTATACCCAATAAATACATAACTGTACAAGGGTTTACTGGTGAAGAGAAAACATTGCCACTCACTAGTGTTCTCCTGGACTGGGGTGAAACAGGGAACTGTGCAACAGGTGGCTGTAGCCAATACATTAACAGTGGATGTGATCCTGGGTAACTATCTCCAACAGGTGATGGTATGTGCAGTTACCCGTAGCCAAGCGGCAAGGGAAAATAGTAGTTTCCTGAACCCCACAAAAACCAGTGTGGAAACCACTGAGAGGCTGGTTCCCTAGCCTGTGTCTCCAGAAGGGGAGACTGATAAAAATGGGGTAGAAATTTCCCCAGTAGCAAGTAACCACCCAACTACAGAGGGTTACTCCAAAGAGGGAGGGGTGGCCCCTTGTCAGAGGGTTGGGATTGACAATGATCCTGAGGGCCCTGCCGCTAGTGCTAGGGACCCTAGTTTAGTGACTGAAGAGGACCTGTCCCATGCCTTGGGAAGCTGTGAGGGGTTCACAGCTGCTCAGAGAAGTGACCCTAGTTTGGAGAAGCTGAGGGCTTGGGCAGACTCAGATGGTGCACAGGGAGGTGATGGCAGATGTAAGGTTTATTGGGAAAATGGACTTATATATACACAGGCAGTACAGACAGAGGGATGCTAGGCAGGCAGCTTGTTGTTCCCCAGGGATATCGTGAGCAGTTGCTCAAGGTTGCCCATGATATTCCCTTGAACCGGTCATCTGGGAATCACGCACATAATGCAGTGGTTGGCCCAGAACTTCTACTGGCCTAACTTCACCCAGCAGGTGAAGGAGTATTGCAGGTCTTGTCACTGGTGCCAGAAAATAGGGAAGGTGGACAAGAAAACCCAAGCCGCCCCGATTCCATTGCCCGTAATGGAGGAGCCATTCCAGAGGGCGGGAATGGATATTGTGGGGCCTTTAAATACCCCCAGTTCCTCAGGGAAGATATTCATCATGCCTGTGGTAGATTATGCCACCCGGTACCCAGAGACAGATGCCCTATCCTCACTGAGGACAGACAAAGTGGCCGATGCCTTACTTGGGATTTTCTCTGTTGGGTTTCCACAGGAGGTAATCACCGATCAAGGGGGTTCCTTCATGTCAGACCTAATGAAATATTTATGGAAGAAGTGTGGGGTGGTGCAGAGATGCATGACACCATATCACCCACAAGCCAATGGACTTGTGGAACGATTCAATGGTACCCTAAAGTCAATGCTCCGAGTGTTTGCAGAACAGTATGGGAGGGATTGGGAGAAATACCTTCCTCACCTGTTGTTTTCATGCAGGGAGGTGCCCCAAGAGTTAACAGGATTTTCCCCCTTTGAACTCTTGTTTGGACGCCGGGTCCGTGGGCCCCTAGACTTGATCCAGGAGGACTGGGAAGGCAAGCACACCACCCAGGGAACTCCCATTGTGGATTACATCCTACAGTTTAGGGAAAGGCTGAAGGAGCTTATGGGGATAGCCCAGAGCAACCTGGCAGCTGCCCAACAGAGACAAAAAGTATGATACAACCGCAGAGCCAGAGCTCGTTCGTACATGGTGGGTCAGGAAGTCATGGTCCTTATTCCGGTCCAGAAAGACAAGCTGTAAGCTGAGTGGGCAGGACCATACAACGTGGTTAGGAAGGTAAATGACGTGAACTACATTGTGGAGTTACCTGACTCTAGACAGCCAGAAAGGATGTACCATGTCAACATGATGAAGCCATATGCAAATAAGGCTGACATGGTGTTCGTAGTGTGTAGTCAGGGGAAGGGACAGATGAAGGAGACCCCCTTCTGGACTTGCTGGAAGAAAGTAAGCAGGAGTCCTCTGTGGAGGCAGTAAAATTGTCTCCCCAGCTGACCCCGGGGCAGATCCAGAAGGTAAGGGAGGTTTTAGCAGACTTTGCCCCATTGTTTGCCACCAATCCTGGACTAACCCACTGAGCAACACACGATGTGGAGACAGGGACACAGATGCCCATATGGCAGACAGCATATCCGGTGTCAGAGGCTGTCCAAAAGGACATTAGGAGGGAAGTGGAGGAGATGCTTGATTTAGGGGTGATCCAGAGATCCCACAGTCCCTGGGATTTATTCGTAGTCCCTGTACCCAAGCCAGATGGCTCAATGCATTTCCGTGTAGACTATCATGGACTGAATGCAGTTACAAAGTCAGACGACCACCCGATGGCCCGGACGGATGAACTCCTTGACAAGTTGGGGGGGGCGACCTACCTTACGACCATTAACCTGACAAAGGGGTATTGGCAGATAGAGTTGATGGACAGAGCTAGGGAACGGTCAGCCTTCATCACTCCAATATGCTTATTTGAGTTCAAAGTAATGCCTTTTGGAATGAAGAACGCCCCGGCCACTTTCCAAAGGTTGGTGAACCAGGTGTTAAATGGGGCTGAGGAGTACGCCGTGGCGTACCTGGATGACATTGCCATTTTTAGTGCCAGCTGGGAGGTACACCTTTCACACCTTAGGAAAGTGCTGGACAGGATACAGAGGGCCGGGCTCACTGTAAAAGCTGAGAAGTGACAGGTGGCTGTGGGAGAAGTGGCATACCTTGGGCATGTGGTAGGCCAGGAACAGCTCCGTCCTAACCAAATAAAGATAGCAGTAATTCAGGCATGGCCAGACCAGAAACTCAGAAACAGGTCAGGAGTTTTCTTGGGACAGCCGGGTATTATAGAAAGTTTGTACCCAATTACAGTGCCCAGGCTGCGCCCCATCTGACCTGACAAAAGGATGCCCAAGAAAATCACCTGGGGCCCAGCCTGTGAGGAAGCCTTTTCCAAACTAAAGGAGGCACTGTGCAGTGCTCCTGTTTTGCCAAGTCCCAACTATAGCAAACATTTTATAGTTCAGACTGATGCCTCAGACTTGGGTATTGGGGCAGTACTGAGCCAGACATCCAGCGAAGGGAGGGACCACCCCATAGCCTTCCTGAGCTGGAAGTTGCTCCCCAGGGAGCAAGCATACTCCACAGTGGAAAAGGAGTGCCTTGCCCTAGTGTGGGCCCCAAAGAAATTGGAGCCGTACTTGTGTGGGCAGCCTTTTGTGGTGCATACTGACCACAACCCCCTGGTTTGGATGACGCAGATGGGGAAAAACAATGGCAGACTGCTCAGATGGAGTCTTGCTTTACAAGGGTATGATTTGAAAATCTTACATAGGGCCAGAGTCAAGAATCAGAACTCAGACGGGCTGTCCAGGGTCTATGAGGAGTGAACTGATTTGGAAAGCTCATCCCATGTAGGGGATACAGCCCCCAAATTCAGTCTAGGTGGGGGGGAGGGTGTGATGTAGACAGCCAGTTCTGAGTGCTGTATCAATTTTTTTATTACATATAAAATATGTAATGGGAAGGTCAGTTTGAGGAAACTACAGTCTTGCTGAACTGACACATCAAACCCCCCCCCGGATAAGTTCAAAGGACAGGACATAGCTAAACTGCAGATAGCTGGGGCGCAATTATCTTGTCAATTTGCTATCATCCCAGGAAATAAAATTAGCCATTCATGACATCCTCAGAGAAATCCTTTGATGTGCCCTAGGTGTCCTGAGAAAAGGGACACTGGCCAGTGTTATGAATAACCTTCCAGGAAACCAGCTCATTTCATCAAAGAGGTTGAAGTCTGGGCCAAGCAGGACCCAGACAAATTTGGAAGGTTCAATATCCATTCCTGGGAAACCCTTGAATTACATCAGAGAGACCTCTGATGTGTAGATACCAAGGCCCAGATGGGATTAAAGAGTCAAATACACTTTTGCTTTGAATACAGTGACTTATATCAAATAAACTTTTGGTATGCATGAGTAGCAGAGCACAAACCAGTTTGGGCTGGTTAACCTGAGGAGAGGAAAGTCAGTGAGGTCACCTATTAAGTTTTTTTAAATATTTTATTGAGACGTCCTGTGTTATAAAATATAGATTTTGTTACACCAAGGTGGAGTTAGGTGACCTCAGAGAGAAGGCCAGCTCAAGACTGTTCTTAAGCCTACTGCAAACCTTGAAAGACACTTTCATATTATCTGACTGAGAGAGGAAGAAATATCACAGCACTGAAAGAAAGTAAGCATGTATTAGATTAGACCAGTCTGAATGTATGTATTGTAGAAACTTGCACTTTAAACCTGTTTGTTTTAAGGCTGTATGTGTTGGGATATTTTGTTCTGTAATATTTTTCTGTTTTCCTATTTTAAAGTAAAGATATATATTTTAAAACGGAAACTGCTTGTGTGCCTTGACATTTCTTTTTATTTAAGTGGAGCTTTTAAAGGTTATAGTTAACACTGTGTATGGGCTTATTGTTATACCAAACTGGGAAATGGACAGAGTTCTCTGAGGTCTTGCATAGATATCTAAGGGTTCATTTTGTAGACCTGGTTCGGTGTCCATAGGCAAAGATATCTGGCCCCCGGAAGACAGAATTATCTGAGCCTGATAATTAGGTAAGCTAACAAAATGTTATCAGTTTGAATCCCTCCAGAACTTGAGACTAAGGTGACTCTAACCCACAAAAACAGACAAAAGGGTTACCTTGTACTGTTCACTGTCCACAAATCATACACTCAGAGGCTAGCACTAGGCTGACCAGTTGAGCGAATTTGTAACAGTTTTTACAAGGGCCAGCCCCATGCTTATTACAAACGCAGCTCTCGTACCCACCTATCCAGCATATATGACAAACCCCACTGTGTTAATTATGGGCAAGTGGGCCACATTAGCGACCAGTGCGCAAATCACATGAAATGTGATCTCTGTGAGGAGGCTGGGCACATTTTCACAAAATACCCATGGGCTGCTACAAATAAATCTTCCTCTCTTAGCCCAGACATCCTGATCCAAAAGGCTCAGGATGCAGCAGACCAGCCTACCCCTAGAAGTCAGCATCCAAAACCACTTCCCTTTCAGGACATGCCTATGGAGGAACATCTTGAAACACCTGTAAACATGATTCAGTTAGTACCCAAAGTTGAAAACCATCCCTCCCCTTCCTCAGCCCTTCTCCCAGTGAGCTATCAAGACGCTCCTAAGGTAAAGTCCCAAGACCCCACGTCCCCAACTCCACCACTATCCCCACTGATTTGCTTGTAGAGAGATCTGATCCCCTGCCTAGGAGATGGCCCACTAGAAACGTTAAAGTTTCCCCATCCCCTGAAGCCCCTGATATTGAGTCTGATAATCCCTTTTCGGTACTAGCATCTGCCACTTGAGGGGATTCAGAAATGGAGGTCAGGGACTTCAACATTAATTCCCAAACTCAAGATTCTATCTCAACTAGCAATGACATGGTAGGGTACAAAGGGAAGAAGACTAAGAGGAAAAAAAGCCCTTAATCTCTAGATACTCTACCACATAGGGAAACAAGGTATAGTTTCTGCAAATATTTGTAGTCTGGTAAATCATAAAAAGGGACATATAATGTTTCAGTATATACATGATTCAAGCTTCAAGGTAGCTTTGCTTCAAGAAACCTGGATGTCAGCTAGTGACTAGGCATGGCTATACCATGCCAAATGGTGCTAGGGACCTTCTTTATGGTCCTTCGGGATGGACAGAGCAGGTGGAGTGGGAATTGCTTTTAATTCCTTCTCCTTCTCCTTCTCCCTTATAAAACTAATTGATCTAATGGCAGGCAGGTTATTGATTCTGGATGGCCTCTGGTACCACTCTCCTTGCAGATTTATTTCCATTTATGCCCCTCAATCCAAAGCAAAAAGGGCTGCCCTTCTTTCAACCCTTCAACCTCGTTTAGTGACTTCCCAGAACATATTTCTGGAAGGCGATTTCAATTGTAAACTACCTAAATCAATAAAAACAGATTTAAAAGTGTTAATAGGTCACAAATTCAGAATTTGTGACCTATTACAATTTTGAATTCAGATTTTAAAATCCTATCTCGAATACTAAACTGAAGATTAAGGAAAGTGGCACAAACCCTAATCTACCCCTCCCAATTCTGCGGGCTCCCAGATAAAAAAAATCCAACACCCACTGATGACTATCAGGGACACAATAGATTTACTATGTTCTCAGGAAAAGGTGGTCTGTATAATAATGTTAGACCAGAGTAAGGCATTTGACCGAGTATACCACCCCTTTTTATTTGCCACACTAGAACATTATTGTCTCCCCCCAGAATTCATTCACTGGATAAAACATCTGTATTCTTCTGAAACTGTTACCCCTATTATCAAAGGGCAGGTTTGCTGGCAAAGGCACCTAGCTTCACCTGAGCTCTTTTCTTCTAGGTTGCTTGTAAGGACAGAGGAAAGAACCTTACCAGAGCAAGGAAAAGGATTAAGGTTTCTTTTGGCTAAGCAGCTTTACTGGGTGTTATTATTTTCTTTTGTATTCACAGGGATTGTTACTGTTTGTTGCTAACATTTTATTGCTTTATTTTCCTCTGATTCATATTGTTGTTGCTGGATATACCTTCTGCTGCATTATTACAGGGTGTGCCTACAGATGTGTGCTTACAGATTACTGCTGTAATCTTCTGATTCAAAAAGTCTTTTGCAAGGTTTATCTTCTGTTACTGCTTTATTTTTCTCTGTAGCAAAGTGTTTCTTACAGGGTATATCTTCTCTGAAATTGCTACAGGTGGTGTTTTACAGGCATTATCGTTTTATCTATCATTAGGCTAAGCTTTCAGGGCTACTGCATTTGTAGCTGACTGATTGTTTCTGCTCTTACCTCCTTTTTTCTTTCATCCGTGGTTCTTCCTTTTCAGCAGGGGAAGGGCCCAACCACCCACCCCCATCCCCAACCACCCCAAACTACACTCCTTTTATAGGGTAGCACAGTCAAGGGGCGGATCAGAGGGGTATCCACACAGTGACCTCATTTACAGGTGCACAAGTAATTTAACTTGTTATAACAAGTTATACAAAAACAAACAAAACACAAAATCAAACTTTTGCTTTCATTTTCCTCCTACTAATTACTCTGACCAGGTTTTAAACCCAGCAACTTATCTGGAATGGATATTATTAGCTGCAGGTACTGCGGGATGTCACAACCCCACTCAGCAGGTCAGGCCCTCTGCTCCCACAGTGCCAACCTCCGAGTGCAGTAGTGTGAACAGGGTAACAGAACAGGGTAACCCTCCTGTCTGTTTTGTGGGTCCGAATCACCTTTGATCTCAAGTTCTGGAGGGATTCAAATTGTGAACCTCTTGCTAGCGTACCCAACTGTACAGGCTCAGATAATTCTGCTCTTCAGGGAATGCCAGATATCTTTCGCCTACGGGCACCTAACCAGGTATACAAAATGAACCCTTAAAAACTCTATGAAAGACCTTAGATAAATTCTTACCTTTTCCCAGTTTGGTATACCATTAAGCTTATGAACAGTGTTGTCAAAATCTTAACCATCCATGCATCACAGGCAAAAAGGAAGGACTTGGAAGACACAGTCAGTCTCTTTGAAATAAGAAGTTTACTTAAAATGAATAAAATATGTAAAATGCAACCACAGAACACTATATCACACAGCATGCAATCACTTAAAAGAAAACAAGGAAAAAAATGCAAACAAGCTCCTACTACAATAGAGTTTAGACTTTTCTACCACCATAATACAATTAGACTTGTCTATCTAGTGTATTACCTTCTAAAACAGTGCTTAAAGTAGATGTTGTTGTTTTAGAGTCCAACAGGAATGTGTCAGTAAGTGGAAATACAGAACACAGTTTAAACCCTGTGTCTCCACCACTTCTATGATGTCACCTAGCTCCTCCTTTTAAAATATTAAAAATTATACAACTAGGATGTCTTATCACTCAGGAGGTAAATTAAATAAGGTGGCATCAGCAAAAACTCATTTCTCAATATGACCATTTGATCTTGAGTGGTTTCCTGCTCCTCTTTGATCTTTGAGCAGTTCCTATTTCCACACTTCAAAGGCAGGAAGTCATAAATTGCAACTCCTCTGAAATGTCATAAAAGTTTATAATCCCTCCTTACAGCTGGTCAGCAACAATTAAGTCAGATAAACAGGATACCCTTAATTATGTCGCTCTAGTCTTTAATTGTCTCCTGGCTTTCAGGTTAACATATATCCTGTTATTGTAATGAGACCGGGGGGGGGGGATTATCCCAGGGACACAAGATGTCTCCTGTGAGACAGGTCACATACCACATTCTATATTACAAAAATCACAGAAAAATCATAACCAGCTGGCCAGGTGTCACACGGGACACTTTTCAAAAGGGCAGTTATACAGGATTTAGGATACTGTCCTGCATGCTGGGCCATTGGAGATCTAAGGGCTCAGCTCCAGGCAGCATGGGCAGAGATTGCACACCTCAAATCACATATTCAGGAGGAAATATATTATAAGAACCACCTGCCATTTCCCCTACGTCCAACAGTAGCACCTTGACTGCAGAGGGTAGTTGGTCCGGGAAGTTGAGTTGGCAGGTGGTTAGGAAGGGCAAATCGGGTGCTCCATCAGTCAGTGCTATCCAACATAACACCTCCACAAACCATATAAAAACTACAAACAGGTGTCTGCCTCTATCTCAGAAATCAAACACAGAGGTAGAGGACACTGCAGAGCAGGACACTGCAGCACAGGAGCTAGCACTACAAAACTCACCCAAAACAGGAACCAAAACAAAAAAAGTAAAAAGGAAATCCCAAACACTTCTGATCATAGGAGGCTCCATGATTCAAGGAGTTGATACCTATCTCCAGCCAGGGGTAATGGTCACATGTCTCCCAGGTACATCAGCATGGAGAGACACTGACCGCACTGCTAAAATTGTACAGGAAGCAGGAAAAAAACATTGATGTCCTGGTACACATAGGGACTAACGATCTTGCCAGCTGGTCAGTTGTGGAGACCAAGGAACACCTGACCAGGCTGGGTGACAAACTATCATCCATTTAATCTGGCATCTCCTTCTCTGAGATCCTGCCAGTCTAGGAGAGGGGGACAGATGGACAGAAGGTCAGAGAAGGGGAGATAGGGGAGCTAAACATGTGGCTCAAGGGCTGGTGCCAGGAAAAAGGACACAAATTTGTAGGTAACTGGCAACAGTTTTGGGCACGAAAGTTCCTTAAATTTGATGGCCTGCATCTGACTAAGGAGGGATTCAGTGCATTGGGGCAGAAGTTTGATGTCTTTGCAGAATATTTAAGCTAGCAAATGGGGAGGGGGTGCAGCACCCGATACATCGAATGGGAAAAACACCCCTCCCCCTCAGCTAGTGATCAAACAGGAGTGCAGCATGTTTTTAGTTCATTTGCATCACCAGGTAAGGAAAAAGTTCCGTCTCCCCATATGACACACGGGAAACTTCAGACCTCTCCCAACAACCAACACACCATAATCTGGCCAGTGACAAATCATGTACACTAATGCTTGCAGTCTGGGAAACAAGATCCCAGACCTGCAGAAAATAATGACAGAGGCTAAACTGGACATAGTAGCCATTAGCAAGACATGGTTCACTAGTAACCACACTTGGGAGGCTTCAGTACTCGGCTAAGTACCGTTCAAAAGAGACTGAGGTGCAAAAAGGTGGGTGGAGTGGCCCTTTATGTCAATGAAAATATCAAAGCTACAGAAATTCAGAATACACATAAGGAGCCAGAAGAACTGTGGGCCACCCTGGAAACAGGAAATGGGACAGCGATACGAACAGGGGTTGTATACAGACCTCCAGACCAGGGGGAGGACATAGGCACATTACCGTTAGAAGATATACAAAACATGACAGCTATGGGGGAGGTTCTGATAATGGGAGACTTCAACATGCCAGAGACAGATTGGTCAATGCCAGCAGGAACATCTGCCAGAATTAGACACATAGTAGATTCCCTGCAGGGGGAAGGCCTCAAACAACTTGTACAACAACTTGCAAGAGACAGGGCTAACTTAGATCTAGTACTGACTAACAGGGAAAGGATCACAGATCTCCAGGTAGAAGGTCACCTGGGGGCCAGTGACCATTACATGGTATGGTTCATATTGGCCACTAGAATTAAATAATTCCATTCCAAGGCAATAATATGGGACTTCAGAGGAGCTGACTTTGATAAGATGGCCAACAGAGTTAAGCTAGCCCTGGCAAGAAGAAATACAGGTGAGGGGGTACACACAAAATGGGCAAGTATTAAAGATGCAGTACTTGAAGCAACATCCCATTGTGTTAGAGAGAAAAGGAAGTGCAAAAGAAGGAGGAAACCACTGTGGTTCTCAAAAACAGTAGCAGAAAAGGTCAGAGCCAAAAGGCTGGCCTTCAAGAAAATAAGGGAATGCAGCGGGATGAAGATAGGGAGGCATACCAAACTTCCCTAAGGGAAACATTGAAGGCAGTAAGGCAGGCAAAGTCCCAAACTGAGGAAACACTAGCACAAACAGTTAAAGAAGGTGACAAGACACTTCAGCTAAGTGGCCCTGGTGCTGCTACCTGCTGGCGTCCGGACTTCTGCATCCAGCCCGCCACTTCCTGACCAAAGAAAAGCAGCCAGAAGCCCAAACCAGGCTCTCCACTTCAACTGAGTGGCCTTGGCGCTGCGACCTTCTGGCGGCTGGACCTCTGCATCCAGCCTGCCATCCCCTGACCAAGGAAAGCAGCCACAAGCCCAAACCAGGCTCTCTTACTTCAGCTGAGTCACCCTGGCGCTGCTACCTGCTGGTGGATGTACCTCTGCATCCAGCCCGCCACCCTCTGACCAAGGAAAGCAGCCACAAGCCCAAACCAGGCTATCCACTTCTGCCAAGTGGTCCTAGCACTGCTACCTGCTGGTGGACGGACCTCTGCATCCAGCCCGCCACCCCCTGACCAAGGAAAGCAGATATGTTTGGTCAGCTCCTAGCTCGGAGCTGTCATGCTTCAATCCCCATAATTGGACTGGCTCCTGGGGCCTGTGGCTGCTTTCCGATTGGATGCTGCAGATCCCCATTGAGAAAGAAAGCACCCAAGGTACCTTTTTCAAAACACAGCTCAGCCACTGCCTTGCTGTACTGCTCTCTGGACAGTTTTTTCTGCTGAATGTACTACTCATGTGGAAATATTTTTTTTTCTCTCCCGTTGGACTTTTCTGCTGTTTAGCCAGCTGTATTAGCTAGGCCTGACTTCTATATAGCTTATGGCTTGTACTGCTGAATATTTTTACTGCTTAAACATTTTACCTTTCAACTATTGCACTGTATATGTAGGAATTACCTACATGAGTATAGCAAAGTTGTAGTGAACTTGACTGCTTGACGTCTATAGAGCTGACTGCTTGCACTACTGAATTTTTTCTGCTAATTGCCCAGCATTGTAGAATAGCTAGAACTCACCACTGCCTGCTGTTTTTTCTGCCACACTCTTTTCCCATCACAGTTCCTCTCATTCATCCTCGGACTGCATTCTTTGTTTCCCTCTTTCTCTTGCCTTTTCCCTTTTGTACTTCTTTCTCTGTATTCCCCACAATGTTTCTCTGCCATCTGCTGAACCTCTGATTCCCTCACCTGACACCCCCCTGAACCAGCACATTCTGTAAATATTGCCTGGCATTTTGGGCCATTTTCTCTACCCATTCCAGACTACCCTGAGTCCTCTCTACCACACACCTCCTTCTCAGCTCTCCCCTGGTCTCATTCAAGGGCCCTCCCAACCTCCTGAATCAGCCTTTTGTTTTGCTAAATTCCCACCTGCCACCTTTGACCAGACCTCTCTGCAGGAACCTTTTCTCTCCCACTATTTGCACCTACTTCTGCCCTGAGCACTAAATTGCCCAGGGCCCTCACACCAATTTACTTGACCTTTGTCTTTGACTTTTTAACTAATGGACCTCCTTTTTTCTGTTCTATTTTAGCCACAAGCCCAAACCAGGCTCTCCACTTCAGCCAAGTGGCCCTGGCGCTGCTACCTGCTGGCGGCTGGACCTCTGCATCCAGCCCGCCACCACCTGACCAAGGAAAGCAGGTACATTTGGTCAGCTCCTAGCTCGGAGCTGTCAGGCTTCAATCCCCATAATTGGACTGGCTCCTGGGTACTGTGGCTGCTACCAATTGGATGCTGCAGATCCCCATTGAAAAAGAAAGCATCCAAGGCACCTTTTTCAAAACACAGCTCGGCCACTGCCTTGCTGTGCTGCTCTCTGGACAGTTTTTTCACCGACCCTCTCCTCCCTCCTTTATTAAGTACACTTCCCCAGTGATCCCTGCCCCCTGAGGCCTCACACTAGCTGATTACAGTAACTCCTTAAAGGTTCTGTCCTTTCTGTAAGGGGTGATCCTCTCTCCTGCTCAAATAACTTATCATCCTCAATGCATCTGGGATCAAGTGCATTGACATTGACTATGGTCCAACTCCTACTTCCTACACCAGCCCCACCTCACATAGGACCATCACCCTCTACCTATAGTACCCCACTCTTATCTACAACACCTCTACCAGATCCCCCCGATGCTTGACCACCTGCCCCCCTCGGTACCCCCCCAGACTTCCACCCCTGATGCCTCTTACTTCCCACTCATACCTTGGTCTCTTCTCCTCAGTGCCTTACCCACCTTTCATACTCTACCCACCCCTTGCACCCCAGCACCTGGCCCCGTGTCCAGTTACAAGGGGATATGCCACAATCACTACTATGCTTTGGTGCACCTAATCACCCTCCTGTTGCTTCTATCAGGTAACATTCATCCAAACCGTGGCCCCGTGCCCAGCCTTATGAACAAGCCTGCCCAGGCTCAAGGACTCTGCATAGCTTCTATGAATATTTGTAGCCTTCTTAAGAAGGGCTGCTGCATTCCAGTGCTGGGTTACTCAACACCAACTGGACATTGTCACACTCGTCGAAACCTGATTATCCAAATCCACCCCTGACTTCTTTGTCTCCCTCCCTGTTTACACCCTTTTCAGGGAAGATTCGGTGGATAAGCATCGAGATGGTTGTGCTGTCTACATGCATGACTCCCTCCTTGGACATGCACTTCCAGCACCCAAGCTTGATAACGGGGCACAAGCACTCATGCTAAAAATCTCACCCAACCCTGGTAAGGGCCCACTCTTTCTCACCGTTGCCTATATTCCCCCCAGAAAGCAAGACCTCGCCATTCAGGCACTTGCTGACTACCTCTCTGGTCTACCACCCAAAATGGCCCAGATAATTGTTGGTGACCTGAATATTAACTGGCTCTCTGCCATGGACTCCCAAACCAGAGATATCTTTGCCATCCTTGACACGTCTCAGCTTGTCACCACCCCAACTAGATTCAACCCCTCTACTGGCTCCAGCACCTTCTTGGATATTGCCCTTACCAACCGTCCACAGAGGGCGCTCGATATCAGTGCGCTTCCCAACTCACTTAGTGACCACTCCCAGTCGTATTCTCTTGGTCCGCTGCCAACAGCAAACTTGTACCACAAACCATCCAGCGACATCGCCTACTCCCAGGCAGCCTGTGTCACCTTAAACTGTACCTCTCACAACTGGATTGGTCCCCAATCAGGCTTGCACCATCCATAGATGAGGCATTGGATTTTTTCACATGCACTTTTAACACTGCCTGTGACTTCTATGCCCCCTTTGCTAAAAATTGCACGAAAAAGCAAAGAACACCCTGGGTCATCCCCTCCCTCCTTCACAAACTTAAACTGAGAGACAACCTATGGCACATTGCCATGGAATCTGGCAAGCCAGCTGATAGGAAAGCATACAATGTAAGTGTACTTGGGCCATTTGACAGGCCAAAGTCTAGTACTACCAATCCGCTCTTGTCTCCTCCTGGAGGCCGGCTAGAAACTTTTGGGATAATGTCAAGGAGCTGAATGGGAAATCCCGCTCCCCAACCCCCTCTCAACTATCCTTTAATGGAACTGTCTGCTCTGACACCCTTTGCATTGTAGACTGCCTAAACCACACTTTCTCATACCTGAGTTCAGTCCTGCCCAGTAACTTCTTTGACCCCATCCCAGTAGCACCCCTGCCAACTCTCCAGAGACCTCCTTTCTACCTATGTACCATCTCTCCATTGGAGGCTAGACCCCTTCTGCAAAAGCCATTAGTAGTAACAACGCCGGCACCGACATACTGGACACTAGGCTACTTCATCTGATGTTGGATGCTATCCTGGTCCAACTTACTGAGCTGCTTAACCACTGTATGTGCCTGGGGCAGTTTCCCAGCACATGGAAAACTGCCATCATCACTCCCATTCTAAAGAGCGGTGATCGAGCGACACCGGGTAACTATTGACCTAGCTCCATCCTCCCCCCACTCTCTAAGGCCCTTGAAAAAGTAATTGCCAACCAGCTTGCTGAATACCTGGCCATGCACAAAATATCCTGTGCCCTGAACAGTATGATTTTCATGCAGGTCACAGCACCACAACCGCACTACTCGAATTCTCCAACTTTCTGCACTCTACTCTTGATGCCAGAAGTCCTGCCGGTGCTGTGTTCATTGACCTCTCCAAGGCCTTTTACACGGTTTGCCATCCCCTCCTCTTGACTCCCTCAGATGCCTTGGTGTCTCCCCCAGCCCCCTTGCATGGTTCATCAACTACCTCTCTGCCAGAACTCAGTGTGTAAAAATCAATAGCATCTTATCTGACACACGACTTGTCCACTCTGGGGTTCACCAGGGCTCCATTTTAGGCCCTCTCCTCTCCTCTTCATTCTCTACCTCAACTCCATCCCCTTGGCCTGCCCAAGTAAGATCCTCCTTTACGCAGATGATGCTGTGCTCTTCGCCTCTGACCGCAGCCCCAACCCCCAACACACTCCAGGCCACTCTCCAACAAGCTTTTGATAGAGCTGAGCATTGGTTCACATCATGAAGGCTTGTCCTGAACCTAAAAAAGACCAAAGCTATGCTCTTCTCGCATCACCAAAGCAAAGCCAGTGGTGCCCCTCTCATGATACTGTCTAGCACACTAAACCCCATTGAGCAGGTTTCCTCCTACAAGTATCTGGGCATTACCTTTGATTCAACACTTTCCTTCCATTCCCATATCAATGCCCTTTCTGCTGCCACCGATGTCAGGATTGGACTGTTATACCACCATAGGGACTGCCTAACACAAGAGGCCCTTAGATTGGCAATCACCTCCTCTGTCCTGTCACTAATCGACTATGGGCTGCCCATCTATGCTGCAGACAACAATACTGTACTTGCAGGAATCCAGCTCTCTATAAACAAGGCCTGCAGGCTAATTGTGGGAGCCCCTAGGCACACCCATACGTGCCTGCTGTACTCAACCACCAACTTGCTCAACCTTGAAGAAAGACTCTGCTTCCAAACCTGCATTCTTGTAAAAAAGACCCTGCTAGGGCTCTCCCCCCTTGGGTCACCATCTCCCTGCAGCATGCCTCACCCTCAGTCTCCACCTGCTGCACTGTCAAAACCTCCCTTATCGTCCCCAGGGTAAGGACCTCTATGGCTCAGAAATAATTTTGCTATCAGGCTCCCTCCTGGTTCAGTTCCCTCCCGGCCAACATAGCTGACTCCACTAAGATTGGTCCTTTCAAGGTCTCTCTCAGAAGCCTTCTGACAGGCACTCGATGCTGCAACTGCACATAATCCCCCACCTGCCCCTTACCCTCACCCCTAGGCTGGGTTTGCCCTGCCTACTTTTGCTGTATATGCTTGGGGTCTCAGGCAACATCTGCTGGCTAATGTAATAAAATATCTCTGGTTGCTACCTGATGTGGTACTCGTGTACCTATATTATGACTACTGTGATCTACCTATTACCAAGCTCATACCACCAGTGAATGCCTGTAACACTGGTTGCTTTTTTAATCTAAGCATTATGTACTGTACTGTTTTGTTTGCTGTGATGTATTGCTCTCCTTTGTAAATGAGTCTTTGACTCAAAGGTCTGTAAACCAATGATCTAATAAATAATTAGATAAAGACTTTCTATAGATACATAGTGAAAAGAGAAAGTCCAGAGGAGGTATTGCTAAGATCAAAGGGGACAAGGGGCATGTGAGGACCATGTAAAAGCATCTAGCCTAAATAGATACTTCTGTTCAGTATTTACTGAGAAGAAGGTAGGGCAGGGCCCACAGCTCAGCACCATGGACACAGAGGGGGAAGGAGGTGTGCACTAGTCCCTTCACAAAAGAAAAGGTCCAACTAGAGCTTGATAAGCTCAGGGTGGACAAGGCAATGAGACCTGATGGTATACATTCAAGGGCACTATGGGAGCTAAGGGTGGAACTAGCAGAACCATTATCAGAACTGTTTAGTGTGTCTCTGAGCACAGGAGAAGGCCCAGAAGACTGGAAAAGGGCTCATGTGATCCCGCTTCACAAGAGTGGTAGCAGGGAGGAGGCAGAGAACTACAGACCAGTCAGTCTTACCTCAGTAGTGGGCACAATTATGGAGGCACTCCTTAAGGAAAGGATAGTGCAACACCTGGAATCCACAGGAGCACAGGATCCAAGACAGCACTGGTTTACAACAGGAAGGTCCTGTCAAACTAATCTCATAGATTTCTTTGACTGGGTAACCAGAGTGGTGGACCAAGTGGGAGCAGTTGATGTCGCCTACCTTGACTTCAGCAAAGCTTTTGATACTGTTCCACATAGAAGTTTGATTAATAAGCTGGGTAGGCTCGCGGTAGGTCAGAACTTGGTCAATTGGGTGGCAAACTGGAGATGGGCAGAAAATAGAGAGTGGTGGTAAATGGTATACAGTCAGAAGAGATGCAAGTCACAAGTAGGGTACCTCAGGGATCAGTCCTGGGGCCAGTCCTCTTCAATATCTTCATCAATGACATTGCAGATGGGCTGGAGGGTAAGGTTTGTCTGTTTGCAGATGACACCAAGATCTGCAACAGAGTAGATGATCCAGATGGGGTGGGCAGAATGAGAAGAGATCTGATAAACTGGCAAAATGGTCAGAAGAGTGGTAACTGGGGTTTAATGCAAAGAAGTGCAAGATCATGCACATAGGGAAGAGAAACCCTGAAGATACCTATAGGTTGGGAGGGGAGTTGCTAGCAGTCACAAGGGAAGAAAGAGACTTGGGCATCATCATCACAGATGACCTGAAATCATCCAAGCAGACCACTAAAGCAGTAGATAAGGCTAGGGGGATGTTGGGGTGTATTAGTAGGGGTATCAAAAGTTGTAAGTGGGAGGTAATAATCCCTCTTTACAAGACACTGGTTAGGCCACATCTGGAGTACTGCATGCAGTATGGGAGGCCACACCTTCACAAGGACATTAACAAAATTGAAGCAGTCCAGAGAAGGGCAACCAAAATGGTGCAGGGACTGCATCAGGAAACATATGAGGACAGATTAACGGAACTCAATATGTATACCCTGGAGCAAAGGAGAGAGAGAGGTGATATGATTGAAACATTCAAACACCTTAAGGGCATTGACAAGGTGAAAACGTCTAACATGTTTCAATATAAGAAAAATAGCAGGACAAGAGGACGCAGCATGAGATTAGAGGGAGGCTGATTAAGGGGTAATGTAAGGAAGTTCTTTTTCACAGAAAGGGTGGTGGATGCATGGAATGGAATACCTCAGGAAGTGGTGGATATGAGTACAGTGCAGGGCTTCAGACAGGCATGGGACAGGCATAAGTGAGCAATACAAATAAGTATGAATAGATAGGCCATTGACAGAGCAAATGCCAATGGCACATTCATAAGGTAGAAAAAGAAATGGGCAGACTGGATGAGCCTTGCGGTCCTTATCTGCCATCAACTTCTATGTTTCTCTGTAACTAAGAGCCTCCAAATCTCAACAGGTGTAAGGCAGGGGTGTCCCTTGAGCCTCTTGTTATAAAGGTGACCTCTGTCACGAGTTGAACTAGTGTTGTAACAACAGTCACACCATGTCCAACAGCTGTCTGGGGGTTGCCCTCATAACTTTTCTTGTCCTACTTTGCCTAGACAGAATTACACTATCCTTATGGAATGAGGATGGCTCAAATAAATCTAGGACCGAACACTATGATTTTACTTTCTCCAACCTTATTGTTTATAATACAAGGATACTACAAACTAATCTTCTTCTCTACCAAAAGGGCTTTCCCTACCATTCTCCCTATATGTTTAGGAAACTACGGAACAAGTCTGCATTATCCCATCCTTTTCTAAATGTGGGGCTGTGGTTCCTTGTCATCATTGCCATTCTGCTCTCCGGGGATATAGAAACAAATTCTGGGCCACTAGATGCTTACTTCTCAGCAGATGACATACATAGTACGTCCAGACATGGGCTGTTTATTGCACACTTGAATATAAGAAGTTTGATGCGTCACTTCGTGGAACTGGGGTCATGGGTCAAACTGTACAATCCTGATATCCTCTGTCTCACTGAGACCTGGCTAAAACCATCGGTTACTGACTTCCTCTGCTCCCTGCCAAATTACTCTATTATTCGAAGGGATAGGATATCGAACAAACGTGGTGGTGGAGTTGCTCTATACTACAAAAATAAACTGACTGTCTCTCTTCTCGCTATCCCGGATGCTGAATCGGTATGTGAATACTTGCATGCTACCCTTGTGTTGGGAGCCAAGAAACTGCATGTTATCTGTGCATATAACCCCCAGTGGGAGGGATTGTGGGTCTAGAGTACCTGTTGGAAAATACTTCTCAGAATTTTAATCATAATGAGGTTGTCGTCTTAGGGGACCTAAACTTAAACTGGCTTGGGGTAGCTCTCAGTTCTCTTCAGTCTCTGACTCATAGCTACAACCTGCATCAGATGGTAACAGTGCCGAATAGAAGTCTATCTTCATCACCACTAGGCACACTATTGGATTGGGTGCTGGTAAACCGGATCGAACACATCTCAGCCACTGGTACTCTTGCTGATGCCTTAACTGACCACTCTCCTACTTTCTGCATCCTGTCCTTGGTGGCACCTCCATCTCCTCCACCACGTCTCATCACTCTCACAAACTTTGCTCACTTAGACCAAGAGGTGTTTCTGTATGACGTCTCCAGAATTGATTGGTCAGAGATCTATCTATCACACTGTTCTCAGGACGCTCTTAACCTCTTCATCACTAAATTCCTTACAGTTCAATGTAAACATGCCCCAAAGATCACCTGGAGAGTGAAGGGTAAACAAACAAGATGGCTAAACAAAGACTTGCTCAAAAGTTTGCACCATAGAGATAAACTCTGGAAGCACTACAAAACATCAGGCCAGCAAATATATTTCAGCGCTTACTGTACGCTACGGAATTCATGTAAAAGACAAGCCAGAGCTGCTAAGAGCAAGTACTGTAAAGACCTACTGACTAACTCAGCCAATGATCCCAGAAAATTCTGGTCACACATCAAATCCTTCCTAGGATCCTCACAGTCAACTACCCCTGGTGATATGCTAATAAATGATGTGCATTGCAATGACTCACAAACCATAGCTAATTCTTTCAACCTGCATTTCTCTGATCTCTCCCAATATACCTCTTCCTTCAATCCCACTGCAGTGCCTCCCACTCCTCATCAGGAACCTGTCTGAATAAGCTGGAAGTGTTGTCCTCTGTGCCTCCTTATACTCCTCCATTCTATTTTAAGGCTGTCTCTAGAAAGGAAGTCCTGAAGCTCCTGAGGTCCATCTCTGATCATGCCAGCTCTGGCTCAAGCTCCCTGGAACCCAGCCTCTTGAAACTTGCAGCTCCACTTATTGCATTACTGCAGGCCAAAATTTATACGTTATCACTTTCAGGTGGAGTGGTCCCTGACCTCTGGAAAGCTGCTCGGATCATGCCTGTACTTAGAAAAGGGGATTCTAAGGTTGTCATGAACTACGGACCAAGTGCCATACTCTCGGTACTGAGCAAAATCCTGGAGAAAATTGTTGCAAGTCAGACAACTGACTATCTACTTAAACACAGCCTGCTCTCGGATACCCAACATGGCTTCAGGAAAGGACATAACACAACAACTGCACTCCTTAAATTCATCACAGACACTCTCAAAAATGGATACTGGAAATCTGGCTGGGGCTGTCTTTATTGACCTCACAAAGGCTTTTGACCTTGTTGATCACACTTTGCTTCTCTCCTCGCTTTGACACCTGCATTTCTCCTCCTCTGTTGTTGACTGGTATGAAAGCTACCTGACAAATAGAACTCAGGTGGTGAAAATTAATTCCTCTCTATTGAACAGTACCACCATTAACATTGGTGTACCTCAGGGCTCCATCCTAGGGCCCCTCCTATTCTCTCTTTATGTAAAATAACATTGGAGCTGCTCTAAAATCCTGCTCTGCTATTCTATATGCTGATGATTTTTCATCTATACAAGTTCTACTAATATAGACACTATCAACACAACCCTTTCCTCTGACTTTAACAATGTCCAGAACTGGCTATACGACCACAAACTGGCTGTCAACACTAGCAAAAAATAAAGCCATGCTGCTTGGATCGACCCCAAAGCTCTGGGCTTGCACAACAGCACTGACGGAGCAGGACTTAAAAGGTCAATTACTGGAATGTGTGGCCTCTTTCAAGTACCTGGGCATCCTGCTAGGTCAATCTCTTGATCTTAATCTTCATGTACAGTCTGTTTGCAGAGCTGTCAACTCCAAACTGGGTGTTGCATACAAGACTAGTTATATGCTCATGCCATTGGCTAAAATGGCCAATGCGAGGGGAATTCTGCTCCCCACCCTAACCTATGGGGCTCCCTTATTTGGGGCTGCTCATAAAACTGACCTACTCAGATGGGATATTACATATAACAACATATGTCACTATGCCTCTTCTGCTCCTCGGCTAAAACACCACTGTCAACTTTATAATGATCTTAGTTGGCTCTCTCCGTTAGCTAGTAGGAATTACTACCTTGGCTCCCTAATTGATTTGATAATTTGAAATCAAACCCCTAGGTGTCTTGCAGCTATGCTTGTTCCTCAGGACACACTCCATGGTCTACGATCAGCTGATAAATCCTTTCTGAATTTGCTGAGGTGCCGCACTAGGAAAGGAACTGTTGCATTTGAGCATGCGACTCCACAGCTGTGGAATTCCTTTCCCCTCAACATTAGACTTTTTAGCTCCCACACATGCTTTAAGAGAAAACTGCGCTTGAATCTGCTGATTGCTGATACCTGTTCCTGCTTTCACCCTACCTAATGACTGATGTCTCTGGCCATACAATAGTATTTCCTCACCTCTATATAACCCTCTTACTGCCTCAGCCTGTCCCGGCTCCCTTTCCCTGACCATATACAATCTTGCACTGCAGGTATCTCCCTTACACTTACATACACTCATATAATCTAATTTCATGGCTTGCTCCCCTTTTCCTCACTCGACCTTTTCCTTAATGACACCCCCTGCTCTCAATGGTTATTTCTTCGTTTTGTATTACCTAACATACTAACATACTATTTGCCAGCAGATTAGGCCTTATGGTCTATCGAGTCTGCTCGAACCTCAGATCTCTAGTTGGGTGCCGAGGCCCTCCCCCCCGTGTTCCAGAAACCCCTATCATCCATCCCCACCCTCCTGGGACAGGCCATCATCTGATACATCCACTTTCTGTGTCTGTCCCACCCTCTCTTGAAGCCCTCTACCACGGATCTCTGAACCAGCTCGCCAGGCAGTGCATTCCAAGGGTCCACCACCCTCTCAGTGAAAAACCTCCTCTTCTTTTCCCCCTTCACCCTTCCACCTTCCAACTTCAAACCATGCCCTCTGGTGATACCTCCCTGCTTTAGTCTGAAGATCCGCTCCATGTTCACCCTATTTATTCCCTTGAGGTACTTGAAGACCTCAATCATGTTCCCCCGTCTCTCCTCTCCTCCAATGAAAACAGGCAGAGCTCCTCAAGTCTGTCCTCATACATCAAATCCCCTAGCCTTCTTATCCTCTTAATTGCCCTCCTCTGTACCCTCTCCAGGAGCTGTATGTCCCTCTTCAAGTGTGGCCTCCAGTACTGTACACAGTACTCAAGGTGTGGTCTAACCAGTCCATTGTACAGCGGCAGAATTACTTCCTTGCTCCTAGAGGTGATCCCCCTTACAATGCATCCCAACATCCTGTTTGCCTTGCTAGCTGCTCTCCTGCACTGCTCAGAGTTATTCATACATGCATCCACCATGACCCCTAGGTCTTTTTCCCCTATTGAGGCCCAGAGCCTCCTCCCGAGGGTGTACCTCTGTTTAGGTTTCCGCCCAAGATGTAACATCTTGCACTTGGTGATATTGAAATTTAATTTCCATGTGTGAGCCCAGCTTCCAGAGTGTCCAGGTCCTTTCAGGCCAACCTCCCCTTTCTCCCTCAACTACTGCTCCCATCTTGGAGTCATCAGCGAAGAGACTCATTTCACACCCTATACCCTCCCTGATGTCCGATATGTATACATTAAACAGGATTGGACCCAGGACCAAGCCTCCGCGGTACCCCTACCAACCTCTAGGGTTCGAGCGCTCCCATACAGACCACTACTCTCTGTGCGCCCAGCTAGCCAGCTTTCAATCCATCTGACCATCAAAGGGCCTACTCCTAACCCCATCAGTTTCTCTACCAGACCATTGTGGAGACAGAGTCAAACGTCTTGCTGAAGTCCAAGAATACAGCCACAGGCTTTCCCTGTCCAGTTCTTGATGTTACCCATCAGAGAACTCCACAAGATTGGTTTGATATGATCTACCTGGCACAAACCTATGTTGCCGACTATCCATACCTCCCACCTCCTCCAAGTACACCCCCAGTCGTTCCTTTAGTATACTCTCCATTAATTTTCCCACCACCGAGGTCAAACTGATGGGTCTATAGTTACCTGGTACTTCCCTCGACCCCCCTTTATGGATTGGCACCACATGTGCCTCTCGCCAGGGGTGCAGCCAGTATGTCCACCAATTCCCATAGTAGTCTCGGATGAATGCCATCCGGCCCAGGAGATTTGTCTTTCTTTAGGGCCTTGAGGGCTAACCACACCCTTTTGGTGGAGATAGCATCATCTGTCCCCTCTACCTTACTGGCCTTTTTATCCTTATCCAGATGTGACACCCCTGGGGTACCTCTCCCTCCCTCTTGCTCCATTTCTGTTGCTCCCCTGATCCCACTCACTGCTGCTTCTATCCCCATCATGCCTTGCTTTGTAGATATCCCATCCCCCTCCCTAGTGAACAAAGAGGCAAAGTACTCGTTAAATACCTCTGCCTGGTCCCTGGCCTCATCCACCCACCCTCCTTCTGATCTCAATCTGCTGAGATGGCCCTTAGTTTTTCTCCACTCCCCAATGTACCAGAACAACCCCTTTTCCCCTCCATGTATTCCCTGTGCCAGCCGCTGCTCTTTACTGGACTTTGCTCCCTCACCATCTGGGTGACTTTTCTAGATGCAAGATGGTACATTTCTATCCCTATCCCTCTTGTTGTTTTATATTTTGTAGGCCGCCTTCTTTTCTCTGACTGCTACCTGTGCCTCACTGGACCACCAGCATGGTTTTATGACCTTGCTCGTCTCACGCTTCAACTTAGCACAGATCCTGACTGCCTCATGAAGTCCCGCTTTATGACCTCCCATCTTCTTTCCACACTTGTCATTGATGTTATCCCCTTCAAGTGATCCTTGAGAATATTTCCCATGCCCACAAAGTCTGCCCTCCTGGAGTCCACTGCCAGTGTCCTAGATCTTACCCCCCCTCCCCCATGCTCATTTGAAACTAGACAGTATTGTGGTCGCTCCCAATCAGGGGGTCCTCTACAACCAGGTCCCTTACCAGATCCCCATCTGCCAGAACCATGTCCAGGACATGCCCCCCCTTGTGGGCTCCATCACATGCTGTGTTAAGAACACATCCTGGAAGCCGTCCAGCAGCCTCTGTTCCTTGGCCACCTTAGAGGACATGGTTCCCCAGTTTGTACCTGGCATATTAAGGTCCCCCATCAACACCACTCCTTCCCCTTTTGGTCCACACTGGGCAATGATGTTGTCCAGCAAACCATCCTCTAGAACATCATTCATCCCAGGGGACCTATATACTACACCAAGCTTGACCTTATCTCCTGCTGAGGATCGTAAGGTGACCCATAAGGCCTCCACGTTTCCCTCTGCCTCTTCTACCCTAGCAATTTCTATGTCATCTCTAATGAACATAGCCACTTCACCCCCTCTGCCCTCCTTTCTATCCTTCCTAAGCATAGTGTACCCCCGCACGTTTAGGTCCCAGTCATGGTTTTGTTGGCCCACGCCTCCTGACCTCGCCACATCCACCCCCCAACAGCATGGCCTGGAACTCTGGCAACTTGTTTCCCAAGCTCCTGGCATTTACTAACACCAACCCGCACTCCTTTATCCCTGATCCTCTTTGTCAACCCCACCCAGGTTCTTTATACTTCCATCCTCCTCTGCTCCTCCTGAAACCTCCACCCCAGTCTGTTTCCCTCCCCCTTGGGTTTGAAGGCTACTCCTCATCTGGAGGAGAGAGCTTCTGGTCAGCCCTCCCTTATCCCTTCTCCCCCTCACAAGTTTAAACCCCACCTTTCGTGAATGTAGTCAGCCATCCCCTGTTTAAGGACTTCCTTCCCTAATGGGGCAAGATGAAGCCTGTCCTTGGCATACAGTCCCTTATCCTCCCAAACTACTTTCCAGTTCCCTAACACCCCCAACCCACTCTCTTCACCCCACTTCCTGAGCCAGTCATTAACCTCTGTGATCTTCATTTTTTTTCTCCACTGTGGCCTTTGGTACTGGCAATATCTCCAAAAAGGAAATGTTGCATCCATTATCCCGACAGACTCTAGCAAGTTCTTGGAACCTTGCTTGGATTTCCAAAATGCTATTTCCCTCTAGATCATTAGTTCCCAAATGCACCAGAAAATCCGGTTTCCCTCCACAATCCCTAACCAGTTCATACACCATGAACTTCACTCTGTGCACTTGTCAGCCCAGAGATACTCACTACCTTCACCTGGCTATGGCATCCACCCCCCTGTCCCTCCCACTGGATACTGGATACTGATTAAGGAATCATCGAGTCTCCCAATAACAGAACCTTAACAAAGCCATCATCCTTATGGTTACCTCCACTATGCCCTCTCAGCCCCCCATCCCCCCCTTTATTCATGATCTCAATTCCATGGGAGTCTTCCTGCCTTATTAGAGACCCCCTTGTCACCCTCCCCTTTCTGCCTCCCTCGTTATTTTGCCCACTTAACTCAGACCCCCTCTGAATAGGTGTCCCCTTTAACCCTTTCTTATCTGAACCATTTATCCTGGCCCTGATGGTTTCCCTTCCCCACACCACCATCCCCCTTATATAGTACCCCTACCTTCAGAGGCTCTCTGTGGGTCCCCTTAGCTCAGGGCCCCATCCTGGTACTGACCCCTGCTGAAGGGGGCTCCTCTCCCACCTCCTTGTCTCCCATTTTCTCTCCAGTCATGCTCTCCTCCCTCATGTCTGCAATATGTTGCATCTCCCCCATCTGCTTAACATTTATGTTTCCCCTTCTCCCTCTGGGACTATATCTATCCTTTCCATTGCCAGTCTGTGATGTCCTATGGGTATCCGACTCCCTCCCCCGGCCTCTGTATCAGTTTCCTCATTTCCACCAACCCCTTCCTCCCCCTCTAGGTTGCTTAGTAGCTCAAATTTATTGTGACACTCTATGTCAGCCTCCATCAAGTAACCCGAGTTTCCCCTGACTTCACCTCTAAACTGCCCCTCTTCTTCCCCTCTTGCTCTGTTCTCCTTAGGAGCTCCCTTCCCACAGTCTGCTGTTTTAGGCTTCCCCACAACAGCCCCTCCCTTCTCAATGTCTGCTCTACTAGGCTTCCCACAACAGCCCCTCTGACACTTCCCCTCCACTCTCTTTGTATTCGAATGTTCACCCAGTATGCTTTCCCCTTAGGGTCAACATCCCTATCTAAGGGTCCTCTGTCCCTAATATCCCCCCTCCTGCTTGCTGTGACATAACGTCCTGTAATTTCAGAGTGTTGCCCCAGCCTCCCCTCAGCCCCACCCTTCTGCTGCCCATATCCACACCCCTTATCCTTGGACACCCCCAGCTCCCCCAGCTTACTCCTTAACCAATATACTTCACTCCTGATACAAGACAGCTGTCTACAGAGTGGGCAGCCTCCCTCTCTCCAGGCCCAATTGAGAATTATTGCCATCCCACAGCCTGTGCAGCCTACAACCCTTCCGAAGATGCCTGCCATGGTAGAATATGGCCACCCTGTTTGTACCCCTCTGTTTATAATGGCACACCCCTTTCTCAGTCCTTCCCCTGAATACAGTTTTCTTCTATACTGACTGCAGTTATTTAGAAACCCAATTTCAACCCCACCAATAAAGTTCCCAAGTCTCACAAACACATACAGTCCGGTGTGTGTCCAGTCCCACTAACAGTGTGTGTATGCAGACATCAGGTACCGTATGATGTCACAGGCCCACCAGTTCCTGTTGCTTCAAATTTCAGTCCCAGACAGAAATACACAGCCCTTCAATCCCAACCCCCAGTGGCTTTTCAGTATTTAAGAAAGCCTACAAAACACTCTTACCAACACCAGGCAAACATCACATTTAAATTTCACTCTAATTATCACTGCCAAACAAGTGTTTCCAAGCCTCAAAAGTTACAATATCACAGCCCAAGTAACAGTTCTAACTCAAAGTAGTAATTTTTAACACATAGAACTAATTTCACATACAAAACTATTCAAATATTTCAGTTAAAACAGAATATAAACCCAGACCTCTGTCCTTACCAGCCTCCTGCTTATGTTCCCAAGTGAACAATGAAAGACCAGGTGATTCCTGTTAATTTCCTCCCCTAACACCAGGCAAACATCACATTTAAATTTCACTCTAATTATCACTGCCAAACAAGTGTTCCCAAGCCTCAAAAGTTACAATATCACAGCCCAAGTAACAGTTCTAACTCAAAGTAGTAATTTTTAACAGATAGAACTAATTTCATGTACAAAACTATTCAAATATTTCAGTTAAAACAGAATATAAACCCAGACCTCTGTCCTTACCAGCTTCCTGCTTACGTTCTCATTACCTGTTTTTGTTTTTGTGTACCTTATTCTGTTCATATGATATGTCACCTGATAGTTTATTGTCCAAGGTCCTCTCTATTCATTGCATTGGTAGACACCTATGAACTTATGAATGGTCTACTCTGTATGTCTCTGATACATTGTATCCACTTTAACTCATTGTATGTAAAGCGCTTTACTTTGTTTGTTCTGATATATTGTATCCTCTTTAACTCATTGTATGCAAAGCACTTATAATTTGTTATCCTGTTAAGTTTCTGCATGTCTGTACTCTCCCGGGTCGTGCCTGAAAACAGTCATTTTATGTCTAGGGCACTTACCCGGTTAACAAAAGCTAAATAAATAAATACATATTATTTCCTTAGATCCCTTTCTGAGGGACTAATTTATAATTCACAACGGGATGGCATACCCAGACTATGTGGTCTTCCTCCATTAAAAGCCCAGGCTTATGTAGATGATCGCTGCTTATTTTTTGAAAGTCCAGGAACTGAATAACTACTCCAGAGTCTATAACTCCACTTTAAACCTAGGGAAATGCAAAGGTTTATTTATAAAGGATCCACTCCCTAGCCTTGTTTCCATCTCAGGCATTCAGATAACTAAAGACCCTGTAAAAATATTAGTGATTTACTTTGGGACACAAAATATCCCTTTTTGTAACCAGGATTTGGCATTATCCTCCCTTGAAACAAAATTTCAGAGATGGAAAGGATGGAAGATTTCAAAATTGAAAAGGGTACGGATTGCAAAACAATTTTTGATTCCAGGCTTACTTTACACAGCAATGATTCTCCACCTCCACTCACATTAGAAACTAGACTATGTAACACCTTCTTCCAGATGCTCTGGGGAAGCCAACTCAATCCCATCAGGAACATTTTCACTTATCTTCCCCCAAAAGGGGGATTTGGGTATGATAGATCCAGTATTCTACTCCTTGTTCATATTTCAGAACATAAAAGGAGGGTTTCAACCTTCAGATTCCCATGCTCACAAAGGGATACAAGGTGTTCTGTCTGACCACTTCCAGTTATGGTCAGATACTCCACATAGATACATAGATACATAGACAGTGTCGGCAGATAAGGGCCTATGACCCACCCAGTCTGCACATTTGAGCTTGTAAGTTCAGTTTATGTTTTCCTAGAAGTCTGTTGCCCCTTACCCCTGACCTCCAGAATTCATTTATGTCTATCGCATGCATTCTTAAATCCCGTGATTGTTTCATCCCCCACCACTTCCTCTGGCAGGGTGTTCCACTTGTCCTCCATCCGTTCTGTGAAGAAATTCTTCCTCATGTTTCCTCTGAATCGTCCTCCCTCCAACTTCATCCCATGCCCTCTAGTCCTGGAACATCTTTTTCGCTTAAAAATAGTGTATTCCTGCACCCTGTTCCTCCCTGTAAGGTACTTGTATGTCTCTATCATATCCCCTCTCTCCCTCCTCTCCTCCAGGGAGTACATGTTCAGTTCCTTCAACCTGTCTTCATAGGACTTGTGATGCAATCCATGCACCATCTTTGCTGCCCTCCTCTGAACCTTCTCTACCCTGTCTATGTTCTTACATAGGTATGGTCTCCAGAACTGTACACTGTACTCCAGGTGGGGCCTCACTAGTGTCTTGTATAGCAGAATTATGACCTCCTTTTCCTGCTGGTGATGCCCTGCCTATACATCCCAGCATCCTATTTGCTTTACCTGCTGCCTTGTCACACTGTTTCCCTACCTTGAGGTCATCAGAGATGATAACCCCAAGATCCCTTTCCTGCTTGGTGCATGCTATATCCTCATCCCCCAACTGATATATTGTGCCAGGGTTTTTGTGCCCCATATGCATTATCTTGCACTTCCTAGCATTGAATTTCAACTGCCAAACCCCTGACCATTCTTCAAGTTTCTGCAGGTCCCTTCTCATTCTGTCTACACCCTCTGGTGTGTCTACTCTGTCACAGAGCTTTGTGTCATCAGCGAACAGTGAAATTCTGCCTTCTAGGTCCTCCGCAATGTCACTGATGAAGATGTTGAATATAACCAGTCCCAGCACTGATCCCTGTGGTACTCCACTGGTCACTCTTCCCTCTGTGGAGTGACAGCCATTTACCACCACCCTCTGTGTCCTGCCACCCAGCCAGTTACCTACCCACCACACTACTGTCCTGCCCACACCCATATTCCCCAGTTTGTGTAATAGTCTTCTATGTGGCACAGTGTCAAAGGCCTTGCTGAAGTCCAGACAGGCCATGTCCACTGCCCTCCCCTGATCCACCTCCCTAGTCACCCAGTCAAAAAATTCAATGAGGTTGGTCTGACATGACCTCCCCTGGTGAAATCATGCTGCCTTGGGTCCTGTAGTCCACTGACAACCAGATGTTCCACCAATCTCTCCTTCAGTAGTGCTTCCATGATCTTCCCCACTACTGAGGTGAGGCTGACTGGTCTGTAGTTCCCTGCTTCCTCTTTGTTCCCACTTTTGTATAAGGGGACTACATCTGCTGTTCTCCAGTCTTTGGGTACCTCCCCTGTTTCCAGTGATCGGCTAAACAGGATAGCCAGAGGTTCAGCCACCACCTCTCTTAGTTCTTTAAGGACCCTGGGGTGCACCTCATCTGGCCCCATTGCTTTATCAACTCTTATTACTTTCAGTTCTTTCAGGACCCTTTCTCGTGTAAAGGGACTTGTGTCCATGTCTGCACCATTCTCACCTCTTGTACTCCCGTCAGACCCATTACCCTCCTCTTCCTCAGTAAAGACTGAGCAGAAATACCTGTTCAATATGTCAGCTTTACTGTTGTCATCCCCCCCCAGTCTCACTATCCCTCCCTTTGCCTTTCTTTTTTCACTTATGTACCTGTAAAAGCTTTTGTCCCCTCTACTCACTGATTTTGCAATGTGTTCTTCTGTCTGAGCTTTGGCTTCCCTTACTGACCTCCCTGCCTCCCTTTGCTTCTCCTGGTACTTCTCCCTATCCCCTTCTGCCTGTGTCTTTTTGTATTGCCCGAATGCAATTTTGTTGGCTTTCACTTTCTTTGCTACCTCTTTGGAAAACAATAATGGTCTCCTCTTCCTTTTCCTCTTGCTAACCTGCTTAATGCATAATTCTGTTGTTCTTGTAATCCCCATTTTAAATACTGCCCACTGTTCCTCAACCCCTGATTCCTGTCCCATTCCCCTTAATGCCTCTTTCAAGTATCTCCCCATTTTCCCAAAATCTGCCCCCCTAAAATCCAGGATACGTTATTTTGTGAGGTTTGGTTCTGCTCTTTCTGTGATTTCAAACCACAATGACTGGTGGTCACTGTTCCCCAGGTGCTCCCCCACTGTTACCCCCATCACACTGTCCCTGTTTGTGAGCACAAGGTCCACTATTGCCTTCTGCCGAGTTGGTTCAATGACCAGTTGTTTGAGGAAGGCACCCTGAAGGGAGTCCAGGATAAATCTGCTCCTAGTGCTCCATCTAAAGTAACTCCTCACCTAAAGCTGCCAGAATATTTTAAACCCATGGATCAGAAGTTGTTTAAATGGGGAATTCCTAAACAACAGATATTGCAATGCTCTGGGCCCCAACTGTGTACAATTTGATCATATCAATAATTCACCCATCAGAACCAGAATTTAAGAAATGTACCCCTTGTTAAAACAAATTGGTGTTTTCACAGCTGAATGAGAGGATTCCCTTCCATATGTGGGAAATCTTATGGCTCTCAGTATATGGAAGGTTAAACATACAAGGGAGTCTGAAACATAAAGCAATTCATTGCAGATATTGTCCACCTGGCACATGCCAAGCTAAAGAGGAAACAATGGACTATTTTTTCAAATGTTCTTATGTTACTCCATTGTGGAAGTATGCAGCACAGAAATGGAAATTAGCTTGGTTAATTTATATGACGTATGAATTTTTAATATTAGGCATTTATCCAAGCTTTTTCAAAAAATACCATGAAGGTACCTTAGCTGGATTCTTATGCTGTGTAAAGTTTTACTTGTGGCAGGCTCAATGCCAGTGGGTTTTCCAACAGCATATTATGCACTATGAAATGTTTACTATTTTATGAGAGCAAGCTTTATGTACAGTTTATGAAAAAGATCTAACTTTACATCCCTTAAATAAAGTTATGAAATGGTGGAAAGGGTTTTCTTTTTTTATAAAGTTTAAATAAGGGATTGAGTTTGATACTTGATTATACAAATTTTTGCTTTTCCTTTTATAAAGAAAATAACATTAGGGTGAGAGTTTTCTTTTCTTTCGAGCACAATATCTCGCTTTAAAAAAATGGGTGTAAGGTATAAATGATTGATTCTTGTTTATTTTTGTTTTGTTTCTGTTCCTTTTCTTTTCCTCTTTTTTCTATAAATTGATGCAATATTTTCTGTACTTTTGATTGTTATGATGTGAATTCGAACTATTCCCCTGCTCTTTTAGAGAAGTGCCATGTGATCTTTAACATTCTCCTGAACAAGCAGATGGGACCTCGGTTTAACGTCTCCTCCGAAAGATGGCACCTCAGGAGTGCAGCACCCCCCTCATGCTGCACCACAGTGTCAGTAATTGAGATTTAACCTAAGGACCTGGTATGGGGATAGAACCCATAGCTTTCTGATCTTCTGGCCTCAATGGCAAGTGTGCAACCTGCTGAGTCACTGGCACTGACACTCAGTCCTCTAGCAGTCCATATAGTGTCCCCACTTCCTAGTTCTCCCACAGCCAGTACTTTAACTTTTTATTTACAAATGCCCCCTTGTGCAGTGGCCCTTTTAGTGTCCTTTTGGATACTGCCACTGTTTAACATTTATGTACAGTGTTTTCCTGTCACCGCATCACAGTGCCCCTAGGCAGTAGGCAGCTCTCTCACTAATATTCATAAGGGGCTCATTATTATTCAGTAGTCTGGAAAATGTACTTGATCTAGTGCTTCTCAGTGCTCTTATTTTAAAGCAAAACCTGCTGGTCCTGGCTGAGGTCCCCGGTCCCCTCTTGGGCTTTTAATGGGACCGGGACCAAAAGGGGTCCATGCATCTTGACCACAATGGCAGTTGGCAAACGGAGCATGCTTCTGTGCATGACAAGCACCAGCCAGGCTGAAGGAATGCTGGCAGCTTGTGAGCCAGCCCCTTAAGCCCAAAATGGGGTAGCATCCAGTACAGGGGAAGAATGGAGAACCAGGGGCACCAAAGAATTCAGGGAGAAATGGGGACACAAGTGGAAAATGAGAGAAATGGGACAGCCCCATAGGGCAAACAGGTAAGCCCTCATGGGAGGGTACATACATAATGTTGTCTCAAGTGAAAGACAGTGTTCTAACAATGAATGTAACTCTTAAGGCCAACTATATCAGTATAGGAAGTGTTTGATAGTTATCCTTGAGGCAATTTTATTAAGAAAAAATAACATGAACCAACTCAGAATTAAACTCTGGTCTTTTTATACCAACCTGGTGTTCTAGTAGCCAAACAGCTAGGCCATCTTGTTAGACTAAGCTTGCCTGGCCTGAAGGACAGACAGTGCTCTTATTAGCCATGGAAGCTCTGTAACATGAGCAGATCACTTGATAGGCCTCTAGGCCTTCTTCTGCTGGAAATATTTGTATGTTCGTATTTTCCATTAATAAAACAGGTCCTTGTAACCCACCCCCAAGACACACCCTGAAACAAGTTTGCAGAGCTCTGCATGCCTTTCCTGGTTAAAAATGTAAACCAATAAACAAAACACACTCACACACACACATACGCACACACACCTTGAGTAAATATTCACCACCTGACTAATCTTTTCAAATCCACCATACCTATTCCATCTCCCCAGTATGCTAAAAGCGGTGTTAAAGAACTGGTCTTATAATCCACAGGTTGCGAGATCAATTCTTGTTGGGGCCTGAGGTACCCTTTACATCCTTTCTATACCTTATCTGGTAGAGAAGAGGACTGTAGTAAAAAATGTAATTATATGGGCCAAAGGATAGATGGTCTTCACTCCCAATCCCTATCTTGGATGGCTGGGAGAAGTAACACGTCCAGTGCACAGTAGGCAAACTTCACATATCTGGTGTCCTGCCAGCCCCTCCTCCATCTAACATTGCCCTGTCAGTTGCATATAATCATAATTGAATTGCCCCCCTTGCTTTTACCCCTCCTCAAACTCTTGATCCATAATGAAAGGTAAATAGGTCAAATGCCATCTGCTCAGTTTGTCCATCTACCTTGCAGTGCCATGAAAGGTGGAGGAATGAAGACCACTGGGCCTTTGGACCCAAATAATATAGAGCTGAAGCATTAGACAAAGACAGAGCGAAACTCAAAAATGTGATGTAAAGTTGGGAGGGCGAGATTGGTAATAGGCCACGTATCATTATCTTAATTTAGGGAAAGACCAGGGAAGGGAGGGAGGGTAGAAGGTGACTGGGAGTGGGGTGGAATGGAGTGGCCACGTGACTAACCCAGTTCACCTAGAGGAAAGAGAAAAGGCTTTTTATGTTCATTTGCAAAGAATGCAGTAGCAGTCTGAGCTGTGAGAGGGCTTATGGGGGCCTGTCCCTCTTCCACCTACCACACCTTCAGAATACCAGATCTCCTCCCTAATTCTGCTCAGCTTCAGCCTTTCTACTCCTTTTCCATTTGTAGCACTAGCCCAGTCGCAAGGCTGGAAAATTCAAGGTGGAAGTAGGTTTCTTTGCAACTACTAATTCCTGCTTGAAACCTTTGTTGTTGTTTTTGTTCCATACTGTATATGTGCAACTGTTTACTATGGTCATATGTGTTACTGTTCAGTATGTTGTTTCTTAGGCTGGCAATTCATGAGGCTGGCATGACCTATATAATTTGCTTACCCATGATGTAGTGCTTTCAACTTGTGGCATTAGTGCATTCTCATATTACTGTTACTGCAAGTAAAACAGATGTTCTAACATGTTCCTGCACTCATTGATCAGTTTAGCTAAGGAGCTGTGTTACACTGCAAACTGACTGAAAATAACTAAGTCCACGTAATGGCTTTTTTAATACATTCTGAACATTTACTTATAACAGATGAACATTTAAAATAGTCAGCAGAAGAAGGTCTTACAGTCTATTCAGTCTGCTCGATTGTGAAGCCCCTGATTCAGAGATTACTGTGCCCCCCCTCCAACCCTGACTCTACCCTTTGCACTATCCCACCCTCTGTTGACCCCCCACATGTCTTTTGAATGATGACTTCAGCTGGGAGTTCATTCCATCTCGACACCACACTCTTTATAAAGAAGTACCCCCTGACCTCTTTTCTAAACTTTCCCCTTCCAGCTTGTAACAGTGCCCCCCGGTGGTCTTGGTTTCAATAAGACAAAAGAGGTTTTCAATATCCACCTTGTTATACTTACTGTTTGCCTTTCCGGTAACTGAAGGTTTCAATCATTTCCCGCGTCTCTCCCGCCTCTCCTCCAGTGAGTTCATGTTAAGTTCTCTCAGCCTGTCCTCATATACCCTGTCCTGGGCCATCCTTGTTTTGCTCCTTTGAAGTACCTTGAGCTGGTTGTTATCCTTTTTTTGGGTAGGAGAGCCAGTATTGCATACTGCACTCCAGGTATGGCCGCAGCAAGGATCTCTACAGTGGCAAGATAACTTCCTTCATTCTGCTCATGAGCCCTCTAGCGGTACATCCCAGCTTTCTGCTTGCCTTGGCTGCTGCCATTCCACATTGCATAGCTTACTTAAGGTCTCTGGTGATGAGTATCATCAAGTCCTTTTCCTTCTCTGATTTAATGATTTTGATTCCCCTTAAACTGTGCACAGTCCTCAGATTCTATCTTCCAGTGTGTATAACTTTGCACTTCTTCACATTGATGCTGAGTTGCCAAATGCCAGACCACATTTCCAGCTTCCTAAGGTCTTCCTTTAGTCCAGCACCCCCTCATCTGTGTCCACCGTCCCACAGGGCTTGATGCCATCCTCACAAAGGCAGACTTTGCCTTTAATGCTTTCCTCACTGTCATTAATGAATACATTAAACAGCACCAGGCCTAGCAATGACCCCCGTAGACCTCACTAGTGACTTCCCTCATACCTGAGAGCCCCACACCCCACCATCACACTTTTGGTCCTACTGCTAAGCCAATTAGCCACCCCACCTTGTTAATTTTCTCCTTGCCACTAAGTCCTCCAATTTCCTGATCACTATCTTGTAGGGCACACAGTTGAAGGCTTTGCTGAAATCTAAGTATACAATATCAACCAGTTGGCCCTTGTCTGCTGCCTTCATCACCCAGTCAAAGAAGCTGATCAGGATAGCCTGACAGGACCTTCCTGATGTGAATCCATGTTGTCTCTTGTCCCAAAGCAAGTCTGTGTCAAGAAATCCAAGTAGCCTTTCCTCTAGAATAGTCTCCATCAGTTTACTCACGATTAGCGGTGGGAGAAGTGAGCTCAATCTGCTCTGCAAAGTGATTCGTGGAGCAAAGGTGGATTTGCGGAGTGCTCTGCAACGCGAAGTGGAGTACTTCGCATTATAATGGGTAACGTGAAGTCCATTGAAAACAATGACTTCACGTTACTCCGCCGTCCCAGACCACTACTCCCAAATTTTTAGGTGAAGTGCATTGAGAACAATGCACTTCACCTTGTTTTTAAGCTCCAAAGGAAAATTTTGCAGTGATTCATGGAATTTCAGGTCACATGGGCTCTATATTGATCTGCACAGCCTCAGTTCGGGGTAGTGTGTGTAGGAAGGAGTAGGAGACAGTGTGCTCTGAGAGCTGTCTGTGATTGAAACCTTCTAAAAGCTGTTAAAAAAGTGTTTTGGCATTTTTTGGGGGGCTCAAACTTTAGTTCATCGATTGTAGTAAACCCTCCTGTGCTCATATCATCGAGCATTTTTATTTTTGTGTGGATTTTGAATGTTAATGTAGAATATTGAGTATGTGTAGTGAAAGACAGTGATAGTGTGCTTTGGGGAAGGGGCGTATCTGTGGTGTAGGTAGATTTAAGTTGGAGAAATAGTGATTTCTTTGTTTTTTGGTTATATTTTTGTTATATAAGTGATTGTGTTAATGTACACACAATAATACTGTCAGTAATTGTTGACATTTTCTTGCTGATTGTGTGTTGTGTGGATCTGGTGCAGCAGTTCATAATTTCAGGTTGTTTACATTACAATACGTGGCATATTACTGCACTTTTCAATTTGCCATGCATTACTCGTTCACCATTGTAGACAAACTGTTCTCTGTATGTGTGTGAGTGTGGGTGCGGTGTTGCATGACATCAAATAATACACCATTTATTGTGCCACAGACTAGTGTAATTGCAGGTGCAGCAGTGTGAACCTGCTATCCACTGCAGCTGCCTGATTTTGTACTGCGATCATGGTATCTGTTCTTTTGTTTTGCTGCTTGTACTGCGTACTGCTGTAAAAATCTGCAGTCAGTGCTCCCCCCATACCCACTGGCAAAAGGAGTTTTTTACCAGATTGGATTGTTTTTGTGACCTCATCAGCACCACTGGTTACTGAAGTTGTTTTCATTGTGTGACAGACTAGTCTCTTATCTGTTGCTGAAGCTACAGTTGTTTTTCTGGCTTCACATCCAGCATCCCCCCAATCAGAGAGTGAACGTATCAAAATCTAAATTTTGGTTATAATATTGTGGTTGATCCCTCAAAATGCCCACAAAGAGACGTGCAAGCAAAGCTGGTTCTCGCCATGGCAATGCTAGCAATAAGATAGTCCGTGAGTGTGATAGTACGCAGATGCAGAAGTGCACTGCTGATGTGAGGAAAGGTATTTCTCCTGCAATGTTTTTTACAGCCCTATCAGTAGCTTCACTCATAGTTGGAGGAGATGATGATTTCCCAGCCGGTGGTGTTAGTGTTACTGGTGTTAGTGGTGGTGGTAGTATTAGTATTGGTGCGTCGAGTTCAAATTCTGACCAGTGTACCATATCCAAAAATATTGAGTGTGAAGCAGTGCAAGTGAGTGGCAGCGTAGATGATGTCATACTTCCCAGTAACTGAACCTGAGGATTCTGATAATCATGTCAATGATAGCATACAATGTGATATTCCATGCGCCGTGGCACTTAACGTCACACATTTTCCATGCAGTGATTCACAGTGTGGTGAAAAAATATCAGGTGATGGTGGTGTAGATGCTGATGATGAATGTGATGATGACGATGATGTTGCTGTTGCAACATGCAGTCCACATGCTAGCATCCAAGCAGAAGATGTGGATGTGTGTGACGTTGATGAATATAATGATGATGTAATTTACCCCAGTTGGGAACCGGAGAAAAAGAAATTCAAAGTGGCTGTGTCTGGGTCTGTTTGCAGGAATCCACCCCCCTGTAAAAACTTTGTGATTTACTGGTTTTAGATGATGATGATGACCCAGTAATAAATATGATAGGTAGTCGTGGTGGTCAGTCTCAGTCCAGGTGTGCAGTGCCCGAAACATCACTTGCCCCTCCACTTCAGTGCTTAAAATAATGGACTTAAATAAGCCACATCATGGACATGTTAAAAGTAGAGCATCACAGTCCCTTGTTTGGGATTTTTTTGTTCAAGACGCAAATGATGAGTCAGTTGCAATCTGCCGGGTTTGCCATGTGCGTGTGAGTCGAGGTAAAAAGGGGAGCCATCTGGGCACAGGAGGACAGCATATGCATCTTAAGAATAGGCACTTGGCACTGTGGACCCAGCACAAGCTGGCAGCTAATACCACAATGGGGCATTCACCCTCATCACTGGCAACCATAGCGAGCATGTTATCCCCTTCAATGACTGTTAAGTCCAGTAGTAAATTAAACGTGTGCAGTACTGAGGTAATAAGAGCAGAGGATTACTACAGGCATGATGAGGTGGAGGACCATAATGACTTTGAAATGTTGTCCAGTGCTCGTGAGAGTAGCAGTTTTGGTAGTGGTGGTGACGGCAGTCTGGTAATGCAAGTGGTACATCAACCCCGGTTGGCAAATCTGGCAAAATAACTGCATTTCTGGGTTTGTCATCATCACCTGTGCAACTGTCTTCATCAAACGTCCACACTCCACCCTCTGCCAATGCCATTCATCACAGAGCACAACCATTTGTGATCACACCCCATGTAAAACATTTAAGTCAGCCCACATTACAGAGTGTTTTTGGCGCATAAGCTGAAGTACCCCCCAATCATACAGTGTCTCATGAACTAAATGCTGCTGTAGCAGAAATGATGGCAATTGATCTTTTGCCCTTCTCCTTTGTGGAGAATTCTGGGTTCCGGCAGTTTGCTGCATGTGCCTGTCCAAAATTGAAAGTCCCATCCAGGACATACTTTTCTACCCGTGCTTTCCCCGAGTTGTTCCGCACTGTGTCCAACTCAGTAAGACATGCCCTTCAACATTCCTCCTCTCCATTCATCCATTTAAGTATGGCTATGTGGACAAGTGGCAAAACAGCGGGGAGTTCATATTTATGTATAACTGCACACTGGGTGCAGGTTGTTTGTGATGTTGGTAGTGTGAATAATCAGTGCAGCAAGGTGGACTGTCATGGTAGCAATCTTCCAGGAATTCGACAGCATGCAACAATTGCTATGAGCAATGTGACCTGTTCACACACTGGTGAGAACATGTTGGACATGGTACTGACTGAAATTGACAAATGGCTAAACCCTCTATCTCTGACAGCTGGGTTCATAGCAAGTGACAATGGGTCAAATGTGGTGAAATACCTCACGAATGGTGTTTTTTTTGTGTTCCATGCATGGTCCACTGTTTAAATCTTGTGGTGCAGGTGTTTCTGCAGCACCCTGACATAAAGGAAATGCTGATCATTGCATGACATATCTGCTGTCACTTTTCAAGATCTGGAAAGGCTCGTGACCAGCTGCGGCAGTTGCAGATACAAAACAGCCTGCCTCAGCACCGCTTGAAGCTGGAAGTTGTCACCGATGGAACTCCACTTTATACATGGCAGAGAGGCTGTATGAACAATACAAAGCCATCTCAGAATATATTGTGATGCACACTAGCCGTGACAGTTCTGGGGCCACCATGTCTATGGCAACTGAACAGTGGCGCCTCATGGACTCTGTAATAACAATTTTGTGGCCTTTTGAACATGCCACACAGGCAGTGAGTGGTGAGTCTGCCTCCATTAGCCAATCAATTCCACTGCTGTGGGTGCTGAGGCAAACACTGGTGAATGTACAGCATGGCCTTGATGTTGCCAGAGATGGTGGTAGCAGTATGTTTCTGCAACACATGCTGACAGTATTCGACCAGAATCATCATGTTGTGAGCATTCAGTGTAGTGACAACTTTGCCATAGCAACAATGCTGGACCCACGATACAAACATAGAATTGCATCAGTAATGGAGGGAGGGCCCGAACAGGTAAAAAATATTAGTGGTCAACTGGTGCACTTGGTTCATGGGGCACAGAAGTCATGTGCCAAGGGCAGCAAACCTCAGCAGCATAATCCGACTGAAGGTGTACCTGTAGGACTATCAAGCATATCCTGCAAGGAGAAGGGGACAGCAGTTCGAGGTGGTCTGTCATCCAAAGTGGCTGGTGTCAACCCGCTTTGGGAGGCTTTGTCCCAAGTGGGTATCTGTGAAATAAAAGATTTGGGAGAACAGGATGATATATCAACAACGGGACTTAGTGCAGCTCAGAGAATGGTTGAGTCATGTTTGTCTGAAAACAGGCATCTGACAATAACTGAATATCCTCTTTTGTACCAGAGTGGAAAGATCAGTGAATGGCCAGAGCTGACTGCAGTGGCACTGAAGTACCTCATATGCCCACCCTCCAGTGTAAGTGTTGAGAGGGTATTCAGCTCAGCAGGTGCAATAGTCAGGGGATCGTCAGACAAACCTGTCTCCTGCAAATGTTAGTTTGTTAACATTCATTAAAATGAATGAGAGGCACATACTAGCAGAGACTGCAACCTCGGTATTCATACTCCAGGCTACTCATGGTGGTTTTGGTGATGTGGAAATGGACCATCCTGGTGGCACTGGCATTGGCTGCCTGAAACAGCCCACCACTGACGTAGATGACGACACAATGGAGAAAGAATTTCCCAGTGGTCAGACTTCAGACATAGATGACTGTGAGGGCAGCTTTCTTTATGAGGATGATGATGTGGTTAATGTTCGCAGGTTTTAACTGAAGTTGTTAAAATGCAGTGTGCCACCCTGGACCACCACCACCCGGGACTGATGTTAGCCACTTGCCACCACTGAGCATGAGTCTGTCTGACCACAGGACCACCACTGGGACTGATGTTAGCCACTGCCACCACTGAGCATGAGTCTGTCTGACCCCCAGACCACCACCACCAGGACTGATGTTAGCCACTGCCACCACTGAGCTTGAGTCTGCCCGGACCACCACATCCATCAGCCACAGACACAAAGCTTCTTAATATTTAAATCATTACATGAGTATGTGTGCTCATGTTTGTTATGCTGTTTCACTTCCTTTAGTTGTATGTTTTGTTTTCTGTAGCTTTTCAGAGTCACAATGGTAAAACACATACAGTACACTTGTTTTGTTTTTTTTACAGGTTAAGAAAAAAGTCTCCATCACTAAAACTCGGTGGGAAAGGTACTGCAGCTGTACCATACAGAGAGGAACCTATGGAATATCCATGTGAAAGCCATTCTGGCTAAGTATGAAGATTTTATTTCATCCATGTCATTGTTTTGGAAAGACTGCAGCAAATATTGCACACAGGTTGTGTTAGTTGGCAAGATGTGGGTTTGAAATGTAACTTGACTTGAGATTGAGAACCAGGGAGGGACAAATAACAATTAAATTGCAATAAGTCTTTCATTTCTGTTTTTAGGAAACTTCCAGATGCTTTGTTGTTCTGTCAAAGTGGCATTATTTAAAAAAGTTCTTCAACATCAGGCACCCCCCTCCCCCAGGCTTGTGCACACATGCAACATGCAGAAGTCATTTCATTAGATGACCATGACCATCATTAACAATCGAACTCCAGAAGGATGCAGATGAAATCTGTGAAGAAGTAACAAAATAAGAAACCATTACAGACAAACCTGCAAATATGATTCCCCCACCCCCCAAAAAAATACTTACCTTCATGTGCTTGAGAGTTATCCATTTCCAATTTCAATGCAAAAAATTCTCATTGAGCACTGGAATGTGCACACCAACAGTTTCTGTGACCTGTGATACAGAACAATACCATGAGTACATGTCCATGTCAACCCCCTCCTCACCTACAAAATACACAAACATATATCTATATATATCTACTCACCAAGGCTACTATTAGTGTACAGACAAAAGGCACCCTTCCATCCAGTTGAGATGATCACTTTGCATTTGCTTGAATTGCCTCGCAGAAGACATTGGACCAGCAACAGGGTGCTCACGGTCATCATTTTATTCTGGGGGACTTTGTATATGATGAAACACTCTCATTTTACTGTGTTACCACTTGTCAATTTTCTGAACAGAAGGCAGATGCATTTTGGGCATGCAGAAAAAATCTGGGTACTCTGTGCCACCACTGCACACATGACTGAGTGCACCATTAATTCTGGGGGACTTTGTATGTGCTGAAACACTCCCATTTCACTGTGTTACCACTTGTCAATTTTCTGGACATAAGGCGGATGCATTTTGGGCATGCAAAAAAAATCTGGGGACTCTGTGCCGCCACTGCGCGCATGACTGAGTGCGCCATTAATTCTGGGGGACTTTGTATGTGCTGAAACACTCATATTTCACTGTGTTACCAATTGTCAATTTTCTGCATACAAGGCATGACTGAGTGCGCCATTAATTCTAGGGATGCATTTTGTGTGTTGTGTGATTGTTGTGAGCTCATGATGTCATACTGACATTATCAATTAAAGCAGCATTGCAAGAATGCTGTGACAATTTTGAACTGTACTGTTTTATGCTACTTTACATTGCCACAGCCACTAGTTTCCTCCGAGTCGTGACTTGAATGATAGGCTTCTTTTCACAATTTCAGTCTGCTTTACTTAGTTGACTACTTTTTTTCATGTATGAAACAAAAAAAATGAGCACACCTTTCAATATTGTTCTGACCAGGTTTGTATTTATTTACAGCTGCTTTTCAATAAATATTGTTCTGTGGTGTCATAAAACACTGCCTGATGCATAACTGTTAATTTACAACAGAACTGATATATCACAACTAACTGATGTGATGGAGCAAAGCAGAGGAAAGCAATGACAAAGACCTGGTCAGCACCAATTTAAAAGGAATGCTCCTTTCATTATTTCACACATGAAACAAGCATTTGTCAATGCTGAATGTTGATTGCGTTGGTCTGTTGAGCACACTCACTGGCCCTCTGTTTCTTCCGGTGCTGCAGGCTGCTCTTTTGTACTGGGCTCCTGCCTGCATTGGCACCTTGTTCTACCCACTAAGAAATCTGCAGCTGTCCCGACAGAGCTCTGTTGAGGTGGCTCACTACCCCTCTTTCACTCACTCATTCTGTTTCTCCTGGTGCTACAGGCTACCTTTTTTACTGGGCTTCTGCCTCTGTAGGTGGCTTTTTCTGCCCACAAAGAAATCTGCAGCAGTGCCGACACAGGTCTGTTGAGCCTGCTGATTCCCTCTCTCTCACTCACTCATTCTGTTTCTGCTGGTGCTGCAGGCTGGCCTTTTGTACTGGGATCCTGCCTGCGTTGACGCCTTTTCTGACAAAAAAAGAAATCCGCAGTAGTCACGATAGAGCTCCATTGAGCTCGCTCACTCCCCCCCTCTCTCTTACTCGCTCATTGTGTTTCTCCCAGTGCTGCAGGCTGCCTTTTTGTACTGGGTTCCTGCCTGCACTGGTACCTTTCTCTGCCCACAAAAAAATCCACAGCTGTCCCGATAAAGCTCCGTTGAGGTCGCTCACTCCCCTTGTGTCACTCACTCATTCTGTTTCTCCTGGCGCTGCAGGCTGCCCTTTTGTACTCGGCTCCTGCCTCTGTTGGTGCCTTTGTCTGCCCACAAAGAAATCTGCAGCAGTCATGACAAAGCTCACTTGAGCTCACTCACTCCCCTTCTCTCAGTTGTGCATTCCGTTTCTGCTGGCGCTGCAGGCTGCCCTTTTCTATTGGGCTCCTGCCTGCGTTGCCACCTTCTTCTGCCCACAAAGAAATTTGCAGCAGTTACAATAGAGCTTCGCTGAGCTCGCTCACTCCCCCTCTCTCACTCGCTCATTCTGGTTTCCCTGCCACTGCAGGCTGCCCATTTGTACTGGGCCCGTGCATGCATTGCTGGCTTTTTCTGCCCACAAACAAATCTCCAGCAGTCACAACAGAGCTCCGTTGAGCTCACTCAGTCCCCCTCCCTCACTCGCTCATTCTGTGTCTCCTGCCGCTGCAGGCTGCCCTTTTGTACTGGGCTCCTGCCAGCATTAGTGGCTTGTTCTGACCAGAAAGAAATCTGAAGCAGTTCCGACACAGCTCCATTGAGCTCTCTCACTCACACATTCTGTTTCAGACGGCACTGCAAACTGACCTTTTGTACTGGGCTCCTGCCTGTGTTGCCGCATTTTCTGCCCACAAAGAAATCCACAGCAGTCACAATAGAACTCTGTTGAGCTTGCTCACTACTGCTCTGTCACTCAATCATTCTGTTTCTCATGGCGCGGCAGGCTGCGCATGTGTATGGGGCTCCTGGTTGCATTGGCACCTTTGTCTGTCCACAAAGAAATCTGCAGCTGTCCTGACAGAGCTTCATTGAGGTCGCTCACTCTCCCTGTCTCCTCATGAGCTCATTCTTTTTGTCCTGGCACTGCAAGTGGCCCTTTTGTACGGGGCTCCTGCCTGCATTGTCACCTTTTTCTGCCCACAAAGAAATCCACAGCAGTCCTGTTAGAGCTCCATGAGCTCACTCAGTCCCTCTGTTTCACTTGCTCATACTGTTTCTCCCACCGCTGCAGGCTGCCCTTTTGTACTAGGCCCCTGCCTGCATTGACGCCTTTTTCTGCCCACAAAGAAATCCACAGCAGTCCTGACAGCGCTCCGGTGAGTTTGCTCACTCCCCCTCCATCACTTGCTCTCTTGTTCTGTTTCTCCCAGTGCTGCAGGCTGCCCTTTTGTACTGGGCTCTTGTGTTGGGGCCTTTTTCTGCCCACAAACAAATCTGCAGCAGTCCCGACAGAGCTCAGTTGAGCTCGGTCACTCCCCCCTCTCAGTCATTCGATTTTAATCTGTCCCAAACAGTGATTTCCCACAGTGACCATGCTATTCTCCGGCAGGAGTGCAAAAACATATTTTAGCCGGGATGTGAAAAATGGCAGCTCTACTGTTCAGAAGGAGGTGTGGAAAAATGCCTCTGTTGAAAATGTGGTGTGAAAATACTACAAAATTGCAAAGTTACAAGAGTGCATGGAAACAGTTCAATGCAAGCTTGTAACACAGTCATGTTATGGAGTTTCATCACCAAATTTTCAACATAGGCATTTTAGGACCTCTGCTCATGTCATTTTCTTAATCTGTCCTGAACAGTGATTTCCCACAGCAACCGCATTATTCTGCACCGGAACTGTGAAAACACATTTCAGTCAGGATGTGAAAAATGACAGCTGCACTGCTCTTAAAGAGGTGTGAAAAAATACCACTGTTGAAAATCTGACATGACAATATTATAAATTTGTGAAGTTACAAGTGGGCATAGAAAGTGTGAAACACACACTTGTAACACAGTCATTTGATGGGCTATCATCATAAAATTTTCAACATAGGTATTTGCTCTTGAACAGTATCACTGTCATTTTCTTAATCTGTCCCAGACAGTGATTTCCCACAGTGACCGCTCTATTCTGTGCCGGAAGTGCGAAAACAATTTTGACCAGAATGAGAAAAATGACAGCTGTACTGTTCATAAGTAGATGTGGGAAAATGGCAATGTTGAAAATCTGGAGTGAAAATACAATAAATTCGCAAAGTTACGAGCGTGCGTGCAAAATGCGCAACACACGCTCGTAACATAGTCATTTTATGGAGTATCGTTACCAAATTTTCAACATAGGCATTTTAGCACCTCTACTCATTAACAGTGTCACTGTCATTTTCTTAATCTGTCCCAAACACTGATTTCCCACAGCGACTGTGCTATTCTGTGCCAGAACTGCAAAAACACATTTCCACCAGGATGTGCACAATGACAACTATACTGTTCACAAGGAGGTGTAAAAAAATGTCAATGTTGAAAATCTGGTGTGAAAATATTACAAATTCACGAGCGTGCGTAGCAACTGTGCAACGCATGCCCGTAAAACAGTGATTTTTTGGATTTTTTCCACCAAATTTGCAACATAGACTTTTTGAGAGCCCACCTCATGAACACTGGCACTGTCATTTCATTAATCAGCACCAAAAGGTGATTCAGTGTAGTGACTGCAAAATCACCTTTCCGGGCCGATTAACGCCATGACAGTTTGAGAATTCATGAGGAGGGGTCCCAAAAACCCCATGTTGAAAATTTGGTGCCAAAATTCCCAAAAATAACTGAGATATGCATTAAAGTTGAAAAAAAAAACATTTATTCCATTATATAGCTTACCGGCATTTCCAGCAGTTCGCGGTCAGCTTTGAAGAGTGCAGACGTGTTCCCAGTCCACCGAAGATTGTCACGCTCTGGAGGTAAGTATGGGGTGAGGGGGGTGTGGGGAGGCAGGGTGCACAAAGGGTGGGTGCGGGTGGTGGGAAGGGGGCCAGGGAGACCTCAGGGACAGTTTTCTGATTTCACAGGTTTAAAAAAAACATCACGGGACAGTTTTTTTCTTCAAGGGGCATTGGGCATGCTGAGGTGGGCTCCCAGTGTGCCACCTGACTGCTTCTTTTTGGGGGCCAGTAGCCGATGGAGGATTGGGCACCCCTGTTGGCATACAACTAAGGGGGGGTTCACATTATGCCAATGGGGATTGGGCACCCTGTCAGCACACAATAATGGGGGGTTACATACTGCCAACGGGGAGTGGGCTCCCCCATTGGCACAATCAACATTGGGCCTCTGAAGCCAACGGGGATTGGGGCCCCTGTTGGCAACTAAACATGGTGGGGGGGAATTATTGTTTAGAACACGGTGGCAAGCCGCCACCATGTTTACAAACAATATCAGAGTTTTCACATCCCGCCCTGCAATGACGAGTTGCTCCCTCATTGCAGCGGATGGCTGACACTGCAATGACCAGGCAGCCCCTGATTGCAGCGGCTACTTTTTTAGAAGGTTGTGGCATGCTGGCTGAACTAGTGTCAGCAGCAGAGTGTCACAGCATTGGGGGAAGTGGAACAAGCCTTTGCAGGCTGTGGGGGCATTGGCCACAACAGTGCCATGCCTCCACAACCTGCTTGTGGAGAAAGCTGCCGCAACATGTGTCTTGAGCATGCATGCAATCAACATAAAAAGGTAGTACAGCAGACTCACCTACTGGAAATTCTCGTGTCATTCCAGTCAGCATGTAAGTAAATGAAGTTGTTGTGACGTGGACAGTCAGTTCTGAGTGCTGTATCATTTTCTTTAATATAAATGTATTACTGACTGTCTCTGCTGAGAAATCTGGTACTCTTGAAATTACCTCACTCCCCCCCCCAGGTTTCAGCTGAAAGAAGAAAACCATGAGAAAATGCTGAAACAGCATGTGAGATCACACACACACACACACACACACACACACACACACACAGATTTTAGATACCAGGTGTTACGTGGAAGGCCTGAAGCTAATTATAGGGTGGAAGAAGCTTCAATTGAGCATATCCATTTTATGACGTTTCAGAGGAAGAAAAGCAGATTGTGATATATTAGTGTGAAAATCATAAAGATGCTTTCATGTCCTGGAAGGGGGAAGCTTATCATGAGATCAAAGAGATGTCATTTGAAGGACGAGTAATGCTGAGGATTGCAGAATTTAATTCTTGAAAAAGACATCCTGTTTTTATGTTGGCTTGCTGCGCTTGTGCGCAAGTCAACATCTTGTGATAGTGCAGATTTGGAGGTGCGGCCGCTGTTGGGCGAATGCAAGGCATGCACCTGTAGGTGCGTCCCTCTTTCCCCAATCAGCCTGCATGCCACATGCATGCTAATGTGGTGAGCACATCTAAGGAAAGGTCTGCTGCAATCTGAGCAAAGCTCGGCAGACGCAGCGGACCCTTCCAGCATGCTCACCACATGAGCAGCATGGCGGGTGGCTGCCCGCCCAATGACCAACTTCAGGGTTGCCCAATCCCTCAACAGCTTACTGTGGCTGCACAAGCAGCCCTCCCCATTTCCTATATGCCAAGGGGGGGTGCCCAATCCCCCTCAGTTCTTGCATTCCCCCCTGCTTTTATTGTGTGCTGACGGGGGAGCCCACTCACCATTGACATAAATCAGTCACCCCGCCACATTTCATATATGCTGAGGGGGTGCTCAATCCCCCTCAGTTCTTGCCTCCCCCCCACCTTTCATTGTGTGCTGACAGGGGTGCCCAATCCCCGCCGGCATAAATTCCCCCCCATTTTCTGCCGATGAGGGTGCCCAATCCCCTGTCGGCTGCAGCACCCCCCCAAAGACAGTTAGGTGGCACGCTGGGAGCTCACCCCAGCATGCCACTTCCCTTGAAAAAAAAACTGTCCCGAGATGTAATTTATTTATTTTTTCTTCCCTGTAACAAAAAAATGTCCCTCGTAGTCTCCTGCCCCACACCTGCACCCACGCACTGTCCACCCTGCTTCCCCACCCCCCCACTCACCTCACCCCATACTTACCTCCGGAGTCCAGCACAATGATCTTCGGTGGACCAGGAAAATGTCTGCACTCTTCAAAGCTGACTGCGAACTGAGGAAATGCCAGTAAGATGTATAATGGAATGAATAGGGGTTTTTCAACTTTGCTGCATATCTTGGGCATTTGTTGGAATTTTGACACCAAATTATCAACATGGGGTTTTTGGGGCTCCTCCTCATGAATTATGTCACTGTCATGGCGTTAATCAGCCTCAAAAGGTGATTTCACAGTCACTGTGTGAAATCACCTTTTGGGACCCATTAATGAAATGACAGTGCCAGTGTTCATGAGGTGGCCTCTCAAAAGGCCTATGTTCCAAATTTGGTGGAAAAAATCCAACAAATGCCTGTTTTATGAGCGTGCATCGCACAGTTGCTACGCAGGCTCATAACTTCATGCATTCACAATATTTTAATGCCGGATTTTCAGCATTGTCATTTTTGTACACCTCCTTGTGAACAGTACAGCTGTCATTTTCCACATCCTGCCCGAAACGTGTTTCCGCACTTCCAGTGCACAATAGCGCAGTCGCTGTGGGAAATCAGTGTTTGGGCCAGATTATGAAAATGACAGTGACACAGTTCATTAGCAAAGGTCCTAAAATGCCTATGTTGAAAATTTGGTGATGATACTCCATAAAATGACTGTGTTATGAGCGTGTGTTGACAGATTGCGCTTTTCGTGCCGTCGTGCATTTGTGATATTTTCACTCTGATTTCACTATTGCTATTTTTCCACACCTCTTGATGAACAGTACAAAATGGCTATTTCATTATATCCTGCCCAAAATATGTTTTCGCACTTCTGGCGCAGAATAGCATGCTTGTTGTGCTAAATCACTTCTTGGGACACTTTGAGGAAATAACAGTGACACTGTACATGAGCAGAGGTGCTAAAATGCCTACGTTGAAATTTTGGTGCTGAACGCCCATATGTAGAGACTGACAGGTGTCAGGGGTGTGACTTGGGATTGTGGGATGTAATGCTCATGCCATTCCACCCCCATCCCCAACCTGCAGCCAGTGACAATCATCAAGATGTGCCTTGGATGCTCTGGCTCCAAAGTTCATTCCACTGTCCTATACTGCACCCATCTCAGTGTATTTCCTTATGGAATAGGGTGAGTGTAAAGCCCGAAGACCCCAATGCACACCGCGCCACTTGTCGGTGTCTGCAGGATAAGGAGAGGTGAAATGGCATGAGCACTATGGCCAACACCCAAAGGGACACCCCAATGCCTGTCAGTCTCTGCAGGGTGGGGGTGGGTTGGCATCAGTTCAATACTTCACTGCCATTCCTATTATGCATCTCTCCAACTCCTGCACTACCAATGCCAATGCCAGCAAGACAACATTCAGCATTGACAAATGCTTGTTTTTATTAGATATATTTTTTTATATATTCTGACAGAGGAGGAGTTAGGTGACCTTACACAAAAAAGGGTTGGCAAATACAGTTTGCTTTAAGGAATATTCAGTTTTACTTCACGAAGACACTTTTATCTAGACTCTGACAACGAAATATCTGTGAACACTTTAAACAGGTATTTAGAAAGAGAAATAAATCTAAATATTGTTGTAGGAATTTGCACTGTTTAAACCTTGTTCTTTTAAAAGATTTGTATGTCTTGTGATACAGGAGTTCTGTATTTTGTGTTTTACATATTTTTATCTATTTTAGTAAAAATCTTTTTAGAGCTTACTTGGTCTGTCTTTGATTTCTTTCCTGTTGTAAGAGGAGTGTATATGGTTACAGCAGACACTGTGCATAAGCTTGAATGGTGGTACCAAACTGGAAAGGTAAGAATAATCTGAAGTCTTTATTTTTTTAAGGGTTCATTTTCTGTATACCTGGTTAAGTTCCCGTAGGCTAAGATATCTGGCCCCCGAAGACAGAAATATCTGAGCCTGTGCATTGGGTACACTAACAAGAGGTTCAGTTTGAATCCCTCCAGAACTTGAGACCAAAGGTTGATTCGAACCCACAAAACAGACAAGAGGGTAACCTTGTTTGGTTAAATTGTTCACAAGACCACGCTCAGAGGTTGGCACTTTGGGAGTAGAGGACCTGACCTGCTGAGTGGGTTTGTGACAGTTGTAACATAGCATTAAAAAATATAGGTCAGAGTTCTCAACAGACTGTTGCGCTGCTGCTTTACAGAGATTCCCCACGTTACATAGTTATGGTGATGCACATAATCTAATATGTGGGTGCCTTACTTCCAGCGGAAAATTTCTTGCTCCACATAGTGCAATACATTTCTGAGAAAACCGCCCGTAATTTCATTACAGTGTGTCACGTGATGGAAGAATTCCCGTTCAGAAATGCTGCTCACATTCTGCCCCCCTTTCTCAGCAACATTACAATGTGATGCCAGGGGGAGCGAGCACAGGTGCATGCTCCACTATAGTGAATGTCCGTCAGCTATCCCAATGTTTCGTTATGTTATAAGGTTCACTTTGTGGTGAAATGTGGGAACATTTCCACTAACAAGGCTTTTCTTACTTGAAACGTGCCCACATGTTTCACCACAAACTGACCCTTATAACATAAAGAAACATTCAGAAAGATATCGGACATTCACTTTAATGGAGCACACACCCGTGCTCTCCTTGGAATCAGGTCTTAACATTGTTGAGAAAGGGGAATAGAATGTGGGTGGCTTTTCTGAATGGGAATTTCTCTGTCACGTGACACACTGTAATGAAATTACAGGCGGTTTTCACAGAAATGTATTGCACTATGTGGAGCAAGAAATATTCCCCTGGAAGGAAAAATGTGTATTATTAAACAACAAAAAAAAAAACCACACACAAAAACAGTACAGCACAATGGGGGGGTCCAGAAAACAATCCCTTAATGTGGCCATGGGCTGCCGTGGTGGTAAAGCAGCAGGTGCAGCATTGTATTTGCTGCTGCTATTGTTGGATTGTGTTGACCTGCTGCTGCACAGCACCTACCCTCTCATTATTCTCCTCCAGAGCCACCCACACCAGGGCAATGTTGGCCTCCGTTGCAAAGACTGTGGCGGGGTCCACTGCAGGTGAAAACCCAGGTAGTGGTGGTGGTAGAGAGGGTGATGCTGGTGACTGTGGTGGTGGTGGTGCAGCTGCTGTACTGGCCCTCTTCCTGCTATGGTGGTGAGGCACAACTTCAACCCCAGCAGCACCCTCGGCCATGGCCACAGAAGGGCTAGCAGGTGGATGCCTGGCCCCTTCCATGGCAGCCTGCCACTCCACCTTGTGGTGGTTCAACAAGTGGGTGCAATGGCCACAGGTCCCTAAATGTGTCCCCCGTGGGCCACGGTGCACCAGCACACCACACAGATGGCACACCATGACTGTGCTGTCTCCCCCAACAGATTTAAAAAACTCCCACACTGGGGAACTGCAGGGGGACTAGATACAGTCCTCGCACCACCTATGTTTTCCTGGGGCACCTCCTGTGGCTGTGGAGGTGGTGGAGGGGGTGCTGCTGGAGCCCCTACAGCTGCTACCAGTGGTGGTAGTGGTGGAGTAGGTGGATGCACAGCACCCACCGGTGGCACTGGTGCTGCTGTTGCTTCCATGGGGGGGAAGCAACACCCAAAAGTCGGGAATGGTCCAGCATCATACAACCACCCCCATGTGTCCGCACTCCTCTCCTCTGACCGCGCCCATGGGCCAGCGACTCTCCTTCTCCAGGATCCATCCTTCCCACACAAGTCCCCGACCCCGACTATAAAAAAGTCCAACCACAGTCAATGCCTAGCCTTCAGTGGCTGCACTCACTCTCACACTCCCAGACACACACACTGACACACACACACACACACAAAACAAAACAAAACTTATAAAAAAAAATTCACTACCAAAAATGATCACAAACACAATACAAAAACTAAATAAAGATATAGCTTTTAAAAAAGCTGTTGTTTTCTTCAGACACAAAGGTAATAAAGCACTTTTTGACAGTGACTCAAAACTGCTCTCCTCTCCACAAAGCCTTCTCCCTCTACGACTGCAAAGGAGAAAGCGAAACTGCTTCTCTGACTCACTTTCTTACTGCCTGGCTAAAGCATGTGACTTACAGTACTGTAAGCCATATGATGTGTGGGGGGCTGCCTATTTACTTGTCACTTCACCTTACTTCGCTTTAAGGCATAATGACAATGCGAAGTATTAATAAGAACATGAAGTGAGCACTTTGTGGTGGCCACTTCGCATTCACTTCGCCAGCGGATTAAAAATTCGCTGCATCTCTACTCTTGATGGAGATCAGATTGATCGGCCTGTAGTTCCCAAGGTCATCACTAAGTTCATTCTTGTGCCGTGGTACCATGTGTAGGGCTCACCACTCCTGTGGTACCAGCTCCATGTCTAATAAGCTGTTGAACAGGTCATCAGCAGACCTGCCTGTCTCCTGCCAGCTCCCTCAGCACCTTTGAGTGAATGCCATCTAGTCCCAAGGACTTGTCTTTGTCATTTTTTAACAGTTTTGCCCAACATTTTCAACATAGCCTATTTTTTTCTCCACTTCATGAACAAGACAGGTGTCATTTTTCATATCACCTCCAAAATATGTTTTAACAGTTGCTCAGTGAAATCATATTTCTTACTGGATTTAAACAATTCCTCTTGTCTTGATCAAAAGGAGGGGTCATAAAATGACTATGTTGAAAATGTGGGGTCAAAACATTAAAAAACAATGAAGTTATGAAAAATACTAGCTTTTTTCAACATTTATTTACATGTTTGTTATTTTTGCAGAATCCTACCCAAAATTTTCAACTTGCCCTTTACTACCCCACCTAATAAACAAGAGAGGTGTAATTTTTTCAAATCCTGCCCAAAGCATCTTTCCACATTCATACTGCAAAATCACATTTTGGCCAGGATTTCATACAAGACACCTATCATGTTAGGTAAGCTGGGAACCTAAAAAGACTATGTTGAAAATTGTGTGTCAGAATCTCAAACAGTAAAGTTATGAAGATGTGCTGAAATGTTTCAATGCTTAATCATAACTTTTTTTCCAGATTTTGACCCCAATTCTTTTTTCATTGTATTTATCATTTTGCAAGATACACGCTTACAAACTGATTCCTAGAGAGGGATAACAAAGCATATGCAAAAAACATTTAACTCTTACAGAGGAGATTTTGGTCACCCCCTCTCATGTTACAGCCTGGAGGAAGTACAGTTAAAGCAGCACTGTGACCCCTTTTTGCATCATACTATTTCTAGTTGAAAACCCACATTTTATTATCACTTGCATTCTCTAAAATTCATCAGTGCTGTTGGCTGTTTAATCTGCCTCCTGTCTGCAGAACTGAAATACATACTAATGGTGTAATCATATCTACCCATGTTTTGTTTCAAATCCTTGATCTGCTTTTGTTGCATACTGTCGGGACATTAGGAACACCCACAAACAGAGCAATCACTCATGATGTAATAGTCTTCTCTCATCCCACTGCATCTTAAGTGGTTGGACTATGTTGGGGGTACTCCCAAGTCCAGGAAAAAACAGTAGAAGTTGATTAAGGCATGTAAAGAAAAATTAGGTATGATAACTTCAATATGGTGTGCAGTCTGCTTTTCTCTTTTATGAAAGAGAAACAGGATCAGAATCAAACTATCAGCTATATCAACGAATTCTACAGAATGTGAACAATCATAAATGTTTTTTTTTTAACTAGGGACAGTTTGAGGCCTAAGTGGAGTTGACAGTGTCCCTTTAATATCATATTGTATTCTTTCCAATTAATAACAAGGCATGTATCCCAAGAGCTTTACAGGGACATTTCAATGTTTAATTAAAACGCCTTTCCTCTTTTACCACACAGGCCTTAGCCACCCTTGTCCCTCAGTCAGAATAACACTTGCTTTCAGACAAGTACCTTTCCCCAAGAGAGATTAGTTAAACAACAGAGAAAGCATTTTACAAACCAGGTAATAACAAATTCTGACCAGAGCCAATAGGGCTGCAGGAGTGGAATCTGGGTTAAAAATATTGAAAATTATTTTTTTGTTAATATTTTTACACCCAATTTTCAACACAGCCTTGTGATGACCCTGCCTCATAAAGAAGGGCAGATAAAATTTTCAACTTATGGCCTAAAGATGATGTCATGCAGGGACTGCAAAATCAACTTTTGGGTTGCAAATACATTTTGGGCAGGAGTTGAAAAATGACAGCTGTCACACTAAAATGAGTAACAGTACCAAAATGGCTGTGTTGAAATGTTGTGGTATAAATACTGACTATTACCAAAGTTGTGAGCCTGCATTTGTAAAAATTCAACATAGCCTCATAACTTAAACAGCAGTGCAACAATCTGGTGAAAATTTTGACCTATACTTTTTTATGCTATTTTAGATTGCCACTTACCTCCTGACTTGTATGATACCCTTCTTTCCACAATTTGAGTCTGCGTGAGTACTTTTTTTCATGTCTGAAATAATGAAAGGAGCAATCCAAGTATGAAATCCGTTTAATATGGCTTAGACCAGGTTTTCAGCAGTATTTGTAGCTGTTTTTGAACAACTATTGTTCTGTAAGGTCAGAGAGCACTACCTGCTGCATAATAGTTAATTTTAGTCACAACAGAAGTGATATATAAACAACAGATGGACTAAAACAACTGAAAATATTGATGAAGACCTGGTCTGCACCATATTTACCCTTAGGCAGCTGAAAGAATTAAAACGCATAGAAATTTTGGATGGATATATCAGTCCATGGCACAGCAAGGGTTAAAAGGAGTGCTCCTTTTATTATTTCAGACTTGAAAAAAGTACTAAAGCAGATTAAAACTGTGGAAAAAAGGGTATCATACAAGTCAGAAGGTAAGTAGCAATCTAAAATGGCATAAAATAGCATAGGTCAAAATTTCTCACCAGATTTTTGCACTGCTGTTTAATAGATGAACATACTAGAATCATAGAACACAAGATTATGCAAAGTATAACACCACCCCATATTAAATTTATTCAAAGCCAGGGAATGCATTGCTAGTCTTTTTTTGGCATTAAAACAGTTTAACTTGGTCCACAGGGAAGAAATTTGGATACAGCTTTACTTAAGCCCTAAATATCATGACATCAGGGCAGAAATGGGTTAGGGTGCATTTAGATGGAAGTGAAGATAAGGTGAAGAAAATTTGTTTTGGTACTAATTGTCACACTTGGACATCTGGTTCTAATCCCTGTATCATTTTTGTAAATATAGAAACAGTGTGTGATGGACTGTGTCCAGAGAAAATGCTGTCTTGCTGGAACTGACACATCACCCCCCCCCGGGATAAGTTCAAAGGACAGGAGGTAGCTTAAACTGCAGATATCTGAGGTGCAATTATCTTGTTAGTTTGCTTTGAAGGCAGGAACCAAGATATCCATTTTTATAATGCCCTCAGGGAATTCCTTTGATTTGCACTAGGTGTCAAGAGAAAAGGGACACAGGCAGTGTTATGGGTATCCCTCTCAGGAAGCCAGCTCATTTCATCAAAGACACCTTTGATGTCTTGGGATACCAGGTCCCAGACTAAATTAAGGAGTCCAATATACATTTACTTTGAATATACAGTGACTTACATCACAAAGACTTTTGATGTCTAGGGTAAAGCAGATCACAGACTGGTTTGGACAAGTTACAGGAAGAGAGGCGATTTATTATGTCATCTATTATTTTTTTAAATATCTTAGTAAGACGGCCTGTGTTATAACATATACATTTTAATACGCCAAGGCGGAGTTAGGTGACCTCAGAGAGAAGGCCCTCTCAAGACTGTTTTTAAACCTACTGAGCAAACCTTAGAGGACACTTTCATATTTCTGACTGAGAGAAGGAGGAACAACCAAAGCACTGAAAGATTAAGAAGTAAGGACTTTAGACAAGACTAGTCTGAGTTTTATTATTTGTAGGAATCAGCACTTTTAAACCTATTTGTTTTAAGGCTGTATGTGTTGGGATATTTTGTTCTGTAATTTTACTGTTTTTCCTATTTTGCCTATTTTAAAGTAAAGATATATATTTTAAAATAGAAACTGCCTGGTGTGCCTTGACATTTCTTTTTACATAAGTAAAACTTTAAAGGTTATAGCTGACACTGTGCATGAGCTTATTGTGATACCAAACTGGGAAATAGATAGAGTTGTCTAGGTCTCGCATAGAGTTCTAAGGGTTCATTTTGTAAGACCTGGTTAGGTGCCCATAGGCAAAGATATCTGGCCCCCCGAAGACAGAATTATCTGAGCCTGAAAATTGGGTACGCTAATAAGAGGTTATCAGTTTGAATCCCTCCAGAACTTGGGACTAAGGTGACTCGAACCCACAAAACAGACAAGAGGGTTTCCTTGTACTGTTCACTGTTCACAATTCTATGCTCAGAAGTTGGCACTTTGGGAGTAGAGGGCTGACCAGCTGAGTGAATCTGTGACACTATACTCTATAAAGATCTTGCAGAAAGAATGCAACACATATGTCCTGAAGACACACACTCTGTACGAAACCGGTCGAAGGTGTGTCCTACCTGTGGAGCAACTGCTTGCTTTGAATTTGAGCACTGGAGCCTTTTTGAAAAAGATTAAATGATTTCCTGCACAGTGACTATGTGGTGCCTAGATTTTGTTTGTGAACACATATGTCAAGCTGAGAAACACCAGCTTGGCACAGATGCTAAATTCTTTGGTGCGGTCTTATAGTGCAGCAAGTTAAATTGTGTCCATATTCATTTTTGAGTGGGGGATTGTGAAAAATGTCAGATGATTACCAATTCTGACCCACATTTTTTCCTTTTTGATGACAAAACTGCTGCTTTAAGAAAATGGGCTATGTAGACCATTATGATCCATCATAGTGTCAATAACCCCAACTTTTTACACCCTGTGGGTCACTATCCCACATAAGAAAACTGACCTTCTCACTCCTCTCTGATTACAAACCAAGCTCTCTTTTTGTGTTGACAAATCCTCCCATCTGCCACCTGCTTAGTCACAGTGAATTTATGTAGCATTTAGTTCTGCATATTTATACAGTCGCATAAAATGCCAACTGACATCCTTTGCAAGCTTCCCCTCTATCAGTTTCTTCATATTTCCTCCAGTGTTTACATTTACTGTAGCAGCAAAGAGAATGTGTTTAGTACTAAAAATAAAAAGAAATTTTCTGGTGGGCTTTCTGTTTAGATACCACTGTTAAGGGGAAGCTGCATTTTCAAAACAGGAATACCTGGAAGGATCTAACAGATAATAACCACATTTATGTTTACTAATTGTTGTTACCGTCTTCTCCTTGTGGAACAAAGCAAAATGGATTTAGAGTGGTGGGACAAGTACTATGGTACTCAACAATGAAAAAACTGAAACAGGCAAAAGGATGAGAAGCACCCACATATGCAGAAAGCACAAGGACTGCAAAAATATTACTCAAGGTCTTTTATTTAACTAAAGTGTATAGTGCACCCTCACATAGTGAGCATAAAAAAGTAACGGCTAAGCCTCGCTGAAAGTTATACTTCTGGCCCCTGCCAGGCATCGTTAGAGTGAATCACTCTAATGATGCCTGGCAGGAGCCAGGAGAAGTATAACTTTCAGAGAGGCCTAGCTGTCACTTTTTTATGCTTACTATGTGTGGGTGCACTATGCACTTTAGTTAAATAAAGGACTTTGAATGATATTTTTGCTGTCCTGGTGCTTACTGCATATGTGGGTGCTCCTCATCCTTTTGCTTGTCCCTGTGGAACAGCAGGCTGAGATGGGACATGATCTCAGTCTTCCCATTCTCAGAGGTATTAACAAGATTGAACATATGGATATGTTCTCCAGCAGGACACAGGGACATGCTCTGAAGGTCACATATGGCAAGTTTAGGGGGTAACATTAGGAAGCATATTTTGTTCCAGAAGGTGATGGTCTTCTAAATAGACCTGCCAATAAAGACTGTGGACATGAAGACAGTAGAGTGATCCCCAGTGTTGCCCATCCGTTAGCTCTTGCCAGCACTGAGCCGATACGACTGTGGAGAGCTTTTGGGAGTGGCAAGAGTGTAAAAAGAAAATATGGTGCTCTCACTGCACCAGAGTCAGATGTAACTGATACTGCTGTTATTACAGAACTGCACATGTGTGATACTTGCACATGCGCAGTTTGCCTCATAGTCAGCTGTAACATGGCAGCACTGACATGACTACATATGCGCCATACTCACATATGCATAGTTTAAGTCAGCACCAGTAAAAGTAAGACCCCACTGAAAATGAGATACTGCATCTTAGCCAGGCTAATCTGTATCAGTACATTGTAGAAGTGGGTAAAATTAGGACCCCTCTGAAAATGAGATCCTGCATCTCAAAGCTATCCTGTGTCAGTACATTGCCAAAATGGATAACAGTATGACCCCACTGAATATGACATACTGCATCTCAGCCAGGCTATCAGACTGTGTCTGTATATTGCTATAATACCATCAAGAGGTTCTGGAGAATTGTGAACATAGAAAGCAAAGCTTGAGAGATTCCAACATTTTTCCAGAGGCTCTGTGATATGCTGAAGGTGAGTTTTACCATTGCAAATAAATAAAAACAGCCTTAACATTTATTATGGTGATTTTACTGACAGGCATAATGAAGTCAGTTGCATATATGTATTGATTTGAGCATGCAGGAAAATGTACAGGAGTTTTGTCCCAGTTTTACATGGAAAATGCAGGGAAAAGGAGGGTGCCCTACAGGGAAATGGTTTGTTCACTCTGGGAACACTGCAGCTGACACTGCTATCAGTCTTTGTAATTCCTTAGGATGTTCCTTGCAACATCAGAAAACCCCTAAAACATTAGCTGCCTAGCATTTATTTACCCTTCCTACAAGTATAAAACCATGAGGGTTCCAATGTCACTAATTAGGTCCAGAAAGGGTTAACATAAATCAAGTCTTCAGAGGAAATACTTGTAAATCATTGTTACACACACACACACACACGCACACATACACACACACACTGGGAGAGATGATGGTAATTTGAAACTACTCTACACTTAGATGCTGTTATCTGTTGAAAGTCATGTCAATAAATTATTAGTCGCCAAAGATAGCAAGTCACATCGCAATAAAAAAAGCTGAGAAAATAGTGTTGCAATTAGTCTACTCAAGAGATAAGAGAGTATTTTATTTGACTGGCAAGTTGGAGAAGGATACACTGGAAACTCCCAAAATGTGTGCCATGGTACTCCATTTTTCTAGCTACAGACAGCAAGATGGCTGTATGCAGCCCTCTTGCATTAACTCTAAAAATGCTGTTTACTAAGTTTGATTCAAAAGGAAACATGTATTTCTTGTACTCACTGAAGCACTACAAGGTTGGGGAGGAGAGGTGATTCTTCAGAGCATTTATTTCTTAATTCCTAGGCTGCAGAAAGAACTAGAATGAATCTATTTGATTGAGCTCTGGATAGATGTTCAGTCTGCAGCACTGCAAGGGTTAAATTGAAGGGCTGCAAAGACATAGAAGGATCATTTGAAAACTCCAAAGGAAGCGTTCCATGGTCTGAATCCAGTAGCTCATTTTTAGAGCTGATGCAATAGGGCTGCAGGCTCCGCCTACCTGCAGCCCTAAAAATGTGCACATATAACTGATAAACCGTATTCTATTAATAATCTGTTCCATAACTACTGCCTATCATTTTTTTCCTTCACATTTATTTACTTGGCCCCACACTTACAAATATCTTTAATCTCTGGACTCAATTTGTGAACTGAGCACTCGAGTCAGTGGGTCTGTATGAAATGTGCAGAGGAAGGAACATAGACATTTTTTACCCCACCTCATGAATATGTTAGGTGTAATTTTTCAAATCCTGTCCTAAATGTCTTCTCATACTTATGCCACAAAAAGAACATTTTGGTCAGGATTTCATAAATGGCACCTGTCACATTCATAAGGTGGTGCCAGAAAAAGACTATGGCCTGGATATTCAAAGGGGTTTGTTGTGCATGGCGCAACAGGGATACGCCATGCGCAACCCACCAATGTGCCCCAGCGCGATATTCAAAAGGGTGAGTTGTGATGTGCAACTCCCGATTTGCCAGGGAACATCAGTAATGTATGTGGCGCAAAAGCAAGGGGCATGCCCATGAATATGTGACACATCCCAATATTCAGCGTGGGATGTGTGGCGCATATACTGGCACAACCCTGCCTTGTGCTGCTCAGGGGGGCACAAAGTTGTGCCAGAAAGAACAAGGAACAAGTCCTGGCCACCCACAGGTGGGCTGCTGTATTGCAGGGTGCAGCACAGCAGCTGCCAGCCATGGGTGGCCACCTGCCCACCCAGAACACCGTCCACAAACACCCTGCCCTGGGAGCATTGTGCCCCCCCTTCTCCCAATCACAGGCATATGTAATAACAGAACCCTGGTGGTCCAGTGGTGTTCCCCCATCACCCAATTGTGAGCATATATAATAACAGAGCCCTGGTGGTCCAGTGGTGTTCCCTCATCACCCGATCATGGGCATATGTAATAACAGAGCCTTGGTGGTCCAGTGGTGTTCCCCCATCACCCGATCACTGGCATATGTATTAACATAGCCCTGGTGGCCCAGTGGTGATCCCCCTATTGCCTGATCACAGGCAGGTTGCAATACATAACCCTGGTGGCCCAGTGGTGATCCCTCCATCGCCTGATTGCAGGCACAAGTACTGTTTAGATCCCTGGTGGTCCATTGGTAACCCCCACATCACCTGATCGTGGGCATACATAGTGATTATAACCCTAGTGGTCCAGTGGTACCCCCTCCCCAATCACCCACAGAGGTCCCCCACCACCTAGCACCTCCCACTGTCATTGGTGGGTGGCAGCACCCCACCCACAAGCTGCCCAGCTGCCCAGTCACCTACCAAATGACAGTGTACACTATGATCTGTAGACCTGAACACATTCATTCACATATCGGGCCTGTGTAGTACAATATGGCCTAAACGCCCATTGGTCCCCGCAGTGGACCACAAGGCATACAGATTGGACTGTATGTTGTAATTCAGCGGGTGGCTGGGTGGCTTGTGGGTGGGGTGCTGCTGCCCGCTGATGACGGGGGGTGCTGGGTGGTGGGGACCCTGTGGGTGGGTGGGGTTGGGGTACCGCTGGACCACCAGGGTTCTAATCACTATGTATGCCCACGATCGGGCGATGGGGGAGTTACCACTGGACCACCAGGGATCTAAACAGTACTTGTGCCCGCAATTGGGTGATAGGGGGATCACTACTGGGCCACCAGGGTTATGTACTGCAACCTGCCCGCATTCGGGCAATGGGGGAACACCACTGGATCACCAGGGTTGTGATATAACATATGCCCACAATCAGGCATACAGAAGCGGGGGACTGCACTGGCACTTCACGGTGTCGATCCCTGACAGATACAGCCTGGCAGGGCACCAGGCACAAAGGATCAGTGCATTGCATGCAAATGGGGCGACAATAGAAACATAGAAACATAGAATTTGATGGCAGATAAGGACCGCTTGGCCCACCCAGTCTGCCCATTTCCCTACCTGATGGATAAGCTGCAGATCCTAGTTAACCAGCAGCCTACTTCTTCCTACCCCACCCCTAGAATTGCCTTATGACTGTCCCATGCATGCTTGAATTCCACCACTGTTTTTGACTCCACAACTCCTCTGGCTGTCCATACATCCACAACCCTCTCTGTGAAAAATACTTCCTTAAATTACCTCTGAGCTGCCCCTTCTATCTTCAAATTGTGCCCCTTGTTCTTGCACACCTCTTTTTTGAAAGATGCTACCCTCTTGGACTTTGTTGATTCCCTTGAGGTACTTGAAAGTTTCTATCATGTCCCCCCTCCTCCTTTCCTCGAGGCTATACATATTAAGCCCTTAAGTCTCTCTTCATGTCTTCCGGTGCAGACCCTGCACCATTTTAGTTGCCCTCCTCTGGACAGCTTCCATCCTGTCTATGTCTTTCTATGAGATTTGGTCTCCAGAACTGCACGAGTACTCCAGATGGGGTCTCACCAGCTGTCTGTACAGAGGGATAATAACTTTTGTTTTCTACTGGTGATGCTCTTTCCCTATGCATCCCAGTATCCCCCAGCCCTCCTTGCTGCCCTCTCACATTGCTTGCCCACCTTTAGGTCATCTGATATGACTACCCCAAGGTCCCTTTCCATTTTGTTGTTGTTAGTATCTCACCCCCATTGTGTACTCTTCCCTGGGTTTTGTTTCCCAGGTGCATTACGTTGCACTTCTTAGCATTGAATCTAAGCTGCCATACATTTGACCATTCTCTAACCTTGCCAAGTCCCTTCTCATCCTTTCCACTCCACCTTGTGCATCAACTCTGTTGCAGATCTTTGTGTCATCTGCAAAGAGACATACTTTTCTGCCAGTCCCTCTGCAATGTCACTTATAAAGACATTGAAGAGGACCGGTCCTAATACTGAACCTCATGGTACCCCACTACTAACCCCCTTTTTCAGAGTGGGCTCCATTTACTATTACTCTGTGTCCTATTCTCCAGCCAATTCTTTACCCAGGCTGTCATCTTGGGACCCACTCCCAGGCTGGCTAACTTGTATATTAATATTTTGTGTGGGACTGTGTCAAATGCCTTGCTAAAGTCTAGGTAGGCCATGTCCACAGCCCTTCCTGATCAACTACTTTGGTCACCCAGTCAAAGAAATCTATCAGATTTGTCTGGCATGATCTTCCCACTGTGAATCCATGCTGCCTTGGGTCCTGTGCCCTCTGGCCTCTAGATACTCAACAATTCTTTCCTTCAGAAGTGATTCCATCATTTTCCCTACCACTGAGGTTAAACTAACAGGTCTGCAGTTTCCTGCTTCTGCCTTGCTCCCACTTTTGTGAAGGGAATCACATCTGCCCTTCTCCAGTCCTCGGTACCACCCTTCCTCCCATGATTTGTTAAAGAGGGTAGTCAGTGGTGTCACTAGTTCTACCCTTAGTTCTTTTAGAATTCTGGGATGAATCCCATCAGGCCCCATTGCTTTGTCCACCTTCAGTTTTAAGAGTTCTTTCAGAACCCTTTCTTCTGTAAATGGGCTGGTATCAACTTCTGTATCCAGAGTGTTTCTACTGTTTGTTTTAGGTACCTTCCCCTCTTCCTTTGTAAATACTGAGCAAAAATATTTATTTAGTATCTCTGCCTTTTCACAGTCACCCTCTGCCATCCTCCCTCCCCTTTATTAAGCCTCACTATCCCTCCCTTGGTCTTCCTTGCTCCTGATGTACCTATAAAGGTTTTATCCCTTCTTAACTGAGTTGGCTATCTTTTCCTCGGTTTGGGCCTTTGCTGTTCTGACTGCCTTCCAGCTCCTTTTGCTTTAACTGATACAGTTCTCTGTCCTGTTCCTTCTGTGATTCCTTGTACTTCCTGAATGTTTTCTTTTTTCTTGAACCTTCACTGCCACTTCCTTTGAGGAACCATAGTGTGTTTCTTACCTCGTTTCGTTTTGTTGATTTGCTTTACACAAAGGCTTGTTATCTCTGTGATGGCAGTTTTTATTATTCCCCATTGTTCTTCCACCCCTCCTTCCTGCCCATTTGCTAGTGCATTCCTTAGGCACTCACCCATTTGACAAAGTCAACCCTCTAAAATCCAGTACCTTTGTCTTTGTATGGCTTGACTCTATTGCTGTGTTTATTGTGAACCATACTGTTCGATGGTCGCTAGTTCCCAGATGGCTACCCACTTCTACATCTGTGATCCTCTCTCTCATCCCCATTTGAGAGAACCAGGTCTAAGATTGCTCCTCTCGAGTGGGCTCCAATACTAGTTGCCTAAGGCATGCCCCTGTAGGGCATCTAGAATAACCCCACTTTAGAAGTGGCTGCTGCAACTGCACTCCAGTTAACATCTGGCATATTCAGATCACCCATCAGCAATATCTCCCCTTTTTCTGCCATTCTAAGTATACTTTCTATCATTTCCTTGTCCATTTCCTCCCCTTGAGAAGGGGGTCTGTATACAACCCCTGTGCAGATTGTGGTGCCATTGCTGGTCTCCAAATTTACCCACAGTGCTTCTTCTCCTCCCTGTTTACCCTTTTGTTCTGTTGCTTTGATTTCTTCCCTTATGTAAAGAGCTACTCCTCCTCCTCCTCCTTTACCCTCCCTGTCCCTCCTGTAGATAGTGTATCCTGGTATGTTTACGTCCCAGTCATGGTTTTGTGTGTACCATGTTTCTGTGACTGCCACAATATCCAAGTGTTCCACTTCCATCAGGGCTACTAGCTCTGGAAGCTTGTTTCCAAGACTACGGGCATTGGTACTCATTGCCCTCCATTTAATGTTGGCTTTATCCTTTTTTACCCCATCCCTGCTCTTATTGCCCTTGTTGCCCTTGTCCATTTTTCCATGTACCCCTGTCCTGCCCTCTGTCAAGCTCTGTACCTCAGTGTTTACCCTACTACCTGCCATGCTTTGTGGGGGAGGCTTGAACTTTCCTGTTTCCTATCAGCACCTCCCCCCTTGGCTAGTTTAAAAGCTTGCCAAGGAAGCCTTTAAACCTGTCACCTAGGAGCGTGTTTCCCTTCCTTGACAGATGCAGACCATCATGCCAGTATAGACCTTCATCTCTCCAGGTGGACCCCCAGTCCCCAATGAAGCCAAAGCCCTGTGCTCTGCACCAGTTTTGCAACCATTCATTAAACCGCATGGTGTGCAGTACCCTAGCCTCACCCCTGCCATAGACTGGCAGCACCTCTGAGAAGGTTACCGTGCTTGCTATCTGTCTGAGGCCCCTCCCCAACTCCAACTCTTAATGACATGCAAATGGATCCATTTTTGCCTTGCATGCATAATGGCCTCATTTACATGCCCCATGCTGAATATCACGGGTGATGCACCTAGCTCAACTGTACTTGCACTGGCGCATCCCCGGCCCCTGTTCCCTGTCTTGCACTGGCACAGTGCCACTGTGCCATGCGCAGTATGCTTGCCCTCTGTGCCATATTCAACAGTCCTGAGCCATGGTGCAGCACCATTGAATATCACCTGGTCCATGCCCTGGTGCAGCCCAGTTGCGCTGCACACAGGCTTGCGCCACTGCCCGGCACAGTCTGAATACCTGGCCCTATGTGGAAAACGTAGGGCCAAAATCTCACAAAACAACAATGTTAAGAAACAGCTTTTAAATTTTGTAATGTTTATTCATAAAGCTGCAATTTTTTAGTTTCAGAACCAATATTTTCAACATACTATTTTTTTTCCACATCTCGTGAATATGGCAAGTGTCATTTTTAACTCTCTCTTCGATAACCTGTTTTTTCATGGTCATTTTTCAAAAATCACATATTGGGTGGCATTTGATAAGTGGCACCTGTAATGTTCATATCCTGGGGTAATAAAAATACTATCTTGGGGATACTGATGAGTAGCTAACTAGCAAGATGTTTTCCTCCAAGCTTCATCTCCATGTGTTTTTTTTTCCAAGTTGTTCAAAGTGGGTTTTTTTTGCTATGAAATCTCCTATAAATTGGATATACAGGGGTCCAAATTCACCATGGATGAATATTTAGCATCTGCTGCTGGAAAGCCACCTTGTGGAGTGGCGAAATCTGCTAACAAGGACAGTGCTATAAGCCAGGGAGAAGGCTTAGGCAGAATCATGCTTTCAGCCCTGGAGATGGAGGTCTTGGGACATACGGTCATAGACCAGGTTCTGACTGCACTCAGTCCTAAACTGGATGCAGTGGCAGGAAAGCTCACCAAGCTCACTGAATAAGCAGCAGGACAGACAAAATGTATAGTGGCAGTGGAGCAATCCAAATCTGCCACAGAAGATGTGGTGTGCCCCATACCAGAGAAACTGGCTAAGGAGGTGGAAGAACTAAGAGAACAGCTGAACTATCAGGAGAATTATCAGCAGCGAAGTAATCTCCGTATCTGTGGCCTACTGGAAGGCAAGGAGGGGAAGAGCATATAGGATTTCTGTGCCACAGTGCTACCACGACTCTTGGAGCTGCACCTGAAGGGAGGACGGTTTAAGATTGAGAGAACCCACCACACCCTTGCCCCAAAACTGCCACCTGAGGAATGACCACACCAAATCCTTTGCCCTACCGGGTCATAATGTCGCATGCTTAATAGCGTATGGCATTATGGCGAACCTGGACTTGTGCGCTCCCTGAGTTGGACCCCCACATAGTTGAGAATCTTTAGTGGGGGGATCCACGGGATGCAGCCCTCCATAACAGGGTGTGTGGAGGGCGCAGCCCCACACAGAACAAAGACATATGCCTCATGGCATAAATCATGCAGCGTGATTGTGCCATGTGGCATCATGTCTTGCGACATAATGACCCTGTGCCATCATTTGCTGCCTTCATAACATTGCAGACAGATAGGCTATATGGAATGCCTACTGACAGAAGAAGGAGCTGTTTTACAAGGTCACCCACCTATTCATACATCAAAGACTTCTCCCAGTGTTTGCAGCATCGTAGAAAACTCTTCAACCAAGTTTTATATACCCTTTGAGAGTGGCAAGTGGATTTTCAGTTTGTTTACCCTGCAGCTGTACACATCTGTAGCAAAGGAGCAATCTTTACCTGTTATGAGGTAGAGAAGCTGAAGTGTTACATGGCAGACTTGGATAAAAAGAGAGCCACCTCCTGAGAAGGAATTTTACAGTTTAAGAAGTTCTGGCACACTGGGGACTTGAACTACCTTTTGTGGTTCTACCCTGACTGTTAACTACATGCCCAGAGGAATGCATGAGCATGGCTATTCCCAGACTGTGACCCACACAACACCTGAGAAAAGAACCTTGTGTGCTGGATTGCGACTTGGATTTTCCCCACCCTACCATCAGGAGCTTACAGTGGTGACTTGGAATTTTGTTGCAGCAGACTTCATTTGTGGTGCCTCTTCCCCTTTAAGTGCATGTCTGCGTGAGGATGCTCTGGCACAATGCATGACCCTTATTACTAACATTGGACTGTTTGGCAGATGGCATCACAAGTAGTTGACTTTCTCTGTCTGGGGTCTGCAGGCTCATTGGGGAACGGACTGTAATTTGGAACTACCCAAAGAAGTGGTGTCGCATAAGGGCCTGGCCTGGACAGATGATCACCAGGATAGGGACACTGTGCAGTGAGTGAACTGGCTTTGGTACTACCAGGTAATTGTGAGGGCGGGGGGTGGGCAGCATGGATGTTTGAGGGTGTCTCCTGTCCTTGGCCCATGCACTGGTGACAAAGACATCATGCATCATAGACTGGCTATTATTGCAGGCTTGCCAATTGGTGGTAGGGATTTATCACTGTGATTGGAATTTCTCTCTGGGACTTACAGGGAAGAGAGCAGCAAACATTATAGAAGGTATTTTTGGGGTGTGCAGGACTGGGATTGGGCATGGTTCGGGGGGGGATTTGGTGGTCAGATCATTGATGTGTGCCAGCCCACCCACACCGGAGAAGGGGGGGATGCTACCAATAATTTGTTGTTGAGAGGAGGGCTCAACCAGTTGTTCTGGCTGGGGTTTGCTTCTTGGACAGGGTATGCTCTCTCCTGAATGTGGTCTATCAGATAACCACAGGCCCTGGGTCTCCTCCAATGTGATCTGGGACTGAGGGGATTTGGGGGGACTTGTTGACATGGTTTACATTCCTGTTCAGCTGGCGGTTTGTCAGAACTTACTGAATGGGTTGTTACAGCAGTGGAGCTGGAGGGGATGGACACAAGCAGAGATATGATGTCTAGTGAAGTACATAGCCAGCAATTCACTGAGTCATTTAGGCCTCTGGAGGGAAGGGAGGGAGTTTTGTGTTTTTTCCCCAGCTGGTTGCTGGGATTTCAAAGTTGATAATGGAGTTACAGGGACTCTGCCAGTTGCAGAAGTCTTCATGGTCACTAGTTTTTGGAATACATGTACTTTATGTCATATATGTAGTGCCTATGTTGCTGTGACCACTGCATGGCTGGTTTGGGCTAAACATCTGTGAAGGTGGTGAAGTGGGGTGGCTGTCTATGGGTGGCAATGGATGTGACTGTCTGCACAATGGGGCCTGACACTACCATTATTTCTTGGAACGTAAGGGTTTTTCTGACCTATTAAGAGGAAGAAGGTCCTTCTAGCTTTGCAGCGCTAGTTGGCACAGGTAGCCCTCCTTCAAGAAATGCATTTGTCTCAGGAGGAGCACAAAATCTTGTGGGGGCTGGGTGGGATTCTGTTAAGCTGCTTCATACAACTTTTATAAATGGAGAGTGCTATCCTATTTCATAAGAATTTTCCCTTGCAGGTCGTGAGGGTAGTGGCAGACCCCAGTGAAGGCAAATACATTTTTGTACAGGGCCTTCAAGGTACACCAGTTACGTATGCAAGCGCTGATGCTCCCTCTACGTTTGAGGCAGGGTTCTATCAACATCTGCTCAATTAGCTGACTAGGGAGCAGTTTGCTAATTTGACTGGGGGGGGCAACTTTAACTGTGTGATGGAGCCCAGCCTGAACCACTCAGGGGGACAGTTCAGCATGAGAGACCTATCAAAAAATAAAAGCAAGGTATGCTTGAACTGGACTTTTCAAATGCTTAAAGTGAATTTATCTTATTTTTCTAATCCACATGACATGTGGTCCAGGGTAGACTACATGTATATGTCCTGGAAGCAGTATGACCAAGTGTGGGATGTTTCTCATATCCCTATTCATGTGACTGATCACATAATTGTCATTCTTAGGATATTCCATGGGATGCAGAAACATGCTAATTCAGGCTGGAGATTTCCCATGTATCTCTTGGCCAGTGGGCAGTTTCAGACCTACTTAAAAGAACAATGGGACATACATAGTGCAACCAACAGAGCCATGGCCCCATCCATGGCTATATTTTGGAAGGCAGGCAAGGCTTACATGTAAGGCATGAGCTATGTCTCTTCCCAAAAGAAAATGAAGGAGAAATTACAGCAAACCCTGGAGACTGACTTAAATTACCTGAAAGAGAAGTTCTTGATGACCCTCTGAGGCTTTGAAGGGTGAAATGCTCACACTACAGAGGGCTCTGAATTTGCTGTTGACTGGGGATGCTAGAACATCTCTGTTTTATGCCCATCAAAGAGTATATGAATGTGGAAACAAACCAGGGGACTACTGGGGAGGTTATTTTGGGGCAGAAGGGGGTCCTTGGCCATTTCTGCTGTAATGGGCACCATGTCAAGGTGAAGAATACTGGGTCAAACATTAAGGAAGCTTTCTGCTCCTTTTATCAAACATTATATCAAACCAAATGTATAGGCATGGAAAGGTAGGCCACAGTATTTTTACATGCCATACTAATTCCAACACTAATATAGGAGCAAAGGGAAGTTCTGGGGGCTAAGGTCACTGCAGCAGAGTTAGGGAAAGCAATTGGATCAATGAAAAAAGGGAAGGCTGGAGGCCCAGATGGATTTGTTATGGAATATTATAAAGAGTTAAAAGGGGATTTGTTCTGACCTCTGGTGGCAATGTTGGAGGAAGCGGTCCAAGAGGGGAGCCTCCCTGCCTCGTGTCTAAAGGCCCTGATCTGTGTGCTACCAAAGCCTGGTAGAGATCCCATGGAGTGTGTATCCTACTAGCCCATCTCGCTCCTGAATTGTGATCTCAAACTCTTTGCAAAAGTTCTCACCTGGCAGCTAGAGATTCTTATCCTGTTGTTGGTACATCCAGAGTAAAACAGTTTTGTCGAAGGATGGCTATCATACCTCAATATGCAGCAGTTCCTTAATGTGATTCACTTGGGGACTCACTGTCCTGGGCAAGTGGTGGTGTTCGTGGACACCGTAAAAGCCTTCGACTGCATAGAGTGGCACTATTTGTTTGAAATGCTGGGGCGATTTGGGCTGGGGGATTCTTTCATAGATATGGTTCAGCTCCAGTATCAGAAACCTAGCATACAGATTCTGGTGATCATGAGAGGTCAGAATTTGACCTCTAGAGAGAGAGATGAGGCAGGGGTGCCACCTCTCCCCGCTCCTCTTTGCACTGGCTATTGAGCCTTTAGCTGTCCAGATTAGGGCAGACCTGGGGATTAAGGGGGTTGAAAGTAAATCTGAACGTAGTAATAAGGTAACTCTATATGTGGATGATTTGTTATTATATGCCACAGAACCGGAGACCTCACCTGGAGGTGGTGTGGGATTTTGCTATCTTCTCTGGGTATAAGTTAAATGTAACTAAATCAGAGTTGCTTAGATGGACTAAGGAAGCATGGAGGAGACTACAAAATACATGAAGGTTTAAGGAGGTTGGAACCTGGTTTATGCATTTCAGCATTAAGGTGGGACTGGGCCTGGTGGGACTGTACAATTTGAATTATGATCCCTTGGTGTGGGGCATCTCTGCAGACCTGGGGTGATGGCAAGCCCTGCCCATATCCTGGTTGGGCAGAATTAACATTATCAAAATGAACATACTACCACTCTTCTTGTATGTTATGCAGATGCTTCCCATGAGGTGTACGAGAGGGGCACCAAGAGGCTTAAACGGGAACTCACCAGGATGAGTCTGCAGAGGCTAAAGTAGAGCACAGCTAAAGGGGGACTGAATTTCCCAGACATCAAGGGATACTTCCTTTCTATACAGCATAGATACATACAGGATTGGGTTAATAGAGGGGCAGAGACCTGTTGTGTGCATTTGGAAGGAGATGGAGCCCCAGCAAAGTTGACATCCTATTTGGATCCAGGAGACAGACAGGTGTATAGTCACCCCAACAGGCGCCAGGTTGTATGGGCCCATGGGACATTGGCCACAGCAATATTTGTTGACCTGGGCTGAGCCCCAGCAATATTTTGCCTGCCGCATGCTGCCATTTTATTTTCCCCTAGTTAATTTTTTAATGTGCGCGTGCTGTACCTCTGCTGCTGTGACTGCGCCGGTGTCACACGCCCCCCCTTCTCACTCCCATTTAATGGGCTGGAGGGCATGGCCCTGGCAGCATTTAAAAATTGGCACCTTTTATTTGTTGGTTTGGCAACCCCCCAACCCCAAAAATCAATTTGTGATTGGTTGGTTGGCTGGCAAGAAACTTACTGGTTTTACTGCACTGTGATTGACTGGAAGGAGGGGCTTATTAGGCGCGATACGCGTGCGTCTGGGCTGGACAGTTCTGTGAGTGAAGAGGCGGCAGGCATCATGAAGGAGAGCATCAGGCCCTCAGAGATGGACAAGTGTTAGAGTAGTAAAGACCGGTGCAGACATATGGTGGTGGTGCGGCGGCTGGGAGTCGGATGAGCAGTCGGCCAGATCCCAGAGTCAGGATCCAGGGAGAGACAGAGTCCGTGGGACCGGGAGTTGACCAGTTGGGACTGGGAGTCTGGGATGTTCATCAGGATCTTTCATTGCTGCAAGGGACAGGAAAAAAATAAATTCATTTGTTTCATCTGAAGCCTGAAGGAGGTGGTTTTGTGTGACCCCTTACAGCTCTGTTCATCATAGTTGGATAGGAGTCCAGGCCCACCTTGCTGGACATGAACCCTCAATCTTCTGGCCCATAGAGAGAGGGCTGTTTACCACAAAATCAAGCTGTATTATTTATGAAATTTCTATTTTCAGATTGTTCCTTAGACAGCCGATTGGCATTACAGCCGCTTTTATATAACAGTTTGCCTCACGCTGTAGTTTCAGTTGCCCAGTAAGGCAGTGATGTCTGCCTTTGCACTGGGTGCCTTTTTTTGAGCCATGATCTGCTCTGAGCCCTCCTTAAATGCCCACCCACACCCACCTACTGTCAACACTTAAGTGATGGCCACAACTTACGGATGAAGGCATCTGGAAAAGCCAAGTTCCTACACCATTAACTCACAGCTCACTGGCTTGATAGATTGCCACAATATCAAAACCCATAGTATGGATAAACTTTTTATACCTGCCAGGAGCCCCTTCCAGCCCCACACATGACTGGCCATACATCTCCCTTTAGTAGAAGTGACACCTATATAGTGCAGAGTGTGCACAGGTCCTTCTGGTGGTTGACATCCCCATCTAGATGAGATACTGATATGTAACTGAGGACCACCAGATGGGTTTGGTTGTTTCCGATGTCAGGTCAGCAGCCATGAATCAATGGGCTGTCAAGAAAAGTAGGTCTCCCTTATGGCAGGAGACCAGCGATAGAAAAGATAGCAAAAAGTTGTATAGCCCCCCTTTTACTTTCCATTGTGAGCACTGTCCTGATTGCTGAAGTCCTCCCTCATCTGCACGCTGCAACATTTAAAAACTTATTATGCTGTAGTTTGCATTTTGCTCTCCATGTGATCAGTGCCACTGATCCCTGCAAATTCCTTGATATGGTTTTCATCATGGGACACAACATCCACACCATCTCAGGTAGCAGCAAGTTGCAAGAAAGGCCAGCAGGCAGAGCAGAAGACTAATAGCACATGTGGTGCAGCAGCAGCAGAGGGGTCAGGGAGTAGAGCAAGTGCCGTGGGTCTTGTGACTTGAGCACGATCAAGCATGTTTAGAATCACCCCTGGGCCCCCTGCACCAGATGGTGTAAGGCAGGCACCTGCATCATCTGGCACAGCAACAAGAGTGGTAGCATGAGGGAGACAGTGTGACCGACAGGACCAGAGAGGCAGTAGTCATGGCGCAAGTCCCATGTGGGAGCACCGGAGTCCGGGATGTGTGTGTGTGGCTGTTGCATGTGATGCAGATGCAAAGGGCAGTCAAAAGTGGAGGACACACATGGGAGTGGATCAGCAGAGGTTGGAGGACAGGAGCCAGAGGGGAGAGGTGACCATACTAGTCCAACAGCAGTGGGCCACACCAGTCCAGCAGCAGAGGAGCAGTCCACCAGCAGGTCAGCCAGACTGAGCAGCACTGTGGGTGGTGCTAGAACCACAATAGCAACAAAACCATCTGGAGCCTACTACAGCCAGCAAGTAGTAGCTGCTAGATAAGGTGGTGGGGCAAGGGAGGTGGGGAGATGAGCCCTAGCAGCGACAGAAGGAGAGAGGTGAGCCGTGTTCGAGAACTTCTGAGTCCTGACCAGCTCAGGCCAGCAGTTTGAGGTGGCAGGCCCAGAGGGGAAAGGGGTATTTAAGGTTGGGGCTGGGTTTTTTTTGCTGGCATGTAGTCACTCACTCTTTCCCTTTATCTACATAAGCATCTCTGTATTTTAGTATGTCATACTGCTCCAGCCTCATAAATCCAGTACAAGGCTTAAAGAAATCAGGGACACATCTTAAAAAATTTGTATTATTCCCTCAGGAAGCTAAATCTAGTAGAATGAGAAGAAAGGTTGGGGGGGCACCGCTACCAGCATGGGTTGAGAAGGTGGGAACAGGGGGAGAGGAGGTGACAGATGGAAAAATTGAGGCAAGTAGAGTCCTAGAGGGACTGAGGGCACTGAAGGTTGAAAAGGCACCAGGGCTGTATGGTATCCACCCCTAGATACTGAGGGAGATGGCGGAGGTGTTGATGGAGCTGCTGGTGGATCTGTACAGCACCTCACTGGAGTCAGGATGTGTGCCACTGGACTGAAGGATGGCACATGTAGTACCATTACACAAGAGCTGGCCAAGGGACGAACTGGGTAATTATCATCCGGTAACTCTCACCTCCATAGTGTGCAAACTCATGGAAATTATGCTAAAGAAAAGACTGGTGTCATACCTGGAGGTCAATGGCCTCCAGGATGTGAGGCAGCATGGGTTTGTTTCAGGTAAATCTTGTCAAACCAGCCTCATACAATATTATGACTGGGTGACAGGTGAGCTGGATAAGGGTCATGTGGTGGATGTTCTTTACTTGGACTTCAGCAAGGCCTTCAATTTGGTACCTTATGGGCAGCTTGGGGGAGAAGCTAACTGGTGTAGGGGTAGGGGCAAAAATGATGAACAGGATTACAAGCTGGTTGAGTGGCAGGCTGCAATGGGTGGTGATAGGGGAGCCCTCAACTCCAAGACCAGTGACGGGTGGGGTACCACAGGGCTGTGTGTTGGGGCCAGTATTGTTTGGGCTCTTCATATCAGACATTGCACATGGGGTGGTGAGTAAGGTAAGTCTGTTCACTGACGACACCAAAATTAGAGCAGTGGTGGATGGAGAGGAGGGATGGAAGCAGCTGCAGGAGGACCTACGCAAACTAGAGGAGTGGTCAGAGGTGGCAGCTGGGGTTCAATTTAAAGAAGTATAAGGTTATGCACTTTGGGCTGAAGAACCCAAGGAGAGAATACTGGTGGGGGGGGGTTAAGCTGGGTATCACCGAGGAGGAGAAGGACCTAGGGGCAATGATAACAGGGACCATGAACAACACTGCCCAGTGAAGGAGATCGGCTGCAAAAGCGAACTAAATACTGGGGTGCATAGCGAGGGGGTTTTCATCCAGGTGAAGAGAGGTGATCTTTCCCCTCTACAGGTTGCTGGTAAGGCCGCACTTAGAGTATTGTGTGCAGTTTTGGAGGCCATACCTAAAGCGTGATATCAGGCTACTGGAGGAGGTGCAGAGAAGGGCAACAAAGATGATATGTGGAATAGAGGGGAGAGACTATGACAGCAAGCTGGGAGACCTGAATATGTACACCCTGGAGGATAGAAGGGACAGCGGTGACATGATAGAGACATTCAAGTATCAAGGGGGATCAATAAGGATGGGGTAGATGGGGTCTTTAAGTTAAGGAATGGGAGGGTCACCAGGGGGCATGGGCTAAGAATAGAGGTGGGAAGATTTAGGAAGGAAATGAGGAGACACTATTTCACAGAGAGGGTGGTAGCAAAATGGAATGCCCTACCAGAATGGATGGTATCATGTAAATCTGTGAACAGCTTCAAAAGGCATGGGACAGGAACAGGGAGAATGAGGGTGGGGGAGGTGGGGGTGGCAGTGGGATGACAAAGGGGAGGTGGGGTGGGTCAGCTGCAAACTAGGGGTGTTGGCTGTACACTCAAGCAGACTTAAATAGACCGGATGGTCTGTTTCTGCTGGCACATTCATATGAGGGGCTGAGCGTAAAATGTATTTTCTGAAGAACAAGTCAGTAACTCAAATGTTTGACATTATCTTGTCCTTACAATCACTACTGTTCAGTCCTGCTAACATACTTTAAGAGGGACAGAGACAAATTTTGATATAAAAGAGATATGCCTGACAATTGGGGGACAGTTGAGAGGTATGTACACCTTACAAAATCCTGTGCTCTTGACCTGATTTTTTTTGGGGGGTATGAACAGATATGAAAGCATTCACTCTCTCCTCCTCTACAGGAAGCATCTCTTTATTTTAATGTTTCATACCCCTTACAAAACCCTGCACAGTTGTCCCTGTAGCCTGCTTTTAACAACTTAGTCCTCTCACATCCTGGAGTTTCAGGAGAGCGAGGGACAGTAGTTAGTTTATTTAGCAGGAGTTAAGAACAAAAATAAATTATCCATGTGACTGTCAGTGATAAAACACAGTAGTGTGTGTGTGAGTTTAAGGGAATAATGCATGTATTGCGTAGTTGTGAGAGATGAGGCATAATCAGATGCTCCAACCCAAGACATGCATTACTACTTTTTATCACTCGCTGACTCTTGGGTAAATATGCTTTGAAATAAGCTTTTGTTTAGAAATGTCCTTACAATTAAAATGAGGAGTTTAGCTGTAAGAGAATAACCCATGGTCATGTGTTGTGGTTTTTATGAGGTTCTGATTTAGCATGCTGAGGCTGCCAAGGAACCTGGTTACAAGTACCTCCATGGCTCTCACTGTTATCTCACCATCCTTAGGCTGAGTTCTGTGGCATTCCCTGCTTTAGATGGGGTATGGGTATATTACACCTATAGACCAGATCACCTAAGCAGTACCTGATCAAGGTGTGCATCCTCGTGCTTCTCTCACTGCAACCGAGAATGTAATGTATAAAGGCTGAGACATGCAGAACAGTTAACCTAACAGAGTATTTAAGAAAGGTTGCTTATTTGCTTAGATGATAACACAGAGCAAATTGAATAGGTTTTGTTCTTCCTTTTGGATGTGGTGTTGTGTGTCTGACTGCCAGTCTCATCACTTGAGCACATAAGCAGTTAACTGGGATACATTTTAGGGTTGAGATCGAGATGGCTGTCATATTAATTTATGTTTTCACCTCAAAAATGCCTGTAGGGAAATCTGAAAGGGTTGTAATTTCTTGGAATCTTGCACATGTGCTGCTGCAGTTGATGCAATAACATGAACAGCTTTGTTTGTTTCTGTTCTAAAAAACTGAGCTTCCAGTGGCACAGATCTCAAATACTCAGAGTGTGAGTGTGTTGCCTGTGATAACACTGGGACAGTAGGTAAGATTCTGAGCTGCATATATGTTTGTACTCTGGTACTAATTCACTGGCCTACGCAGCCAGTATAGTGTTATGCTTGTGTAACCGTGTTAGTTTAGTTGTGGCCGTTCGCACTCTCTATTCCAAAGGAATTACCACCCTGTAGGGGTACGAGGCAAGGAACTCTCAGAGAGGGTTCTGCCCCTAGAGGTGTCACAGGACGGTTCCCATGGTTAAAGGTACCTTAAGAATCCCCCTAAGGAGAGAGCACTGCCACTGGAGGAGGAGGGGAGGATGGTGGGGCAAAGACAAAATGCTTCACAGTGAGGCTGAGAGGAACTGCTTATATAGCTCAGGAAGTGGGAGCGGCTGGCTGCTTGGTCACCGAACTACAGGCAAAGCCTTTCAATTCACTGACCTACACAGCCAGTATAGTGTTATGCTTGAGTAACTGTGTTAGTTTAGCTGTGGCCGTTCACACTCTATTCAAGAGGAATTACCACCCTGTAGGGGTACGAAGCAAGGAACTCTTGGAGAGGGTTCTGCCCCTAGAGGTGCTACAGGACAGTTCCCATGGCTAAAGGTACCTAGGAATCCCAAAAGAAATGTAGTATCATCCCCAAAGGAGGCAACATGAAGCATATGAGCAAGCAATAACAGTGACGTAGAAGCAGTAACTGGAACATAGTAGTAGAGAAGAATAGTGATGGCTTGCATTGAGAGAAGGGGATCCCCTAAGGAGAGAGCGAATGGCAGAACATCCTCCACCTCCATCCAACAACGGAACCTACCTAAGAAAACTAGGGGAAACAACTATGCTAACTAAGTGTTATGACCTGAGGCAACGGAGGAGAGGAAAAAACCCTATGAGGAGGAAATCTCTGGGGATCCAAGGCCTAGGTCGCCTTCCCTCCAGGCTTGGGAAAATGTATTTAGTGACAGCTCTGCAGCTGCAATTTGGAAAACCCGATTAAAGGGTGGTGGAAAATATTCCAATTTGGAGGAAGGCTCTCACTCAAACCCTCTAGTGGGAACGTCGTGGAAGGTTGCGAGAAAACTCTGCAACAATAAGAGCATCCAAGGCACAGGAGGAGAGCAACAACTGCTGAGGCACTCACCTGGCCTACCCACCCTAAATCAAACCAGGTGACCCAGAGGCAGTCATGGGGAGTATGCAGTGAAGGTGCCTTGCTAGGGAAACCACTAAAGTCAATGGCCAAGCGTTGTAGTGAAACACTAGAGCCAAAGGAGATCGTCGTAACCACCCTTCACTGCTAGTCTTATTCTACACAGGAGCTGCTGGCGCATAGCAGGCAGCTAAAGCCAAGCCCAGGGCAAGGACATTCCCAGCTCTGGGCCAGGTGAGAAGGATCCCAACCCAAGTTGGACATGCTTGATGATGTGGACTAAATGCAGAGCAAGACCGTCAGCTACAGGAACATGCACCAGATTAGAATGGCTGGCATGCCCCAGAATTGATTGAGAGTTGCAAAGCTGGTGCGCTGAATGAGCACAGCATGCTGAGATTGTAATGAGCAATGAGTGCTGAGACCTTGCAAGGTCGAATGCAGATTGAGAGCAGGAGAATCCTAGGCCAAAGCCGAGGGGATGGCACTAGACATGAAGCAATGGTTCACATAAGCAAGGAGCAACGATTGCGTAAGCAAATGTGGACCTGAGAGGTCAAGAAGCAGAAGTAGTAATAGGTGGACCTGCATAACAACTGTATAGCAAGTAAACAGCACTGAGTTAGGGGCAAGCCAGCCAGACATGAACAGCCAAATCAAGGTGACAAACTGAGGATTTTCGGCAGCAAAGACAGGATTTAGAACAATTAACCACATAGGCCACGACCCCCCAAACACCTCCCAGTCCCCACCGTAGGACAAACAAGGAAGCTATGAAAGGCCAAGAACCACATGCAGATATAAAAGCTAGTGTAATAGCCTTAGCAGGAGCTTCAGCTAACCTCAGAATAAACAAGGCAGAATAGGAATGGTTGTAAACAATGCAGCAGCAGGAAACAAGTGGGCCTGTACAGCAGTAGTTAAATTAGTACAGCGTTAAAACACAGGCACTGGGTACGATAGTAATTAAAGTAAACAGGCAGCAGCAGTGGCTGAAGTTGTAGGCAACTGAAAGCAGTAGCATGAGCTCTGAATAGGTTTACAGTTGCAGTGCAGTAAATTGAGAGTTGTAACTGAAAGCAAGCAGAATGAGCTCTGTAGTAGCAGTATGCTAGGAGTTTTAAAAATAAAAGCCCGCCCCCCAAAAAGAGGAAACCAAAACACTGCAAAACAGGGAAAGGCCTCCCCCCCCAAAAAAAAAACAAGAAACAAAACACAGGGAAGCACACAGCCGGAGGAAAGATACAAACCAGAAGAAGGAAAACAAACACTGAAGTCCAGCAGAGACACACAGAAACAGCAGGCTTTTTTTTTTTGGGGGTAGGCCCCAGCCAGCTCATAGGACGAACCAACATAGCCTCCAGATGCAAATACAAAATGCTTTACAGTGAGGCTGAGAGGAACTGCTTATATAGCTCAGGAAGTGGGAGTGGCTGGCTGCTTGGCCACTGAATTACAGGCAAGCCTTTCAATTGATGCGATTCGCTGGTTATTATATGAATACAATCATTTTATTGAGAGACGTATTTAGACCACTTTTTTGTTATAAAGTGACATGCTTATAACAGGATGAAAAACAATAACTGCAACCCTATCATGGTGGGAACCTGAGTGGTAAACTGGGAGACTTGCCTTTCCTGCTAATGCGTCACCAATGCAGGTTTAATGGTGAATGAATGTTTCTTACAAAAGATTTCAGCAGCACATGAAGTTCAAGTGGGAAATGTGACTAATAATAATAAAAATAAAGAAAATTGGGAGACTAGGCATGGGGGGTTGGAGTTCTCCCAGAATTGGAAAGTTGGAAAGGGAATTATATTTTATGAGTTGTTTTTTGGGGTGGGGGGGGCATCTTGCTTTTAAAGCAGAAGTGCATTATAGTGGTGAAAATATTGACTTACACTTCTATTTTTAGGTTACCCCTTATCTCCCACTTGTGTGATGCACTTTTTCCATTTTGACTTATTTAGCACTTTTTGTCACATTTGAAATATTAAAAGGATTAAAGGAGTGCTCCATTTTAATATGGCTTAAATGGTTTAACCAGAATTTTTAGTTGTTTCTCCACATTTTGTTTTTCTTCCATAAGGTAAGGGAGCTGTCTGCTGCATGCTAGTTCATGATAGGTGCACAAAAGGTGATGTTAAGCATTAGGGCCCAGATATTCAAACTGTGCCCAAAAAGTGTGCAATAGCAGGAGCAAGTGCAAGTCTATTGCGCCCATGTGCAAGAGATGCGATATTCAAAAACGGAGCAGGCCGAACTGTGCCTACAGCCGACGACTGAATATCGCACCACCTGCACCATAACGCAACTAGGGAGGGGAAGCTGAGCAGATCTGATGTGCCATAGCACAACAAGGGATGTTCAGCCGAGCAGTCCAGAGGTGCCATAGCGCAACCAGGGATGCCCTCCAGCAGCAGAGCAATGCAACTGCATAACCAGGGAGGTAGTGGCCCACCACCCATGCCACAGATGGGCACAGGAACACACAGCAGAACAGACATCATCCCCCCACACCCCATGCACTGCACAACTGGGGGAGGGCCGGAATAACCACTAGCCCATGGAGACAAGCAAACAACCCACAGCTGGGCCAGAGTGCCCCATCACACCTACCAGCAAGCTGTGACTGACACACAAGGAGGGCTGACCACCCCGTGCCACACCATCCCCCCAAAGCAGAGCACACCCTGCACCGTGACCCCCAGACACCCCCCCATGAGCAGTGACCACCACTGCAGGAAACCCCATGCATGCCACCACCCCCACTGTGACACTGCAACCCTGTGCACCACAGAACCATGCAAGCCAGCCCCACCACGAGCACCCATCAGCAGGTGGCAGCACACAGCAATGCAACAATGGCAGACACAGTGCCACCATGCACAGTCCCCCCGAGGTACTGCTGAGAGACCAACCATGTGTCGGCACAAGAGGTACCCCACATGGGACAGGGCGTGCCCTTGACACCACCACCAGTGGTACAGCACCCTGCACAGTAGTCCAGCGACACACACCAACCCACCACTGGCCACAACAGCCAGCACAGTCACCCATAGTGGTTCGTGAATGCATGCACCACACTGGATGCCACACAGTGTATGGACAGACACCCACCCATACCCAAGGGCACAACAACACAGGGACGCAGTGGTGGGGCAACCAAGCCCCCATTGTGGGCCCATGTAAACTGTGTACACACAACCCACAGTCCTCCATGGCACTGGAGTGCCAGCCACCCTGCGCAGGCACTATGGACCTGTACACCGCCAGCAGTCGCCTGGAGCACAAGTCACAAACAGTGGGGCACATCCCCTGCAACACACACAAGCTACAGCATGGAGGTGGGACAACGACTGTGGTGCCCACAGTGCCACCCGAGCCAGGCATGCACCACACCAGTGACAGGAGGCAACCCAGCAAAGTGACGGGTACAGTGGCTTCCCTGCAGGGACTGCCACCACTGACATGCCAGCGGACCGTGTAGGTCACAGACATGCATGTGTGTCAGCTGCACAGGCCATGGACGGGCCGATGGGTGCGCCACGGACACAGAGCACACACCATGGCCCACTGCACACAGTCAGCCAGTGCACAGGGAACAACACACATACCACAGACACTGACTGATAGCTACCCCCACACCATAGTCACTTCCACACTGACACACACACACACACCCATGACCGCACCACCCCTGACGCCATGGACACCACTGCAGCTGAGCACCTATAGCCCGCTGCAAATCAGAGACCACAACAGTATTCATATCAAAATTAAATCTATTGATAAAATATATAACGATCAACTATTTACAATAATACAAACTACATACAATAAAACATTAGAACTATATACAAGGTTGGGGAGGCCACAAACAAGGTGGGGGTGGGTAGAGGGCAGGGGTGGACAAATGGGACGGGGAAGGAGGGGTGTGAGGGTGGATCCAGGGAGGTAGGGGAATACTGTGAGCCATCCATCCTTAGCGGGAGCACCTCTCCCTGCTCTGGCTCCTCCGGGTCCTGTGCCTCCTCAGAACTCCGGTCTCATCCAACCGTCACAGGATGTCCAGCGACGGCCATGCGACCACCAAGATCTCCTGCAGTGCCTTCCATATCTCACGAAGATGGCGGGTACCTAAGACAAGGGAGTACAGTCAATAGGTGTGAATGCACAACCCCATACAGTCTGCCCACTGTGCATGGCATACGGCCGTGGGACATACCACTGTGATGGTGTATGACCACCCGCAGTGATCATGTCCACAGGACCTGCCCACCCAGGCACATACAGCCATGCGGAACGCTGCACACACCCACCGGCCAAGTCACGCACAGCATCACCGTGGCTGTTTAGTGACATGGCTATGTGGTGCAAAGGCAGTGGCACAACCATGTACCTGGTGCATGCATGGACCACCATTGACACACTCCCAGACATGCATTGCCACCGGACAGTGTTGACTGTAACAAGTTGTGTGCATGGCAATGGTGTCGATGTATGGTGGCCATGCCCTGCTGCCCACCCTGTCAGACAGCATACAATAGTAATCATGGATGTATGGCACTCACCCTCATCGGGCCAGTCAGGTGGGCGGTGATGGCCCTCGCCCCACCTGGCTGCACCATCTTCCTCCCTCAGCCGCTCCTCCCACACATGGCAGCATTCTTCCAAGCCTGTGGGGCCAACAAGAAGAGAGGAACATCAGCACAATCCCGAAGCAAAGTCCCCCTGCCCCCAGGTGTGTGCCCTCCCACCCAGCCAGACCCACCCACCCCACACCCTGTGAACACCACCACAGCCAACCCCAGGCGGTCCCTCCCCATATGCTGGACACATACAATACTGTTACCCATATGGACGATAAAAGTGTGTTGATGGAACCCCTACCTGGCCGTGGCACCGTGCCCCTCCTGGCACCTGCCCGCAGTCATGCCAGTAGCTCTGGCTCCCTCCTCTGCAGGTCCCTGTATTGGTGCCTGCACTGCTCCGCACTCCTCCCCATCCAGTGGCCTCCTCCAGGGCAGTGGTCACCTCCTGCCACACCTGGGTCCTGGCCCTGTCCAGGGACGCCTCCCTGAAGAGAGGCCCATGGTGTGGCTCCGCAATTGCCACTAGATTGGCAAGTTCAATTGCAGACCACTGGGCTGCCCTTCTGCGTGCCATTCTCTCACTACTAGTTGGCACATAGGCGCCTGCAGCATGGCTCTAACGCGCAGATGCTGCGCGGTACAGCGCTGCCATTCCCCATCACGCTGTTACCAAACAGCATGATAGAGGTGCACCCATGCCTGACGCAAGGTGCCTAGGGGGCAAAGGTAGGGCACAGGGTCAAGGGTCTCTGGTGCATGGCCACGCACAGCGCCATTGGAACACAATGCATGTAGCGCAATTGGCTGCCTGTGTGCCAGCGGCCTACTGCGCAGTTTGCCCATTGCGCCAATGATGGCCCAGTGCCACAGCACCATGTAGTGACCATCGCTATAGTGCCACTGGCACAATGGTGGCCATGCCCTGCATTGCCTACGGCACACAGCACGTCATCAGCGCAGCAGACGCCTGCATCAGCAACCCGGGCATGCGCAGTGAGGTGTGTACTATGCATGTCACAGAACTGCACCTTTGGCTCAGCACGTTCAACACAATTACGCAAAGCGTAACAGTGCGATATTCAGCTGTCATATGCAAATCATCTAATCAGCCATTCAATGGTGCAGCACTGCAATTTGCATCTACTTAAAGTTGCTCCTCGCCTCATTTGCATGGGTTGCGTTATAAAAGTGCGACATTGTGCTGCAGTGGCCATAGTCGGTTACTGCAGTCTATTGGTGAGTTGCATGCTGTTTGGGAGTGTGGACTGTGGATTTAGGGACATGCATGGGACTGCACAGTCACAGATAACACTTGCCATTCTTACAGGCTACATAATGACCGAGCAGGTTGTTGGAGAGGAGGAACACAGTGGTGGGAGGAGGAGGAGGCCTAACTTTACAAAGGCCGAAACCGAGGCCCTGTTAGAGGCCTACCTGGATCAGGAGCCACTTCTCGGTGGACGGCAGGGAACATCTCAAGCCCATGCTGCTGCATGGGAGGAGGTGGCACATGCTGTGAACCTGCATGGCAGCCACCAACGCTCTGTGCAGGAGTGTAAGAAAAAGATGGGCACGGACAGGAGGAGGATAAAGGAGAAAGTGGCCGCCATCAGGGCAGCACATGCTGCAACAGGTGGGGGACAGCTGGAGGTGGTACAGCTGACCCCACAGGAGGAGAGGCTTGCTGAAAGCATGTAGCACAGTGCCATTGAGGGTGTTCTTGGTGGTGGCTTCCAGATGGGTGATGGCCCATCACTGCATGGTAAGTCATGGTCTGTCTATGGGGGGAGCAGGGTAGGTCACACGCAGTAACGCGACTTTGCTTTCCCTTACAGATCCTGAGCATCTGCATGGGTCAGTGGTGGTGGGCCTGTCCACTGCAGACAGTCAGCTGGAGTTGAAAGAGAAACCATCCACCTCCACAGGTATACGTGGAGCATTGCGACAGTGGGGCCGCCTGGCTGTCCACACTGATGTCGTTGTAACAGGTGTGCAGGAAGTCTGCCTGTGTGTCCAAGTGTGCTGGCATCCATGGATGCCAGCATGCTGTGACTGTGGCCAGTGCAGAGTCCGTCACCGTGATGATGACACTCACCGTCATGGACAGTGACACGGGTGTGCCACGGGATGGCCACACAGCAGGGCAATTCGCACCCATGGCTGTGGGTGGTGCTGCCATTGAGGTCTGCATGTCAGCACAGTCCCAGCCTGTGCCTGTCAGCACCAGTGGGGCAGCACTGGTGTCTGTTCAGGACAGTGGGACTGTTTCAGCCACTGCGGCGGTACCACTGAGCCCTGGGGAGCTGCAGTTGGAGGGGCAGCATCAGCAGTTGCCCAATGGGCTTGGGAGTACAGGGTTCAGTGGTGGCGTCTGTGCACCACCTGTGGACATGCCCAGACCTGGTCCTGGTGCGCAGCACCCACCCTCAAGGGGTGCTGATCATCGGGGCCGTGCACACCCTGAGGGACAATATGCCAAGGAGGCTGATGACCTCTTGGACGAGCACACCCGCCTACTGCAAGCATCGGTCCAGCAGCAGATGCAGCTTCTGACATCCGTGGATGCACTGTGTGTGGCTCTGTAGCGGGCAGAGGAGCATTGCAGCAGGGACACCGCACTGATTCTGGCAGGGGTGGGCCATTTGCGGGAGGATGTGACCACTGCTGTTGACAGGCATGCACAGGCATTCACTGTTGTCATGGCCACAATGGGCACACAGTCAGGTGCCCATGCATCATGGACACCACGCAGTGCACTATCCACACCCCATTCCCGGCGTCGTGCGACTCCCACCCTGTCAACGCCGGGTTCAGCTGTGGACATCCCGAGCACTCCTGGCGCAGGCATGTTTGGTGTGCTGCATACCCTGCGCAAGCATGGTCACGTTCATGCAGTGGAGCCCCTGAGGGACCATTGGTGCCACCCCATGAGGCCAGTGGTCAGTCTGTCAGTGCTGGCGGGTCTCAGCGGGGCCGCCCATGCATCCGTGGTGGCCGGGGCACTGTGTCGCGTGACTGACCTGTTTCCCAGCGCAGCTACTGTCTGGTGCTGCCTTGTGTGCATTGTGTGTTTCAGTGGGCAGTGCATGGGTGGGTACCCGGCCCTGCATGTGGACACACAGTCCACCTGCACACCCTCCCAGCTGCTGTCCACATTTGCGTGTGCATGATGATGCCTGCACTGTGCTGTACACCAATGTGCAATGGTGCTCAGCATCTGACACATGCACATGGACAGGCGGTGGGCGTGGTGACCTGTGGACATGTGTGCTGCTAGGGTTGGCATTCTGGGTTGGTGTGCCTCCTGCCCTCTGTGCACGTTTGTTGTGTTGTGTGTGTGCATGTTGTGTGTCCATCTGCGTGGCATGTTAATCCTCACCCATCTCTGGTTGTGTGTGCTCTGTGCCCTGCCACTTCCCTTGATGGCATGCACCCTCGGTGTGTGTCCATGTGTGTTTGTGGGTTGTGCCTTAGCCACTGGTGGCTGCACATGGCCCCATGACTTACCTGTTGGCTGAAGTGCCCTCCGTGATGGTGTCCCAGTGCAGCGGCGCCAGCTGGAGCAGTCGGGGTCCCGAGGCCAGGGGGCTGCCTCATCACCATCATCACTGGCGCCCCATCGCCCCCATCGCTGTCCCCATCTTCGACCTGTACGGCTATCCCACATTCGTTGGCCATGTTGTGCAGGATGCAACAGGCCAGGAATAGCCCGCAGGCCTTTGAGGGGCTGTACTGTAGGGCACTGCCAGAGGTGTCCAGGCACGGAAATGTGCCTTCAGCATCCCGAACACCCACTCGATGACATTACTTGTGGTGGCGTCTGCCTCATTGTAGCATTGCTGCGATGGGGTCGTGGGCCACCGGTAGGGTGTGAGCAGCCAGGGACGGAGTGGGTATCCACTGTCACCTGTGTGTAGAGGGCGAAGGTTAGTTTTGTGGTCAGCATCACCCTGCCCCAGGCCATGTAGGCCACTACCCATGCCACCTCAGGCCATGCCCCCCCAGGCCCTATGACTGTCCATGTGGTTTGCATACTCACCCACTAGATGTCCAGTAGGGATGTCCCCACTCTCGAATCTGTGGCACAGTACCGACTGGTGACAGATGAAAGAATCGTGTGCTCCCCCAAGGTGCGTGGCACAGACATTGATTATGCACCCCTGGCAACACACACCACCTGGCAGTTGATGCTGGCATAGCCCTTGCGATTGATGTATGCGGCCCCCTCAGGGGCAGGTGGTGTGCGTATGGCCACATGGGTGCAGTCTATTGCCCCTAGCATGCCAGGCATACGTGATACCCTGTGGAACTCCTGTATGTTTGCTGTGTGCTCCGCAGCTGTGCTGGGGAAATGGATGTACTCCGCAGAATGTGGCAGCAGTGCACTGAGAAATTGGGTGAGGTGGCGTGATGTGGCCGACTGAGTTATGCCTGTGGTGTCCCTGGTTGCTCTCTGGAAGGTACCTGTGGTGAGCAAGCACATGCAAGCTGTCACTTTTGTCTCCACTGACAGGGCATGGCTCCGTCGTGTGGGTGCCTGCATCACATCACTGCACAGCTCACAGAGCCGCCTCAGAATTGCCTGATTCAGGTGGTACTGGCCCACAATCTCGGTATCACTGTACAGTTCAAAGCTGGTGTGGGCTCAGTACTGCCTGTTGGGGGCATACCACTGACGGGCCCTTCCACGGCCATGCCCCCCTGCCGCCCTCCTTTTCACCCCCTCATAACGGCCTCCATTTGGAAGGTAGCACTGGCCATGTCCCTGGCTTGTGTTCACCCCCCCGGCAGCTGTTGCTGTATTCCCCCCTCTGTCCTGGTTGCTACTTCCCCTGCACTGAGTACACCTGCCTGTGCTGGCCTCTGTGCTGTGTGGCTCCCCACATCTTCCCTGTGCCTGGCTGTTCAGAGTGCCCTTTCCCTGGCCTTTCCTGTTTGTGCCTCCTGCCCTGTCTGTCTGCCTATGCTTCTGCCTCATGTGGCTTCCCTGTAGCGTTCTTGCGCCTTTCCCTTGCTCCTTTTTATTTTGGCTAATTTCCACTATGGTGCAACTTCCGCTTGCTCCCCTATTGCGCTTGGCGCAAGTTGTTGAATATCGCACTGAGCCATTTATGCATGGTTCCTCCCCCTTCCGTTGTGCATGCCTTCATTATCATTGCGCTGTTGCTCAGCATGATTTCGGGGGCGCAACTGCCTCCTGCTGAATATCACAGAATGGCGCAATTTCGGACTTGCACAGGCGCAACCCTATTGCGCATGGCTCAACTCTTTTGAATATCTGGGCCTAGGTGTTCAAAAATGAGTACTGGTGAAAGTCCAAGCCATTAAAGGAGCTCTCCTTTTATTATTTCAACTGTAAAAAAGTGGTAAAACAGATTTGTATTGAAAAAAATGTGCATCATACAAATCAGAAGATGGGTTGCACTATCAAATAAAAAAAGGTTTAGGTCAAAACTGTCACCGCTATCATGTACCCCTGCTTTGAACTAGCCCCCCTCCCCCACCATATCCCATTTAAGGCAATGGCACTGATGCTGTGAGCTCATGATGGATACATAGGTGCTGAGCCCTAGAAAGCACAATGTAATTCCAGGAATTTCCAGCACTCTTGAGTCCCCTCAGTTGGGTACAAGCCCAGCTAGAAAACTGAGAAAACATGTACCTAAATCTATTTATTCTATATTCTAATTTAAAGAGGTGTCTTAAAGAAATAGTAATATGCAGAGTATTGTAAGTACAATGTTTACTAACACACAGACAAGTGGTAGGGCCATACCATAGTGTGCCCCCCCATTCCGGGATACACACACACACACACACACACACACACACACACACACATACTGTAGCAGCAAACAAAATATAAAGTTTATTAGGGAAATCCCCTCCGATGCCTCCCTCCCCCCAAAAATGTGAGTTCCTCATTGAAGTTTAAAAGCAAGGCTTTTAAAGAGCATCTTCAGTTTTTTTTTCTCCTATTGAAGGGCAGTGACTGAGCACCCAGACTTCTCATTACCGTGCATGGGGCTCCATTCCCATGGACACCAGCTGGGGGGCTTTGACCTCTGACCCCTGTACCCAGGGCAGGGCTTTGACCCCTGACCCTTTGGCCCCACCAAAAAGGGAGCTGACCTCTGCCCCCTGTGCCAGGGGCAGGGCTTTGACCCCTGACCCTTTTGCCCCACCAAAAATTTTACAAATCCAGCTCCTATGGTCGCCCCCAAAATAGGAATCCCTTGATGGAACTTACCTTGTACGCCTGGGAGCAGGTCAAGATGAGAAGAGGGTGGGGGGCGGAATTTGACACTCCTCAGCCCTATTGCTGGGAACCCTTCCATCCTTTCTGAACTTCAGGACCAGGGGTTTCATCTTTGGAATCAGTGGGGAGTCTGCTCTTTGGGAGACTTATATACCCGTGCGAGGATTAAAACTCTTGCAGAACTTGAAGAATGATTTCAAATCCCACAGACCCATAGATATAAATATTTTCAGCTAAGAGCCTTTGGACAAAGTAGGGACAGGGATCTGGTAGACCTGTCTGCCCTGTACCCACTGGAGCAGACTGTGTTCCATGCTCGCACCTCCTTTTTAAAATTCATTGTAAGACTGAAGGGAATACAATGAAATTGTTGAAAAAGTGTTTAAACAGTGGGGTTACGTGGCCATGTCATGCATCACTAATCACAAAATGAGGAAAATGTTGAAACTAAATAAGGTATGGCAAGGTAAGTCAGTCAAGATACTGCTGATCTCAAAAGTCACACCTTAGATGACCAGGCTATAAAAAATACTCATCTTGGTGTCCTCTGATAATAGATAACTGCAGACTTGAATTGCATTTAAAAGGTTCATAAATAGGGGTATCCCATGATGAGGGCGCATGGGGAAGGGCACCGTCTGTAATGGCTCCCCAGTGAATCCCTCACAGCGATGGGAAGGTAGGGCAGCCAGATGGTGGGTTGGAAAAAATAGCGACAGGATGTCGCTATATGTATGCGCATGGGGGGAAGCAAGCACGCCAAACATGGGCTGGGAGGGGATGGAGAGGCTGTAGGAGGTGGTGCTGTGGTGAGCTGCCGAGCTCCATCATGGAATTGGGGGTTGGTCCGCAGCTGCGGCAGGTCTGGTACAGGTTCGGTCCGCGCCTGGTGCAATTTTATTGCGCTCCAGCCTGAACCTTTATTTTTATATGTTTTCACCCCCAACATTCCCCCCGAGTTGAGAATCTTTAGTAGGGTGGGGGGCCCAGCCCCTCACAGAAAACATTAGTGCAAGTCCCCGTGCTATTTTCCTGTGCACTCGGGTATCAGAGTGCCGAAAATGTTTTCAGCACTCAAGGCTTCTTGGTAACGGCGATCACCTTTAGGCTTTCGCCGTTATCACACAGAACCATAAAATGGGTACTGCTCAGTTCTGGCTCCCCATTGGTCAGGATCCTGTCACATGGTACTACATTAACATAGCACATGCCCTTGGTGGAGAACACCACAGGGTTGCATTCACTGAGAATACAATCTGTGGGGGTCAGGAAAGCACTATCCAAGCTGCCAACAGAACCGCCACCTCATGCCTTCAGGTCATGGTTACAGTGCCTTCAACTGCATGTGCTTAGCACTGAGCTAAAAACACAACCAATGCTACAACCCTCCGTGTTGCACCATCCTACCAGGTAATGGTAGCACATGCCAGCAAGCACATCGGGCAACACATCATCCACAACAAGCCTTCCCCAGGAGCTTGTCAACATTGCTGTACACCAAGGCAAGGTCCACATTTACATGCTCCACCTGCTGCAACAAACTGTCAACCTGGAAACTTACCAGCAATTAAATGATGTGACCTCTCACCAATATGAATGTTGCCAGCATGACTGGGACTGCTCCCAGCAACAACAGTGAGTATACTTCGAGACAGCTATGCTGTGCAATAATGTAAATTATTCTCCCTGATTTGAATTGCCATCCCTGCTTCTTCCCCCACAAAACTTTATGTACTGTGCACTACAGTGATACGAACTTCACTCCCTACAGACACTATGTGAATGCACAGAGGCAGCAGACAGACTGCAGTGATGTACCCCCACTGCTCTCTATGCACTAGAATGCTACTTTGTCACCTCCTCTTTACTGATTATGCTAAACCCATATTATAAGTGGAATGAGGCAATTTCTTTAGAGGATTAAGCTAGATAATGTACCTCGGGTGGTTGAAGGCCCTTGCCCTTTGGGCTCAGGACTCCAACCCACCCCTTAGTACACTAACATAGTATAAGCAGCCCTTTTGTCATGCCTTATTCATTACGTAACCAACAGAGCCATGGGACAAAGTCTGAGCCAAATGCAAATGACAGAAAACAACAGCATGTTTAACAATAAAATTACAGGGCAAATGGTCCCAGAGGACACACAGGATAACATATTATTTGTGGTATTCAAGAATTATTATTCTGTATTGGCACACAACTAGTAACCAGGACAGAGGACATTGGACATGCAATGGATGTACTCTACATAGACTACTTCATCAAGGCCTTTGACACCATACCATATGACAAAAGTACTGCAGTATGGGTCCACAAAATAGTCAGTCAATAACAAATAAGATCACAGGTAAGAAGCAGCAACTGGCAGCGGATGTTCACCATTCAGTGGTGCACTACAGGAGCCATTGCTGGGTCTGCTGTTTTTAAACATATTAATCAATGACCGAGGGTATAGAGCCAGTACCAGTCTGCAAAGTTGGCTGCTGACACTAAACTGACCAACAGTGGACACAACAGAGGAAGGGGATGTACTGCAAGGGGAATTGCACACAGTGGGGACATGGACCAAATAACAGGGACTTAGTTTGAATGTGGGGAAGTGTAAGGTACTGTATTTCACTCACTGGCATGGTATCACATATACACCCTCTGTGCAGTGCAGCAGTGTACAGCACAACAGGAGAAAATATTCTAGGGGCAATTGTGAATGGTAATCTGAAGCAAGGCAGGCAATATGCTGCCATAGTCATGAGAGCAAACACTAGGACAAGATGCAAAAGCAAGAGGGTAAGGAGCAGGTGGCTTTCCACTGTACAATGCCTCAGTTACATCTCATCTGGAGCACTGCTTCCAGTTCTGTTCACCACATTACAGAGATGATATTGAGGGTCCTGCACAGAGTCACCAAGCTGATTAGCGGCTTAGGGAGCAATAGCTACAAGTTAATATGGAATATACTTAAATGGCAGTGAGGCTAACACCAGCTGCCATTTCCCCATACTCACTGTGCTCAAGGGCTCCCATTATTTCTCGCTCCCTAAACCTTCTTCATCCACTGGCAAATCTGCCTTCACCTACAGACTCCCTTCCTTATGGAACCAACTTCCACCTCTCCTAAGAAACTCACCCTCTCACAACCGCTTCAAATACCAAATCTGACAACTTCCACTCCCCACCTGCACCTGCTGCTAGCCACTCACAGGCCCAGCCTCTTGCCAAATGTTTCTGTAGATAGTAATCTAGTCCTCAGAACTGTATGATACTATTTGTATATATTCCATCTGAATGAACAATACTTCACTGTATAACTTATACAGCTGTATATTTATCCCATGTATCTATTATGTATTTTCTACTTTATATCCCTTCCCCCTTCCCCGGATCACATCTGGTAATGAGCCTCAGCTCAGTGTGCCTTTCCCGGTTATCAAATGTTTAAATCAATAAAATAGTCATGAACCCCTCCAGACGGGTGCTATTGGCTTGAACTGTTGGATCCCTTCTCTCTATAAAAGGGAAGCCAGGAAGTCCAGGAAGGAGTAGGGTGGCAGAAAGAAGAAGTGTGAGAAGGCATGGTGCTGACTTAAGAGGCACCACTGAGCCATGAGGCTGGGGTAAACCACTGGCCTGTGAAAAATACACGACTCCAGGTTTGGACAGGCACATTGGTCCCCTACTGGCATTGGCTCCTAGTTACCCTGAAGCCTTATTTGCATGAGGGTACTCATTGCTGCAACTGTGAGGTCAAGGGAGTGACTAAGATGCAAGGTAGTGGAAAACCACTGCATCCATGGTTATGAACTTCCCCTGCTAGTGCCAGTCTCCATGGGATCCTTGAGGTACTGAAAGTCAAGGTTACAGGAACAAATACTGTTCTGCCACATAGGAAGCAGAGCAGGTTCTCTGTAAAAGGAGGGATTGTTGATCCACCTATTCACAGGGCAAACCAGTGCAATTTAGGGTGCATAACACTCTTAGGCTACATCCCCATGGCACTGGAGTGCCAATGAAGTTTTAGCAGAGCATCCAGAAGGTTAGAGAAGCTGTGCCATCAAGAGTGTGAGTTTGAGACCCATCAAGGAGGACGATGTCTAATGTGTTTAATGCCCAGAACCAGAAAGACAGGTAAGGGAAACAGGAGACAAAAGTAAGGGGAAATTAGTAACATTGTGGGTTTGAGGCCCTATTTAAACTCTAGTTATGTCCCACAAAACACCACCTAAAATCAAGAGGGCATTTCAGAGGGGGGAAGGAAATGTAAGCTAAAGCTCCAAAAAGGGAGAGAGAGTCAACCAAGGATCCCAGTCAGGTCTTTAATATGCTTACTGTATATTGAACTCTGTTCTAAAATGGCTATTTGCCCAGAAATTAATTCAGCCCAAGAGTGACAATTTGTTGTCAAACAAAAGTGCTGATACAGGTAGGGGAAATGGACAGACTCAATGGGCCTAACATTCCTTATCTGCCAACAAATTCAATGTTTCTATGTGTAGCCACCCAGTCCCCTGGGGTTACTAGAATCCTATCAGTATTAGTGTTAGGAAGGTAGCAGGCAGCTGGTAGGGAGCTCAATATGGTTTCTTAATAACAGCATTGTTTATTCAGCTAGCCTGAGAGAACAATGATTAGGTCATTCGGAACTCTCACAGCAGCATAAGCCACACTGTGCATGCTGCTGCCCTGGGGGAGCATAGAATGTTCAGTTAGAGTGAGTGTGAGTCTGAGAGTAGAGGTTAGAGGCAGAAGGACTGCCAGTTTGGTTCTGAGTTGAGGGCCCAGCATTTCTCATCCTAATGGAGTGTCATTCCCAGCTTCCAGTGAAGTGGTAGAGATCAGTTCTACAGCAGGATTTCCTGATTTCTACTCCCAGTGAAGTGGAAGGAATTGTTTTTCCTCTGTGGATTCAAGGGACAATTCCCTGAAATTATGTGTGTGTTTCAGCTGCCTTGGAAAGGAATTTGAGAGACTGTTTGATCTGCTACCCAGGAGAATGCCTTTTTGTTGTTCCATGCTCAGTGGATGGGACAACTATTTTGTGAGTACTGTTCTAGGAGACAAGATCTCCACAAATTTAGGGGAATCATAGTCTGGGGTGTGTGTGCCTGCAGATAAGGCTGGATCGCACCTGTCAGTGTCCCTAGTTCACCCAGGAGAGTGAATTTTCTGTTAAACTGTTCACCCTGGAGAGTGCAGTTTGTTCTTTGGTCACCCCAGTGAGTGACAGATATGGAAAGTGTGGGACCTCTAGCATTTCAGTGGGGAATGGGGGTTTCAATGGTGTAACCCTGAAGAATGGCAGAGACTGTAAGTTGGGGCAAAGGGTGGGAGGAATGCCATCAAAGTGCTTATAAGGTAGGGCTTCCTGGTTCATAAAGTTCATAAAGTTTTCCCTGAGAAAATTATCGGTGCTGCAGGTTAAGGTGTGTGGCTAAGTTTCACATAATGCACCTGTGTTTGAAGAAGAGTTCTGAATGTGTGGCTTAGTTTCACAAAATGTGCACTCATGGGAAGAAATTGTTCAGGTGCATGGCCAGGTGTCCACTAGGTGCACCATTGGGAAATGGGAAGAAGATGCTTTTTTGTGTGTTCATGAACTGTACTGCATGCAAGGAGAGTTCGTGAAATGTACCTGTCCTGCCTAGACCGAACCTTGGGGATCCACTTCTGCCTTAAATTTCCATCTGTTGAATAAAAGCATACTGCACAATCCCAGTTACTGTTATGGACATTCTGATTATTGCTTCTGGTTGTTGGATTTACTGGGGCCCCCTCAGCAGTTTAAACCTAACATATGCCTGTGACGTAGACAGCCAGTTCTGAGTGCTGTATGATCATTTTTTGTAATAAATAAAAATGGGTTAGGGACTATCTCCCATGAGAAATGCTAAAACAGCATGCGAGATCACACACACACACAGGTTTTAAATACAAGGTTACCTGGAAAGCCTGAAGCTAATTATCTAAAGTTAATTACAGGCTGGAAGAGACTTGAGTTGAGCATATCCATTTTATGACATTTCAAGAGGAGGAAACCAAGATTAGTAAACTGGTGCGAAATCATAAATGCTTTTAAGTCTGTGTGAGAAAAGGATGCAGCTAAGGATCAAAGACAGTCATTTGCAGAACATGAGTTATGTCGAGGTTGCAGAATTTAATACTTTGAAAAGACATCCTGTTTTTGTATAGATATATTTTTTTTAGATATTCTGACAGAGGAGGAGCTAGGTGACTTCACAAAGGGGTTGGTAAATACAGTTTTCTTTAAGGAATATTCTGTTTACTTCAGAGACACTTTTATCTAGACTCTGACAAAGAAACATCTGTGAGCACTTTAAACAGGTATTTAGAAAGAGAGACAAATCTAATTACTGTAGTAGGAATTGCACTGTTTAAAACTTTGTTCTTTTAATAGATTTGTATGTCTTGTGATATAATAGTTCTGTATTCTACGTTTTACATATTATTATCTATTTTAGTAAAACTCTTTTTAGAGTATACTTGGTCAGTCTTTGAATTTCTTTCATTTGCAAGAAAAGTATATATGGTTATAGCTGACACTAGTAGTAGTAGTAGTAAAACTGTTTATTTTTATACAGGATAGCAAACTTTAGGTCATAGACCTATGTTCAAAGTCATCCTGTGTCAAGAACAAATTACATTCAATATAACATACAAAGATTCAGACTACATAGAACAACTAAAAAATAATTTTTGACATTATACAAGACAAAAATCTTCAATCAGACCAACTAACACATTTATCCACATTTTAAAAACAAGTACATTTGTCATAAAATGCAGTGCTCAATCCTAATTTAAACTGAGATAGTTTGGTTGCATTTCCTTAATTCAGGGGAAATATTATTCCAAATATTTGCAGTCTGAGCCTCAAGTGTCATAGTACCATATCTTGTATTAGTTTTTGAAAAAGTGTAACCTCTATGCTTTATATCCCTTAAAAGATATGGATATTTACTAACAGAAGGCAATTCCATGTTTCCATCAATCATCCCATTTATTATTTTATAGATACATACTGAATATTGCTTTTTAAATTGTACTGATAAACTGTCCCAGTTTAGGTCTTTATACAAAATGCAATGATGGGTATTATAGCTACAGTTCAGGACAAATCTTGCTAATCGATTATATGATATGACTAATTTATTTAAATGTGTTTGACCCACAAAATTATACACCATGTTTCCATATTCTAATACAGCCATTATTAATTGATTTGCAATTAACCTCTGGGTTTGTAGATTTAATATCCTTGATGACCTACATAATGCCCCTATCTCATTATTAATTTTCTTTATTGTATTATTATGAGCTGAGAAAGATAAAGTATAATCAATCTCTACACCTAAATATTTATATTGATCTGTGATTATCAATTTTTTCCCATTCCTCATTAGTATTTCCCTGTCTCTGATCTGTTTTTTTATTAACCTTTGTTTTTTTTTTATTGAAAAACATAACCTGAGTTTTTTTTTTTATCACTTATCACTAATTAAGAGCTGGAAAACCAATCCTGCAGAACATCAAAATCCATCTGTAATTTAACCATCATTTCATTTTGGGATTTGGCTGATGCTAAAAGTACTGTATCATTTGCATACAACCTGATTTGTGTATTATTTATTTTGGTAGGTAATTCATTAATATATAACAAAAACAATAATGGCCCCAAAATTGAACCTTGAGGGACACCTCTTAGTATACTACCCACTTCATAAAATTGACCATTTATTACTACTTGCTGTTTTCTTTGACTCAAATATCATTTAAACCATAATAATGACCTAGGAGCTATGCCAATCTTCACCATCCTCTCATACAATAAATGGTGGTCAACCAAATCAAAGACTTTGGACAGGTCAACAAACACTGTACCCGTGGACTCTCCCTTATCCAAGGCCACTGCCACTTTATCAACAAAGTCCACGAGCGCAGTGCAAATCGAATAACCTGCCCTAAAGCCATATTGGTATTTAGTCAATTTTGAATATTTTTCTAAGTAACTATACAACTGGCTGAACACCTTTCATTCCATTAACTTAGAGAGGATGGAGAGGATTGCTATTGGTCTATAGTTTGAGGGGTCATTTAAATCCCCCCTTAAATATAGGTACTATTTTGGCTATTTTCCAGATAGAGGGGAAAAACATTTTCAATCGAACTTTGATTAAATAAATCAGTCAGTATTGGTGATAAGACTTCAACTGCATCTCTAATAAATTTCTCTTCAATATTGTCCATACCATATGATTTATTTTTGTTTAATTTTAAGATCTCCCACCTAACTTCCGAGATTTTTATTTTTTTTAAATAAAAAAAGAGGACAATTTTCATTATTAGTTTCTTTATTTACTAAATCTGTTTGTACTTGTGAACCAGCTGGGATGGTAATATCAGACAATGTTTGGAAATATTTTCTCAACAACTGGATGTTTTCTTTGAGTCATGGAGCTCACCCTTATTATTAGACATTTTTATACAAGACTTAGCTCTCAAAGGGTTTTCCAGTTCTTTTATCATATTCCAGTATTGTTTAGGATCATGAGTTGTCTCAATTTTAATGTTGTAAAAATGTTTTCTTGCAGATCTAATTAACCTTTTGCATTCAGTTTGCTTAATTTTGAAATTAACTCAGTCTTCCTCCCTTTTTGTTTTATTTGCTCTTTTCCAGATTCTATCTCTGATATGAATTTTCTTTTTCAAATATTCATTTATCCATGGAAGATGCGTTTCCTTTGTTTTCATTTTTTTTAATGGTTCTTGCCTATTACAGGTCTCTAAATAAGTTTTTGAAAATTCTTCAACTGCCAAATTTACGTCTGGAATTAAATTTAATCTTCCCCACTCTATACAATTTAAATAATAAACAAAATCATTTGGGTGATAGTTCTTAAAGTATCTTTTTAGGGTAATCTTTTCTTCCTCAATTATTTGATTTAAATCTTTTACAACACAATATACTGGATTATGATCTCCCAAATTTGGAGGTAAAATCAAACATTTTTTGACATGAAAGCTCCTAGAGAGAAACATCAAGTTCAAAATACTCCCCTAACTTTTAACCCCACTTTTCCTAGTACTTTGATTTATTATTTGATTGACATTTAGTATCTCAAAACTTTGTTCCAATTTTAATACCCTTGGCTTGCCCCAAGCAGTGTTGAAATCATCAATTAGTATTAAATCTTTACCATCTGACACTAATGATAATTTAGATGCCAATAATTAAAACTTGGTAGTATTTACTTTTGGAGGGGAATATACTATACTAATTAAGAGCTGCAATCTTTCAAATTTAACACAAAGACATTCAATTCCTTCTAAAGTACCCTGAAAAACAACTTCTCCAAAACCCAGTTTCTCTGTGATATACAAAAGAACCCCACCACCCTTCTTTCCCCTATCTAATCTAAAAAGATTATAACCATCCATTAATATTTCCTTATCCTGTATGTTTTGAGATAACCATGTTTCAGTTAATCCTATCACATCTGGTTCATAACTTTTAGTCCATATTTGAAATTCATGCATCTTGTTTATAACACATCTTGCGTTTTCAAGTGACATTTTTAAATTTTGTTTATTGACTCCTTTTGGGCTGGAATGTATCTCCACATCACCTGCAAGCAGTATTACTATGCTACAAACACTCGGCATAAGCTTGAATGGTGATACCAAACTTGAAAGAGAAGCGTTTTAAATCTGAGGTCTTTATTAAAGTTTTTAAAGGGTTCATTTCTGTACACCTAGTTAGGTGCCCATAGGCAAAGTTATCTGGCCCCCCAAAGACAGAAATATCTGAGCTTGTGCATTGGGTATGCTAGCAAGAGGTTCACAGTTTGAATCCCTCCAAGACTAGAGACCAAAGTTTGATCTGAACTCACAAAACAGACAAGAGGGTTACCTTGTTCTGTTAAACTGTTCACAAGACTGCGCTCAGAGGTTGGCACTTTGGGAGTAGAGGGCTGACCTGCTGAGTGGGTTTGTGACAGATTGGTTGGCAGCTGTGGCATAATTTTGGTATCACAAGCTTTTATTGTTTAGCTTGTCAGCTTGAGACCATAAGCTCACTTGCAAAGAAAGAAAAAGGCAGAGTTTTATTTTTAAAAGGAAACAGAACTATACCACTTGGCATACAGTCAAGTTCCTACCCATTTTATTTTTTTTTCTAAAGTGCAAGTCAGTAGCTGTAGTTAGGGGAAGATGGCTTCTGACTACAGCAGGCACACTGTAGATTACTTAAAGCAGTTGTGCGGGGACAGAGGACTCCCATTCGAGGTGACAGCCAAAAAGCACAGCCTCAGAGATGCCCTGATGGTAGCAGATACCCAGAGTTGTGAGTCACAGACCGTGACTGGAAAGGACCAAACCTCGAGTGTGGCAGGGCTAGCTGCCAGTGCTGTGTCCAGATCTGATAAGGAGGGCAAAAGGGCCACTGTCAGTGAAGGGCCACAGCAGCAGGGAAGGTCACTAGTATCCTGAATCCAGAGGTACTCGGGCTGCAGATTGAGTTGCGCACGACGGAGCTGGAGTTCCAGGAGAAGAGAGAGCGTAAACAATGAGAGGCAGAGCAAGAACAGAGAGACGCAGACCGTGAGGAGTGTGAGTGCCAGTGAGCTGCAGAGGAGAAGAGAGAGGAGTGCCAGAGGCAACACAAACTGGAGAAGCTACAACTCCGACCAGTGGCACCAGAGCAGGTAAGTGGCTTGGGTTTAAATGGGACTTCAGGACTGGGTTACCAATTGAATTCCAAATTAATAGCCAACTTTAAAGAAGGGGAGGATATGGATGCCTTTTTAAATTCTTTTGAAAAAGTTTGTATTCAGGCTAAAATACCTAGAGAGTTCTGGAGCTTCCAGCTATCCCTGCTACTTAGTGGGAAAGCGCGGGATGCATTGGGTCAAATGGACAATGAGGACAGTAATAATTACAGCAAACTAAAAGCTGCTCTGTTAAAAAAGTTTGAATTAACTGCTGAATCATACAGAGCTAAATTCTGTAAGCTCAGGAGAAGCCCTGATATGAGCTATGAGGAGCTAGCCACGAAACAACGTCAGTTTTTAAAATGTTGGTGGGAAGGAATTGAGGCAAACTCTATCGATGAAATTGAAAATGTGATTTTATTAAAACAGTTTTATTGGGCATGCCTAGCAGAGCTAAAAACCTGGCTAGAGGACCGAGATCCCAAAACAGTGCAAGAGGCTGCTGAACTCTCGGATCACTATGCCAAGAGCTGACCGGCTCTGAGAGCAAATGGGGTGGATGTGGCAGTGCAGAAAGTGAAAAGCACGCCTTCAGGGCAGCTAAAACCCTCACTGCCTCCACCGAAACCAGTTAGTCCCAGATTTCAGAGAAAAGATTTCTCTGAAAGAAGAAATGAATGTTGGTTGTGTAAAGAAACTGGGCATATTGCCAGACAGTGTCCCAAAAAGGTGAGCAATAATACACAACAGGGTGCTAGAAAAGAAGTGGGTTGCTTGCATGTCCCTGGAAGCATGCCAGTGAACATGAGGGAACACATGCACCCAGTCATGGTGAATGGTGTAGAGATGCAAGGGTTAAGGGACAAAGGGGCATCCCTGACCTTGGAAAAGGGGCATCTGGTAAAGCCTGGTCAGCTTATACCCAATAAATATGTCACTGTACAGGACTTTACTGGTGAGGTGAAAACATTGCCCCTCACTAGTGTTCTCTTAGACTGGAGTGAAACAGGGGGAACTGTGCAACAGGTGGCTGTAGCCAAAACCTTAGCAGTGGATGTGATCCTGAACAACAATCTAAAACAGGGGATGGTATGTGCAGTTACCCGTAGCCAAGCGGCAAGGGAAAATTGTAATTCCCTGAACCCCACAGAAGCCATTAAGGAAACCACTGAGAGGCTGGTTCACCAGCCTGTGTCTCCTGATATGGAGATTAATGAAGAGGGGGTAGAAATTTCCTCAGCAGCAAGTAACCACACAGCTACAGAGGGTTACTCCGAAGAGGGAGGGGTGACCCATTGTCTGAGGGTTGGGAATGACAGTGATCCCGAGTGCCCTGATGCTAGTGCTAGGGACCCTAGTTTAGCGACTGAAGGGGACCTGTCCCATGCCTTGTGAATGTGTGAGGGGTTTGTGGCTGCTCAGAGAAGTGACCCTAGTTTAGAGAAGCTGAGGGCTTGGGCAGACATGGACGGTGCACAGGGAGGTGACAGTAAACATAAGGTTTATTGAGAAAATGGAGTTACGTGTAGTCAGGCAGTACAGACAGAGGGAAGGATGCTAAGCAGGCAGCTTGTCGTTCCCCAGGGATATCATGAGCAGTTGCTCAAGATTGCACATGATATTCCCTTGTCTGGCCATCTGGGAATCGTGCACACAATGCAGTGGTTGACCCAAAATTTCTACTGGCATAACTTCACCCAGCAGTTGAAGGAGTATTGCAGGTCTTGTCACCGGTGCCAAGAAATAGGGAAGGCGGTCAAGAAAACCCAAGCCACCCTGATTCCATTGTCCATAGTGGAGGAGCCATTCCAGAGGGTGGGAATGGATATTCTCCTCTCTCCTGGATGTATTCCTGGACAAAAGACTCGACTCCCGAGGCTTTTAAGTTGTAAATAGTGTTGTATCTGCTGCTTCTTGACTGTGCCTATTGTACTGTTCTTAGTTGCTACATGTGTTACTCTGCTGTGTACATACTGAACAAAACTATGCCTTACAAGACTTGTAAACTGTGTTAATCTGTATCATGTTGTCCTCACATGACTGGTAAACTGTTTTTAATCTGTACCATGTCGTCCTATGTATTTAAATCTGCAATTCCTGTACTCTCCCGGGTTGTACCTGTAAATAGGCAATTGTTTTGTCTAGTGTACTTACCTGGTCAACAAAAGCTAAATAAATAAATAATTGTGGGGCCTTTAAATACCCATGCTCCTCATGGAAGAGATTCATCCTGACTGTGGTGGATTATGCCACTCAGTACCCAGAGCCAATCGCCCTATCCTCACTGAGGAGAGACAAAGTGGCAGATGCCTTACTTGGGATTTTCTCCCGTGTTGGGTTTCTGCAGGAGGTTATCAACTGACAAGGGGGTTCCTTCATGTCGGACCTGATGAAATGTTTATGGGAGAAGTGTGGAGTGGTGCAGAGATGCACGACACCGTATCACCCACAAACCAATGGGCTTGTGGAAAGATTCAATGGTACCCTAAAGTCAATGCTCCAGGAGCTTGCTGAACAGCATGGGAGGGACTGGGAGAAATACCTTCCCCACCTGCTGTTTTCATACACGGAGGTGCCCCAAGAGTCAACAGGATTTTCCCCCTTCAAACTCTTATAGGGACGCCGGGTACGTAGGCCCCTAGACTTGATACAGGAGGACTGGGAAGGCAAGCATGCCACCCAGGGAACTCCCACTGTGGATTACGTCCTTAGGTTTAGGGAAAGGATGAAGGAGCTTATGGGGAAAGCCCAGAGCAACCTGACAGCTGCCCAACAGAAACAAAAAGTGTGATATGACCGCAGAGCCAGAGCTTGCTCATACATGGTAAATCAGGAAGTCATGGTCTTTCTTCTGGTCCGGAAAGACAAGCTGCAAGCTGAGTGGGCAGGAACATACAAAGTGGTTAGGAAGGTAAATGACGTGAACTACACTGTGGAGTTACCTGACCGAAGACAGACAGAAATGATGTACCATGTCAACATGATGAAGCCATATGCAAATAAGGCTGACATGGTGTTCGCAGTGTGTAGTTATGGGGAGGGGATAGACGATGGAGACCCCCTTCTGGATTTGCTGGAAGAAAGTAAGTGGTAGTCCTCTGTGGAGGCAGTAAAATTGTCTCCCCAGCTAGCCCCGGACCAGATCCAGAAAGTAAGGGAAGTTTTAGTAGACTTTGCCCCCTTGTTTAGAGCCAAGCCTGGACTAACCCCCTTAGTGATGCACAATGTGGAGACAGGAACACAGACGCCCATATGGCAGACAGCATATCGGGTGTCAGAGGCTGTCCAAAAGGACATTAGGAGGGAAGTGGAGGAGTTGCTGGATTTAGGAGTAATCCAGAGATCCCACAGCCCCTGGGCCCCACCCGTAGTCTTTGTGCCCAAGCCAGATGGCTCTACTCATTTCTGTGTGGACTACTGTGGACTGAATGCAGTCACGAAGTCAGACGCCCACCCAATGCCCCGGATGGATGAACTCCTGGACAAGTTGGGAGGGGTGACCTACTTGATAATCACTGACCTGACAAAGGGGTATTGGCAGGTAGAGTCAAAGGACAGAGCTAGGGAGAGGTCAGCCTTCATCACTCCGATAGGCTTATTTGAATTTAAAGTAATGCCTTTCGGAACAAAGAATGCCCTGGCCACTTTCCAAAGGTTGGTGAACTAGGTGTTAAATGGTGCTGAGGAGTACGCTGTGGCATACCTGGATGACATTGCCATCTTTAGTGCCAGCTGAGAGGAACACCTATCCCACCTTAGGGAAGTGCTGGACAGGATACAGAGGGCCGGGCTCACTGTCAAAGCTGAGAAGTGCCAGGTGGCCATGGCTGAAGTGGCATACCTCGGGCATGTTGTAGGCCAGGGACAGTTCTGTCCTAACCAAATAAAGATAGAGGTAATCCAGGAGTGGCCCAGACCAGAAACACAGAAGCAGGTCAGGAGATTTCTAGGGACAGCAGGGTACTACCAAAAATTTGTACCCAATTACAGTGCCCTGGCTGCTTCCCTATCTAACCAGACAAAGGAAAGGATGCCAAAGAAAATTACCTGGGGCCCAGCCTATGAGGAAGCCTTTACCGGATTAAAGGTGGCACTGTGCAGTGCTCCTATTTTGACAAGTTCTGACTATAGAAAAACCTTTATAGTTCAAACTGATGCCTCAGACGTGGGTATTGTGGCAGTATTGAGTCAGACATCCAGACAAGGGAGGGATCACCCAATAGCCTACCTGAGTAAAAAGTTACTTCCCAGGGAGCAGGCATACTCCACGGTGGAAAAAGAATGTCTTGCCATAGTGTGGGCCCTAAAGAAGCTAGAGCCATACTTATATGGGCAGCATTTTGTGGTGCAGACTGACCACAACCCCCTGGTTTGACTGACGCAGATGGGAAAGACAAATGGTAGATTGCTATGATGGAGTCTTGCTTTGCAAGGGTATGATCTGAAAATCATACATAGGGCTGGAAAACAAAATCAGAACTCAGATGGTCTGTCTAGGGTCTATGAGGAGTGAACTGATTTGGGAAGCTCATTCCACGCAGGGGATAGAGTCCCCAAATTCAGTCTAGGTGGGGAGGATTGTGACATGGACAGCCAGTTCTGAATGCTGTATGATCATTTTTTGTAATAAATAAAAATGGGTTATGGACTGTCTCCCGTGAGAAATGCTAAAACAGCATGTGAAATCACACACACACACACACACACACAGGTTTTAGATACAAGGCTACCTGGAAAGCCTGAAGCTAATTACAGAGTAGAACATACCTTGATCAAGGATCTCCTGTTTTATCTAAAGTTAATTACAGGCTGGAAAAGGCTTGAGTTAAGCATATCCATTTTATGACGTTTCAAGAGGAGGAAACCAGGTTTAGTAAACTGGTGCGAAATCATAAATGTTTTTAAGTATGTGTGAGAAAAGGATGCAGCTAAAGATAAAGACAATCATTTGCAGAACACGAGTTATGTTGAGGTTGCAGAACTGAATACTTTAAAAAGACATCCTGTTTTTGTATAGATATATATTTTTTTTAGATATTCTGACAGAAGAGAAGCTAATTGACCTCACAAAGGGATTGGCAAATACAGTTTTCTTTAAGGAATATTCTGTTTTCCTTCAGAGACACTTTTATCTAGACTCTGACAAAGAAACATCTGTGAGCACTTTAAACAGGTATTTAGAAAGGGAGACAAATCTAATTACTGTAGTAGGAATTGCACTGTTTAAAACCTTGTTCTTTTAATAGATGTGTATGTCTTGTGATATAATAGTTAAGTATTGTATGTTTTACAAATTATCTATTTTAGTAAAACTTTTTTTAGAGCATACTTGGTCTGTCTTTGAATTTCTTTCATTTGCAAGAAAAGTATATATGGTTATAGCTGACACTAGACATAAGCTTGAATGGTGATACCAAACTGGAAAGAGAAACATTTTAAATCTGAGGTCTTTATTAAAGTTTTTAAAGGGTTCATTTCTGTACACCTGGTTAGGTGCCCATAGGCAAAGATATCTGGCCCCCCCGAAGACAGAAATATCTGAGCCTGTGCATTGGGTAAGCTAGCAAGAGGTTCAGAGTTTGAATCCCTCCAAGACTGGAGACCAAAGGTTGATCCGAATTCACAAAACAGACAAGAGGGTTACCTTGTTCTGTTAAACTGTTCAGAAGACTGCGCTCGGAGAAACATAGAAACATAGAATTTGACATCAGATAAGGACCGCTTGACCCACCTAGTCTGCCCATTTCCCCTACCTATCGGATAAGCTACAAATCCTAGTTAACCAACAGCCTACTTCCTCCTACCCCCCGCTAGAATTGTCTTATGTCTGTCCCATGCATTCTTGAATTCCCCCACGGCTTTGACTCTACGACCTCCTCAGGAAGGCCGTTCCATGCATCTACAACCCTCTCTGTGAAGAAATACTTCCTCACATTACCTCTGAGCCATCCCCCCATCTTCAAATTGTGCCCCCTTGTTCTTGCACATCTCTTTTTCTGAAAGATGCTACCCTCTTGGACTTTGTTGATTCCCTTGAGGTATTTGAAAGCTTCATCATGTCACCCTCTCCCTCCTTTCCTCGAGGCTATACATCTTTAGTTCCTTTAGTCTTTCTTCATATGTCTGATGCAGACCCTGCATCATTTTTGGTTCCCCTCCTCTGGACAGCCTGTACCCTGTCTATGTCTTTGCAGAGATGGGGTCTCCAGAACTATGCACAGTACTCCAGATGTGGTCTTACCAGCTGTCTGTACAGAGGGCCATCAACTTCTTGTTTTCTACTGGTGATGCCTCTCTCGATGCATCCCAGTATCCCCCCGGCCCTCCTTACTGCCTTCTCACATTGCTGGCCCAACTTTAGGTCATCCGATATGACTACACCAGGACCCTTTCCATTTTTGTTGTTGTCAGTATCTCACCCCCATTGTGTACTCTTCCCCTGGTTTTTTGTTTCCCAGGTGCATTACTCTGCACTTCTTTGCACTGAATCTAAGCTGTCATACATTTGACCATTCCTCCAAGCTTGCCAAGTCCCTTTTCATCCTTTCCACCCCACCTTGTGTATCAACCCTCTTGTAGATACTTGTGTCATCTGCAAAGAGACGTACTTTCCCTTCCAGTCCCTCTGCAATGTCACTTATAAAGACATTAAAAAGGACCGGCCCCAGTCCTGAACCCTGCGGTACCCCACTAGTAACCCTCCTTTCTTCACTGTGGACTCCATTTACTGTTACCCACCATGTCCTGTTGTCCAACCAGTGTTTTACCCAGGCTACCACCCTAGGACCCACTCCCAGGCTAGCTAATTTAATTATTAATCTTTTATGCGGGACTGTGTCAAATGCCTTGCTAAAGTCTAGGTAGGCCATGTCCGCAGCCCCTCCGTGGTGTACTGCTTTGATCAACCAGTCAAAGAAATCAATTAGATTAGTCTGACTTGACCTTTCCGCTGTGAATCCATGCTGCCTTGGGTCCTGTGTCTCACTGGCCTCTAGGTACTCAACAATTCTTTCCTTCAGAAGTGATTCCATCATTTTCCCTACCACTGAGGTCAAACTGACAGGTCTATAGTTTCCTGCCTCTGTCTTGCTCCCACTTTTGTGAAGGGGAATCACATGCCCTCCTCCCAGTCCTCAGGTACCACCCCATCCTCCCATGATTTATTAAAAGGGTAGTCAGTGGTGTTACCTCGCTCTTCCCTGGAGTTCTTTTAAAATTCTGGGTGAATCCCATCAGGCCCCATTGCTTTATCCACCTTCAGTTATAAGAGTTCTTTCAGAACCCTTTCTTCTCTGAAAGGACTAATATCAACTCCTATCCAGAGTGCTTCTATTGACTGGATTAGGTATTTCCCCTGCTTTTCCATTGTGAATACAGGCAAATATTTGTTCAGTATCCTGCTTTTTCACTGTTGCTCTCTGCCCAACAGCTTCCCCTTTGTTCAAGCCTCAGTAGCCCCTGCTTAGTCTTTCTTTGCTCCTAATGTACCTATAAAGGTTTATCCCCTTCTTAACCAAGTTGGCTATCTTTTCCTCGGTTTGGGCCTTTACTATTCTGACTGCCTTACCGCTTCTTCTGCTTTAACTGGTACAGTTCTCATCCTGCTCCTTCTGTGTTTCCTTATACTTCCTGAATGCTATCTTTTTCCCCTTACCTTCCCCTCCACTTCTTTTGAGAACCATAGTGGTTTTTTCTTTCATTTTGATTTGTTTATTTGCTTCACACAAAGACTTGTTGCCTCTGTGATGGCTGTTTTAATGTTTCACCATTGTTGCTCCAACCCACCTTCTAGCCTGTTTGCTAGTGCTTTTGTGAGGCACTCTCCCATTTTGTCAAAATCAGCCCTCCTAAAGTCCAGTACCTTCACTTTTGTGTGGCTTGACTCTACAGCTAAGTTTATCGTGAACCACACTATTTGGTGGTCACTTGTTCCCAGATGGCTACCCACTTCAAGATCAGAGATCCTCTCTCCATCCCCATTTGGGAGTACCAGGTCTAAGATTTTTATCACCCAAGTTGGATGGTCCTGCTCTTGGGTGTGGTTGCAGCAAAGGTGCTTCAGTCAACATCTGGCATATTCAGGTCCCCCATCAGCAATATCTCTGCTTTCTCTGCCATCCCAAGGATGCCTTCTATCATTTCCTTGTCCATTTCCTCCCCTGAGACAGGGGTCTGTATACAACCCCTGTGTCGATTGTGGAGCCATTTCCAGTCTTCAGGGTGACCCACAGTGCCTCCTCTCCTCCCTGTTTACCCTTTAGTTCTGTTGCTTTTATCCCTTCCCTTACATAGAGAGCTACTCCTCCTCCTCCTCCTCTTCTTTCCTCCCTGTCCCTCCTGTAGACTGTGTACCCTGGTATGTTGACATCCCAGTCATGGTTCTCTGTGTACCACATTTCTGTGACTGCCACAATACCCAGACATCCCTCTTCCATCAAGGCCACCATTTCGGGGAGCTTTTTGCCTAGCCTACAGGCATTGGTACTCATTACCCTCCAATTTTTATGACTTTATTTCTTTTTGCCCCATCCCTGTCCCTACTGCCTTTGTCTTTTTCTCCACTTACCCCTGCACTTCTCCCTATTGACTGCTCTATTTTGGTGTTTACCTCACTAATTACCTTGATTTTTTTTGGGGGGGCTAGGATTTCCCTTCTACTTTTCAGTGCCTCCCCCTTGGCTAGTTTAAATGCTTGCCACTGAAGCATTCAAAGCTATCACCCAGGATCCTGGTTCCCCTCCAGGATAGATTCAGACCATTGAGCCTGTATAGGCCTGCATCCCTCCAGATGGAGCCCCAGTCCCCAGTGAAGCCAAATCCCTGAGCTCTACACCAGCTTTTCAACCAGTCATTGAATCCCATGGTGCGGAGTGCTCTAGCCTCATCCATGCCATAGACCGGTAGCACTTCTGAAAAAGTTACTGTGTGTGCTACTTGTCTAAGGCCCCCTCCCCAACTCCACAAACTCCTGTTGTACTGCTCTGATCCCATTCTCAGCCAGATCATTTGTCTCTAGGTGGATAATGACATCCAGCTCCCTCCCCTTACCGCTGCTCCCACGATCCTGATTCATTTCCTGTCCCTCAAGCCTTGGCGCTGGGCAGACCACCACCCTCCCTTCCCTCCTCCTCCAGTTCTACCCTCAACAATTGATTCCCCACCAGGGTTGTTTCCTTCCTCTGTGGGGTCCTAGCCCACCCTCCTGTGGGTCTCCACAGCTGGAGGTTCCCAGCATCCTCCTTGGTCTCCACTGCAGGTGCCTCCATAGGGAATCATGCTTCACCAGAGTGGCGAATAGATTTTGGAGAGGCACAACTGGAGGAATGCACCCTGTTCCACTACCCTTACCTCCCTGGCCATGTGGTCCAACCACTCCTCTTCTTGGAAACCTCTGAGGTAGTGGTGGTGGCCTGGGTGGTTCCTGGGTGGGGGAGCAGGTTTCACGAATCCTTGCCAGGTCAGCATGGAGATGAACAACCTCCTCCCTCAGACCAGAGAGGTGCCTGCAAATAGGGCAGCAATGCAGTTTCCAGAATGTCTCCCGGAAGACTGCTGCTCTACAGCCAGTGCATTGCACCACTCCTCACATGTCTGTGTCCCTTCCAGTTACAGATGCTTTTTTGTTTTTTGTTCTTGTTTTAGTGTGTGCGAAGCTGAGTGTCTCTACCCCTATTCAGTGCTGTGCCTTTAAGGATATGAACAGGTGTATGTTGTTGTAGCAGTTTTGAGGAAGTGATGTCAGAGTCCCTGCTATAAAGGAAGTTATGTGCTTGGGGCTGGTGGGGTGAGGGATGGGTGGGTGGGAATAAACCTATGCTGTCCAGAAACAATCACCTACTGTACAACTCTTACCCTCCATCCCGGGGAGTGCCTTCCTTCCTTCCTTTCAGACACCTATTTCACAAAGGCTAAGTAACAGGTCTAGTCACAACTGACTGCAAATATCTCCCAGCTACAGTTCCTCCCAGGCAAATTAAAGTTAAAACTAAGAAAAGCCATCCCAAAAAACAGAATCAATACTAGTTACTTACACAGGTCCAGAAAGTAATAATTCAGTTCAGGGTAGTCTAGAAAATAGCTTCCTTGAATCAAGGAGGTTGTGGCTGCCTTCTCACTCTCCCTGTCTTCAATGTGAGAAGGAGACTGCAATATCTCTGAGACATAAAAACCTTTTCAGCAAAAAAATAAATAAATAAAATATGGACAAACAGTAATTTTGCTTAGCCTAATGATAAAAAGTCACAAAAATTAAGCACCACCTGTAATAATTTCACAGAAGATATACCCTGTAAGAAACACTTTGCTACAGAGAAAAATAAAGCAGTAACAGAAGATATACCTTGCAAAAGACAATTTGAATCAGAAGATTACAGCAGTAATCTGTTAGCACACACCTGTAGGCACACCTTGTAATAATGCAGCAGAAGGTATGGCACTTTAGGAGTATAGGGCTGACCTGCTGAGTGGGTTCGTGACAATGCCTAGTAGGCTTCACCCTGGACCTGAGTTATAATTTTACACAAGGTTCATGTTGTTTAGTTCTTGTACCGTCGCTCTTGCCTTCCTCTAGAAATGAGCCAGGTATATATCCTAATGCCAAGGGTGGTACCAACCTTTTTGAAAAATAAATGGTATGCCAATATGTGGGTACTAATGTCCAGATTTTAACAGGGGGTGTGCTAACCTGTTAAAAAGTGGCCTGAGGGTTACAAAAAATTGGGGCTTGTCCGGGATATTAAATTTGGGTGAGAGTTACAGAGACTATGTGGCTCGTCCAAAAGAAATCTGTTTGAGGTGAGAGGCATTGCTGAGGGTATGACTAGGATCTTCCTATCTGGTGGCGGTACACTCAAACAGAAGATAGTTTACCAGAAAGCAAAGTTGTGCAAAGAAAGATGCCACCTGAAAGTCTTTTGCTGCCTGAATGACTGTGGAAAAGAAAGTGGAAAAATATGATGCGTGTGTGTTTACTTTGAAAATGTGGACTGAGCAATAATTGCCCTTGCCTTGTAGTGAAAGTGCTTAAAAAACTGTTTAAAAGTTAAACATTTCCAGAGAAAAGTATTTGTGGACTTAAAAGACAGTGTTTTCTAAGTGCTACGAAAGTTTCAAGTGCATACAGTGAAAACTGGGGGAGTTGCTAAGGAAAATGCACCAAGTACTGCGTGAACATGGCTTAAAATGTTTGCTCCACTGAAATTTCAAGCCGAGGAAAAAAGTGACAGTTTGCAGTTTAAATTTTGCCTTCTTGACAATCGCCATGCAGGAGTGCGGCAGAGAGAGAGAGAGAGAGCTAATTTGAATGGCATGTGTGATTGGTCCCAGATCACCTAAGCTCCACCCTTGCCTGGGTCTCAGAGTTGAGGAACATTCATGGAGGAGCAGCCAGCAGTGTGTAGTTCATGCAGCAGCAGGAGGAATCACTTACAGCAGAAGTACTTCTGAACCAGCAGTTTCTCTAACTTTTTCATAGTTAAATTGGACTCAACCATTATTCCGACTGACTGGAGAGTGATCGAGGCAATCATAGCTACGATTGGTGGGACCACCAGCCAGTTTCACCCTAGAGGCTTTCCTTGAGTCAGCAGCAGGCCGTATCACGTCAGCGGTGGAAACCAGCTACTGCTTGTAAGAACCCTGTGCAAAAGCAACTGACTGTGGTGCTAAGGTCTGAAAACTGTGCAAGAACTTGAGCAAATGCAGCAAAAGTACTGAAAGAGAGAGTTTTGTGAACATTTAAATCTTGGACTGTGTGTGAAAGTGCTGTTTTCAAAGAGAGTGAACTTTAAGACAAACGTTTCCCCTGGTCCAAGTGCTAGTAAATGTAATGGGTTGAGAAAAGTGAACTTGTGCGTAGAGAAAATCAGTTGAAATGCAGAAGATCCAGCCAGAGTCCTAGCAATTTTAAAATGAGAGTAATGAAAAGTTACAGTTGCCATGTTGGGTCATAGCCGGCAACGTAAACAACGCAGCACCATTTCAGACCAATGTTTTCAAATCCAAAGTTTTAAGTGGCTTTGCTAAGTGTTAGGGAATACAAATGCAGCAGCCAGGCAGCCTGTTAGTGAACTTTACCAGTGTGTTAAAATCAAATCTCAGAGTGATTGCAAAAGCAAAAATTTGTGACTTGTGCATTTAGTTTGCAGAACATGGCCCAGTAACCCCCTCACTACCCACTCCATGCCAGGACATGGGTAGTCCAACAAGAACAAGAACTAGCAAATTTTCAGAAATTGTATGACTGTTCATCAGCACTCACCGAGGTGGCGTTACCGAATTATCCGGTTAAAGAGATGTTTTGCCAATTCCACATTGCACAGACTGTTGAAAGCAATTTGGGATGAGCATGTCAGGTGGCACAATGGTAGCTAAAATGAAATGCATTCATTTAGTTCCAGCTTGGACACAGGCAGGGGACCCTGTCGAATCAGAACAACAGCAGCAGACTGGGTGCAGTGAGAGAGACCCCATAGAGTTTGTAAAGGAGTTCTTAGACATTGTCTGTGTTAATTCTTTGCAAGGCCTAGAGGAAGTTAAGTGTTCCACGCCACAGAGGATGGAATGTGATGCTGCAGTTGTAGGTTCAGCAGATCCGTGGGTGGAAGGCCCAAGTCCAAGCCTTATGGGAGAGTCCGAGGTGGATGAAGCATGTTGTTGGGAGGACAGTGCCTCAGAGGACAGTGAAGAGTGGACAACTTCAGGGGTTGGCATAATTGCCAGCTCCTGGGCAGAATGTGTGGAAGAGGAAGAAGCTGCAATGGCTGCAGTGGGACCCAGTGAGTCGCCATTGGCCTTGGCTTCCATGGAGTCTCCCAATGTCTGTGTGGAGGAAGGCTCCAGAGATGTGCCCCAGAGTGCAGAGGTGGACTGCTTTTACTCTGCACTATGTGTTTGCAACTGGCTTAACCAGGACTGTCCACCCCCAAGCCATGCTTCTGGACTGGAGTTAGCTAAAAGCAGCAAAGAAGAGAGAATTGTTCATAGATGAGCTGTGGCCAAGTATGGCTCTTCATACCCTTTCTTCTCTTGTCAAATCTGGGAAGAAATTTAGAAAAACAGGCATGCCTGGTTGTGGGAGAAAACGTGTTCCAACCTGCACCCTAGAGTAAACAAGTGGGTCCAAATTAAAGTGTATCATGAGAGACTGCAATTCTGGAAGTGTGGCAAGACCTTGTTAATTAGCTCTGTGAGAGTAGAGGACAAAGATGGCCAAGAGACATTCTACAATGTTCCCATGGTGCATCCAGAAGGGGTGACAGTTTATGCCCCACATCCTGAGTGGTACTACCCTTGAAATTGGTGCTATTCATCTGACATTGTGTCCGCTTGCCAAAAGTGAATGCAGCCGTGCAAGCACAGCAATCTGCCACCAAAGAGGCAGCAACCCAGGATAGAGGTGCCTTTCTTCTGGTGATCTAGGTTTGGCTCCAGCAGGGTCCAGGTTCATCTGCAGCAACATCCAGGTTCATCAGCCCAGCAATCAGAGAAGATTTCCAGTCCAGGTCCAGTAGGAGGTTATGGAAGCATCTGATTCAATTTCATCCAGCAGCTGAAGATCATCAGGCCACAGGTCCAGAGAGGTGATGTGGACATCCTTTTGTTGCCTAGAACAGATAAGAAACTCTTTTCATTTTTAATGTGACTGTTTTCCTGCAAGTTGAAGATATCCTTGGAACTTTAATTGCCAACTGACTATCCATCTAGACTGCAGTGCTAGCAGGCCTTGTGCCTATTCCAAAACTGTGCTTCAGCAGGCTCTGGCGTAGGAGAGACTCTATGTGTAGTGCCGTGGCACTCTGGACTCTTCCCTAGTTTGGGACTTCACAGCCCCCCCCCCCCACACACCAAATGTTTTTGCAAATGCTTTTATATTTTCTATTTTTGTACTTTTGTAGAAAACCCTTTTGTCAGCATGGCTCAGTTGGTAGCACATCTGCCTCTGGACCAGAAGGTCATGGGTTCTTGTCCCACACCGGGATTGGACTTGCACCTAAAAATCGCTGGCATCTGAGTGCAGTATTGGGGGGTGCTGTACTGCTGGGGTGTGCCGTCCTTTGGATGAGATGTTAAACCGAGGTCCCTTCTGCCCATCCTGGTGTTGTCCTGGTGGGTGTCCAGGTGGAAGTAAAAGAACCCAGGGTACTCTTCGTAAAGAGCAGGGAACATTCCTGGTGTCCTGGCCAACATTCCCCTTCCCATAAACCGGTTCATGCAATTATCCAGGCTGCGTGTGGGTGATGATATGCGATATGGCCGCAACCACACATTCAGTCACTTCACTATCAGTCTAGCATTGCTTGTAAAGTACTTTGGGATACTGTGTATGAAAAGCGCTATATAAATGCTGATTCTTCTTCTTCTTAAAAAAATGCTTTTTAGGCTTGTGCAGTATCCAGTGGGAAGGTTTGTTTGGTCACTGTTTTTCTTTTATAGGTTGTAGTTGTGTGTAGAAATGTGTTTTTGCAGTGTTTTCTTTTGCAGGTGTTCCTGGAAAAAGACCAGAAGACCTGAAGAGGATTTTCTAGGACTCATCAGAGTCCTCTTTTGTGTAGAATTGTTAGGCTTGTGTAATGTCTAACCTTTTTTCATTTTACAGGTGTGTTGGTGTAAAAAGGTTTTTTGGTTTGGGCACCTGGTAGGTAGCATAGGTCAGATAGATTTTTCCCTAGTGGGCTGGGGGGAAGGCAGGTTGCTGGTCCTGACTCCAGATATAAGGGTCACCAAGACTGTCTGGTAGGACATGCTTAAGGCAGTTTCTTGGAGCCACTGAGAATCCATAGATAGTACAGTAGTAGGATACGAACTGAAGTTTCTTTAGTGGGCCTCTATCCTTTGGAGTTACCTGCCTGTGCTTGGCACATGGTAGGGGAGGACTTGATCATCCCTCCCCGTAGGGAGCATCAGAGGCAGGATGACCTGGTACTAAGCCATGTACTGGCTGCAGACAGCCAGTGGCCTGGTTGCGGTGAGTGTAACCACCAAGTCCTCTGGGATTACTAGAATCCTATCTGTATTAGTGTTAGGAAGGAAGCAGGCAGCTGGTAGGGAGCTCAATAGGGGCTTCTTACATAATGACATCATTGTTTACTCAGCTAGCCTGAGAGAAGAATGATTAGGTCATTCGGAATTCTTGCAGCAGCATAAGCCACACTGTGTATAGCTGCTCTGGGGGAACTTAGAATGTTCAGTTAGAGTGAGTGTGAGTCTGAACGTGGAGGTGAAAGTGGCAGAGGGACTGCCAGTTAGGGTCTGAGCAGAGGGACCAGCATTTCTCACCCTAGTAGAGTGTCATTTCCAGTGAAGTCGTGGAGACCAGTTCTACAGCAGGATTTTCTGATTTCTACTCCCAGTGAAGTGGAAGGAACTGTTTTTCCTCAGTGGATTCAAGGGGCAATCTCCTGAAGTTTTGTGTGTGTTTCAGCTGCCTTTAAAAGGAACTTTCAGAGACTGTTTGATCTGCTACCCAGGAGAATGCCTTTTTGTTGTTCCATGCTCAGTGGATGGGACAACTAGTTTGTGAGTACTGTTTTAGCAGACAAGATCTCCACATATTTAGGGGAATCATAGTCTGGGGTGTGTGTGCCCATACATAAGGCTGGATCACACCTGTCAGTGCCTCTATTTCACCCAGGAGAGTGAATTTTCTGTTAAACTGTTCACCCAGAAGTGTGCAGTTTGTTCTTTGGTCACCCCATTGAGTGACAGATATAGAAAGTGCGGGACCTCTAGCATTTCAGTGGGGAATAGGGTTTCAATGATGTAACCCTGAAAAATGGCTGAGACTGTAAGTTGGGGCAAAGGGTAGTATGAATGCCATCTAAATGCTTACAAGGCAGGGCTTCCTGGCTTGTAAAGGGCACCAGTTTTACCTGAGCAAAGTGTCAGTGCTTCAGGTTAAGGTGTGTGGCTGAGTTTCACATAATGCACCAGTATTTGAAGAAGAGTTCTGAGTGTGTGGCTTAGTTTCACAATATGTGCACTCATGGGAGGAAAATGCTCGGGTGCATGGCCAGATGTCCATTAGGTGCACCATTGGGAATTGGGAAGATGATGTTCTTCTGTATGTTCATGAACTGTAGTACATGCAAGGAGAGTTTGTGAAATGTACATGTCCTGCCTAGACTGGCCCTTGGGGTCCACATCTGCTTTAAATTTCCATTTGTTGAATAAAGCCATACTGCACAATCCCAGTTCTTGTTCTGGACATTCTGATTATTGCTTCTGGTTGTTGGATTTACTGGGCCCCCCTCAGCAATTTAGATCTAGTATATGCCTAGCAGCCTTCACCCTGGACCTGGGTTGTAATTTTTACACAAGGTTTATGTTGTTTTGTTCTTGTACCCCCAACCCTCTCTCCCTCTAGAAATGAGCCAGGTACACATCCTAACTCCAAAGGTGGTACCAGCGTTTGAAAGTAAATGGTATGCCAATATGTGGGTGCCAGTGTTCCAGATTTTAATGGGGGGGTGCTAACTTGTTAAAAAGTGGCCTGGGGGTTACATATGTTATTACTTGCAACTGATTTTCTGCAGTATTGACTCTAGTTCTTTTTAGTTACCAGTGTAGGAGAAGTGCACCAGAGGGCATTCCAGTCTGAAGGGAGCAGAGACTAAACAGTAATTGTTGCTTTATCTGACAGGTTTTAGAACAGCAGAACTAATATAGTTTGCTTAGCAGGGAAACATTAAAAGGCACCTCTGTTCCCTATGATTGCCTCAGTGCCAGAGCCCCAATGTGCAATAGCATTTGTACAAAGACAAGAACTCTGGCTTGGAAATGAGGCTTTTAGAAGCAACCCCACCACCCTACCCCCAAGAACCTTAGCCTTAAACCAAAAAATGATTTAGCTTAAGGAAGAGAAGATTGGGATGAGCATGTCCACAGTGTTCTGGGTTCTAAAAGGGATTGAAGGGTGGAGGTTACATCAAAGTTTGATCCAGTACTTGCAAGCAGAAATGGAGGTCATGCTTTCAAACTGAGAGTGGGCAGAATAAGGGAAAGCATTCCAAAACAATATTCCCCACAGAGGGTGAGCAGGCAATCCGGCAAGGTAATGCATGAAAAGGGGGTAACATGCATTCAATTAACTGCAGAAGGTGCATTGCAAACAATTGCTTTTTTTAAGATGATATAGTTTGAAATTATCATAAACCAAAACATCAAATTTTCTATTTTCTTTTTCTTTCAGGGATCAGCAGTGATCAGAAATGTTTTTTATCAACACATTTAATCCTCAAGCGTGTGATGTGCATATAAAGTATATGGAATACAAACAGACAGAAGTGAGAAATACATGACTAGCTGTAATTTGAACCTAGGCTTCTTAGAATACTTTCCAGTGTGCTACCAACTGCACCAGCAGGACAACTGCTAACCTGGGACTCTCAGAGACTTCATATTTACTGTCCTACTGGTACTAGTATCAATTTATGCCCCTGACAACAGCTCAACTTTGCCCACCACTCCAAGCAATGCCGACAGCCTCACACATAAGTCTGCCAGTGGGAAACGAGGTCAAGACCCCACAAACTCTCCTGTAGCCATGCTCGTAAGACTACCACACATCATTCAGGCTAACAGCCTACCACTCAGCCTGGTAGTAGCTCAAATTGTTAACTCCTTGCACCCACTGACCACTGTAAGCACACCCACATTCATAAAGCTGGAAATCACACCTAAGAATTATACCCACGGTTGGGCATGGAGAAATCTACTAACAACCCTGATGCCCATAGCAAGGAATATCTACCATAACCCAGGTCCACCCCACAATGGAGCTCACACTAATGAGCAACCTTGTACATTAAAAATTGCCACCCTTGACATTGGTAACCTCCTGCCTAAATTAACTCACATCAAAGCATGGTTAAGGAGTGTTCAGCCTGTTCTGCTGGCACTCACTGAAACTTGGCTTTCCCCCAACATTCCAGTTGCCTCAGTATACCTGAATAGGTGTAATCTATACAGACAGGACAGACTAAGTGTGGAAGAGGGTGACTCCTATATGTGCAGGAAAACCTTCAGGGACATAGAATCACCTTAAACTCACCCTCTGAGGACTGTGAATGTCTGGGAGTTAAATTCCTGCTAGGAAATGGTGGTAAAGAACTGAATTCCTGACAGTTTACATATCCCCAGGCAGGCAACAAACTGGGATTGCCGCATTTATCAATAACCTTAAATATACCAACCAGCAACGGGAGACCATAGTGGCGGGAGATTTTAACATAAACTGGGCATCCCAGTCAAGCAGTGCTATCAGAGAACAGATTGCCAACTTTTACCCCTACCAGGTGGTGAAGGATCGCACCAGAATAAACTACAAAACAGGCAACAGCACACTAATTGACTGGGTACTAACCACTCACCCAGATCGACTAACTGGTGTCAAGGTCCTGCCTGATGCAATCAGTGTTCACTCCCCTTTACTATGCTTCTGGTTCTCCAAGTTCACAAGGCCTCCCCCTAAATTTGCCTATAACAAGGTACTCAGGAAGGAATACCTAGGTGCCTTCAAAGAGCACCTGGCCAATCCAGACTGGAGCTGCCTGGACCACACTATGGATATCAACTCTGCTCTGGACTATTTTGTAACTCAGTTCAGTGGAGCATGTCACATTTATGCACTCTATAGGAAAAGGATGGTGAAAGGCAGAAGGGCAGAATGGATTGCCCCAGCACTGCCAGCACAAATGAGGGATAGGGACAACCTATGGTGCAGGGCAAATGCATCTAGGACACCTGTTGATCAACAGAAATATAGAACTGCATGTAATAAATGTACAAAAGATATTAAACAGGCACAGTTCAATCACTACAAAGAGCAGCTTAAAATTACATAGGGAAATGGGAGGATGTTTTGGCAAGTGCTGTAAGACCTCATGGGGGACAGTGACGAGTTACCTCCCTGAATGCTAAGTGTGAATGGATCCACCACACTAGCCCATGGTGAGGTGGCATACCTGTTCAATGAGGCCTTCACTGACCTCAATGCAGTTCTTCCCCCACTCCAGTCCACAATGACAAAATAGTCGACCCTGATGCACTTTAACACTAGGATCCTAACATTCTATTTTAAAATCATCTCTTTGGCTGACATGAAAAGATATATCAAGTGTGTACTTGGAAAAACAAGAATGGAGAGTGGCACAATAGACCTAAAACTAATTGCTCAATACCTCAACAAGATTGCTCACCCACTTTCCAAAATTTTCAGCATCTTCCTGTGTTATTCCCAATTTCCAAACACATGGAAAACAGCACATGTCACATCTGTTCATAAAAGTGGGGACCGCTCAACCGTTTCAAACTACAGACCCATCTGCATACTTTCACCTCTGTCAAAGGCACTGGAAAGGGTGGCATCAGACCAACTGGTTGACTACCTAGGCAAATACAAGCTACAGTGCCACCAACAACATGGTTTCCGCAAACATCACAGCACAAACACAGCTCTAATTGAATACACCAGTTACCTCCACAAGGCTCTAGATAACAGTCACCTGATCGGGTCAATCTATATTGACCTAACCAAGGCATTTGACATTATCAATCACCCCCTACTGCTAACTAAACTTTATTCCCTGGGTCTCTCACAGGACACAGTGACATGGTTCAAAAGCTACTTCACTGGTTAAAAGCAGTGTGTCAGATTCAGTGGGGCACTATCTGACCCTAAAAATGTAACTGTCGGGGTACCACAGGGATCGATTCTGGAGCCAATCCTTTCGAGTCTTTTCCTCAGCAATCTGCCAGAAGTCTGTCCTAGGTCAAGGGTATTACTCTACATGGACAACGCAGTTATCTTCTCAAGTAATCCACGCCAGTACTCACTGACAGGTGACCTCCAGGATAGCTTTAGGAAGATTGAGGGGTGATTCAAAGGTAATAGGCTAGCCTTAAACTACAAACAAACTAAGACAATGATGTTTGTAGGGCTGCACATGAGGAACAGAGCACTACCTATAAATATTATAAACAAAAATGGTATGCTACTGGAAAAGGTCAGTACGTTCATGTACCTGGGTGTCACCATCAATGACACCCTCTCATTTGCACCTCATGTTGACTACACAGCAAATGCAGTCAACAGAAAGCTAGGAGCTACATGCAGACAGAGACACTACTTCACCCAGGAAGACAGGCGAATTGCAGTCACTAGTTCAATCTTCCCCATCATTGATTATGGGATTAGAACATGCAGGGCAGCCTCAGACACTACCCTAAATAGGATCAAACTAGTTCTAAACAAGGCCTGACACTTACTACTGGGTGTGGACAGGCTTACGTACACCTCCTCCCTATACTCATCCAGTGTACTCCCCCTACAGGATAGACTCAAACTCCAAACCTGCATACTGGGTAAAAAAACACTGTTGGGTCTCATACCTCCTGGAATACCAAACTTTCTAGTACCACCCCTAACCCCCTACCCCATTAGGGCCATGTCTAAGAACAACCTTAAAATTCCTTTCTGCAAAACTACACTAGTGAGGTGCACCTTTTCCATTAAAGTCCCTCAATAGTTAAATGAGATCCCTGAATGTATACTAAATCTCAACAAAATTGACCAGTTCAAGAGTCAACTCAGGAGTTTCATTACTGCCAATGCCGCCTGTTGCTGCCCCAGACTCTCCACAGCCTAACTGTATGATGATGCACAGTTGAGCTGCCTGTATCCTCTACACTTGCTGATACCTCTCATCAGCTAAGGTGCCTAATCCCTGGCAAAGCTTGTTGTTTGTTACTTATATGTCTTCTCCCTGACAAAACTTGTTAAATGCTGCCTCTACTGAAAAGGATTATAATCTTTGACATTGCTATGTAAACCTTTTTAACTCTGCCGGCTATTGCTAGACTATGTATATAAGCACTTGTCAGTTATGTACATTGTTGCTGTGTTGTTGACATGGAACATTTGTAAATGAGTTATCTTGTTCAGCGGTGATTATCTGAACAAATAAATAAATAAATAAATAAATATGGAGTACAAACAGTAAGAATGGAGAAAGAAATTAGTGGCCTAGTTGGGATTTATCAACTTAACAGTCTTGCCATACGGTAGTTTTGGCACTCTCCACTCAATCTTGTGGCACTGATAGCATGCTTTTTACAGCTACATGGCCCAGAGCTATACTGACGTATTGAGAACAGAAGAAGAAAAGTAAGGAGTCTGACTGGAATTCCTAATGCGGCACAGCTGTGTTGTTATGGTGGGGTGGAGCTGAAGCACTTCTTCCTGCAAATCTGTCCACGTCCTCCCCATTCACTAAAATGCATGTCATTCTTCTCTCCCTTCCCCGGTGCACTATTTTCTTATGTTAAGCAAAGCGGCATGTGGCCCAGGCCCCATGGAAGAGTAACAACACATCTCGTAAAAAAAAAAAAAAAAAAAAGTATGAGGTAGTGTTGATAACTTCATCTGGTTAGACATTACACTGCATTCAGTTATTAGTACTGACATAGTGGCCTTAATATGAAACACAAGTTACACAACCCAAGACTCAGAGCTTAAAGCAACTTAAGGTTGTGGGCTGCATGGAGTAAACATTTCCAAGAAAAAAAAGCATGTGCTTTAACTTGCCTGTTTTTCCAAAAGTACCACCATTAATTTGGATGAGAAAAAAAAGCAGAGGCACCATACAGCGATGAGACGAACGACTAGCTATGTAAAGTTGTACTGTAGCTCTCAACACAACACTGAAAATAAAGGACCACTCTCAACAATCCTGCATATTAATGTAATTAAAGGGACACTGTCTGCTGTCTAGGTACTATAATCGAAGTAATTCACAGACCTGGGTTCAGTGGCTACAGCAGTCTTCTCCTACATGCAGAAGCCAGGGAAGCAATATTTGACACGCAAGAATGAGTCAATTGTAATAATTTCACCCAAAGCCAAAACCCTCCTGGTCCTCTCCAGTTTAGTGCGCCAGTTGTGGAGGTGTGGTCACATTTCCAAATGGCACCAAAGTGCCCAGAAGCTTGTGCACACCTCCCAATACTTGAGTTCAGCTAGAAACATACTGTAACAGACTGAAAAAAGCTGAACTCAGGAAAGTGCCACTTATTTGTAAATGAGCACTTTAACTCACAAAAAAATCACTGCCAGAAAGTCAAGCCATGCTTCTACATATGCATATAAGTGCATGTCCAGTATCACTGCTCTGCTTTCCGGATGTGATTTTTGTGAGTTAAAGTCCTTATTTACAAATAAGAGCCACTTTCCTGAGTTCAGCTTGTTTTACTCTGTTATAGTATGTTTCTAGCTGAATTTGGGCATTGGGAGACGTGCACGAGACTCTGGGTGCTGCAGCGTCCTTTGGAAATGTGACTACACATCCATGGCTGGTGTGCTTATCTAGAGCGGATGAGGAGGGTTTTGGCTTTAAGTGAAATTATTAAAATTAACTCATTCTTGAGTGTCAAATATTGCTTCCCTGGCTTCTGCAGGTAGGAGAGGACTGCCACAGCCACTTAACCAGGTCTGTGGATTACTTCAATTATAGTACCTAGACAGCAGACAGTGTCCCTTTAAGGTTTGCATAGTGATCATCTGAAAATAGATGCAAACTCACACGTGAATGGCAAACCTGGCAGGTTGCAACTGACTCATCATTTGCATCTTGGACAAAAAAAATCCCAAACAAGGGATTTTGATCCTCTGCTTTTAACATGTCCCTGATGCTGTGTATTGGACCCCGGTTTTTTAACTGTTGAAATGGTGGGTGTGCTACATGACTTTTCTTGTTGTACACACTTGGATTCTGACTAACCACCATGACTACCTACGATTATTACTGGGTCATCATCATCATCATCAACAGGAACTGCTACATCACAGCTTTTTTGAGGAGGGGAGATTTAACACCAACAGACACAGCCACAGCCACGTTCACTTTCTTTTTCTCTGGTTCCCAACAGGGGCCACTGACATCATCATCATATCCATCATCAGTATCCACAATTTCAGCGTGGATGCTGTCCTGTGGAGACCATGTTCCAACCACAGCATCATCATCACCCAATATTTTTGCACCACACTTTGAATCATTGGATGGCAAAGGCAAGACTTCAACAGCACTGGAAATGTGACATTGTGAGTTATTATCGTCAGGTCAGAATCATGTTCAACTACCATGGGGATGTTGGAGAATATGACATACTGTCAGTCACAGCTTTAGACTCAACTATATTTTCAAAAATGGCTAACTTGTCAGAAGTGGAACTTGGGACAGCAATACTCATGCAAGCAGCAACTGCACTAACACCACCAGCAGGGACAACATCATCTCCTCCAACTATCAGTGAAGCTACAGATTGCACTGTAAAAAACATTGATGGAGAAATCCCTTTACTGACATCAGCTATGCACTTCTGTGTACTACCAAGCCCATGGTCAATCTTGTCACTGGCAGCAGTGCCATGGCCAGAAACAGCTTTGCTTGCATGTCTCTTTGCAGGCATTTTTGGGGATCACCAATAAAATTCTAAACAAATTTAGATTTATGAACGCTCAGTCTGGGCTGGTAGATGGGAAGCCAAAAAGCAACAACTGTGGCTTGCAAATCGAGATTGGGCACTAAACAGATGCTAACGCACAGACAGATTAAGATTGTGCTGTGCACTCAAGAGATGTAGACACAAAGGCACAACACCTTAACCAGTGCTCACAAATCCAAAACTGGAAAAGAATACCTCTTGCTGGTCAGGGTGGGGCAGTGCACTGCAGTAACAGTCCACTGCCAAGATACCACAAAGAAGTACAAAATAACACAGACGGATAACAGATTCACAGTGCTGCAATTACTGTGTGACCCAATAAAATGTGTCTGATTTGATGGCATGCATCACACACACACACACACACACTCACACACGCACTACAGGTAATGCACAGCAAATTGAAAATTTCAGTAATGTAACCAAATCTTTTAAACAAACTGAAATTATGCATTGCACCACAACAATCAGCAAAAAAATGTCAAAAATTAATGAAAATATTACTGTGTGTACATGAACACAGTTATACAATAAAAATATAACCAAAACAATTAGAAAGATTGCCTTTCTCTCAGTTAATCTACTGTACATCCACCACAGATACACCCCTCCCACAAGCACACTTCAACAGTGTCTGTCAATACATAGACTGAATGTTCTAAATTAACATTCAAAATCCACACAAAAACAATAAACACTCAATGATATGAGCACAGGAGGGTTTTCTACAATTGATGTACTAAATTTTGAGCAAATAAAATGGCTCAAAAAGGCTTTTTGAATGGTTTGGGGTTTGAATCTCAGATCTCTGAGATTAAACTGTCTCCAGCTACCACTACACAAACACTGCACAGAACTGAGACTGTACAGAGCAATCTAGAGCCCATGTGACCTGCAGTCCCATGAATCACTACAAAATTCACCTTAGAGCTCACCAACAAGGCGAAGTAATGTGAAGTACATTGAAATCAATGCACTTCACATTAAAAGTGGTGTAGAAGTGTTTGGGTAAAGGCGGAGTAACACAAAGTCATTGATATCAATGGACTTCGCGTTCATAATTAGAAGGCGAAGTACTCCGCTTCGCGTTGTGGATTACACCGCGGATTACACCTTATTACACAAATTGCTCCACTGATTTTGGTCACTTCACTCACCTCTATGCAGTACTCACTGAGGGATTTCTGCACTGTCACTGTTGCCCCAACACTCAGCAAATATCCTTAGAGGCAGAAAAAAGACTATGTTGAAATGTTTGTTTACTATAAATTAATGGAATTTGAATTCATTTATTAAATAACAATAACATTGTACAACTCCCATTAGAGGTTATCTGGAGAGCTAGGACCCCATTTTCAGAGCCAGCCAGCCCGGGCCAGGGTCCCCTGACAGTGGCGTGGATTAGGGCTGACACAGGGCATCATTGTGCTCCATTCCACCATTTTTCCACTGATTTTTTTCCCTTCCCCATTGCTGGGGCACATGTGAGCACACACACACACACACACACACACACACACACTACAGAGTCCTGCAGCATTCTCACTTCAATGCCATTCACCTGACCCGCACTACCACCAGGCCTCCACCTGGTGGCAGCCATTCGGCGTGAATGGCATGCCTTCCCTCAAGAGAGGAGAGCAGCTGCGGAGATTTAGATCTGCAACAGGAGTTGCAGAGAGGGGAACTTAGTTCCAGTACATTTTGAAAATCCAGACCTATATTTTTTTTCAAAGTTTCTCTGATAATATCAGGAGATCTCTAAAGCAGCAGTAATTATTAGTTGACAAAACATGCCATATAATTTTTCAGTAATAATGTATTTCTGGGAAAAACATCAATGTACGCATACTGTTACTTGTATTTATAAATGACTTTCGAATATAATTAATTCTGGGTCACTCCTGAAAAAGGGAATTCTAGTCTCAGAGAGCCTACCTGGTTAACAAAATCCGAATAATCAATTAATTAATCAATCAATGAATACATTATGTAATAGTCTTTTCATTCAGTTCACTCCAGAAGTGAGATGTGTGATTTTAAACCTTGTGTTCATTCCACCTCTCTTGTGACACCCAGCATGAGAAAATGCATGTCTTGGTATAGTGCTTTGCTGTTTACCCTCAGAAATGTGTGCCAAAGAGCACCGTGACGCATTGAGAAAGATGGATGCGCAGATCATCGGCTCCTGACTGTTACATTTTCAAAGTTAATTTTTTACTGCTTTGACCTTCGTGCTCTCAGTTAAATTTGCTGCAAGCCAATACTGGAACACTTCTAGCAGAAATATGGGTCTGAAAAAGGAGTGGTAATCTATGAATCAGAGAGTGGATGCTCGTTTTGTTCCTCGGGCTGCAAGAGGCTTGGTGAAATTGTAAAACGCAATGTGCAAAACAAATAAACAGTTTTTAAGTCTGCTAGCAGTCCTTACACAGTCACAATGTGAATCCAGTTTGTTTGATCAAAAAGTAACATCAGTAGATGAGATTTTTAAAGATTGCTAGTGGTGGCCATTATTTACTGACTTGTGTCATTATATACAAACCTAGCCACAAAAGCTGTTTCAAAAATATTGCATCTGAGGGAATGCAAAATACACCAGTGATAAATCTAAGAATGTAAGGCATGAATTATTTCTAAACTGACCATATGATGACATGTTTTTGTCAACTAACAAATTCCCATCACACGTATCCTCTTCGAAAATAAATATGCCTTCACAGAAAACCTCTTCAACTATCTAAATTATAGATCCATCTGCAAATGCAATGTCTAGTGAGAAAGTGTCTGTGTTAATTATATTTGATATCACCGCTTGTAGCAGTGACTGCATGGCTGTTAAATGTCCTTATATGTGAAGCATTAAGTTCATGTAATTCTATATGATCCATGTAACTCTGAAAGCACTGAACCCCATGCGCAGCAGAAACAGGGTCATTATGACCCAGCCCATGCAGCAGCTGTCTTGTGTTCCATTGTTTGCTGCCATGTGGCTCCTAAAATGGGCTCAGAAGGGTGCCAGAAAAAATAAAGATGAACAGTAGTGATTATCATTTGAAATATTTAGATGGCCAGAAGTTGTTGGGGCAGCCATAGCCACTGAGGTGTTACAAATACAAACCTAGTGAGAGAGAAATAATGTGACCTAATTGGGAACTGAACCCAAGCCCCCTGAAAAGCATCCAGGTGACCTAACAGCTGCGTTACTAGGCCAAGTGGTTGGGTTAAGCTTTCCACTCCCACTTTCCTCCCCAAACTGCTACTGTCAGGACTAGAGTATTTACATGGGAGGATGTTGTTTGTGCAGTACAGGCCACTGCTGGGCACTGGCAATTCATATTTCATTTTATTATGAAATGCTGACAACATCTGGTAAACTGTTTAAAGCAGAGAAAAGCAGCAGCTCTTTTAGAGAACACAAAAAAGGTGCTCAATCCAGTGGCTTCACAGTTTCAACACATACTCTGCCATGAAGAGAGAAAAGGCAGTACTCAAAATTAAAAGTCTTACGACATTCACTTAGAGTAGTGTTTCTTTTATTGCTGCTTCCTCCTGTAGTGAAAAAACAGTGCATACATAGAAAGACGTACACAAACAGCAGCAGCTACTGCAAGGTTCACTTCCTGAATTCAGTTGTTAACTTCTGAGGCTGAAAAGCTGAATAGCTAGTGCGGTCACAAAGCAGTTTAATACTTTATTCAAAACTTTTTTTCTTAAGATACCGCCAACTGTCACAGAGCCACTGACCAGATGTGAACCTGGAACACTGACTAACGTTTCAACATCATTCCATTGATGTCTTCATTGGGGACTTCTCTTCTTGATTAGTAGATTGCTACCCCTTTAAAATTCTGAGTTAAGTTGATGGATAGGCAACAGAGGGTAGTGGTAAATGGCACTCACTCTAATGAGGGGAGGGTGACTAGAGAGGCAGCTCAGAGTTCAGTGCTGGGGCCAGTCCTCTTCAATGTCTTCATAAGTAACATTGTAGAGGAACTGGAAGGGATGGTATGCCTCCTTGCAGGTGACACAAAATCCACAATAGAGTAGACACTCGGGATGGGGTGGAGAGAATGAGTAGAAACCTGAAACTTCAAAATCTTGTATCAGTAAAGATTTTTAAAAACCTTGTCAACAGCAAATTGTATGACTCCTGTACATGCCAACTGTATGACTCCTGTACATGCCAATTGTATGACTCCTGCACATGCCAATTGTATGACTCCTGTACATGCCAGTTGTATGATCCCTGTACATGCCAGTTGTATGATCCCTGTACATGCCAATTGTACAACTCCTGTACATGCCAATTGTATGACTCCTGTACCTGCCCATTGTATGACTCCTGTACATGCCAATTGTATGACTCCTGTACATGCCAATTGTACGACCCCTGTACACGCCAATCTCAAAAATAACTTTATCCTATACTTATCCTCCTAATTATGTCACTATCACACCCTCTTCTTATTAGAGATGGCTATAGCATCAACTTACTACAAAGAGGATAAGTATCCTTGGGCCTTCTATCCTTCTGTCTATCCCCTCTGTCCCACCTCTCTTCAAGTCTTTCTCACGACCAAACTCCTACCTGAATATACCCATCTCCCTTACCTGCTCTGGTTGTAAAAGCTCCCATTATTCAGGTTAATGCACTTACCTCTGAAAGTCTAGTACTTATACCCTTGCACTTGTTGCCAACCTCATGATGACTAAAGTGACTTTTAATTGTATAAATAAAGTAAAAAAGAATGTTCTCTATTGTTCATCCATGTATCTAACCTGTTCTATTGTGTTCACTATTGTAAAATATTATTTCTGTATTTGTACTGTTTGCTAGTTGTATATCTTGTACCAAATTGTCCGTTCAGGACCTCCTTGTAAATGAGCGTGCTCAATGGAGTTATTCCTGCTAATAAATTTGACTTGACTTGAGAGAACTCAAGGAGTGGTCAAGGGTAAGGCAGTTGGGTTTCAATGCAAAAAATGTGCAAATGATACATCTGGGGCACAAAAACCCAGTGGTGGTGTTACGGTGCATAAAATGGGTGTGGTGGTATTGATGGTCACAAAACAGAAATGAGGCATTGGGGTAATGATATCTGATGACCTCAAGGTAGTGGGGCAGTACAACAAGCCAAACCAATAGGCAGGGTCAGTAGGATGATGGGATGCATAGGGAGGGGTATCACTAGCAGAGATCGCTCCAAGAGTACTGTGTCCAGTTCTGGAGGCCACACCCAGGAAGGACTTACAATGAAGTCCACCCAGATGAAGCACAGTGTCACAGATTTCCTGCATGACAAAAGGGATTAACTCTTATTGAAATTGCATTGTTTGCTTCAGTAACTACTGCAGAATTCTGCAGTGCTGTGCTTCATCTTGGTTGGCTTCACTGTAGATAGAGTAGAGGCTGTCCACAGTTGGGCAACTAAAATGGTACAGGAGTTGCACTGGAGACCTAAGAGGAGAGACTGAGGGATCTTAAAATGTATATCCTGGAACAGAGGAGGGAGGGGGGGACATGATTGAGACCTATAAGTACCTCATGAGGGTGAGCAAGGTACAGGAGGGGAGTACTTTGCAGAGGAGAAGATGCACCATTACATGAGGGCATGTGATGAAGCTGAAAGGAGGGGGAGTTTAGGAGGGATGTGAGGAAGTACTTTTTCACTGAAAGAGTGGTTTATGCCTGGAACAGTCTGCCAGCAAAGTGGTGGGAGTGAAAACAGTAGTGGACTTCAAGCACATATGGAACAGGCACTGAGGAACCTCAGTAGAAAATCAGTGGTGAGGGAGTAGCCAGAGATCAGGTAGGGTCTACAATAACAGCATAGAGAGGGACAACTGGGAAGAGTACCTGGGCCAACCCATCCTTATCTGCCAACACATTTTATGTTTCTGTACACCATTTGTGCACTACAAGGGGAAGCTGCATTAAAAGAAACACTACTCTAAGTGAATGTGGAAAGATTTTTAATTTTAAGTGCTGCCTTTTCTCTCTGTGTGGTAGAGTATGTGCTGAAACTGGATAAACTGTATTGCTGTTTGCGTAGGACTATTAAGTCCAGAGGATTAGCACTTGAATGAGCACCATATGTATACTGAAGCAGTCAGTTTTACACCAGTTTAAGGAGCTCCGAATGCCATGTCAGGTAGCAAGCTATCACAAAAAGATTTTTCAGTAATATTTGACACCTTTTAAATGGCTAGTACAAAAAGCAGATGTACAAAACATCAAGACCACAATGGTCTCTCTGCTGGACAGATGTGCTGCCTGAAAACTAAAGCCTTGTTTTCTTAAATGTGTGTCAGGTTAGAAACAATGTGAATATTCCATTTTCACTGTATCACTTACCCGCGATGAGGGGACCTCAAAGTACTAACAAGCTCATATTACCTTAACTACAGTCCTTCTGCTGTGCAATTGTTGTCAGTCTAACAAAAGGCATCACTACTGACAACAAAACACTTTTTTGTGTTCTCTCTCTATCTCTCAGACCAAGAATAGCTTTTCTTGCATTTTTGGATTCTCTAAACTGGTGTCGCTGGATAGATTGATATCTTTTATAAGAACAACATGTCTTGTACAAAGATGCTATAGTACACAACCTTTCACGGTCACACAGGCCACACCTGACAAAGGGATCTGTGTGGCAGACATCTGCTCATTGGGCTAATCAGATATTTTATAAATAAAATCAATCAAAAGCCTGTGTACTATGTTATCTTTGTACTAGACACATGCCCATGTACTATGTTATCTTTGTACTAAACACATGCCTGTGTACTATGTTATCTTTGTACTAAACACATGCCTGTATACTATGTTATCTTTATACTAGATACATGTCCATGTACTATGTTATCTTTGTACTAGACACATGCCCGTGTACTATGTTATCTTTGTACTAGACACATGCCCATGTACTATGTTATCTTTGTACTAAACACATGCCTGTGTACTATGTTATCTTTATACTAGATACATATCCATGTACTATGTTATCTTTGTACTAGACACATGCCAGTGTGCTATGTTATCTTTGTACTAGACACATGCCTGTGTACTATGTTATCTTTGTACTAGACACATGCCCATGTACTATGCTATCTTTGTACTAGACACATGCCCGTGTACTATGTTATCTTTGTACTAGACACATGCCTGTGTACTATGCTGTCTTTGTACTAGACACATGCCTGAGTACTATGCTATCTTTATACTAGACACATGCCCATGTACTATGCTATCTTTGTACTAGACACATGCCTGTGTACTATGCTATCTTTGTACTAGACACATGCCCATGTACTGTGCTATCTTTGTACTAGACACATGTTGGTCCAATAAAAGTTATCAAATTATCTGACAACTTCGTTTTTCCAAGGACCAGCAATTCTACCAACTATTTTCCTGCAGGAAAAACATGCACACAGTGTTGACTGCTATCATTAGTCTGACTCAGGAAACCCTTAAAACAACTGATCTACAGTTTTAAAACATTTGTAAATACTAGTAGGGGAAATTTCCTATGAGACATTGGTTCTACTGTTTGCAATCAGCTGTTTCAATAAACAGATCTTTAAAAAACATACTTTCTGTTTCATCACAAAATGCCCACATTTTGGTTAAAAATTGTTTCATTAAAAGAATATAAGAATCACAGATATTTGCTGGTGGCTAGTGGAAGTACCTCTTGGTGATGTCTGCATCTTCAGCACTTTATAGATTGTGTTTGAGCAAAGATTATCCTCAGTGTTTACAGTGGATTACCCAGTGACTAGAGCACACAAAATGAAAACACAGAATTCACCATCACTGCTGCTTTTACCACATTTTTATTGACAGACATGCTTTACTACGTTTCAGGGACCAGGGCTACTCACGCACCACACACGTCAAGGCTTCTAATTCTCAGGGACAAATGTTCAGCACTGCAGAGCATTGCAAGATGGGGCGGATTCCCTAGATTGTCCTGGATGGCATAGAGTTCCTTCCCAGACGTGGGTGCAAACGTCTCTCTCTTTCTACAGGGAGCAGACACAGCTTATTTTATTTATTTATTGAAATGTTTCACCAGGAAGTCACACTGAGCAACAGGTTGCTTGTCTCCCGGTGCAACCTGGAGGGAAGGGGTACAATAGGGATGAGACAGTTTACATTCAAGTTACAAAGATCAACATAGCATACAATTAATTAAGGCAGTTGCTACAAACAGTGTTGCATACATATGTAGTTTGTGAGAACAATTAATAAGTGCAATGGTAATAAGTGAACAAGTGCTATTTTGAAATAAAGGGTGAAGGAGAGAGAGGATGAGATGACAGACAGTGCAGAGTCATGTCCCGGAGAGACCCCTTCAGGATGTGGGGAATCCTGCAATGGGACAGGGGACCGGAGTAGGGGTTAGAGAGAGAGAGGGAGAGAGAGAGAGAGAGAGAGATGGAGTAAGTGTGATTAATACCTAGGAGGGGAAATAAGGCCTGACCTAAAAAGAGAGCCCTACAGGATGCGATGAACCCTACAAGGGGGCAGAGAAGTTCAGGCAATTGTTAACCCTCCTGCGGTTAGGCATGGTAATCATAGAGGGATAGTGAGAGGGAGGGAATGAGAAATAACACCTGGGAGGGGATGAGGCCTGATCCAAGGAACCCTCCAAGCTGCTGGGGAGCCTGCAAGGGGATCTGAAATGGCAAGGTTAGGTAGTTGAGGGAAGAAAGGAAGAAAAGGTGGCAAGACTAGCACTATAGGACCTCTTCAGGATGCTGAGAACCCTGCAATGGGAGTGTGAAGGCTAGGGAAAAAGGGGGAGAGAGTAGGTGAAGGAAGAAAAGTATGAGAACTAGCACCTAGGAGAGGCTAGAGTTAGTACAGGCAGTAGAGTCGATAGAGGCATTGGGTAAATTCCGAAGGAGGATTAACTGTAAGGAGCAAAATGAAGGAAATTAAGGCGAGTCATAACAGGAACAGTTAGGTGCAATATAGTTGGAGAGGGCAGTGTTGATGGAATCGAGGGAGGAGGAGGAGGAGTGTCAGATGTGGAGAGGTAGAGAGTTCCATATTTTAGGGAAATGGTGAGAGTACCCAGACTGGCCAGAGAGGGTAGAGCGGCATGGGACAGTTAGTGTGCGAGTGTCTGTAGATCTGAGGGAGTGGAAAGGAGGAGGGGGTGTTATAAATGAGGGGGAGAAGCAGGAAGGGAGTTCACCCAGCCAGTGTTTAGCGGTGAATTTAGCACACTGTGAGAGGTGTCTATTTGTAAGGGAGGTTAAGGAAAGGGCTTGACAGAGGTCACAGTGGTGGGTGCGAGAGGGAGCATCAAGGGCAAAGTGGCAGAATGAGTTGAAGAGAGTGTCCAATCTGGTTAGGGAGGACCTAGGAGTGGCACCATAGACTATGTCACAGTAGTCAAAAATGGGGAGGATCATCTTTTGGACAAGTTCATGCCTTGCTGCAGGAGGGATGCAACTGTGTTTCCTGAACAAGGCACTGAGCTTGGGGCGCAATTTTTTCTGGATGGCGTCAATGTGTCCAGAGAAGTTGAGGTGTTGGTCTAACCAAACCCCAAGATATCTGAAGGATGAGGTGTCCTCAAGTAAAGTCCCTTCAAGAGTGCGAAAAGTGGGCAGGGAGGGAAGCCTAAAGAGTTTCTGCCTTGTGCCAAAAGTCATGGAGACTGTCTTCTTGGTGTTGAGGAATAATTAATGGTTGCAAACCAGAGCTGGACCTTGTTGAAGTTGTGCTGCAAGTTGGATGTAACCTCATTGTGTTGGATTGTGTTTGAGCAAAGATTATCCTCAGTGTTTACAGTGGATTACCCAGTGAACAATATATATAGTCTCTATTTATTTATTTATTTATGTATGTATTTGTTTACTGAGTAAGTGCACTGATCCCAGGGACCATTTTCAGGCACAACCATGGCCATAGAGATGGCACATAGATAATACAGTTTGGAAAATACAAATTCACAGGTACAATGGTACAGAAGTAGGACAAGGGATACAAAGTGCATATGAAAGTACAGACTACATTACAGAGAACATTACAGAGAAGTAAAATACAAATATGTCAAACTAACAGCAGGGCTATTCAGTGCAGGGCAACAGGATCAAATAGCCGCATATGCAGTACATCAGAAATTGAGAGTGAGGAGTCCGTATCAAGAAACATGAAACATAACATTTCACCTGGGGGGGAGGGTACACATGGCAGAGGCCATCAAGATAGTTTTATAGTGTGTCTTGAATGCTAGGTGTGAGTCTAGAGAGTGAAGGGGGGTAGGTAGGCTCTTCAACAGTCTGGGGGCTATAGAGGAGATAGCTTTGCTCCCCAGGCAGGTGGATATCCATGGAACCACTAAGGGAAGAACACTAGATGTCCGAAGATTTTGTGGGCAGTTATTTAGTTTGATCAAGGAATAAAAGGGGACAGGCCACCACTTCTGGTAGCATTATCTATGATGCAGCCAAAGAAGTAGCTGTTTCTGGCCCGGGGGAGGGGGCAGCCTGGGGTCTGGCAAAGGGAGCAATGGTGCATGGAGTAGGGGGCCATTAACACAAATCTACAAATATTGTTGTAGGTGATAACCTTGTAAGACATTGGGAGGAGGTATGTGTGTAGATGAGGGAACAATAGTCCATAAGAGGAAGGAAGTTGCCTTGAGCTATGGCAACCCTGGCCTCAGGGGTCAAGTAGTGCTTTACACAGAAACCCACTACCAGATTTTGGTTGATTTTCTACAAGGTGTTATTGATGTGTACAGAGAAAGTCAAGGAGGGGCCAAGGGTGACTCCAAGGTATTTGAAGAAGGGTACATTTTCAAGGGTGGAGCCATCTGAAGATAGGACTGCCAGGGTAGACTGAGTATGTGTCAGTTTAGTGATCTTGGGTTTGGATCCCAGGATCATGGCCTTTGTCTTGTTTGTGTTTACCAGGAGTCTGTGCTCCCTGAACCAGTTGTGGGTCACCCCATAGTTTTGGGTTAGAGGTTTGGGAGGATAGGCTAATCAGTGACTTGGTACTGTGGCACAACACTAGGTTGATGGTCTCATAAGAGATGCTGTCTGTAGGTAGGTTACCTTTAACCAGGATTTCACACTTTCTGCCGGCAATGTTTAACACTTTCTGGCTCCCCAGGATGTAGAAATCAAGCAGGCTCCTTTAAAGGCTGTTCTCTGTCACTGGAACCACTTTCATAGAAACATAGAAACATAGACTTTGACGGCAGATAAGGACCGCTAGGCCCATCTAGTCTGCCCATTTCCCTACCTACAGGATAGGCCGCAGATCCTATTTAACCAACAGCCTATATCTTCCTGCCCCCCACAAAATTGCCTTATGTCTGTCCCATGCATTCTTGAATTCTCCCACAGTTTTAGACTCCATAACTTCCTCAGAAAGGCTGTTCCATGCATCCACTACCCTCTCTGAGAATAATACTTCCTCACATTGCCCCTGAACCGCCCTCCTTCTATCTTTAAATTGTGTCCCCTTGTTCTTGCAAGTCTCTTTTCTGAAAGATGCTACCTCTTGGACTTTGTTGATTCCTTGAGGTACTTGAAAGTTTCTATCATGTCCCCCTCTCCTTCTTTCCTCAAGGGTATACATATTAAGCTCCTTTAGTCTCTCCTCATATGGCTTCACTTGCAGACCTGCACCATTTTAGTTGCCCTCCTCTGGACTGCCTCTATCCTGTCTATGTCCTTGTGGAGATGGGGTCTCCAGAACTGGACACAGTACTCCAGATGGGGTCTCACCAACTGTCTGTACAGAGGGATAACAACTTTCTGTTTTCTACTGCTGATGCCTCTCCCTATACATCCCAGTATACCCCCAGCCCTCCCTACTGCCTTCTCCATTGCTTGCTAACCTTAAGGTCATCTGATATGATTACCCCCAGGTCCCTTTCCTGTTTTGTTGTTGTTACTACCTCCCCACCCATTGTGTATTCTTCCCCTGGGTTCTTGTTTCCCAGGTGCATTATTTTGCACTTTTTTGCATTGAATCCTAGCTGCCATACGTCAGACCATTCCTCCAACCTTGCCAAGTCCCTTTTCATCCTTTCCACGCCTCCTTGTGTATCAACCCTGTTGCAGATCTTTGTGTCATCTGCAAAAAGGCATACTTTTCCTTCCAGTCCCTCTGCAATGCCACTGATGAAGACATTAAAAAGGACTGGACCCAATACTGAACCCTGCGGTACCCCACTAGTAACCGCCCTTTCTTCAGAGTGGACTCCATTTACAATTACCTTCTGTGTCCTGTTGTCCAGCCAATGTTTTACAGGCTACCACCCTGGGACCCACTCCCAGGCTGGTTAATTTGACTAATAATCTTTTGTGTGGGACTGTGTCAAATGCCTTGCTAAAGTCTAGGTGAGGCCATGTCCACAGCCCCTCCCTGGTCTACTACTTTGGTCACCCAGTCAAAGAAATCTATTATATTCGTCTGACATGACCTTCCGCTGTGAACCCATGCCTTGGATCCTGTGCTCACTGACCTCTAGGTACTCAACTATTCTTTCCTTCAAGTGACTCCATCACTTTCCTACCACAGAGGTCAGACTGACAGGTCTGTAGTTTCCTGCCTCTGTCTTGGTCCCACTTTTGTGAGGGGAATCACATCCGCCTTCCTCCAGTCCTTGGGTACCACATACCTCCCATGATTTATTAAAAAGAGTAGCCAGTGGTTTCACTAGTGCTTTCCTTAATTCTTTTAGAATTCTGGGGTGAATTCCATCAGGACCCATTGCTTAGTCCACCTTCAGTTTTAGGAGTTCTTGCAGAACCCTTTCTTCTGTGAAAGGACTGGGATCGACCCCCCTATCAAGAGTGCTTCTGTTAATTGGATTAGGCACTTCCTCCTCCTCTTTTGTGAATACTGAGCAGAAATATTCATTCAGTATTCCTGCTTTTTCACTGTCCCCCTCTGCCCACCCACCGTTTATTCTATTCAGCCTCACTATCCTCCTTTGTCTTCGCTAAGCACAGTGTACCTATAAAGGTTTATCCCCTTCTTAACTGAGTTGGCTATCTTTTCCTCAGTTTGGGCCTTTGCTATTCTGACTTCCCTCCTGCTTCTTTCTGCCTTAACTGGTACAGCTCTCTGTCCTGCTCCTTCTGTGTTTCCTTATACTTCTGGAATGCTATCGTTTTCTTCCTGACTTTCACAGCCACCTCTCTTGAGAACCATAGTGGCTTTTTCTTTCGTTTTGATTTGTTTATTTGCTTCACACACAAAGGCTTGTTGCTTCTGTGATGGCAGTTTTGATAATTCCCCATTGTTGCTCCACACCTCCTTCTAGCCTGTTTGCTAGTGCTTTTCTGAGGCACTCTCCCATCTTGCCAAAGTCAGCCCTCCTAAAGTCCAGTACCCTCACTTTTGTATGGCTTGACTCTGTAGCTGAGTTTAACGTGAACCACACTGTTTGATGGTCACTTTCAGCTTTGATAATGCTGTCCCAGCCCCCCAAAATGGCTAGGGACTGTTCTCACAATGGCAACTGCCTTCTCCACATTGGAACTGGGATTCTAGCTCTCCCAGGGAGTGGAAGACTTCAGCCTTTCTCTTGGTAGCCACAACAGAAGCCGTGGGCTGACTTCACAACAGTCTCTGTCACTCACTCACACCTCCTTTCTTTCCTTACGGAGTCTCTGTCATGATTTGCCACAAGCCGCTTCCTCCCCAACTTCCTCAGGAGGGAAACACCACTCACCATTGAGCAATACAGCTGTCTATCACATAAATTAATATGCATCAGGCTTTCTAGTTAACTGATTGGATGTAAATAAAGGCACCAAGGATAATGTTTACACCCCTTTGCCCAGAAGCCATAGCTGCAGACTAACATGCTCCTCAAACACCGATTGGGCAGTAAAGGGTTAGGGATCACAAAGATGGTGTCCATGTAAACAGCTGATGAACATTTCAAACTTTGCAATCTTGCTGCAGGCAAATTAAACTCTTTCAACACACAAAAGTCCTTTTGTTCAATAACTGCCGCTGAGTACTGTAATCTGGTTGTGGAATGGGCACCGATAATGTCCTAGTCTGCCTGTTGCTAGTGCAGAAGTACCGAGTCCCACTGCAGCAGGCAGAAACATTCGGAAGTTAGTCTTTAACATTTAAAGCAACAGTACACATATTTCCATTTTACCCATTCATATGTCTAACACACTTTTATTTGATTCCTGTTAGGTGTGTCCGAACCTCTACACATGTTTTGGGATCCCAGAAGTCAGAACAGATCAGAAGCATGCCCTGATAGCCACCAGGGGCAGAAACAGCAGGAGCTAAGCAGCATCCCTAGTGCAACTGGGCTGTGACACCAGTGGCAGAGCATCAATTATGTACGTAGCCCCTCCATACCTTAGAGCAAAACAGGATCACTGAGTTGGCAGAATTATTTCTGGGCACTGTGAGTCCAGAGCTGGCAGGACCAGACACCAGGAGGCTGAACTAATAAGTCCTACCCATGGGGGGGGGGTTACATATCCTTTGAAAGCTAGTTTTGTAGACAGACACAGGCTGAAAGATAAACTTTTTTTAATTAAGCATCTTTCTGACACATGACTCAGGGGACCACATATTCAAAGGGCAGCACTAGCGAGAAGATAATTAGAGCAGGCACTAACCTGTGTGTGTGCTGGTGCTCTGGGCGGAGCCATATTCAGAGGCCCCTGGAGCATTGTCCAAACCCATCAGTGTCAAGCTGCTACTCATACCATTGTGCCAGTGCAAATGAGGGCGTCCCTCATGCATGTTGGCACAGTGGTATATTCAAAGGTTTGCAGAAGTACTAAATAGCCCTGAGTGGCACTGTTTTCTGCCACCAAAAACCACATCTTAGCTCAGTGCTAAGGCCACGTCCTCAACTGCTGAAAGCAGGGTAGCTGTGCTGCAGCTGCCCGCACCTATGTCAAGTGTTCCCCCGCTGTCCAGTCACCCATTTGTCATTCTATAGCACTATCCTGGTAGTCTAGTTCTTCTTTCACCCCCCGATCATCCATCCATCATATTATAGCACTATCCCTGGCAGTCTGGTGATCCCCTCACCCCCAAACACTGATCCTTCACAATATAGCACTATCCCTGGTAGTCTAGTGCTCCCCCACCCAATTACCCATCCTTCATGTTATAGCACTATCCCTTTTTTTATAATAACATTTTTATTGAATTTTTTATACAACTATATACAGACACCACTTTGTTTAAGATGACAGAGCATTAAATAAAACATACATTATTCTGTTTCTTGGGATTCAAACTCCATTTATCTGCTGTAGGTGATATAATGTCATTAGATCTTGCACTCCTTATGGGCCACCTTCCTCTGGGTTAACCATGATAAAGGTGTAGTATGGTACTTGCGAGTTGGAAATACAGGAGATGGCTGTCAGTATAGTTCATGGGATGAAGGACCATAGATGCTCCAGAATTCAGTGATCCTCGAGGTGTCTTAATTCTTGGTGCAGACTTATCACCCAGACTCTCATTCTGTTTGTCAAGTTGTTCTGGATATGAAGTGGTGAGTGGAAAGAACCTGTCTAAGGGACAGGAGATGAGAAAAGGAGTACAACAGAGAAGAAAAGAAGAAAGGAGAGAGAAATTGAGTAATAAACATTTCTTAATATGTGATATTGCAGGAGGGTTGAGGTGTAATAAGGCTAGAGGCTGGAGCAGTTTTACTGGAGAGTAATGCTGGGTGGTGGTATCCCAAGATCTAAGGCACAAAGTCTGGGTATTTATTAAGCTGATGCATAACCCGTTTCCTCCATATGATCTCAAATGATAAAGTGCGGTTGCTAGAATGTACCGACAGCATTTCAAGGGTATAGATCGCAAGGGAGAGGGCCCACCACATCCTATGTGTAGGGATCTTCTCTGTCCACCACAAGTGGGTTACCATCTTTTTGGTCACATAGTACTATCCCTGATAGTCTAGTGGTCCTCTCACCCCCCCATCACTCATCCTTCATATTGTAGCACTATTCCTGGTAGTCTAGGGGTCCCACAACCTCCCCACCCACTTAATTGTGCTTTGTGACTGTCAGATGATGGCCAGCAGATGAGATGAAGGTAGTACTTTGCCAACCACCATGCCACTTCAGGAGTACAATGATTGGTGATCAGAGTGATGGGAGTGCAGGGCGAGGGTTCTTACTGAGTGGGTGGGGGGCCACTAGGGCACTACCTTGGACCATGGATTGAGCTATAAAATGACAGATGGGTGATCGGGGGTGAGGGGACCACTAGACTACCACTAGACTGCTAGGGATAGTGCTATAATATGAAGAATGGGTGATTGGGGGGACCACTAGATTGCCAAGAATGGGTGATTGGGGGTTGGGGGACCACTAAACTACCAGGGATAGTGCTATAATATGCAGAATGGGTTATTGGGGGTGGGACGATCACTAGAACACAAGGGGTAATGCTATAATATGAAGGATGGGTGATCGGAGGTTGGGGGACCACTAGACTGCCAGGGATAAGTGATATAAAATAAAGGATGGGGACTGAGGGAGGTGGGACTACTAGACTACCAGGGATAGTGCTATAATTTGAAGGATGAATGACTGGGGTTGGGGACCTCTAGACTGCAAAGGATAGTGCTATAATATGAAGGATGGGTGACTGGGGGTGTGGGAAAACTAAACTACCAGGGATAATGCTATAATATGAAGGATAGGGGAGTGGGAGGACAACTAGGCTACCAATGATAGTGCCATAATATGAAGTATGAGTGACTGGGGAGCAGGAGAACCATTAGGCTACCAGTGACAGTGCTATAATATAAAGGATGGGTGATCGGGTGTTGGGGGACCAATAGACTACCAAAACAGTGTTACTGCTGCTACCCTGCATTGGCGCTAGGGACCCTCTGTGCCCATGCAAATGAGCCCATAATGGGCACTCAGATGGCCTCTTAGCACACTGCATGCCCAATGAGCTCAGTTGCATGCTCGGGCTGAATTTGGCCCACAGGAACCAAGGCACTATCCCATTTCAAGCAGCGTTATCTTCTGTAGGCACTATATAGCCTTGGATTGAGTCAGCACAATGCAAATCCACTTAGCGCTGTGCTGACATGGCCTGATACTGAGCCAGTTAGTGCACCCCATTGGCGCTTATTAATTGGATGAATATTGCTCAGAGTCAGTTGAGCGCTATTACAAGTGCAGTGCAACAGGCTGCATTGCGCTTGTGGCCAGCTCTGAATATGGGGGCCCAAGAGCCTTACAATATACATACATGTCAATACGTAAACAATGAACAACAGCAGCAAAATTGCAAACTCCTTAAACCTTTAGCTGTCCACTTTCAAATGTGAAAACTCTTCTGAAAAAGGAATGCCTTGTACATGACTGCACTCTATGGCTGTCACATGGTGGCTGACTGAGAAGGTGAGCAGAGGGCTGTGCCAGCCACTGCACTACTCCAGGCATATGGTGAGTGGCAAGCAGGGTGAGCAGGGTGTGGGGCAGGTGTTCTCAGCAGATGGTGGGTGGGAGGACCATTAAACTGCAAGGAATATTGCTATAATATGAAGAATGGGTGACCAGGGAGCCACTAGACTTCCAGGGCAGTGTCACTGCTACCACCCTGCATCAGTGCTAGGGGTCCTTTGGGCCTATGCAAATGAGCCTGTAATTGGCATGCAGATGGCCCCTTAATGTCTTGCATGCCCAATGAGCTCATTTGCATCTGCAGGCTAAATACAGCCCACAGGAGCCCTGGTGCTATCCCATGTCACGTACCGGTATCATGACAATTGACCGCGGTAATTTGGGCAAAGTCATTTGAGCGATTCAGAATGAGCGACGCACAATCAGGAAACTACACAAATACAGCAAACTGACATTTAGGTGAACAAATTCTTAGCCTAGCCCCAGTGTCCATGTGTGCCGTGGTATTATAATCCTAGAGATGGGAGGTACAGGGGGCATAGCCCCCCTCACATGACATGGGTGCACCTGTGGCTCAAATTGCATTTGCACTACTGAACAGTTGCTGTAATTGCAATTGCTCATTATTATTCGCTCAAATTGAAGTAGTCCATTAATTCTCTCTCAAATGACATGGAACCTCGGGTACCACTATCTCCAGTGGACCATATACAGTGCAGATCCACAAAGTGCTGTACCACCATGACTCAATATTCAGTCAGTTAGCACGCTTCATTGGCACATGCTAACTGGCTGAATATCACTCTGAGACAGCCATAACATATTGCAAGTGCAACACAACAGGCTGTACTGCTCTTGTGGCCAACTATGAATATGGGGGCCCGGGGGCCTTACAGTATACATGCATTTTAATTCACAAACAATGAACAGCAGCAGCAAAGTTGCAATCTCCTTAAAGGAGAACTCCAATGCACTGAAACTCTCCACCCCCAAAGCCTCACCCCCCACCCCACCACCCCACTCCCAGTTAAGCTTTCCCAACAACAAAAATGAAGAACCTGCACGTATTTTGTTGTATTTTGATATAGTCTGCCATCAGGCAACATTGTGGCTGCTGTGCAGTGTCATCTTGTGTTACAGCATGGCACCTCACTGCTCTCTTGTATGCTTCTCAATACAAGCAAGCAGTGCAGTGCCATGCTGTACCATGAGACAGCACTGCACAGCACCCACTATGTTGCCTGACAGCAGACTTTATGAAAATACAATGAAGTAAGTGCATGCACTTTTTTTTTAATTTTGAAAAGCCTAATTTGGGGAAGGGGAGGCTTTGGGGGCGAAGGGAGTTTCAGTACACTGGAATTCTACTTTAAATCATTGTCAGTCCACTTCTAGATGTGAAAATGCTTCTGAAAAAGGAAGGTCTCTGATTAGGCTTAATGAGAACCAATACTGGGGACAAGCTGACATATGGTGGGAGCTTGTTCCACGTTAAAAGTGCCACGGTTGAAAAGACTCAGTCACTGGCCATGAAGTCCCACGCAGCATGATACTCCGGCTAACTGCCAAAGAAGAAACCAATGGGACCAGGAGCAGCGCGGGGTGAAATTTCTAGTACACTTCTAAATTGTGTGAAATTACCACTTTTGCATTTGCATAATTTTCACAAAATTACATCAAAATCCAGTGCAATTTTTGCTTGCCATGTGTTTATGAAATTGTGCATTTTTTCCAGATTTGTACATTTCTAAAAACATTAGCTCCTAAAATGAGCAATTTCAACAAATAGCATTATATTTTCCCAAACTGCACATTTTTAAGAATAGGATTCTTAAAAATGTTCAATTTCAGAAATAATGCCACTGGATGAGCCCAAAAAAGTTTTCTCTTAAATATACAGCCGATAGCACAATTTCCATGTACTATTTATGGTGGGTGGCTACTACTACATGACAGCTTTCAGTGCTGATGCCTAGGATGAGAGCATTGAATGTGTACTGCACTGCTGTTCGTGATGCTAGACCTTACTATGGACAGGGTGCTTATATTGCTACTGATTTATCATGAAAAATAATGTTTTACTTTTATATATTTATATGTCCCATGGAGCCAGGCATTGCTGTATAAGAGTGGTTTCATGTGTGTTCTGCGCGTGAGAGAACAGCGAAGCAAAGCTGAGCTGTTCTGACATGAACAGGACGGGAGTGAAACCACTCTTATCCAGCAACGAGTGGCAACTTAGGACATATAAATATATTATAGGTCCTTCAAGTTTCAAAACGAAATCTTGATGTACGGTGAAAAACAACTTTTTCTTGCTATCCAACTGTCATGAATGACTACTTACTGTGGTAATGGTACAGTGCAACTGATCGAGGTATATGGTGGGTGGCTTTTTTTTTCTTTTGTCTAGCTGTACTGTGTCCGAATGTGAAGAAGATGAGTTGCTGGGGGTTGATTTAAGGTGCCTGACATGTGTCTTGCTGTTGTTTTTGTTGTATTTTAATAATAAGGTTTCTTGCGGTCATTCACGAGGAGGTAGGGGTCAAAGGTCGGTAAAGGCAAGACCGTGTTGTGTGATGGCAAATATCTGTGCATGTGATCAGTGCCAAACAAAACAAAATCAAACATATTCGATCGTGAGCCTTGTGAATTAAAAATGTAATTAGGCATTAGTAACAGTTCACAAAGTATAAAGTCAAGGTCTGTTTTTTTTGCACACATGATATCGGGGAAGGTCCTTTCTACAACTCAAGGAACTATGATCTCTTGTATGTCCCACAGAGCCACTCATTGCTGGATAAGGAATGAGTGGCTCTGTTGGACATATGAATATGCAACAAACATTTTGATTAATTTAAAGAATTTGCACTTATTCAGCATTACAGTGCATGATTTCACTACAGCCGTAGGTGCAGCTATACGTTCATATTTAAACTTCACTGTCTGTATTTCATGAACAACTTTAGTCAGGGTAACAGAGACAGACAAATTACTTATGCACAGTGACTGTAACTGAGCTAATTACTTTTCTTTTTTTATTGGTTTTGTATTGTTTATTTACTACGATGTTGTCTTTTGATGCTTTGGTGCTCTGTACCGGTTGATGACAGTTGCATTTTAAGAGAGTGCTGAGCAAATGTACTTAAGGAATTTTGATCTGTGAGTGTTCAGCTTCACTTTACATAGCTCGTGAAGCACTAGTCATTCTATAAGAGTGTTTCACGAGCAATGTAAAGAAATATACTGATTGGCTAATTGATTACTATGATAAAATATTGCTGATAGCACAATTTCTCTGTACATTTTATGCTGGTGCTACAGCTTTGTGGTGAATTTCAGTGCTGACAGATGGGACTATCAGCACTGTATGTATACCGTACTGCAGCATACAATGCAGGACCTCTCATAAGTAGGGGACTTTTTCTGATGCTGGTTAATCACAAAAAAAGGTTTTCTTTTTAATATACAGCTGCTAGCACAATTTCTCTGTACAAATTCTGATGGCACTACTGCTATATGGCAAATTTCTGTACTGATGAATGGGAATCACAACACAGCATGTGTACAGTGCTGCAACGCATGATGCAAGACCCCTTATGACTGGAACAATTCTACTGCTGAACTGTTTTCCATTTAATATGCTGCCTTTATAGCCTATAAGAATCTACCTGTCTGCTTCTTCTTTCCCAACCCTGTGTTTCCCTTATCGTTAGCTCCTTTTCCATGTCCCCCTGGCTCCCACCTTTACTCCTTGCTTACCCCCTTGACACCATCACGGTGTTTTGCTTTCCACTCCCTAACTCTTGCCACCCTCACCCCTGCTACCACTACATGCCCTTGCGGGCATGTACTATGTACCTCTCCTTACTCACCCTCTTTCATCCCCCTCCCCACCCCTCCGTGCCCCTCCAAGCTCCTTCAATCAATAATTATGTTGAAAGATGCATCAAATACACGCTGTAACTTTAGTTGCATATGTTTAACCTGTATACACTGTACTGCAGTTGCTATACTTTTTAGTTGCATACCCTTCATGGTCTTGCTTAATGGCTCTTTTTAATACTCTATTTCATGTGTATTATAAACTTCCTATATATAATTACTGCTCTATGTAAATACTATGTAAGTGTGAATTCATTTTGTATATATTGTTTACTCAATTATGATGTAAGTGAGTATTCCTTTGTACATATTGTTAACTTCTTTCCAAGTCCATCTTGAAAATGAGCTTTCTCAACAATGTTCGCCTGGTTAAATAAAGATTTTGATTGACTGATTGATTTTAATAGAACTTCCTTGTACAGTTGCTACTGGCACTATTGCTTTACCATGTGGCAAGTTTCGGTGCTGATGCATGGGAAATACATACAGCACTGCACGTGTACCCCACACTGTGATGCATGATGCAGGACCTCTTTATGGAGCTATGCTAAATTGTAAAGCTTAGAAAAAAGCTGTTCCTTCTTTCCTTGATCACTTTGCAATGGCAAAATTAAGTAAGCAGGAATACCCAACAGGGTGGGTGGTATTAGGCTATACTGGACCACCTACGGGCATAATGAGGCATAATGCCATAGATGGAGGGCCTTAGAGCCTCTGGATGGTCTAGTATACCACTTGACCTTGAAGGTAGTAGTGTGCTTAGAAAACTGGTATTTAAAAAAAAACTTTCTTAAAAATGTAAAAAAAATAAAATTCATTAAAATGAATGATAAAGCGTTAACACATAAAAGATGTCCCTCCACTGTTAGAATGACCAGTAGAAGGTGCTGTTGTTTCTGTGAGCATTTTTCCACTGCCCTCCTCCCTTCTCCAGTAGAACTGCAGTCATAAAACAACTGGACACTGTTGGTAAGTAAGAAGTAATACAACTTTGCTTGATCAGACCAGTTTTCAAATACCTGTTACAGATAGTGAGCATCAGGACTGTAGCGACTGAGATTGTAGTAAGCACAGTATAATAGAGTGGCTAAGGTCAGTACACAATGAGAGTGTTAGACTCAGGAATGTAACAATCAGGATTGTTCAGAAGCTGCTGAGCCAGGTTCACTTTAAATTTTTTCATTTAAATAAAAAGATGATTTCAGAGAACTGTTTTCTCACCCACAGTGGGGAAAGTGACGGGAAAGCCGCTAGTGAATCTACCGCTGAGACATAAGCATGCATCTGTGCTGGTGGTTGCAGTTTAAAAAAAACATAAAACTGATTTGTGTGTGGTAAGGGTGCAGAAGTTCATTAATAAATAACAGAATTTGTCTAACCTGGGTTAACTCACTACTGTTTGGTGCTTGAGGGAGCTCACTTGATAAAGGAGCAAAACAGTTCAAATTTCTGCATTCCATTTTAGCTAAGTAACAAGATCTAGCCAGAGTTGACACAGCTGTGGTAAGCTTCCTCCCCTCCCACTGCATAATGATGTTTTATTGGGGGTGGTGCGGTGTTCACAAGTCCAGGAAAGATACAATGGGAGTTGATCAAGAACTGTAAACAAACATGTTTTGATAAACAAGCACCTAAGGTCATGAGTTGAAACTGGTGGGGGGAAGGTTTAAGAGGGTTGTGAGGAAATTCTATTTTATGGAAAGGGTGGTGAAGCTGTAGAGCAGTCTGCCAGTGGAGGTGGTGGTGGGCACCAAGACCATAAATGGTTTCAGGCATGGCTAGGACAGAGTGAAGGGTTTGGTGTTTCTCAGGTCAGCAGAATTAATGAGGGAGCAGGGGGTGGGCCAGAAGTGATAAAACCCTGTATGGACAATAGATCCAGGGGCAGGTAGGGAAGTCTAGGCAGATTAGATGGGCCATTGGTATATTTTTGCTGTCATTCTCTATATAATAATACAGTATATGCATTGAGCAAAGGAGAAAAAATAAAGAGGAACACGTGTGAAGCAGTATACTACTCATAGAGTGGTGATGCCATGTTAGGTACATACTTTATGAAGTTACTGTATTTTGATGGTATCCAGCTGTATAATAATGTCGAATAAGCTACAATATGGGATTTTATTTCTTTTTATTTTATTTTTAATAATCCAGACATTGTCTACACAGTAATGAAATATAGCCAATGATGCTGTTTACAATTTGAGACCTTTGTTTTTACCACTTTATTTATTTTTGGGAAATCACTTGTAACATGACTGCAATTGTATTTAGCCAATTAACTTTTGGTTTACCTATGCATGCCTTTTACAAGAGAGTACTATATGTTTTAATGCCAGTGCACAATATTACCCTTAGAACAGGATGTGGAGTGCATCTGAATAGATATAAAAACTGTGATGCTGCACTGTATATCAAGTAAGAAATGTGTCCCTGATTGTGAACATTTGTCCCTGATTTTAATAGGCAGTGTCACTCATTTTGGTCCTGGCAGGGTGAGAAGTATGCATTCTGGGATAGCCAGGTGTTGCAGCTGATACCACTACAATTTATTTGCAATCCCCTATGATGCCCCTTGCACCCCCTTGAAACCCCTAAACATTAGTTGGCAAACATTTACCCCCCCAAATATAAAGCCATGAGAGTTTCAATGCTACTAACAGATATGTAGGTCCTGAGAGGGTTAACATAAAGTAGCTCTACAGAGAAGATAAATTATTTCCCCCTAACACACACAAACACTCATTTGGGACTGATAAAGTAATTTGAAACTCCTCCCAATTTACTTACTCTAAAACCTTGCTATGTCATCTGTTGAAAATTATATCAGTAAATTATTTGGGTTCCAAAGACTAGCAAATCACATTTCAATAATAAATACAATTAACAAGACATCAAGTGAATATATTAAATTATGTGTTAAAACAGGTCAAATAGACTTCAGATGTTTTCTGTTTACAAATGCCTGTTACATCTCTGGCTACAAACTGGACAGCTCTCTTACTGCCCCCCTCTCTCTCTCTCTCTCTCTCTCTCTCAATAGCTGGCTACTCAAGCAAGGTTTTTTTGATACTAGCCTGCAAAAAAAAAAGTTTCTAATTACATTGATGCAGATCATTAAAGTGCTTCAAAGAAGTGATGTAATTAACTTGCCTTTGTGACTACTCAGAGACATTAGCTGTCAGGTCACAGGTCACTTAAAGCAGGCATGACGAGAGAGACAAACAAGCTGAAAAAATAGTGTTGGAACTGGTCTACTCAACAGAGAGAAGGGAGTATTTCATTCAACTGGCATATTGATTTGCAGTTGTGGAAGGATACACTGAAAACTCCTAAAATTTGTGCCTCAGTATCCCATTTTTCCAGTTACAGCAAGATGGCTGCAGGCTCTGCCCACAGCCATAAAAAGACAGGCAAGCACAGGGACTAGTTATTTACTGGTCTCTGTTGCCTGAAACCTGCCTGGGTCATGAGCACTCTCAGTCAATCAGGAAGTTACGTTTCTCCAACCCATTTTCTAAAAATTCATAACTACACCTATAAACTGAAGGCAGTGCAAAAATAATATTAAAAATGGTTTGTGATTTCTGGCAGATTGCAAAAAGGGAAAATAGATGTTAACATTTATTTTATCAAGGATTGCTCCAAATTGTAGCGCTATAGGTCAAAGTCTTCTGACATCTTTCTCTTAAATGTATAAAGATGGCTGATCAACACTAAAGTATGCTCAGTATACACGAACCAGGAATCATGGGAAAAGTTCTCCATCCACCCTCAGAAAAACAACATTTTTGGTAACATTGCACTAGTGTTCTGCAAGCAATAACACCTGACATGGTAGGCAGTATTGGGCTCTACCAGACTGCCCAGGGATATAGCCTTATTACCCCTGCAATGTCTGGTATAGCCCATACCGCCCACCTTGGAGGGTATTATTGTGCTTAGAAAATAGGCCACTGTAATATATGTTTGGGGAAAATAAGTTTTATGTTTAAATGTTAAAACTCTTAGCTGTTTCATTTATTTATTTATTTATTCACTCTTGGATTACAACATTTGAGCACAAAACAGCTCATTTACAAAGGCTCCACGTCAGCAGGGAAAACATACATACATACCACACATACATACAATTGGATATTGAATAAGTAACAGTTTACAATTTAAATCAGCTTTGAATGAGTTGCAGAGAATCCCAGCAAACAGTGAGTCAAAAGAGTAACCCATGAGTCAAGATAAAGTTGCAGCCCAGAGATCGCTGTCAAACAGGTGGAAAGGAGGGATGTAAGAAGGTTGGGGAAGGTGAAGGAGGATCCAGTAGGAGGCAGGGGAGGGATGGGTGGAGGGTGAGGGCACAAGTGGAGGAAAGGAGGGCAGGGCAGAGGACACAGCTATACAGGAGGAGGAGATCAGGCCAGTGGGCATAGAGTAGGGGAGGATCTAGTATACAGTCAGAGATTACGGTAAGAAAGCCCAGTTAGGTGAAACAAATTTGTAATAAAATAGTTCAGCCATCTTCTTTAGAATGCTGTATTTTTTTTTTTGCAACCCCCACCCCCATCATTTTGCAAACAACAGGTGATATGCTGTTTGAATCTGACAGCAGTACCAGGTGGGGACTGGGTTCGGGGAGGAATAGGTTACTTGGCACAAAGGCTAGGTTTGGCTACTCTGCACAGGGGCACCCAATTAACTCTGAACACAGGAAGCAATAGCTGTAATGTCCAATACCAAGAATGGGACTCGAAAGTGTGGCTTTATTCACATCCAAGTAGAACAAACAAAGCATAGATGGACCCCCATGGGGCCACATTCCTGGTAATGCAGATTAAAAGAATCAAGAACACTTCTTCAACACTTCAGCCCTCAGGCTCTGAACCCACCGAGCACACAGCCAGGACTTGCATGCTGCTTTGGGTACACAGCCCGAACTTGTACACTGATCTGGGTTTTCCCAGGCTCGGCTTCCTTGCTGGCCATTCGGACACCTTCCATACGTCATGGAAACATTTTCTGGTGGCTCCCTAAACCACCTAAGAGCACCTCAGCTCTATAAGGGAATTTTTCTTTTAATCCCGTGTCTGGGTACTTTCCTCAGGCACTGGCCAAGTACCTGAGAGAAAGTAAAGGTGCCACAGAGCAAATCTGTTGAGGTGAATTTGGTTACTACTGATGGGGGGTCTCCCACCTCTCACTTCCACCATTCATACTCGGCCATTTCTCTGGACAATAAACACCTCCTACTGTAAAGCTTGGTGATGTAGATTAAGGCTAAATGTATGTCACATTTCCTCTACTTGTCTTGCCTTTTCAATTGTGCTGGACATGAACATACTTTTAAATGGCATAGCCCATTGCTCTAGGCCCCCCACTGATCAAGCAGTCCAATCCCCACTTTACTTCACTCTTTGTGCTGGACTTGAACCTACTTGAGTTAACCGGCAATGTCTATTACACTAGACTTCCTACAGATTAAGTAGTCCAATCCCCACATTCCAACAGTTCAGGTGAAAAATATTGGCCCTCTGCCAGAGTGAACCCACCCTTTGGTTGCAGGTGCCCCAAAGGCGATTCCTCCACTGGAATTTCTCTCTCAGATCTTCTGGTGCCGCAGCACAACTTGAAATAGGCAGCTTCTTCCCTTAGCCTGAACCAGGAGGGTTTCCCCTGGAAGACAGACAAAACTTTCTCCCCATCTCCTCAGGGAGGAGGCACTTGGACCAGTGACAGTGGTCTCCACCACTTCAGCAATAAGTTTCCGTGTCCCTCTTATGGTGGAAACACACGCCTTCTTAACAGTAGCTCTCAAACAGAGCTTAAAGCTCTGAGAGCCTGCACACAGACTGCTGTGCTGCTGTCTCTCTCTCTCCAAGACTGCACACAGACTCTGTTCAAAATCCCCAACATTCTATCCTAACTTCCAACTGCAGAACTCCAGTGTGGATCATGCGGCTGTGAGAGTTCTATGGTGATGTCATCCTCAGTCTCAGCTGAGACTGAGAACAGAGTGAGACAGTGTGAAATCCATTTAACTGGAGTTTCACAAGCTGCCTTCCCTGCCTACCACTAGGTCTTACTGGGATTCTAGTAACCCCGGATAACAGGGGGGTTACACTCACCCTGGGCCAGGAAAATGACTGTCCGCAGTCATTATTTACCCGGCTTAGGCCATCTCACCCTATGTGCTACCTGCGGAGGGGGTGATCAGGCCCCCTCCTACCATGTACTAGCACAGGTAGGCAGCACTAAGGGCCTAGAGGCCTTTGGCTGACATATCAGCCTCTACTCTACCCACTAACTATGGGTACCTAGTGGCTCTGGTAGAACTGTCCAGAGCATAGCCCTAATAGATCAGCACTGCAGTCCCTATGGCAGTTCAGGACCACAGCCTGTCTATCCTCTCAGCCCTCTAGGGAAAATCTGTCTGCCTCTAACTCAAATCCCAAAACAAAACAAACAGGGGACCTCCCCGACCTTGGGCACCATGCAACCACACACCAGGAGCTAATACCAACCATATGCATTACTCCCGCATTTCCCCACAACCATACCTGTGGAAGAAAAGGGTTACACACAGTAACAACAACAACAGTAATTTAAATACTACACACTAAAGTACTAGTGAGGAACTCCAATGAGTCCCTCCTCCTCTTCTTGTCTTCTCTTCTGTCTTCTTCAGGAACACCTGCAAGAAAAAGAAAGACAACACACACTCCTAATCTGCATACACAGTGGGCCAGATATTCAAAAGGGTTGCGCCATGCGCAATAGGGTTGTGCCTGCACAAGTCCAAACTTGCTCCATTCTGTGATATTCAGCAGGAGGCAGTTGCGCCACAGAAAACATGCTGAGCAACAGCGCTTTGCAAATGAATGCATGCTGAACTGGAGGGGGAGGAACCATGCATAAACTGCACAGCCCGATATTCAGCTGGGCTGTGCAGAGTAGTGCAGGCACAACCCCAAACCTGTGCCTGCAGGACTTTGAGCCAAAAAAAAGGCTTAAGTCGAGGGCCACCCACAGGTGAGCTGCAGTATTGCAGGGTGCAACACAGCAGCTGCCACCTGTGGCTGGCCCCCAACCCAGTCCCTGTGCCCCCCCTGCAGCCCGATCGCGGGCATAGTGTACTCCCCCCCCACCAGCCCGATCGCAGGCATCAATGTGGCTCCCCCCTCCTCCCGTACATATCCCTGGTGGTCCAGTGGACGAAATGCCTGATGCATGGGCGGTATGTGTGATAAATCCCACCTCCCGTACATATCTCTGGTGGTCTAGTGGATCAAAATGCCCGATCGTGGTGATATGTGTAATAAAACCACCCCCAAACATAGCCCTGGTGACTAGTGTCCCCACCCACCACCTTACGAGCCCCACCATCCGCGCTCCCCAGCAGCCGGCAGCATCCACCGGTCCCACCCATTGTTACTGTTAGAGCCAGCTGATAGTAGCAAGAGCCAATGGCGTAGTAGTTTACAGTCAGACATGATAGCTCAGACGGTGAATGATGCTCATTCACAAATCTTGACTGTCAGGGACGGTATGCGGGGCTGCACGCCTATTGGCTCTGCTCTGCACCACCGGGCGGCAGCCCTACCCAGGCAGTCAGTCGGGGGCGGCGTGGCAGGCGGGTGGGATGCTGCCGCCCGCCGCTGCTGGGGAGCGGGTGGTGAGCCAGGGTGGGTGGGGAGACACTAGCCACCAGGGCTATGTTCGGGTGGTGGTTTTATTACACATACCGCCCGCCGATCGGGCATTTCGTCCACTGACCACCAGGGCTATGCACGGAGGGAGGGATTCATTACACATACCGCCCACGATCGGGCATTTTGGTCCACTGGACCACCAGGGCTATGTATCGGAGGGGGTGGTATTCATTACACATACCGCCTGGCGATCGGGCATTTGGTCCACTGGACCACCAGGGCTATGTACGGAGGGGTGGGATTCATTACACATACCGCCTGCGATCGGGCATTTCGGTCCACTGGACCACCAGGGATATGTACGGGAGGAGGGGGGGAGCCACATTGCTGCCCGCGATCGGGCTGGTGGGGGGGTACACTATGCCCATGATCGGGCTGCAGGGGGCATCAGTCCCCGACGGCTGCTGCCTGGCAGGGCGCCAGGTGCAAGTCCTCGGGGATCGGCGCACCTACATGCTAATGGCATGCAAATGGGGATATAATCACATGCAAATGGCCCTCTGCCTTGCATGAATTATAGCCCCATTTGCATGTCACCTTTTGAATATCGTGATTTTGCGCATGGCGCAATGGTACTTGTGCCACTGCAAGTTGAATGCTCCACTCTGTCAACTTGCGGTGGCGCAAGTTCCACTGCGTCATGCACAGTGGCTGTGGCTGGGGGGTGATATTCAAAGGAGTTGCTCAATAGCGCAACTCCTTTGAATATCACCCAGGACACACCCCTGCGCAACTATTTTGCGCAGCTCAAGGGCTTGTGCCTATGAATGGTGCAGTTTGAATATCCAGCCCAGTCTATCTAAACCCCTACCATCAAAACACTGGAGAATCCCAAAAATATATTTTTTTTTTAGAAAAATAGAAAAACAGTATAAACATTAGAAAACAGTAGAAAAACAATAACATTATTTACAATACACATTTGGGGGATGGAGTGCCCTAAAAGTCCCATCTAGTGACCACAGTGCCCGAAGGCAAGTCCATTAAACAGTCTCTCCTGGGCTGGAGCCCGGTGAAGCACAGTTCTAGCAGGTCAAAGTCCCGAAGGATAGAGTCTTTGAGGACAGTTCACACATCTGGAGTCTGCTAGTGTAGGGTGTGTACTGCAATGTCATAAGAATAGAAAAGTTTGGACTTACCAGTCTCTTGTAGAACAAAAACAGCACCTACCTGGTCCTCAGCCGAAGACTCTCCCTGGCAGCAATCTTCCGATACAGCTGGGCGGACATCTTCCGGGAATGACAGGAGGGCACATCTGGAAACTGCTGAGCTGATGTCATCTCTGGAGATGGAACCTTGGAACAGGAACAAAAAGGAAAACAGCTGGTCTGATGTCATCCGGTTACCAGGCAATGAATCAGGATACAGCTGGGCTAGTGTCGTCTCTGGATCTGAAGTCATCTGGTGAGCCAGTCAATGGATTCTGGAAAGTCAGTACACTGTAGAACTGATGAATGTGGGGCACCTAAGTCCAGGACGTCCATACTGGCGGAACAACAAAGGCACTGTAATGGCCGGAGTGGCAGCACTGACTACCACTGCTCTGCTTTCCAGTTGGTAGGCATGGGCACATTTGCAGGGAGGTCTTTGCATTGTGGCCAATAGTACAACGGGTCAGGAGCTTGAATTATTACCCCATCTGGGTGCACATAACTCACACTATGAAAGGTTTCACGTCCCTCTCCATACACTATTCGAACATTGTCCATTAATAGTGTCCTGCCTCTTTTCCACTGGCTGTATTTTTCATGAAACATTCTGTTCCTGACATGCTTGTTTGCACCAGGATGCACACATTTCATTGCTTCGGCCTAAATCCAGGATTTCCTGCTGTTCTCAATCTCCTCCCAGACTCTCCAAGGAAAGGTAGGAAAGGGTATCCCATAGATTTCATTCGCCTTCCTATGAACCAGTCTCTCCTCTTTACTAGCTTTGGTCAACTTGAGACCTCTGGCCTGGCTTGGGGGTGGCCAGTCCTAGTTCTGCCAGCTATGCATTCTCAACAACACAATAAATGGATCCCTGACTTCTTCTTGCACAGCCAGGGCAGTGGCATCACCACTCTCTTCCATGCATTCCTCTGAGGCAAGAGCTTGAGGCTGTGTACCAGTTCCTTTTTCAGAAGGCCACATAGGTTCCCCCTCTTCTTCTTCCTCACTGAGAATCTGTGCCCAGAAGTGAGCAGTCGTCCTCACTCCTGAGACTATCCACTCTTCGTTGGGTGCGGAGGTCGAAACCTCCCATTCAAAGGCCTCCCTCATCTTGTCTTCTCCTATGAGACTTGAGCTAGGCCCCCCTCTCCAAATGTCTACTGATGCTCTTCCTGAATTGTCTCTCTGCGATCCAGAATCTGAAACTTCAGCACATTGTTCTGTCTGCAAATCTGTACCCTCTAGCTTTGTGCCACACTTCCCCTGAGGGGCCTCCTCCAACAGGCTCCACCTGGTGCTGTGTGCTGTGTGCTGCCAACTGCAAATTCTTGAACTTTTGTCCATGTGGGAGCCAAATGAATCTTGGGCACTTTAAATAAACCGTATTTCTCGAGGCACCCAGAACAGTGAGGTACCATGAAGACGTCCCTTCCAGCATTTAAGCATATTAAGCACACTTGCACTGGGTATCCAGGAATCGCCACATGAGGAGGTAGTTGTCCTCCATAGTAACACTTCTCAATGTCCCTTAACTTGTTTACTTCTGCTGCTACCACAGCCCGGGCATGATCTGGGTAGCAGGCTGGTCCTGAGGCCATGACTGCAGAGAAAAACAAACAAACGCTCACTGTTATTGAAAGTCCCACATCACTGAACTCTTTCTTTCACTTTCAAAATGGCTCCTCTGCTGCTGTATTTACATTACTACCCCACCCTGTAATGGCGGCGGCAGCACTCCTGTGCATCAGCATTCTGAAATTGGGTCAAGCCACTGCGCATCCGATTTACACACTCTACTGATAACTTTGCTCAAACCTGCACAAACTTGCACTGTTCTTTTTCCTAGCACATTTATATGATTTACCGTGGACTTTTCACTTGCTGAAGACATTGATCTAGCTCACAGTCCCTTAAAGCCTCAGTATTTCAAGCACAGGATTGCCTGTAACTCTTGCTGCATAACTTGATACAACTCACAGTCTCTCTCATGGCTTTGAAACTTTACTCTGACACTGAACCCATAACTATGCTCACAGTCAATGGCATAAAAGGCTTGCTTTTGCTAGTAAACTTAACACAGTCTTTGTTTACAAAACGACTATAGTGCGGCACACAGATTCAGCTGGCTTTTGGCAAAAATCACTGGTTTGAGCAATTTTTTCTGTTGGTACTCACTGTTATCAGTAGCTGTTTGCTGCGATGTAAAACGGCCTGCAGCCAGTCTTGGAGGCCTCAGGACAGAAGCGGGTTGGCAGTCCTGCCGATCGTCCCTCCGAACACCACACTCACAATCCAGTCAATCGAGATGCGGGTTGATCCCAAATTTAGACGGAAAAGTCAGTTTTTTAAACTTTTACAGCGCTTTCAGTCACCGCAACGCTCCTCCGGTAAGCCAGTACATGCACTCCACTCACAATCCCTCTCGAATGCTGGGCAGTCGCTGTAGAGCTGGCTTGGGGGTGGGACTGATTGCAGTCTCACCAATCACACGACGCCATGCAAATGAGCCTCTTTCCCTCACGAGTGCTCTTCTCCTCACGGCGATTGTCGAGCAGGCAAATTTAAACTGAAAAACCACTTTTTTTTTTTCCCGAACTGACTCTACAGCGGGAGCCCATTTCAACCATTTGTCATGGTCATTAAAACAGCAAGTCTCTCCATTCACTAGAAAGCATTTCCAACGTCCAGGGCATAATTTTCCTTTTGCTACCCCTCGTCTTCCACACTTTTCTTTGTCACAACAATTTTTAAAAGCTGGCAAAACGCTGTAATTTTTTGATGCAGGGCAAGGGCATACTCTCTCAGGCTTTGCTGCTCCTTGGTAAACAGTTGGCATTTTAACAGCAGCATATGGACAACAGCACACAGCAACACATTAGTTAACCTTGCTTCAGCTTTTTTGGGCTACCCACTGCCAGATAACCAAAACGCTAGCCCTTTGCCCGAGCACCTTTCCTCCCTAAATTTCAAATCCAAAGCGGTGCCTCCATTTTGCAACCCCCAACCCTATAATTTTGCAAATGACAGGTGGTATGCTGTTTAAATCTGACAGCAGATTTCGGTTGGGACTGGGTTAGGGGAGGAATATGTTACTCGGCACAAAAGCTAGGTTTGGCTACTCTGCACAGGGGCACCCAATGAACTCTGAACACAGGAAGCAATAACTGTAAGGTCCAATACCAATAATGGGATTCTAAAGTGTGGCTTTATTCACATCCAAGCAGAACAAATAAAGCATAGATGGACCCCCACAGGGCTACATTCCTGGTAATGCAGATTAAAAGAATCAAAAACACTTCTTCAACACTTCAGCCCTCAGGCTCTGAACCCACCGGGCACACAGCCCGGACTTGCACGCTGCTTTGGGTACACAGCCCGAACTTGTACACTGATCTGGGTTTTCCCTGGCTCAGCTCCCTTGCCGACCATTCGGACACCTTCCATATGTCATAGAAACATTTTCTGGTGGCTCCCTTAACCACCTAAGAGCACCTCAGCTCTATAAGGGAATTTTCCTTTTAATCCCACGACTGGGTACTTTCCTCAGGCACTGGCCAAGCACCTGAGAGAAAGTAAAGGTGCCACAGAGCAAATCCGTTGAGGTGAATTTGGTTACTACTGATGGGGGGTTTCCCACCTCTCGCTTCCACCATTCATACTCGGCCATTTCTCTGGACAATAAGCATCTCCTACTGTAAAGCTTGGCGATGTAGATTAAGGCTAAATGTATGTCACATTTCCTCTACTTGTCTTGCTTTCCCATTGTGCTGGACTTGAACATACTTTTAAATGGCATAGCCCATTGCTCTAGGCCACCCACTGATTAAGCAGTCCAATCCCCACTTTACTTCACTCTTTGTGCTGGACTTGAACCTACTTGAGTTAACCGGCAATGTCTATTACAATAGACTTCCTACAGATTAAGTAGTCCAATCCCCACATTCCAACAGTTCAGGTGAAAAACATTGGCCCTCCGTCAGAGCGAACTCACCCTTTGGTTGTAGGTGCCCCACAGGCAATTCCTCCACTGAAATTTCTCTTGCAGATCTTCTGGTGCCACAGCACAACTTGAAATAGGCAGCTTCTTCTCTTAGCCAGAACCAGGAGGGTTGCCCCTGGAAGACAGACAAAACTTTTCCCCCCATCCCCTCAGGGAGGGGGCACTTGGACCAGTGACAGTGGTCTCCACCACTTCAGCAATACGTTTCTGTGTCCCTCTTAAGGTGGAAACACATATCTTCTTAACAGTAGCTCTAAAACAGAGCTTAAAGCTCTGAGAGCCTGCACACAGACTGCTGTGCTACTGTCTCTCTCCAAGACTGCACACAGACTCTGTTCAAAATCCCCAACATTCTATCCTAATTTCCAACTGCAGCACTCCAGTGTGGCTCATGCAGCTGCGAAAGTTCTATAGTGATGTCATCCCTCAGTTTCAGCTGAGACTGATAACAGAGTGAGACAGTGTGAAATCCATTTAACTGGAGTTTCACAAGCTGCCTTCCCTGCCTACCGCTAGGTCTTACTGGGATTCTAGTATCCTCGGGTAAAAGGGGGGTTACATTTTGTTTGTTTTGTTGTTGTTTTTTTGACCCAGGGACTTTTGTCCTACTGGAGCCTCTCTGTAGTTGTGACTTTGGAGCTGGCACACACACACACACACACACACACACACACACACACACATGGCTTAAAATTGTTCAAACATGAACTTCCGGTGACGCAAGTAGTGAGAATGGCAGCCTGAGTGAGGAGCTCCGAGGGGATTGTAGAGTTTTCCTCCTTTCACTGTGCAGCTATCAATTTTCTTCAATCCATTTTTTATTCTAAGGAGGAGATAAGTCTATGGGAAGATGTCAGTGGCAACTAAAAGTGGAATCTTCTGACCATAACATAGCAAACTCGATGTCTATGCCACAGCGCTCTTGTTCGGCAATGGTGACGGATCATTCAGCCGCTTCTATACAGCTTACTAATGTCACTCTTTTGGCTATGATCAAGACATGTAGGGATGAAACCTGTACTTCATATCAGGAATTAAAATCTTCACTGGCTCATATGGAGGGCAAAATGCAAGCTCTTGAACAGCAAGTATCTGAAACGGATGGCCGGGTAGACAGGCTGGAACGTTTATTTACCCGGGCTTCTACAAGACATGCAGCTTCATAGTGAAAAATGCAATGACTTGGAAAATCATTCTCAGGTAAACAATATCTGTTTTTATGGTGTACCGGAGGGTGCCAAGGGGAAAGGAGACTTCATAATATTTATTCAGGATCTGCTTAGTTCTTTGGTGAACATTTCAGATCGCATGCCATTACCGATAAAACAAGTGCATAGAGCTCTTACAGCTCCTGCTTAAGGACCTGCTGCCTGCCCTTGATCTATTATAATCCATTTTTATAATTATGCTGCCAAGCAAGCTCTTCTCACCCGCACCTGGAGGAAAGGTAACTTGACTTATAAAGGGCAGAGGGTCATGCTAGACAATTTTTTTTTTTCAATTGTTTAACCAGGAGAGACACACTAAGCTGAAAGCTTGTTTACAGGTACAACCTGGGAGCACAGGGAAGTTAAGTGACTTGCTCAGAGTCACACAGTATGCAAGTGGGGGCTGTGGGATTCAAACCCAGGTCTCCAGATTTGCAGCTCAGAGCCTTAAACCACTGTGCTATACTGCCTCCCCAATGACTATTCCCCTATTATTCAAAGATGACAGAAAGCTTTAGTACTGCTTTTTGCAATTTTGCATTCTAACAATCTAAAATTTGCCACCCCTTATCCAGCCCAACTAAAAATCATTTTCTCCAATGGACCCCGGATGTTTAATGATTACGAGTCTGACCTACAAACACTTCAGGAGCGGAGCTCATTCCTGATGAGGACATGGAGGTCCAAGAAGTAAGAGAGAAATGGGCGCTACAGAAAGAAACCTGGACAGCAGTTTCTCCTCCGGGGAAGAAAAAAGAAAGGATCAATCGCTGGAGGAGAATCATGCTTTATTACAGTCCTTCAAATAAGGATTAGCAGACTGACAATAGCTACACTATATTGGGGTAAGGTAAAGTCTCCTGCCATTCTTTGTCTTCTGTACCACCCTTTCTGGAATACTTCTCGGTACTGCTGATACAGTCTGGTCAGCTATTTCTAAAACTTCACTTATCTCAATTTTAGATTCCTCCCTTGGCTGTCTGCTATATGACTTTTTTTTCCCTACTGCATTTGGACAATTGTGACTCTTGTTTTATGGGAAGCTAGTTTTTACTGTCTCGATTGGATCGTTTGTCGTCACTCTGTAATGCACCTCAAGATCTACGTTCGATTCAGTTTTCATTTCTAATCGGTTTAAGATTCTGGCTTCAGACTGATGTTCGGCACCGGACTACAACCTTGCTTTATGCTGATGGAGGAGTTATAACTGCATTGTTTAGATCTTTTAAGTGGGATGTCATTTGGTTTCAGGTTTCAAGTTGGCACCTTTGACCTGGCATTTATTTTTTATTCTCTTTGTCACTTGTTGGTGGAGTTCCCATGTACATGTATTGTGGATGATTCTCTGGTTTGTGAACTGCTCCATTCCGGAATGAACAAAAAGAGGATAGAAAACTGACATGTTTCCTGCCCCGGAGGCTAACCTGGTAATAGTTGTTATTCTATAGCATATACGGTGAAAATCTTACACTGTTTATCCTTTTTTGTTTTTTAATTAATTAGTTTATTTTTCTTCTCTTCCCATGTTGTACTAGGATTGCTGACTGGACTGGGTTTCATTAGCTCAAACAAAGAAGGGGGGGGAGTGGAATTTCTGCTTGTACATACTATGGGTGCTTCCATAATGTCTGGGCCACTATTTATTGACATTTTAACAACAACAAACACCCTTCTTGTTCCAGTTACTCATATGTTAATTGTTAATATTGTATATCTATCTATATATATATATATATATTTTTTTTCTATTTGGGGGGAGGGCTCCTCCTCTTTTTACAGTCCTTCTTAGCATGTAATGTTGCTCCGACCTATCAGTAGAAGTATGATGGAAGCACCCTTTCTTTTGTAATGGGAGAGATGGCTTGAGATGTATGCTAAGCCTAATTTATTTCTATTCTACTTATATACATTTTTTCTACTTATTTTGTTTTGCTGAATTGATGATAGCAGTCGTGGGGCTTTTCATATTCCTACCTCCCTCTGATATCTATAAAAAAAATGAGCAGGCTGTTTATTGCTCAGCATGACCCTGAGATTGGCATATTGAATTTTATGGTCAGGAAGTTTATTCAACTTTTGTCTATGTGTCCTATTTCTCTGCTTTCATTGATTATATTTCATATAACATAGAGGAACTCTACTTCTCTCCTCTTCCCTTTGTTTTACCTCTATTTTTTATTATATCCCCTTCTTCTTTCCTTCCATCTCTCCACCCTCTTTTTTCTCTTTCTTTCTTCTTCCCCTTCTTCTTTCTTTCTTCCTTCCCTTTTTTCCTTCTTTGCTGACTCTTCTCAGTATTTCATTTTCTCTCTTGTTTATTTCCCCTAGCACTCCCAACCCTCACTTACTGGATGGATATACTCAGATCCTACATCTTTTTCCCAATATGGGTCCTTTTGGATCCTGGGGACCTCTGGGGTTTCCAGCTTACTTCCCTAGCAGTGCATGTTGCTATCGTGGTGTTACTTAGGTGCCACTGTTGTACTTTGGCTCCCTCCTTTGAAAGTCATTTTATGGTTCAACAGTTACTTAGGTTATTAGGATGGTTTTTTTTTCTTGTTTCTGCCCGGTTGGTGGATATTTGTTTGTGGTTTATATTAGTAGTCTAAGTTTTCAGACTGTTTTTTGTTTGGTGCTGTTCTATCTATATCACCCTGTAAGTTATACTATCCTGGCAAGGAATCAGATCAATCACCTATTCCTTTGGAGTTATTTCATATGCTTCAAGCTTGATAAAATGACTTTTTTTATTTTCTGTATTTTACATAAGTTTGCTACGTGGTATGGTTTTATTGAATCAGCCATGGTTCTTTTTGATAATTCACTGTTAATGGATAATTGGGAGACAGCTCTTTGTTCCTTCTGGATTTGTACAACTAGCCCAAGGAGAATATTTTTTATGTATAATTTTTCTGAATGTTTCTTGGAACAATGGGTATTGGCACTGGATTTGTGTGGTATCCCTTCAATGGATTTTCTCAGCTTGGTAACATATTTACGAAAGGTTGATTTCATTTTTGTTCAATTATGTCTCACATGTCAAAGGTTAAAATTTATTCTCAGAATGTTAATGGGCTTAATAACCCCATTAAAAGATATAAGGTATTAAACCATCTTAAGAAACAATGTCCCACTTTTATCGTTTTACAAAGGACGCATTTAGGTTGGCTGGAGCACCAGAAATTGGTTAATATTTTTTTTCCATAGGTAATCACTTCATCATATAAAAGGGGTAAGAGATGGGACTCTGCAATACTAATACCACGTATCACCCAGTTACACTTAGAGCCTAGTTACTCTGACCCTGAAGGATGTTTTTGTCACCAAAATCTTTGAAGGCTCTACGATCACCTTACCCTCAGGCACCAGGACAGGCGTTGCACAATCTCTGTTTCAAAAAATTATTCAACACCAAAAGGGAGTACTTATTCTGGGAAGGGATCATAACAGGATTTATGGAAATAGGGACTCTACCAACCCTAGACCTCTTAGAAGGTCCCCTGTCCAAAAGATGTCACTTAATTTATTTTGAGACATTGCTTGGTTAGATGTCTGGTGCCAGCTTTACCCTACCCAGCGGCAGTTCTCTCACTACTCGGCACCACATAATATTTATACAAAAATAGATTATTTTCATATTTTTAGTGAACACTTTTATTTGGTACGAGACTGTGAGATAGTACCATTTCCCTTATCGGATCATTCTTTATTAGCATTGATGCTTGATTGGCTCACAGATAGAAACATAGAAACATAGAATTTGATGGCAGATAAGGTCCTCTTGGCCCACCTAATCTGTCCATTTCCCTACCTAATGGATAAGCTGCAGATCTTAGTTAACCAACAGCCTCTCCCCCCCACTAGAATTGCCTTATGTCTGTCCAATACATTTTGAATTCCCCCACTGTTTTTGACTCCACTACCTCCTCAGAAAGGCTGTACCATGCATCCACAACTCTCTCCATGAAAAAATACTTTCTCACATTACCTCTGAACAGTCCCCCCTCTCTCTTCAAATTGTGTCCCCTTGTTCTTGCACATCTCTTTTTCTGAAAGATGCTACCCTCTTGGACTTTATTGATTCCATTGAGGTACTTAAAAGTTTCTATTATGTCCCCCCTTCCCCTCCTCTCCTCAAGGGTATACATGTTAAGCTCCTTTAATCTCTCTTCATATGTCTTCCAGTGTAGACCCTGCACCACTTTAGTTGCCCTCCTCTGGACAGCCTCCATCCTGTCTATGTCTTTGCAGAGATAAACGTCATACTTTATGGCGTTTTAATAATGTTCTTCTTAATCTCCTTGAATTTCAGGATTTAATTAGGAGCCTTCTCCCACAAACAATCTTTGAGAATTCTGTAGACACTGTATTTCCTGGAATTCTGTGGGACACAGTGAAAGTAGTCCTGCAGGGAGAGATTTTATAATTTGCCACACAGTATAAGAAAAAACAGGTGGCACGACTGGAGCATTTGCAATCTCAGTTGAGGGACCATCAAGCTTTACACGCAGCTGGCGATACAACTGTCTTGCCCCTCTTAGAGGCCACTAGGCAGCAAATTCAACATCTTATAGACATCAAAATTGAATGTGCTTTCCAATTTCTGAAGCAGAAGTATTATGAGGGAGGCACCAGGGTGACCCGACTTTTAGCATACTGACTCAGACTTAAGGTTACTCAAATTAATATTACCCAGATACAGTCACCAGGTACGGGCCAGCTTACTACTATTCCCTCGAAAATACTGGAGGCTTTTCATATTTTTTACCAAAAATTGTATACCCCTGAAACCCCATTTAATCCTCAGGATACTCAGGATGTTTTGCATTCTTTTGATTTACCCAAACTTCTGCAACACCAGTTTCACAGTTGGAAGTAAAAAGGGTGATTCAAGACTTGAAAATGGGGAAAAAGTCCTGGCCATGATGGTTACACAGGGGAATTTTATAAAGCTTTTGTAACTCTTTTGCAACCTCTCCTGACTCAGACCTCCTTCATGGAAGTCTTGAATAGTGAACTAATTCCTCCTACATGGCGATGTGCAGCTATATCTAGCATTTTTAAACCAGGAAAGGACCCTTCTATCTGTGCCTCATATAGGCCTATTTCAGTCCTAAATATTGATTACAAATTTTTGCAGGTATCCTGGCAAGTCATTTAGAGGGGAATTTGCCATATTTGATTAATTCAGATCAATGTGGCTTTGTTCTGGATCACCAAAAGCATGACAATATAAAGCGGACTCTCCATCTGTTACATGGTGCTACCCAGTCAAAGGTCCAATATTTATTATTAAGCTTAGATGCAGAAAAGGCCTTTGACCAGGTGTCCTGGCCCTTACTACAGGCAACCCTGGGAATAATGGGGTTTTTAGATGCTTTTTGCAGTACTATCATGAGATTGTATGATAATCCTATGGCGTATATAAAAGTCAATGGCTCTATCTCAGGTACCATTCCTTTATCATGAGGCACCTGGCAAGGATGACCCTTATTCCTCCTTATTGTTTGCTATATACATAGACCCATTGGCCCAGGCTATTAGACAGGATAATCACATTCTGGGATTACAGTTGGGAGGAGAGTATCATAAGCTGGCACTGTATGCGGATGATCTTTTGGTTTATTTCTTGCCCCCTGAAGATTAGCTCCCCCATCTATGGCACCTGCTTGGAAAGTTTGGGAACCTAGCGGGCTATAAGGTCAATCTCATGAAAACTGAAGTACTTTAGTTGAATTACACCCCTTCTGCATCAATATTGCAGCAATATCCGTTCATGGCATTTGCCCTGCTTGAAGTATCTGGGTGGGGGGTTTAACGAGTGACACTTCAAAGTTATATGACTATAATTATGAGCCCCTGCTGCACCAGTTCTTTGGATTTGGATAATTTGGAATTGATCTCCCTTCCTTTCATACAATGTATAGATGTAATATGCATGAACTTATTACCAAAGTTGCTATATCCAGCTCAGACATTGCCTATTTCACCCCAGATAGATTTTTCATAGAACTAAATAGACAACTTTCTAGATTTACCTGGGATTCTAAGAAGCCAAGGATCCGTCTTACCATTTTGCAATTACCTAAGAGGCAGGGGGGCATGGCACTTACTAATATGTATTATTATTTTTGGGTGGCTCAGCTAAGGATTTTTTCCTATGGCTTCATTCACAGTACTTCTCCAAATGGAACGATCTGTAGAGTTGAGAGGACTTAACTAAACTTCATCGCATATTGCCCTCTTATCCCGCTCCTTACTTGGAAGAGATAACTGATAACCCCTATACAGAGAACACTTTAAAATGTTGGTGGAAACTGATGGGTTTTAAAAGGTTCTAGAAGGTTAGACCTCTGCTGTTCTCTTTCCCATATCATCGGCCTTTCTCGACAGTTAAACTGGACCATTGTTTTTTGTGTTGGGAATGACTTGGCATATTAATTTAATCTCACTTTTTGAAGGGTGGTCTCCCCAAATCCTTTGAGGACTTATGCATTTTTTTATAATCTACAACCTCAAGATAGGTTTAGGTACCTACAGGCTCTTGATTTTATTAAAACATTTCCCTGAAGTGTATTGGTAGAGTCCTGTGGATCCACACTGGTGAATCTTTTGAAGTTAGCATTGGAGGGCACATTGGAAAAATATGATTTCTTATGGGTAACGAAAGTCAGCAGTGCTGCTCACTCTCTAACATGAGCTGAAGGGATATGATTTGCAAAAAAATGGCAGGGTATTAAGTATTGTAGGTGCACACAGTGTAAACATCTGTGAACTTTCCATCTGCACCCCCTTTTATGCTCTGCTTGGTAAATACAATAAGCGTTTGAAAAAACTCCTTAGAGCATAAGTGTCTCATTCATTTTTATAACAACTCTGTGCTTTTAAGAACTTAATGATTTCATAGTAATCCACTTCAGTTTTTCAAAATATTTTTTCTTAAACAATCAGTTTTTTATGACCCCACAGGGTTAAGTTCAGTACTTTACCCGACTCTTCTGTTGTTCTTTACAAGTGTCCATTTTGTTTTCATGGCTCCATTGTCTAATGCAAATGAAAAAAGTTTACAGAGTGTTGCCTTTGAAGATGGCCATTCTCCTGCTCCCTTGCCCAAGTTTTATTTGTATTGTCTGAGCACAGATGGAGACATTCAGTTTATTTTTCTCAGCCCTCCATTAGGAGTGCCACCATTTCTTTCTCTTCTGCTTTTAACAGCCCAATTGTCCTTGGTGCTTGGTCAGGTGGTCAGCTTCTGTGAACATTTGCTGACGTTCCAGAGATCAAGTCTTCATCCTCAGAGCTGATTTGTCTGGGGTTCCTCAATCATTTATATCAGCAGTTAGTTCTAAGTTACTAGGCAACCATTCTTTTTCGTTTCCCAGAGCCTTTTTTACCTTTAGATCTATTATTTATATTGCTATAAATCATGTCTTTAGTGTCCAGTGCTACTGCGGGTCCTATACATTGTATCACACCCTATTAATTTTGACCTTTTTATGCTTTTTAAACTTCTTGACCTTTTGACCTCCTGGGTCCCATTGTGCAAACACTTAAACATTTTTTTCTCAGTTTCTCATGCTGTTTAAATGTCTGTACTGCTCCTACTTGGTGGATTCCAATTATTTATTTCCCCAATTGATTTTATTTTGTGCTGATCTTTCTGACCTCCCATTTATGTGTGGTATGCACTGCACACTCAGGGGTTGTCTTTGTTGCAATCTATTAGTTTCTTTTTTCCAAAACCTTTTCCTCAAGGTCCTTACAAATAATTTATTTTCCACCATTTGATGTTTAAATGATTCATACTATATAAGCACTGTCATTAAAGCTTGATGTATGGGTGCCTCTTTCCATCTTATTCTCTTTATTATCATAAGCATTCACTTTCACTAATTAAGTGTTGTGGTGCTATGCCACACTAACAACCGCCACTTATTTTACCTGTATTTTGCTACTAAATAAATACTAACATGCTAAAGTGCTGTACCAAAAATACCTATTTAGATTTTACTTATAAAAAAGTGTCTCTTTTTACATTACTCATTTTATCTACTTTCCTAATGGAAACATCATAATTCACATAAATAGATTTATTTTTTACTGTATAACACAGATTTTCCTAACTTTTTATAAGTGCAAAATGCTAGTACAGTGCTTCCATCTATAACCCTGATACATACCAATACAAATAATGACCTCTTCTACTAAAGTGCAACATGTTAAATTAAAAAAAAAGACTCTTTACTTTTTTCTGTTCTATTTACATTCACTATACATATAAATGCAAGAAAGTTCTTTACCACTGGGACTTGAAACATTGAGTTTTTTCTCTGATTATAAATAACTACTGTATCCTGTATCTTCATTTAGTCCATTTGGTATTAGGGTCTGTATCTCACGTATCAAAAAGTCTGCACGTTGGCAGAGAAGATCTTTTAAATTGCCTCCTCTAGCTGGAATTTCTACTTTTTCCAAGTTGACATGTGTTAGAGAAGCTGCCGAACCATGTTCTGCTACCACATAATGTTTTGCCATGGCATACTTTAAATTCTTGCATCTGTTCACTGTTTTGTGCTCACCTACCCTTGTTTGGAGAGCACGTTTTGTCTACCCAATGTATGCTTCTCCACAGGGCCATTCAACATATAGATAAAGTCTTCCATAGCAGTGTTAATAAATCCTTTTTATTTTATATTTTTACCAGTCCTTGGGTGATTTACAGTTTTTATATTCCATGTGCTATTAGAGTGGGGGGGGGGGCAATTACCACATTTGTAATTTCCTTGTGGTGGTTCAGGCATCCAACTAGGTCTGATATTTATTTTCTCATTTATAAAAAGAGTTTGAACCCAAATGCCTTTTAGATTTTTATTTCTTCTGTAGCTGAATAATGGTCCTCTGTCTGTCACCTCTTTTAGACTTGTATCTGTTCTCAGTACTTTCCAGTGTTTGTTTATTATTTAGTTTATTTCTCTGTAAGCCTCATTATATTCAGTACAAAAACAGACTTGTTTTTCTGTGTTGATTTCCTCCTTATTCTCAAGGAGGTCTTCCCTGGATCTTCTATTTACTTTTTCTAAAGCATTTCTCCCGTTTTATACCCTCTATCTAGTAAACATTGGCATATATCAACTGATTCTTCTACCTTTACTTTTTTTTTCACTGCAATTTCATTCCATTCTGATCAGCTGGCCATAGGGGAAATTCTTGTTGGTATGCAATGGATGTTGACTATCATGATGTAATATAGTATTTCGGGCCATTACTTTCCTGTACAACCTCATCTCCAAATGTCCATTTCTCACATATATTGTGAGGTCCAAAATATTTGCATCTTTTTTACTGTAATTTGAAATAAACCTTAAGTTGTTATCACAGGTGTTGATGTATTCCAGAAACTCTTTTAATATTCCTTCTTCCCTTCCCCATATCATGAGCACATTGTCCACAAAGTGGGACCATTTCAATATATTTTAATGGCACTTATTTTTTGTCCTGTCTTATATGTATTTATCTTCCCAATCCCCCTACATAAATATTTGCAAGGAATGATGCAACTGTAGTCCCCATGGCAGTTCCATGGATCTATTGGTAAAATGTGTACCAAATGTAAAATAATTATTACTTAGTACAAGATCTGCTAGTTTTAATATGAACTCTGTAGGAGGCACTACATTATTAGTTCTAGATGCCAGTTTCTTTTTTAGAGCTTCAAGGCCTTCTTTGTGGGCTATATTGTTATATAGATTTTCTATATTAAAAAAGTTTCTGGAATACATTAACAACTGTGATAACAACTTAAAATTGATCTGAAATTACAGTAAAAAAGAGGTGAATTTTTTGGACCTCACAATATATGTGAGAAATGAACATTTGGAGATGAGGTTGTACAGGAAAGAAACAGATCAAAATACTATATTACATCATGATAGTCAACATCCATTGCATACCAAAAAGAATACCCCCTAAGGCCAGCTGATCAGAATTAAATGAAACTGTAGTGAAAAAAAAGGTAAGGGTAAAAGAATCAATTGATGTATGCCAACGTCTACTAGATAAAGGGTATAAAACAGGAGAACTGCTTTAGAAAAAGTCAATAGAAGATCCAGGGAAGACCTTCTTGAGAATAAGTAGGAAATCAACGTGGAAAAACAAGTCTGTTTTTGTACTGAATATGATGAGGCTTATGGAGAAGTAAAATAAATAATTAACAAACATTGGAAAGTACTGAGAACAGATGAAAGTCTAAAAGAAGTGACAGACAGAGGACCATTATTCAGCTACAGAAGAAATAAAAAATCTAAAAGACATTGAGCTCAAACCCTCTTTATAAATGAGAAAATAAATATCAGACCTAGTTGGATGCCTGAACCACCACAAAGAAATTACAAATGTGGTAATTGCCCTCACTGTAATAGCACATGGAATATGTTATCAATGGACCAGCACCCCGATTGTACCCCCATCTCGCAGACAGCACCACATACTGTATTACATATATAGATTTTCTATATTAAAATAGTGTCAGAATCTGAGTCCTACTCTAGTTCTGTAATGCATATTATGCTTCACTATATTCTCACAATATATTGTACCAATGGGAGATGTTTTCTGTTGCATATTATTGTATAATTATAAGTTAGGCAACAGTGCCATATTTAGTGCTTATGCATAACTGTAACTGCAAGTGACCTTGTAAGCATCACAAGACCTTATTGTTCATTTATCTTCTGCTAGCTAAGCAAGTTTTTATGTTAGTTAGGGTAGTTAATTTGGTCACCTGTGTTGGCCAATTATATGCATTTTATGTATCTTCTTTAGTTGTTGCTATGAAAATGATCAGGGTATAAGACCCTTTGCAGCGTGTACTTTATTTGAGAAGAGACTAGATTGCACCCTATATAGGTAAGGAAACTGGATGCATTCCCCCAGTGATTACACTCTTGGTTGGAAGCCTGCATTATTCTTATTTGCCAATAATAAATTATATTTGTTATCTGGACACCACTTGTCTGTTGTCTCTTCCTTTGTGCAGTTCCAACAAGAACCTGAGAAAGGTAATGTCATTACCCAGTTACATTTGGTGACCAGGTTGGAATGTACAAAGTGAGGATTCCATTCTATTATGTTTGAATGTCGAGTAGTGTACTGCATTTCTCGCCTACTTGGACCTACTTGTGCTTACAGTGGTCGTTCTGTGATGGAAACACTCTGTCTTCATCTCGGGCGTGCTACCTCCACACCGGACCCTGATACACTCCCTTTGTGAGTGGCAGCATACCGCCTTGGTACCACCGTTTGCCCAAGGGGGACCGGAATGCTGTTGGGTGATGGTGCCAAGGATTTTATCCAGTTTTCCAACTGCTTCTTTGTTTGTTTGTTTACCCCTTGTTTGTCATGCCTGAACTTTGAACTGAACTGAGACTGGACATCTCAAACTACCTCACCTCCCATGGAGGATGGACAGATTTCATGCTGGATGCTAAGTCTGCAGAAAACTCATTGCTGCTAATTTCAGACCACTGCCTAGAGTCCAAACAGAACGCCAAGAAATACAGCCTTAAAGGTCTCTTGGTTGTGGCTCTCCATACCACTATTGAGTGCTTCACAGTGAAGTGTATCTCCCTTGAACTGCAAAATACATCTCTAAAAATAGAGATGGGCTTGCAGGCATCGAAGTTACAGAAAAGGGAACAGAAACTAGTGGAGAAGACCCAGTCACTCCACGATGCCAATAACAGACTGGTGCATTGTACTGCTCAAGACTCTGAGCATGACATTTGCATGTTAAGAGATTATTGTGAAAGGTTGAAATGTGATAAGAAACAGTTAACTTATTTGAATGATATTCTGAGTGATATGAATGAAGGTTTGAGAGAAGAGAATGCTGAGTTGAAAGAGGAGAATGAGAAAGTGAATCATGAGTTAGACAAAGAGCTTAGGGAAAACATCGAATTGAGCACCACGTACAGAGTATTGCAGGGTGAGGTTAAGAAGGGTATTGAGCTGGGCACTGCATGAGTTTGTCACAAGAAGTGTAGAACAACAATGGCAAAATTGCACCATTAACAAGTGGTTCTTGCTGGCCATGTTAAGGCTATGAATGGGTTTCAGTATATGGCCATTGACCTTGCGTCATCCGGGGATGACAACTCTGACTTTGATGATGAGGCATGCCACGTCCAACCCCCATAGGGCTGTTATTTTCTCCAGCCGTCCCCAAGATGGCACCCACGTATGCATGCCCTCTATGTTGCCACATCTACACAAACATGGCAGAAGCAACATATTGCATCAAGATGGCAATCCTGATGACACGGGAAGATGGCCTGTCTTCCATGGTGTGCCTCCGCTTGCCCTCCTCTCCAGGGAGGATAATACAGAGGTGCACAGCCTAATTCAAGAGGCCATTACCAATATTATGGCACTGGAGGACCACCAGAGAGCCATCCAGGATCAAATTGACAGAATATTTGAGGATACTGTCACCCAGGACCATACATTTAAAGCAGTCACTGATGCAGCAATGGAAGTTGCCCATCGCGGTGATATGGGATGTAATGAGTGGAATGTGATTTTATGTACTTCCAATCCCCTGCAAGTTACTCACTCTGTCCAGCAAATTGCCCAAAGCATTGGACAGATGGGTCTGACTGACAACCTCAGTTGCCATTTGGAGGAGAAGTACTCCCTCTGCTAGAAACTTTCTTTCCAACCTGACTACCAGGTTCAAGTCTTGCGACAGACAATTGAACCTTCCCTCTGGGCCAAACTCCCAGACACCATCCACAACTGTGAGACACTTGTGTACAATGACGTCGCTGAAGCACTCCTTGCTGCCAATGCCCCAGGTGTCATTGGAGCCCACTTGGCCTACAAGTTTAAGCAGAGTGTGAAGGAAAGCCCCATGGCTTATCATCAATGATTGTGGCTTGCCTACAAGGCTAGCAAATGCTTGGCTGGTGAAGTCACACACCAAGATCAGATTGAGTACAAGGATTTATACATCCAGAACATGACTCCATCTCTTTGCAAAAAGGTTGAACTCAACGTTTATCTGGAGACCGACACCTTTGCAGAAATCTTTACCAAGATGGAGAGTGCTTTCTGGGTATACCCCTGTAACCTCACTTCCGGTAAGAACAACAAAGCTGCTGCTATTCAAACTCCGGCATCACAGGTAGCTGCAGTACAGCCTACCTCAGAAACACCTACCCACTATACTGTGAAAGGTCATAACCAGAAATCTGACACCCCTTCTAGCGACAAGCAGTCACACAAGGGAAGGAACCGGAACTATAAGAGCAATAGAAACAAGGACCGGAGCAACTGGAAAAATCCAGATGCCCAATCTGATGGCTGGAACCATAATGGCCCCAGCTTTCAAACCCTCAGAGATGATAACGAGGCTCTATACAAACTGCTGGAGGAGATCAGTGCCGAAAAAGAGGCTAAGTCTACACATGCGGTAGCAGCCCTCGCCCCAACAATGGGACAGCCATGCAGCCAGGAAAATCTGTTCCTGCCCTTGGTTATCGAACAACTGAGCAGCTGAGGAAAGAATCATTTCTTGGCATCAGCTACTGGCCAGGCCAATGCACTGACCAAGGAGGAATCGAAAGAGCAGGCTGCTGTCACACCTGTGATGTCACAGGCACATCTGTATCCCATGCAAGATATACAGGAGGCCCATAAAGATCCTGAAGGCCTCAAATTTCAGGAACAGGATAATGAAGATGACTCTAAATGTACAGACTGACAATTACAGGCCCCAGTCCGGATTGTGAGTGACCTGCTTGTCGACACAAATGGACAGCCTTGTGTCAAGGCCACGGTCAGGGGCCACCAACTGAACATGCTTCTGGACACAGAAGCAGCCATTTCTGTTCTCTATGATGAGAACCCAGCCATGTCTGACTGGTCTACTGGCTGGAAGATCAGTGCACAGGGTGTAGATGGTACACAGCTACACACTTACTGATCTGTGTCTTTGCCTGTTGTGTAGGTCACCTCAGGACTGATTTTGCCTTTGACCTTATGGTATTATGTCATCATCCCAGTATATTGGGAATTGACTTTCTTGCACTACATGGCTGTGTAGTGGACCTAGCCAATAGGCTACCTCTCCAGATCAAAGGACAATGTCATGCTGTCACCATTCCAGATAAGCACGTGGTGGTAGCCATCTCCCATAACAACAAGGAGTATGACATCATGGCTTTGTTCAAAAGTCATGACCTGTTTTCTAAACTTGCACCTTTGCTACAAAAAACACCTGGATCTGTTCACTACCAACAAGCATGATTGTGGTAGGATGCACACTACCATTGAGATCCCAGGACCTAACCCTGTGAGACAGAAGCAGTATCCATTTCTGGTTGAAGCCTTACCATCACTGAGGGAGACCATCCAATCACTGCTACAGTAAGGAGTGATTAGGACTTGTGTCTCTACTGTCAATTCACCTATTTGGCCTGTGAAAAAGCCAAACGGACCTTGGAAACTCACAACTGATTACAGGAAACTTAATCAAGTTACCCTCAGTTGTGCCCCAACAGTAGCATCAGCACCTGATGTACTCAAGCTACTGACACCTGACAAAAAGTGATTCTCAGCCCTTGACATCTCTAATGGGTTTTTGTCACTCCCATCAGCAGAGGTAAGTCAATACAAATTTGCCTTTACCTATGATGGGTGCCAGTACACCTGGATCTGTCTTCCCCAAAGTTTCCATAACAGCCCTTCCCTCTTCCATCTCCACATGATGGATGCCCTGCAGGGTTCTCCACACCCCAGTGCCTCCTGAAGTATGTGGATGACTTGTTTCTGGCAACCACCACAAAAGAAGATCATTTGGCCCTTCTAGATGAACTTCTGTCTCTCCTCAAGAGAGCAGGCCTCAAGTGCAACCCCTCTAAAGCACAGTTGTGTGAAAAAGAGCCAGAAGAACTGTGGGTCAACCTGGAAACAGGAAATGGGACAGCCATATGAACTGGGGTTGTCTACAGGCCTCCAGACCAGGGGGAGGACATAGACACATTACTGTTAGAAGATATACAAAACATGAAAGCTAAATGGGAGGTTCTGATAATGGGAGACTTCTACATGCCAGATACAGATTGGTCAATACCAGCAGGAACATCTGCCAGAAATAGACACACAGTGGATTCCCTGTAGGGGGAGGGCCTCAAACAACTAGTACAACAACCCACAAGAGACACAGCTATTCTAGATCTAGTACTGACTAATAGGGAAAGGATCACAGATCTCCAGGTAGAAGGTCACCTGGGGGGCCAGTGACCATCACATGGTATGGTTCAATTTGGCTACTAGAACTAAATCATCCCATTCTAAGGCAAAAATATGGCACTTCAGATGTGCTGACTTTGATAAGATGGCCAACAGAGTTAAGCTTTCCCTGACAAAAAGAAATACAGACAAGGGGGTACAGGCAAAGTGGGCAATCATTAAGGATGCAGTACTTGAAGCAACATCCCACTGTGTTAGAGAGAAAAGGAAGTGCAAAAGAAGAAATAAACCAATTTGGTTCTTAAAAACAGTAGCAGAAAAGGTCAGAGTCAAAAGGCTGGCCTTCAGGAAATATAAGGGAACGCAGTGGGATGATGATAGGGAGGCATACCAAACTTCCCTAAGGGAAGCAGGGAAGGCAGTAAGGCAGGCAAAGGCCCAAACCAAGGAAACACTAGCACAAACAGTAAAAGAAGGGGACAAGTCTTTCTATAGATACATTAGTGAAAGGAGAAAGTCCAGAGGGGGTATTGCTAAGATCAAAGCGGATAAGTGTGTGTGTGAGGAGGAGGACCATGTAAAAGCATCTATCCTAAATAGATACTTTTGCTCAGTATTTATTGAAGAGAAGGTAGGGCAGGGCCCACACCTCAGCACCATGGACACAGAGGGGAGGGAGGTGTGCACTAGTCCCATCACAAAAGAAAGGGTCCTACAAGAGCTCGATAAGTTCAGGGTGGACAAGGCAATGGGACCTGATGGCATACATCCCAGGGTACTAAAGGAGCTAAGGGTAGAACTAGCACAGCCATTATTAGAACTGTTTAGTGAGTCTCTGAGCACAGGAGAGGTCCCAGAAGACTGGAGAAGGGCTCATGTGATCCCGCTCCACAAGAGTGGTAGCAGGAAGGAGGCAGGGAACTACAGAACAGTCAGTCTTACCTCAGTAGTGGGCAAGATTATGGAGGCACTCCTTAAGGAAAGGATAGTGCAACACCTGGAATCCATAGGAGCACAGGATCCGAGACAGCAAGGGTTTACAACAGGAAGGTCCTGTCAAACTAATCTCATAGATTTATTTGACTGGGTAACCAGAGTGGTGGACCAAGGGGGAGCAGCTGATGTCGCCTACCTTGACTTCAGCAAAGCTTTCAATACTGTTCCGCATAGAATATTAATTAATAAGCTGGGTAGGCTCAGGGTGGGTCAGAAGTTGGTCAACTGGGTGGCAAACTGGTTGATAGGCAGAAAATAGAGAGTGGTGTTAAATGGTATACAGTCAAAAGAGAAGCAAGACACAAGTGGGGTACCTCAGGGATCAGTCCTGGGGCCAGTCCTCTTCAATATCTTCATCAGTGACATTGCAGATGGATTGGTGGTTAAGGTTTGTCTGTTTGCAGATGACACCAAGATCTGCAACAGAGTAGATGATCCAGATGGGGTGGGCAGAATGAGAAGAGATCTGGATAAAATGGCAAAATGGTTGGAAGAGTGGCAACTGGAGTTTAATGCAAAGAAGTACAAGATCATGCACATAGGGGAGAGAAACCCTGAAGCCACCTATAGGCTAGGAGGGAAGAAAGAGACTTGGGCATCATCATTACAGATGACCTGAAATCATCCAAGCAGACCACTAAAGCAGAGGGTAAGGCTAGGGGGATGTTGGGGTGTATTAGTAGGGGTATCACAAGTCATAAGAGGGAGGTAATAATCCCACGTTACAAGACCATACTAAGAATCATACCAAGAAATGAAAGAAGCAAAAGGCAATAAACCCATGGAGCTTCAAGGCTACATATAGAATGTTAAGAGCTTTCCTGATCTCATGAAATTATCAAGCCTAGTCTTAAAAGTAGTCTTATTACTGCTAATGATAATATCCAAAGGAAGCAGATTCCAGGGTCAGACAACTCTTTGGGAAAAAGAAATAAGCCCTTTTCTTACAACAGCACCTATTTCTTGTGAGTTGCAATGGATGTCTTCTAGTAGTTACTTGAATTTACTTAAAATCGAGACCACATTCAGTTAATAGATAAGGGTCAAGTATGATGTCCCAGACAAATAGGAGATCGCCTTTCAGTCTCCTATTTTCGAGTGTCATTAAATTAAATTTAACGAGCCTATCCTCATAAGAGATGGTTTTATTGGAAATAATAGATTTGGTCACCCTTCTTTGTACCCTTTCAATTCTGGCAATGTCTCTTCTTTTAGAGGGATTCCATAGTTGAGAGACATAGTCAAAATAAGGTCTTACATATGACCTATAGGGGGGGTAAAAGAATATCAGAACTTTCTGATGTTATATTATGGTGAATAGCCCACCAGGTTTTATTTGCTTTACTAATTGTATGTGTGATATGAGTGTCAAAATCTAGTCTAGAGTTGACCATAATACCCAGGTCTCTTTCACTCTCTTTGCTTAATAAAGGATAGTTAGAGAGATGGTATACATACTTAGGATTATGTTTACCAAAATGTAGAACACTACATTTTGATATATTAAAAAGTAAGTTCCATTTTACTGACCATGCTTCTAACCTACTTAAATCCTCTTGAATGACCATGTACTCTTCCATGTTCGTACAGATTTTTACAATTTTACAGTCATCCACGTATTTTGTGATGTTACTTCGAATGTTATAGGATAGATCAGATATAAAAATCTGAAAGATTATTGGAGCTAGGACAGAACCTTGTGGAACATCGCTGTCTACATTTTTCCAAATAGATGTATGTCTATCTATAATCACTCTCTGCTTTCTATAAGATAACCAATTTATGATCTATCTGATATATAAATGATTGATGTTGCAAAGCTGAAGCTTGTGAATTAAAGCCCAGTGAGGAGCCGAGTCAAATGCTTTTATAAAATCTAGGAGGATGACGTCACATGGTTTGCCTTTATCTAACTGATTACTTACAAAATCATAGAAACTCACTAGATTTGTTGAACATGAACAGCCTTTAACAAACCCATGCTGGGATGGATCTAGACCTTGCATTATAGGTGCCAGTTCATCTTTAATTATACACGCCAGCAATTTACCAATAATAGGAGTTAAATGTATTGGACGGTAGTTATCTGATGAGCTTCTTGCTCCCTTCTTAAACAGAGGAATCACATTTGCATGTTTCCATTCAGAGGGGACAGTGCCAGTATTTAAACTTTTGTCAAAAATAATTTTTAGAGGTGCACAGAGGTGATCTTTCATTATTAATAATAAGTTACCAGAAATATCATCAGGTCCCACAGAAGAGCCTTTTTTGACTGTGTTTAACTTATTTTTAATGATATCTGGGGGGATATCCACATTATAAGATGTCTGATTATCAGGAACTGTATGGATAGTTGCATTAGTACTAGAGCTAAATGCTTTGCAGAAATGTGAGTTAAAGAAGTCAGCCATTTCTTTTGGATCAAATACAAGTGTTTCATTAGTGGTTATAAGACCTACTTTACATTCCGGGTTTTTTTTTTGGAGTTAATGTAACCAAACAACATTTTGCAATTGCCCTTCTGTGCTTGCAATGCAATAGATTTTTTCATATTAAGTTTTGCCTTCCTAATCTCTTTTTTACAATTCCTTCGAATTGATTTAAATTTAGCATAGGATCTTTCACATTTATTTGATCTATATCTCTTGTATTTTTTTTTCTTGATTAGTTTATGTAAATTGATATTACACCATTTAGGATTAGGATAAGATTTTTTTTTGAATAAATTTATTTGCAGCATCCATTATAATGGAAGTAAAGGATTGCCACAATTCATCAATGTTATCCTGATTCAAACTATTAGACCAGTGTATTCCAGCTAAATAATTATTTAGACCTTGAAAATCAGTTTTATGAAAGACAAATAGTTGGGTAACACTCTCTGACTCTGAGTGTAAACAATGAAGTTTAAAACTAACAATACAATGGTCGCTGCTCCCTAATGGTGCCAAAGCAGTGTATTCTATGGTGTTAACTGTTTCACTACAGAGTACGATGTCCAAGGTATCAGAACCATGAGGAGGGAACGTAACATGTCGTATTAAATTCAGCTCTTCGCTAATATTCAAAAATTCTTTTGACATCTTTGAGCTAGCTGATTTGTTTTTCCAGTCAATGTCTCCTAAATTTAGATCCCCAGGATGTTTCCTATGTCAGCAGCTGTTGACATTTCTGAAATAATTTCATTTAGTAATTCATATTTTAAGTCAGGGGGTCTATAACAAAGACCAAAAACAAAGTTTTTATTGTTCTGAAGTTTGATGTTCAACCAGTTTCAGTTAGCGAACAGTCTTTTTTAATTTTATTAGAAATATCATAAGCTAATAAGGATGAGGAAACAAAAAATGCAATCCCTCCTTCTTTTCTGTTTGCTCTATTTAAATGAAATAGGGTGTAGCCTGGAATACAGTCTGTCCAAATCTGGTCTGAAGACCACCAGGATTCGGAAATACCTAGAATGTCTGGTTTTTCATAAGCTGTTCTTAAAATTAGTTTGTTCATTTTGTTCCCTAAACTACAAGCATTCAATAAAAGAATCTTTACATCCTGAATCTTTATTTGTTTGCTATTGCTGTCACATGACAGGGGAGCCCCTTGATTGTGCATCCCCCAACCCTACTAGTTTAAAGTAATATTGGGAACTTTAGATTGAAACATCTGACTGAGACTAATTGCACCCAGTCTACTCAAATGGAGACCATCTCGGGCATATATCTTAGGAGAGTTATTAAACTGAGACCAATGATCAATAAAAATAAGATCATTAAGAAAACACCAATTACATAATCTGGCATTAATTCTTTCTATGATGTTATTTTTTTCTAGTCTTGCCCTAAAAATAGGAAGAATGCCAGAAATAAAAACCTTACAATTTTTGGCCTTGATTTTCTTTCCTAGCTCACACTGGTTAGGCCCCATCTGGAGTACTGCATGCAGTACTGGAGGCCACACATTCACAAGGACATTAACCAAATTGAGGCAGTCTGAAGAAGGGCAACCAAAATGATGCAGGGACTGCATCAGAAAACATATGAGGACAGATTAATGTAGCTCAATACGTATACCCTAGAGCAAAGGAGGGAGAGAGGTAATATGATCGAAACATTCAAACACCTTAAGGGCATTAACAAGATGAAATAGTCTAACATGTTTCAATATAAGAAAACTAGCAGGACAAGAGGACACAGCATGAGATTAGAGGGAGGCCGATTAAGGGGTAATGTGAGGAAGTTCTTTTTCACAGAAAGGGTGGTGGATGCATGGAATGGCTTACCTCAGGAAGTGGTGGATATGAATACAGTGCAGGGCTTCAAACAGGCATGAGATAGGCAAAAGGGAGCAATACAGATGAGTATGAATAGATATGCCAGTGACAGAGCAAAGGCCGATGGCACATTCATAAGGTAGAAAAAGAAATGGGCAGACTGGATGGGCATTGCAGTTCTTATCTGCCGTCAACTTCTATGTTTCTTTCTTTCTATGTAAAGAGGTCATCTTCACTGGCCTACATATTACAGACCAAGGCAGGAGCCCAGCTGTCAAAAAGATCTAGGGTTTGCAAGATCTGTCACTTCTTACTAGCATGGCAACACTTAGATGCTTTTTAGGAATGGTAAACTATTTCATGGATTTTATCCCTGATTTTGGCTTGAAGGCTTCTCCCTTGTATGAACTTCTGAAAAAGGATGTCCCATGGACATGGGGCCCCACTCACACTGAAGCTGTTACACAGCTTAAACAGACCCTGGCCTTAGCCCCAGCACTGATCAATCCTAACCCAGATCTTCCATTCCATTTGAAAACTGCCACCTCTGATGTGGCCATGTCTGCAGTGGTGGCACAAAAGTACAATGGGTACCACAGGCCCATTGCCTATGCATCTCAGATGTTATCCCCAGTAGAGAGGAAATACAGTCTCTGTGAAAGGATACTCTTGGCAACCTACTGGGCTGTCAAACATTTTCTCTACATCATTGGGTATGCTCCTATTGTTTTGCATACCTGCCACACCCCAACTAACCTTTTGCTTTCAGATAAAGTAAAAAATGGGTCAGTCTCCAACACCAGACTTACCCACTGGTCTTTGCTTTTGCAAGACAGGGACATCAAAGTACTGCCTGTCAAAATGCCTTCAATCTTGGCCCATGGCTTACTTTACACAGGTAAACCCCATGACTGTGCTTTCCAATCCCCTGACTTACCTGAACCAGGGCCATTCTTACCAGCTACATCAGATGTTCTGGAAGATACCAGCATGTATCATATCTTTACAGATGGCTCTGCCTCCTATGTGGACGAAGAGCAGGTGGCAGGATTTGAAGTGCTCATAAGAGATCAAGAAGGTGATTTTAGGTGCTTCTCTAGGAAAAGTATTGTTATCACCTCACAGTATGCTGAATTGGCAGCTGTGGCCTATGTTTTGGAGGGCATGCCCCATGGTGACAAGGATGCCATCATCTTTGTAGACTCCAACTGGGTCTGCTTATCCCTTACTGAGTTTCTACCATTCTGTAAGAAAAATAACTACATCCTCTGATGGCACACCTGTCAAATACAGGGATCTGTTTGTGTACATACACACCATGACACAACAGATTACTCCCAAACCGTACATCCACAAGGTAAAGGCTCATTGTAAATGTGACCCTTACCATGAATTCAATGATGGAGCAGACTCACTTGCCAAAGCAGGTGCTCGAGAGGGAGAGACATGGACAATGACTTACCCAATAGCTGTAGTAGCTATAGTGGCTGCTAACGCTATGCAGAAACCAGTACCACAACATCCACTGGACCGTTCTGCTGCACAGAAATCAGACCCAGAACTAAAAGATGTGCTCAAATTCCTGGACAAGGGAACTGAACAACCACTACCTGTTGGTAGTCCACAAGAGACACTCTGACAACATACACTTGTCCAGTGATCAGAAGCTGATCTGGTATCGAAAAGAGGATACAGGTGACAAATTATGGGTTGCACCACAATTTCTGAGAACCGAATTTCTCCATATGGTTCTTGATTCTCCCACTGGTGGACACCAGGGGACAGAAAACACCCTCCAGAGACTCAAAACAGTCATCTGGTGGCCTGGCATGGCCAAAGATGTAGAGCACTATGTGGACAACTGCATAGTGCGTGCCCAGAACAACCCAATTTTGGTGAAAAGAAATGCAAAATTGTTTCCCCAAAGGCAAACTGGACCATGGAATGCGATATAAATCGATTTCATTGGCCCTCTTACCAACTCCAGTAAGAACAACAAGTATGCACTTGTCACAGATCTGTTCTCCAAGTGGGTAGAAGCATTTCCCACTAAAAGTAACACGGCAAAGACAACTGCCAATATCCTGGTGGATCAATTGTTCTCCAGGTTGGGCCTGCCTTTAAAGTAGACTCAGACCAGGGAACCAGTTTTACAGCTGAGCTGATGAAACAGATACTCCAACTACTTGGAGTAGATCAGCAATTCCACATTCCTTACCATCCTCAATCCTCATGCCAGGTAGAAAGAGCCAATAGAAGAATCAAACAGATGTTATACAAATTCATCAATGACAATCCCAAGGATTGAGATTCCCTTTTGCCACTACTCCTGCTGGCAATTAGTGGTACTTCTGCAGCCACTACTCAGTTTACACCTTATGAGGTTATGACTGATAGAGCCATGAGATTACCAGAGCACCTCTTGATTGACCTCCACATCCCTACTACAGTTCGAGTATCTGTAGACAAAGTATGTTGAAAAGCTTCATGATGACATCATAAAGACACACCTATTTGCTGCCAATCAAATGGGTAAAGCTCAACAACAAGCTAAAGCTCATTTTGATAAGCACATCAAAGAGGCCGACTGGCAAGTTGCAGACCAAGTTATGCTTCTCCAATGCAAACAACCCACTCATTCATTTGCCAACAAATGGGAAGGTTCATACCCCATTGTCAACAAACTCAGCTCTGCTGTTTATCAGGTCCAAGTTCAACAGCAAAAGAAGACCACTGACAAGTGGTTCCATGCTAATCAATTCAAATTGTACAAAGGTGACTAAACTTACTTTTCCTAACCCACTTAAGACAGAATAGTACCCCACACTTAACAACCTTTTCTGTTTTCTTACAGGTACACTGGCAAGATAGCTATCTTGCACCTCCTCCTCCTGTTGGTGGGACTACCAACATTGACTGTGACTGCACCTCAACACAAACCCCTACAGAGTCATAGACAATGGGTAGACCACTTGTTTAGCAACCTTGATCACCCAACCCCAGTGGGAGTTCATATTATGGTACACAATAAAATGATTACCATTAAAGAAGGCTCAAACATCTATCTTGATGCTATGGTAGTTGCCCCAGACAAATCAACACTTTCCATTGTATGGGAAACTGATGCAATGGGCTACACACTCCCTGTAGCTCACCTATCCAAAGGTACATTCCATGGATGGCCCAACACTGACATTTCTAAGAATGGTACTCTCTCTATTCAACAAACTTCTAGACATACTGGTCGGTATAATCTTAGTGCTCTTATTGATCCAGCTTGGTATGACCGCCTCTCCTCTGAGGAGAAAAGCTCTTTCTGTCTTCACAACTATTTAGCTACTGAAGCTCTTTTCCTTTCTGTAGTCCCACCAAGTAAAGAAGAAATGATTGATTGCCCTCCTCAGGAGGAAAGTTCTCCTAGTGGTTTGACCACCACATCCCTACTGGGAGCCCTGATTAATAATGTACAGTTTATGCACATTCCAGTTATTTTCAATCTCACACATTGGAACATGGCTGAGATTGGTCTCTGTCACACAACCAGTGTCACAGATTCACTTAGCAGATCAGGACCTCTACTCCCAAAGTGCCAACCTCTGAGTGCAGTCTTGTGAACAGTGTAATAGACAAAGTAACCCTCTTGTCTGTTTTTGTGAGTTTGGATCAACCTTTGGTCTCAGTTCCAGAGGGATTCAAACTGTTGACCTCTTGCAAGCATACCCAATGCACAGGCTCAGATATATCTGTCTTCAGGGGGCCAGATATCTTTGCCTATGGGCACCTAACCAGGTATTCAGAGATGAACCCTTTAAAACTTTAATAAAGACCTCAGATTTAAAACTGTTCTCTTTCCAATTTGGTACCACCATACAAGCTATGTCTGTTGTCTGCTATAACCATACATATTTCTCAGCAAAAGAAAACAATTCAAAGACAGACAAGGTTTTCTCTAAAATTAGAGTTTTTACTAAAATATATAATAATACGTCAAACATACAATACAGAACTCTTATATCAAAAGACATACAAATCTTTAAAACAAAACAAGGTTTAAAGCAGTGCAATTCCAACAACAATATTTAGATTTTGTCTAGCTTTCTAAATACCTGTTTTCAGTGCTCAGATGTTATTTTGGTCAGAGTCAGTTGAAAGTGTCCTCTGTAGTGAAAAAAATAATCTTTATAAGCAGTATTTGCCAACCCCTTTTTGGATGACGCCATCCAGCTCCTCCTCTGTCAAAATATCTAAAAAATATATATTTCTATACAACCACAGGATGTAATTTCAAAGTATTAATTCTGCAACTTTAGCATAACTCAAGTTTCAAATGACACTTTCTTTGATCTCATGCTGTACCCTCCTCACACAGGCTTCATGTGAGCATTTATCACCTCTCACCTCTGTGTAATATCCTAGCTTCCATTTCTAACATCATAAACCTAGTTTATGATTTCTCTCTTAACAAAATCAACTTAAACAAGTCTGTAATTAACTCAGAGAAACAGGATCCTTGATTAAAGTCTTCCAGGTAACACATTGTCTCTAAAAAACTGAGTGTGTGTGAACTCACATACTGTCAGCCGTTTCCCATGGCTTTCATCTCTCAGCTGGAATCTGGGGGAAGGGATAAGTGAGGTCATTCCTAAAGCATTTGAATTTTCAGCAGAGACATTAATACATTTTATATTAAAAAAAAATAGAATACAGCACTCAGATCTGGCTGTCTGCATCACACTCCTCCCCACCTAGACTGAATTTTGGGGATCTATCCCCTACATGGGATGAGCTTCCCAAATCAGTTCACTCCTCATAGACCTTAGACTGCCCATCTGAGTTCTTGTTCTTCGCTCCAGCACTATGTACGATTTTTAGATCATGCTCTTGTAAAGCAAGACTCCATCTTAGTAGTCTGTCATTGTTTTTCCCCATATGCGTCAACCAAACCAGGGGGTTGTGGTCAGTCTGCACCACAAAATGCTGCCCATACAAGTATGGCTCTAATTTCTTCAGGGCCCACACTATGGTAAGACAATCCTTTTCCACCGTGGAGTACGCCTGCTCCCTGGGGAGCAGCTTCCAACTCAGGAATGCTACCAGGTGGTCTGTCCCTTGGCTAGACGTCTGGCTAAGTACTGCCCCAATACCCATGTCTGAGGTGTCCATCTGAACTATAAAGGTTTTGTTATAGTCCGGACTTGTCAAAACAGGAGCACTGCACAATGCCTCCTTCAGTTGGGTAAAGGCTTCCTCACAGGCTGGGCCCCAGGTAATTTTCTTTGGCATCTTTTTCTTTGTCAGGTCAGACAGGGGAGCAGCCAGGGCACTGTAATTGGGTACAAATTTCCTGTAGTACCCTGCTGTCCCTAGAAATCTCCTGACCTGCTTCTGTATTTCTGGTATTGGCCACACCTAGATTAACTCTATCTTTATTTGGTTAGGACGGAGCTGTCCCCAGCCTACCACATGGCTGAGGTATGCCACCTCCCCCATGGCCACCTGGCACTTCTCGGCTTTGACAGTGTGCCCAGCCCTCTGTATCCTGCCCAGCACTTCCCCAAGGTATGAAAGGTGTTCCTCCCAGCTGGTACTGAAGATGGCAATGTCATCCAGGTATGCTACAGCATACTCCTCAGCACCATTCAACACCTGGTTCCCCAACCTTTGGAAAGTAGCTGGGGCGTTCTTCATTCCAAAAGGCATTACTTTAAACTTAAATAAGCCTATCGGAGTGATGAAGGCCAACCTGTCCCTAGCTCTGTCTTTCGATTCTACCTGCCAGTACCCCTTGGTCAGGTCAATAGTTGTAAGGGAGGTCACCCCTCCCAACTTATCCAGGAGTTCATCCATCCAGCGCATCGGATGGATGTCGGACTTCATGACTGTATTCAGTCCACGATACTACACACACAAACTAGTGAGCCATCTGGCTTGGACACAAGGACTACGGGTGAGGCCCAGGGGCTGTGGGATCTCTGGATTACCCCTAAATCCAGCATCTCCTCCACTTTCCTCCTAATGTCCTTTTGGATAGCCTTTGACACCTGATATTCTGTCTGCCGTATGGGCGTCTGTGTCCCTCTCTCCACATTGTGTGTTGCTAAGGGGGTTAGTCCAGGCTTGGCAGTAAACAAGGGGCAAAGTCTGCTAAAACGTCCCTTACTTTCTGGACCTGGTCTGGGTTCAGCTGGGAGACAATTTTACTGCCTCCTCAGAGGACTCCCGCTCACTCTCTTCCAGCAGATCCAGAAGGGGGTCTCCTTTGTCTGTCCCCTCACCATGACTACACACTGCATACACCATGTCAGCCCTATTTGCATATGGCTTCATCATGTTGACATGGTATATCCTTGCTGTCTGTTTACGGTCAGGTAACTCCACAATGTATTTCACATCATTTACCTTCCTAACCACTTTGTTCGGTCCTGCCCACTCAGCTTGCAGTTTGTCTTTCCGGACCAGAATAAGAACCATGACTTCCTGACCCACAATGTACGAGTGAGCTCTGGCTGTCCGGTCATACCACACCTTTTGGTTTTGTTGGGCAGCTGCCAGGTTGCTCTGGGCTGTCCCCATAAGCTCCTTCAGCCTTTCCCTAAACCTCAGGACATAATCCACAATGGGAGTTTCCTGGGTGGCGTGCTTGCCTTCCCAGTCCTCCAGGATCAAGTCTAGGGGCCCACGTACCCAGTGTCCATATAAGAGTTCGAAGGGGGAAAATCCTGTTGACTCTTGGGGCACCTCTCTGTATGCAAACAACAGGTGTGGAAGGTATTTCTCCCAGTCCCTCCCATGCTGTTCAGCAAACGCCAGGAGCATTGACTTTAGGGTACCATTTAAGTGTTCCACAAGCCCATTGGCTTGTGGGTGATACGGTGTTATGCATCTCTGCACCACCCCACACTTCTTCCATAGACATTTCATTAGGTCCAAAATGAAGGAACCCCCTCGATCAGTGATTACCTCCTGCAGAAACCCAACACGGGAGAAAATCCCAAGCAAGGCATCTGCCACTTCATCCATCCTCAGTGAGGATAGAGTGATTGCCTCTGGGTACTGGGTGGCATAATCCACCACAGTCAGGATGAATCTCTTCCCTGAGGAGCTGGGGGTATTTAAAGGCCCCACAATATCCATTCCCACCCTCTGGAATGGCTCCTCCACTATAGGCAAGAAGATCAGGGCAGCTTGAGTTTTCTTGCCCTCCTTCCCTATTTCTTGGCACCTGTGACAAGAACTGCAATACTCCTTCACCTGCTGGGTGAAGTTAGGCCAGTAGAAATTCTGGGCCAACCACTGCATAGTGCACATGATTCCCAGATGACCAGACAAGGGAATATCATTGGCAACCTTGAGCAACTGCTCATGATATCCCTGGGGAATGACAAGCTGCCTGCCTAGCATCCCTCCCTCTGTCTGTACTGCCTGTGCATACATAAGTCCATTTTCCCAATAAACCTTATGTCTGCCATCACCTCCCTGTGCTCCATTCAAGTCTGCCCAAGCCCTCAGCTTCTCTAAACTAGGGTCACTTCTCTGAGCAGCTGTGAACCCCTCACACCTTCCCAAGGCATAGGACAAGTCCCCTTCAGTCACTAAACTAGGGTCCCTAGCACTAGCTTCAGAGCTCTCAGGATCACTATCAAGTCCAACACTCTGACAATTGGTCACCCCTTCCTCTTCGAAGTAACCTTCCGTAGCTGCGTGGTCATTTGCTGCCGGGGAAATTTCTACCCCTTTTTATCAGTCTCCCCCTCTGGAGACACAGGCTGGGGAACCAGCCTCTCACTATCTTCCCCAATGGCTTCTGGGGGGGCTCAGAGAACTAAAATTTCCCCTGGCCACTTGGCTATGGGTAACTGCACATACCATCCCCTGCTGGAGATTGTTACCCAGGATCACATCCACTGCTAATGTGTTGGCTACAGCCACCTGTTGCACAGTTCCCCCTGTATCACCCCAGTCCAGGAGAATACTAGTGAGTGGCAATGTTTTCCCTTCACCAGTAAACCCTTGTACAGTTACAAATTTGTTTGGGATAAGCTGACCAGGCTGTACTAGATCCCCTTTCACCAATGCCAGGGATGCCCCTGTGTCCCTTAACCCCTGCGTATGTATGCCATTTACCATGACTGGGTACATGTGTTCCCTCATGTTCACTGGCATGCTCTCAGGGACACGCAAATAACCCACTTCCTTTCTGGTACTACTTTGCATATTATTGCTTGCCCTTCTTGGACACTGTCTGGCAATGTGCCCAGTTTCTTTACATAACCAACAAGCATTTCTTACTTCAGAGAAATATTTTCTTTGAAACCTGGGGCTAACTGGTTTTGGTGGAGGCAGTGAGGGTTTTAACTGCCCTGAAGGCGTGCCTTTCCCTTTCTACGCTGCCACACCCGCCCCATTCATTCTCAGAGCAGGTATGTTCTTGGCATATTGGTCCGAGAGTTCAGCAGCCTCTTGCACTGTTTTTGGATCTCGGTCCTCTAGCCAGGTTTTTAACTCTGCTGGGCATGCTCAATGAAACTGTTCTAATAAAATCACATTTTCAATTTTATCAACAGTGTTTGCCTCAATTCCTTCCCACCAACATTTTAAAAACTGACGTTGTTTCATGGCTAGCTCCTCTTAGCTCATATCAGGGCTTCTCCTGAGCTTACGGAATTTAGCTCTGTATGTTTCAGCAGTTAATTCAAACTTTTTTAACAGTGCAGCTTTTAACCTTCTGTAATCATTGCTATCATCATTGTCCATTTGATCCAATGCATCTCAAGCTTTCCTGGTAAGTAGCGGGGATAGCTGGAAGCTCCAGGACTCTCTAGGAATTTTAGCCTGAATACAAACTTTTTCAAAAGAATTTAAAAAGGCATCCATGTCCTCCCCATCCTTAAACTCAGCTATTAATTTAGAGTTCAATTTGTAACCCAGTCCTGCAGTCCCAGTTAAACCCAAGCCACTTACCTGCTCTGGTGCTGCTGGTTGGAGTCGTAGCTTCTCTGGTTCATGTTGCCACTGGCACTCCTCTCTCCTCTCCTCTCCTCTCCTCTGCAGCTTTGCATTCTCGCTCTCTCTTCTCCTCTGCCTCTCGCTGGTGCTCACATTCCTCATGGTCTGCCTCCCTCTGTTGTCACTCTGCCTCACGGTCCACTTCCCTCTGTTGTTGCTCTGCTTCCATTTCTATCCTCTGCAACTCAGTTTGCAGCTTGAGTACCTCTGGATTCAGGATACTGGTGACCATCCCCTGCTGCTGTGGCCCTTAATTGAAAATGGCCCTGCTGTCCACCTCATCAGCTCAGGACCCCTCACTGGCCACTAGTTCTGCCACACTCGAGGTCTGGTCCCTTTCAGTCACGGTCTGTGACTCCCTGCTCTGGGTAACTGCTACCATCAGGGCCTCTATGAGGTTCTGCTTACTGGCTTTCACCTCGAACAGGACTCCTCTGTCCTCACACAACTGTTTTAATTGTTCTACAATGTGCCTGCTGTAGTAGGATGCCATCTTTCCTAACTACTGCTACTCTGACTTTGCACTTTAGAAAAAAAATAAAATGGGTAGGAACTCGACTGTAAGCCAAGTGATATATAGTTCTGTTTCCTTTTTAAAATAAAACTCTGTCTTTTTCTTTCTTTACAAGAGAGCTTACGGTCTTAGCTGACAGAACAATAAAGCTTGTGATACCAAAATGAAAACCACCACTGCCAACCAATATGTCACAGATTCACTCAGCAGATCAGGCCCTCTACTCCCAAAGTGCCAACCTCTGAGCACAGGCTTGTGAACAGTGTAACAGACAAGGTAACCCTCTTGTCTGTTTTTGTGAGTTCAGATCAACCTTTGGTCTCAGTTCTGGGGGGATTCAAACTGTTAACCTCTTGCTAGCATACCCAATGCACAGGCTTAGATATAGCTATATCCGGGGGGCCAGATATCTTTGTCTATGGGAATCTAACCAGGTATTCAGAGATGAACCCTTTAAAATGTTAATAAAGATCTCAGATTTAAAATGCTTCTCTTTCCCGTTTGGTACCACCATACAAGCTATGTCTGTTGTCTGCTATAACCATACATATTTCTCAGCAAAAGAAAGCAATTCAAAGACAGATCAGGTTTTCTCTAAAATTAGAGTTTTTACTAAAATTTATAATAATACGTCAAACATACAATACAGAACTCATATCAAAAGACATACAAATCTTTAACACAAAACAAGGTTTAAAACAGTGCAATTCCAACAACAATATTTAGATTTTGTCTAGCTGTCTAAATACCTGTTTTCAGTGCTCAGATGTTATCTTGGTCAGAGTCAGCTCAAAGTGTCCTCTGTAGTGAAAAAAATAATCTTTACAAGCAGTATTTGCCAACCCCTTTTTGGATGACATCATCCAGCTCCTCCTCTGTCAAAATATCTAAAAAATATATATTTCTATACAACCACAGGATATAATTTCAAAGTATTAATTCTGCAACCTTAGCATAACTCAAGTTTCAAATGACACTTTCTTTGATCTCATGCTGTACCCTCCTCACACAGGCTTCATGTGAGCATTTATCATCTCTCACCTCTGTGTAATATCCTAGCTTCCATTTCTAACATCATAAACCTAATCTATGATTTCTCTCTTAACAAAATCAACTTAAACAAGTCTGTGATTAACTCAGAGAAACAGGATCCTTGATTAAAGTCTTCCAGGTAACACATTGTCTCTAAAAAACTGAGTGTGTGTGAACTCACATACTGTCAGCCATTTCCCATGGCTTTCATCTCTCAGCTGGAATCTGGGGGGGGGGGATGAGTGAGGTCATTCCTAGAGCATTTTAATTTTCAACAGAGACCTTAATACATTTTATATTAAAAAAAATATAATACAGCACTCAGAACTGGCTGTCTACGTCACAACCAGTACTTCTAGATTTTATAGTATGATGCTTACAGATATTGTATCTGCTTACCAGGCATGCACTAATGATCCCATTGGTGGGCCACACACCACTGATCATGTAGGAGTTTTTAGACCTGCACCTAATGCTAGAGCTAGACCACACACTAGGCAAGATACTGCAGATGTAACCAGTGCAGCCGGCACCATTTCTGGCCTTTTTGGGTCAGGCATGTCTATCTGGAATAGAGCAGATATTGCTGCTATTAAAGCACAAACACTTAAATTTCAGTAAGCTGTTGAAAATGATATTCTACCACTCATATTACATGGTGTAGATGGTTTAAGTAAGGAAAAATGCTTCACAGTATATAACATGCTGGAAACTGACAAAGGGTTCAATGATACTAAAAATAAGAGTAATGAACTGATTTTTCAAAACAATAAGAAGGCAGATAAGCAGTATATTGGTCGTGAATGTTTGTGCTCCGCCTATGGCTCCTATGTAATTTCTGACATCAACAGTCTCTTCGGGGATTTGGAAACAGGCAGAATTTCAGATATTATCCATGACAGGATCTTGGGTCAATGGTATTGCCCTCATTAAAGATCCAATGGTTGCATTACTGTTTGTTTGGCAAATAATGTTAACATTTCTATGTCCACAGCTAGAAATATTGGATAGGTCTCCAGATACCCCAACCAAGCACCTTGTTACTTTACTAAAACTTGTTTTATACATGACAACATGTTTCTGACTTTTACTGTTTCTTTACTATGCTTTGACCCCAAAACATCTGTATTTGATAAACTGGTTACTATGCATTCCATTGGACACCTCGATGATGACATCTATTGAGAAAGGACTAACCTACCCTCCATGCTTGTCTATTATTCTGTTCTTCAAGCCTGGGTGGCACCCACACAAACTGTTGTACCAAGAAGGGATTCGACTTCCTGTGCCACTGTGATGTATTCGACATTGTGAAACCTGTCTGCGGATACTCTCTGGAACATTTTGACTGGGCACTAACCTTGGGTGATGAATTGCTGTCCAACTTTACTGATGTTGACGAGGATGATGAATCCAAGTCTCCACAAGCTGCATCTTCACTGCCAGATGCTGAAACAGCTCAATACTGAAGCTACCTGGAAGAGGTACATCATTTTCTTGCATTTATATGTATTGTGGTAAACTCAAGTACTGGAGGAGAGGGGGTTTCCCTGAATAAGATAGTCAGGGTACAGCTGCAGCTGATTTGGCTGATTAGCTGCAGCTGCACAGACAGGAGAGTTTTAAAAACAGGAAGGAAAAGCCAGCAGGCAGCTGCTGCAGGGGTAGAGGGCTGACAAGCTGCTTGGATAAGTTCCAGAACAGGAGTCCCTTAAGCAACCCTCAGGAGATTGGTCTCCTGAATTAGGCCAAAAAGAAAAAAGTTATTTCCATTGTGAGTTTCCCATTTTACTGTTTGTGTTCTTCCAGAAGGTCTAGCCTTCTGGAAAAGGGAGGTTTCTAGTTAGGGTCGGGGACTGTTTAGTCAGCGCTCCCACCCGGAGCTAGGCTTCTTTATTTCTGTTTCTGTTTCATTTTCCCCAGTGGGGCTTAAAAAGGAAAAAGGCAGAAGCCCAAAGTTCTGTGTCACCTACCATATTAAGAAAATAAAAATATACCTGGTTGGTTTGATGTTAACAAACTGGTCTTCCTGAGACTCCTTAACCACCGCAAAGCTGATCATGAATCCCATGGCGAGGTTGCGCCTTGTCACACATGGTGTAAGAAGTGGGATCAGGTCGGCATAGAATTTGGCAGGAATCTGAACCACCCCAGAGTAAAGGAGACCAGGCATGGAGGACGTGGTGAAAGCCTTGATCCAGGCTATGGCAGCCCAGCAGGAAGCTACCCAAGCTCAACAAGAGACAAACCAGTTGCTGCTCACACAGACAGATCAGGACTATGCTGTCCTCCAGGAAATGGTAAAGTGTTTCGTCGAGATCATGCTGGGAGAAGGTAGCCCGGGAGGGCCTGCCCCAGAGGGTTACCATACTATACAGGCTTCCCACTGTCTGCAGAAAATGATGATGGCTGATGACATTGAAGCATATTTGCTCACTTTTGAAAGGATGGCTACTCGTGAATCATAGCCTCAGGAACAGTGGACCGGCATTTTAGCTCCGTTTTTGTGTGGCGAGGCCTAGAAGGTGTATTATGATCTGGATGAGGGAGTCGCCACTGATTATCCAAGGCTGAAGGAAGAGATCTTGGCCCGTGCTGGCGTGACTCCAGCCCTTCAAGCCCAGAGGTGCCACAGCTGGAGATTCCAGGAGTTGGCGAAGCCACGGTCGCAGATGTACAACCTCCTCCACTTGGCCAAGAAGGGGTTGCGACCCGCGCTCCACAGCGCTGCCAAAACCGTGGAGCTCCTGGTAATGGTCCGGTTCTTAAAAGAACTACCGCCCAGCCTACAGCAGTGGGTTGGACAGGCTGACCCTGCTTCCTGTGATGAACTGGTCACCTTGGTGGAGTGGCATTATGCCATGTAGGAACTTTCCCCAGACATTGGGGTTGGCTACTCCCGGGACTTGGGGCAGACTACAAACCAGAGATACTGACCCCCTGAGAGGTCGGACCAGACAGGGCCCAGGAGAAGGACTACCGAAAAGCAGTCTGAGGCTGTGAAGGGACTTTTGGGTTTGAAAATAGAGGGGGGAACTGATCTCTCCTAGAAGCCCAAAGGGTCCAGGGTCACCCCAAGAATGCTTCCACTGTTATGGGTATGGGGAGCAGGGACTTGTAATTGCCAACTGCCCAAATGGGGTCAAACCAATGCAGTGCAGCTAGGGTGGGTCCCCACAGGGCAATTGCCATTTGATTAATGTGGTGGGGTGATCATCACTTCACACCGATTTAACCGGGTGGTTAAGGTAAACAGACAGACCATTATGGCCCTTGTCGACTCAGGAAGTGAGGTCACCCTTATAGTTTGCAGTTTGGTGCAACCCTCCCAAATTAATTTCCAGAAATGTACCGGGATCACCTGTGTCCATGGCACAGTGTTTTATTACTCTATGGTGCTAGTTACTGTAGAAGCACAGGGGGAGGAGAGGCAGGTCACGATGGGGGTCCTCCCTCGATTGGCACATCCTGTCCTGGTGGGTCGAGATTTCCTGGGGTTTGAGACATTAGTCCATGAAGGGGGAACCCGGGAGACCAGGGCCCCAGTAACCGAGGCTATGGTGTTATGAATCCCCGGGGGGTCAGAGGAGTCACCCGATTATTTCCCTTACGCGCATTGGGACCCCGAGTTGCATGGGGAGGCAGGAAAGTCCTGAAAAATCACAAAAAGAATGCAGGGATTGTAAAAAGTTAGGGACCAAGATACTGGCTGCCAATGGCAGGTCCATGCTGGTGGGAAGAAGAACCCCGCTCCCAGAGGGACAACAGGGTGAGCGGTCTGGTGCCCAAGGGGAGAGTTGTAGGGAGGAAGAAGATGAGGAAGACCCAGAAGTGGAGATAGAGTCAAATACCCCTGAATTGAGTATCCTCGGGATAGCCTCCAGGAAGTTTGGTTGGGACCAAATAGACGAGCCGCTCTTTCAGAATATCCAGTCAGAGGTTGTGGAGATTAACGGGGTGCCGGTAGAAGGCAAAGCCAAGGGACTTGGACTGTATGTCATGTTAAATAATGACCTCCTATACTGAGTGATACCAGATGAAGAACATGATGTGGAACAGTTGTTGGTCCCCCGCCAGCACAGGAAGGTGGTACTGGATTTGGCACACGCTCACCTTCTCAGAGGACACCTTGGGGTCGAAAAAACACTGCGCCGCATACTCTGAGGATTCTACTGGCATGGAATTTATGCCGGGATAAGGAGGTACTGTGCTTCGTGCCCAGAATACCAGTTGGCGTCCCCGTGGCTGAAGTTAAGAGCCCCGTTGGTGCCCTTGCCAATCATCGATGAGCCCTTCGTTTGGACTGCGATGGACCTGGTAGGTCCCCTAAACAGGTCAGCCCGGGACCACCAACACATCCTGGTCATCGTAGACTACGCTTCAAGATATCTGGAAGTGATCCCACTCCATAACACGGCCTCGAAGTCGACTGCCCGAGAGCTCATTCAAGTCTTCATGAGGGTCGGATTCCCAAAGGAGATTCTGATGGACCAGGGTACTCCCTTTGTCTCAAGTTTAATGAAGGAACTTTGCAGACTTCTCCAGATCCGAGTCCTGAGGACCTCAGTGCACCACCCTCAGACAGATGGTCTGGTCGAACTATTTAATCAGACTTTGAAGGGGATGTTGCAGAAAGTCATGAGCCGAGACGGAAAGGACTGGGACTTACTCCTTCCCCACTTAATGCTCGCTATCCGACAGGTCCCGCAGGCATCCACTGGATTCTCCCCCTTCGAGTTGTTATATGCCCGCCGGCCCAGGGGTATCCTTGATATACTATATAAAGGAGGACTGGGAAGAGCAACTGCCACAAGGAGCCAGTGCGATTGGGTATATCTCCCAAATGCAGAAAAGGTTGGCCTGGGTCACTCCTATTGTCTAGGAACACTTAGAGAAGGCTCAAGAGACCCAATGGAATTATTATGACCATCAGGCATGGATCCGGAAGTTTCAGCAGGGAGATCGGGTGATGGTCCTAGTTCCCACAGTAGAAAGCAAACTGCTCGCCAGGTGGCAGGGTCCATACGAGGTTGTGAAAGCTGTTGGTGATGTGAACTATAAAATAAGGCAACCCAATCGCAGGAATAAGTTACAAATATATCATATTAATCTCCTGAAGGCATGGCAAGACCAGGAGGCCTGCTGTGTCTCATTGCTCGTAACCCCGGCAGAAGGTAAAACAGAGGGGCAAGTCCATATCTCACCCGAGCTGTCTCCTACACAGTACAAAGAAGCAGTGGAAATGGTTCAGCGAAACAGGGATGTGTTCTCCAAATGACCTGGTCAGACGATCACAGCCTACCACGACATTGTGACAGCTCCGGGCGTAAGGATAAGGGAAAGACCCTACCATATCCCAGAGGCCAAGAGGAAAGAAATCCGAGCCGAAGTCGAGAGGATGTTGAAGCTCGATGTCATAGAAGAGTCCCATAGTGAATGGTCAAGCCCCATCATCCTCGTGCCAAAAACGGATAATCCTTGGAGGTTCTGTAATGATTTCAGGAAACTAAATGAGGTATCACAGTTTGATGCATGCCCCCTACCTAGGGTCGATGAACTGATCGACCAGTTGGGGAAGGCCAGATACCTCTTCACCTTGAACCTTACGAAGGGATACTGGCAGATCCCACTCACAAGGGCAGCCCAGGAGAAGACCGCCTTCGTCGCCCCGGGGGGTTTATACCACTACAAAGTCCTCCCATTTGGTCTGCATGGAGCACCTGCGACCTTTCAGCGCATAATGGACCAACTACTGCACCCACACTCTCACTATCTGCCGCCTATATCGATGATGTGGTCATCCATAGTACGGACTGGGAAACTCACCTTTGGAAGGTCGAGGTCATATTAGATAAGTTACGAGAAGCCAGGTTGACAGCAAACTCCTCCAAATGTAAGATCGGCTTGTCAGAGGCAAAATACTTGGGCTATGTGGTTGGACGGGGATTGGTGAAACCCCAGGTGAAGAAGGTAGAAGCAATTCAAAACTGGCCCCAACCAAACAAGAAGAAGCAAGTGAGGGCTTTCCTAGGGTTAGTCGGTTACTACCAGAGGTTCATCCCTCACTTTGCCACTCAGGCCACTCCATTAACGGAGTTAACCAGGGCGAGAGCACCGGACAACGTGAGGTGGTCGGAAACAGTGGATGAGGCATTCACCGACCTCAAGACGGCCCTCTGTTCTGATCCTGTACTGGTCTCCCCAGATTTCGATAAAGAATTCATTCTACAAACAGATGCCTCGGATGTTGGATTGGAGGCAGTACTCTCCCAGGTGGTAGCAGGTGAAGAGCACCCCATCCTGTACCTAAGTAGGAAGTTGTTACTTCGGGAATAGCAGTACGCCATAGTGGAAAAGGAGTGCCTTGTAGTGAAGTGGGTGATGGAAACCCTCAGATATTACTTACTAGGTCGCAAGTTCACTCTGGTGACGGACCATGCTCCACTAAAGTGGATGCAAACAAACAGGGAAAAAATGCCAGTGACAAGATGGTTTCTTGCACTACAACTGTACCACTTCGTGGTCCACCACAGAGCGGGGACTCTGAATGGAAATGCGGATGGACTTTCCTGAAGACCCGACCTCTCGGCACAGGCCACCCAACCCTACAGTGTTGAGCTGGGGAGGGGGATGTGTGGTAAACTCAGGTACTGGAGGAGAGGGGGGTTCCCTGAGTAAGATAGTCAAGGTACAGCTGCAGCTGATTAGCTGCAGCTGCACAAACAGGAGAGCTTTAAAAACAGGAAGGAAAAGCCAGCAGGCAGTTGCTGCAGGGGTAGAGGGCTGACAAGCTGCTTGGATTGTTCCAGAACAGGAGCCCCTTAAGCAACCCTCAGGAGATCGGTCTCCTGAATTAGGTCAAAAAGAAAAAAGTTATTTCCATTGTGAGTTTTCCGTTTTACTGTTTGTGTTCTTCCAGAAGGTCTAGCCTTCTGGAAAAGGAGGGTTTCTAGTTAGGGTTGGGGATTGTTTAGTCAGCGCTCCCACCCGGAGCTAGGCCTCTTTATTTCTGTTTTTGTTTCATTTTCCCCAGTGGGGCTTAAAAAGAAAAAGGGCAGAAGCCCAAAGTTCTGTGTCACCAACCGTATTAAGAAAATAAAAATATACCTGGTTGGTTTGATGTTAACAAACTGGTCTTCCTGAGACTCCTTAACCACCGCAAACCTGATCCTGAATCCCGTGGCAAGGTTGCGCCTTGTCACAGTATAGTGATTGTAAAAAGAATAGAAAAAAAGTAAACAGTCCTTTTTTTAAATTTAACATGTTGCACTTTAGTAGAAGAGGTCATTATTTGTTTTGGTATGTATCAGGGTTATAGCTGGAAGTACTGTACTAGCATTTCGCACTTATAAAATGTTGGGAGAATCAGTATTGTAGAATAAAAAATAAATCTATTTATGTGAATTACAATGTTTCCATTAGGAAAGTAGATAACATGAGTAATGTAAAAACAGGTATTTTTTTCATAGTGAAATATAGAGCAGTATTTTTGGTACAGCACTTTAGCACGTTAGTATTTATTTAGTAGCAAAATACAGGTAAAATAAGTGGAGGATGTTAGTGTGGTATAGCGCCACAACACTTAATTAGCGAAAGTGAATGCTTATGATAATAAAGAGGATAAGATGGAAAGAGGTACCCATACATCAAGCTTTAATGACATAACTTATATGGTATAAATCCTTTAAACATCTAATGCTGGAAAATAAATTCTTGTAAGGGCCTTGAGGACAAGGTTTTGGAAGTACTGAACTTAACCCTGTGGGGTCATAAAAAACTGATTGTTTTAGAAAAAACTCTTTTGAAAAACTGAAGTGAATTACTATATCTTAGGAGCCTACTGTGAAACCGGGTGGAACCTGAGGCATGGGTTACCCTTTGCAAGCCAGACCTACTCTGCCTATTAGAGACATGGTTGAAACCCACAGTTCCTGACTCCTCCTGCTTGTTAGCCACTTATAACCTTATTCAGAGAGATGGAATCTCTTCAAAAAAAGGGAGGTGGTGTTGCTGTCTATTATAAAGAGAATTTAAATCTTTCTGTCATCTCTCCGCCCGCCCTCCCCCACTGTGAGTCACTATATGCACTACTTACCTTGGGTACAAAAAGACTGCATATTGTGTGTGCCTATAACCTCCTAACAGTGGCTTCACTGGTCTTGTGGAGCTACTTGAACAGACAACCCTGTCAGCTGGGTCAAATGAAGTGATTATTATGGGAGATACTAACTTAAATTGACAGGGAACTTGCCAGACCAACTGTCTATCCCAAGTCATGCAACATAAGCTACATCAGCTAATTACAGAATCCACCAGGACAGCTATGCACACAAACTCTAGCACCCTAATTGATTGGGCCCTAACTAGCCAGCTTGAACACATACATACTGCTGGCATACTTGCTGATGCACTCACTGACCATTCCCCTATTTTCTGTCTATGGTCTCCTGCTTCCACTAACCCTACCCTGCCTCCAAAGTATATTGCCTTTAGGAACTTTGCAAGTTTAGATCCATTACACTTTCTTAATGATGTCTCTCAAACTGACTGGAGCAAACTATACAGAGCTAATGATGCCCAGTCAGCCCTAAACTTCCTTCATGAATTCTCGACACTCCAGAAAGTCCATACCTCATACTCGATGCGCAGAGTGAAGGGAAAACAAACAAGTTGGTTAAGAAAGGACCTCCTTTCCAAACTTAAAATGAGAGATAAGAGCTGGAGAAGTTTTAAATCATCTGGTCTTCCAGCTGACTATGACTTCTATCGGGCCCAACGCAAAGTATGTAAAAAGCAAATATGAGTTGCCAAAAGCAAATATTGCACAAATCTGCTCATGGATGCTGCAGGGGAACCTAGAAAATTCTGGATGCACGTTAGGTCCTTCCTGGGGTCTACCCAGTCCCCTACTCCAAATAGCATGATCTTAAACAGGATCCACTGTAATGATCCACAGACAAATGCTAATTTTTTAAACCAACTATTTTCTGACCTATCCAAATACACCTCGTCCTTCCCCACTATGCAGCCCTTAGGCATACACACTGAGCCCCATACGGATACATTAAGTTCATCCTTCCACTTTAAAGCTATCTCTACGGCAGGGGTATTAAAACTTCTAAACTCTATCTCAGTCAACACTAGTACTGGCTCTGATGGTAGTGAACCAAGACTACTGAAGATAGCAGCCCCATTTATAGCCTCTCCTCTTGCCCGAATCTTTACACTATCCCTCTGTCAGAGCCATGTTCCTGATATCTGGAAACTGCCAGGATCACTCCGGTGTTCAAAAAAGGTGACTCAAAAGACCCTTCCAACTATAGACCCATTGCGATATTATCTGTGCTAAACAAAATTCTTGAGAAGTTTGTACCTACTCAAACCATTGCTTTCCTACATAAAAACAACCTTCTCTCCTCTGCCCAATATGGTTTCCATACAGGCCATAGCATCACCACGGCCCTGCTCAAATTCTCCACTGACACCCTGTCTGCCATGGACTTAGGCCTCCTCACTGGGGCAGTTTTTATAGACATGACCAAAGCTTTTGATCTTGTTGACCACCCTATTCTTCTCACAACCTTAAAGTCTATGGGTTTCACGATGGGTGTAGTGGCCTGGTTCAGTAGTTATTTGTCAAACCATGCCCAAATTGTGAAATATGTTTCCACACTCTCAGCCCAGGCTACTCTAAACGTTGGGGTACCCTAGGGTTCAATTTTAGGGCCCCTCCTCTTCTCTATATTGGTCAACAACATTACCGTGGGTCTCACCTCCTGTTCATCCCTCTTGTATGCAGATGATATCATTCTATATTCTAGCTCCAAAATTCTGTCCAACATAAACTCATCCCTCTCATCTGACTTTCATAAAACTCAAACCTGGCTCTCCAACCACAAACTGGTCCTCAATGTAACGAAAACCCAAGCTATGTTGCTTGGGTCTGCTATCAAACTTAAATCCTGCAAAAATAGCATCAAGGTCTCCTACCCTGGCTCCCCTCTCATAAATACAGTTGCCTCGCTCAAATATCTTAGGGTCATCCTTGATCAGTCTCTTGGCTTTGGTCTCCATGACAAATCCACCTGCAAATTGGTAAACTCTAAGTTAGGCATTGCCTATAGATCTAGCTATACACTTACTCCATCTGCTAGGCTGGCTGTTACCCATGGCATCCTTCTACCAGCCCTGATGTATGGAGTCGTCACATATGCAGCCATACCTAAGACTACGCTTTGTACCTGGGACACCACCTATAATAACATTTGTCACTATGCCTCCTCATCCCCTAGGCTCAAACACCACTGCAAACGCTACTCAGACCTAAACTGGCTGTCGCCTACTGTGCTGAGACTCTACTCAGTTGGCTCCCTTGTGGATAATGTAATTAGGGCACAATCTCCTGATAGTCTGGCCATGCTACTGTCTCCTCAAACACCCTCCTATGGCCTACACTCGGTGGACAAGTCCCTATTGCAAGTACCAAGGCATAAAACCTCAAAAGATTCCCAAGCCTTCTCCCACTATGCCCCACTGCAATGGGATGCCTTACCATTAACACCTCGCCAGGCACCTTCCCATGCCTTCTTTAAAAAAGAGCTTCTCACCAGCCTATTTGCTTCAAACTCATGCACCTGTTTTCAACTCGCATGATCCCTCACTCTGCCTATCTCCCATCTGCCTACTGTGTTTATGCCTACTAACCCGTCTGTCTTTTCTCTTCCTCCTTCTCCTAGTATGAATGGACGCCTATTATGTCTCTACCCATACCACTCCCTATTGCTCCATCCACTGTAAATGCCTTATCCTTTCTTCTCTTATGACAGTGGCTTTGCACCACAAACTATCCTATAAGAAAGATTGTTATTCCTGACTTCATGTCAATGTAAAAAAAATGTATTTGTTTACACTGTGCACTTACTATGTACTCACTAGATTACTGTACATTTGTTGCCTAGCTCTCAGTACATGTTAGATAGCTGGTTTTATGTTTCTTGAATACTTACTCTGCCCCCACCTGTAATTTTGTCTTCACCATGTATACATCACAGTCTATTTGTTAAATGCTTTGCAAGTATTTTCTCCAATTTTTGTTATGCTGTACTTGCAAAGTTGTTGTTGTTTCTTTTTCATGTTGTAATCCTCCTGGGTCATGACTGAAATTAGTCATTCTATGGCTAGCTCACCTACTCGGTAAACAAAAACCAAATAAATAAAAATATGAGTTCTTAAAAGCACAGAGGTGTTATGAAAATAAAAATGAATGAAACACTTATGCTCTAAGGAGGTGTTTCATACACTTATTGTATTTACCAAGCAGAGCATAAAAGGTGGTGCAGATGGAAATCTCACAGATGTTTACACTGTGCGCACCTACAATATATGATTTCTTATAGGGCCTTAATCACTTGGAAAGAGGTTTTGCTTCAAAGGGTAAAGATTGCCTGAGAGGCTGACTTAGGAATTGTTGTTGGAGCTGAGAGGACGCAGAGGGACCTAGGAAAATTAGAGAAGTGGTCCAGGAAGTGGAAGTTATCACCCAACATTGCAAAATGCAAAATCATGCAACTGAGCAGAAAAAATATGAGAGCAGAATACAGACTGGGGGACAAGCCGCTGGCAGTAACCAAGGAGGAGAGAGACCTGGGCATCATCATCTTACAAGACTTGAAGGTGGCAGGGCAGTGGCAAAAGCCAGCAGTTTGTTGGGTTGTATTGGGAGGGGGATCACCAGCAGGAGGAAAGAGGTTCTGATACCCTTGTACACCCAGCTGGTCAGGCTGCATCTGGAATATGGGGTCCAGTTCTGGAGGCCTTACCAAAAAAAGGATGTGGAGAGGGTGGAGCTGGAACAAAAGAGGGCAACCAAGATGGTGAAAGGGCTCGACCACTTGCCGTATGAGGAGAGACTGGGAGCCCTTGACATGTACTCTCTGGAACAGAAGAGGGAGAGAAGGGACATGATACAGAGTTTTAAGTACCTAAAAGGGATCAACAAAGTGCCTACTGAGAACCTATTCCACTTGAAGGGGTGTCCCAGGAAAAGGGGTCATGATCTCCAATGCGTGGGGGGTAAGTTTAGGGGTAACATCAGGAAACACTTATTCATCGAGAGGGTTGTGGATACCTGGAATGGCCTGCCTAAAGAAGTGGTGGTCGAGAATACAGTGGGGGGTTCAAGAGGGCTTGGGACAGACATAGAGGGCTGTTGAAGAGAGGGGGAGGGAAATCAGAACAAGCCTAGAGAATGCTAGGCAACTGGGCAGACTAGGTGGGCCTGGCGGTCCTTTCCTGCTGTCACTTTCCTATGTTTCTAATGTGTGTCCAATCCCCCTTGGCATCATCCCCCCCTTCAAAACACCTTTTATTTGTCGATGGGGTGCCCAATCCCTGTCAGCTCCAGTCCCCTCCACCCAAAAACACACAGGTGGCACTCTAGGAGCCCACCCCAGCATGCCAAAAGTACCTGTTAAAAGAAGAAACCTTCCCACTGTGTTTATTTTTTTTGTAACCCTGTAAAGTAGAAAACAGTCCCTTGCTGGCTGTCTGCAGTCCCCTTCCCAACCTGCGCCCACCCACTGCGTACTCCACCTCCCCACACACACCCTCACCCCATACTTACCTCCGGAGCCCAGCGTGACAATCTTCGGTGGACTGGGAACACGTCTGTACTCTTCAAAGCCGACCGCGAACTGAAGAAATGCCGATAAACTGTATGATGGCATAAATAGGGTTTTTTCAACTTTGGTGCATATCTCAGGCATTTTTGGGAATTTCGGCACCAAATTTTCAACATGGGGTTATTGGGACCCCTCCTTATGAATTCAGGCACTGTCATGCCATTATTCAGTCCCAAAAGGTGAAATCACCTTTCGGGACTGAGTAACGAAATGACAGTGCCGCTGTTCATGAGGTGGGCTCTCAAAAAGGCTATGTTGCAAATTTGGTGAAAAAAAATGACTGTTTCACGAGTGTGCATTGCACAGTTTCCACGCACCCTCGTAACTTTGCGAATTTGTGATATTTTAACTCCAGATTTTCAACATTGGCATTTTTTCACACATCCTTATGAACAGTACAGCTGTCATTTTTCCCATCCTGGACAAACTGTGATTTCGCACTTTCCATGCAGAATAGCGCAGTCACTGTGGGAAATCAGTGTTTGGGACAGATTAAGAAAATCACAGTGATTCTGTTCATGAGCAGAGGTCCTAAAATGCCTATGTTGAAAATTAGGTGACAAACATCCATAAAATGACTATGTTACAAGCGTGCGTTGTGCAGTTTCCACGCACGCTCATAAATGATCATTTTTAATATGTTTACTCCAGATTTTCACCATTGCCATTTTTTCACTGCTCCTTATGAACAGTACAGCTTTCATTTTCCACATCCTACCCAAACTGTGTTTTCGTACATCTGTCACGCAATGGCGCAGTTGCTGTAGGAAAACAATGTTCAGAACACAGTAAGAAAATCACAGTGACACCATTCATGAGCAGAGCTCCCAAAATGCCTATGTTGAAAATTTGGTGAAAAAATTCCATATAATGACTACGTTACAAGCGTGCATTGTGCAGTGTCCATGCACAGTTGTAATTTAGAGAATTTGTAATATTTTCACTCCAGATTTTCAACATTGTCATTTTTGCACACCTTCTTATGAACAGTACAGCTGACATTTGTCACATCCTGCCCGAAATGTAGTTTCGCACATCTGGCACACAATCATGCCGTCGCTGTGGGAAATCAATGTTTGGGGCAGATTAAGATAATCATAGTGCCACTGTTCATGAGTAGAGGTCCCAAAATGGCCATGTTAAAAATTTGATGAAATAATTCCACTAAATGACAGTGTTACGAGTGTGCGATGCACAGTTTTCACACATGCTCGTAACTTCGAGAATGTTTAATATTTTCACTACAGATTTTCAACATTGCCATCTCTTCATACCTCCATATCAATGGTGTAACTGACATTTTAATGTGGTGCAGAATGGTGTGGTCACTGTGGGAAATCAATGTTCGAGACAGATTAACAAAATCACAGTGACACTGTTCATGAGCAGAGGTCCCAAATGCTTTCATGAGGTGGGGTTACAAAAAGGCAATGTTTTAAATTTTGTGGTGCAAATACCAACACATGCCCAGGGAGTTATGGTTTCTGACCATTATGTCCCACCCTGTACAGACTAACAGGCATCAGGGGTGTGTCTTTGGATTGTCTGCTGTACTACTCACACCTTTGGTCCTCCACCCCCACCCTGCAGCCACTGACAAGCATCAAGGTGTGCCTTGGACTCTTCATCCCCAAAGTTCAACCCATTCTCCTATGCTGCACCCATCTCAACATACTTCCTTATGAAGTGGGGGTGAGCATAAGGTCAGACAATCCCAAGGAAAAACGCAACACTTGTCAGACTCTGCAGGGTAGGGTGAGGTGAAATAGCATGAGCATTATGGCCAGCGGCCCAAACGCACACCCCAATGCCTGTCAATCACTACAGGGTGGGGTGGGGTTGAAGTCAGTTCTATACTTCACTGCTATTCCTATTATGCATCTCTCTAAACTCCTGCACTACCAATGCCAATACCAGCAAGACAACATTCGGCATTGTCAAATGTTTGTTTTTAATGTTCTTCACATTTTTTTTCTGTCAGTTTAAGCCTCTAGTCTTAAGTGCCTGCTATCTACAGAGAGATCATCCCTAAAGGTTGAACTTGTCGTTGACAGACTTGTGCAGCAGCCAGCCCAGCCAGCAGCAGTAGGTTGGTGGTATGAGTGTGGGAAGGCAAAGAGACAGTACTAGAGAGCAGGGGGGGACCCAAGCCGAGCCACATGCAGTGTGGGAAGGCAAAGAGGCAGTACTAGAGAGCGGGGGGGGACCCAAGCCTAGCCACGTGCAGTGTGGGAAGGCAGAGAGGCAGTACTAGAGAGCGGGGGGGACCCAAGCCGAGCCACGTGCAGTGTGGGAAGGCAGAGAGGCAGTACTAGAGAGCGGGGGGGACCCAAACTGAGCCACGTGCAGTGTGGGAAGGCAGAGAGGCAGTACTAGAGAGCGGGGGGGGACCCAAGCCGAGCCACATGCTCAGTCTAGTGAGGAACAAACTAGTGCATTGCCTGGGCAGGAAGTGGCAGCTTGGGGCTCTGATAAATGTCAGGCCAGTCGCGCTTGGCTGCTCTACAGTGAGGCTCCAAGGTGATGCTGGCAAAAGTTGTTGTTACAATGTGAGTCATGGAGCTGTTTCAGAAACTGTGCTGCAAGTTTGAAAAGTAGTGTGAGTGTGCAGCACTAATGTAAGCAGCCTGTGGGCACAGGTATGTTGCTACAAAGAGCGTCTTGTGATTTGAGAAACTTTTTTTTCTTGTTTACATAGTGAATAAGGTTTTATTCTGAGCATTCACTGTGTGGTAGAGGGGGAAGTCAGGGCTTTGAGTTGAGGTTTTGTTGCGGGGAGGGGGGGCTTGTTTATTCACTAAGCAAGCAGAAAAAAAACGGCTGCTGGTAGTGTTCCTAACATTCAATGGTCACAGTGATTTTTGTAAAAGGGCAGGCTGGCACAGAGAGTAACTAATCACTGGTCTGTGTTGCTTGATACCCACCTGGGTAGAGCGTGCTCTCGGCCAATCAGAAAGCAGGGTGTAGACCTGCCTAACCTATAGTCCCTAATGTGGACTATCATGTTTCTATGATACAGTATCATATCATATCATAGTAATAAGTCAGCAGAAAAGGACCATCCTGGTCCATCTAGTCTGCTCATTTCCCCCCCACCCCCCACTTGTCTCCACTTCCCAAGGATATTTTCCTCTGCCCACTAGCCAACCCCATGTGTCTGTCCCATGCCCTCTTGAATTCCTCCACTGTTTCTGCACATACCATCTCATTAGGTAATCTGTTCCAGGGTTCCACCACCCTGTCAGTGAAATAACATCTCTTACATTGCTTTTAAATCTTCCCCCTTCCAATCTTAAATTATGACCCCTTGGTTTAACTCCTTCTTTCCTTTTGAATAATCTACCTTTATTCACTTTATTTAGTCCCTTCATATACTTAAAAAAGTCTCTACCATGTCACCTTTATCTCTTCTAACCTCCAGCGGGTATAGATTTAATTCTCTCCATCTAGTCTCGTACGGCTTCTCTGGTATACCTTGCACCATCTGTGTTGCCCTTCTCTGAACCCTCTCCAATCCATCTATATCCTTTCTTAAATGAGGCCTCCAGAACTGTAACCCTTACTACAGGTGTGGCCTGACCATGGTCTTATGTAAATGCATCAACACCTCCCTCTTCCTACTTGTTATACTCCTTCCTATGCATGCCATCATAGAAACATAGAAACATAGAAACATAGAAGTTGACGGCAGATAAGGACCGCAAGGCCCATCCAGTCTGCCCATTTCTTTTTCTACCTTATAAATGTGCCATTGGCCTTTGCTCTGTCAGTGGCCTATCTATTCATACTCATTTGTATTGCTCCCTTATGCCTATCCCATGCCTGTTTGAAGCTCTGCACTGTATTCATAGCCACCACTTCTTGAGGTAGGCTATTCCATGCATCCACCACCCTTTCTGTGAAAAAGAATTTCCTCACATTCCCCCTTAATTGGCCCCCCTCTTAATCTCATGCTGTGCCCTCTTGTCCTGCTATTTTTCTTATATCTAAACATGTTAGACTCTTTCACCTTGTTAATGCCCTTAAGGTGTTTGAATGCCTCGATCATATCACCTCTCTCTCCTCCTTTGCTCAAGGGTATACATATTGAGCTCTGTTAATCTGTCCTCATATGTCTTCTGATGCAGCCCCTGTACCATTTTGGTTGCCCTTCTCTGGACTGCCTCAATTTGGTTAATGTCCTTGTGAAGGTGTGGCCTCCAATATTGCATGCAGTACTCCAGATGGGGCCTAACCAGTGTCTTGTAAAGAGGGATTATTACCTCCCTCTTACGACTTGTGATACCCCTACTAATACACCCTAACACCCCCCTAGCCTTACCTACTGCTTTAGAGGTCTGCGTGGATGATTTCAGGTCATCAGTGATGATGATGCCCAAGTCTCTTTCTTCCTTTGTGACTGCTAGCAACTCCCCTCCCAGACTATAGGTGGCTTCAGGGTTTCTCTTCCCTATGTACATGAACTTGCACTTCTTTGCATTAAATCCTAGTTGCCACTCTTCTGACCATTCTGCTAGTTTATCCAGATCTCTTCTCATTCTGCCCACCCCATCTGGATCATCTACTCTGTTGCAGATCTTGGTGTCATCTGTAAACAGACAAGCCTTACCCTCTAGTCTATCTGCAAGGTCACTAATGAAGATGTTGAAGAGGACTGGCCCCAGGACTGATCCCTGAGGTACCCCACTTGTGACTTGCATCTCTTCTGACTGTATACCATTTAAAACCACTATCTGTTTTCTGCCTGTCAACCAGTTTGCCACCCAATTGACCAACTTCTGACCCACCCCAAGCCTACCCAGCTTATTTATCAATCTTCTATGTGGAACAGTGTCAAAAGCTTTGCTGAAGTCAAGGTAGGTGACATCAACTGCTCCCCTTGGTCCACCACTCTGGTTACCCAGTCAAAGAAATCTATGAGATTAGTTTGACAGGACCTTCCTTTGTAAACCCATGCTGTCTTGGATCCTGAGCCCTATGGATTCCAGGTGTTGCACTATCCTTTCTTAAGGAACGCCTCCATAATCTTGCCCACTACTGAGGTAAGACTGACTGGTCTGTAGTTCCCTGCCTCCTCCTGCTACCACTCTTGTGGGCGGGATCACATGAGCCCTTCTCCAGTCTTCTGGGACCTCTCTGTGCTCAGAGACTCACTAAACAGTTCTGCTAATGGGTCTGCTAGTTTCACCTTTAGCTCCTTAAGTACCCTGGGATGTATGCCATCAGGTCCCATTGCCTTATCCACCCTGAGCTTAGCAAGCTCTTGTGGGACCCTTTCTTTTGTGAAGGGAGTGGTGCTCACCTCCCTCCCCTGTGTCCATGGTGCTGAGCTGTGGCCCTGCCCTACCTTCTCTTCAGTAAATACTGAGCAAAAGTATCTATTTAGGATAGATGCTTTACATGGTCCTCCTCCTCACATGCTCCCTTTTCTCCATTAAGCTTAGCAATACCCCTCTGGACTTTCTCCTTTCACTAATGTATCAATAGAAAGTCTTGTCACCTTCTTTTACTGTTCGTGCTAGTGTTTCCTCGGTTTGGGACTTTGCCTGCCTTACTGCCTTCCTGCTTCCCTTAGGGCAGTTTGGTATGCCTCCTATCTTCATCCGCTGTGTTCCCTTATATTTCCTGAAGGCCAGCCTTTTGCTCTGACCTTTTCTGCTGTATTTGAGAACCAAAGTGGTTTCCTTCTTCTTTTGCACTTCCTTTTCTGTCTAACACAATGGGATGTTGCTTCAAGTATTGCATCCTTAATGCTTGCCCACTTTGCCTGTACCCCCTCACCTGTGTTTCTTTTTGCCAGGACTAGCTTAACTCTGTTGGCCATCTTATCAAAGTCAGCTCCTCTGAAGTCCATATTTTTGCCTTGGAATGGGATGATTTAGATGTAGTTGCCAAATTGAACCATACCATGTGATGGTCACTGGCCCCCAGGTGACCTTCTACCTGGAGATCTGTGATCCCTTCCCTGTTAGTCTATTGGCTTTACCTACTGCCTTACTACATTGGTCTCGTACCATAAGGTTGTTTGAGATTATAATCCCCAGGTCCCTTTCCTGTTCTGTTTGCTTTATCAGTTCTCCCCCAAGTGAGTACTCAGCCAGTGGATTTTTATGCCCCACATGCATCACTGCAAACTTCTTAGCATTGAACTTCAGCTGCCAAATGTCTGACCACTTCTCTAGGGTGCTCAGATCTCTCCTCATGGACTCAATCCCTCCTGCTGTGTCAACCCTATTATATAACTTTGCATCATCTGCAAAAAGACACACTTTCTCTTTAAGTCCCACTGATATATCACTGATATATATGCTAAAAAGGATTGGTCCCAGTACTGACCCCTGAGGAACACTGCTCGTCACCCTCATTATCCTAGATTATACAATGGCAAGAAAATTTGTAACAACCTGATAGGCTGCTGACCCCCAGAGACAGTAATGTTATTGAACAATAACATCACTGTATCTAGAGCAGGCCGAAAGTTGACAGCAACACAGTGAAGGATCCCTCCCTGCTCAAGTACATCCAAGCTGACATGGATGGTTTCAAACTCCCTGCTACATAGAAAAATACTGAAAAGGACATTTTCACCATTCTAATATGATAAGCACCACACCACATACTTTTTTTTATCGTGTAGCTCCTAAAATGAAAAGTTAAATAAATCCGTAACAGCACCTTCCTAAGCAGTCCACCAGTATCTCATAATTGTGGCTGTTATAGCGCATGTACACTACAGCCCATGCTCGTTTCTTGACTCTGAGGGCACACATCCATGTTTTACACAGCTTGAGAAATAAAAAAAACTAAAATAAAAGAAATACAAAGCCGTACCTGCAATCGGCTTTTCTCACACACAACAGAGCCCCAAGTAGCTGCATCCCCGAATGTGCCAGACGTCCATTGCATTCACTGATCAGCTCGGCAGCCAGGATTTCAAGGCAACAAAATAAATGACCCCACTTTAAAAGGCTTCATTTCTAACGAATTTTAAAAAAGTTAAAGTGATAAGGTGTCAAGCTGAAGCCACAATTTATTATGCCACTGTGACAACACAGAGGTGTTTGTGTTGACAGAAAGAAACCTGTAGGCAGAGAAACAGAAGGCAACATATGCTCACAGCACCATTTAGTGGGCAAAACAGAAACTGTGGATTTTTTTTTTAAAACGTACTTCCACACACGAAAAATTATCAAAAAAGCCCCAAAAACATATATTTTTCTTTTTTCTTGTATCACAAAAAAATGAGCGATTGTATAATAGCAATAAGGCACTCCAGGGATGTGTGTTGTGTGTAATACGTCCTCCTGGTGGTGGAAGCACGCTTCGCCTTGTGCTTCAACCCACCCCAGGAGTGACGTTATTACACATTATATAATAGCAAGAAAGAATATTGGACTGTGATTAATCAGTTTGGGTCTGGACCCATGGCGTTATCCCAGCATAACACCACAGGTCTAGTCTCTGCACTGCTAACCAATTTGGATGTCCACTTTTCCATCTTCTTTTGCATCTCCTTTTAAGAAACAAAAATATTTTTCCACACTCATAAAAACATTCTTTAATTTTTTTTTATTTTATATTTAACAACAAGCCATTGTATAATAGGAATAATTCACTTCAGGGTGTGTGTCGTGCTGAGATAACGCCACGCCTGGGGCATTGGACACACGCGGCCTGTGGCCTCGTGCCCAATCCCCCCAGGAGTGGTGTTATCCCAGCACGACACTCACCCTGTCATGCATTATTCCTTTAATAACACATACCCTGTTGAGCCTTATTGTTTAAATGTACACCATTTATCACCACCCTCTGACTTCTTTCCTTCAGTTACTTTTCCACCAATCTAGTTATTTTCTGTCCCATCCCCAGGTTCTCTGTCTTATTTACTTGCCTACAGTGGGGAACAGAATCAAATGCCTTACTGAAGTCCAGGTAGGCCACATCAACTGCCCCCCCTATCAATAACCTTTGTTACCCCATCAAAAAATTAGATCAGATTTGTCTGGCAAGGTCTCCCACTAGTGAAGCCATGTTGCTTTTCATCTAATACTTTGTTGCACATTAAGTATTTTATCACTCTTTCCTTTATTAACACCTCCATCACCTTACCCACCACTGATGTGAGGCTGACAGGGCGGTAATTCCCCGCATCCTCTCTGCAGCCCCCCTTATAAATTGGTATTACGTTCACCGTCATCCAGTCACGGAACCCCGTATTCAGTTAAATAATTTTGTCAGATGTGATGCCAGCTTATCCCTCAACTCTCTAAGAACTCTTGGATGCAAAACATCAGGCCCCATTGCCTTATCTACCTTTAATTTTCCAAGTTCTTTCTTTACTCTGTCCTCACTTAATGGGCTTTAATCCATCGCACATTCTTCTCCTCCTCCCTTCCTCTTTAACTCAGTTCCCTTCCCTTCCTCCTTCAGTGTGAAAACAGAGCAAAAATAAGTATTTAGAACCTCCGCTTTCTCCAACTCACTCTCAGCATTTATAACCTACTCAACTTCACAATCCCCTATCTGGTTCTCCTCTTCGCCCCCACATATGTAAAAAAAAGTTTTATCCCCTCTTTTGGTATGTTTAGCAATTCTCTCCTCTGTTTCTGCTTTTGCTCACCCGATCAATTTCCCTGCCTGTCTCAGTTTCGCCTTATAATTAGCTTTGTCTATCTCACTCTGAGTTACTTATATTTTCTGAATGCTATCCTTCTATTCCCTTAATGCCCCAACAACATCCCTATTAAACCAAAGAGGCCTCCTTTTTTGTTTTTTCCTATCCTCCTTATATATAGTTCTATGGCTTTTAGTACTGCCCCTTGATATATCTCTACAATTCCTATACATCCTATATCTGGTCTTTGCCTTCCATTTCTTCTCTGTATAAAGGATATTAGTATTTGCTTACGCTTGCTATGATGTACTATTCAATATAGTTATGTCTGTGGTGTTAGCGTGCCACCTACAGCTATTAGCCATAATTCTATGATCAGCATATTTTATGAATTATTGTATTGTAACCCAAAAGTAGTTTTAGCCAGCATAACACTTATCACTGTGAACATGCAAAACCTAATAGCCTTGGGTGCGAGCTGCCCACTGTACCCACCAATAGAACTGCTTTGTTTAGCTTTTCTACTATGCAGATCAGCCCATTACCAGGTAATGGACCCTATTATCTCTGACTATAAGAGTTTGTGTCATCCCGATTTTCTCTCAGTTTTTCTATGACGACACCAGGTGTTCAGAGGTTCTGTACTCCCAGCATGTACGCTGTCCTTTTTACATGTATTTGGGGAATAAACCTTTATTCTGTGATGCCTGTCTCCTGTGTCATGTTTTGCCACCAGGTTTAGAATCCTGCCAAAACCCAACAAGGGTTTCTCCCTACCCATTTTCTAATATGTTAATGTCATGCATCTTCAAAAGTACTCATTTTTGGAAACCTAAATCTGCACAATTGCACAATTTCATTCATTTTGTGCAAAAAGCCACATGGTACAGTATACTGTGCTCAGTTCATGAAACTGTGTGAATTTTGTGAAAATGGCACAATTTCATGAAATGTGTACAAAATATAGAACAGAGGATGGGTGACCATCCATAACAAGGCTATGTGTCTGTCAGGGAGTTCATGATATCATGGAGACCTCAAGAGTGAAGCTTGAGAGGTCTCTATGATGTCATCAACTCCCAAGATAGTTGTAGATGGTCACCCATCCACTGTGTTATATAGTATATGGTTCCACAAATAGTAAAAAAACCTTTAATTTTCACAAAGTATCATACCTTGTGTTTACCGTCCCGCTTGGTTATGGCAGCTTACTTGGCTCAGTGTGGTCCCGTTCCACTCTAGTTCCTTCAGTGATTGATGGCTGCTAGTCTACACTCCCAACCCTAAACACATTCTCTGCAGGAGTTATTGGAAAAAAAACTGACAAAATTCCTTAACTGGTGCTGCTCCCACTTCCAGTGTCTGCTGCTTCTCACCGCTCCCAGTCGCCCCTTCCCACTCCCGCTGCCTTCAGCTTCTCCCGGCTCCCACTCACTCTCTCTTTCCTGCACTGTTTATTTTAAATTGAAATTTAAAAAAATATATAACTTTTGTGACTTGAAGTCATGGGAGGCTCTTCATGTCAAAAGTAGGAGAATTGTGCCACCTTGCTAACAATATTTTTTTCTCTGTTAGACCCAGTTGAGAGAGACAATTGAGTGACAGGAGAAGGCTGAAAAGTTGTACTATCATTGTGACATCAGAATGATAGTACAACTACTTTTTTGACCTTTGAACTACCCTAAAACAAGATTTTAAAAGTCACTGCTTTTCATCCACAATAAGCCCTAATCATATACTATACAGACTTTCTCAGTTTTGCCCGGCACGAGGCACGTGGTCCAACATGTAGGTAGTACATATTATGGGTGATGACTTATAGATGTAACAAAAACTAGAACAGGGGTTTTCAACCGAGCGTCCGTGGCCCACAGGGTGTCCATGACCGCCCACTCGAGGGTCCGTGGAACACTCCAAGAAATTGAAACTGTGGTAAAGATTTTTGTTTTCTGACTGCAGTGTTACCGCCATAGAACTAATCCAGGCTTCAACCTTGATACACCTGTTAGCATCTTTTAGTTCAGTAACCCCTACTAACACTTGGTACTCCACTAACAGAGTGTTAATTACACTCATTAGCTTCTAATTCATGTCATCTGTGCCCTCATAAGTGAACTGCTTGCCTGCTTTATTAGCTATTTGCATGTCCATTGTGAGTGTCAGCACGGTACTGTCCTCGCTCCTCGCCTATACCTCATATAAATTCAGCTCCTCATTAGCAAATATCACACTACTGTTGAATTAAAAAAAAAAGAAATGCCCTGTTTCTTATGTGCCCGCTTCTGTTCTGGTCAGTGAAGTCACAGAGTCACAGATTCATATCTGCCTGGGTAAGAAATATTTATTTACCTGCAGCCACCTTAAAATACTGAATTAAAATAAATTAAATACAGCAATAGTATATCAGTTTTTAATATCTGTGACTGCTTAAGACCAGCAGCAACTTTTGTGAGGTGTTGTTTTTATTAAGCTCAGTCAGTAAGTTGAATGTTGCCAGGCTCCCCACTACCGCCACTAAGAAGCACTAAGGACTTACATAAAAGCAGTGCCACAGAATGTGTACTTATTGTGTACTTTACATATTTTTTCTTATTTCTTTATATAGATTTTATAAAAAAAAATACAAGGGTTTTTACATTGGTTTACAGTTGTTTTTGTGTCTTATTAAGGGTAGCTGTATAAAGGCTGTACAAAACACTAAACGCAGTACCAAATCTGTAGACTTTTGGTAGGGGATCCCCAACATGGCTGACAGCTGGCTGGGGGTCCCTAGACCAAAAAAGGTTGACAACCACTGAACTAGAAGGTACCCTATGGCCTTTTGACAGCCAGTGCAGTCCCTCTTTCTTTCTTTTTCTTTCTTTCTTTCTTTCTTTCTTTCTTTCTTTCTTTCTTTCTTTCTTTCTTTCTTTCTTTCTTTCTTTCTTTCTTTCTTTCTTTCTTTCTTCCTTCCTTTCTTCCTTTCTTCCTTTCTTTCTTCCTTTTCATGGAAAAAGATGCACAACCATGTGAGCATATCAGTAAGTTTACAAATGGGTCTCACATTCGGCAAGGTAATTCTAAGATTAAGTTGCATAATACAAACACACTGTTATACAGTACATGGTACACCTACCAATAAAAACAAAAGTATTGATAAAGTAAGCTACATAACTATGTGCAAATACTTTTGAGATAACAATTTCAAATAACTTGTCATCCCCTTATAACACTGTGTTGTGGCAACTGATCTAGAAGGCACCCATTTTATAAGCTCTTTAAATGTAGCCATAGCTCCAACACAGGACCTGCAACTAACTGGCAGGGAGTTTCCAGCAGTGGGACCGCTGTACAAAAATGACAGCCCACCACAACATGTCCTCAGATTAGGTACATTATACTCAAAATGTGCAGCAAATCTGAGGTATGATAGTATATTTAATGTCTTTAGATTATCCAGTAGATAACCAGGTGCTTTCTTCTTTGCATTCTTTAGCATAAATGTAATTGTCTGTATAGTGCCCCAAAGTTCCTGGTACCCTCCAGAAGTGAGCATTTAGGTGCTCCAGGGCTTAGTTTGGGGATAAGTGCCCCAGGAAAGGAGCCTCATAATGTAAAGCTACAGCTGGGCTTGTGTTAACATGTTTTTTTTTTTCTCTCTGTTTTCTACCTGCCTGCTCCATGTTTTTAGAACCACCCCCCCCAGTTGCCAGGCACCTGGAACCTGTGCTCGGGGTTCCTGGGCATGTGGGCAGGCAAGCAAGGTTGGGATCATGACAGCCTGGGTTTGAACAGCAATAGCCATTTAATTCAGTTAGTGCAGTGGAAAAAGAAGAAGCAGCCACAAGTCGGAGGAAGTGATCTGCCAGGCTGGGGCAGAGCCAAAAAGGGAGGGACTTACCTGTAGTTCCTGCATCCCTCCCAATGTCCGGCCAGTTAAGCAGCAGTCAGCTCTCCCTCTCCCTCTCCTCTCCTGGTCGGCAGCAGTCCAGCAGTTTCCTGGGTCTGCGGCAGTGAAAGTCCATTGGAAAGGGCATCAGTAGTGGAAGGCCGACCCCTCCATTGAGCAGCAGCAGCAGTAATCCCAGGAGGCCAGTGGAAGGAGGTGGGTCCAGGCCTCCCCACTGATCCCTTCCAATAGTCCCAGCCCTGAACAAAGAAAGTGGGCGGCAGGGTGAGTGGCGGCAGCACCATTGTCAGGTGCTGACTACTAAAGGAACAGTTTGTTTTTTAAAAAAATAAGAAGTAAATATTGGACTTCTGCACCAATGGAGTGGCATGGCCGTTTGGGCAAACCAGGCCCCTGAAAGAAGGACCACCCACAGGGCAGACTTATGAAAACTGCTCCATAGGAGCCAGAGACTGTGGAGGTAGGTAAGCCCCACCTATAGAACTGCCAATGCGGCAAAATTTGGAAAACAGCCCCATAACAGCTATGAAAAAAGGGATGGGGACTATTTAAATTAAGAAATAAATATGTATGAAGGCACTAGAAGGCCATATTTAGAGTGAGAGTGTACCTAATGTATGAATTGCCTACAAGAATGCATGTTTAAAAGACTTTCTGGTGTTTTGGGTCCCCTGTAATTGAATAGTTCACTGTCCTGTGTGTGTATGTGTGTGCCACCAAAAGACTGCCACAAGCCCCACTGCCCAAAATGCTGTGGCTATGAACTGTATAAAATGAGTGCACTTGAAAGCTTTGTTGAAATAACCACTACCACAAATGCTTTTAAAATAGAACTTTATTGAGCCGCCACTCCAGTCTGCATGTAGTCCCCATTGTGTCCCAGCCCTGTTGTTCCAGACCAGCTTCATCCTCAACAGTTCCTTCAGGAGATTCCTCAATGTCCTTAACCCAGCAACCCAGGTGTGGTCCTATGGCTGGTGTCTTTCTTCAGATTCATCTGTTTCTTCTCCTCGAGGGGTGACCCATTCCAGTGGTCCATGCATGACCTGATGCTGATGATCCTCACCACCTCAGTGGAATGCAGTTCTTCCTCCCAGGAAGGGGTAACAAGTACTGGTGGTATACGACAAGCCAAAGCTAACGACAAATATCCTTTGTATGGTGTTTTCCTTCTTCTTCTTCTTTTTCTTGAGTGCCCCTCCTGGAGTGGAACTGTCCTGGACAGAAAAAGGAACTCCCAACCTGTTCCCCTTCCACCTAAAGGACTCACACCATGGTGGCTGACCTCTGAATGTACTGCAAAGCTTGATGCATTACAAATGAATTTAGAGCCTTAGATCTAGTTAATGTTATGAATATTTAAAGCATAGAATTTAGAGCAAAAGTTATAATTTAGTTGATGTTACAGATCTTTTAGTGTTTAACTATTTAATATAGATTTTGCTGCCATTTTAGAAGTGTCCAAATAAAATAGTTTGTTTGCATTCGAATCAGCTTCACACCTCTCTTTTGTGCATTCCAGCTAGTGGCAACTGGCCTGAGTTCCCGTCCCCTAAATTCCCTGACACCCACTTACTGGACGTCACCTGAAAATCCACCTTTGGGTGGTTGGCATAGTTGAAGTTCACTTTCCCTCCAAGATGTACCTGGTGGACCTGACCTGTCTTGTTAGAGTGCGGTCGGCATCAGTGGCCTTCCTCATGCCTATTACATATGTAATTTCCTTCTTTCTAATAGAGGAATCCAATTTCACTGATTAAGAAGATATCTGCAGAAATCTCTGGGAGCTCCCCAAATAAATCTTGCCATTCTATAACATAAAACATCAGTCTTACTGTATTGTGCAGCTGCAGCATTTCCATGCAACATAACACCAGAGAATAATTTGTTAGAGGCACGACACAGTGGTAGTGCATTGCACTACCCTGCAGGAGCCCTGGGTTCAAGGCTCAATCTGGACTCCCAGCACCTGCACAGATGAGTCACAGCAGCTCTGTGTAGACAGAGATCATGGACCCTGGAGGAATGAGGTTGGCATTCATCTCACTACAACAGTACCTGGTTGGACACATGTTGGGATCAGTCGGAGGTCATGGGCTGCCCCTGCTACATCAGTGCTCCTTCCGGTGATGGTGCTATGGTAAAAGCAGGCCTTCCAGGGAAATATGGGTGAGTAGAGAAAATGAAGACGCCACCAGAGATGGCCATAGCATGAAGGCCACTGGTCCTATTGGGTCCTGTAATTCCAAGCCATCTTGACAGTCACATTGTTCAGTGCCAGGGTTGAGTGATCAAGAGAATGAAGGCCCAAATGGTACCACTAAGTACCTGAATAACAAAATAATTTGTTGGTCCAGTGAAATAAATTGCCCTCAACTGTCTTATTCTATTTTTATGCTCCACCCCCACCCCCAATAAATGTCCAACAAGCTCTAAGTAGTGGGAAGTCCTAGCTTTCATTTGCAGAGTGAGTGGTTGAGCTGTGGAACAGCGTAACAGCAGAGGTAATGGGTATTGGATGGCACAACCATTAATGGATTCAAACACAGCTGGGACAGAGTAAACCATTTACTAATTATGTAAGGGGAAGCAATATGGCAGGGGGCAAGGAGGGAAGGTGAGGGCAATGACCCTAACTGGACATTAGGTCCTTGGGTAGGATAGGGTAAAACAGGACAGAAAGGATGGAGCATTGTTCTTTTTCTGTCAACATTTTCTATGTTTCTATTAAAATATTTCACATTTGTATGTGCAACACGTGCTAATTCTCTGTTGCTTGCAGGAATTGTTGCAAGGATCTTATAAAGTAGGATAATTGTTGTCACTTGATATCCTTTTCCCTTCCAAATGTCAAACAATTCAGGTAGCATTTCAAACTCTTGCCACTATTCAAACAAAACAAAAAAAAAAAGAAAGAAAAAGGGAAACTTTCTTGCACCAAAACTATGTCACAGACATGGATAGAGCCAGGAAATGTCTTGAAAATATACAAAATTGCGGGGGTGGGACTATTGTACCCCATTTACTGAAACTTTGAAAATATCCAATTGTTGAGAAGGGGTTTCTCTTTATAAAAATATTTTCAGTTAAGATATAATAATGTGTACCTTATGTCCTACTCTAGCACATATTTCAGAGCTCAACAACACTGTAGCTTGTTTCTTTTCTGCCTGCATGCTTTTCTTAGATACACATTAGATGTGAACCAGACATAATCCATAACAATGGTAATCAGTGCCTTCTTTTCCCAAGTGTTCTCAGGATAAGCACAGGCCTTTGTTTCTCTTATCTTGTTTTTTTCTACTGTCGTCCAAATGAAGAGCCCCATTCATTGACTGCCTGTGTGATTTTTTTTTCTCAGCCTCTTCAGATTCTGTTCAATAAGGACTAAGCCACAAAAGCCCTATTCACAAATAGTAGCACACACTAGTTTCTAATGCTTCACTAAAGTCATTAATGTTTGGACCGAATTTCATTAAAGCATTTACTGACGTTCATATTTGTATGCTCTTTTTGAACTAGGTCTTATTTAATAATTGGATGAAAAATTAGTTTATTTTCTTGTCATTTCTGGTTTCCAAATTTAACTAAAATGGAGAGGCTGCACCCACAGCAGGTGATAAGCTCTGAAACTTAAAACAGCATGTGCAGCTTTGTATCTATTTAGGACGTGCCTGGAAATGAGCTGTTACCTGCTCAGTATGCCTTTCCTGGTAAAGTTTTTTAAATACATACATACATACATTCATACATAAATACATACATCCACACATACATACATAAATACATACATACACACATACATACATAAATACATACATACATACATACATACATGTATACATACATAAATACATGAATACATACATATATACATACATACACACATACATACATAAATACATGCAAACACACATACATAAATACATACATACATAAATACATACATACACACATACATACATATATACATACATAAATACATACATACATACACACATACATACATAAATACAATACATACATGTATACATACATAAATACATGAATACGTACATACATATATACATACATACATAAATACATGCATACACACATACATACATAAATACACATATATACATATATAAATACATGCATGCACACATACATAAATACATACATACACACATACATACATAAATACATACATACATAAATTCATGCATACATACATAAATTCATGCATACAGACATACACACATACATACATAAATACATACATACACACATTCATACATAAATACATACGTACGTACATACATAAATGCATGCATACACACATACATAAATACATACATGCATACATACATAAATAAATACATGCATACATAAATACATACATACACATACATACATAAATACATACATACACACATACATACACACATTCATGCATACACACATACATACATACATACACACATACATACATAAATGCATGCATACACACATACATACATACATGCATACATACATAAATACATACATACACACATACATACATGCACATATACATACTTACATGCATACACACATACATACATAAATACATACGTACATACATAAATGCATGCATACACACATACATAAATGCATGCATACACTCATACATAAATACATACATACATACACACATACATACATTCATGCATACACACATACATACATAAATACATGCATACACACATACATACATAAATGCATGCATACACACATACATAAATACATACATGCATACATACATACATAAATAAATACATGCATACATACATAAATACATACATACACATACATACATACATACACACATACATACATTCATGCATACACACATACATACATACACACATACATACATAAATGCATGCATACACACATACATACATACATGCATACATACATAAATACATACATACACACATACATACATGCACATATACATACTTACATGCATACACACATACATACATAAATACATACATACACATATACATACTTACATCATACACACATACATACCCACACATACATACATAAATACGTATGTACATGCTCATATACATACATAAATACATAAACACATGCAAACATATATTAATAAATAAATTGCAAATACATTTTGTTAATGCATCAGTTAGGGCTGAAGTGACAAAAGTAGGGAAATAGGACATTAGGGTTGAGCCCCTAAAACCCCCCAACCCCACCAGCCACCCCACCCATCCTCCACAGATCAACATGCATCTGGGTGTGCCTTAGGGTCATTAGGCCTAACTCTCACCCCATTCCATGTGTAAGAAAGTTGACATGGTGCAGTATAGGAGAATGAGGTGAGAGTTAGGGCCAATGACCCCAAGGCACACCCGATGCGTTTTGGTCTGTGAAGGATGGGTCAGGAGTGAGCTGGTGGGGTTGGGAGGGGGTGTTAGGGGCTCAACCCTAACATCTCATTTCCCTACTTTTGTCACTTCAACCCTAACTGATGTATTAACAACTTTTTTTTGCAATTTATTTCCTTACTTTTTGAGATAGTATAATAGTATCTTTATTTTACTGTGGACCCTGTGCTTCCATCCCTCCACAGATGCACATATGTATCTAGCTGTGGAAACACAGGGGTCTCCAGCCCCTGTGCTTCCACACATTGTTATGAGCAGGCATAATAAAACTGCAACAAATAATCATAACTGTGCCATCTTAAACATTTTCACCCCAAAGGTTCAGCATAAGCTTCTTATCACCTCACTGCATGTATCCAGTACAGAAAAATTTCAAATCCCCATCGAAATGTAATTCAGCACAACTATAATGCCATTCTGTGCCACAGGTGCGGAAAAACATTTTTGGCAGGATTTGAAAAATGACAGCTGCACCGCTCATGAGGTGGTGTGGTGTGAAAAAATGGCAATGTTAAAAATTTGGAGTGAAAATATGATAAATTGCCAAAGTTACGTGCATGCACAGAAAAACATAGAAACATAGAATTTGACGGCAGATAAGGACCACTTGGCCCACCTAGGCTACCCATTTCCCTACCTGATGGATAAGCTGCAGATTCTAGTTAATCAATAGCCTATTTCCTCCTACCCCCCACTAGAATTGCCTTATGCCTGTCCCATGCATTCTTGAATTCTCCCTCTGCTCCTGACTCCACAACCTCCTCAGGAAGGCTGTTCCATGCATCCACAGCCCTCTCTGTGAAAAAATACTTTTTAACATTACTTCTGAGCCATCCCCCCTCTATCTTCAAATTGTGCCCCATTGTTCTTGCACATCTCTTCTTCTGAAAGATGCTACCCTCTTGTACTTTGTTAATTCCCTTGAGTTACTTGAAAGTTTCTATAATGTCCACCATCTCCCTCCTTTCCTCAAGGGTATACATATTAAGCTGCTTTAGTCTCTCCTCGTACGTCTTCTGGTGCAGACCCTGCACCATTTTGGTTGCCCTCCTCTGAACAGCCTCCACTCTGTCTATGTCTTTGTGGAGATGGGGTCTCCAGAATGCCGCAGTACTCCAGATGGGGTCTCACTAACTGTCTGTACAGAAGGATAACAACTTCCTGTTTTCTACTGTTGATGCCTCTCCCTATACATCCCAGTATCCCCCCAGCCCTCCTTACTGCCTTCTCACATTGCTTGCCCACCTTTAGGTCATCTGATATAATTACTCCTAGGTCCCTTTCGATTTTTGTTGTTGTTATTAACTCACCCCTCATAGTGTACTCTTCCCCTGGGTTTTTGTTTCCCAGATGCATTATCTTGCACTTCTTTGCATGGAATCTGAGCTGCCACATATTTGACCATTCCTCCAACCTTGCCAAGTCCCTTTTCATCCTTTCCACCCCACCTTGTGTATCAACCCTGTTGCAAATCTTTGTGTCATCTGCAAAGAGACATACCTTTCCTTCCAGGTGCTCTCCAATGTCACTTATAAAGACATTAAAGAGGACCGGTCCCAGTACTGAACCCTGCGGTACCCCACTTGTTACCCTCCTTTCTTCTTTGTGGACTCCGTTTACTATTATCCTTTGCGTCCTGTTGTCCAGCCAGTTTTTTATCCAGGCTACTACCTTGGGACCCACTCCAAGGCTGGCTAACTTGTGTATGAATCTTTGTGTGAGACTGTGTCAAATGCCTTGCTAAAATCTAGGTAGGCCATATCCACAGCCCCTCCCTGGATTACTACTTTGGTCATCCAGTCAAAGAAATCTATTAGGTTCATCTGACATGACCTTCCTGCTGTGAAACCATGCTGCCTTGGGTCCTGTGTCCCACTGGTCACTAGGTCCTCAACAATTCTTTCCTTCAGAAGTGATTCCATCATTTTCCCTACCACTGAAGTCAAACTAACTGGTCTGTAGTTTCCTGCCTCTGCCCTGCTCCCACTTTTGTGAAGTGGAATCACATTTGCCCTCCTCCAGTCCTCAGGTACCACCCTATCCTCCCAAGATTTGTTAAAAAGAGTAGTCAGTGGTGTTACTAGTTCTTCCCTTAGTTCTTTTAGAATTCTTGGGTGAATTCCATCAGGCCCCTTGCTTTGTCCACCCTCAGTTTCAAGAGTTCTTTCAAAACCCTTTCTTCTGTGAATGGACTGGTATTGACGCCCCTATTCAGAGTTTCTCTCTTGTTTGGTTTAGGTACCTACCCCTCATCTTCCATTGTGAATACTGAGTAGAAATATTCATTCAGTATCCCTGCTTTTTCACTGTCACCCTCTGCCCACATTCTCTCCCCTTTATTAAGTCTCTGTATCCCTTCCTTGGTCTTTCTTCACTCCCTAGTGTTCCTATGAGCTAAAAATTCCTATGACCACATGTAACTCGAATATTTTTTTTTATGTATTATTTCTTCCAGAGCTCCCTGCTTGCAAGCCTGACTTCAGTTGTCCCCCAGCACAGCCCCAAGGGTTATACCCCCTCCCTTGTGCACCCCATGACTTACCCTTCATGGCAGGGTGGTGGGGAGTAACTCAACCCACCCCAAACGGATCCATGCCAGGGAGGTGCCTTCTCAGAGATGGTGCTGCGGGGACCACTTCATTCGGCTGGAGCTGTTTTTCTGATGTTCTCCCCTTGTGTGGAGGCAGGGCATGCAACACCTGTGGTGAAAGCACGCATGCTTCCGCACATGCTCTCACCAAGCGTCTGCCCTGTCTCCTCCCCTTCGGCTGTAGCATGAGTGTGCTGCCCCCCAGCAGCCACTAGGGGCCAGTGGAGCACTGACAGCTAATGTCCCCCCAACCCGGAGAAGGAGAGCAGTCCAATGGATGCTCTATCCTTCTCCTCCCCACCGACCTCCGACGACTCCTGCTCGTTCCCGAACATGGGTCACTGGCGTGGCTTGAGATAAGGCGTCCAGCACCTCAGCCCTCAATGCCACTTGGCCAACTCAGATATTTTTAGGTATTTTTGCACCTAATGTTCAACATGGCCATTTTGGAACCCCACTTCATGAACACTGACACTGTTATTTCATTATTCAGTCCCGAAAGGTGATTTCCTGCAGCAACTTAGCCATTCCACACCACTGCTGCGTAAACACATTTCAGGCAGGATGTGAGGAAATGACAGCTGTATTGTTCATGAGGCAGTGTGAAAAACTGGCAATGTTGAATACTTGGAGTGAAAATATTAAAATTTGCCAAAGTTATGTGCATGCGTAGTGAAATCTCAATGACCACACGTAACGTGGGCATTTTGGGGTATTTTTGCACCAAATTTTTGACATGGACTTTTTGGGACCCCACCTCATGAACAGTGGCACTGTGATTTTGTTAATCCATTCCAAAAGTTGATTTAGCACAGCGACCGTGCCGTTCTGCGCCACAGGTGCAAAAACATGTTTCAGGCAGGATGTGAAAAATGATAGCTGTACTGTTCATGAGGAGGCACAAAAAAATGGCAATATTGAAAACCTGGAGTGAAAATATTAAAAATTGATGAAGTTATGAGCATGCATAGAAACTGCACAACACATGCTCATAACGCAGTCATTTTGGAGGGGTTGTTGCACCAAATTTTCAACATGGCACTGACTGCCAGTCCAGTGGAGGGCTGTCTTCAAGATAGGACTGTTGACCTATAAGACCCTGTATGAAAGAAGTCCAGTCTATCTGCAAGATCTCTTTGTCCTCTATCATCCAGCCCAGGCCCTCCGTTCTGCTGGGGAGGCCTCCTGAGAGTTCCCAGGGCTAGGTTGCAGCATTCAGGAGATAGAGCATTTTTGGTGGCTGCATCTACCCTGTGGAACTCCTTGCCTGATTATCTACAGAGGCCCACCTCGGTAGAAGCCTTTAAGAAGGGCCTTAAAACATATCTATTCCAGCAAGCTTTTTATTAATGATGTTTTAAATTTAGTTGGATTATGGGATGGATAGATAAATGTATGCTCCCAGTTGTATTTTTGTATTTTTCTAATGTTTTTGTTTAAATGTATGTTTTATACTGTGCAGCGCCCAGAGTCTGTGGAGATGGGCGCTATAGAAATAAAGTATCTATCTATCTGTCTGTCTATCTATCTATCTATCTATCTATCTATCTATCTATCTATCTAACATGAGATTTTTGGGACATCCCTTCATGAACACCAAGGTGATTCCATGCAGCGACCACAAAATCACCTTTTGAGACTGAGTAATGAAATGACAGTGCCAATGTTCATGAGGTGGGGTCCCAAGAACCCCATGTTGAAAATGTGGGGTCAAAATTCCTAAAAATGGCTAAGATAAATGTGGGGTCAAAATTCTTAAAAATGACTAAGATATCAAAATAAGTTGAAAACCCTATTGACAGCCATTATTCGGCTCTTACCTTGATTCCTCGGTTCACGGTTCGGCTTTGAAAAGTGCAGACATGTCCTGGTCAAAGAGAAGATCACAGCCGCTGACCTCCAGAGGTAAGTATGGGGTAAGGGGGGTGCGGGGAAGTGGGTGCGCAGAGGAAGGGTGGGGATGGGGGAGGGGGGACTTAGGAGACAATAAGTGACCATTTTCCTTTTTCAGAGAAAAAAAAGACATCAGAGAACAGTTTTCTTTTTTTTTTACAACTTATAATTTGTTTTTTGAAACACTGGGAGTGGGCTCCCCAGTGTTCCACAGTGATTAGGGGTGGGGGACTTCATAATGTCGAGATGAGGATTGGGCACCCCAATGTCAGTGGAAATAGAATGGGATCTGGGGGGGCATCCGACACTGGGGGTGGGTATCCCAGTGTCAGAAACAATAATTTAACTATTTCAGCACACTGGGGGTGGGCTCCCCAGTGTGCCACAGTACTGAAGTGGGGGGAGAGAAATGCTGACACGGGGACTGGACATCCAGATGTCGGCAACAATAATACAAATTAGAACTGGCTTTAGGGGTGACATTTCAATACAGGAATCTGCATCAAATATTGCTTATTTTCTGACACCAAGGGTGGGCATCCCGGTGTCAGAAAATATTTATAAATATGTACAGCGGCAGGGGAGTGTGATCAAAGGGTGAGGGGAACACCAGACACCAGGAAATTAATTAAAAAGGGAATTGGGGTCCCAGTAGACACCAGAAAAAACAGCACAAGATCAGGGACCCTTAAAAATCCTGTTTCACCAGCCAATCTGGCAAAAAGGGATAGACTGGCGAAAAAGGATTGCAAAAAGAGATTTTAAAGTTCAAAAGTGTCATTTTTGAACAAAAAAAAAAAACAAAGGCATAGACTCTCACCAAAACCCATGCCTTGGTTTTCACAAAATACGTCCCTGTCACAAGTTACAACATTTTGTATTCTCCCCTTGCTAAGCGAGAAAACAAAATGGCAGCCGACGAACAGGGATTTTCTCATAAAAAGGGATTTTCTGAGATTTCTGAATCCCTTTTTGAAATCCCTGTTCATGAGCCATTCACAACCAGAAATTCTTGATCGAAACTATGCATCTATCCCAAAGACTGAACTGAGCATGCTCAGAACCCAACATTTCAAGATTTAATAACTTTAGAATGGAATAATATTTTTTCACCAAACAAATGCTGGATTGTTTCTTGGGACAGCCTCTTTCTACCCTGACAATTTCAGACCAAAATTCCAAATGGTGTGGTCGCAGCTTGATGAGAGAAAAACAGAAAAATTGGCAAAATTAGTGAAAACCGTCTTTTTTTATCTATTCACTGCACAAAATCTGCAAATCCAATCAAAACAAAACCTGGCAGATCAAGAGAGCTACCACAGTACAACATCTATTCCAAATTTTGTGTGAATCCATTGAATAGTTGCAAAGTTATTAACATGCAAAATTTGGAGTTTAACATTAAAGTGTCTGCTTGCCCCGTAATAAATAAATACATACACACATAAATATATTCATACATACAGTACATCAATAAATAAATACATACATACATACACACATACATACATACACACATGCATACATACATACAAACATGTATGCATGCATGAAAGCAATAATACCTGACAGGGTGGGTGGTATTGGGCAATACTGGACTGCCAGGCGTATTGAGGCCCATGCATAGCGGAGAGCCTTATAGACCCCTGAAAGGTTCAGTATAGCCCATACTGCCCACACTGGAGGGTATTATTGTGCTTAGAAAATGGGCTAACTGTGGAAGGAATAGACAGACTCAGTTTTTTTGTGTCAACAATAAATTGTTTTTATTTAATGTTTTGTAATATGGAAAAAAGAAAAATAAATAGTCCTTTTTGGGAAACTTTAAAACAACAGAAATACATTTAAACCAGGGGATTTGGCCAAAATAATAAACTGGAGAGGCTTTATTTGTTGTAGCTGATGAAGTTTATAGGAGAATTAAATGTGCAGTTGGATGGCTGGAAGACGTGTTAAGTGCTTATGGCTCTTGCTTCAGTAGGTGGTAGGCTTCTGCTGTTACTGCTGTTTTATTGGTTCACTTCTTCTTTGTTCTGTAATAAGGTCTGTGTGGGTTGCTGTGTATTTTCATTTGGTTGTCCTGCTGCTAGGACTGAATTTCATTATTTTCTGTTTTTGGGTGTTGGAGTCCAGTAGCTGGCTAAACTTTGTTCTGACTCGTATCCAGTGACCGCAACAATTTCCCGATTGGTGAGTCCTGCTTGCAATAGGAGTTGAACCGCAGTAGCTTTGATACTGTAATTCATATATCTTTGTGAGAGTTGTGCTTCCTCACTTAGTTTTGCCATTAAGGAGCCCAAGTAATTCTTTTCCCTGGGCTCCATTGTGAACCAGAACTGCTGTGTGTGTAACACATCTTGCAGCAGTTGCCTGGGATATAATTAGAAGCTTTTGGTATCTGGTGGACTTTTTTCAAGGTACTTCTCAAAAGAGAGCACTGGACAGAGTGGATTGCCTTTTTGCTCAAAAATGAATCCTCGAGCGTTTTGTTTGCTCTGCTCCTTAGGATTTTTATGATTTTTAGTGTCCTCATTGTGGGATAGGGTGATGTATTTGGTCCCGCTATCATCCTGCTTGATTTGAAAGAACTCTCATGTCAGTTCTCTGAGCCATTCCTGACCATGCCGGGCCATGTGCAGTTGCACATCAAACCAAACTTTTTTAACTAAGCCCGGTATGGTTTTGGGAGACAGAGCAGGGCTGCTTCTCAGCTTGTTCAGGTCGGCCTCTGTGATTGCCAGGTAGTGGCTGGCAGTGTCCTTTTTTTCTTTTCATAACTTTTTTAGGATTGATTGCAGGACATTATTTGAACTTGTGAATAGTGGGTCTGAGATTATTCTTACTGGGTGGTGGATTTCAGTGCTGCCAAGGTGGCGGATGATTCCTGCTCAGAGGGCACAGTAGCCAGCCACTGAATACTCTTTTCTGCTCGAAGCTCGCACCTCTGCATAGAAGCATCTGAGGTGGTTGTTTAGCTGCTCAAATGGAATGGTGTGCCTGTCAATAGAAATGTTATGGTGATTAGCCCACTGCTCGAAAACAGCTACTGCCCATTTAGTGTTCTTAACTGTATTTTCTTCCTGCCTGTCTTGTTCTAGTTTGTCTAGTTCGTCATGACAGACTGTCATGAATCTTATACTCCCAATTTGTTATTCTTTGTTTTGCTTATCAGGTCATCTTCTTTTGGCTGCAGGTGGTGTTTCTTCAGGCTCAGTAAGTAAATGCTACACATTTAAAATTCTGGCTAAATCGAAGCTGACAGGGTACTCATCTGACATTTTTCTCTCTGAGGTGGATTGCTGACAGAAGACTCTATCGCCTTACCAGCTGAGTTGTGAAGTGGGTGCCAGGGTACAGTGATATGTCAGCTGGTGCTGATGTCAGGTGACCAAGATTTTTTATTTGCTTAGCCTCTATTGACACTTTATGTACCCCCTTGCCAGAGTGATCAGCCAATCAGAGCTCAGCAAATAAAAAGCCCATTTTCTAAACATAGATAAATAAAGTAAGTTAGTGTCACTCACAGTGCTCACTTAGTGATTCACTAACAGTGGTCAAGCTGCCCACCAACCTGAATGCTTTTGTACTACAGAGTGCTTTTCAAGGGTGCCCACCCTTCTTATCTGTGTGGCTTATATATAGTACTTGTAGTTCTAAAGCTACACGGCACTTTATATATTTAAAAGTTACAGTGAGGGCAGGAATGGGGTTAGTGCAAATATAGTGCATAGAAATACTAGTACTGGCTGAACATTTGTGCAGCATTAGCCCTACAGCTTGTTATGCCAATGACTTGGGTTCAGGACTAAGCCTGAGTCATCACAAGGCAGGCCGGGAGAGGAGGAGGAGGATCGAGCATTCCAGAGACAGCTCTCTTCTTCCAGCAGAGGGGGACCAGGAGGATCCCGGTGCATTGCTGATACACAGTGGAGACTAGGTGGGAGTACATCTAGGGACCCAACAGTAGAGTGAGGGAGGAGCAGCTGATGCCAACATACTGTGTGCAGAAAGCAGGAACAGCATGCCTAGAAACATTATTGCATGGTGGCTCCTCGGGGATACATGAGGGGAAGGTCACTTACTAGGTCCATAATGTCCCATCCACCTCCCACAGCCACAACATGTCAATTTCTGGCTGACCCTAATAAGCTCCAGAATGGCCTCCATCAGGGTGGCCAGAAGCTTGGGGGTCAACCACCATGGAGCAGTAGGTGGCCTCCACCTCGGGGAAGAGGCAAGCCTGCGGAAACCTATCCTGGTGTGATGTGGGTCATACAGAGTTTGCACTAGGAGAAGTAGTTGGAGGGACTCTGTGAGCTGAGAGAAAGTCACTAGCAAAAGAGTGAAAGTGGTATAGCTACTGTAAGTGGCCAAAGTATCATTGAGATAAACAGAGTTAGCAAACCAAGACATGCTAATGTTAATCAATACAATGCATATTGTTGTAACCCCCCCCCCAAGGGCTTACCTTTAGGGCTCCCTGCAGATCCCATATCAAAGGCTTCAACTGCCACTGATGGAGCAAATGCAGCAATGAACCCAGCTGAATTGGAAATCCACCAATTGTTCCCCTGACAAACCAGGCTGTTTGCTGATGATACCAAGGTAGGCGCAGTGGTGGATGACCTAGGGGAATTGCAGGGGTTGCAGGATGATCTGGCAAAGCTTGAAACCTGGTCAGACACCTGGCAACTGGGCCAAATTAAAATGCCAAAAAGTGCAAGGTGCTGCATTTTGGGATGAAGAACCCAAGGAGGAGTTACCAGCTAGGGGGAGTGCAGCTAGCCCAGGCAGAGGAGGAGGAGAAGGATCTGGGTGTGCTCATTACAGGGTCAATGAACAACTCAGCACAATGTAGGAGGGCAGCTGCAAAGGCCAACAAAATGCTGGGTTGTATTGCAAGGGGTATGTCCTCGAGGAGGGAGGAGGTGATTCTGCCACTGTATAGGTCATTAGTTAGACCACACCTGGAGTACTGTGTGCAGTACTGGCGTCCGTATCTGAAGAGGGACATTAAGTTACTGGAGGGGGTGCAGCGTAGAGCGACAAAGATGATCAAGGGGCTGGGGGACTTATCATACGAGAGGAGGTTGAAGGAGTTGAACATGTACTCACTGGAGGAGAGGAGAGACAGGGGTGACATGATTGAAACCTTTAAATACATGAAAGTAATAAACAAGACGGGTACAGAAGGGCTGTTCAAAGTAAGGAAGGGGAGGGCCACCAGGGGGCCATGATATGAGACTGGAGCGAGGAAGGTTCATGAGAGAGATGAGGAGACACTTTTTTACAGAGAGGGTGGTGGCTGGGTGGAATGCGTTACCTGCTGAAGTGGTATGCAGTAGAACAGTGGACTGCTTCAAACAAGGATGGGACAGGACAAGGGGGAGGGTTAATGAAGGGGAAGGGTGGAAGGGAGGGGGGCAGCTGCAGAATAAGGGGTGCTAGCTGCACATTCAAGCAGACTTGATAGACCTCTAGGCCTTTATCTGCTGGCAAATTTTGTATGTTTGTATGTTCGTATTTGAGCAAAGGACTTGTCTGATGCCCAGAGTAATGTTCTGAAGCAGGATTGTAAGGAAAGACATTTTGAGACTACCAGTGGACTACAATTTTGATAGCCATCTTTGTCATCTCTGACCTATGACCTTATTACAATGGTGTCAAATGGTAACTGGGAGTCAATAAGGTTCTGAAACCTGCTGAAGGAGCCACAAATGGCTCATAAACTTGTAAAGGACCCCATTAATTCAGGTATGACTAAGTATGACTAGGTATTTGCGGACAAAAGAAGGCCATGGCCCATCGGGATTGTCCCCCACAAAAGTGGGATATTTAATCCTATGAATATTTTCAGACAGCAGTTTGTCAACACCTTTCTTAAAGGAGTTAAGGGTTTCGGTGTCCACCAACTCCTGTGGTAGTCTGTTCCAGAGTTTCGGTGTTCTTACAGAGAAGCAGTGAAGCCTTCTATTTGTTCTTTCCTTATGAACTACTAATTGCTTGTTGTGGAGCCTGGGTACTATTTTGCTTTGTGACAATCTGATCCCACACTGGGCCATCAGGGAAGGAGCTTTCAAAATTTTGTACAGGAACAGAAGGCCACCTCTACATCATCTAAATTCTAGGAAATGGAGGCCTGTTTTGTGCAATCTTTCTGTATAAGTCAGTGGAGCTAAGTGAGGGACCATTCTAGTTGCTCTTCTCTGTATTTGTTCGAGCATTTTTACATCTTTGGACAAATAAGGGCTCCACACGGGAGATCCATAATCAAGATAAGGTCAGATGTGAGATTTGTACGAGGGGTTTATGCATTGTTCAGTTTTTGATACAAACGTATGTTTAATTCTTCCTAGTAATGACTTAGCTGTTTTAACCATATGGCTATAATGATTGCTGAATGAATGACTATCATTTACCCATATACCCAGGTTCCTTTCACAGGTAGATGCTGTTATTACTTTATTATTTAGCCTATATGTTTGCTTAGGATTGTTATGGCCAAAATGGAGGACTGTACACTTATTGATGTTAAAGATCATCTTATTTGTATCCGCCCATTGTTCTAGTTATTCAAGATCATGAGTAAGTGCAGCCCAATTTTTTTCAGAATCTACCATACCTCCCAATTTAGTATCATCTGCAAATTTAGAAAGTATGTTCCCAGAGCTAATTTGCATATCTGAAATGAAAATATTAAACAGCACTGGGCCCAATATCAAGCCCTATGGCACTCCAATGGCCACGCCTGTCCTACTGGACAGTACACCATTTATCCTAATGTACTGGGTTCTACCTGTCAACCGGCATTCTATCCAATTAACCAAGTCAGGGGAAAAACCAAGATGCAAAAGTTTAGGTGTAAGAATATTGTGGCTGACCTTATCGAATGCCTTACTATAGTCTAAGAGCACAACATCCATAGGTGTACCATTATCCAGTTCTAAGTTAATGGCGTTATAAAAAGTGATTAGGTTGGTGGTACATGAATGTCCCATCTTAAAACCAGGTTGAGAGTTATCATTAATGTCAAGTTGTTCCATTTCTCTCTCCAGTAGGCCCTTTATAACTTTTTTCATTAGTTTACAGGGAATGGATGTAAGGCTGATTGGACGATAATTATTAACCAGTGTACGATTACCCTTTTTAAATATTGGTATAACTGTAGCAGTTAACCAATCAGATGAAACAGATCATCCAAGTAATGATTTGTTAAATAATATAGTGAGTGGAACTGCTATTTCATTACTTGTTTCAATTAAAAATCTGGGGTTAATAGAGTCTGGGCCACTGCTTGAGTTTTGTTTTAAAGTTCTTAATAAATTTAATGTATGAGAAATGTCTATAGTGTAGTTGGTATTAGTTCCTGATGAAATAGGAATTATATTTTTACTGGAACTAACCCCCTTGATGAATACTGATGAAAAATATTTATTGAAGATGTCAGCCATCTCTTTATCTGAAGAAATCATAGAACTACCATCAGTGATTGGCCCAATCTGTTTATTACAATTTTTTTACTATTTAGGTAGGAAAAAAGAGCCTTGTGGTTGTCCCTGGTATTATGCAATCTGCTGTCAAGTAATGGACCTCCAGCCTTGGTACAAGTGATTAACAGCTCTGTAAACCAACCAAGAGCAGGGTTTCCCCAGTGACCAGCAGGGACTGTTCCAGAACTGAGTTAGTCTGCATAGGACTGTTGCAAGACAGATCATAGAGCTGACCGTGGAGAAGACAGACCACACATCTGCTAGAACAAGCAGTTTTCTTGCAACAACAGAAACAGAAACATATAGATACATGGAATTTAATGGCAGATAAGGACCACTTGGCCCACCTAGTATGCCCATGTTCCTACCTACTGTCACACCATAGACTTTACTTGATCTTCTGCTTTCCCTGCCACCCTCTGCTTCTCTGGATATACCTCTCTATCCTCCTCCTCCCTCTGTGTCTCCTTATACCTCCTGAATGCTAGCTTTTTTGTCCTTATCTTCCCAGCCAACTCTTTTGAGAACCATAGCAGTTTCCTTTTCCTTTTGCTTACCTGCTTGACACAGAAGTTTGCTGCCTTCAGTATGGCCCCATTTAGCGTGACCCACTGTTCCTCCACTATTCCCAAGTCCTTCCATCCTGCCAAGACATCCCTGAGGCATTCTCCCATCATTATATAATTGGCCTTATTGAAATCCAGGACCCTCACCTCTGTGTGGTTTACTTCTGACACAGTTCTTATATTGAACCACACCGTATGGTGATCACTGCTTCCCAGGAGGCCACCCACCTTGACATCTGCAATACACTCCCCATTGGTGAGCACAAGGTCCCATATTGCTCCCTCATGAGTGTGTTCCTCTACTAGTTGCCTGAGGAACGCCCCTTTAAGGGAATCCAGGATGTCCTGCTCTTACCTGAAGCTGCAGCTGGAATGCTCCAGTCTGCATCAGGTATATGGAAGTCCCCCAACAGCAGCACCTCCCCTTTATTTGCCATCTTTGGATGGCTTCTGCCAGAACCTTATCCATTTCCTCCCGCTGTGCAGAAAGTCTATACATTACTCCAGTGCGAAAAGCAGCTCCAGTCCCCTTTTCTAGGGTGATCCACAGATTTCCCATCCCTCTCTGTGTTCCCTACATCTCTGTTTCTTTTATGTTATCCCTTACATAAAGGGCAACTCTTCCCCCTTTCATACCCACCTTGTCCTTCCTGAACAGCATATATCCTGGTATGGCTAAATCCTAGTCATGGTTATCACTGCACCTTGACTTAGTAATAGCGACAATATCTAGATCAGCCTCGGTCATATGACCACTAGGTCAGGGATCTTATTCCCCAGACTTCTAGTGTTTGTACACATGACCTTCCACATACTGTTACCATCCTGCTTGCCAACCCCCTTCCCTTTTTCTGTCTTTTCTTACCCACTCTGCTATCATTTCCATCCCTATTTATACCTGCCATTTTGCTTTTCTTGTTATTAGATACCCTTGAGAATTTGCAGCCGCCTAGGTGCATACTGTGTGATCCTGAACAAGTCACTTAACTTCCTTGAGCTCCCAGGTTGCATCTGGAAACAAGCCTCAGCTTAGTGTGCTACTCCTGGTTAAACAATGTTCCTTTTCCCTTTCCTTATGGTTCTCCCTACTGACTACTTCGGAACAAGGGGAAGGGGACAGTCTACATCTCTCAACTTCCTTCCACCACCCCTCTCTTCTAGTTTAAATGTTCACCTATGTGAAATTTAAATGGCTCACTCAGGACTCTTATTCCCCTCCCAGATGGATGCAGGCCAGCTCCCTTGTAGAGGTCTTTATCCCTCCAGGTGGAACCCCAGTCCTAAATGTAGCCAAATCCCTCCCCTCTGCACCACTTCTTCAACCATTGATTGAAGCTCCTGGTATAGATTACCCTATCCACCTCCCTGTTATAGACAGGTAGTACCTCAGAAAAGGTCACTGACTGTGCTACCTGCCTAAGGCCCCTTCCCAACTCCTGAATATGATGGTTGTACAGCTGGTTCTGATTAATAAATGCTTTTTGTAATATAAAAATGTGTTATTGAGTGTCTCTCATGAGACATGCTGAAACAGCCTATGGAATGACACCCCCTCCCAGGTTTTAGATACAAGATGTTACCTGAAAGGTCAGGAGACAATTACAGGGTAGAAGAGGCCTAAATTAAGCATCTTCTGTTTATCTAGCTTAATTGTAGCTTGCCCGCTGACAGGATAGAAAATATCCATTTTATGACGTTTAGAGGAGGAAAACCAGGTTATGTCACACTGGTGCGAAGTCATAAATGTTCCTCTGATGTCTGAAAAATCAGGATGTTGCTCATGGATGAAAGAAGGACTTAGACATTAACCTTATTTAATTTACCTTCTGAGTGATGACATCTTGGTTGTATAATTTTTATATTCTGACAGGGAGGAGCTAGGTGACCTCATGCAAAGAGGTTGGCAAAGCCAGTTTTAAACAATATTCTGTTTTCCACTAAGAGACACACATGTTTGGACTTTCTTGACAACAACATCTGTCTATCAGCACTATTAGAAGAGATACATTAGATATATAAGTCTAGTTGTCTGGTGGTAGGAATTTTGCACTTTTTTTAATCCTTGTGCTTTTAAGTGATTGCATGTTTTTGTGATATATGGTTCTGTAATTACATTTTACATTTTTTTACCTATTTTTAAGCAAACCTCTACTTTAGAGACTACTTGGTGTGCCTTTGAAATTATTTTTCTTGACAAGTGAAGCATACATGGTTAAAGTTGACACTGTACAAAGCTTACTGGTTTTATCAAACTGGGAAAAGGTAAGAGTTTATTCTGAGGTCTTTAATAGAGTTTTTAAGGGCTCATTTTGTATGCCTGGTTAGGTGCCCATAGGTGAAAGATATCTGCCCCCCCCGAAGAGCAGAATTATCTGAGCCTGTACATTGGGTACACTAGAAAGAGGTTCACAGTTTGAATCCCTCCAGAACTTGAGACCAAAGGTTGATTCGAACCCACAAAACAGACAGTAGGGTTACCCTGTTCTGTTAACTGTTCACAAGACTGCGCTCAGAGGTTGGCATTGTGGGAGCAGAGGACCAGACCTGCTGAGTGGATTTGTGACAGATTGGTTGGCAGCAGAGTGATAATTTTGGTATTATAAGCTTTAATTGTTCAGTGTGTCAGCTTGAGACCGTCAGCTCACTTGCAAAGAAAGAAAAAGGCAGTGATTTATTTTTAAAAAGGAAACAGAACTATATCACTTGGTGTACAGTCAAGTTCCTACCCATTTTATTTTTTTTCTCTAAAGTGCAAGTCAGAGTAGCTGTAGTTAGGGAAGAAGATGACTTCCAACTACAGCAGGCACACTGTAGATGACACAAAGCAGTTGTGCGGGGACAGAGGAGTCCCATTTGAGGTGAAAGCCACCAAACAGAACCTCGTAGATGCCCTGATGGTAGCAGATACCCAGAGCATTGAGTCACAGACAGTGACTGAAAAGAACCGAACCTTGAATGTGGAAGGGCTAGCAGCCAGTGCGATGTCCAGACCTGATGGGGAGGGCAGCAGGGCCACTGTCAGCGAAGGACCACAGCAGCAGGAGAAGGTCACCAGTATCCTGGATCCAGAATTACTCAAGCTGCAAATTGAGTTACACAGAATGGAGCTGGAGTTCCAAAGGGAGAGGAACCGGGAACAGCGGGAGGCTGAGCGTGAGGAGCGTGAGCGCCAGTGAGCTGCAGAGGAGAAGAGGGAGCAAGAATGGTGAGAGGCGGACCATTTACAGCAAGAGGCAGACCGTGAGGAGCGTGAGCGCCAGACGCAACATGAAATGGAGAAGTTACGACTCCAACCAGCAGCACCAGAGCAGGTAAGTGGCTTGGGTTTAACTGGGACCACATGACTGGGTTACACATTGAATTCCAAATTGATAGCCAGATTTAAAGAGGGGGAGGATATGGATGCCTTTTTAAATTCTTTTGAAAAAGTTTATATTCAAGCTAAAATTTCTGGAGAGTCCTGGAGCTTCCAGCTATCCCTGCTACTTACCGGGAAAGCTCGGGATGCATTGGGTCAAATGGACAATGAGGACAGTGATGATTACAGCAAACTTAAAGCTGCACTGTTAAAGAAATTTGAATTAGCTGCTGAATCATACTGAGCTAAATTCCATAAGCTCAGGAGAAGCCCTGACATGAGCTATGAGGAGCTAGCCATGAAACAACATCAATTTTTAAAACGTTGGTGGGAAGGAATTGAAGCAAACTCTGTTAACAAAATTGAAAATGTGATTCTGTTACAACAGTTTTATTGGGCATGCCCAGCCGAGCTAAAAACGTGGCTGGAGGACCAAGATCCCAAAACAATGCAAAGGGCTGCTGAACTCTCAGACCACTATGCCAAGAGCAGACCTGTTCTGAGAGCAAATGGGGTGGGCGTGGCAATGCAGAAAGGGAAAAGCACGCCTTCAGGGCAGCTACAACCCTCACTGCCTCCACCAAAAACAGTTAGCCCCAGGTTTCAGAGAAAAGATTTCTCTGAGAAAAGAAATGAATGTTGCTTGGGTTAAGAGACTGGGCATATTGCCAGACAGCGTCCCAAACGGACAAGCAATAATACACAAGGTGGTGCTAGGAAGGAAGTGGGTTGTTTGTGTGTCCCTGGAAGCATGCCAGTGAACATGAGGGAATGCATGCACCCAATCATGGTGAAAGGTGTACGGACGCAATGGTTAAGGGACACAGGGGCATCCTTAACCTTGGTAAAGGGGGATCTAGTAGGGCTGGATCAGCTTGTACCCAATAAATACGTCACTGTACAGGACTTTATTGGTGAAGAGAAAACATTGCCCCTCACTAGTGTTCTCCTAGACTGGGGTGAAACAAGGGGAACTGTGCAACAGGTGGCTGTAGCCCAAACCTTAGCAGTGGATGTGATCCTGGGCAACAATCCCAAACAGGAGATGGTGTGTGCAGTTACTTGTAGCCAAGCAGCAAGGGAAAATTGTAGTTCCCTGAATCCCACAGAAGCCATTGTGGAAAGCACTGAGAGGCTGGTTCCCCAGTGTGTTTGTTCAGATGGGGAGATTAATGAAAAGGGGGTAGAAATTTCCCCAGTAGCAGTTAACCGCACAGCTAAGGAGGGTTACTCTGAAGAAGGAGGGGTGACTCATTGTCAGAGGGTTGGGATTGACAGTGATCCTGAGTGCCCTGATGCTAGTGCTAGGGATCCTAGTTTAGTGGCTGAAGGGGACCTGTCCCATGCCTTGGGAATGTGTGAGGGGTTTGCAGCTCCTCAGAGAAGTGACCCTAGTCTAGAGAAGCTGAAGGCTTGGGCAGACTCTGATGGAGCACAGGGAGGTGACGGCAGACATAAGGTTTATTGGAAAAATGGACTTATGTATACTCAGGCTGTGCAGACAGAGGGAGGAGTGCTAGGCAGGCAGCTTGTTGTTCCCCAGGGGTATTGTGAGCAATTGCTCAAGATTGCACATGATATTTCCTTATCTGGTCATCTGGGAATCATGTGCACTATGCAGTGGTTGGCCCAGAATTTCTGTTGGCCTAACCTCACCCAGCAGGTGAAGGAGTATTGCAGGTCTTGTCACTGGTGCCAAGAAAAAGGGAAGGCGGGCAAGAAAACCCAAGCCACCATAATTCCATTGCCCATAGTGGAGGAGCCATTCCAGAGGGTGGAAATGGATATTGATGTCTAGGTAGGGAGGATTGTGGCGCTTGTACAGCTGGTTCTGATTAATCTATGCTTTTTGTAATATAAAAATGTGTTAATGAGTGTCTCTCATGAGACATGCTGAAACAGGCTGTGGAGTGACAACCCCCTCCCAGGTTTAAGATACAAGGTGTTACCTGGAAGGCCAGGAGATAATTGCAGGCTAGAAGAGGCCTAAATTAAGCATCTCCTGTTTATCTAGCTTAATTGTAGCTTGCCCACTGACAGGATAGAAAATATCCATTTTATGTTATTTAGAGGAGGAAAACCAGGTTATGTCACACTGGTGCAAAGTCATAAATGTTCTTCTGATGTCTGAAAAAGTAGGATGTTGCTCATGGGTGGGATATTCAGACTGCACCAGGCTGTAGTGCAAGCCTGGGCGCAGAACAACTGGGATGTGCCAGTATGCTGACAGGATGATATTCAACGGTGCTGCGCCATGGCTCAGCACCATTGAATATCTCTCTGTGACCACCCCTATTGTGCATGGCACAGTGGCACTGCACTAGCGCAAGTGGCCAGAGAGGAGCAGGGGGATGCACCAGTGCAAGTGCCGTTGCACTAGGTGCATCAACCGCAATATTCAAAGGTGCACATGCAAATGGGGCCATAATGCATGCAAGGTGCAAATGGGGCCATTTGCATGTCATTATGGCCCCATTTGCATGCAGGTGCGCCCATCCCCGGCGACTTGCACCTGGCGCCCTGCCAGGCTGCAGCCGTTGGGACCAACACCCCCTGCACAAGCGGCAAAGTGCCCCACTGCCCGATCGCGGGCATATGTATAAAGTTTAAAACATCCCATATCCCTGGTGGTCCAGTGGACCGCTGGCTGCCCGATCGCTGGCATATGTATAATAATTAGAACGTCCCATATCCCTGGTGGTCCAGTGGACCGTTCACAGACCGATCTCAGGCATATGTACAAAATTTAAAATGTCCTATATCCCTGGTGGTCCAGTAGTCCACTCACAGCCCGATCTTGGGCAGAAGTCTAAGGAAGATTAAATCCATCCCTGGTGGTCCAGTGGTCCCCCCACCCTCCCACTGAGCCCCACCACCCTGCTCCCCCGGTCAGCGGCGGCGGCAGCTCCCCACCTGCAAGCCGCCCGGCCACCCGCCGACTGACTGCATACAGTGCAGCTGTACTCCCATTTGTCCACAGCGTGGGCCAATGGGCGTGCGAACCGTGCTTACTACACAATCCAGATATGTGAATGGTTCATTCACATATCTGGACTGTAATAAGTCGATCTGCACTCCAGCCAGCACGCTCTGAACAATGGGCATACACCTGTGCTGTCGCAGTCGGTGGGTGGGGCGCTCAGGCACAGCTGCGGGTGGGGAGCTGCTCGCTGACGAAGAACGGGTGGCGAGGCAGTGGGGAAGGAATAAGCTGGACCACCAGGGCAGATAGTCTTCGCTGACGCAGCTGTCGAGCTGGCGGGCAACCACTGAACACCAGGATATGGGACATTCGCTTCCATATGCAGCGACAGGCGGCGGTCACTGGACCCTGTCATATATACATATGCCTGACTCGAGCTGCGATTCGTCACTGGACCTGCAGGGATATGAGACAATTCAATTATTATACATGCCGCTATATCGGGCATGGGAAGCGTTACTAACAGAGGTGCCGCCCAGAGCACCGGGTAGCCACCACAGCTGGCAGCTGCCATGTTTTGCCCTGCAATACGGCAGCTCACCTGCGGGTGGCCGGCTGTTGCTACTTTATTTTTTGGAACACCTATATGTGACGCATGTAGGGGATGCACCTGCATGGGCTCCGCACATCACGGGCTGAATATCGGGATGTGCGGGGGTATGCATGGGCATGCCCCCCCCACTTGCGCTGCACACATTACTGATGCGTCCCGGCACATCGAGATTTGTGCCACGCACTTTCCCATTTAGAATATCACACCGGGGGGCATCAGTGGGTTGTGCATGGCGCAACTGTGTTGCGCCATGCACAACCCTTCTGAATATCCCACCCCTAGATATATAAGTCTAATTGTCTGGTGGTAGGAATTTTGTACGTTTTTGTAACCCTTGTTCTTTTAAATGATTGTATGTTTTTGTGATATACGGTTCTGTATTTACATTTTACAATTTTTTATCTGTTTTTAAGTAAACCTCTACTTTAGAGACTACTTGGTGTGCTTTTGAAATTATTTTTCTTGACAAGTGAAGAATACATGGTTAAAGTTGACACTGTACAAAGCTTACTGATTTTAAAAAACTGGGAAAAGGTAAGAGTTTATTCTGAGGTCTTTAATAGAGTTTTTAAGGGTTCATTTTGTACGCCTGGTTAGGTGCCCATAGGTGAAAGATATCTGCCCCCCCGGAGAGCAGAATTATCTGAGCCTGTACATTGGGTATGCTAGCAAGAGGTTCACTGTTTGAATCCCTCCAAAACTTGAGACCAAAGGTTGATTCGAACCCACAAAACAGACAGTAGGGTTACCCTGTTCTGTTAACTGTTCATAAGACTGCTCTCAGAGGTTGACACTGTGGGAGCAGAGGGCCTGACCTGCTGAGTGGGTTTGTAGCACTGAACTCCTCCTGCACTACCCTAATCTCATTCCAGGCCAGATCATTAGTTCCTAGGTGGACAATGATCTCCAGCAATCCCTCCTGTCTTGCTGCACTTGTGATCCTCAGGATCCATTTTCTATTCCTCTGAGCCATGGCACCAGACCAGCACTTAACCTCCTACTCCCCCTTCCCCTCCCTTCTTACCCCCAAATATGTCCCCCTTAGAATGGAGTCCACCACCAGGAGTTGCTTCCTAATCCAATGGGGTCCTCTGCCACCCTCCCTGGGGACTCTGTTACAGAGGTCCCGCACACCCCCCTTGATCAGAACCACAGGCTCTGCCAAGATGGCATAGGTATTGTATAGTTGTACTGTAGGGGGATGTACCTTTGCCCCTCCACCCTCACCCTTCCTGAGCCCATCACAGTCCCATCGCTTCTCCTCCTCGGTACCCTTTGAGGCAGCGGTGGCAAACTTGGTGGTCCCTGGGTAGGGGAAAAGGCCATCCAAATCCTAACCAACTTGGCCTGAAGTCTAGCAATCTCCCCCTGAGACCAGAGAGGTGCACGCAGATGGGGCAGCACCTCAGGCTCCAGAAAGTTTCTCAGAAAACTGCCACCCCATAGTCACTGCACTGCACCACTCCCAGCATATCTATTTTCTACCCTGTATGTTTCTGTTTTGCTTATTTAGAACCCTTTTTTTACCCCTACCCTAGAGAGGGTATTTCACCTATTCCCAGATTTTTTGTTACAGTATTTATTTGTTACAATGCAAAGTTATAACAATTAACTATAGTTGTTGCATTCTACTTCTCTGCAGCAGCCCTGCTTCAAACCTGCTTTCATAATGAAGGCTATTTATGTTATCATTGACAGGTCTGTTAACTGAACCGAAACTGCAGCAGTCCTCATACTCCTTTGTTGAAACTGGACTTAATGCTTATGGTACAGTAACCACCATGCTCAGTTCAGTTACTCAAACCCTTCCATCTCAGGGTACCTAGACCTGATGGTTAGATCACACCCCTGTGGGATGAGCAGCCTAGCCCATTATACATCCCTATCACATTTTAGCAACCTTTCTTTAACACAGTACAAATCCACTGCAAGCCACAAATTGAGGCATGGGAACAAAGCTAAATGCAACAAGTGTAGCAACTGAGACGACTACTAATATTGCTGTTACTCATATCTGGCAATATTCATCCCAACCCTGTCCCCCTGCAACAGTTGCAAAAACACGTTAAGAAACAAGTTCTCACACTCGCCTTCATCAATATCTGTAGCCTCTTAGAAACATAGAAACATAAAAACTGACAGCAGATAAGGACCGCAAGGCCCATCCAGTCTGCCCATTTCTTTTTCTACCTTATGAATGTGCCATTGACCTTTGCTCTGTCAATGGCTTATCTATTCATATTCATCTGTATTGCTCCTAATACCTATCCATGCCTGTTTGAAGCCCTGCACTGTATTCATATCCACCACTTCCTGAGGTAGGCGTTCCATGCATCCAACACCCTTTCTGTGAAAATAACTTCCTCACATTACCCCTTAATCGACCTCCCTCTAATCTCATGCTGTGTTCTCTTGTCCTGCTATTTTTCTTATATTAAAACATGTTAGACTCTTTCACCTTGTTAATGCCCTTAAGTTGTTTGAATGTTTCAATCATATCACCTCTCTCCCTCCTTTGCACTAGGGTATACATATTGAGTTCAGTTAATCTGTCCTCATATGTTTTCTGATGCAGTCCCTGCACCATTTTGGTTGCCCTTCTCTGGACTGCCTCAATTTGGTTAATGTCCTTGTGAAGGTGTGGCCTCCAGTATTGCACGCAGTACTCCAGATGGGGCCTAACCAGTGTCTTGCAGAGAGGGATTATTACCTCCCTTTTCCGACTTGTGATACCCCTACTAATACACCCCAACATCCCTCTAGCCATACCTACTGCTTTAGTGGTCTGCTTGGATGATTTCAGGTCATCAGTGATGATGATGCCCAAGTCTCTTTCTTCCCTTGTGACTGCCAGCAACTCCCCTCCCAGCCTATAGGTGGCTTCAGGGTTTCTCTTCCCTATGTGCATGATCTTGCACTTCTTTGCGTTAAACCCCAGTTGTTACTCTTCCAACCATTTTGCTAGTTTATCCAGATCTCTTCTCATTCTGCCCACCCCATCTGGATCATCTACTCTGTTGCAGATCTTGGTGTCATCTGCAAACAGACAAACCTTAACCACCAATCCATCTGCAATGTCACTGATGAAGATATTGAAGAGGACTGGCCCCAGGACTGATCCCTGAGGTACCCCCACTTGTGTCTTGCTTCTCTTTTGACTGTATACCATTTAACACCACTCTCTATTTTCTGCCTATCAACCAGTTTTCCACCCAGTTGACCAACTTCTGACCCACCCTGAGCCTACCCAGCTTATTAATTAATATTCTATGTGGAACAGTATCGAAAGCTTTGCTGAAGTCAAGGTAGGCGACATCAACTGCTCCCCCTTGGTCCACCACTCTGGTTACCCAGTCAAAGAAATCTATGAGATTAGTTTGACAGGACCTTCATTTTGTAAACCCATGCTGTCTTGGATCCTGTGCTCCTATGGATTCCAGGTGTTGTACTATCCTTTCCTTAAGGAGTGTCGCCATAATCTTGCCCACTACTGAGGTAAGACTGACTGGTCTGTAGTTTCCTGCCTCCTCCCTTTTACCACTATTGTGGAGTGGGAATCACATGATCCCTTCTCCAGTCTTCTGGAACCTCTCCTGTGCTCAGAGACTCACTAAACAGTTCTGATAATGGCTCTGCTAGTTCCACCCTTAGCTCCTTTAGTACCCTGAGATGTATGCAATCAGGTCCCATTGCCTTGTCCACCCTGAGCTTATCGAGCTCTTGTAGGACCCTTTCTTTTGTGAAGGGACTAGTGCACACCTCCCTCCCCGTGTCCATGGTGCTAAACTGTGGGCCCTGCCCTTCCTTCTCTTCAGTAAATACTGAGCAGAAGTATCTATTTAGGATATATGCTTTTACATGGTCCTCCTCCTCACACACACCCTTATCCCCCTTTGATCTTAGCAATACCACCTCTGGACTTTCTCCTCTCTTGGCTAAGCTTGGCAATCTCAGGGTGTGGGTTGCTCAGTACAACCTAGATGTTCTCTCAGTTGTAGAAACCTGGCTTTCCCCAAAGATTCTGGACAGCTTGATCACAATACCAGGCTACTCTGTCTTTAGGCACCCAGATTATCAAGAAGAGGTGGTGACTGTGCTATCTTCCTAAAGGATACACTCAAATGTCATGCATTACCCCGACCTCCCACAAGAAAAAATTACTCACCTTAGTAATGTTGTTTCTTCTAATGGAGTCTTGCTATATTATGACAGTAGCAGTTTGTCCCACCACTAGAACTGCTCCGGAGGTGAAATGGTTAATACCATTCCAAAATAGAACTATGAGCACAAGCTCTAAGAAGCAGCTCTATCTGTGTAATTTCAAACCTGAACTGTCAGATCTTTACGAGCAAAAACTCACTAAGGTCTGTGTGGAAGCTGTAACCTACACTAGCCAAATGGCTACCTAAATATAACTACCATTGCTGGTCCCAACACCCAAGACTCAAGTCAGGGACCAGAACTACTAACACAATTCTAACAACATGAGAATAAAACAACAGTATAATAAACACACACACCCCAAACTCCCAAAAGGGGAGAAACGCTAAAAGGGCATAAAATAGTGCCCACACTAAGTTGCCCGCACCCCACCCAAGTAGAAGTTCTGAGAGGGGCAGGCTGGGGGGAGGTCATAATATAGCAAGACTCCATTAGAAGAAACAACATTACTAAGGTGAGTAATTTTTTCTTCAAACAACATGAAGTCTTGCTATATTATGACAGTAGCAGACTACACAGCAGTACCTCCATGGAGGAGGGGCAGAACCTACTTAGGGAATAGGCTCTGAAGAATAGCTGTGCCAAACCGAGCATCTCTCCTGGCCTGGACATCCAGGAGTAATACTTGGTAAAAGTGTGTACCGTTTTCCAAGTAGCAGCCTGGCATATCTCTAATATAGGGATGTCTCTGGCAGCAGCTAGAGACGCAGCTGTACCCCTGGTAGAATGAGCCCTCAAGCCAGAGGGGGGATCTCTGCCCAGTTTCTGATAACAAAATTGGATACAAGAGACAATCCACCTGGCAATTGATCTCTTAGTGGCAGGTTTGCCTTTCCCAACTTCACCATAGGTAAGGAAAAGTTGGAGGGATTCGAACCTGTGACCTTTGGTACTCTCTATATAGTAACTAAGAGCTCTCTTAACATCCAGGCTATGCAACCTCCTCTCACCAGAAGAGGAGTGATCAGTGAAAAATACTGGAAGGGAGATAGATTGGTTAAGATGGAAATCTGAAACCACCTTAGGTAAAAACTTCCTAATAGTCCTAAGGACTACCTTATCCCTGTGGAAAGAAATAAAGTCAGTTTCTACTGACAAGGCCTTACAACTCACTTATGCATCTAGCAGAAGTGATAGCCTGAAAAACAGTTTTCCAAGTTAGATACTTAAGCTCTGCAGAAAACAGAGGTTCAAAGGGGTTGCATTAACTGGGCAATACAAACATTAAGGTCCCAGGCAGGGCCGGTTCCAAAGGGTGGATTAGTATGGAGTAATCCCTTAAAAACTTGGAAAACACAGGGTGAGTGGAAAGAGGGATGACTTTCCTGCTGACACAAAAGCAGATACAGCTGCCAAATGGACTCTCAGGGTAGCTGGTCTGAGACCCAAGGAATTAAGATGGACCATGTAATCTAATACAATGGGCAAATCAGCAGATTCTGGGGACATATTTTCCCAGCACACCAAATGGAAAACCTTTTCTATTTAGAACTATAAGTAGCCCTAGTGGAAGGCTTTCTGGAAGCCTTTAGGATTTCAAGAACACCTTGAGAGAGGTGTAAATCAGCAAACTCTAACTCCTCAAGAGCCAGGCCTTGAGGTTGGGGATTGAGGTCGGATACCAACCCTTCCTGGGCACAAGTTAACAGGTTGTGAATCCTGGGGAGGCAAAGGGAAGATGGATTGTCAGTGACAGAAGGAGTGGGTACCAGGGCTGCCTGGCCCAATCCAGGGCAATCAGAATCACCTGCAAGGCTGAGATCTGATTTTGACTAATACTTTGAATAGGAGAGGAAGGGAGGAAAGCATAAGAAACTTCCCTCCCAATCCAGGAGAAGGGCATCCAGGGACTGAGCCCAACACTGGAGGTCTGCAACAGAACAGAGGAAGTTTGTGATTGTCTGGGGCTGCAAAAGATCTATCTGAGGGTGCCCCATCTGGCAAAGACTATCCCCAGCACTTGAGGATCCAGGGACCATTCGTGATGCCCTGAAATCCTGCTGAGAGCATCCGCTAGGACATTGTCCTTTCCTGGAAGATGAACTGCTTGAGGGAAGTGTTCAGGAATAGGCCAGAGACCACAACTTCATTGCCTAGATGCACAAGGCCAAGACCCGAGTGCCCCCTGTTTGTTGATGTACCACATTGTTGTGGTGTTGTCTGTTCTGACTTGTATCACCTTGTTGTGGACAGATGCAGAAAATGCTTGAAGAGCTAAAAAGACAGCTCTGAGTTCCAGCAAATTGATGTGGAGCAGAGATTCCCGGGGGGACCACACTCCCTGAGTGGAAAGGTCGCCCATGTGGGCTCCCCAACCCAGAAGGGAAGCATCTGTAGTGAGAGTCAAATTGTGAGCAGGGAGAATGAAGGGGACCCCCAATCTTAAATTGCTCTGATCCTGCCATCACTGGAGGCCTGGATCAAGGTTAGATCACTGGGACCAACTTGGAAGGGGTCTCTTCTCTGAGACCAATAGGTTCTCAAGTGAAACTGAATGTCTCTCATCTGAAATCTTGCTCCCTGCACAACAGCTGTGGATGCAGCCATGTGTCCCAGGAGCTGCAGAAAGTGTCTTGCTGGTCGAGACCTGCAGGGTGAAGGAGGAGGCCAGAGTCACTAAATTCGTCACCCTTTCTAAGGGAAGAAAAGCTCTGGCTAGTTTGTGTCCAACTCTGCCCTATAAAGGTGAGTACCTGAACTGGTTCCAGAACCGACTTTGGTAGATTTAGCAGAAAGCCCAGGGTGGTGAGAAGCTGCTGGGTAACTTGCAGGTGAGATTTTACCTGTTCTGGGGACTGGCCTACAATGAGCCAATCGTCTAGATAAGGAAAAACAGCAATCCTTTGCCTCCTTAAGTGAGCCACTGCCACTGCTAGACACTTTGTGAATACCCTTGGGGCAGAGGTAAGGCCGAAGGGCATTGCTCTGAACTGGTAATGACCTGAGGGTAGTTCGAATCTGAGGTACTTTCGATGGGAGCTTCTGATTAGGGCGTGAAAATAAGCATCCTTGAGGTCCAGGAGGCTAACCAGTCCCCTGGCCTAGGGAGGGATAAAATCATTGCCAGAGTTACCATTTTGAACTTTGGTTTCAAAAGATGCTTGTTCAGATATCTGAGGTCTAATATGGCGCCATTCTCCTGTCTTTTTGGGGTAAGGAAGTATCTGGAATACAGACCCCTGCCCTGGTGCAGGAGGAACCCTTTCCACTGCTCTGAGAGCCAACAGGGTTGAGACCTCTGCTTCCAGAGCAAAGGTCTCTGAAGCACTTGCAGGTAGAAAAGTCTGGTTCTCAACTTGGGAAACTTTTGAAGCTGAGAACCAGACCCTGGCTACTACTTCCAGAACCCACTTGTCTGAGGTTAAAGAAGCCCAGTTCTGACTGAAGTAAGCCAGCCTGCCCCTCCAGGTAAGGAGAATCGGCCCTGGGCACCCCATTAGGGTGCCTGCTTAGCAGGAGCTTTAGGCTGAGGGGTGGGAGCAGGCCTGTCCACCCCTCGTCTGCCTCTCTGCCTCTGAAGAAGCCCCTCTGAGCATAGGCAGAGGGGCCTGAGATCTGGTAAAAGGCCTGTGAAAGGCCTACCCCTACCCCTGGGGGTATGCCTCTGAGGAGTGGCTTGCGCTCCTTAGCCTAGGCACTTTTGAAGTAGTCCTATATTCATCCATCTTTTCATGTAATTCTCTGTCTGCTCCCCAAACAGAGAATTTCCCACCACAGGAAAATCCATAGCCTTAGTCTGGGTATCCTGTGACAGACTAGTACACCTAAGCCAGGCCAACCTATGCAAAGCTACAGATGTGGCCATGACCCTAGAGGAAACATCATTAACATCCACAGCAGCATGAAACTGTACCTTAGAAGCCTCAATGCTATCAGCAGCCACCTGTTCTAGTTCGCTAGCCAGCTGGCCATGGGCTTGCTTGGCTAATTCCATAACAGTATCCCATCTAGATTTCTGATACCTAGCTACATAAGCCATATAATTTGCTTGCCTGGAGTCCCAGAGAGGCTGCCATATACTGTTTTTTCCAGTGGCATCAATCTTTCTGGAATCCTTGTCAGGAGGATGTGAAGCCAGGGATATTAGCTTTATCACAGGCTGCAGCCTGAACTACTAACATGACTGCATTGCTGAGAAAGGAATTCTGTATCAGGACCTGACAATGTGTACCTTCTGTCCATCTTTTTATCTACAGGAGGCACAGAATTAGGAGCTTTTAAAATTTTTATTGTTTGCTTCCTAAAAGACTTATGCAAGGAATAGACAATCTCTAGACTCTGGAATATCCATCATTTCTACAAAATCAGGCTCCTCTTGCTCATCCACAGCTTCTTCCAAGGAAGCTGGAGGGTTCAACAACTTTTGTAAAACATAAAATGAGATGGGGACTCAGATAGCATGAGGGAGATTCATAGAGGTCTGTCTAGGGAAATGTCGGTTCAATGAGCACACCCAGACCTTCCAGCCATTCATACTGTTCAAAATCATCCTCCCCCTCCTCTGGTTCATAAATTCCTCAACATCATATTCCTGAACCACTGGAACGGACGAACGGCCTTTTTCCAGATAGTGGCTGGTTCGGACAGAACCTGAGACAGTGACTGGACAATTTTTGTAGCTTTTGCTATCTCTGCAGCAGTTGGAGAAGGGGTTTGGACTCAAACCTGCTGACTTTCTTGTTTTCTTTACTGGAATTGGTTCCTCAGACCAGCTTTTCTTTGCTTCGAGGAAGTCTTGCCCTGGTCAGAGGGCACTCCCTCCAGTTCAGTTGGCACCGAACCGGGCTGGCCATCCGGGTCAGCGGACTTTTGACCTCTGTTCCTGAGCCTGCCCAATCTCTTTTCCAGGGTGGCTGGAAATTCTTACATATCTGGCAGTCTGACTGGGTGGTCAAACCCCAGACAATAGACACATGGTGTGGGTGTATGGCAAAGACTTCCCCACAGACATCACAGTGTTGAAACCCAGTGGGCCAGTTTTTCTTTTGGGTTTCTCAGACATAATGCCAGCCTAACCAGAAAAACTTGCCCTTTAAGCGGCAGTGCGGGCAGTGCCCTTATCGAGTTCTAACGCGTATCGCGGGTATTGAAAAAAGCGTAATAAAATCCATTTTTTTTAGAACCGATAAGAACTGGGAACCGCACTCTAAAATGTTAAACTTTAAAGTTAATAAGTTTTAAACCCAGCTGATCGGTTCAAACCGAACCGATAAACTTACAAGTTCCACAGACAAAACCTTTAATTTACTTACGATTACCACAGACAGAGCTTGAACGAATGGTTTTGCTGTTAAAATAAAACTATTCTCGTTGAATCGAACCGAGAAAACACTGTTTAAACCGAAATGAGCGGGCAGTAGGAGAAATCTCCGGAGCGACTGTTCACTAGTGAGTAAAGATCTGACAGTTCAGGTTGAAATTACACAGATAGAGCTGCTTCTTAGAGCTGTGCTCAAAGTTCTATTTTGGAATGGTATTAACCATTTCACCTCCGGAGCAGATCTAGTGGTGGGACAAACTGCTACTGTCATAATATAGCAAGACTTCATGTTGTTTGAACAGACATTACCCAGGCGTTCACCATCAAGATTCTGTTAGGTGCTCGTAATAAAGCCCTAATGGTGGCCTCCATGTATATTCCACCTAAACAACAATCCTCGGGCTTAAACTCATTACTGGACAGCACCAAAACTCCAAAATTATTCTAATGGGTGACTTCAGTGTTAATTGACTCTCCCAAGATGCCTGTGCATTCAAGGATGCCATCTCCGCTATCAGCTTCTCCCAGTTAGTTCAGTCCCCAACTATAATAAACTACAGGACAGGGACAAGCACACTGTTGGACTGGATTCTCACAAATTGCCCTGAACATGTCACAAACACAATTGTCCTCTCGGGCGCCATCAGCGACCACTCATCTATAATATGTCAATGGTCAAATAGGTTTCTCAAGCCACCAGCCACAACAGTCCTAAGAAAGGTCCTTCATCGTGGTCACCTAGAACCCCTCAAACAACTTCATTTGCAGGACTGGTCACCAATAGATACTGCTACTGATGTTGACTCTCCTCTAAAGTTATGAACATACAAACATATGAAATTGGCAGCAGAAACAGGCCTCGTGATCTATCCAGTCTGCTCAAGTGTGCAGCTAGCCCCTCATCAGGCAACTGCCCCTCCCATCCCCCTTCCCAGTATCCCTTACCCTTACCCTGTCCCAACCCCTCTTGAAACTGCCCACCGTGTTACAGGACACTATCTCATCTGGTAAGGTGTTCTATTTGTTGACACCACTCTTTCCATGAAAAAATGTCTCCTCATTTCCCTCTTGAATCTTCCCCCCTCTAATCTCAGTCCATGCCCTCTCGTGTCCCTCCCCCTTCTCATCTGAAAAATCCCTTCTGTGTTGGTCTTGTTTATCCCCTTCAGATACTTAAAGGTCTCGATCATATCCCCCCATCCCTCCTCTCCTCCAGTGAATATATATTCAACTCTCCCAGCCTGTCCTCGTAGAGCTTGCCCTCCAATCCCTGGATCATCTTTGTGGCTCTTCGCTGCATTTCCTCCAACAATCTGATGTCCTTCTTAAGGAATGGGTGCCAGTAATGCATGTAATATTCCAGATGGGGCCTGACCAATGACCTATACAGGGGCAGGATAACGTCCCTCCTTCTGGAGGAGATCCCTCTTGCAATACACCCCAGCATTTTGTTGGCTTTTGCTGTTGCCTTCCTGCACTGAACAGAGTTGTTCATGCTTCTCATAATGATCACTCCTAGGTCCTTCTCCTTTGTGGAGCTCCCCAAATGTATCCCACTCAAGTGATAATCCCTCCCATGGTTCCTGGCTCCGAAGTGCACAACCTTGCACTTCTTGGCATTGAACCCCAACTGCCATGTTTCTGCCCACTCCTGCAGTTTAGTCAGGTCCTCATGTAACCCCTTCCACCCCTCTGTGTCATCAACTACAGCTCCCATCTTGATATTATCTGCAAACAGACTGATCTTGCTCCTGATCCCATGTGAGATATCTGCAATAAAAATCCCAAACAGCACCGGTCCCAGTACCAATCCCTGTGGTACCCCACTCATCACTGTTCTCACTGACAAGAGTCCCCCCCCACCACCACCCTTTGCTGCCTTCTCCTTAGCCAGTTTGTGATCCATTTCACCATTTTTGATCCCGCCCTCACATGTTCAAGTCCCCCTCCCCAACCTCCCATGCGGCTCTGAATCAAAGGCCTTGCTGAAGTTCAAATACAGGACATCCACTGCATGGCCCTTGTCCAGTTCCCACTTCACCCAGTCGTAGTACTCCACAAAGTTTGTCTGGCAGGATCTGCCTGCTATAAACCTGTACTGTTGACCATCCTGGAGACTGTTTTCCTCTAAGAAGCTCACTAGCCTCTCTTTTAGTATGGTCTCCATGAGCTTTCCCATGATCGATGTGAGGCTCACTGGCCTATAATTTCCTGGTTTATCCTTTGGGCCACTTTTGTGAATAGGCACCAAATGGCCATTCTCAAGTCCTGTGGTACACATCCTGTGTCCAGGGAGGTATTGAACAGGTCAGCCAGTGGCCTCACCAGGACCTCTGCCATCTCTCTTAGTACCCTAGGGTGAAGGCCATCAGGTCCAGGTGCTTTGTCCAACCTTAATGCCCTCAACCCATCTATTACCCTACTTTCTGTAATCCCTACATCTGTTGTCCCCTCATCCTTGCCTGGGGTATCTGCCCCCCCTTCTCCAGCATGAATACAGAGCAGAAGTATTCGTTCAGTGCCTCTGCCTGCTTCACCCCATCTCCACCCAACCCCCATCTTTCTTAATCCTCACCAGCTGATCCTTGCTCTTTCTTCTCTCTTCAATGTAGCAGAAGAGGTCTTTTTCTCCACTTTTGATCCCCTGCACCAGCCTCAGCTCCCTGGATGCCTTGGCCACCCTGACCAGTCTGGTAACCTCCCTGGACTTCTCCATGTATGTATCCTTATCTTTACCCCTCCCCGATTTCCTGTACTTTCAAAACGCTGCCCTCTTGGTCCTCACCTCTTCCATAACCTCCTGTGTCAGCCAACTGGGTTTCTTTGCCCTTCCCTTCTTGCTTTTCTTCCTAGTGCAAGACTCCGTTGCCTCTGCCAGCCCTTCCTTTATGATGTCCCATTTCTGGTCTACATCCATGTGTGATTGCATTCCTGCCAGGTGCCTGCACAAAATTTCCTCCATCTTCTTAAAGTCCACCTCCCCAAACTCAATCACCCTTGTACCTGTGCCCCGTGTTTGCCTCCCCATGTTGAGCATGAAGCACACAGAATAGTTATCACTCCTAGCCAGTGGTTCCTCCACTTCCAGATTCCTTACAGCTTCCATGTTACCCAGCACAAGGTCCAGAGTCTTTTCTAACTGAGTCAGCCCCTGGACAAGTGTCAGAAAGCTGTCTTGAAATGCTTCTAGCAGGACCCACTCCCTTGCACTTGTGGTAGATGGGGTGCCCCACTCCACCCCAGGTAGGTTGAAGTCCCCCACCACCACTATGCTCCCCTTGCTGCAGACCCTCCTAATTTGTTCAGCTAATTCCTTATTCAGGTCAATCCCCTTAACCTGTGGCCTGTACACCACCCCCATCCTCAGTGTCCTAATCTTTGCATCTCGGAACTGCATCCATAGTGCGTCTGTCCTCCTCTTCCTTCCTTACACACTTTATCCCCTCCCTTACATAGATCGCCACTCCACCCCCCCATTCCCCTTAGCCCTATCCTTTCTGAATAACCTGAACCCCAGATCATCATATCCCAGTCCTGGTACTGGGTGGCCCATGTTTCTGTGATGGCTGTAATGTCCACCCCCTCCACCGCCAAGACAGACTGTAGCTCTGCTGTTCTATTCCTTAGGCTTCTTGCATTCAGTAAGACCACCCTCCAGACTGTCTCCTCTCCTTCCCTACCCCCTATTCTCCCCCCCATCCCTTCCTGTGCTGCTTCCCCACTGCCTTTACCCATAACTAGGGGGGTGAGCTTACTAAGCTCCCCTTTCTGGACCCCTTTCCTATCAGTGGTCCCATCGCCACCCCCCCCAAGTTTAAATCCACTTTTGTTGATCCATTATTGATAATCATTTCAATGCTGCCTGTGACATCCACGCTCCTCTCAAAAAATGGAAGATCCGGGGTGCCTTTAGTCCCTGGATCACACCGGATTTAATAGACCTGATGAAATGCAGGGATCACCTCTAGGAGCATGTGCGATTCACATGAAGGCAAGATGATATGCAATACTACAAAAAAGCTAGAAATGACTGCACCCAACCCATCCAAAATGAAAAAAGTCGATACTACAAGAAAGTACTAACACACACTTGAAAAGATGGTATAACATTCTAGAATAATATAATGGACTTAACAGGAAGAGACCCTAAACTGGTCCCCACCATGCTTAACATTGATGATTCCCTAGAACTAGACCCGAAGACCATTGCCAACACATTTAATAATGCTTTCTCTGATCTAAGTAGTGTACTTCCCCCTGATTTCTTTGATGACCCTCCTAACCTGGATTGCACAGGAGGTGATAACCAACCCCAAGCTCACCCCCCCTTCAAAGCAGTTCCTGAGAGAGAGGCTAGAAAGTATATCCAAAAGGTGCTTGGGAAGTCCAGATTCAGTAGGGATACGCTCAACCTCAATGTTTCTATGTTTCTATATTTCTATGTAACTCATTGCCCTTACCCTGGATGAAATTATATCACCCCTAACCAAAACATTGAATTTTTCACTAAGATTATCTCAATTCCCACAGGTATGGAAATCTGCCTGGTAACTCCTGTCCACAAAAGTAGGGATCGTTACTTCATGGGAATTATCGTTCAATCTCAATACTTACTCCTCTTTTCAAGGCACTCGAGCACAGAGTGTTAGACCAATTGGTTGAGTACTTAGAAAAATATCAAATTCAATGTCCACAGCAGCATGGGTTTTGAAAAGGACACAGCACTTTCACAGCTTTAAAGGATATCTAAACAACATTTTGACAACAAACGATTCAAAACTCTGACTCCGTAAGTGACTAAAGGAAAGGCTGCTGTATTCATTAAGGCTAAAACTACATATATATAATTTACCTAAATGTGGTTCCAGAGCATTTGAATATTGTAAAATCAGCCTTCTAATTTCAAAAAAACTGTCTTACCCGCTTCTTAAAATGGCCGCCAAATGTGTTATGTGATGACATCATTTGAGCCAAAGTCAGAAAGATATATGGCTCCCTATAGTGCTAACTAGTTATTTTTTCCCTTTGTATAGAATTGTTTCACCCAAAAGGTCAAAACCATGTGCATTATTTTGTATAATACACATGTTAGGCTATGGTTCTGTTCATTTTGTTTATTTTAACATGCTGAAATTGTGTTTTAATCCAACCGACTTTCTCTGTGGCAAACCACAGTGCAGTACAAATCTTGAATAACCTGGTGGTCTAGTGGTTATGGAGGATCCAAGATGCTATAGTGGGGGTGCTGGGGTGATGTGCATGCTTAATATGCACTTTTTAACATGTTTATTAAACCTTTATATTTTCTGCTATTCTTTTCTAGTACATTTTTGACAGAACCTACAAATGTAATCCATAGTTTGAATGTAAACATTTGTACAATCAATAAATCAGACTTCTTCAACAAAGTGAAATTCAGCAGCATCCTGCAAGTACATTACTATGTGTGTGTGGGGGGGGGTGCAGCCACACCCTTCACCAACCCCTAGAGCCACCACTTTTTTGAAGCAAAGTTTTGTTCAGTCCAGTGCTACAGTTCATACTTTCTCGAAACTCAAATAATATGCTTGTCTTGTCTTCTTTTTCCATGGGAAATAATAAGAAGAAGAATCAGCATTTATATAGTGGTTTTCATACACATTGTATCTCAAAGTGCTTTACAAACAATACTAGACTAGTAGTGAAGTGACTAAACATGTAGTGGCAGTCATTTCATACATTAATATCCACACACAGCTTTGGACAATTGCATGAACTGGTTTTATGGGAAGGGGAATGTTGGCCAGGACAACAGGGTCAGGTAGTGATCAAGGTGTTGGCAGCCCACATCTTATTTCTCACAGTAATCTGCTCATATTTCTCTCCTCTGTCTTCCCCCTTCCCTGAATATAGCAGTACCTTGCAAGAGTGGCCTTCTCAGTCCCCTCTGGTGTTCATTCATCACTATTCCTCCTCACACCGAAAACTGGTGAACTCATCACCCTTCTGCATCATGAATGCAAGTAGTAGAGTCCCCGTTTTATTTTGACATATCAAATATAAACATATCTTTCCAGTAAGTCAGGCTGATAGCAACAGGGAACAAGGGGAATGATGGTCTTTCCTATCCTTAAAAGATCTACCTTTGATTAGGCACTGCTAAATGATGGGTGTGCACATCATTATGCCTGTCATTTAATAGTGCCTAATCATAGGTGGCTTAGATCTTACATAGGTAGGAAAGCCTATTTTTCCACTTGTGCAATGCAGCTATCAGCCTGGCTTACCAGAATATCATGTTTATTATTAATATGTAAAAATAACATGGGAGACTGTACTAACCATATTCATGATGTAGAAGGGTAGTGAACTCACCAGTTTTTGCTGTGGGGTGCAGGTGAGAAGAATGAATGCAAGAGAGGGACTGAAGAGGCCATTCCAGCAGGGTATAGCTATATTCAGGTTAGTTGAAGGCATGAAGGAGGACGTTGAGCAGATCACTGTGAGATCTGAAATGTGGGGCTGCCAACATCGTGATCACTACCTGACTGTGGATGAGAGTAGCCAGCAATGACAAATACTCGGAGTGGCAGGGCTGCACCTAAACTGTTACTTGAATTCAGTGTAGGGATTGCCCTCAGGTGGGGGGTGGTTGACGTTTGTTAGGACAGTATTGAGGAGTTGTGTATAGCTCATTCAAGATTTGGAAGGGTGGTAGCCAGCCAACTCGAATTGTGGAGTACAGCACAGAAAAGTACTGGAGAAGAATTGCTGGGAACTGTCCTGCAGGGTTCTGCAGATCACAGGTAAAGGAGTAGACTGACACTGGAAGTCGGGTGGATTTTCTCAAGGTATTAGTATGCCTCTCCTGCTAATAATATCATTATCCATTGTAAGTGCAGCCCTTATGAGGGTATGAACAGCAGTTTTTCTGATGGGTCATGATGCTTATTGCTTGGCCCTCCAGGAAGACCTAGTTGTTGGTTAATGAGGTGGGAAAAAATACAATAGGGGAACTGTACATGCTACCGTCACTGTGCAGAAGGGTGGTGATCCACTCAATGTTTACTGTGGGAGCAGAAGTCAAACACTGAGAATGTGATCTGGAGAGTGATTTGGGAGGCATTTTTTAACAGTGCCAGCAGATGATGCATATTGGTATAGGTGTGCGCAACTCTCTGAGGTACAAGATTACAATCTGAGGTATGATAATTCTCTTCATGAGACCGTAAGCACATATGCGGCACCAGGCAGTACTAAGGACAGGGTATGGATGGTGGGGTGTTCAACAGAAGTCAAACTAGGTGCCGGGGGTTCACATGGAAAAAGAAAGCCTTATTTGTGGTTTAACAAGAGAGCATGGGCTTTGGAACTGAACCAGACCAGTACTTTGCTCTGTGACCCTAAGCAAGTCATTACACTTCCTAGTGCTCCCAGGTCAAACCTGTAAACAAGCTTTCAGCTTAGTGTGTCTCTCCTGGCTAACAAAAAACAAAATTCAGTGCCTCACATAACCACTAGATCATCAGGTAATTGAAGTGTCATACTGCAATGCAGTTTGCAAGGAAAAAGTCAGCTGAATTGCAAAACATTTTCCACAAGTTAAAGTAAACTAAATGAACAAAATCATAGCCTAACATGTGTACTGGTCAAAATAATCCACGAGTTAATACATGGTATTGATCATTCTGGTACAACAATTCAAAACAAAGAGGGAAAGAAGAACTAGTAAGCACTATAGAAATATATGTGGGTCTCTGTCTTTGGCTCAGAAGATGTCATCATGACTCATCACTTATTAGACTTGGCAGCCATCTTAGGGAGAAACCAAGGCTGTTTTTTGAAAGTGAAAGGCTGATGTTTACATTTTTCAAAAGCTATGAAATTGCATTTATATTACTTACATAAATGTAAACAGCAGCCTCTACTTTACCTTGTTATGAAGCCAGATTTTGGAGTTTGCAGTTTTTTTTTTTAATTTAGTTGTTTAACCAGGTATAGCACACTAAGCTGAAAGCTTTTTTACAGGAGCGACCTGGGAGCACAAGGAGGTTAAATGACTTGCTCAGGGTCACACAGTATGCAAGTGAAAGCTGTGGGATTCAAACCCAGGTCTGGTCTGCTGGATGTCACCAAATTTGCAGCTCAGAGCCTTAGACCACTGCGCTAGATTGCCTCCTAAAAACTTTAAAAAAACTGATTGTTCAGGTACCCTTTAATTGAACTTACCAGCTTCATCCACAATACTCTAGATCAAGGCCAGCTTGCTGGTGCAGCCTTCATAGATCTATACAAGGCTTTTGATACCATATATCACAACCTTCTACTTAAGCAACTCTCCTGCACTGGGCTCTCACAAGGCAACACCAATTGGTTCAAAAGCTATCTAGCCAATCGGACTCAACAAGTCAAGATTGCTAACATCTTATCCGACTACCAAGTAGTCCACTCCGGTGTCCCTCAGGGGTCTATACTGGGCCCTCTACTGTTCAGCATCTTTCTCAATGGTCTTCCCAGCGCATGCCAAGATCAGATCTTGCTCTATACAGATGATGCCATAATATTTACAAAAAACTCATATCCATAACTCCTAGAAAAGCAGCTACAGCTTAGCTTTATATCAGTGGAGGATTGGTTCATCAAGCACAAGCTTATTTTAAACTGTAAAAAGACCAAAATTATGCTCTTCCATACCCCCAAAACAAGCAAAGATCCTTCCCACTGTCTATCAGAAACAATGCTGGCACTACTCTGGAACAAATCTATTACTTCAGATACCCTGGAGTCACCATTGATAGTACCTTATCCTACTCACAGCACATAAAGAGCATTACTAAAGCAGTCAGTACTCGTGTAGAACTGCTTTATAGGCATAAGCATAGTCTCACTGCAGAAGCTCTTAGGTTAGCAATCCACAACTCAGTTATTTCTGTCATTGACTATGGGCTTGTGGTATATGGTTTGGCCACTGATACGTCCCTTCAACGAATCTAAATAGCTCTTAACAAAGCCTGTAGGCTCCTCACTGGGGCAACACGTCTTACACACGTGTGATCTCTATATCCAGTCCAGTTGGCTACAGTTAGAAGACAATAAAGTATCAAACCTGCCTGTTTGCAAAGAAAGTCAGCATGGGACTCACGTCCCTTGGAGTCCAAAAGATTCTAAGCCCTTTCTGTAACCTCCAGAGAACTCGAGGCTCACTGAATCAGTTCTTTGATGTTCTGCGCTATTGCATAACCCAAGGCCAGCATTCGTTTGCATCTAGAGCCCCATTATGGCTTAATTAGCTTCCCACCGATATTTCCTCAGTCCCTAAGGTGGGCCCTTTTAAACATAAACTGTGGCAATTCATCTTGGCAAATAACTGCTGTGACTGTAATTTCTAATTGTACCCATACTACTCCAATAAGCATGCCATCTCTTCTTGGCTATGATGTGCTATTCTGCCCCTCTTAAGTTACCTGAACTGGAACTGTCCCTCCCTTCCCATTCACTGAAATCAACTATCATCACCTATTCTACTTCCTTTCCACCCTACCCCCACCCTCCTTTCTCTCATCCCTTTTCCCTCGTTATCTTAACCCTTAATACGCTACCTACTAACTTCGACCTTCCCTCTACAGGGCTGGCTGTCACCTTACAATGTCTTATTGGTTGCCACTCTTCCCTGTTCTATAGATTTATGCTTTCTAACCCCCTCCTCCTTTTCCACCATATTGTCTCCCCCCAACACCTCCTCGTAACCTTCCACTCATTTAACATACATTTGCTACCTTCCTGACAAGGCTTCACTGGCTGCTAATCTTGAAATGTTTATATTCTAACATTGTTAATTACCTTGATTTATTTGCTTGCATTGTTGTTCTATGCCTGTTACCTTGTGTGCTTGTCTCCTCTGTATACAGTTTATCTTGTGTTGGCCTCATCCTTTACGTTACCCTGTATGACGTGGAACCTATGTAAAGAGCTTCTAGTTCAAAGGTTTTAATTCTGAGAGTACAATAAATAAAAGAAATAAATAAGCTATAATACTGTAACAGAAAATCCCCCCACCCCCCGAACATCCAGCTCGAGTCAGGGTAACCACGCGCTGTCACTGCTGTCCTACTCAGCGCTTGATACGATTGTTTTTAAAAGAAAAATGGCGTGGTGGTAAGGAGCGAGGCTTAGGGTTCACAAATTGGAACCCCGGGCACTTTTGAAGAGGAGAAACAGTTTTTTGAGAGAATCGGGCAGGTGTTGAGAGCAGGAGGATGCCAGAAACCTGTGAGAGAGAGTGAAAGGCTTACCTGAAGATTGGAAGCCTTCCCTTTTGGTTGTCTGGGTGCCTCGGCTCCTACTCCACCAGTGAAGAAGTCTATTGTGGTCCGATTCCTGCTTCTCATTTGCAGTCGAGTCCGATGGTCCCCGTTTAAGTCCTGTCCCATTTCACTCAGTGTGGGCTTTGTTTTTCCCCGTTTATTGTTTTCTGCCGTGTCCTGTAGTTCTGGTCCCTCATCAGCGGCAAATTATGCGCCGCATCAAAGAGGAAGAATAGGTCACTGAGCATCAGAAAGTCCCACAAGGCCCCCTGCCACCTAGCCATCTGCCTCCCTGCTACACCATCCCTCTGCAATCAGCATCTCCGCACCACTAGTTTTCATATTTCTTCACCCCGAGTCGGGGTGGTGAGTCAGCAGCAGCAGCAGCAGCACTAAAGGCAAAGTGATGACTGTCAGAGAATTATTTATTAATATTTAAAAAATGTTTTAAGCATTAAGGATGCTTCAGGAAATGGTCAAAAGCCGTAGGGCTCATTTTAAATAAGTAAATACGCTGTGGGTGTTGCGACGCCTGGAGAAGGGGCCAATAGAATAGGCCTTAAAAAGGGGGCAACATTTTTATTTATGTACAGAGGGGCATAGCTGAAGAGGGACTGTCCCATTTATGAATTTGAGACCCTAGTTGGCCTAAGATTTTAAGGGGCAATTTCAAGCTTCTGTTGTTTAAAAGAGCAGTAAGTCGGGGGCGTGGCTTAGCTCCAGACGCAATGGCTGCCTAAAGCAAACGCTCGCTACTACCCCGGGCTCTCTCTGAGTTTTACACTGCCTAAAAACCAGCCAGACGCATCGGTATAGTGGGGGAAACATTGTTAAACCTACCGGAAACAACAATCTCTATCCTGATCGTCGGTAGATGCTCTCCAGGTTGGATTACTCGAACAATGAAATGGTGCAGTATAAAAAACCAGAGGCCTCTGTAGAGCCGACTATGCTGCAAACTACCGAAATGTTCACGGCCTTACTTAATCAAATGGCCGAGGTTACACTAGCCTCCAATAAAACTACGACTGCCATTCAACAGCTTGAGGCTCGAATTACCCATACTGAAAACAAAGCGGATCAAAATACGGCTGAAATTGGGAAACTTACAGCCATAATTAGGGACCAAGACAGAATGATTCAATCACTGCAAAGCAAAATGGATGATATGGAGAACAGGAGCCGTAGGAATAATCTCCGATTCCTTGGCTTTCCTGAGGGCGTGGAACGAAACAATTCTTTAGATTTTTTTATGTGATACACTGGCTGAGCTGTTAAAATGTGAGGTTCCTCCTGGGCTTACAATAGAAAGGGCCCATAGAATGCTTAGCCCGACTCCGAAGAGCGGTGAAAGACCCAGGGCTATCATGGCCCGTATCCTAAACTTCGCAGATAAGGAGTGAATCACTGTAAGAGCACAAGAGCTTGGGGGTCTGTCTTGGCAAGGCCACAAAATTCTGATCTTTCAGGGCTACTCTCGGGAGCTGGCCACCAGTCAGAAAGATTACACAGAGGCTAAGAAGCTGATGCACTCGCTTAAGATTAAATTCTCACTGCGAGACCCAGCAATTATGTACCTAGAGGTAAATGGCTCTCATATATCCTTCGCTACACCGGACAGCCTAATGCAGTATCTACAGTCTAATTGGCCATCTCAACCAGCTCCAGAGCTGAATAATAGCCGTCATATAGAAAAAGAACATGGCAGGCTGAACATAACTGCTGCTATCCGCCGAACCCCCAGGGCTCCCTCTCCTCCCAGCTATCAATTCCATGGCAGTCGACCAGTTCTCCCGGCCAAACCCCGAAAGCGGCAACAATTCGGAAGCCACCCGAGGTGAGAACATCTGCATGACAGAAGCGACGAGGTACCCCTGTCTCCTTTAAGCCATCCAGATGACATTGTAACGCATTTCTCTATGCCAAATCATTTTGCCGTTTTAGCTCCTGTGGATTCGGTTGAGAATGCAGCTGACTTCCCCACTTATCCAGAGGAAGAGATGGCACAAGAAACCGCTAGGACTGAGGCCCATATCCAGACTCCGATTGCAGCTTTATCTCCCGATCAAACTCCCTCCATGACGGATGTGCTATTGTCCCTTCCAGCCCAGTCATTTGCAACTCCTGCCGAAGAATGGTCTCAGCATGCCCCCTCAGATTCGGATCTTCTGCAGATGGCAGATCAACGTACTTGGACTTAGATAAGTGTCCTGGTTCTTTTTTCTCCTATATCTTCTTCCCTCACTCAGTGCACACAGCCTGGCATTGATCTTGAGGGGGTGGTTTGCAGTTAATAGCAGCGCTTGGGTCAGCTGCTGGTTTAATGATTTTCTTTCTCTCTGCTAGCGTTGTGGGCCATGCAATTCACTCACTGCCAAGGCTGTACATGCTAAAGAAACAAAAATGAATAAAAAAGGGGGAAAATACTCAGGGCACTAATACAAAGTTGCTGTACTCAGCTTAAATCTAGGGGGTAATGTTTTAACATTTTACTGTTTTAACTATATGAAACAGTATGTCTGAAATGCTCTCTTGGTTCTTTTTTTTCTCGTGTTTATAGGCTGTTATACCAAGAACTTAGTGTTCCAGGCAGGATTATCCAGCTAAGCCCGTTATCCCTCCTGAGTAATAATTCCCCTATCTCCTATTCAAGCTATACTGTAACCCCCAAGGCTGTTTATATACCTCCCAGGCTACACTGTATAAGGACATTAAATCCTTTTAGGCAAGTGATTTTCCTTGCCCATACTATTCCCGGGGGAATGCGTTTTGTTTTTTCTTTTATTGCTCTGGGTTAGCCATGCGACTGGGACTATAGTCTATTCTCCCTCTGTCTGGCAGGTGGGTGGGCTATTAAGGTTATTGAGACCTTTGGCCCATAATGCCCACTCGTATTGCCATGCAAAGTTGTGCGATATATGTATTAAAGTTCAGGCACATTGTGCTTTTGCACAATATTACTGTCACTCCTGTATCTCCAATTATTAATCTTAAAACGCATGCTGCAAAATGTATGTCTATCTGTGTCTGACTTGCCAACCATCACCTTCTGTAGTATGAGTCCAGGAACAATGTCTGATCCATTACAGTATCACTCCCCTGACAACACCTTTTCTTATATTGTTACCTTAGCTACCATGTTCTACTTTTGGTCTGACCATGGATGAAACAACCTTTATAACGTGGAATGTCAGGGGTTTGAACTCTCCTTCAAAACGAAAACAAGTTCTAACCCACTTAAAGAGGCTCAAATCCCAGGTTGCCCTTTTACAAGAAACCAAATTAACCAAGCAGGATCACAGATATTTGGTGAAGGACTGGGTGGGATTAGAAATTCATGCCAGCGCCCCCACAAAAAAGAGAGGCGTAGTTATCTTATTGCACAAATCACTCCCATGGTCTATTTTACAAAGTAAAGTTGACTCTCGGGGCAGAAGGGTGATAGCTTTATTGGATACTCCACATGGTCAGCTACTAATAGCTAATACATATGCACCAAACGAGGACATCCCATCCTTTTTTCTGGAACTCAACTCTAAATTAGGGACAATGCTGAAACCAGATATACCTATCCTGGTGGGGGGGGCTTCAATTTGACTCTTGTCCCTGCACTAGATAGAAGTGATCATGGGAGAGAATATCATACCCGAGGAGTACAGGCCGTAGTTAATCTTAGCTCCAAATACCAATTGGTGGATATTTGGCGCCTAGTCTATCCCTCAGACAGGGACTATACTTTCCAATCTGAAGTACACAGCTCCTCTAGTAGACCTGATTTTTGGTTAATCTCCCACCTCTTACGCAATTTGTTTTAAGTACCAATATCTTGTCTACAGTCATTTCAGACCATGCGCCTGAGCAGCTGACACTGGTATGGGGACCACCCACACCATGGTCTACATCCTGGAGACTGGATCCCTTCCTTATGCATGATCAAAAATTTATTGAATGGGCTAAATTACAAACCAGTTATTCCTGCAAGAAAACCCTGTGTCGGAAACTTCAGCTTCCAACACATGGGAAGCATATAAAGCCACTATGCAAGGCAAAATCATTGAATATGCCTCCCATAGAAGGAGGTGCAAAGAAAAGGAACTTACCCGGCTTGAAAGTGAACTTGCTAATGCTGAACATGAGCACAAAGCTTTATCCCAACCCTCTCTCCACTCAGAATCCGGAAGGAAAGTTTTACAATTACGTATTAAACTTAACGAATTGCTATCCAGGAAAGCTGATCTAGCCCTTCTCAAGATTCGTCATACATATTGGGAAGGGGGGGGGACAAAAATGGGAAGGTCTTAGCATACCGACTCCACAAGCAGCAATCCCAGCGATACATAGCTGGTTTGAAAAACCCAAATACTGGAAAGGTTTAAACTAGCCCTCAAGTGTGAACGAAATTATGGCGTCGTTTTATTCACAACTCTATACATCCTCCAGACCTAAAGATAACTCTGCAACCCAAGCCTTCCTTCAATCTATTGAGCTACCGAAGCTTCCCCATCCCACACTGATGCCCTTGAAACCCCCCCTCACACCTCAAGAAGTCAATTCTGCACTGATGGCTCTCAAATCAGGGAAGGCACCCGGAGGTGATGGGTACCCTGTAGAGTTCCTTCAGCTAATATCCTCTATGTTCTCCCCTCTGCTATGTCAGGTTTTTACGGAGGCTGAAGATAAGGGCATCTCACCTTAAACCTTAAGAGAGGCCACTATAACTGTCCTTCCAAAAAAGGGGAAAGCCCCTGAAGACCCCGCTAGCTACCGCCCTATCTCCTTGATTTACACCGATAGCAAGGTATATGTTAGGGTGCTGGCAAATAGGCTAAACCCTATACTCCCCTCTTTGATACACCCATCCCAAGTAGGATTTGTGAAAGGCAGATATAGCTCAGACCACCTGCGGACTCTTCTCAACCTCATTTGCATAGCTAAATCCGCTCAGACACCTGTGGCTGCACTGGCTATTGACTTTGAGAAGGCATTCGACTCTGTGGAATGGAACTACCTTCACACCGTTCTTCAACACTTCGGATTCGGCCCTCACTTCCGCGCTGCTATAACAACTCTCTATACATCTCCCCCTTGCCAAGGTACTTACCAACTCTGTATTATCTGACTCATTCCAGCTTTAGAGAGGTACCAGACAGGGATGCCCCCTATCTCCTTTGTTGTTTCTCCTAGCAGTGGAACCCATGGCTGCCGCAATCCATCAGCATCCCCTTATAGCTGGTATTACTAGAGGTCATTCACAACCCACTACTGTTATGTACGCTGATGACCTACTGGTTATTTTAGGAGATGCCCCAAATGCTATCCCACCTCTTCTTACCATATTAGTATACTTTTCTCATATCTCTGGACTCAGAATTAATCAGACAAAAAAAGAAATCCTTCCACTTAATTCCAAGTGTCTCCCTCACACCATGTCCCACTTTGGCCTTAAATGGTCACAACACACCATTATATATCTGGGAATCAAAGTGGGAGCGGACACTGGGAAAATGGTGGGACAACAACTTAGGCCCTCTACTATCTAGCTGCAGATCTGATCTGGATCACTGGTCCTGTCTTAACCTCACATTAGCTGGAAAAATATCAGCTTATAAAATGTCAAATGCACCTAGAATCTTCCATCTAATATCTCACATCCCCCGATCTCTCCCTACAGTACGGATTAAAAAAATAAAAAAAAACATTGGTCACTTTCTATGGGGCAAAGCTAAACCCCGTTTCGGCAAAAATATACTTAGAGCACATTGGAAATATGGAGGATGGGATCTCCCATGGATAGAGGGCTACAAAATAGCATATCAATGTGCACAGTCCTTGAAATGGTTCAACCCACAGTGTGAAGAGTTGCCCCAATGGTTAACAATAGAACAAGGCTTCTGTGGATCCCCTGTTACAGCTACATTGCTGTGGCCTGGGGCCTCTAAGGAGCTTATGCTGCACCCCACTATAGATCCCTCAGTTCAGTACTGGCGAATCCTCCACAAAAATTAAATATATCAGCCCTCCCCTTACTATACACTCCCTTGTGGAATAACCCCAATGTCACCATAGGTGGTCTGCTTCTGTCTTGGTCCACTTGGCAGGGAAAAGGCATCCTATTTGTAAAAGACCTACTGGTCAAGGGCTCTATAATGGTAGATACATTTCAACAACTACAAAGTAAATGGAAACTACACAGCTCTGAATTCTGGAAGTATTTGCAGATCAGAGATGCCTTGAAACAAATGTTGTAACAGGCAAATATCAAATGACCTTTCACCCCCATTACACTCATGGCTTGCCCTACAGAAAGGGATGGCAGGTGTAATTTACACCCTAATTAGAGATACCTTGCCCACCTCTAACCAATCCTCAAGGTACAAGTGGGAAAAGGTTTTAAAAATGTCACTGACTGAAGATCAGTGGAATCAGTGCTGGCAGGTAGGACATAAAGCGCTTACGGATGCTAGGAACAGACTTATCCAAAATAAAATAATGCACTCATGGTATAGAACCCCTGTAATGCTAAAGAAAATGCAAGTGCTCTCACATGATAAATGTTAGAGATGCCATGGACATGGAGGAGACCTTTATCATATTTTATGGCTTTGCCCTCTGATCACAGATGTCTGGAAGTCTGTCCTTAGTGCAGCAAACTTAATCCTACAATGTAATATCCCTGTTAGTACTTGTCTTATGTTGCTAGGTCTTAAATCTGAAGCCCCAAGTCTTAGTCCTCATGCATTCAGACGGCTGATGCTCCTAAGCATGCAGGTGAAAACGCTCTATCCTCAAAAACTGGAGATCTTCTAATATACCCAATATAACAGGGATCTTATCTGCACTTACATACATATCTGAACTAGATAGACGTTCTCACCTGATGAAAGGCGAATGCCTCTTTACCATTGTTGCTGGGCTTCATACATGGCTTACCTGGCTTTCAGAGCAGGTGTTGGTTGACTTGGTTTATAGTAGCCTTTGTTATTCTCTTTCTCCCTAAAATGATGTACTGCGTAATCAGATAATTGAATTTAGTTTTATATTAAGTATGCGCTGTCTCCCTTTCATTCCACTTAGGAGGACAGTTTTTTTATAAATAGTTATTATTGTTGTCATTTACTGTTACTGTTATGTTGTCTGTATGTTCTTTCTATATTTTGTGTTCTGCTTATAGAAGGTACGGTTTAGAGAATTACATTAGCATCCCACCTCTCCAGAAATGATTTTAATCACTCTTAGTTACTCTGTGGCACCATATTCGCCTCTTTTTCAGATGTTCCCTCAGATTCGGCCATAGGAAGGTACAGCTACCGAAATGCATGAAGGCCTTGCCTGAATCAACAGTAGTATCTCTTCGTGGTTTCGGATTTTTGGAAAGATTCAATGTAGGTGCCTCCTGTTTTAACAGGTACCCTGTAACTCTCCCTTTAGAACTGTGATGTAATGCAATATATGTAATACCTCCATACATTAATTGTATACTGTTGTACTGTACAAAGTCGAAATTAAGTGTTACTGCTGTTTTTGTGTTTTTGCTCTTTTGTTATGTTTTAACAAAAAAAACAATAAAAACTTTTAACTGAAAAAAAAAGGGCAGTAAGTCAGTTCCTTAAATTTCAGCTAGGCCCTGTAGGCCTTGGGGGGGCCACAGCAGCAAAGTCCCAGCCAGGTCAAGTGATTATGTAAAGGGGCCCAGTCAAGTTAGGCCAATTGCTGCTTAAAGGGGCCCAGTCAAGTTAGGCCCACTGTTACTTAAAGGGTCCCACTCAAGCTAGGTCCACTGCTACTTAAAGGGGCCCAGTCAGGTTAGGCCCACTGCTACGTAAAGGGTCGAGGTAGGCCTACTGCTAGCCATTTAGACCCCCAGTTGTGATAGGGGTCCAGCAGCATTAGTAACCCCAGATGTTTAGGGAGTCTAGCTAGCCGTACAGAATGGCAGTAACAGGAAGAACCTTATCTAGCTAGAGGGACCCCTGTTGGTTAGGTCCATTAGAGCCAGGGTTCACACAGTAAAGTGAAGGGCCTGTGTATCTTCAGTGGACTGGACATTGTGACTGTATAATGGACTACTATAATATGAACTGAGACTTTCGTTATCTGGCTATCATACCTGCGAATAGTAAAAGTGCCAGACTGTTCTGTATTGCTTTGTACCAGCATTTCAGTACCCAAAAGTATTGTGTAGTTGCCAGCATTTCAGTGTCACAAGGTATTCAAATGTTTTCATCAAGTTCTCAGATTCACTTCACCAGTAGCAGGTCACTTCAACGTAGACATCTGGTTATGTCGGGGCCAAGATAGGACCATCTAGGGTGGTCAGAAGAGGGCCATAGCCATAGCAGTTCACCTCAAAGCAGACATCTGGTTATATTGGGGCCAAGCTAGGACCATCTAGGGTGGTCAGAAGAGGGCCGTCACTGTAACAGTTCACCCCAACGCAGACATCTGGTTATGTTAGGGCCAAGATAGGACCATCTAGGGTGGTCAGAAGAGGGCCGTTGCTGTAGCAGTTTGCTCCAACGCAGACATCGGGTTACATCAGGGCCAAGATAGGGCCATCTAGGGTGGTCAGAAGGGGGCTGTTGCCGTAGCAGTTCACCCCAACACAGACATCATGTTATGTCGGGGTCAAGAGGGAACCATCTAGGGTGGTCAGAAGAGGGCCTATGCCATAACAGTTTGCTGCAATGCAGATGACACGATATGCAGGGGTCAATAAAGGATCATCTGGGGTGATCAGAAGAGGGCCTTTGCCATAGCAGTTGCCCCGTTGCAGACATCCCTGGCTTCGGGGTCAAGAGATTGGCTCATCCAGTGTTTGTGACAAGTTGCTTCGTCTAGTCTTCACCTCTAAGACTCTTATGAACTTTGTTGGACCATTCTTTTCTGAAAATCTATTGTTTTGCTCTGTCTTTCTTTTTCCCATAGAGTATAGTTTTCCCTCCATCCTTTATGTTTGTTACTTTTTTTCAAGAATTCAGTAAACTGTTATAGTAACTGATTCTTACCATCTCCGTCTCTTTTCTGCTGATCACCCAGTGGTACCCACATAGGGGAACAGGGCCTCCCTTTTATTCCGTCTCTCTCTAAACTTAACAGTTGCTGGTGCTGATTGGCCTGTGTTGAAATAGGGGTCAGTCACCTGGCCGTTGGGCCAAACAACCCAGTGAGGCCCCTGCCCTACTCCCTGGCTAATTGGCTTTCGAATCCCGGGAGGAGTCGGTCACAATACCTTAAACACAACATTTATACATACACTGTAGCCTATTTCAATATATGCTTTCTCCCCTTTGTTATACCCAATCAATGAGTGCAATAATAACAGAAATGTAACAGCAAATCTCAATATTCTAGAACTCAGTGGGCTGCTACTTCAGATGTTCTGTCTGAACTAGAACACTATGCCAGGAAAGCTGGTCCTTAGCAACATGAAATGGACGTAATTGTGTGCTTGTATAGTACAGAGTGAGAGACTAATGAAGTAAGCTATGGTTAGTGAGGATAAGTTTCTCAATGATTACTCCACAGGTTCTCAGAGATACTTCTGCTACATAGCAAGTCTAATAAATCTTCATGAGGCAAAACTGTGCTCTGATTGGCTGCTGTACTGGGCTTTAATCCCTTAGAAATTCTTGGTACAATTCAGAGCAGTGTGCACCTTTGTAAAATATATTAATAAAAAGTGCCCCCCCATTACTAATTCTCTTAGACTTATAATCACAATAATGACCTCACAGATGGCCATTTTCTTGGGATTATAAATTATAAATCATTAATCCCCAGGCAGTGACCAACTGTTCAGTCATTATTGCAGCTCTGTCTCTGGGAAGCCAGCCGGCATCACAGCCAGGGGCTGGTTGTCACATCACTCTAAGGACTGCATGCCAGGAAGTGGTGCATTGGTCTGACATGGTCAGACTTCACGGGCCGAAGCGGCATCTGTGATCTCCAGAACAGACTGTTTGCTACATGTGGGGAGGAGAAGAAGCCTGAGTTGCCCTGTAGAGAGAGCTTCATACACCGACACAGAGGCCTGAGACTAAGAGGGATTGGAACCCACCAGAGAAGGAGCTCAGTGCAACTGAGCCACTGTGACCTGAGCACCAAGAGAAATACTGCTGTTCTGGAGAAAACATGAGTAGTTCAGGTCCTGGTGCCTGCAGTACCATCACCACTGTTGTTAATTAATTTGGGAAATCATGAAATGGACTAGGTCATACAAATATATGGTTTCTGTTTGATTTGCAATCAAGTAAAGTACTTTTCTGAATCTATAAGCTCAATACCACAAGGTCCTGAGTTACAACAGACTATGGGTCTGTACCAAATCTATATCTGGGTATCAAGTAACTGCAATATTATGGGAGTTCCCCTAGTTGCAAGCAGTGGCATATACTAGTACCAGGGAGTGTAGTAAGACTTAGACAGTACAGTCTAGCTCATGGGGCTGGAGTGTGTGATGTGAGGGTGGACTATTAAGAAACTGAGTTGAGCTGAGTCAGGTACCTAAAGAACAGCCTGATCATGTTATAAGTAGGCTGGGCCTAGCAGGGCACTGGAGGAAAAGCTGGAGAGAGGTGTACCCCCCCAAAATGGTGGGCTTACCTGGGGTCATCTCCCTGGGCACTGCGGTGTTCCCTGTCTGGAAGAGTCCCAGCTGGTGCTCCGCATTTGAGAGCCTGGCCATATCCAGTGATGTAAATACAAATCCAAGGTAAAGTGTTGCTGTGCTCTTGGTCCCATGCGGAGTGTGCAAATGGATGCTGCCGTGCTGTGACTTTAAGAGGTTTAGCCCTATGTACATAATGTATAGCCTGTGCTGGGTCCGGGTAGAACAAAGCTTGCAACCGGCCAGGTGGCATTTCTATAATCTCCATTGTACAGTCACTTATCAGTACAGATAAAGCCCTATTAAATGCTGCAACTGTGTATCTCTAAATCTAAACTGTTATGTTTAGAAATTAACTTTAATGTTGTGACTGTTTACATTCTGGTCAGCCAGCAGCCATATTGATACTTTGACCCTGCTGGTGGGCCAATCAGAACTCAAGGGGTTCTAATGGATCCTTTTACTGAGGCTTCTGGGAGAAACTGTGACCTGTGCGCTTGGCACCCATTTTGACCAATCAAGACACAAGGACTGTGACTGACATCTTGGGCTGCCAACCGGATTACAGGATTCCTCTCTGAGCTAGTTGAAAGAAATGGCTAAAGTGTCAGTCTGTCTCGATCTTCCAGCCTGATAGGAGGCTCTGCGTGCAGCTCGGAGAACTCGGGGAGAGGCCTGTTTACCTCTCTTTAGCCTGAGATCCTGTGTGGATTGTGAGGAACTGCCAAGTGCTGTAGATATTGTGTCAAACTTCTAAGTGGAGAAAAGAAGTGCTTTCTTCTGAGCTGGAATTTTGACCTGAAAGGGGTCAGAATGTTTGAAATCCACTAAGCTGCATCCCGGTGACAGACTTGTTTGCCTCAGAGACTGTGTCCTGAAAACTAAAGCCTGGGACTACCAGAATTGTCCCCAGCCTATTTGTCAAAGGGGGGAGACCTGCATCTCAATCCTGCCAGCTTACATTCTAAAGACTGACGACTGCCCGCAGGTAAGCTGTGTGGCCTAGCTAAGACTGTTTCAGAATTTGAAACTGTGATGCCAAATGACTTTTCTAAAAGGCTGTTGCTGCCTTGTCAACTGTTAGCTGCTTGAGAACCAGATCAGGGAGACAGCTCCTGCGGAGAAACTCATCGCAGGTTGTGGTCACCCTAGGGGGAAAGGCCTTGACATGGGGGTGAGTCGTGATAGCCCTGATCCCCACACTGCAGCCCTAGCTGAGGTGGACAACAACTTGCAGTCTGCAGTAGGCAAGAACCAGCGCACTAAATCAGGTTTTGAGGGAAATCAGCCTGGCCACCATCCCAGATTCCGAGGTCCTAGTTCCATGAGCAACAACAGGGTTATCCCTGCAACATAAAATAAAAAGTACTTTTGCCATCTGATTAGCTGCTTAAGTTCAAGTTTGGTGTTAGACTGTTTTGCATACCATAGGGCCTGAGTATTACAAATTTTGGGTGTTCAGTCATTCCTGTTTGTGTTGCCACAGCCAAATACAAAAAGTACATTAACCAGCTATTTGTTTAAGGGCCCCATCTAGCTGCTAATTTATTATTAAACCCACTTAAAAGTCACTCTGGGTGAAGGCACTAAGCAATTAGTTCTCTGATTGGTACTGAGCCCCTTGTATCAGCCAGACCAGAACCCAGGCCCCTCAACCTGCATCTAGGGCAGCAGGCAGGAGTAGTAGCCCATTGGGAGGTGGTGCCTGGGTTACAGAAGTACTGTACTGCTGCTGCATCAAGTCTTTTATGCCCTAGGACATGAACCTATTCCTTAATAATTAATTAATCCCTTGTTTATTTGTTCATATTTACTGACTGGGCATAAATAACTCATAAAGTATAACTTTTGTATTGCATGTGTGTGTGGACTGTTGTTGCAGGGTGGAGCCGCTGCCTCAAAGTGGGTTGTAGCATACTTATAACAGGCCCACTATACATTTCTCTAGGTGTAGGCAACGCATTACTTAAATTAAACCTCAGAGAAGAGCAACCAATGTGGTACACGGCCTACATCAGAAGCCATATGGGGAAAGACTCAGGGAATTCAATATGTACTTACTGGAGGAGAGGAGGGGAGGGGAGAGGAGAGGAGGGGAAGGGAGATATGATAGAAACATTCAAATACTTCAAAGGTATCAATAAGGTACAGGAGGGTGGCATATTGCACAGAAGGAGATGTTCAAAAACAAGGGGGTATGTTATGATGCTGGGGAGGAGACTTAAAGGGGATGTAAGGAACTAACAGTGTAACCCTTATGCCAATTCGGGGTTACCAACAGAGATGCTCTGTCAGCATCGGGAGGTGCACGAACTGCTGGGCACTGGCCCAGGAGGCACATGTGTTGTTTTTTCCAAGCGCCAACCAGCGCAAGGGAAAGAGTCAGTTAGTGAGGAGTCAACGAGAAGAGCGGGAGCGCCTGCTTGCAGGCCTGAGGGGAGGCCTACAGTTGGGGCTGGCAAGGCCCAGAGCCGGGTGGGGAGATTGTCCCCCAGTCCCAAACACGAAGAGGAGACACCCACAGGCTATCGGTGGGGCAGCAGACCAGAAGGAGCAGCAAATTAATCAGAGGGTCTCAAATCCTGAGTGAGTGAGTGGCTGCCATGGACAGCCAGTCGAGACAAAAGTGGCAGTGAGTCTCCTGTGGGGTAGGTGGCAGAGCTACCTCTTTGTTCATTCCATGTCCACTCACGGTAATGTGCTGCTGGGTAGTTAGGACTTCTGATGCTGAGAGAGAGTTGGCCCTGCCCTGTGCGAACCCTGCCCATGGATCGACTGGAGCAGAGGCCTCTATGGGAAAGGACAGAATGTGCCTATAGTTTACCATCGGACACCCCCTCCCTCCATTCTGAGGAGAGTTTATGGATGATGTTTGCAATAGCGTACCCGATTCCACAGGTGGGGGAATCAATTGAGAATAGCAGCTAGATGGAACAGAGAAAATGTCCAGAAGTAAACTGGAGTCCATTTGGCTCATAATGGGAACAAAGTAATATGTAGGGCCCAGGTTCAAATCCTGATCACCCAAGAGACTGTACTGCACCCATAAGCCACAGAAATGGGGAAACTGTGCTGGTTTTAAACAAGGACCCTCAAAATTGATTTGTGTGAGAACAGCTTGAGCTTTTGACAGAAAATAAAAAAAACTGATTGCATTTTACCCCTGTTTCTGGACTGAAACTGTATTGCTGTGCTACCTGCCTAACCAAAAGTTTTCTAGAAATATCATCCGATCCTGTGGCCACCAGTTGTGCTGGGAGGAAAGTTCCGGCTAGCCCTGCACCTTGGCAGAAATCCAGCTGTCACCTGTGAAATCCCTTTCTTCAAAACTTTAAGGTACTGTGTTCTGACCTCCTATGTGCTGCCAGTTGAGATAGTGCCCTTCTCCTTTCCCAGAGACTAATACCATCAAACTCCTAGACAGGAAGGGGAGGGGAGGGGGGTAGCTTTCTAAGATTCGATCTGTGCCTGGACTGTAAGCTTCTGCCTGCCCGAGGGTAAACCCCAGATTGCTCGAGCAGGAGGGAGTGTCTTATGTATAATCTGCTAAAAGGAAAAGAAAAGTACCACCAGTGTGAAAAGAGGCCAGAGGAGGGTTACACTTCTTTACAGAAAGGGTAGTGGATGCCTGGAACAGGCTCTCAGCAGAGGTGGTGGGTACTGAAACAGTTGTGGGTATCAAATGTGTATGGGTTAGGCACAGGGGGACCTTAGTAACAGGGTTGGGGTGGAGATAAGGCCATAGATCACTTAAGGTCTATGGTGGCACAGTAGCTAGGGATTTTAGGGAAGACTAGGTGGGCAAGAAGGTCCTTTTCGACCAACAGAATCTATGTTTCTATGTTTTTAAACCTTGGATATGAACCCCCAAAGTAGGAGTTTAATGACCATGGGGAAATAACCATCGGTATCTATGGCAACCTGATTACATTTTTAAGTATAAAAATACAAAAAAGATCATTAAGACTTAAAAAGTTACAAATTATTTAAGATTAGCTCTTCACCAAACTGGACTCATGTATTCCTTTTGGATCAGTTCTTAGCTGTAAGCTGATTAACAGTACAGTATCCATAGCTTTATCTGGCTGGTATAAAATTTCGGCTTATTTATCCGGCAACACTCATGGTGAGGCTGTCCTCAGGGGAAAAGAAATATCTAACTGCAAAGGAGGCTTGGGATGGACTATGTGTCGATCTTCCGGACCTCTTCAAAGGACCAACTTGAAGATACCCTCTGTGAGAGGGCATGGCCTGTCGGGGGCCGTGCAGCAGCAGCTCTGGAACATTAATATCGATTGGACATACTAAGTTGGACTGTGTCAGAAAAGGGGGCAATTATATAAAGTCGGGGTGATGGTTAAGACCCTATGGCGGGGAGGGGAGGTGGAGGGTGGGGAAGGAAGTTGACATGAGGATTCAGGGTTGTCTCAGGGTAGCAGGAGGAATTTAAGGGGGTCATGGAATGCAAAGGGCCTAGTAAATATAAAGGTGGGAACAGCTGGATTTATTGGGGTTAGCGATGTAAAAAGTAAGTGGGGTCGGAAAACACCAGGAAGGAGAACCTCGGCGAACTATTGACTTTAGTTGGAGCGGTTTATGAGAGGGTCTGCTTAATTAACCTGGATTGATTTTGGACTTGTTGTTCATGGAGGTTAGTTTTAAAGGGTTAGTTTTCTTCCCTTAAGACTAAGGGATGAGGTTGGTCTTTCATCTCTCAATTGTTGCTGTTTTACCTTTTGAGGTTACTTAGGGAGCTCGGGGATATACTTCGGGCTTAGTAAATTAATTGGGATTCTGGGGATGGGAAAGTGGTTCATTCACGACTCACTGAATTATGGTTGGACAGTCTTGGGACCGGGGGTGGGGGGAGAGAGAGTCCTAACTCGGGAGGGTATGGGAGTGCAATGTGGATAGACTGCGCTCAGGCTCTGATCTCTAGGAGAGTAATAATTCGATGGCAGTATATAATCTTATTTCTTGGAATGTCAAAGGTTTGAGGGTCGTCATAAAAGATTGACAACCTGAGGTACTTAGAGCAGCAACGAGTTCAGATTGCAGCTCTACAAGAAACACATCTATTATCGGAGGAGGTGGAGTCTCTAAGAAAGCGCTGGGTTGGCCAGGCCTATGGGGTGGGCTTAGAGAGAGCATCAGGAGGGGTGGCAATCTTAATAAGTAGGTCGTGTCCCCTTGAGGTCAATCAAGTGGTAACCAGGCAGGATGGTAGAGGAGTTTTTGTGAAGGGTAATTTACATGGTCAGGCGGTTGTGGTGGCGTCTATCTATGGGCCAACTCCTCCGGACCCTGAATTCTTTGCTTTGCTAGAGGTAGATATAGTAAGTTTCCCGTCACTCTCTTTGATTTTAGCGGGTGATTGGAATTTGTACTATGATAATAAAAAAGATAGGATGCCTCCTAGTAGGGGTTCCAGAACTAGAGCCCAATCTGCGTTGGCTAGGTTCATGGAGGTGGCAGGATTGAGTGACCCTGCGACTCTGTTTGGTGATGGGGCCCCTAAGATGACATTTTATTCAGCACCACATAAGGTTCATACAAGGATAGATTTTTTCTTGGTGAATAGGGAGACATTGGGGGGATTAGAGCCTTCCTGACTGAGGGTAGAATCCTATCTGATCACTCTTTGATTCAGATCCAGTGGGACCCAAGAGCGCTGCCCACAAGGCCTTTTAGATGGAGGCTTCAGGACTGGCTTCTAAAGTCAGAGGGGAGAAGGGAAGAACTCGAAGGGGTCTTGCAGAAAATTATAAGGGTGCAAATACCCACGTTGTCAAACAAAAAATTAGCCTGGCCTACGTGCAAATTTCTTTATTCTATGGCTGCTAAGAGGCTAGCTGAGAAAGTGAGAGTGATTAGAAGGGCGAAAGAGGAATTTCTGGAGGCAGCTATTTGTTCTCTATCACAACAAGAAGGGACTTCTGAGGAACTAGATAGGGAGCTTAAAAGTTTGAGAAGAGACCTTTCAGAGATAATATATGGTAAGACTGAATTTGGTTAAACAAGATTAAGGTGAAATATCTCCTTCAGGGGATGTCCCGGGCGACTTCTAGCTGCGAGGATTAAAGAATGGGAAGCGACCAGGACCATTAGCCTGATTACACATGAAGGAGGATAAAGACGGACCTCAGGAAATAGCTGAGGCATTTGCCTCTTTTATGAGGAAATATATCAGGGAACTTCCTCAGGGGGGAGGGGGAGATAAGGGAGTATCTGGATCGTATTCAGCTTCCGACTTTGGATCCAATTTTGGCCAAGAAATTGGAGGCCCCAATAACTTCCTCTGAGATTATAGAAGTGGTCTGGTCTCTCCCAATGGGGAAATCTCCGGGGCCCGATGGGCTAATGGCGAAATTTTATCAAACCCATATTCAATCTGTTCTCCCAATGTTGAAGGAGTTTTTTCACACTATTATGCAGGATGGAATTGACCATCTTCCCATATACCAAGCATATGTCACACTAATTCCCAAACCTAAGAAACAGAGAGAGGATATGGGAAGCTATAGGCCTATATCCTTGATAAATCAGGATATCAAAATACTTACAAAGATACTGGCTAATAGGATATTAAGTGTAGCTCCAAAGTTAATTAGTCTGGATCAGGTTGGCTTTATGCCGGGACGGGAGCACTAGATGCATTGAGGAAGCTACACCATATTATAAATTTCAATGGATTCTGGGATCTCCTTGGCCCTGATCTCTAGACGCTGAGAAAGCATTTGACCGAGTTTCCCATTCTTTTTTGTTCAGTATTATGGAGAGAATGGGGTTCCCGGAAGGTTTGATTAGGGGCATTAAGAACCTGTATGCTGAGCCTACGGCTAGGATACTGTGCAATGGCTATCTTTCCAGGGAATTTCGGCTAAAAAATGGTACCCGGCAAGGGTGCCCGCTGTCACCAATCTTGTTTAATATTTATTTGGAGTCCCTATTGAGGTCGATCAATGGGGAGGCCAGGGTCCAGGGAATCGGGATTGGCAATATAGAATTAAAGTTATCGGCTTTTGCAGACGATATTCTGCTCCATCTTCAAGACCCAGTATCATCTTTTGGGGTTGTAAGGGAGCTTATAGATCAATATTCTAGAGTGTCTAATTACAAATTAAATCTTGCCAAAACACAAATCTTGCCTCTGACCCTGTTTGTATTTAGGGCAGATTTTGTTCACATGGGGGTTCAATGGAATAAGGATAAATTAAAGTATTTAGGTATTTGGATTACTGCGGATCGGACAGAGGGAGCAGAGGTTAATTTGGGTGGAATTATTTCTGAGATAGCAGGGATGTCTTAAGATGGAGTAGGCTACCTCTGAATTTTACAGCAAGATTGGGCATTATCAAGATGAATATTCTACCGAGTTGCTCTACCTGATTTACTTGGCTCCTATACTGTTCCAGTAAAATGGTTTAAGGTGATCAGGAAAATGGTCTTGGGTTTCTTATGGGGTAATAAACCCACTAGGATTAAGTATAGAATGCTATGTAGGCCCTTTGATGAAGGTGGGATTAAATTACCTGACCTCCAGGCTTATTATGTAGCTGGCCAGTTGGGTCTGATGGTACAATGGGCAAGGGATAGGAGGAGGAGAATACTGTCCTGCCTGGTTACAGTTGGAAAGGAAGGGCTAAAGGATATAAATTATTCGCCTGAATCACTAATTTATGCCAGGCTTAAAGTACAAGGTAAAGTCAAGGAAGGGAATCCCATTAGGAAGTCTCTGGATGCTTGGTGGGGGTTCCTTACTCCGAAGCAAAGAGAATTTCAGATAAGTTTGCGGGATCAACCCATACTGAGGAATCCTAATTTGACTATCAGAGGCCAGGTGTTGGGCCAGAGGTGGGTTAGTTACTTGGAGGGGTTGGCCTTGAGGGATATGCAGCAGGATGGGAGAGTTCTTTTGCCACCTCAATGTGAGGGTCTGCCTTTTTCCAAAGGTTACAACTTAAACAATTGATTGTGGGAGTTCGAGGAAGGGATTTCACGGATAGCTTTATCAATTGGGACCACTTACAAGGGGTGGTTAACGGATCTGGTTTACTTTCAAAGGTATACAGATACTCTTGAACTCCGTAAGATAATGCTTAATCTCTATTTCTTATTGGGATAAAGCATTGAATTTTGAGTTTAATTGGACTCTATCTGGAAAGTGACCAAGTACCTGGTGATCCCTAAATATAGGGTTACACAGATCTGGGTTACCCACAATATTTTCTATACACCTGTTAAACTAGCATCGAGGGTCTGAAGTCGACTGATCTCTGTTTTAGGTGTGAAAAGCACAGGGGACCTGTTCATATCTTATGGAACTGTGAAAAATTCAGCAGTTGTGGGATGAGATCAGACAGGGTTGACCCCTGCCTGGGATACAAGGAATATATTACGCCAGAGATCTGTTGCTAAGGTATTTTCCCTAGTTGAAGGAGTTCCCAAGATATCACCTGGCGTAATAGGGGTCGATAGTTAAAGCGTTTATTCTAAGCCACTGGAAGGATGGCCAGACATATATATATGAGCAATGGGTGAAAGACCTTTTGAGGTCGTTGGATAGGATCAAAATCATCTTTTGTCCGAGGGTAGCCAGGAGGTCTATTTAACGAGTGGGTCAGTTTGGAGGCAGCTTACTATAGTCTGATTGAAACCTCCGAATAATGACCTATACGTTTAAGGGGGCTGTCGGTTGCTATGGGCTGAGTAGGATAGGTACCAAAGGATTTGTATATCATAGAGAGGATCATAAGCCTCGTTATGTGATACCCTTTAGCTTTGGAAGAACTTTCAAGGGGATAAATTAGAGCTTGTATTTAATCTAACTGAGCAGATCTAATGGGGAATGAATGTTAGGGGAGGGTAGTTCCTTGATTGAGGACTCTCTCTCTCTCAGGGGTTACTCTGGATACCCGATGGAGTTGTTTGGGTACAATATGTCTTGAGGAGTTTTGAGTTTAGCATTCTCTTATCATAAGACAATGTGGGGCATGGGTAAAGAGAATATGAGGTTAGTAGGGTGCTAAGTATGAGTAATTACACCTTTGTTATTTTATCTGTATTAATATATATACGTGATAGCCGAAGCTTTTGGAGGGGTATCCAGGGGTTTGTAAATAAGGGGTGTATATAGTTTGCACATTCAGTTTGGGAGTGTGCCCCCGGGTTTCCGGGTTATGTGTATGTCTGTCTCATTATTCTGGGAAAAGAAATAAAGTTTTCCTATAAAAAAAAAAAACAGTACAGTATCCATAACAGTTACTGTCACATGATGTAACAGCTGTGGAATGACTGTTCCATTAGAAATGTAAAATGGGCACCTCAGTGAAGTTAGGTCACTTAGAAGTGGGTTAGAGACCAGGTTCCACCAATACAGAGAGAGAGTGGGTGGATCCTACAAAGTAAATCAGTTGGGTGGCTGTGAGCATATTAGTAGTGCTAGGGTATGTAGTGAGCAAAACAGAGGAAGAGAAAGGGTTTTTAATGCCTCCTTAGAGATGCACACATGCACATGTAGCTCAGGTGCCGTGAGTCAGTGGGCCACTACCCCTGCCTGTTGACGTTCACACAGGTTAAGGGGCCTGGGTCCCGCTATGGTGGTGTTCGGGGGTTCTATCCCAAGGAAATGAATGAAATAGTGCAGTGCCTTCACCCAGAGCAAATTGCAGTGGGCCAGGTGTATGACTGGTACAACCCACTGGGATGCTGTACCTACCCACCTCCCCTTCCAACCACCCCACACACTAGATACCAAACAGTTCCCCAATACCGTATAACACATGCACTTAACAGTTTGTTTCCACAAAGCACCCTTCACACAGCAATTGCAACAACAGAACACATCTTTATTTAGGGGAAGAGTTAGGGAAGGGGTACCAGGAACAGGAATAGCTGTGAAAGGAAGAAAAAAAAGTTAAATCAATTAACAGAAACAAGGTCCGTAGGCCAGACCATCCCCACGCCCACCCCCACTGGTAACAGTGAATGTCCCTCTGTCCTAGCTGGGTACTCAGGTGTTGACAGGCCTGCTCGGTGCCGCGAATTGGCCGGCGTTGGGGCCCTAGAAACAGTGAAGACTAAAATGTGAACAAATAAACCTTTCCTCCCCTTGATTTCCAGGACAAACCCTGGGTGCTCATGATTCTGAAAAGCTGAGAGATTACTGGAGTAGAGGGCTTCCCACAGTTCAGTCTCTGAAGATTCAGTTCAAAGAGGGCAGAAACAAAGGGGCAGTAGAGAATGAAGCATAGACTTGGATTTGATTGAAGGTCTGGCCGCTTGTCACCTTGACTGGAGGCTTTCAGCTTGTCCCCTTCAGCCTATTCAGGCCCATGGCAGAGCTCCCACACAAGGACCACCCAACCACAGAGGACCCAGACCTAGGAGTGACTCCACAGCTCGGCTCCTTCACAGGCTACGGATACCCTAGCCCACCAATGCACACCGGTGGCCCCCTGTAGCCAGCAGATCCCACTCATTGGTGGTTAGCAAGTTCCCCACCTGGCTCTGAGATGCAGCTGAGAATTCCCGGGTTCTGTTTTTATCTCAGACAAGAAAACCACTTCAGTGTGCAGCCAGACACGTTCACAAACCTTTCCACTTTCCAGTGCCATTTGGCAACAGATTCCCAAAGTGCAGATCAACAGTTCCCTTCCTCAGCTGGGTTTTTAGCAGCAGCAACAGAGTCCTGAAGCACAGGACACCTGCTCACCTCGTTTCTTTAGCAGTCTCTCTGATTCAGACAGCATCCACTTTTTCTCTGGATCACACAGTTTTCAGAAAGTCTCTTTCTCAGCTTAAGAGTTCTCTTAGTCCCTCTAATGCAGGCTCTCTCCAGCAAATGATTCTCCTCAAAACCAACAATATTCACCAGATACCTGGTCCGTTCAGCAAAAATGCACAGTTCCTTCCAACAGTAAAGTTCTATCACTTCAATCCTCAGAAATACTCCACATAAGCCCTGTGAAAGGCCTTAGACTTTTCTCCACACAGCACTGAGCCCTCTTGACTCAATCAAAGCCCAGAACAGACTGACTCAACAGCCCAGTGTCCCTGGGATTTCTCCCAAGAATTCTGCCCTCTGACTGGTTGGTTTCCATCATCAGTCACAACCATAAGCCTTCTTCAATTCTTGATTGGCAAAGTTTCTTGGCACCTGAAAATAGTTCACACCCCCTTCTATGAGCCCTCTCACACAGTTTTAGGCACCTAGTTACTTGGTATTACTTGGTATGAAAGAACAGAAGAAGGCCAGAGCCCATCGAGACTGTTCCCCACACTATGTGGGACATTATTTATCTATTATCCCTCAACCAAACATCTAATTTGTTTTTAAAGACAGTGGCACTAGTTGCCTCTACCAATTCTTGTGGCAAGGTGTTCCATACAATGGATGCTCTTATTGGAAAAAAGTTTCCCCTTTTGCTGGTTTTATAAGTTTTTACTTCAAGCTGTTTATTATGCAGTCTCGGAACACGTCTCCTTTTGGAGACTGTTAGACCACATTTTTCCATTAGATCTGGTGAATTTATTAAATTAAAAACCATAAGCATATCACCTCTTAATCTTCCAGTTTGAAGAGAGAAGAGACCAGTAGCTTTTAATCTGTTCTGATAATCCAAGTTTGTTAATCTTGGAATCATTCTAGTTACTCTCCTTTGAACCTGTTCAAGAATTGCTATGCCTTTTTTTTGGTTTGGATTCCAGAAAGGGGAGCCGTAGTCTACATACGGTCTAATGTATGCCCTATACAATGGAATAAGGCATTGTTCAGTGCGATTAACAAAAGTGCATTTTATTTGCCTCAAAAGTCTGTTGGTCATGCAAGCAGTTCTAACACAGTGATCATTTGATGTAAGTTTATTATTAACATACTGTATATCACTAAATATTTTTCACAATTTGATGAGTGAAGTGGTAGCCTGTTTATATAATATATCGTTTTTGGATTATTTACACCGAAATGCACTACTAAACATTTGTCTTGATTAAACTGCATATGATTTTCATTTGCCCAAAGTGTTAATTTTTCCAAATCTTTCTTTAATGCAGAAATATTTTCTTGATTATTAACCTTGCCCCCCAATTTAGTATCGTCTGCAAATTTAACCATGAAGTTATTTGGCCCTGTTTGTAAATCACTGATGAAGAGATTAAACAATGTTGGTCCCAAGACCGACCCCTGTGGTACACCACTTGTCACACTACCCGAATCAGACAAGATATCATTAATTCTGACTCTCTGAGAACGATTTGTCAACCAGTTTAAAGTCCAGTTGACAGTATCAGGTGACAAACCTAGATTGTGCATTTTAGTAATGAGTTTTTCATGTGAGACTATATCAAAAGCTCTACTAAAGTCTAAAAGAATTACATCAATAGGGATACCCACATCTAGTAGAGTACTTATATTATTGAAAAAAGATATCAGATTGGTGGTGCAGGAATACTTGGGAGTAAATCCATGCTGATTTGACTCATAAATTCCTAATTTTTTACAATCTTGATCTATTAGAGACTTCATTACTCATTCCATTAATTTACCAGCCACTGAGGTCAGGCTAATTGGATGATAATTTTGCACAGAACCTCTATTGCCTTTTTTAAATATGGGAGTAACTATTGCTGAACGCCAATCATTTGGTACAATGCTTTCTTGTAAGGATTTGTTAAAGATAATTGACAAAGGTATAGAAATATTTATAGAGGTTTTGATCAGAAACCATGGATGAATACCGTCTGGGCCCGGACAAGTATTTTTTTTCAGTTTTTTGATAGCCTGTATAATGTCAGTTGGATAGAACCTATGATAATCTATGTGGTGAATTTTAAATGTACTAATAGGTGATTTTTGAGAGAAGACAGAACAAAAGTACTTATTAAAGAGATTCGAAGTTTCTAAATCAGATAGAGAAGAGCCATTGGTTATAATGGGACCAATGGTCCTTGATACACCTTTTTTTACTATTTATATAGGAGAAAAGAGATTTGTGACAGTCTTTTGTGTGAGCTAGTTTAAATTCTAGCTTATTTTTTGCCAATTTAATAGATTTTTTTAAGTTTTTCACAGATAGTCTGTATTTATGTAATAGAGTGGTTTTAAATGGAACAGAACTATTCTTAAGTTTCCTAAAAAGTTTAATTTTTATTTTAATCTGATTTTTAATTGTCATGTTGAACCAAGGGGGAATTTTTCCTTTGTTATTAAATTTCCTCTTAGATGGAATAAAGGTATTTTCCAAATAATGTACAATGTTTTTAAAAAAGTCCCATGCTTGTTGTGTTGTACAATTAAGAAGATTAGATTCCCAGTTTATGTTTTGTAAGTATTCATTGATTTTAGAAAAATTAACTTCATTATAATTTTTTATACAGTATAACTTCCTTTGTGTAGTTTTAAACTGTTGAATTTCAAAAAGAATAGATGAATGATCACTGGTCCCAAGTGGATCCCACATTTGTAAATTGCTGATTTGTTGCTCTATGTTAGTAAATAATAGATTCAAAATATTAGGACCTTGAGTGGGTTCAGTAACAAGTTGTTGTAATCCAGTACTAACTACCATATCTATTAGTCCTTTCTCGGCATAGGACTGTCCTGAGAATGAGTCCCAGTTAATATGAGGGAGGTTAAAGTCACCAAATATTACAGTATCTTGAGATTCTGAAAAATGTGTAATTTCTTTAAACATATCAGTTGTGTAATCTGAATTTGCAGATGGAGGTCGATAGATGTTACCAATAGTTATATAGGACTGCTCCTTCAATAAGATTTTAACCCATGTACTTTCCGAAGGAAAGGGAGAACAGAACTTCAAAAGAAGGAATATCATTTTGTTTGTACATACAAACTCCACCGCCTTGCTTATCTAATCTGTTTTTATGATATAACTTATAACCTGGAATTTCTCTGGACAAAATTGAGGATGCGTCCCATCAAGTTTCAGTTACTCCCACCACACCTATATTTAAAGTTTTACATTTGGCTTCGAGTTCTGCTAATTTGAGTTGGTTTAAAGATCGTGCATTCAAAGCTAGGAATTTACATTTAGTTGTAATAATATTTTGGTAAGTATTCAGAGACTTGGGAATAGACCCATTCTCCCCCATTGTTTTTAGTTTAAACAATGATTTATGATTTTAGTGATACTTTTCCCCATAAGTGTACTACCCCTACGACAGAGATGTAAACCGTCCCAGCAAAACAAGGAAGAACGATCTGAAAATGATTCCCAGTGGGTAATACAGGGTATATCCTGATTAAAACACCACTTTCTCAGTCATTCATTTAGGGCTTTAATTTTCTGCATCATGGTAGATGTTGCTCTTGGGACAGGTAGAATTTCAGATATACATACACAGCATCCCCTATCAAGTAACAGGTTACATAACGCCACATAGTCCTGTTGTAACTGATTAAATGGGGTGTTGTTTATATCATTAACACCAGCATGTATGATAACCAATGGATTTTCCCCCACATTTTTTAAAATTTTAGGCATCATGGAGGTAATGTCAGATACCCTGGTCCCACGGAAGCTAGAACAAGTGCAGTTGCTCTTTTCACTATTGCATGCCGCCCTGTCAATGTGCTTAATGATTGAATCTCCCAGGACTAACACTTGTTTTGAGAGTGTAGGGGTACAAGAATCAGAAACTGGTGATTGTTTAACACATTCTGGAGTGATTAACTTAATAGGTATTGATTTGATAGCTTGAGCCTTTCTAGGACAAATATTCATGGGCATTAACTCCTGATTGAAAAGTGTTTTTAAAACATTATTATCAACAGAGGGTGATGCACAGGATAAATCATGTAGTACTTCATTATTTGATACAGTCAATTGCTCAAACCTATTATGAGTTTCAATAGGGGCACTATTGTGTATTTGACCACCCCTCCTTTTTTTAAGAGGTTTTGTGACAATGGTCCAGTCATCATTATCATGAAAAGAGGGCGGATAATCATCCACCTTATAAGAGGGGACAGAGGCAACAAGTATACTAGTACTAGTCGTTGCAATTGTCTCCTCATCAGGAGGCATAGAAATGCTACCTAAATGTGAAGGAAATTGTTCATTAGAATGAAGTTGTTCATCTGTAAGATCAATGTAACTATCCAATTCCCTAATATCAGTAGAAACTGGTTTAATATTAAGCAGAAACGCTATCTCTGCTTCAAGAGTACTAATCAGATGGCAATTAGCACATACATACTCGCTCCCATACTTTCCCTCACTATACATCAAACATTGCATACACTTACTAAGTTCTGTTTCCATTATTAAAGGTGTATATTTACTAAGTAGAGGATATGCTAAAATTATCTTATCCAAGTTTGTCTAATGCCAGCAGTTTCAGTGTGCCCAGTGGACGCAGACATGCATAAACGTGCATGTCTCTCGCTTCTTATCTCCACACCTGACCCCTTTTCGGCCGGCGCTCGCTAAAGGGGCAGGTTTTAAGCCGAAAAACTGGAAGTAAGCTTCTGTTCACTTCCGGTTTTGGCATGAAATAAAAATAACAATATTTACTTAAATTCAGCAAGATTCTGTGAGTTGAAGGTTTACAATCCCTTAAAAGGGCAAGAAAACCACCAGGCAACAGTGCTTTTAACAGAGAGCTGTTGTTTTGGAGTAGGAGGTATACTAGCCTATTGCTAGTCCTCCAGGTTCCCACAATGCTCTGCTATTCACTGAAGAGTCAATTACAAGCGAATGGTACCACACAGGGTTGACAAAACCAATGTTTCTCTATGATCCTTCCTTCCTACTGCCAAACAGGAAGTTCCTGTCGACAGTCAAATACAGTGGCCATAAAGTAGAGCTGGCCTAGGGTGGGTGGGCGGAGGGGTGGGATGGAGCGCAATTAGTAAGAAAAAAGGTTACCAACAGGAAGTTGTAATTTGAATCACCTGCTTTTATAGTGTCTAAGCCACACCCCGAATTAAGCTCTCTCTCCTCCTACTGGTTTAGCAAAGTAAGTTGATACAGTACCCTTCACAGCACAGAACACACACTGACTTTCTTTCTTTTCTTTCTTTTTTCAACCCTAAATAAGACCCCTTCTACTTCTAATAAAGTATCTGTCTGCTTAATCTCAACAAACCCTGACTCCTGCTGAGATATAAGTGTTAAATTAATAAGAAAATGTAACTTCTTTTAGTTAGCTGCTTTCTGCTCTACAAACAAGGCTAGCAACAGGAAGTTGTAATTTGAGTCACCTGCTTTTATAGTGTCCAAGTCACACCCCCAATTAAGCTCTCTCTCCTCCCACCGGTCCAGCAAAGCAAGTTGACAGCACCCTTCACAGCACAGAACACACACCGACTTTTCTTCTTTTTCTTCTTCTCTCAACCCCAAATAAGACCCCTTCTACTTCCAACAAAGCATCTGTCTGCTCAATCTCAACATACCCTGACTCCTGCTGAGATACAGGTGCCAAACCAATAAGAAAATGTAGCTTCTTCTAGCTAGCTGCTCTCTGCTGTACAAGCAGGGCCAGCAACAGTTAGCTGATTGACTGTTCATTAGGGATCAAAGGATCATAACATGGCTGCTTACATATAGTCCCACAGCAATCAACAAAATGTTCCAACTTTAGAGCACACTGGCAGCCAAACCATTTTTTTTTTTGTATTTTTTGGTTTTTAACCAGGAGAGACACACTAAGCTGAAAGTTTGTTTACAGGTGTGACCTGGGAGCACAAGGAAGTTAAGTGACTTGCTCAGGGTCACACAGTATGCAAGTGGGAGCTGCGGGATTCAAACCCAGGTCTCCAGGTTTGCAGCTAAGAGCCTTAAACCACTGCACTATACTGTCTCCTTTCTTTATACAGTTGCCCCCTGGTTCAACAGATGCCTTTGCCCACTGTCAAGCGACTGTCCAGTTATACATTTTAAACCCCCCTGCTGCCCGTCACAAGCTCCACTATTAGCTGTCCCCCAGGGCAGCAATCTGGTTCATTAACACTAGTGAGACACATGTAAACCTTGGGTAATGATCTGGGTGTGAAATATATATCTTTGTGCACTACACATAGGGGTCGGTCACTGGGTGGGCCCAGGGTATCATAAGTCAACTTGAGTAAGGGTTTCACAGTCCTTCCCAACCTTCTTAGGGGTTCTTGCTCTCTGGCCCTGTTGGTCAACTCCTGTTCAGAGGTGGAAACAATGTCTCTTGCCCCTGTGCCTGTTAGCCCTTCATCTGCTGCCACGTATTCTCATACCACTCACTTTCTCCACTCGGCCCAGTGGTGCTACCTTGTGGCCACTCAGAGAGCCAAGTCAGACCAGTATGCAAGTTTGAAGTGGGTTTTCCAAGAAGCATTGCCTCCAGGGAGCTGCTCTTGAACCACTCAAAAGGCTCAGCTGTACTAGTATTCAAGTTTGAGGTGGTCCCTTCAAGGGGCGTTGTGAGAGCAGCTTCCCATTCAGCACCCTGTTCCACAGGCACAAGTGAGTCCACTTCTCCAGATTCATCATCATCCCGTCCATCAGTCTTTCTTGTAGCTGGCCCTTCATCCACCAATATAGTTTCCCTGAAACAATCTAGCCAGCTCAGGAGTGGAATAGAAACAGACCAGTGGATCATCTAACTCTCTTTCTGACTCATTAGCCAACTCGTCCCCCTCAGACGCGTCTTCTACTGGGGCAGGACCAGCCCCTGGGGGGTCACCATTTTCTTTCCTCTGTCATCTGCATGCAGCAGCTCGAGTGGTTGGAGATGTGGGAGGGTCTACTGTATCAGAGGCTGAGCTAACCATCCTGTCTCCAATTGGCAGTAGGTGATTCCTACGGAACATTTTGTATCCTCAAGTTTTCCTTTCCGGTCAAATCTTATATATAGGCAACCCCCTCCAGCTTCTCCTGTACTACAATTGGTGTTCTTACCCAGTGATTAGTGATCTTATGCTTTCTAGGAATGTGCAAATGCCTCAGTAGGACCCTGTCGCCGGGCATCAGGTCTTGTGCCAGGGCTTTCTTATCATATCTCTCCTTGTTGGCTCCGTTCCTCTTGTTGGCCATCCCAGAGGCTAAATGATAGGTGTCATTCAGTTGTTGTTTTAACTTGCACACATACTGTAAGTAGTCACCCTCTTTAATGCCATCTGCTGATACCCCATAGCATAGGTCAGCTGGCAGGCAGGCACACTCCCAAACATGAGTAGAGATGTGCGAAGTCACAAAAATCAGCTGTGCAGATTATTTCGTCGAGCAGTACAACCTCACAAAATGTTACACATCACGGAGTCTACATTTGCTGAGTTTAGCGCTACTTCTGCGGGGGAAAATTTGTGACAGAAAGTTGAAAGGCATTAAAATTTCATGGGCGGAATTCCACACTTCACACCCAGAAAACTACCTTTAATAAATCCTGTCTAGTGACCCCCGCCAATTGCCATCCCAATCTCTCCCGGCCCCCAGTCCCGCCCCCAGTCCTTCCAACTAGAAAAATAGAAACATAGAGGTTGATGGCAGATAAGGACCGCATGGCCCATCCAGTCTGCCCATTTATTTTTCTACCTTAAGAATGTGCCATCGGCCTTTGCTCTGTCAATGACCTATCTAGTCATAGTCATCTGTATTGCTCGCTTATGCCAATTCCATGTCTGTTTGAAGCCCTGCACTGTATTCATATCCACCACTTCCTGAAGTAGGCCATTCCATGCATCCACCACCCTTTCTGTGAAAAAGAACTTCCTCACATTACCCCTTAATCAGCCTCCCTCTAATCTCATGCTGTGTCCTCTTGTCCTGCTATTTTTCTTATATTGAAACATGTTAGACTCTTTCACCTTGTTAATGCCCTTAAAGTGTTTGAATGTTTCGATCATATCACCTCTCTCCCTCATTTGCTCTAGGGTATACATATTGAGCTCTGTTAATCATCGTCATACGTTTTCTGATGCAGTCCCTGCATCATTTTGGTTGCCCTTCTCTGGACTGCCTCAATTTGGTTAATGTCCTTGTGAAGGTGTGGCCTCCAGTACTTCACGCAGTACTTAAGATGCGGCCTAACTAGTGTCTTGTAAAAAGGGGTGATTATCTCCCTCTTACAACTTGTGATACCTCTACTAATACACCGCCACATCCTTCTAACCTTACCTACTGCTGTAGTGGTCTGCTTGGATGATTTACTGGCTGGCAGTATAGCCTAGAGGTTAGAGGAATGAGGTGTGAATGAGCTTGGTACATCCAGCAGACCAGACCAGACCTGAGTTTGATTCTCACAACCTCCACTTGCATACTGTGTGGCTCTGAGCAAGTCACTTAACTGTCCAGTGCTCACAGGTCGCCCCTGAAAACAGGCACTTGTGCCTAGTGGACCTTAACCGGTTGCCAAAAGACTGAAAAAAAAAATTCAGGTAATCTGTGATGATGATGCTCAAGTCTCTTTCTTCCCTTGTGACTCCCAGCAACTCCCCTCCCAGCCTATAGGTGGCTTCAGGGTTTCTCTTTTCTATGTGCATGATCTTGCACTTACATAGATACATAGATACATAGATACATAGATACATAGACAGTGTTGGCAGATAAGGGCCTATGGCCCACCTAGTCTGCCCATTTGAGCTTGTAAGTTCAGTTTGTTTTCCTAGAAGTCTATTTCCCCTTACCCCTGACCTCTAGAATTCCTTTATGTCTATCCCATGCATTTGCGTTAAACTCCAGTTGCCACTCTTCTGACCATTTTGCTAGTTTATCCAGATCTCTTCTCATTCTGCCCACCCCATCCGGATCATCAGCTGTGTTGCAGATCTTGGTGTCATCTGCAAACAGACAAACCTTACCCTCCAGTCCATGGGCCTGTAATGACATAAACATAAATTTTTGTAAGGTATGGTGTTAACAAAATAAGTAAATAGAAGCCACAATGTAGCCACATTGTAATATTAAACAACATAATGACAGCAAAGCTTTACCAAAAATTATGTTTAAGTCATTACAGGCCCAAAATTATTCTTTACAAGAAAGACAGGAAGTTTTAAGTAATATACAAAGTATGCTGCAAACCAAGAAATATGGGGAACAAGCCTTACAGGCAGTAGCTAAACCTTGTTCCAAGTTGTTAGCAGCGCTGTGTTCACAAACATACTAGCCCAGATATTCAAACTGCACCCAAAAAGTGAACAATAGCAGCAGCAAGCACAAGTCCATTGCGCCCATGCGCAAGAGGTGCGATATTCAAAAACTGAGCCGGCCAACCTGCGCCTACAGCCAACGACTGAATATCACACCACCTGCACCATAGCGCAACTAGGGAGGGGAAGCTGAGTAGATCTGATGCGCCATAGCGCAACAAGGGACGTTCAGCTGAGCAGTCCAGAGGTGCCATAGCGCAACCAGGGATGCCCCCCAGCAGCAGGACAGCAATGCAACTGCACAACCAGGGAGGTAGGGGCCCACCACCCATGCCACAGATGGGCAGAGGAACACACAGCAGAACAGACATCTTCCCCCCACACCCCATGCACTGCACAACTGGGGGAGGGCTGGAATAACCACTGGCCTATGGAGACAAGCAACCAACCCACAGCCGGGCCATGGTGCCCCATCACACCCCCTGGCAAGCTGTGACTGGCACACAAGGAGGGCTGACCACCCCGTGCCACACCATCCCCCCAATGCAGAGCACACCCTGCACCATGACCCCCAGACACCCTGCCCAGGAACAGCGTCCACCACTGCAGGAAACCCCATGCATGCCACCACCCCCACTGTGACAATGCAACCCTGTGCAGCACAGAACCATGCAAGGCAGCCCCACCATGAGCACCCATCAGCGGGTGGCAGCACACAGAGATGCAACAATGGCATACACAGTGCCCCCATGCACAGCCCCCCCCGAGGTACAGCTGAGAGACCGACCATGCGTCAGCACACAAGGTACCCCACATGGGACAGGTCATGCCCCGGACACCATCACCAGTGGTACAGCACCCTGCACACCCTCCCAAGGACACACCCCGACCCAGCACTGGCCACAACAGCCAGCGCAGACACCCACAGTGGTGTGTGGAAGCGTGCACCACACCGGATGCCACACAGTGCATGGACAAACACCCACCCATACCCAAGGGCACAACAAAACAGGGACGCAGTAGCAGGGCAACCAAGCCCCTAGCATGGGCCCATGGAAGCCGTGTACACACAGCCTGCAGTCCTCCATGGCACAGGAGTGCCAGCCACCCTGCGCAGGCACTGTGGACCTGTACGCCACCATCATTTGTCCGGTGCACAAGTCACAGACAGCGGTGCACATCCCCCGCAACACACACAAGCCACAGCATGGAGGTGGGACAACAACTGCGGAGGCCACAGTGTCACCCGAGGCAGACATGCACCACACCAATGACAGGAGGCAACACAGCATTGTGACGGGTACAGTGGCTGCCCTGCATGGACAGCCACCACTGACATGCCAGCAGACCGTGCAGGTCACAGACATGCAAGGGTGTCAGCTACACAGGCCATGGACGGGCTGACAGGGGCACCATGGACACAGAACATGCACCATGGACCACTGCACACAATCATCCAGTGCACAGGGCACAACACACACACCACAGACACTGACTGATAGCTACCCCCACACCATAGTCACCTCCCCATGGACACACACATACCCATGACTGCACCACCCTGACGCCATGCACACCACTGCAGCTGATCACCTATAGCCCGCTGCAAATCAGAGACCACCACAGTATTCATATCAAAAGATTTGTATTCAAAAAACATATCAAAAGGAACTATTTACAAAACTATGTACAAAGTTGGGGGGCCACAAACAAGGTGGGTGTGGGTAAGGGGCAGGGGTGAACAAATGGGACAGGAAAGGAGGGGTGTGAGGGTGGGTCCAGGGGGGTAGGGGATATCAGGGGCAGAGGGACAATCAACAGGAGCCCCACTCCCCGCTCTGGCTGCTCTGCCTCCGGTGCCTTCTCCGGACCCCAAGCTGGTCAATCCGTTGCAGGATCTCCAAAGAAGCCCGGGCCACATTTAGGATCTCCCGCAATGCCTCCCTTATCTCCTGCAGCTGGCAGATACCTAGGACAAGGGAGCACAGTCAATAGGTGTGAATGCACAGCCCCATACAGCCCACCCACTGTGCACGGCATATGGCCATGGGACATGCCTCTGTGATGGTGTGTGACCACCCACAGTGATCACGTCCACAAGACCTGCCCACCCAGGTGCATACAGCCATGCAGACCGCTGCACACACCCACCAGCCAAGTCATGCACAGTACCACTGTGGCCGTTTAGTGACATGGCTATGTGGTGCGAAAGCAGTGGCACAGCCATGTACCCAGTGCACGCATGGACCACCATCGATGCACTCCCAGACATGCATTGCCACTGGAGAGTGCTGACTGTAACAAGTTGCGTGCATGGCAGTGGTGTCAATGGATGGTGGCCATGCTCCGCTGCCCACCCTGTTGCACAGCATGCAATCATAATCATGGAGGTATGGCACTCACCATCATCAGGCCAGTCCCTCGGGCGCTGTTGACCGTCACCCCTCCTAGTGGCCCTGTCGTCCTCCTGGCACCGCATCTCCCTGGCCAGATGCCTCTCCTCCGGCCCTGTGGTGCAAACATGGAGAGAAGAACATCAGTACAATCCTGTATCAAAGTCCCCCTGCCCCCATGTGTGTGCACTCCCACCCAGCCAGACCCACCCACTCCACACCCTGACAACACCACCACAGCCAACACCGGACAGTCCCTCCCCCATGTTCTGGACAAATACAACCGTGATACCCATATGGAAGATAAAAGTGTGTGGACGTAACACCTACCTTGCTGTGGCACCGTGCCCCTCCTGGCACGTGACCGCAGGTGGGCAAGCAGGTCTGGTTCCCTCCTCTGCAGGTCGCCATACCTGTGGCAGCAATTCTCCGCTGTCTGCCCCCTTCCTGTGGCCTCCTCCAGGGCATTGGCCACCTCCTCCCACACCTGGCTCCTGGACCTGTCCAGGGGTGCCTCCCCAAACAGTGGGCCATAGAGTGGCTCTACAATGGCCACTAGGTTGACCAGTTCAACTTGGGTCCACTGTGTAGCCCTCCTCCGCGCCATTCCACTTGCTCAGTTGGCTCAAAATGGCGCTCTACAGCGCAGCTCCACCACGTGCAGATGCTGCATGGTACAGCGCTGCCATTTCCTATCGCACTGTCACCGAACAGCGCGATAGTGGTGCACCCATGCCTGACGCATGGCGCCTAGGGGGCAAAGGTCGGGCACAGGGTCAAGAGGCTCTGGCGCACGGACAGGCACAGTGCTATTGGAATCCAATGCGTGTAGCGTGATTGGATGCCAGTGTGTTACCTCCAGAAGTGGCCTACTGCTCTGTTGCCCCAGTGCACCTATGATGGCCCAGTGCCACAGCGCTATATAGGTGAACATCGCTGTAGCACCACTGGCACAATGGTGGCCGTGCCCTGCATTGTTTCCCACACGCAGCAGCATGGCAGATGCCTGCATCAGTAACCCGGGCATGCGCAGTGAGGTGTGTACTGCACATGTCACAGAACTGCTCCCTTGGCTGAGCACGTTCAACACAATTGTGCAAACTGCAACAGCGCGATATTCAGTCATCATATGCAAATCAGCTAATCAGCCATTCAATGGCACAGCACTGCAATTTGCATCCACTTAAAGTTGCGCCTCGCTTCATTTGCATGGGTTGCGCTGTAAAAGTGCGACATTGGGCTGCACTGGCCATAGTCGGTTACTGCAGTCTATTGGTGAGTTGCATGCTGTTTGGGAGTGTGGACTGTGGATTCTGGGACATGCATGGGACTGCATAGTCACAGGTAACAACTTTTTATTCTCACAGGCTAAATAATGACTGAGCAAGTTGTGGGAGAGGAGGAACACAGTGGTGGGAGGAGGAGGAGGACTAATTTCACCAAAGCCGAGACAGATGCCCTGTTTGAGGCCTACCTGGATCAGGAGCTGCTTCTCAGCGGATGGCAGGGAACACCACAGGCCCATGCTGCTGCATGGGAGGAGGTGACACGTGCAGTGAACCTGCATGGCAGCCACCAGCGCTCCGTGCAGGAGTGCAAGAAGAAAAATGGGCAGAGACAGGAGGAGGATAAAGGAGAAGGTGTCTGCCATCAGGGCAGCACAAGCTGTGACAGGTGGGGGACAGCCAGAGGTGGTACACCTGACCCCACAGGAGGAGAGGGTTGCTGGAAGCACGCAGCATTGTGCCATTGAGGGTGTTCCGGGTGGTGGCTTCCAGAGGGGTGGTAGCCCATCACTGCATGGTAGGTCATGGTCTATCTATTGAGGGGGGCAGGGTAGATCACATGCAGTAACGTGACTTTGTTTTCCCTTACAGATCCTGAGCATCTGCATGGTTCAGCGGTGGTGGGCCTGTCCACTGAGGACAGTCAGCTGGAGATGGAGGAGGGCCCATCCACCTCCACAGGTATATGTGGCTCAGTGCGACAGTGGGCCTGCCTGGCTGTCCAGACTGATGTTGTTGGAACAGGTGCAGAGGAGGCCCTGCCCGTGTCCCAGCGTGCCAGAGTCTACAGATGTCAACATGCTGTGACTTGGGCTGGTGCCGGGTCCGTCACCGATGATGATGTCGCTAACAGCAGGGGCAGTGACACGTGTGTGCCACAGGATGGGCACACAGCAGGTAACATTGTGGCCATGGCTGTGGGTGGTGCCGCCGTGGAGGCCTGCGTGTCATCAGAGTCCCAGCCTGTGCCTGTCAGCACCAGTGGGGCAGCACTGGTGTGTGTACAGGACAGTGGGACTGTTGCGGCCACTGCAGCAGCACCAGTGAGCCCGGGGGAGCAGCAGCTGGAGGGGCAGTATCAGCAGTCAATCAATGGGCTTGGGGGTACAGGGTCAGGGGGTGGCATCAGTGCACCGCCTGTGGACATGCCCAGATCTGGTCTTGGCATGCAGTGCCCACCCTCAAGGGGTGCTGGGCATCAGGGCCATGCACACCCTGAGGGACAGGATGCTGAGGATGCAGATGACCTCTTGGACGAGAACACCCGCATATTGCAAGCATCAGTCAACCAGCAGATGCGGCTTGTGATGTTGGTGGATGCACTGCGTGCAGCTCTGGAGCGGGCAGAGGACCGTCGCAGTAGAGACACCACTCTGATCCTGGCAGGGATGGACTGGTTGTGGGAGGATGAGACCACTGCCATTGACAGGCAGACACAGGCATTCACTGCTGTCATGGCCACACTGGGCACACAGTCATGTGCCCGTGCATCGCAGACACCACGCAGTGCACTGTCCACCCCCACGTTCCCGGCGTCACGCGACACCCTCCTTGTCAACACCGGGTTCAGTTGTGTGCACGCCTGCCGCAGGCATGTTTGGTGTGCTGCAGACCCCTGCATGAGCACGGTCGCGTTCACACAGTGCAACCCCTGGGGGAGCATCGGTGCCACCCCATGAGGCCAGTGGTCAGCCTGTCGGTGCTGGCGGGTCTCAGCGAGGCCAGCCATGCATCCGTGGTGGCTGGGGCACTGTGGCACGTGACTGACCTGTCTCCCAATGCAGCTACTGTCTGGTGCTGCCCTGTGTGCATTGTGTCATTCAGCGGGCATTGCACGGGTGGGTACCCGGCCCTGCACGCGGACACACAGTCCATCTGCACACCCTCCTGGCTGCTGTCTGCAGTTCCGTGTGCATGATGATGCCTGCATTGCACTGTACACCAATGTGCAATGGTGCTCAGTATCTGACACACGCACAAGGACAGGCAGTGGGCGTGGTGGTCTGTGGACATGTGTGTGGCTAGGGGTGGTGTTCTGGGTCAGTGTGCCTCCTACCCTTTGTGCATGTCTGGTGCATTGTGTGTGTGTGTGTGTTTGCGTGGCATGTTAGACCTCACCCATCCCTGGTGGTGTGTGTGGTTCCATGCCCGGCCACTTCCCTTGATGGCATGCACCCCTGGTGTGTGTCCATGTATGTTTGTGGGTTGTGCCTTAGCCACTGGTGGTTGCACATGGCCCCATGACTTACCTGGGTTGGCCGGAGTGCTCCTCCATGATGGTGTCCCAGTGCAGCTGTGCCAGCTGGAGCAGTCGGAGGTCCCATCACCTAAGGGGGGGCTGCCCATCACCATTGTCACTGGCGTCCTCATCGTCCCCATCGCTGTCCCCCTCTTCGACCTGTACAGCTATCCCAAATTTGTTGGCCATGTTGTGCAGGATGCAACAGGCCAGGAATAGCCCACAGGTCTTTGAGGGGCTGTACTGTAGGGCACCGCCAGACGTGTCCAGGCAACTGAAATGTGCCTTCAGCATCCCGAACACCCGCTCGATGACATTATGTGTGGTGCACTAGCACAACCTACAGAAGCAGAGATAGAGTTGACCCCCCACACCCCCATACCAGCAATCTATAGTCTTTGTTTTTGAGGTGGGAAAAAAAAGTTATTTCCCTTTGTGTGAACCTTTTTTTTGTGGCTGTTAGGCGTGCTATCCCCCCCACACACACCCCACACACACACTATCGCAACCTAAAGAAGCACAGACTAAGTTTCTTGGAAAGTCCTCCCCAGCAATCAATGGGCTTTGTTTTTCACTTTAAGAACTGTTCTTTCCCTTTTATGTGAGACTTTTAGTTTTTGTTGCGGCTCTTAAACGCGCGACCTTGCGTGACGTTGCTTCGTAAAATCAGGAAGTGGAGACCTGCACGTTTGGTGTGGGGTGGCAGTGATTTATTGCATACTTTTAATTTATTTAAATCTGCTCCATTTTTACCATTTCGCAGTGACGCTGATATTTACTTTTGAAGAGAGACAGCTGTTTTGCCGGTAGCGCAATTCCGTGTTTGTTGTTGAGCAGCATCGGGAACGTGTGTGACAGTGATGGAGTTAAGATCCTGTGAGAGAACCCAATGAAGGAAACTGTGAACCAATTTGGAACAATATTTATTTCTGTGAGGGTAGAAAATAACCAAAATTAAATGGGATGAGGGAGGGGGGTGATTTGCCTACAGAGTGGTGGGCTCGCTTGGCGTCTGGAACAAATTAGAAGCATTTTCATTTTCTATGGTGAGCTAGTGGCAGGCTGGAGGGAGAGTGCAGTCAGCTCTCAGACAGTTGCGGTATCCAGAGTCATGGAGACTTGCACAGATGGGTACAGTAATATGACAAGTGAGCACAGCTGGTAGTGAACTGTATAGCATTGGGGGTTAGTATCTCTCACTAAGCGGGAACAAAAAAATGGTGTCTGTTTTAAAAGTCAACGTTCTGTCAGCTCAGCTATTTCGAATGTTATCAGGGTGTTTGAGGCTGGCACTTTTAAAACCCGGGCTCTGTTGTCTGATAGATGCCCACTTTGCCAGGGCTATCAGCCAATCAGAGCCTGGGATTTTTTCAAGACCATTTTCTAAATCTTGTATAGTTTTCTCTTCTCTGTTACTTATTACTGAAGAAATTACCATAAAAACAAGATCTTTATCCCTTAGAGTTCATCCACCTCTATAGCGAAGTCCCTACTTGAAACCACAATGCTCTGTTGTGACATCACAGTCTGTTGCCATAGGAATAACTGTGATGTCACAATCAGAGCATTATGACATCAGATTGGGAAGAAGCAATAGGAGTCAATGAACCCACAAGGAACAACTATCTTATTTTCAAGTATATAATCTCAGTAATAAATAATTGGGATAAGAACTACAGAGTTAATAAGAAATAAAAGCTGCATTGTGTCCAAATATTACTTTTTTCAAAGTTCTTTTTTGAGGCATTAGTGGCTATTTAACAGAAGACTGAAAGAATTGGCACTTATCAATGAAGAGTTTTAAGCCAAATTCCTCCATAAGGTCCAATACTTTAGACAGCCTTGCTTTGTGTTCCTCTAGAGTGCTCACAAAGACTGTTATGTCATTTAGGTACACCAAGCACTCCAGCAGATTCATGACCCTGACCGCCTTCTCCATGAGGCACTGAAAAGTAGCAGGAGGACCTGAAATTCCCTGAGGCATCCTCAGAAACTCATTAAACCCCAGAGGACAGATAAAAGTGATCTTCTCCCAGTCCTGGGGGGCCATGGGAATCTGATAATATCCACTTCTCAAGTCCAATACTGAGAACCACTGGCTGCCATTCAAGCAAACCAAGGCATCTTGAATCCACAGCATTGTATACTGATCGGGAACAGTTCATTTATTCAGTGTGCGGTAATCCATGCACATCCGAATAGCCCCACTTTCCTTCCTTACTACCACAATGGGCATGGCATATGGCCTTCTAGACTCCTGGATTATGTCCACAGCTATCATTTCTTGAAGGTGCCTCCTCACAGCATCTATATCAGCTGGTGTGAGCCATCTAGACCTCTCTGTAAGGGGGCGCTGATCCGTAAGCCTTGGTTCCATGTCATTTGAGCAAGAATTAATGGGCGACTTCAATTTGAGTGAATAATAATGAATGATTGCAATTACAGTGACTGTTCAGTAGCACAAATGCAGTTTGAGCCACAGGTGCACCCTTGTCACGCAGGGGAGCTACGCCCCCATACCCCCTATCTCTAGGATTACAACACCACAGCGCACATGGACATGGGGGTAGGCTAAAAATGTGTTTGACTGGATGTCAGTTCGCTGTATTTGTGTAGTCGCCAGATTGTGTGTCGCTCATTTTGAATCACTCAAATAATTTCACCCAAATTACCGCTCTCAATTCATGTGATACCGTCAGGCTTATGTGATGTTGCTCCCCTGTCACACACTCGACATCCCATTCATGTAGGGAAAACACCTTAGTTCTTGCTGACAGCTTTTGTCAAACTTGGGCCTTCCACTTCTCGGGGATGGGGGAATCACTCAGGTTGAACAGGCTGGGGTCAGTACCAGGTGGGACACCTCCTCCAGGAGCAGCTGGCTGTACTGCTGTGTCAGCACAGTAGACTTGAGCTAAAGTATGGCCCTTCCTGATGACCTCTTCCTTGTCCATCACATTCTTTACTTTGCACCGTGACTCTTCTGACATAAGCATGCACCCATGCTGGTATGACACTGGGCTTTACGAGCAGGCCAGCTGTCATCCCATGTTTCTCTGGGGTATCCAACATTAAGGTCTTGTTTTTCACCTCCTTCAGCCATACCACACAACTGATATTACACTCCACATTGGGTGGTAGCAGTATTGGATCTGCATTCCCCCTCCAGACTACACCCATTGATTCATCTAGTTCTTCCTGTATGCTTCTTTTATTGCTGGCTGGATTGGCAACTCCTTCCCCTGTTGTTCAGCCTCACGGGCCTAGCAAAGCCGGGCCAGATGTCCAAACATGTGGGCATTGGTACCCACTAGCACAGGCACCCCATCATATATACCAGTCTCTGGGCAGATTAAAGCCAGGGTCTCAACTGAATCTCCGACTCCAGCCACCTTGGTCAGGAAAGCCATCCAAACCTTGACATAACCCAAATGGGGTAGGATTTTTCACTGAGTCCCCACACATGTAACCCCTCCAATGGCTGAAGTTCTAAGTGGGAAAGATGTTTATCATACCAGGAGTTGAAGATGATTGTTACCTGGGAGCCACTATCTAAAATGGCACAGGTGGTCACTCCGTTTATGGTGACGGTGGTCTCTGTTGATGGCCCCACCAGTTGGTCCATGTCAAGAGGTGCTGAAATGGTGGTTTTGGTGGAAGATTTCCTCACATAAGCAGTGAAGCTGGGCATGTCGGGGGCCCCAGTATGCTCTCTTACCGGGTCCCATTGAAGTTTCCCTGCAGCAGAGACTCATTTCCCAACAACCGGTATCTCACTCAAGCAGGATCTTCTTTCAACTGGCACTCCCGACAGAAATGTCCATCCCTCCCACACCTATAGCTAAAATGATCTCCACTTCTGTATCTGGTTGGGTAATGGGCTGCAGGGGGTGGCCGAGGCTCTAGATGACTTGAGGGCCCCAGGTACACGATGGGGCTGAAGCTGAGACAGGAGCAATCGCTTGGGCCATAACAACTCTTCGTTCAGGGTCCCCTGCCCTTAGCATCCCCTGGTTCTTTAACTTACTGACAGTGTGACACAGTTCCTGATGGCAAGTTTCCATCTGGGGAACCACAGGGGGCACCTGAGCCTGTACCCCCAGGCCCATCACTGGGAGGGTGGCTGTAGCTAGATGAATGGGTTGACTAGGGTGAACTTCAGTAGACCTAAAATAACCAGCATTAACTTTATCCAGTGCCTCCCTATACTCCTTTAGCAACACTTTGAGCTCAGAGGCCTCAGAGGTGGAAGTGACTTCCTGAAACTGGGTTGTAGCTACGGCAGCAGGATGAGGTCCCCACTGAGAATCCCTTTCCTTCACCTCCCTAACTTTCCTGAAGAGGACACAGACTGAGGGGGGATTACCCAGCCTATCTTTCAGGCCAAACATTAACAATAATAGTTCCAAGTACCTGGCACCTCTCAACACCCGTTCCAACCTGGTCTTATTTAAATGCATAGCCTGTATTCCTCCCTTTACGATACACTTTTTGCACAGATTTCTCCAATCTCCGCACATATTCTGACAGGAGTTTCCCTCTTTGCTGGGAAGTCACCCTGAACCCCCACCACAAATCTTCACAGTTCTCAGTGTTACCAAAAGCACTGTCCAGTGCAGCTATATAATCCTCTACATTAGCCTCAGGGTCAGTGGTCTGGAAGGACCGGATAGCATCAAGGTCAGGGCCTTGTAAACTTTCAGTTAGCCTTTTGCGTTTTTGTCCCTCACTACACTGCCAATCCGGTAGCAGTGGTATCACATAGTTTATCCATAGCTCATAATCCTCCTCACCTGCAGGGGTGGGCTTCACCCCCAAAAACATTCGCAGCTTTCTACATGATTCCAAAGGGGCAGGCACATACGCAGGCCGAGGCCTCACATTTTGAAAGGGGGGGTCAGTGAGGGCTCAGACACTCCCTCCCTTGGAGAACTGTACTAAACATAGTAACAATATCCCAGGCCTCTGACAACCCCACTGGCACTAAGGCCTCAGGTACCCAGGATGCTTCTATAGCATTTTTACATTCCATCAGCCCAGTCAAGGTCCCTGAAACAGAGTCAAGCATTTTTTCCTGCACTTTTACCTGACCCAGCTTCGTTATTGTGGACAGGTACTCTTCTATAACCCCATCTTCCATCTTGGGGGGTACCTCTAAGAGTAAAATGGCTTTCCTGGGATCCATTTTCTTACCTCCACTCCATTCCCCTAACTTTACCTTATCCTTCTCTCTAGGCCTAAGTTTAGACCTGGAGGGGTAGAACTGAGGGGCCGGGGAAATGATAGTGGTCTTTCCAGTTTGGCCATCTATGGTGGGCACAGCTGGTGAACAGGAGATCCCAGTGGTGCCTCTAAAGATGTAGCCCTGGTGCCATGAGCCAGTGGGCTACTACCCTGACCTGTTGACCCTCACACAAGTTAAGGGGTCTTTCTCCAGCTTCAGTGGTGTTTGGGAGTTCTATCCCAAAGAAATGAATGAAATAGTGTAGTGCCTTCACCCAGAGTAAATTGCAGTGGGCCAGGTGTATGACTGGTACAATCCCCTGGGATGCGTATCTACCCACCTCCCCTTCCAATCACCCCACACACTGGATACCTAACACTTCACCAATAACATATACCATATACACTTAACAGTTTGTTTCCACAAAGCACCCTTCACACAGCAATTGCAACAACAGAACACAGCTTTATTTAGGTGAAGAGTTAGGGAAGGGGTACCAGGAACAGGAATATCTGTGAAAAGAAGAAAAAAAAGTTAGAGCAATACTGGCTGTTTCCAAAACATGGTTTAAGTCACATACCTTGTCACACGAGGTGGCAGTGTCCAGTTATAATTCCTTCCGAAAGGACCGGGAGGGCAAAAGAGGGGGTGGGGTACTCATATACACCAGGGACTCACGAGATGTGGCTCTCGGCCCCCTCCCTTGCTTGGAACACTCTGGTGGTGAATAAATTTTCATTAGGATTACCCTTGGCCACAAAAGCACCTAATGATCAGCTGACTCTACCATCCTCCCAAGGTGGCCCTCCAAGCCCTGGAGACCCTTACCAAGGCCCTTGCCGATGAGGTCTCCTCAGAACTCCTAATCCTGGAGGACTTCAATCTCAGTTGGGCCCAGAACATGCAACAGGCCCTCAAGGCTTCACTCCTAGATGCTAATCTGGAGCAAATTATCTCCAAAAAGACTAGGTCTAACTACAAGACTAGGAACCACACTACCCTTGACTGGGCACTAGTGTCTCACTCATCCAACATACTGGTTGCTGGCATCATAGCAGATGCACTAAGCGACCACTCACCTATCTTCTGTATTTGGAAAAATAGATCCCCGGGTCCCTCCTAGGATACTCACCGCCAGAGATTACTTCAAATTCTCTGAGGATGCCTTCAATGAGTACCTTGGCAACCTTGACTGGAGCCCTATACGGCACCTCCCAACCCTAGATGAAGCACTGGAGTACTTCCAGAACTCCTTCATCTCCGAAGCTAACCTGTTCGCCCCATTTATGAAACTCCAGGCCAAAGGTAGCTGCCACAGATGGATCATCCCAGAGCTCAAGTCTATGATGGTGAGCCGGGACAAGGCATGGAAGCATTACAAAAACTCTGCCTTGCCTGCTGACCTTGTGTCCTATAAAACACTAAGGAACAAGGGAGTATGTCAAACATTTCCAGCAAACTAACCTGGCTGACCCTAGGTCATTCTGGTCCTACATTAATGACCTGATAAAGGGCAATGGTAAACCTTCCCTTGGCCCTATAGATATCAATGGCCTGATGACTAATGACTGTCATGATATTGCCTCTGCCTTTAATGGACACTTCACTAACCTCGATAGCTATAAGTCCAGCCTCCCACCCACCCCTTTGAGCTCCCGTGCCTGGAGGCATCTTGCCCCTCACAGCCACTCTTTCACCTGATGTTAGTTAAGGCCAAAGAGGTGCTCCCCCTCCTAAAGACCATTAAAGCCAAAGGTCCTGGAGGACCGGATGGCATCTGTCCTAGGCTACTAAAGGCAGCAGCACCTGCCATCACACTACCTATCACATGGCTAATCAAAAGATCCCTGCTTGAAGGAGCTGTACCCAATACCTGGAAACAAGCCTTTGTGGTCCCTATCCACAAGGGGGTTCCTAGGGAACCCATTGGTAACTACAGGCCGATCTCGCTGCTCTGCGATCTGGCCAAGATACAGGAAAGGCTAGTCTATGGACAAAGGATTCTCCACAGGAACTGTTTTTATCAATCTGTCCAAGGCCTTTGACCTAGTAGACCACAGACTCCTGCTATCCAAGCTGGCCACAATCGGCCTCGACCAGCATTCCTAACCTTGTTCAACAGCTACCTGTCTGGCCGCTCCCAGCAGATCAGGTGGAAAAGTGTGACCTCTGATCCACTTCCCCCTAAGGGAGGGGGTACCACAGGATTCCATACTGGGCTCCCTCCTCTTTTCGCTATTTGTCAATGACCTAAGTACCCACTGCAGGGGCAGCTCGATCATACAATATGCAGATGACACCATAATCTACAGGTCTCTGCACAACCAAGCTGATTTGGGGCCTCAGCTTCAAGCTAACTTTACCAAGCTGGAAGTCTGGCTTACTGAGAACAGGCTGGTATTAAAGACCAGTAAAACTAAGGGAATGATATTTGGACATAGAACCCTAGGCCCTGACAGGAGTGCCCTACTCCCTCTGACCTCCTCCTCCTCCGGCAGCCGCACTGAGGTGGTGAGTTCCCTCAAATACCTTGGGTTAACTCTGAATCAGGGGTATACCCTCAAGTCTCACATAGACCAGGTAACCAAAATGGTGCACCGCAAACTTGGCCTGCTGTATCGTCTGAATGACCAGCTGATCCCCGAGTCCAGGATAACCATTGCCAACAGCCTCCTCCTTCCTACACTGACCTTTGCTGCCCCTATTCTTCAGGGGACGGCTAAACAGGAGCTTAGCAGACTGCAAGTTCTCTACAATAAGGTAGCCTGATTTGCCTCCCGGTCCCCAAAAATGGCGACACCACTGTGAAGCCCTTGCTTCCTTACACTGGCCTTCCCTGGATGGTCACCTTCAGTACCCCTTGCTCTGTAATGCATACAAGCTCCTCCACTGCCATCCACTGGACAGCATGGCCAGTCTCCTGGTCCCCAAGCACTCACTGACAACTCTCCGCACCTCTGGGCGAAACCTCCTAGACAAACCTAGGGTTCGGACCACAGCCATAGAAACATAGAAACATAGAATTTGACAGCAGATAAGGACCGCTTGGCCCACCTAGTCTGCCCATTTCCCTACCTGATGGATAAGCTGCAGATTCTAGTTAATCAACAGCTTACTTCCTCCTACACACCACTAGAATTGCCTTATGCCTGTCCCATGCATTCTTGAATTCTCCCACTGTTCCTGACTCCACAACCTCCTCAGGAAGGCTGTTCCATGCATCCACAATACTCTCTGTGAAAAAATACTTTCTAACATTACCTCTGAGCTGTCCCCCCTCTATCTTCAAATTGTGCCCTCTAGTTCTTGCACATCTCTTCTTCTGAAAGATACTACTGTCTTGTACTTTTTTAATTCCCTTGAGATACTTGAAAGTTTCTATCATGTCCCCCCTCTCCCTCCTTTCCTCAAGGGTATACATATTAAGCTGCTTTAGTCTCTCCTCGTATGTCTTCTGGTGCAGACCTTGCACCATTTTGGTTGCCCTCCTCTGAACAGCCTCCACTCTGTCTATGTCTTTGTGGAGATGGGGTCTCCAGAATTGCACGCAGTACTCCAGATGGGGTCTCACTAACTGTCTGTACAGAGGGATAACAACTTCCTGTTTTCTACTGTTGATGCCTCTCCCTGTGCATCCCAGCCGACATTAAATCCTTTGCCACTTCTACCCCTGTACTGTGGAACAAGCTCCCTCCCCACCTTCAGGAAGATCCCTTCCTCAGAACATTCCAGACGGGGCTCCATGCCCACTTACTTGACGTCAATGCCTGCTCTTGTCACTGAGAGCAGAAACGCTAACTCAAAGGTCGGGCCCTAACTGGCTTAATATCAACATGGTTGTATTATGTATTAAGTGCTCTTCTGTATTGCTGCACTGTGACCTTTGTGTATTCCTGTACTTGTCTCCTTCTGTAACTAACTGACATAATGGCAGCACTGTTGTATTATGTATTAACTGCTGTCCTGTACTGCTGCATTCTGACCTTTGTGTATTCCTGTACTTGTCTCCTTCTGTAACTAATTCCAGGTTGTCCCTGAAAAAAGGACCTTTGGGTCTCAGTGGGCCTACCCTGTTATCAAAATTGAATAACTAAATTAACAATAACAAGACCCGTAGGCCAGACCACCCCAGCACCTGTCTCCACTGGTACCAGTGAATGTTCGCTGGTCCTAGATGGGTACCCAGGTGTTTTCAGGCCTGCTCAGTGCCACAGGTTGGCTGGTGCTGGGGCCCTCGAAGCAATGAAGTCTAAAACGTGAACAAATAAACTTTTACTCCCCTTGATTTCCAGGGCAAACCCTGGGTACTCAAGATTCTGAAGAGCAGAGAGATTCCTTGGGCGGATGGCTTCCCACAGTTCAGTCTCTGCAGATTCAGTTCCAGGATTGCACAAACAAAGGGACAGCAGAGAATGAAGCATAGACTTGGATTTGATTGAAGGTCTGATCACTTGTCACCTTGATTGGAGGCTTGCAGCTTGTCCCCTTCAGCCTATTCAGGCCTGTGGCAGAGTTCCCACGCAAGGCCCACCCAACCACAGAAGACCTAGACATAGGAGTGGCTACACAGCCTGGCTCCCTCACAGGTCACTGGTGCCCTAACCCCCCAGCATGCACTGGTGGCCCCCTGTAGCCAGCAGACCCCACTTGGTGGGAGTTAGCATGTTCCCCACCTGGCTCTGAGATGCAGCTGAAGAATTCCCTGGTTCTGTTTTTATCTCAGACAGGAAAACCACTTCAGTGTGCAGTCAGACACATTCACAAACCTTTCCATTTTCCAGTGCCATTGGGCAACAGATTCCCAAAGTGTACTTCAGCATTTCCTTTCCTCAACTGGGTTTTTAGCAGCAGCAGCAACAACAGGTTCCTGAAGCAGAGAACACTTGATCACCTCTTTCCTTTTATATTCTCTCCGATTCAAACAGCATCCACTTTTGCTCTGGCTCATACACATACTCATACACAGTTTCCAGAAAGTCTCTTTCTCAGCTTAAGAGTTTCTAACTGCCCCTCTGATGCAAGCTGTCTGCAGCAAATAATTCTCCTCAAAACCAGACATATTCACCAGATACCTGGCTCGTTCAGCAAAGGTGCACAGTTCTCTCCAACTGTAAAATTCTGTCACTTCAATCCTCAGGAAAGGTCCACATAAGCCCTGTGAAAGGCCTTAGACTTTTCTCCACACAGCACTGAGCTCTCTTGACTCAGTCAGAGTCAAGAACAGACTTACTCAACAGTCCAATGTCCCTAGGATTTCTCCCAAACATACCTCTCGGATGTCCCTGATTTTCAGGGACGTCCCTGATTTTGCTTCAAAATTTTACCTGTCCCTCCTAAAAATTGTGTTTCCGTGAGCAAACAGTGGGGGTTTTAAGCACAAACTAATGCCAGAGATTAAAGTTACAGACTTGTTCTTCCTTAGAAAATGTATTTTACACTCAGCCCCTTATTCTACCAGCTTCCTGAGTGGATATCACCAATTTTGAAGATGTGCCCCTGATTTTGGTCCTTTGCCTCAGATTTTTTTAAGCCTTGTCCCTGATTTATGAGGTTGAGAGGTATGCTCCCAAGAATCCTGCCCGCTGGCTGCTTGGTTTCTGTTGTCAATCACAACCATAATCCCTTTTTTTTTTTTTTTTTTGCTATTACTTTATCCTCCCTGCTCCATGGCTTTTGGTCAGGAGGGAGCCCTAGTCCCGTCCCCCGCTGTCCACCAGCCAATGCCAACCATTACCCCCGAGGCTTACTCCCCTGTTGGGGCCAGCGGGGGTACCCCAAACCCCACTGATGACTGGATCCAGTGTTGTTGGCGCTGTGGCTATTCAGGGGGAAGGGACCTGCAAGCTCCCTCCATCATCCAGCTGGGAGCTCTCTTTCCTCCTGTTCCTCCCCCTCAGAGGTGGAGCATGCAATGATATCAGCGATGGTAGTGCACACACTCCCGTGCCCCACCTCTGACCCCAAGTCGGCAGCATCAGAGTGCCAACCCCCCGCCTCCGCTAGGGGCCAGGCATGCACTGACAACTGATCGCCCCCCTCCTCAGAGAGGGAGAGCCACTCGATCCTTCTCTTCCCCTGCTGACCCCTGGTGGCCCGCACTCGTTCCAGAACATGGGTCACTGTCATGGAGCGTGGTATGGCATCCAGCGCATCAACCCTCAGCACCACCAGGCCCATAATCCCTCTTTGATTATTGATTGGGAAAGTCTCTTGGCACCTGAAAATAGTTCACACCCCCTCCCATGAACCCTCTCACACAATTTTAGATGCCTAGTTATCTGATTGCCTGTTTGTTAGGGGTCAAAGGATCATAAAATGGCTGCTTACACACGGTCCTACAGCAGTCGACATAATGTCCCAAATTTATTTATTTATTTTGTTTTTGTTGTCTGGGTAAGTGCACTAGACAAATTCTGCCTATTTTCAGGCACGACCTGGGGGAAGGGGATACAGATGAATGCCAACTGACCTTGAACCAGATTAAGCTGTTGGTGGTTTAAAGTGCTTTGGCAGCCAAACCAAACAGTTTCTTCATACAGTTGTTTTCTGGTACAACAAATGCCTTTGCCCACTATCAACCAACTGTCCAGTTATACATTTTGAGCCCCCTTGCTGCCCGTCACAAGTTCCTATATCAGCTGTCCCCATGGAACAGTGGCCGGACTCATTAATATTCATGAGTCCACATAAATATGTAAATTCCCTTCATTTGTGCAGTGCGCTCAGGTGCTGTTAAAAACTCCTTTTTGCCTTCCCTTTTCACTTCTCTCAGGTGTCTGACCCCTGTTTGGCTAATTAGTAGTAGTAGTAGTAGTAAAAAGTGTATTTCTGATATCAGAAACAGGATAACATTTTTAATATTTAAATAACAATTGAGTGGGTCGAGAGCACCGAAGGAGCGTTTAAGATGCTGCAACATCGGCAGCACCCATGACGCACTACTGCACATGCACAGACCGGAGGACCTCCTTAAAACAAAATTCCAGGTCACCTGCCCCGCTGAAGGACCCCCACAGCCCTAATTTGGGCCAGATTGCAGTGTGGGAGCCTCTGGAGTGTGGGCCACAAAAGGTAAGCCCCGCAGGGGGGTTACATTCCCCCCCCCCAAGTGCTTGGCTTCCTAGTCAAGCCTATGGGTAAGAACCTGTAAAAAGTAAAAAAGTAACTTTAATATTCATTATATGGCAAACTTTTCTAGTTCGATACCTGGTTCCTATCTACTCAGGTGTTAAACAATTAGAAGCATGAAACAAATGTAAACCATTTAATGTACTGTTTATAAAGCTGACCACTTTTCACTTTTGACAATTATCAAACACCATGGTATGCGTGGCACCCATATCTGCATCCCTTTCATTATTCAAACCACATGTACAGTATACTGCACATAGATACATAGATGTTGTCAGCAGATAAGGGCCTTGTGGACCATCCAGTCTGACCTATCCCTCTTTCTAATGCTTAAGGTACCCTAGATGCTACAGGCCCCCCCCTTGGCCTAGCTTGATAATTCTCATGTGCCTGTCCCACACATTCTTGAATCCCTGAACCATGGCCACACCCACCACTTCCTGGGGGAGACTGTTCTATCTCTCCACCACCCTTTCAGTGAAGTAGAATTTCCTCAAGTTCCCTCTCAGTGTTCCCCCTTTTAGTCTCATGCTGTGCCTTCTTGTTCTGCTATTTCCCTTCATGTGAAAGATGCTCTCCTCTGGTACCCTGTTGATCCCCTTTAAATATTTTAAGGTCTTTATCATGTTCCCCCCCCTTTCCTCCAGGGAGTACATGTTGAGAGCCCTGAGTATCTCCTCATACGACTTATGCTGCATCCCTGACACCATTTTTGTTGCCCTCCTCTGTACCATCTCTATCCTGTGTCTTTTTGGAGATGGGACCTCCAGAACTGAACACAGTACTCCAGATGAGGCCTTACTAGGGAGTTGTACAACAGTACCACCACTTCCCTCCTTCTACTTGTTATACCCCTCCCTATGCACCCTAGTATTCTGTTAGCCTTTCCCATGGCTTTGTCGCACTGTTTAGCCAGTTTGAGGTTGTCTTCTATTACTACCCCTAGATCTCTTTTCTCTGTGGTGGCCTCCAGTGTTACTCCATCTAGTTCATACTCAGCCCTAGGATTCCTTGTCCCTAGGTGCATAATCTTGCACTTTTTTGCATTGAAACGCAATTGCCATTCCTTGGACCAGTTTTCTAGCCTCTTCAGATCCCTCCTCATTTTTAAACACACAATAATACATCCACAAACAAGTTATTTTTGAACACACATTAATAATACACCTTTTACCTTTTGTTTTTCCTTGGGTGCCACCTTCACTTTTCCCTCTTTCATTTTGCCACCTTCCCTGCAGGCCTGGGGGGGGGTAGCACTAGTGGGACACATGTAAACCTTGGGTAATGACCTGGGGATGGCATATATATCTTTGTGCACAATGAATAGAGGTAGGTCAGTGGGTGCTCCCGGGGTATCTTAGGTCAACTTGAGTAAGGGTTTCACAGTCCTCCCAAACCTTCTTGGTGGTTTTTGCTCTCCGGTCCTATTGGTCAACTCCTTTTCAGAGATGGAAACAATGTCTCTTGCCCCTGTACCTGTTATCCCTTCATCTGCTGCCGGGTATTCTGATACCAACTCACTTTCCCCACTCAGCCCAGTGGTGCCACCTTGTGGCCACTCAGAGAGTCCAGTCAGACCAGTAAGCAAGTTCGAAGGGGGCGCTCCATAAAGCATTGACTCGGGGGAGCTGCTTTAAAACCAATCAAAAGGCTCAGCCAGACTAGTGTTCAAGTTCTGGGTGGTCCCTTCAAGGGGCATTGTGAGAGCAGCTTCCCATTCAGCACCCTGTTCCACAGGCACAGGAGAGTTCACTTCCCCAGATTCATCATCATCCCCTCCCTCAGTGTTTCTTGTGGCAGGCCCTTCATCCACCAATACAGTCTCCAATGTAAGGGGTGTTCCCAGAAACAATCTAGCCAACTCAGGAGTGGGATAGAAACAGACTGGTGGACCATCAAACTCTCCTTCTGACTCATAGGCTGACTCGTCCCCCTCAGTCACTTCTACTGGGTTAGGACCAGTCCCAAGGAGTCACCATTTTCTTTCCTCTGTCATCCGTGTGCAGCAGCTTGAGTGGTTAGAGATGTGGGAGGATCTACTGTATCAGAGGCTGAGCTAACCATCTCGTCTCCGATGGGCAGTAGGTGATTTCTATGGAACACTTTGTATCCTCAAGTTTCCCCTTCTGGTTGAATCTTATATACTGACAACCCCTCCAGCTTCCCCTGTACTACATATGGTGTGCTTCCCCAGCAATCAGTGATCTTATGCTTTCCAGGAATGCCCAAACTCCTCAGTAGGACTCTGTTGCCAGGCATCAGACTGTGAGACTTTCTTATCATATCTCTCCTTGTTGGCTTGGTTCCTCTTGTTGGCCTTCTCAGAGGCTAAACGATAAGAGTCATTCAGCTGTTGTTCTAATTTGTTCACATACTGTAAGTATTCACCCTCTTTAATGCCATCTACTGATACCCCAAAGCACAGGTCAACTGGTGGGTGGGCCTCCCTCCCAAACATGAGGCTGTATGGAGAGAACCTGGTGGTGTCATTCCTGGTACAGTTGCAGGCATGAACCAGGATGCTAACTTACTGACTCCAAGTACTCTTGTCTCTGGGGTTCAAGGTGCCCAGAATGTCTAACAGGGTTCGGTTGAATCTTTCAGGCCGGATGTCACCTTAGGGATGGTAAGGTGTTGTTTGGGAGTTTCTCACTCCCACAGAGGCAATAGTTATTTTATTAGCCTGGTTTCAAAATCATGGCTTTGATCTAAGTGAATCCTCTGTGGTGCCCCATAATGCACAAAGAACTTCTCAACCAGCACCTTGACCACAGTAGATGCCTTCTGATCTATGGTGGAGTAGGCTTGGTTGTACCAAGTAAAATGATCTGTGGCTACTAGTATGCTTGAGATATTTCTGGAGTCCTGTTCCAAAGTAAGTAAGTCGAGACACACCAGCTCCATAGGGGCATTTGTGACAGTGTTGACTAGTGGGGCCGCCCTTTGGGGAAGATCTTTACTCTTGATGCACCAGTGACAGGTCTTGTAGTATTGATTCACATCCTGTCCCATTTTGGGCCAATAAAATCTACTAAGAACCAGGTCTAGTATGTGCTCACTGACCAAGTGGCCCACGTCATCATGGAGAGCATTCAATACAGTTTGATGGAATTGGTCTGGCAACACCAACTGTACACTGGGCACCCCCTGCTGATCTTGCACCTCTCTGTACAGCAAACCATTCTTTATGTTTAGCTTTGACCACTCTCACAACATCAATTGAGCATCGGGGTCTCTTGTAGTTACTTGTGCCGGATCATCTCCTCTCTGTAGAACTTGCACAATTTCTCTAGTGGCCAGGCTAGACTGCTGCTCCCGTATCAGATCTTGAGTAGTTAGCTGTGGCAAGGACCTCATGTCTAAAGCAGTTAGGTGGCAATATGATATAAGGAGACAGCTTCCAGAGGCTCCCAAACTGTCCACCAGATGTGGGACACCCTCAGCAGATGGAAACTCTTTGGTGTTGAACTTTTGCACAGCACCTTTACAATCTGCTCAGGTATTTTCACCCAGCTGGAGTGCTCTTCTTGATAAGCCGGGGGGGGGGGCGATGAGACAAGGCATCAGCATCTATGTGGTTTAACCCAGGGTGAAACTCGACGCAGTAGTCATATGTGGAAAGGGCTGACAGCCACCTATGACCAGCTGCATCCAACTTGGCTGTAGTCTATACGTTCGTTAGGGGGGTTGTTATCAGTCTTTACAGTAATTTTTGCCCCATACAGGTAATCATGGAACTGGTCAACAATGGCCCATTTCAGCGCAAGGAATTCGAGTTTATGCACTGGGTATTTGTGTTCTGCAGGATTCAAACTCTGACTTGTGTAGGCCAACGGACACAAACCCTCTGGGCATTCTTGATATAGAACTGCCCCCAAGCCACTAAAACTAGCGTCGGTGTGTAAAACATAGGGCTTCTGTGGATTTGTATAAGCCAAGACCAGAGCATGGGTTAAACAGTAGATGATGTTCTCAAAAGCCCGGTCACATTCCTCAGTCCACCTGGGGCCAAATGGCTCGGAAGGTCTGAAGTATTGCATTGCCTCAGTGAAGGCCCCAGGCTGTTTGGGTTTTTTACTTTTGTTAACTGGGGTGTAGCCCTGTAGGAAAGGTCTGACCACCCAGGTGTAATCCTTTACAAACCACCTGTAGTACCCAGAGAACCCTAACAGTGCTGCAGTTTCTTCAAATTCTTAGGTTTTGGCCAGATGGTAAACACCTCAACCTTGCTGGGGTCCAACTGAATGCTCTTTGCTGACACTATGTGCCTGACATACTTAACAGAAGCCTGGAAGAACTGGCACTTATCGATGGAGAGTTTTAAGCCAAATTCCTCCATACGGTCCAATACATTTCACAGCCTTGCTTCGTGTGCCTCTAGAGTCCTCCTAAAGACTATTATGTCATCTAGGTAAACCAAACACTCCGGTAGATCCATATCCCTGACCAACTTCTCCATGAGGCACTGGGAAGTAGCAGGAGCACTTGAAATGCCCTAGGGCATCCTCAGAAACTCATAAATCCCCAGGGGACAGATACAAATGGTCTTCTCCCAGTCCTGCGGGGGGCCATGGGAATCTAATAATATACACTTCTCAAGTCCAATACTGAGAAGCACTGGCTGCCTTTCAAGCAATCCAATGCGTCCTGAATAAGCGGCATTGTATACTCTTAAGGAATAGTTCATTTATTCAGTGTGCGGTAATCCATGCATCTCCTAACAGCCCCACTTTTCTTCCTTACTACCACTATGGGCAAGGCATATGGGCTTCTAGACTTCTGGATTATGCCCGCGGCTATCATTTCTTAAAGGTGCTTCCTCACATCATCTATATCAGCTGGTGCGAGCCGTCTGGACCTCTCTCTAAAGGGGCTCTGATCCATATGCCTTATGTGATGTTGCTCCCCTGTCACATACCCAACATCCCATTCATGTAGGAAAAACACCTTAGTTCTTGTTGACAACTTTTGTTGAACTCAATCCTTCCACTCCTTTGGGATGGGGGAATCACTCAGGTCGAATAGGCTGGGGTCAATACCAGATGGGACACCTCCTTCAGGAGCAGCTGGCTGTACTGCTGTGTCAGCACAGTAGACTTGAGCTGAAGCATGGCCCTTTCTGATGACCTCTTCCTTGTCCATCACATACTTTACTTTGCACCGTGACTCTTCTGACGTAATGCCGCTAATGTCAGATGCAGACATTCCTTGGACACACTACCACAAATTGCTCCAGTGAACAAATAATAGGCCTTTCCAACGAAAAATGCAACTTGTCCCAAAAAAGTACGCACAGTTCTTGTAGGAAATCCTAATGCTCAATCTGATCTTGTGTGCCTTGAACTACTGGTTTGACCTAGACCCAAATATGAACACAGGCAAAAAATACTTTCTTTTGGGGTGTGCAGAACATGTTTTGACAAAGAACTATTTTATGTTTCAGGACTCTTTCTACCTGCAATGTAAGGGAATGGTAATGGGTGCTACTTTCACCTCAAATTATGTCAATCTCTACCAGGGTTTATATGAAAAACTAATTGTCTATGATGTCCAGAACAACCATTTTCACAATAGGACTGACATCTGGCATTGATATATAGACAATGTTTATGGTGTGGTGTGGTGTGGCACCAAGGATGAGCTTATTGAGTTTATACAGTATTTGGAAAAGTGAAACAAAAATCTTACATTCTCAATGCAGTGTGATCCTGATTCTCTTTCCTTCCTGGACCTTACCATGCACAAAGAGGAGGATGGTACATTATGAACTGATCTGTACAGGAAGTCAACAGACAGGAATTTACTCCTGTTGGCATCTAGTTGCCACCCACACCATCTGTTCCAGAATATTCCCAAGGCCCAGTTATCAACAGTACGCAGGAATTGTAGTGATGATGGTGATTTTTTGATTCATGGGCCAGAAATGTATAACAGATTTGTTGAAAGAGGGTATCCCCAGCACACAGTAGAGAACGTGCTTAAAGAGCAAGTGCTTAGTAAGGATATATATCTTAAAAAATGAAGGTTTGGGGCCTTTAGATTCATCTGTAATCATTTTGTTTGCTTTTATTTGTTTCTTTAATTGCCTTGTCACAATTTTATTTGTATTTTGCCAACTACTAGCACAAAAATAATCCAATAGAATTCTTGTATTATGATGTCAGAAAAGTTTTACTGGCAAGGCTGGCAGTATATTTCAATGGGAAACTGCAAACCTGTTTTCAGATTTTTATAGAGCAATAACACTTTGTACCATCAAAATATTATATATTTAATATAAATATGTGATTTTTGATAACCTGTGATTTTTTTGTTATAGTTTAGCAGGTGCTATTTTCTTCATACCCAGATTTTACTTGGGAGGAGAAAAGAGAAGCCAATTATTGTTTTAAAAATTGCAAAATCATACAGATGGACCACAATGGTGCAAACTAATAAAAGTCAAAGTTTGTTGCTGAAAGAAGTACCTAGTTCTTTTGAAAAAGATGAAAAAATATGTTTACTTTCTCATTGAAATACACTGGGCTCCTAAATAGCTGGCAGTTTCTGACATCACAATACCAGAATTCCACTGAATTCTTTTTAACTAGCAATGTGAAAAGCAAAGGTAAAAACCCAGCTATTACACAAGCCTAACAAATATTTTATTATTGTATTTTATTTATTTATTTGATATTCAGAAAGACCTTTGAGCCAAGGCTCTTTTACAAAGGTTCCACGTCTTAAAACAAACAATGATACATACAGATAAAACAACATTGGGCACAAAAAGGGAATTCATAAGTAAATAAAGCACAACGCAAGATGATAATAATAAATAGTGAACACAACATTTAGCAATGACCCAGTGACTGAAAGAGCAGAAGAAGGTAGGCGGCATTGGTATGAGGGGTGTGAAGGGCTGAGCTGGGAAGGGAGACACTCAACCCCTTATAATACCATTGTAGTGGGAGATAGGCCAGGATAGGGGTGAGAGAGGAGGGGTGTAGGGACACGGGGGAGGTGGCGTGCAGCCTAAAGCAGGCGATGTCTTGTAGTACCCGGGGGAGGGGCTAAGAGGAAGGAGGAAGGGAGGTGGGGAGTGGGGAGCAGGAGCAGGGTGAGGAAGGTGGTAGGAAGAGGGCAGTGTGTATCATTACTCAACTGTCCCTGACACCTCAGGGACGCCCTGATTTTTGCTTCAAAATTTACTCTGTCCTCCTAAAATTGTGCTTCCGTGAGCAAACAGTGGGTTGTAAGCACAAACTAATGCCAGAGATTAAAGTTACAGACTTGTTCTTCCTTAGAAAATGCATTTTACACTCAGCCCCTTATTCTACCAGCTTCCTGAGTGGACATCACCAGTTTTGAAGATGTGCCCCTGATTTCAGTCCTTTGTCTCAGATTTTTTAAGCCTTGTCCCTGATTTATGAGGCAGGAGGTTGAGAGGTATGGATGTGTGGGTGCCAGACTGTGTTTAGGGGATGAAGTTAGACCTGAGGAGGGAGCCCATGCTAGTCATGAGTCTGTATCATGCTGAGCCATGCAATAGGTTCCGGTGGGGGGGGGGTTGTGCTAGGTGTTTGGGGAACAGGTACATGTATTGCAGGCAATGAGGTAGTGCTTGAGATCAGACTTGAAAGGGAAGAGGCCATCTGTATTCTGAGTGAGCTCTGGGATCTTATTTAGCCAAAGGTGAGCTTGATAGGAGAAAGTACGCTTACCAACTGCACTATGCCAGAATGATACCATGAGTAACCCCAGCCTCGTCCCTCTAGTGCTGGAGCCTGAATCAGATTTGGAGATGATGGAAGATACGTTCGAGGGGGCCTTTCCCAATAGAGCTTTCTTTCCAAGAAGACAGGTTTGGAGTTTAATCTTGGCCCCTAGTGACAACCAGTTCATCTTCTCATAAATGGAGCAGGTGTGGGTGAGGCGATCGGCATCCAGGGTGAGTCAGCAGGCTTTGTTTAGTGCAGTATGCACCTTCTTTAATACACTGTCAGTGGCTGCCCTGTAGACTACCAGGCCATAGTCAAAGGTTGATAGGATGAAGCTGGTAATGGCAAAGTGGAGTGCAGCTGGAGTTAGGTATTTCCTGTGCCTGTAAAGCAACCCCAGTTTTGCATTTAAAGCCTGAACCACCAAGTCCACATGCGCAAAGGACATGGTGTCATCAAGGGTGACACCCAAGTATTTAAAGGAGTACACTTGCTTCAGGGGTGCTTGGGCCTTGTTGGAAATGGAGAGGGTGGGGGCCCTTTTCTTCAGCCGGGAGCAGGATAGGAGCATTGTCTTAGTCTTCTTATAGTTGAGCAGAAGCCTTTGTTCACAGAACCAATCCTCTAATTTGTTGAAGGAGTGTTGGAGTGCACCTTGTAGAGGCTCAATACATGAATCACTGTGGAGAATGGGAGCATCATCTGCATAAAGAATGATTTTTGAGTCACAGGCTTCCAGCAGATCATTGAGAAAAAGGCTGACGAGTAGAGGTCCCAGGATAGACCCCTGTGGGACACCCAGGGAGACTTACCTGGACTCAGACACAGTTTGACCTATCTTTACACACTGGGATTTTAGTGACAGGTAGTCCTGAAACCAGCATATTGCATTAGCAGCCTCTCCCATGTTTCGTAGCTGATCCAGTAGAAGGTTGTGGTTCACAGTGTCGAAGGCTTTCGTTAGGTCAATGAACACTGCCACCACCAGCTTGCCTTCATCCATGGCCCAGTGCATGAAGTCAGTGAACTACTCTACCAGAGCCGTGGTGGTACTGTGATTCTGCCTAAAACCATGCTGGTTTGGACATTGTAGCTGGTATTTGCTAAGGTAGTCAGTGAGCTGGTCAGCTACTATCTTTTCCAGGGCCTTGGACAGAGGGGAGAGGATTGAGATAGGTCTATAGTTACAGATGCAGGTTCTGTCACCGCCCTTATAGACCGGGATCACAAGCACTTGCTTCCACACTGCCGGGATTATTATAAAAGTATAAAGTAATTACTAACACATTACAATACAATAAATAAAACAGTCAGTTGTCAGTTTATTAGAAGTGAACACCTGCTCTTTAAAGAAGCTCTGGAAACAGGACAACACTGTTAACCAGTAAAGCACCTAGACACAGTGGCCCAGATATTCAAAAGAGTTGAGCCATGCACAATAGGGTAGCGCCTGCGCAAGTCTGAAATTGCGCCATTCTGCAATATTCAGCAGGAGGCAGTTGCGCCCCCGAAAACATGCTGAGCAACAGCACAATGATAATGAAGGCATGCACAACCGCAGGGGGAGGAACCATGCATAAATGGCGCAGTGTGATAGTCAAAGACTTGCGCCATGAGCAATAGTGGAGCAAGCGGAAGTTGCGCCATAGTGGAAATGAGCCAAAATAAAAAGGAGCAAGGAAGAGGTGCAAGAACGCTACAGGGAAGCCACATGTGTCAGAGGCAGAGGCAGACAGACAGGGCAGGAGGCACAAACATGGCATTGCCAGGGAAAGGTCACTCTGAACAGCCAGGCAAAGGGAAGGTGTGGGGAGCCACACAGCACAGAGGCCAGCACAGGCAGGTGTACCCGGTGCAGGGGAGATAGCTGCCAGGACAGTGGGGGGATTACAGCAACAGCTGCGGGAAGTTAACACAAGCCAGGGACATGGCCAGTGCCACCTTCCACATGGAGGCCGTAATGAGGGGGGTGAGAAGGTGGGCAGCAGGGGGGCGTGGCCGTGGAAGGGCCCGTCGGTGGTATGCCCTGAACAGGCAGTACCGAGCCCGCAGCAGCTTTGAGCTGTACAGTGATACTGAGTTTGTGGGCCGGTACCGCCTGAACGGGGCAATTCTGAGGTGACTCTGTGAGCTGTGCAGTAATGTGATGCAGGCACCCACACGACGGAGCCATGCCCAGTCAGTGGAGACCAAGGTAACAGCCTGCATGTTCTTGCTCGCCAGGGGTACCTTCCAGAGACCAACTGGGGACACCACAGGTATAACCCAGTTGACCACATCACGCCACCTCACCCAGTTCCTCAGTGCGCTGCTGCAACATGCTGAGGAGTACATCCATTTCCTCAGCACAGCGGCAGAATGCACAGCAAACATACAGGAGTTCCACAGGGTAGCGTGTATGCCTGGCATGCTAGGGGCAATAGACTGCACCCATGTGGCCATACGCATGCCACCTGGCCCTGAGGGGGCCACATACATAAATCGCAAGGGCTATGCCAGCATCAACTGCCAGGTGGTGTGCGATGCCAGGGAGTGCATCATCAATGTCTGTGCCATGCACCCTGGGGGAGCACATGATTCTTTCATCTGGCACCAGTCGGCACTGTGCCACAGATTCGAGAGTGGGAACATCCCCACTGGACACCTAGTGGGTGAGTATGCAAACCACATGGACAATCATAGGGCCTGGGGGGGCATGGCCAGAGGTGGCATGGGTAGTGGCCTACATGGCCAGGGGCAGGGCGATGCTGATCACCAAACTAACCTCCACCCTCTACACACAGGTGACAGTGGATACCCACTCCGTCCCTGGCTGCTCACACCCTACTGGCGACCTGCGACCCCATCGCAGCAACACTACAATGAGGCACACGCCACCACACATAATGTCATTGAGCGGGTGTTTGGGATGCTGAAGGCACATTTCTGTTGCCTGGACACCTCCAGCGGTGCCCGACAGTACAGCCCCTCAAAGGCCTGTGGGATATTCCTGGCCTGTTGCTTCCTGCACAACATGGCCAACGAATGTGGGATAGCCATACAGGTCAAAGAGGGGGACAGCGATGGGGACAATGGGGACGCTGGTGACGATGGTGATGGGCAGCCCCTTTGGCGATGGGACCCCCGACTGCTCCGGCTGGCACAGCTGCACCGGGACACCATCACGGAGGAGCACTTCAGCCAACCCAGGTAAGTCATGGGGCCATGCGCAACCACCAGTGGCCAAGGCAAAACCCACAAACACGCATGGACACACACCGGGGGTGCATGCCATCAAGGGAAGTTGCAGGGCACAGAGGCACACACACAGCCAGGGATGGGTGAGGATTAACATGCCACACTGAAGGACACACACGCATGCACACACACAATGCAAAAAACGTGCACAGAGGGCAGAAGGCACATTGACCCAGAATGCACATCCTAGCAACACACATGTCCACAGGCCACCACGCCCACTGCCTGTCCATGTGCGTGTGTCAGATGCTGAGCACCATTGCACACTGGTGTACAGCACAATGCAGGCAACATCATGCACACACAACTCTGGACAGCAGCTGGGAGGGTGTGCAGGTGGACTGTGTGTCCGCATGCAGGGCCAGGTACCCACCCGTGCACTGCCCACTGACACACACAATGCACACAGGGCAGCACCAGACAGTAGTAGCACTGGGAGACAGATCAGTCCTGCGACACAGTGCCACGGCCACCATGGATGCGTGGGCAGCCCCGCTGAGACCCGCCAGCACTGGCAGGCTGACCACTGGCCTCATGGGGTGGCACCGATGGTCCCCCAGGGGTTCCACTGCTTGAACACGACCATGCCCGCACAGGGGTCTGCAGCACACTGAACATGCCTGCACCAGGAGTGCTCAGGATGCCCACAGCTGAACCCGGCGTCGACAGGGTGAGAGTCATACAACACCAGGAATGGCGGGTGGATAGTGCACTGCGTGGTGTCCGCGATGCATGGGCACCTGACTGTGTGTCCATTGTGGCCATGACAGCAATGAACACCTGTGCATGCCTGGCAATGGCAGCGGTCACATCCTCCCGCAAATGGTCCATCCGTGCCATGATCAGTTCGGTGTCCCTGCTGCGACGCTCCTCTGCCCGCTCCAGAGACACACGCAGTGCATCCACAGACATCGCAAGCTGCATCTGCTGCTGGACCGATGCTCGCAGTAGGCGGGTGTGCTCGTCCAAGAGGTCATCAGCCTTCTCAGCATCCTATCCCTCAGGGTGTGCAAGGCCCTGATGTTCAACACCCCTTGAGGGTGGGTGCCGCGCACCAGGACCAGGTCTGGGCATGTCCACAGGCAGCGCACAGATGCCACCACTTAACCCTGTACCCCCAAGCCCAGTGGGTGACTGCTGATGCTGCCCCTCTGGCTGCCACACCCCAGGGCTCAGTGGTGCCGCTGCAGTGGCCGCAACAGTCCCACTGTCCTGAACAGACACCAGTGCTGCCCCACTGGTGCTGACAGGCACAGCCTGGGACTGTGCTGACATCTGCAGCCTCCACGGTGGCACCCACAGCCATGGGTGTGGTGCCCTGCTTGTGTCCATCCTGTGGCACACCGTGTCACTGCCCATGATGGTTGTGTCATCATCACTGGTGCCAGACTCTGCCCAGCCACAGCCGCAGCGTGCTGGCATCCGTGGATGCCAGCATGCTGGGACACAGGCAGAGCTTCCTCCACACCTGTCACAATGACATCAGTGTGGACAGCCAGGCGGCACCACTGTCACAATGATCCACATATACCTGTGGAGGTGGATGGTCCCACCTCCGACTCCATCCGACTGTCCGCAGTGGACAGGCCCACCACCGCTGACCCATGCAGATGCTCAGGATCTGTAAGGGAAAGCAAAGTCACGTTACTGTGTGTGACCTACTCTGGCCCCTCCCAGACAGACCATGACTTACCATGCAGTGATGGGCCACCACCCGTCTGGAAGCCACCACCCGGAACACCCTCAATGGCACTTTGCTGCATGCTTCCAGCAAGTCTGTCCTCCACTGGGGTGAGCTGTACCACCTCCAGCTGTCCCCCACCTGTTGCAGCACGTGCTGCCCTGATGGCAGTCATCTTCTCCTTTACCCTCCTCCTGTCCATGCCCATCTTCTCCTTACAGTCCTGCACGGAGTGCTGGTGGCTGCCATGCAGGTTCACGGCACGTGCCACCTCCTCCCATGCAGCAGCATGGGCCTGAGGGGTTCCCCACCATCCACTGAGCAGTGGCTCCTGATCCAGGTAGGCCTCAAAAAGGGCCTCGGTTTCAGCCTTTGTAAAATTCGGCCTACTCCTCCTCCCACCACTGTTTTCCTCCTCTCCAACAACGTGCTCGATCATTATGTAGCCTGTAAGAATGGCAGTTGTTACCTGTGACTGTGCAGTCCCATGCATGTTCCTGAATCCACAGTCCACACTTCCAAAGAGCATGCAACTCGCCAATAAACTGCAGTACCCGACTATGGCCACTGCAGCACATTGTTGCACCTTTATAGCGCAATCCATGCAAATGAGGCGAGGAGCAACTTTAAGCAGATGCAAATTGCAGTGCTGCACCATTGAATGGCTGATTAGATGATTTGCATATGATGGCTGAATATCGCTTTGTTGCACTTTGCGCAATTGTGTTAAACGTGCTGAGCCAATGGCGCAGTCCTGTGACATGCGTAGTACACCTCACTGCGCATGCCCGGGTTGCTGATGCAAGCGTCTGCCGCGCTGATGATGTGCTGTGTGCGGTAGGCAATGCAGGGCATGGCCACCATTGTGCCAGTGGCGCTATAGCGATGGTCACTACATGGCGCTGTGGCACTGGGCCATCATAGGCGCAATGGCCCAACTGCCCGGTAGTCCGCTATGGTGCTGGCACACAGGCAGCCAATCGCGCTACATGCATTGTCATCTGATGGCGCTGTGCATGGCCTTGCACCAGAGACCCTTGACCCTGTGCCCGACCTTTGCCCCCTTGGCACCATGCGTCAGGCATAGGAGCACCTCTATCATGCTGTTCAGTAACAGTGCGATAGGGAATGGCAGCGCTGTACCGCACAGCACCTGCACGTGGGGAGCCGCTCTGCAGAGCGCCATATTGCCTACTATAGCTGCTAGAATGGTGTGTAGACGGGCAGTACAGTGGACGGCTATTGAGCTGGCCAATCTGGTGGCCATTGTTGAGCCACACCATGGGCCTCTCTTGAGGGAGGCCCCCCTGGACAGGGCTAGGACCCAGGTGTGGCAGGAGGTGGTCACTGCCCTGGAAGAGGCCACAGGATGGGGGCATACAGCTGAGCAGTGCAGGCACCGCTATGGTGACCTGCGCAGAAGGGAGCTGGAGCTACTGGCCCAACTGTGGGAACATGCCAGGAGGGGCACAGTGCCGCATCCAGGTAGGGGTTCCGTCAACATACTTTTATCGTCCATATGAGTCACAGTGTTGTATGTGTCCAGCACATGGGGAGGGACCGTATGGGGTTGGCGTGGCGGTGTTCACAGGGTGTGGGGTGGGTGGGTCTGGCTGGGTGGGAGGCACACACCTTGGGGCAGGGGGACTTTGCTTTGGGAATGTACTGATGTTCTTCTCTCCTTTTGTTCTGCACAGGCCCGGACAAACTCCGCAGATTGCGGGCAGAGCGGCGGAGGGTGGAGGACAACGCAGCTAGGTGGGCCGAGGGCCACCAACGCCCACCTGACCAGCCCGATGAGGGTGAGTGCCATACATCTATGATTAGTATTGCATGCTGTGTGACAGGGTGGCAGCGGGGCATGGCCACCATTCATTGACATCGCTGCCATGCACGCCACTTGTTATAGTCAACACTGTCCAGTGGCAATGCATGTCTGGGTGTGCATCGCTGGTGGTCCATGCGTGCACCAGGTGCATGGCTGTGCCACTGCCTTTGCACCACATAGCCATGTCACTAAACGGCTACGGTGGTGCTGTGCGTGACTTGGCCAGTGGGTGTGTGCAGCATTCCGCATGACTGTATGCACCTGGGTGGGCAGGTCCTGTGGACGTGATCACTGCGGGTGGTCACACACCATCACAGTGGTATGTCCCATGGCCGTATTCCATGCACAGTGGGTGGGTTGCATGGGGTTGTGCATTCACACCTATTGACTGTGCTCCCTTGTCCTAGGTACGCGCCATCTCAGGGAAATCCGGGACACCTTACAGGAGCTCCTTCATCTGGCCCGTGAGTCCCTAGACATATTGAGGAGGCTTGACACAACGGGGGTGCTGCGGAGACACAGAGGCAGGAGGTCCCAGAGCCAGGAACGGCGGTCAAGATGACAGTCCTTTGGTTCCTGACTTCCCCTACCCCCCTGGACCCACCCTCACACCCCTCCTGTCCCATCCCATTAGTCCACCCCTTTCCCCTACCCATCCCCACCTTGTTTGTGTCCCCCACCCCAAGCTTGTATATAGTTTTTTATTGTACATAGTTCACTTTTATATTTACAATACATTTGAATTTGATATGAATACTGTGGTGGTCTCTGATTTGCAGCGGGCTATAGGTGCTCAGCTGCAGTGGTGTCACATGGCATCAGGGTGGTGCAGTCATGGGTATGTGTGTGTGCCATGTGGAGGTGACTATGGTGTGGGGGAGATATCAGTCAGTGTCTGTGCTGTGTGTGTTGTTCCTGTGCACTGGATGACTGTGTGCAGTGGTCCATGGTGCATGCTCTGTGTCCATGGCGCACCCATCAGCTCGTCCATGGCCTGTGCAGCCGACACACATGCCTGTCTGTGACCTGCACGGTCCGCTGGCATGTCAGTGGTGGCATTCCCTGCAGGGTGGCCACTGTACCCGTCACTTTGCTGGGTTGCCCCTGTCACTGGTGTGGTGCATACCTGGCTCAGGTGGCACTGTGGGCAACACGGTCATTGTCCCACCTCCATGCTGTGGCTTGTGTGTGTTGCAGGGGATGTGCCCCACTGTCTGTGGCTTGTGCTCTGGGTGACTACTGGTGGTGTATGGGTCCACAGTGCCTGCGCAGGGTGGCTGGCACTCCAGTGCCATGGTGGACTGTGGGTTGTGTGTACACAGCTTACATGGGCCCACAATGGGGGCTTGGTTGCCCCACCACTGCGTCCCTGTGTTGTTGTGCCCTTGGTTATGGGTGGGTGTGTGTCCATGCCCTGTGTGGCATCTGGTGTGGTGCATGCTTCCACACACCACTGTGGGTGTCTGTGCTGGCTGTTGTGGCCAGTGGTGGGTCGGGGTGTGTCACTGGAATACTGTGCAGGGCGCTGTAACACTGGTGGTGGTGTCAAGTGCATACCCGACCCATGTGGGGTACCTCTTGTGCCAACACATGGTCAGTCTCTCAGCAGTACCTCGGGGGGACTGTGCGTGGTGGCACTGTGTCTGCCGTTGTTACATTGACGTGTGCTGCAACCCGCTGATGGGTGCTCGTGGTGGGGCTGGCTTGCATGGTTCTGTGGTGCACAGGGTTGCTTTGGCACAGTGGGGGTGGTGGCATGCATGGGGTTTCCTGCAGTGGTGGTCACTGCTCATGGGGGAGTCTGGGGGTCGCGTTGCAGGGTGTGCTGTGCACTGGGGGATGGTGTGTGCAGGGGTGGTCTGCCCTCCTTGTGTGCCAGTCACAGCTTGCCGGTAGGTGTGATGGGGCACCATGGCCAGGCTGTGGGTTGGTTGCTTGTCTCCATGGGCCAGTGGTTATTCCAGCCCTCCCCCAATTGTGCTGTGCTTGGGGTGTGGGGGGACGATGTCTGTTCTGCTGTGTGTTCCTGTGCCCATCTGTGGCGTGGGTGATGGGCCCCTACCTCCCTGATTGTGCAGTTACATTGCTCTGCAGCTGGGGGGCTCCCTGGTTGCGCTATGGTGCCTCTGGACTACTCAGCTGAACACCCCTTGTTGAGCTATGGCGCATCAGATCTGCTCAGCTTCCCCTCCCTAGTTGCGCTATGGCGCAGGTGGTGCGATATTCAGTCGTCGGCTGTAGGCGCAATTTGGCCTGCTCTGTTTTTGAATATCACATCTCTTGCGCATGGGTGCAATAGACTTGCGCTTGCTCCTGCTATTGTGCACTTTTTGGGCGCAGTTTGAATATCTGGGCCCGTGAGCCAAGACTTAATTGTGTCATAAAATATTCTAGACATTGCAAGGAAATTGAGGATATCATATACTAAATTTGGAATATTTTGGAGGGTGAACCACTGCTAAAGGAGGCCACTAAAATCAAACCCAGAATACTCTTTAGGAGAGGTGCTAATTTAAAAGATAAGCTGGTACATACTTATCAGCCAGGTAACAATGTCAACACAGACAGTGGAACTAGGATGCTCCTATCTGTGGGTACATACCCATGTGGTAACTGCAAATTTTACAGTTCCATCCTTAAGTACAACATTTTCACTAGTTGCAATAGCAATAAAGATTTTGAAATTAAGGATTTTGTTAACTGTGTGATAATGAATGTTGTATACTTAGCAACATGCCAGCGTGGTTCGTTCTATGTGGGCAAAACCACAAGAGCTCTGAAATTACGCATAGGGGAACACCTCAGGTTCATTGAGAACAATGAGACAAGGAGTGCACTAGCAATTCACTGCAGAGAGACCAAACAGAGAAGTGTACAGCATATATTTAAATTCTGTGGTCTAGAAAGAGTCCAGTTAGGTCGGGGGGGGGGGGCCTTGATGATAAACTAAAACAAAAGGAGTCATATTGTATCTTTATGCTTGGTGCTTTGAACCACCCCGGTCTTAATGATAAAATACTGTAGATTTACTACCATGTTTTAGAAAATTATGCACTTCCCCTGGCCAGGGATTCAGTCTCTTGCCCCACATGTTTTTTTGTGCCACTATGACACTTTGCTAATGCCAGAAATATGTTAGCTCTTCAGACAACCTAACAGTACATGGCTTTTCTGTCTATTTTTTTTCTTGCAGAACTGGATGGGATTGCCTTGTCTGCCTCCAGTGGGACCCCTGTGAGATTGAGACCCATGTCAGTACTTATTTATTCTAATAGGAAGAAGTATAATGAAATATTTGAAAAATGTGTTTAATTTGCTGCTAGTTTGCACTGTTTTGTGGTTATTAGGTACTGGGACTTTTTAACTTGACATTATGCTGTTGCTTTTTGTACAATGATAAAGTACTTAGCAGTTGTTTTCTACAGTGCACTTTGAAATTCACACTGTCACTTTAAATTTTCCTCAGTTTAAAGCCCTAAGTCCTCATTGATGAAACCATCCCCTGATGGCATACTGTATAGGAAACTGGTCGGGGGTTCAGTAAGAGAACAACCTATGCATTCACTGGGCAGTATGTTTTAAAATTTGTTGAATAAAGCCTGGAACTGTAGCTGAGGAGTGTGGATGTTTCCCTTTCTGTTTTGGACTCTGTTACTTCACGCACCCTCCTGTGTGCGGTATAGCTATATTGCTGCCTTTGATTGGTGCCCACCAGCACAGGCACCCCATCGTATATACCAGTCTCTGGGCAGATTAAAGCCAAGGTTTCACCCAAATCTTCCACTCCAGCTACCTTGGTCAGGAAAGCCATCCAAGCCTTGACATAACCCAAATAGGGGTAGGATTTTTCACTGAGTCCCTACACACATAACCCCTCCAACAGTTGCAGTTCTAAGTGGGACAGGGGTTTATCATACCAGAACTGGAAGATGATTGTTACCTGGGAACCACTATTTAAAATGGCACAGGTGGCCACTCCATTTATGGTGACAGTGGTCTCTGTTGATTGCCCCACCAGCTGGTCCATGTCAAGGGGTGCTGAAGAAGTGTTTTTTGGTGGAAGATTTCCTCACATAAGTAGCGGAGCTGAGCTTGTCGGGGGCCCCAGTACACTCCCTTACTGGGCCCCATTGAAGTTTCCCTGCGGCTGAGGCTCTCTTCCCAACAACCGGTCCCTCACTCGAGCTGGATCTTCTTTCGACTGGTACTCCCGGCAGAAATGTCCATCCCTCCTACACCTGTAGCAGAAATTATCTGCTCTTCTGGATCTGGTTGGGTAATGGGCTGCAGGAGGTGGCCGAGGCTCTGGATGACTTGGGGCCATGGATACACTACTGGGGCAGAAGCTGACACAGGAGCAATCGCTTGGGCCATAACAACTCATCATTCGGAGTCCTCTGCCCTTAGCATCTCCTGGTTCTTTAGCTTACTGACAGCATAACACAGTTCCTGAAGGCAAGTTTCAGTCTGGGGAACCACAGGGGGCACCTGGGCCTGCACCCCCAGGCCCATCACTGGGAGGGTGGCTGGAGCTGACTGAATTGGTTGACTAGAGGGAACTTCAGTAGACTTAATAGAATCAGCATTAACTTTATCCAGTGCCTCCGTACACTTCTTTAGCAACACTTTGAGCTCAGAGGCCTCAGAGATGGAAATGACTTCCTAACCTGGGTTGCAGCTACTACTGCAGAACAGGGTCCCCACTGAGTGTCCCTTTCCTCCACCTCCCTAACTTCCCTGAGGAGGACACTGAGGGAGTGGGGATTACCCATCCTTTCCTTCAGGCCCAACTTCAACAATAATAGTTCTGAGTACCTGGCACCCCTCAACATCTGTTCCAACCTGGTCTTATTTAAATCCATACCCTGTATCCCCCCTTTGTGATACACTTTTTGCAGGGCTTTCTCCAGTCTCTGCACATATTCCAATAGGAGTTCCCCTCTTTGCTGACAAGTCCTCACTGACCCCCCACCGCAAATCTTCACAGGTCTCAGTGCTACCAAAAGCACTGTCCAGTGCAGCTATATTATCTTCCACACTAGCCTCGGAGTCAGTGGTCCATAGGAACCAGATAGCATTGAGAGCAGTGCCTTGTAAACCCTCAGCCTTTTGCGTTTTTCTCCCTCCCTCACTACACTACCAATCCTATAGCAGTGGTATCACATAAGTTATCCATGACTCATAGTCCTCCTCCTTTGTGGGGACTTCACCTCTGAAAACATTCTCAGCTTTCTATATGATTCGGAAAGTGCAAGCACATACACAGACCGAGGCCTCACATTTTGAGGGAGGGGGGCAGTGAGGGCTTGGACATTTCCTCCCCCGGAAAAACTGTACTGAACATAGTAACAATGGCCCAGGCCTCTGACAACTCCTCTGGCACTAAGGCCTCAAGTACCCAGGATGCATCTATAGCATTTTTACATTCCATCAGCCTGGTCAAGGTCCTTGAAACAGAGTCAAGCATTTTTCCCCACACTTTTACCTGACCCAGCATTGTTTTTGTGGATAGATGCCCTTCTATAACCCCCTCTTCCATCTTGGAGGGGTACCCCTAAGAGTAAAAGGGCTTTCTGGGGATCCATTTTCATACCTCCACTCCATTCTACTAACTTTACCATATCTTTCTCTCCGGGCCTAACTTTAGACTGGGGGGTAGAACTGGTGGTTGGGGAAACTACAGTGGTCTTTCTAGTTTGGTCATCCATGGTGGACATGGCTGGTGAACAAGAGATACCAGCAGTGCCTCCAAAGATGTAGCCCAGGCACTGTGAACCAGTGGGATACTACCCCTGTCTGTTGACACTCACAGGTTATGGGGCCTGGGTCCTGCTACAGTGGTGTTTGGGGGTTCTATCCCAAAGAAATGAATGAAACAGCATGGTGCCTCCAGCCAGAGAAAATTGTAGTGGGTCAGGTGTATGACTGGTACAACCACCTGAGATGCTGTACCTACCACCTCCCCTTCCAACCACCCCACACACTGGATAGCAAACACTTCCCCAATAACATATATCACATACACTTAACAGTTATTTCCACAAAGCACCCTTCACACAACAATTGCAACAACAGAACACAGCTTTATTTAGGGGAAGAGTTAGGGAAGGGGGTACCAGGAACAGGAATAACTGTGAAAGGAAGAAATAAAAGTTAAAGCAATTAATAGTAACAAGATCTGTAGGTCAGACCACCCCCGTACCCCCCCAATGGTACTAGTGAATATCCCTCTGCCCTAGTCGGGTACCCAGGTGTTCGCAGGCCTGCTCAGTGCCACGGGTTGGCCAATATTGGGGCCTTTGAAGAAATGAAGACTGAAACAGAACAAATAATCCTTTACTCCCCTTGAGTAAAACCTTGGGTACTCAAGATTCTGAAGAGCTGAGAGATTCCTGGAGTGGACGGCTTCCTACAGTTCAATCTCTGCAGATTCAAGTTCAAAGAAGGCAGAAACAAAGGGGCAGTAGAGAATGAAGCATAGGCTTGGACTTGATTGAAGGTCTGACTGCTTGTCACCTTGATTGGAGGTCTTGCAGCTTGTCCCCTTCAGCCTATTCAGGTCCGTGGCAGAGCTCCCACGCAAAGCCCACCCAACCACAGAGGACCCAGACCTAGGAGTGGCTCCACAGCCCAGCTCCCTCACACATCACGAGTGCCCTAGCCCCCAGCATGCGCCAGTGGCCCTCTGTAGCCAGCAGACCCCACTTGGTGGAGGTTAGTGAGTTCCCCACCTGGCTCTGAGATACAGCTGGAGAATTCCCTGGTTTCGTTTTTCTGTCAGACAGGAAATCTGCTTCAGTGTGCAGCCAGATAGTTTCACAAACCTTTCCACTTTCCAGTGCCATTTGGCAACAGATTCCCAAAGTGCAGATCAACAGTTCCTTTCCTCAAATGGGTTTTTAGCAGCAGCAACAGGGTCCTGAAGCATAGGACACCTGCTTACCTCTTTCCTTTTACAGTCGCTCCGATTCAAGCAGCATACACTTTTGCTCTGGCTCACTCACAGTTTCCAGAAAGTCTCTTTCTCAGCTTAAGAATTTCTCTCAGTCCCTCTGATGTAGGCAGAGAGCAGCAAACAATTCTCCTCAAAAACAGCAATATTCACCAGATACCTGGTCCGTTCAGCAAAGGTGCACATTTCCTTCCAACAGTTAAATTCCATGACTTCAATCCTCAGAAGTGCTCCACATAAGCCCTGTGAAAGGTCTTTGACTTTTCTCAACACAGCACTGAGCCCTCTTGATTTGATCAGAGCCCGGAACAGACTGACTCAACTGTCCAATGTCCCTGAGATTTCTCCAAAGAATCCTGCCCTCTGATTGGTTGGGTTCTGTCATCAATCACAACCATAAGACCTCTTTGCTTATTGACTGGGAAAGTCTCTTGGTGCCTGAAAATAGTTCACACTCCCTCCCATGGGCCCTCTCACATGGTTTTAGGCACCTAGTTAGCTGATTGACTGTTCGTTATGGGTCAAAGGATCATAACATATGGTATGTGTATGGTGTTAAACACTACAAAACAAATGCCATGGTATTTTCTGGACCACGTAAAAAAAGAGAACTGAATCCCTTGATAGTACATTTAAAAGGAGAATCTATTGAAGTAGTTGAAAGCATTAAATATTTGGGGATTGTTTTTGACAATAACCTATCCTTTGAACTTTATGTCAAAAATGTCATCAGATTGGTTCAACAGAGATTAGGACTTTTGTTTAGAGTACAAACCATCTTGTCCTGGAGTCTCGTAGACTATTAGCACACAGTTTTTCATTTAGTGCTTTTGATTATGGGGTGAGTGTGTATTCGGCCATTAGCAACAAAATGTTTGATAAGTTAAAAGTTGCATATAACAGTGCTCTAAGATTCATGACTAATTTGTCAAGTAGGACCCATCATTGTAATTTGTTAAAGGATGCTGGTTGTTTATCACTTGAAAATAAAGCCAATTTAAAGATGGGTACCATGTTACATAAAGGAACATTAGGTCAGTTACCTCAGACAGTCCTATCACTGTTTCCCACAGCTATAAATTCGCAAGGGACTAGATCACAGAGTAAATATGTGTATAAAATTATTTTTTTTTAAAAGTGACTGGGCAAAAGTCAGTATTATATAGGGCAACTAAATTTTATAACTCTGTACCCAGTGAAATTACCAATTGCACAAACATTAGAACATTCATTACTAAACTTAAGAATTAGTTGTTGTTAAGGAATGAATGTACATGCACTTAATGTTTGTTGTTTGTTTTACTAGTACTGACGTCATTTTTATACCGTGTTTTTTGGGGTCTGTATTGTATCGTATTGCATTCATGTTATATGACTTTTTTTCTTTTAAAAACTTGTCGCTTGTGAAAATGGGCAAAATTGCTCATCAGTTAACAAGTATAAAAATAATAATGAAATGAAACATGGCTGCTTACACACAGTCCCATAGCAGTCGCCATAATGTCTCAGTTTTAGAGTGCTCTGGCAGCCAAACCAAACAGCTTCTTCATACAGTTACTCCCTAGTTCAACAGATGCCTTTGCCCACTATCAAGCAACTACCCAGTTATACATTTTAAGCTCCTCCTGCTGTCCGTCACAAGCTCCGATATCAGCTCCCCCCCCCCGAGCAGCAATCGGGCTCATTCATTTTCATGAGCCCTCATGAATACAGTATGTAAATCCTCCATTTCTGCTGCACGCTCAGGCGCTGTTAAAAACCTCTTTGTGCCTTCCTTCTTCACCTCCCCCTTGGTGTCTGACCCCCATTTGGCTAAGTGAGGGGTCAAGAGCACAGGAGGAGTGTTTAAGATGTTGCAGCATTAGCGGCAACCGTGATGCACTACTGTGCATGCGCGGACTGGAGATCTTCTTAAAACAAACCCCCAGGTCACCAGCCTCACTGATGAACCCCCACAGCCGCATTTTGGCTGGATTGCAGTGCAGACTCCGAAAGTGGGCCATAAAGGTAAGCTCCCGCAGGGGGGTTACACACACACATGCATTTATTTTATCATAAAAGCCATGGGCTAGTAAGTAGTTGCCCTGGCTAGTAAACAGTAGTCTAGTAGTAAAACGGGACCAGCATCATTATAGTCAAAGAGAGAGTTAATTATTTACTATAAAATGAAGTGCTGAGCCAGTAATTCATGTGTGTGACAGACAGTCTGCTGCAGAGTTTAATGCAGAGAGGCAACAGAAAGGTGTGAGATGCCCAGAGAGTGACCATGTGAGCAGAACATCGGCTCCACAGAGAAGCTCTAGTGTGCTAGGAGGAGGAGTTCCTCACAGCACCCCTGAGTGGCTGCATGGAACTGCAACAGCTGTTGCTGAGCAGGCTGCAGCCTGCCGGAGCAGGGTTCTGACAGAAAGTGAGATGCAGTAGAGTGCTCCTCTCACTGGCAAGGAGGCCAGATATTGAATATAAAATACAATAGATGTCAGGCGACAAGCACAAGGAAACCAATTTAGGGAGTGGCTGCAACATATTTTAATATTAAAATGAATAAAAGGGCACAGAAGTAGGAATGGGAGAGTCACATTCACCAGTGTATCAGCACAAGCCAGGCACTAACTTACAGTGTCAGGAGACTGCTCCAGTAATGCAAGTGCATGACAGCAAATACACGATTAAAATACGCATATAAAGTAATTACATTTATAAAATAAAGCCACAGGGGATAGTAATGGGTCCAAGGGACATGTGTGTGCTTTAATCCAAATATTCAGCATTTTAAAAACAGAGTCAGTTGAAGCTAGCTAGTACAGTATATACAAAATTGAGGAGCCATTTTAAAACAGCAAAACAGTGCAAATGTTTTTACAAAAGAGTGCTGCTAAGCCATAATTTATCTGATTTTTCACCAAACTTTTCAGGGTTATACATTTAAATGTGCTCTACATGGGACAATGTTATTGTTTAAATACATGTCAGGAAAAGAGAGTCACTGATCTGGGAAGGTGGAATGACTGGAAATCAAGTTCCATGCTGCAGGGAGGCAGAGTGGAGGAGGAGGAGCCAGAGAAAGGTGTTCGGGCGGGAGTTGTTATAGGAGTCTGTGTGACAGCCCCAGGGAGGAGTTTGAGAGAACAAAATAAATATGATAAACAGACCATGATGTAGACTAGTACAGAAGCTGTTTTTAAGGGAGAAATGGGTCATTTTCAAAGAAATTTATTTCAGAACAGGGGAGGAGAGTCAATGCAAACTTTCAACTTTAGCGACTCTGGGTTTCCATGAGTGAATTTCTGAAAGAAAATTTCAGGAGAAAGCTATGAAAGTGAGCTTTCACACCACATAAGTGTAGAAATGCTTAGACAATGTGTAGTAAGGATTTATTTATGTACAAAAAATGCTATGTGAAATGTGCAGTCCAGACTGAAAAGACAAGGCAGCCTCGAAATGTTCAGAGACAGCAGTTAGGATTCAAAAAAATGATTCCATTGTGGCTTATGGTGCTGCAGGATTCCCAGCTGGAGGTGCTTATGATTGGTGCTGAGGGTTGGAACAAGGTTGTGTCAAAAGACTAGGATTTAGGGCAACTGGAATGCTCAGAGAGTATGAAAGGAGCTGCACAGCTCAGTTGAACAGAGTTTGAGCAGGAAGAGCGACCTGAAGAGAACAGAAGGCAAGGCAAGGCAAATTTTATTTATCTGGAACCCAATCTCTGAGGCTTTGGGCACCTTACATTAAAAGGGTAGAGTCAATACAAATGCAACACACAGTAAAAACATAAATAAATCTCAGCATAGCTAAAAGCTTCATAAAATTAATAGAAGTCAGTCACCTTCCTCAGGGAAGGCCAAGCAGAAAAGGTGAACCTTTAGCCCCCTTTTATGTTGGCACACTTGCACAGCCAACATCTTGAGGTAGTGGAGATTTGGAGGCACAGTCGCTGTTGGGCGAATGCAGGGCATGCACCAGTAGGTGCGTCCCTCATTCCCCAATCAGCCTGCATGCCGGCACCACACCGCCTGGGCAAGCACGTCTAAGGAATGGTCCACTGCAATGCTAGCAAAGCTCATCACACGCAGCAGACCTTCCTATGTGCTAGCCCAGCATCAAAGATGGCGGCACAGTGGCCACTAAACTGCTGACTTGATGCCCAATCCCCCAATTGACTTCCTACCCTTCTTGTATGTACCCGTGAGAGCCCTCCCCATCAGCATAATGTGCCCCCCCTCTCCTTTTTTGGTTGCCGAGGGGATGCCCAATCCCCCTCGGCTCATGCGTCCCTCGCTTTCATTGTTTGCCGATGGGGGTGCCCAATTCCCATCAGCATCCGTCCCCCACTCACTATGTGCCGACGGGGGTGCCCAATCCCCCCATCGGATACTGTACCCTCCACAAAAAAAACACCTGTAAAAAAAGAAAACCGTCCGCGATGTTTTTTAAACACCTGTAAACAGAAAATGGTCCCTCGTAGTCTCCCTAACACCCACACCCACACACTGTACACCCTGCCTCCCCACACCCTCCTCACCCTATACTTACCTCCGGAGTCTGGCGCGATGATCTTCAGTGGACCGGGAACACGCCTGCACTCTTCAAAGCTGACCATGAACTGAGGAAATGATGGTAAGCTGTATAATGGAATAAATAGGGTTTTTTCAACTTTGATGCATATCTCGGGCATTTTTTGGAATTTTTGCGCCAAATTTTCAACATGGGGTTTTTGGGACTCCCCTCATGAATTCTGTCACTGTTATGATGTTAATCAGTCGGAAAGGTGCTTTCACGGTCATAGCGGAATGCGCTGTGGGACCGATGCTTATAAGGACAGTGGCAGTGTTCATGAGGTGGGCTCAAAAGCCTATGTTGCAATTTCAGGAAGAAATGCAAAATGAGTTGTTTTATTTAGCCGCAGGTTATGCAGTTGCTAAACACGCTCGTAACTTCACGACGCAATATTTTCATGCCAGATTTTCAACATTGTCATTTTCTACACCTCCTTGTGAACAGTACAGCTGTCATTTTTCACATCCTGGCTGAAATGTGTTTCCGTACTTCCAGCGCAGAATAGCATGGTTGCTGTGGGAAATCAGTGTTTGGAGCAGATTATGAAAATGACAGTGACACTGTTCATGAGCAGAGGTCCTAAAATGCCTATGTTGAAAATTTGGTGGCGATACTCCATAAGATGAGAGCTGTGTTGTGTGTTGCTGGTTGCTTACGCTGTGGCATCATTTGTAATATTTTCACTCTGGATTTTCACCATTGGCATTTTCCACCCTCTTGATGAACAGTACAGCTGTCATTTACATATCCTGCCGAAATGTGTTTCGCACATCAGTTCAGAATAAACAGCGGTCACTATGTGAAATCACTTTTAGAACAGTTTGAGGAAATGACAGTCACACATACATGAGTAGAGGTGCTAAAATGCCTATGTTGAAAATTTGGTGCCGAAAGTCCATAAATTGACTGTGTTACAAGAGTGCGTTGCGCATTTCCCACGAACCCTTGTAACTTCGCAAATTTGCAATATTTACATGCCACATTTTCAACACTGCCATTTTTTACACCTCCTTATGAACAGTACAGCTGTAATTTTTCACATCCTACCCAAAATGTGTTTCCGCACTGCACTACCAAAGCCAATGCCAGCGCGACAACATTCGGCATTGACAAATGCTTGTTTTAAACAGCTCCACTGTTGGGGCCTCTTTGATGACAGCTGGCAAAGTGTTCCACAGGGTCGGTCCAGTGACACTAAAGACACGGTTGCCAGATGTTTTTAGCCTGATCCTGGGAAAATGAAGGAGGCCCCGGGTCAAGGAGCAGAGGGAACAGATTGAGGAGGCAGGTGTTAGGAGATCACCAGGGCCCAGCCTGTATAGATCCTTGTAGGTGAGCAAGCCCACCTTGAAGAGGATCCTCCACCTGACAGGCAGCCAGTGCAGAGCTTGCAGGACTGGGGTCACATGACTGGACCTTGCCAGGCCCGTCAGCAACCTAGCCGCTGCATTCTGCAGCAGCTGCAGTCGGTGGAGGGTTCCTCCAGTGGCCCCAAAGTATACAGCATTGCAATAATCCAGCCTCAAAGTCACAAAGGCATGAACCAGTGATGGCAGTGTTTTGCGGAGAACTAGGAGCTTAATCCTGGTGATGTTCCTCAAGTGGTAAACGCCACTTTTGACCACAGATGACACCTGAGCTTCGTGTCAATCTGCTGTTCAGAACAATGCCAAGATCCTGCACCCTAGGGGAGGCCATCAATGGTGTGAATCCCAGAAACAGTCCTGTACCCACGCCAGAGGAACTTCCATCACACCTGCGACCCTGCTGAATCACCAGTACCTCTGTCTTTTTCCGGGTTCAGTCGCAACAAGCTGGAGGACATCCAGTCATTGATCTCAGCCAGGTAGCTGGTAATCACTTCCATGGCATTTTGTGTTCCCGGGGCAAAAGACAAATACAGTTGGGTATCATCTGCATAGCAATGAAACCCCACACTGTATTGTCTAATGAGCGCTCCCATGAGCAGCAGGTATACTGCGAATAACATAGGCAACAAGATTGAACCCTGAGGTACTCCACAAGACAAGAGCCTTGTGGAGGAGGAGAAATTCCCCATCACCACCTGCTGCTCTCTGCCAGAGAGATAGGACTCAAACCAGTTGATGACAGTACCAGCGATTCCACAATACTCTTGAAGGCGATCAAAAAGCACAATCTGATCCACAGTATCAAACACTGATGAGAGATCAAGAAGGACAAGAATTTATCTGTTTCCTCTATCTCTAGCCCTGAGGAGGTCATTATGCACCCTGACTAAAGCCATTTCAGTGCTGTGCCTTGCCCTGAAACCTGACTGGAATGGCTCATAGATATCAAAGGACACAAGGTGTTCTTCGACCTGTTGCATCACTAGTTTCTCAACAACTTGCCCAATAATGGCAAGTTGGAGACAGGATGGTAATTCGCCAGGACATCGGGGTCAAGAGAAGGCTTTTTCCAGAGGGGTTTCACCAGAGCCTCTTTCAAGGCATCTAGAAAGATTCCCTACAGCATCGAACACCGGACAATCCCAGTTAACACCAGGCCCAAGGTCCTGACACATCTCATCAAGAAATGATTCAGGGCCAGGTCCAGTTTGCAATAAGTGTGCTTTAGCTTCGAGATCACCTCAGTGTTGCTACCTCCACCAGTTTAAACTCATCCCAGACTGACAGAGTGCCCCTGCTCCTTCTGGGACAATCACTGCAAGACAAAACTTGTCTCACTGATGGAATCCCCACCCAGATGGAGGACACCGCGACAGAGAGAAAAAAAGAGCAAACTCCGCACACAACATGATTGAAAAAGCTTTTTTCGTATGTAGACAGATGGGATGTAGCAATCTGTCAACTGTCCAGAAGAGCTTAAAGGATCTGTTTTTCCCTGCAGCAAACTACCTGGACAGGAAGTTTGCCTTCTTATGGTTGATTGCCCCTTGGTACTCATGATAATGAGTATGCAAGGCCAGTTTGTCCCTCTCTGAGCGGGTCTTCCGCCAGCAACTTTTCAACTTCGTACCTTGATCTTCATCTCCTTGAGATCCCCATCAAACCAAGGGGCTTTCAAGTGAGTGGATCTGGGTCGTATATGGACTGGTCTGATGGCGTCAAGTGCTTCAGAAACCACCCTATTATAGGGTAGTCAACGCTTCGCTCATGCCAACTGCACATGCAGTGTCTACACTAGATAAGTTGGCCACCACAAGGAGTCCCTCTGGGGACAATCCTCTTAAAGGATGGTAGCTGACCATCTCAGCAGAGGAGGGACTTCTGGGGGGGGACCCCAAACTGGAATTTCACCGTGCAATGATCAGACCTAATGACCTGATCAATCCTGAGGTTGGCAACCTCAAGCCCCAGCAAGAAGACCAGGTCAAGCATGTGGCCTTGGTGATGGGTCACAGAAGTAACAACTTGTGTCAGGCCCAGTGATGACATCAACTGGAGGCGGTCATAACCAAATTGCAAGGATTTGTCATCGACCCAGGCGTTGAAGTACCCCAGAACTAAACATCTGGGGGACTCCAACACCTCGCCAATGACAAAGTCCGTAATCTCCTGCAGGAAATTTCCCCCTACCTCAGAGGGCAGTAAATAAGGAGAATCCTGCAGCCCACACCTGGACCCCCATACACTGCCATGCACTCAAAAGACCTGACAGAAGAGACCATACTGAGTCCAGCCTACAGAGGCCTGCCAATGTGATAGTGCCTGGGGGACCAGACCTCAAGTTTAATGTAATAGATATAGTGGATCACTTGTATTCCAGTGCTAGGGATAGCAGGGCAGTCAGTAAGAGCAGGGCCAGTGTTTAGAAAACATACAAACAATGGAGAGAAAGGAATAAGTGCCTCAGCTGGGACTTGAACCCAGGCCACCTGGAATGCCATTCCAATTGTGCTACCAGCTATGCCACCGAGGTAACTGGAAACTGAACTGTCCCAAAGCACATTACTTTTTCTACAGTGCACAACCTGTTGCTGCACAGGTAATTACATTTATACAATCACATGGGTGCAGTGTGCATATATTGTGGAACACATACAAACAATGGAGAGAAAGAATTAAGTGCCTTAGCTTAGACTTGAACTCAGGCTACCCAGAATACTGTTCCTATTGTGCTACCAGCTGCGTCACCAAGGTACTTTGAAGCTGGGCTGTCCCCAAGCACATTATTCTTTCTCCAAATGCACAACCTGATGGCTGCACAGATAATTACATTTATACAATCATGTGAGTGTTGTGTGCCTATATTGTAGAACATATACAAACAATTGCGAGAAAGAAGTAGGTGCTTCAGCTGGGACTTGAACCTAGGCCACCCGGAATACCATTTCAATTGCGTTACCAGCTGTGCCACTGAGGCAACTGGAAACTGGGCTGTCCCCAAGCACATTACTCTTTCTCCAAATGCACAACCCAGTGGCTGTACAGGTACTTACAGTTATACAATCACATGGGTGCGGTGTGTGTATTGTAGAACACATGCAAACAATGGAGAGAAAGAAATAAGTGCCTCAGCTGGGACTTGAACCTAGTCCACCCAGAATACTGTTTATTTATTAATTTATTTCAAAATTCGGATAATTACCTTTGAGCCGGGGGCTCATTTACATAGGCTCCAAGTCAACAAGGAATACAAGACATTTATAGGTGAAGAAACATTGCAGAACAGAAAGACATCAACTAAGAAGTGGTATTAGTGTGCAGTTACAACATTAAGCAGGGTACAACAAGTAAGGAGAAACAGGACCACACTTGCAGAGAAACATTAATGCAGCACTAATTAAGTGCAGTACAGTGTTTAACAATCATGTTACAGTTCAGTCGGGGTGCTCCCAGTCTGCAGAAATGCAGTTTTAGCAGCCAAGGTGAGGCTTTGCCAAGGGGAGGTAGTAGGTGGTGGGAGGTGGGGGGAGGTGGGCAGTTGTGGAACAGGAGGGTGGGAGTGAGAGATGGTAGTTTTTGACTGGTGCTAGAACCGCTGTCAGAGGCCGTGGGTTAACAGAAACACTGGCAGTCAGATTTGCTGGCAAGAAGAGATCGAAGCCCGTTTTTAAAGTGGCCAAGTCTGGGGGAGTCGGCAAGGTCTGCAGGCAGATCATTAAACCATTTAGGCACACGGTAGGAGAGGGATCTTTGGCGAAGGGTGGGTCATTTGAAGGGAACAGTTAGGACAGCCCTGGAGGCACTCCTTGTGCATTTAGATGGTTGTGCAGGCTCAAAGAGGGCTGAAGTAGCACCAGGCATGGACCCCATCAGGGACTTTTTTGCAAGGAGACAGGTCTGGTATTGGAGCCTGTGGTGGAGTGGGAGCCAGCCAGTTTCCTTGTATAGGTCACAAGAGTGAGTCATTTTGTGTACTCCCAGGACTAGGTGGCAAGCCTTGTTGAGGATGGTTTTGACTCTTTTAAGCGCTGTGTCTGTGCCTGCCCCATATATGACAAGGCCATAATCCACAGATGAGAGATAGTACAGTTACGTAAGAACTTACCGTAACAGTAGATCTTTGAGAGGGCTCTTGCAGTAGGTAATCACATATAGGACTGAAGCCGGTAGGCATCAGGACCCCACGGAAAAATTTCTAGCTAGCAGTCTCTGGCGGGGGACTGCCCCCACATCAGGTGACGGACGTCATGAGACATCAGTATAAATGTATGGTCCCCCATGCCTGCCTTCCAGTTCTTTCTCGCCGTTAGCTCACATTAGCGCCTCGTGGTTAAGTTCACTGCTTTGTCAGTCAATCGTCGGTATTTTTACCGTTAATTCTCTTGAATTTTATTCGAGTTTTCGTCAGTTTTTCTTCAGCTGCCGCATATGTCGTCCCCTACTCCATCCGAGCACAAGAACAAGTGCAATTCCTGCGGTGCCCAGCTCCCGCACAAGGACGGACACTCCCAGTGCCTCTTCTGCCTAGGCCCAGATCACCCCGTGGAGAAGTGCCAGCACTGCCAGCACTTTAACGCCGCCACCTGCAAACGGAGACAGCAGTCCCTGGAGGCCCACATTTTAAAAAAGAAGATGTCATCCATGGAGAAGGAGCTGAAGAAGCTTCGGTAGGCCTCTACTTCCCATGAGGGTCACTGCAAGAAGAAGGAGAAGCACTGGGACCGGGACTCCTCTTCCACGGTCGCCGTGACTCCGGCTGGGGTTGCGGTGCTGAAGGTAGCGTCCCCTCTGGGGGACCGTTCCATGATAGCCATCTTAGGCTTCCAAGGCAGCATCGACCCTCCCTTGGGCTTCGGCAGGCCCCTCGAGCCTCCGGTCAAAGGAGGCAGCCGCCCTGGTAAAGCCTATCACCGTACTTGCTTCGAGCTTCTTCTGGTAAGCTGGACGTCAGCTCCTACGACGCCCGCACGGAGAAGGCTGATAAGATGCCCGACCCTTTGGGGCAGCGCACAGCCTCCAAAGTGCCCGCCAAGGCTGCCCCCCCCTTCTCAGCGTTCATTGAGCATTAGGTCTGATAAGTCGGATGCTGGATCCTCCGATGCCCGCCTGGATCTCGCTGGTAAGCCAGACATCAGCCCCTCCAACAACCGCAAGGCATTAGAGCCGACGCTGGACCCTACGGACTTGTCTGTCATCCACAGCTCACTGCAACTTTTGCTGTTGCACTCCAAGGCTCCAGCGTCTCCCTTGTTGAATCCCAGAGACATTAGTCCTCCTTCCCTGGGTGACACAGAGGATGCAGGTATGCTGCCGTCAGGTCTCCCTCCCACTGGGTCGGATGACCTGACTGCAAGTAACAAGTTTCAGGGCAGCCGGTGTCATTGAGGTGAGGTTTCTGTACAGGATGCCAAGCTCCATGTTGGTGAACTTTACCAGTTGCTCAGCATTAACTGTGAAGGTGAGGGTGTCATCAAGGTGAATCCCTAAGTACTTGAATGCATTGACTTGGTCTAGTACTTCTCCTTCGCTACCAAGTATATGCAGTGAGGACCCTCGAATCTTGCTCTGTGGGGTGCTGAAGAGCATGCTCTTTTTCTTTTTGTAGTTGAGTAGCAGTTTATTTTGGGGGAAGCAGGATTCCAATACATGAAAATTGAGCTGAAGTTCAGAGCTAATTGATCCCAGGTCTTTCCCTGGGATGGAGATAACAGCATTGTCTGCACAGAGTACGGCGTGTGCAGGACAGGTAGAAGGCATGTCATTTATGAAGAGGCTGAATAAGAGAGGACTGAAGATAGAACCTTGCGGGACCCCTAGGTTTACTTCCCTGGGCTCAGAGATTGTATTGCCGATCCTGACCCATTGAGATCTATGGGTGAGGTAACTATGGAACCAGGCCACAGATTCCATTGACAATCCTGTAAAGAGGAGACATTTCAGTAGCAGTTGGTGATTGACTGTATCAAAGGCTTGGTGAGGTCTATGAAGATAGACCCCACCTCCATCCCTTTATCCAGGACCCCATAAAGCAGAGTGGTGTACTCTACTAGCGCAGTGATGGTGGAGCGGTTTTGTCAGAATCCATGTTGTTGCAAGCAGAGAAGGCTATGTTTTTCTAGGTACTCAGTTAGTTGTTCTGAGACCACCCTTTCAAGTGCTTTTGAGGGGGCTTAAAATCGAGATGGGTCAGAAGTTTGCTAGATTAGCGCTGTCTTCTGATTTAAAAACAGGTGTGACTAGAGCCTCTTTCCACCTGTCAGGGAAGATGCCAGATCTCAGAGAAGCATTGAATACCTCGGTGAGCAGTGCCACAAGTTCATTTAATGTGAGTGCTACCATCTTCATATCTATCATGTCACTTCCCATCCTGGTCTTACCAAGAACCCATTTGATATATTTGATGGTCTAACCTGTGGAAATTTTCCTGAAGTAGAATGGTGGGGTAACATTATCCCATGGTGATGGAGAGTTGAGGATGTGCTGCTGGCCTGTAAAGGTGTGATTCAGATATTCAGGTGGCAACACATTGCTGAGGTCTGTGAATGCAACATTAAAAGCATCAGTGATTTCCTTTGGGTCTTGCAATGTGCCAGAGGTGATATCTATACGGTCTGGTGGTGCCCTTGAGGCTCCACCCATGAGAGGATTTTACAGAGTCCCAGAACTCCCTTCCTCTACCCCAGGTCTTCCCTAGGAGGTCATTGTAGTAAGCTGCTTTCGCCAGACGTATGAGTTTTGTGCAGGTATTTCCAGCTGCCTTATATGCTTGGGAGTCAGCTAGATTCATGGTGGCTTTGGCTGTATGCTACAGGTGATCTCTGAGTTGAATGCATTCAATTAGAGGGCTGGACAGCCAGGGGTTGGGGATTCCTCTGGCTTTCTTTGTTTTGTAAGAAGCAAAGATGTTGCAGGCTTTAGTGAAGATACTGCAGAAGTAATCCAGTGCTTGGTTTCTGTCCTTGACTCTATCCAGTGGGGACCTGCCAATACCTTTTAGGTAGTGCCTGAAGAAGTCTAGTTGACCAGGCCTTAGTGATCTGTTCCTGGTGGTCTTATGCATACTCTTGGTGAACTTGATAGTCCAGGTAAGTAGTACAAGGGAGTGGTCACTGATGGAGTCAGGTAGGACTGTTACCTCTGTGGTATGTTCAGGACAGGAGGAGAGTAGCCAGTCGATGAGGTGCTGTTTCCTGTACAGTAGTTTTGTCTGGTGAGTTGTGTGACCTGTTGGGTCAGGTACAGGCCAGCTATTTGATCTCTAACTGTCACTGCATCCTGTGCTTGCCCTAGGATTATATGTTCCCAGTTTAGTTTGTTCTGTTTGAGGTGGCTTATGAGCTGTGGGAAGCCAGTGAGTAGTGCAGCAGGAGGCAGGTATATGGTGGATAATAGTAACACTTTGTTTTGTTTGCCAATATTACGTTTTAGTGTTAGAACCTGTGCTTCCTTGGTGTGGAAGCTAATTGGCAGTATTTGCCCTTTGATATCACTTTTGAGGTAAACCAGACAACCCCCCCTTGAGGTTATTTAAAGAGGTTGTTTAAAAGCCCACATACAGATCCCTTTGGAGCAGGTCAGATGGAAATGTGGATTCAAGCAGGACTCAGAGTCACTGAGTTTGTCAGACTTAGTTGCTTGACTTTTGTTTTGCTTGGGATAGCTTCCAAAAAGTTGATTTAAAACTGAAACTGCAAATACCTGCACTTCCTTGGAGTTGAAGCTAAATGGCAGCATTTGCCCTTTGATGTCACACTTGAGGTAAACCAGACAACCCCCCCCCTTCTTTTTGAGGTACAGTCCTGCTGGAACAGGTTGTATCCAGGAAGGGCAATTGCTGTGTCTGGGATCTTTGGTGATAGCCACATTTCTGTTAGGGAGATAATGTCAGGATCAATCTAAGCCACCCAGGCCTGAAATTGTGGCAGTTAGGAGAGAAGGCTGCAAATATTCAGAGTTACAATTTTTAGATGTCCTGGGCTTTTGGTACAATTCATGATAGAGGTGACCCAGGATCACAGCTAGGCAGGGATTTGACAAGAGGCTTTGGTTATGCACAAGTTTCCAGGCATGCACTCCCCAGCCCCATTACATTGATAGCCTGGTGCACACTTACTCAAGTACAAGTGCAGGATGTGAACTCCTTTGTCCTTATGCTTCCTTTGTTATTTAAAGAGGTTGTTTAAAAGCCCACATACAGATCCCTTAGGAGCAGGTCAGATGGAAATGTGGATTCAAGCAGGACTCAGAGTCACTGAGTTTATCAGACTTAGTTGCTTGACTTCTGTTTTGCTTGAGATGGCTTCCAAAAAGTTGATTTTAAACTGAAACTGCAAATACCTGCTGGTGATGTTTTGCAGAAATCCAGACCAGGATACCTTCACAAATGTAGTGAGCAAGAATGGTGTAGTTACTCCAAGCAGAAAATCTTGTAAATCCCAAAAAACTAAGCTACAGACACAGACAAACACAAACAGCCACCACACAGACCCAGGAGGTGGGGAATATTCTGATTGCACTACCGGCTGCACCACCAAGGCAACTGAAAACTGGGCCGTCCCCCAATATATTACTCTTTCTCCAAATGCACAATGCAGTGGCTGCATATTTATTTACATTTATAAAATGGGTAAGAAATAAAACTGTGAAAATACAGTATCCTGATTTGATGAAACATGTCACATGCCCATGCATTATTCCACAAAGAATGCATGCCTCCCAGTATGACCGCATGCCTGAAATACTTTCCAGCCCTGAGAACCTTCTCACCACCACTTAGATCACTCCACTTCTGGCACAGACTGGCTGCCATACACACACATGCAGCTGGCACACAGAGGCCGCAACCCACAACCATAAGTAAATCAGCATACAGGTAGCTGTTCCACACTGAGTACATTTACCAGGTTAATACTGCCATCATTTTTGTAGGTCAAATGTAACAAAAAACAGCTTATCTGATTAATCCCACCATTTTCAGACCATGTTTTATTAAATCGCTTTCGTATTCATGTAATAATGTAGTGTGACTGAGCAGTGTTCATTACAGTAAAGGACATGGTGGCAAATCTTTTAAATAAGGCATGTTTTGCTCAAAACCTATGTAAAGACCATTTTTTATCTTAAAGTAAGTGAGATTTTTGTCAAAGAAGTAGAGCTGTGCAGAATATAAAACTCTACCCGTGGAATGCCTACAGAATGACCATTCCAATTCTGTGGAATTTTCATGAAAATCTGTAGAATTTCACCAAATTTTAAATTTCAGTTATTTTGCTATGATTTTAAAAATATGAGCCCAAATAACACCAAATTTGGAAACTACACAGTACTCAATGGCTTACAAAAGTGTACCACATTTTAGAGTCAAAGGTCAAAAGGGGTAGAGTTATGGGTAGCCAAATATTTAATCAAAATATTATTTTTAGTTATTTTAAGATAATTTTAAAAAGTTTTATCCAAATTTCTCCATAATGTCAAGATTTACAGAAGCATCCAGCATGGGTATATGCACCATGTTTTAAGTCTCACACTTTAATGGGAGCTGAGTTATAGGTAGCCAAAAATTTTGCAAAAATTTATATTTCTGTAATTTTAGTACCTTTTATTGGACCAACATGGATGTTACACAAAAGAACAAAGTGCTCTAGCTTTTGAACCAACCAGGTCCTTCTTCAGAAGCTTTATGGCAGTTTTTTTGAAAATCCCATACTATTAACACCAGATAATGTTGAAAAAACAGAAATAATTCTCATTGGTTTAACATATACATTTAAAACATAACAGAAGATTACATCAGAGAAGCTAATTAACACCAGTATGCTTTTATCTGAGAAGCCCCAGAAGGGCAAAGGTTATCAAGAATTATCAACAATCTGTTGTGTTTTAAATGTATATGTTAAACCAATGAGAATTCTTTCAGTTTTTTCAACATTATCTGGTGTTAATAGTATGGGATTTTCAAAATAACGGCCATAAAGTTTCTGAAGAAGGACCTGGTTGGTTCGAAAGCTAGAGCAGTTTGTTCTTTTGTGCAACATCCATGTTGGTCCAATAAAAGGTATCAAATCATTTGTTTCTGGATCTGTTCTTAAAAGGACCCATACGGCACCTACAACATTTTTTTGTAATTTTAGTATAATGTTGATAGTATTAATTGAATTGTTATAGCATTTGACAGGTATGCAGGTTATCACTGAATTTTTATATGTACATAGTTTCAGATATCAAGCTTCAAATGGGACTGCATTATATCCTACCAAACGTGGTGCTAACATTTACATTTCAGTTATTTCCCTCTAATTTAAAAACAACATATCCAAATTTAACCTGAGTTGAGATATTTAAACTACTATACCCACAGTCATTTCTGAAAAAAGTTCATATTTGCAGCGTTAAATGGGATTGAATTAAAAGAAGCCAAATATTCACATTTAAAAATTAAATTTTGCAAGAATGTAAACTACAAATGTATTAACCCCTGAAATGTTAAAACTAGAGAGAGAATGCAATACCATTAAATTTGTCAGGTTCTTAGACCTTACAAGGAGGCTGTGTGTGCCAATTTTATTAATTGCTTGCTGCCAGAAATTGCAAAATAACATCTTTACTTAATGTCAAATCCCATGAGTGGTGAAATATATAGAATTTCATGAATAATTCCATAAAACTGGAATTTGCTAATTTCAATCAGCCTTATCTGGGGGATTCTAATTAAAGGATAGGGGTATGAGCGGCAGGTCATGGAGGGGGTCACCAGATTCAGTAGTTAGATGCACAGTTTCACCAAGAAATGGACAGCTGAACCGGGTAGCACAACAATGGCAGACCCCCAGGTTGGAGCAAGGAAGTATAGAGTGTCAACAATTTCAACCTGAATGCAGGATATTTAAGAATCACATCCAGTAAATTTATAATCCAGGGAGCCTGATGTACATGCAGGTCTCGGACTTAGAGGTACTCGAAAAGATGGGGTGGGGGAAGTCAATGTCTGGGGCAGCAGGAAGGAAAAATTCTGGCTATTCTAACAGGGTAGGTCGATAAGAAAAGGAGCAGGTGACTCACGTTATAAGAGAGTTTGTCACTGTAAAGAACAAAGAGGATATCAGTGGGATCAGTAGTTCTGTTGAGTCTATCTGGCCATGCCAAAAGAAAAGTAGGGGGATAGTCACCCAGAGAGGAACAGCAAGACTGCAAAAAGCTCAGCCCACCTTATCAAATGAAGTAGTGATACTTGCATTGTTAATGTTAAATTCCACAAAAAGAATTATCAATGCTTCATCTATATGCTACTATAAATATGCGAGAAAATGTTACCAATAATTTTTTGTTTTTACTGCAAATTTAAAACTGATTCACCAATTTATCCAGTTGTATTAGACACTAGGATACACTGACTATGGATATGCATGTCAAATGTTGAGTCTATGCCTGCAAGAGCAGAGAAGTTACAAACATCCACATTTTTGAGAGCTTTCACAAAAGTTTGCAAATATTTACATAGTAAAGTTTTGAACCCCTGTAACTTAAAAATCTCTAATCCAATTCTCTACATATTTAGTTCATTCTATAAGCATTACAACAAGGTTATTCATACTAATTTACATGTGTCTCACTCCAAAGGTGCCTGAGTTATATGCAGATGACATTTTTCATGAAATTTCCCACAAAAGTTAAAATGACAGATTTTGAGCACATATAATTTTGAGATGATGCATCATATTGTCATGAAATCTGGCACATTGTTAGAACACGTTATCAAGGAATCATGCCACATTTAAGATCTCTGATCCAATAGACAGCTGAGGTATGTGCAGATAAAAATGTTCATGAAATTTCGCACAGATAATAAAATGATAGCTTTTGAGCACTTATAACTTCAAAACCATCCATCAAAATGTCATGATATTTGGTATATTATTGGCTCACCATACAAGGAGTGAACATGCCAAGGGTCAGAGCTCTAGCTTAAACCATGGTCAAGGTATGACAAAATTACTAAATTTTAAATGTTCCACAAAATTCTGATGTAATTCCTTGAAATTTTGTGGAATTTCGTAAAATGTCATCGAAATTCCATGAATTTAAAATTTTCCCTTTCCACACAGCTCTACAAAGAAACTGCTGGCTATACACTGAGGAGAGTGAGCAAGTCAGCAGCTTCAAAAGTTTGTCACAAGCTGGAACAAGTGTTGCAATAGTAACAGTCTCTCACGCTTACATCTGCTCTTTGGAAGCCGACGACTCACTCACTCTTCTTACTCTACAGTCTTTCTCTGACACAAACCTCACTTACTTTAACATAAAAAATGGACTTTATATAAGTTTGCAGCAAAAGGCACCTTATTTAAAAGGTTTGACAGTATGTTCTTCATTGAAGTGAACACCGCTTGGTCACGCTACATTACTACATGAAAGTGATTTAATCAATTGGGGGCTTCTCTGACAAAAATCTCACTTACCTTAACATAAAAAACAGACTTTACATAAGTTTTGAGTAAAATGTGCCTTATTTAAAAAATTTGCCAGCATGTCCTTTACTAGAGTGACAGACAATTGCTGTTGTAGAGGGTCACACTACATTAGGAAAAGTGATTTAATGGAAGACAGTCTGAAAATGGCAGGATCAACCAGATAAGTTATTTTTACATTTTTCTTCTATTTACCCATAAAATCATGGCAGGATCAACCAGATAACTGTCAGCTATCAGTTTAAACCTATTAGGATCATCCCAGGATCAACCAGATCACCTACTGTAAACCAAAAACACTAATTTGTGCCAGTGTCAGACAGAGACTACTTTTTGTCCCAGCCCAAAATATTTGTGGCAATTTTATAAAATAGATAATCCACTACAGGACATGCAGTCATGCTCAGATATACAGATGCCTTGGGTGGTTGAACACACACCAAGGTGTGTATATATCATAGCATGATCGCATGCCTTGAAGTGAATTATCTATTACTTATATAATCACATGGGTGTGATGTGCATATGTTGTGGAACACATACAAACAATGGCGAGAAAGAAGTGCCTCAGCTGGGACTTGAGCCCCAGCTGCTCGGAATTCATTCCGATTGCGCTGCCAGCTGCGCCACTGAGGCAACTGGAAACTGGGTTGTCCCAGAGCACATTCCTTCTTTCTCTCTATTGTTTGTATGTGTTCCACAGTATATTCATTACCTCAACCATGTGATTGAGTTTCTAGTACTTTAATACCCCCCATACATATAGCACCACCCCTCCTCCCTTTCTCCTCACCCTATCCTTCTTGAACTGAGCATAGACTGGTATGGCCATGTCCCAGTTATTGTTACCTGTGCACCATGACTCAGTAAGGGCCACAATATCCAGGCCTGCCTCTGTCATGCAGGCTACTAACATAATAACATACTAAAATGCCAGCAGAATAGGCCTAGTGGTCTTTCGTGTCTGCTCATTTGGTCAGCCCCCACCCTGGGAGCTGACCTTGCTGCCCCCCTCACCCTCCCTGGCTTCTCCCTTCCCAGTTCTGGATATTCTTGCTGAACTGGATTTTGCTTCCAGAACCCTTCCCCTGTACCTGTCCCACCCCCTCTTGAACCCCTCCATTGTCTCTGCCTCCACCAGCCCTCTGGGCAGCGCATTCCATGGCTCCACCAGAATCCAGAATTTTATTTCTAAGACTACTTGCATTTACATACATGGCCTTTCACACCTTGTTTCCACTCTGCCTCTTCAATGTCTTCATTAGTGACATTGCAGAGCATCTGGAAGGAAAGGTGTGCCTCTTTGCAGATGACACCAAGATCTGCAACAGAGTGGACACAGCGGAGGGGTGGAAATAATAAGAAATTACTTGAGCCTACTAGAGGAGTGGTCAGGTGTCTGGCAGTTGAGTTTCAATGCTAAAAAGTGCAAGATCATGCACCTGGGTCACAGGCATCCAAGGGAGGAGTACAGGATGGGTGGGGAAATTCTGGCTACCACAAGTCAGGAGAGAGACCTGGGGTTTATTGTGTCTGACAACCTGAAGGTGACCAAACAGTGTGAAAAAGCTGTGGGGAGATCAAACAGAATGTTGGGGTGCATAGGGAGGGGCATAACATGCAGGAGGAAAGAGGTGGTGATGCCAATGTACAGATCACTGGTGAGGCATCAGCTGGAGTACTGTGTCCAGTTCTGGAGACCACATCTCCGGAAGGACATTGACAAAATAGAGGCAGTCCAGAGAAGGGCAATGAAGATGATACATGGACTGCACCAGAAGCCCTATGAGGAAATACTTAAGGACCTTAGTATCTATTCACTGTAGGAAAGAAGGGAGAGGAGATATACTGTATGATAGAGACTTTCAAGTACCTTAGGGGAATAAACATGGTACAGGCAGAAAGCATATTTCAGAAAAAACTCTACACAAGAACAAGAGGGCATGATATGAGGCTGAAGGGTGGAAGGCTCAGGGGTAATGTTAGGAATTACTTTTTCACTGAGAGAGAGGTGGAGCCATGGAACAGCCTTCCAGCAGATGTAGTGGGTGTGAAATAACACAGAGGTTCAAGAGTGCATGGGATAGACATAAGGTTACCCTGGAGATGTGAAGAGCATGAGAGTCACAGATCAAATAGGATCTTGGGCTGCAGTAGTGAGTAGGGAAATGGGCAGACTAGGTTGGCCTTATGGTCCTTATCTGCAGACGGATTCTATGTTTCTGTGTTTCTGCCACTGGCCACCCTTTTTTCCCTTTTGCCTTGCTTCCTTTTCCCCTCTCTTTTTGCAACCCTTGTTCCTGTCCTCCTTGTCTTCTACCACACTGTGATTCTCTTAATCCTGAACCCTCACATTCACCTTTCTTACTGCTTCAGTCTGTGTGTGGGGGGGGCAGTTTATCCTTCCCTTTTTTCTGGTGCCACACCCCTAAGCTACTTTAAATATTCATCAAAGTAACATTTAAACTGTCCACTATGGATTGTGGTTCCCCTCCCAGATGGATGCAGACCATCACCTCTGTACAGGCCCATATCCTTCCAGGTTAGTCTGTAGTTCCCAATGAAACTTGAACCCTCTTCTCTACACCATTCCTTCAACCATGAGTTGAAGCTCCTGATGTAGAGAACCCTGTCTTTCCCTGCCCCCGGGATAGATAGGCAGCACCTCAGCAAAAGCCACTGTGTGTGCTACTTGCCTAAGACACCTCCCCAGTTCCTTGCACAATCCCTGCCCCATCTCTAGCTAGATCATTAGTCAACAGGTCCTGCCCCACTGCCCTAGCAATCCTTAGGATCTGCTGTCAATCCTTCCAAGTTGTGGTGCCAGGTAGGCAGCTTACCTTTCTCTTTACCTCGCTTCCTGTTCCAAAATCTACCCTGTTAACAATCAGGCCCCCACCAAATGTTTCCTCCTCCTCTGCTGAGGTCCTCTACCTCCCACTTTGGGACCCCCTTACAAGGGACCCATCATTCTCCCTGGCCACTCCTATGTCTGCCTCCTCCCAGCAGTCCCATCCTGCTAGAACAGCCAATGAATTTTGTAGTGGCACAGGCTGAGGAATGTGCCCCTGACCCACTACCCCCACTCTCCCGGAGTCCACCACAGTCCAGCCAGTCCTCCTTCTCCTAGGCATCCTCTGGGACATGGTGACCCCTGCGTGGGAAAGAGGTCCTCCAGATCTCAGTCAGCTTGGTCTGGAGACCACTGACCTCCTCTCTCTGCCCAGAGAGATGCATGAAAATGGGGCAGCACCTCAGTCTCCAGAAAGTCTCCCAGAAAACTGCTACTCCACACCCATTACACTGCACCCTTCCCAAAATTACCTTTCTGATTCTCTCTATAATATTGTTGACTGTGCCTCCCCCATTACCACCTTCTTGTTGCTTTAGATCTTTTCTGCCTACTCCTTCTACTGGTAATTACTTTGTCACCCTAACCTAGATAAGGTTTTTCTAGTTTTCCCTTTGTTTTACCTCTTTCTTGTTTTTATATTTCACCCTTGTACCCTCTCCCTTCCTCCTACTTCTCCTTCTCCTTGTCTTTCCATAACAATTATGTACCCCTACCCTAGATAGGGTGTTTTCTCTTTTGCCCCCAAACACGTAGTTACTGTTTATAAGGACAGTTATATCCCTGCTGTTAGCCCCTTGCCCCTCCTCCAGTACTTTCTACACAGGCAGCAACAAGTAACCAGGTACTGTTCCTTACCTTGCTGGGCTAGCAGTGTCCCCTGTGTGCATGCAGATGCATAAGACTCCAGTCACTTCAGCTGTTCTATTCCTGCTCTGTTCCACTCATGCCCTGTGACACAAGCTTAATTGGACATACTGGAAGTAGTCAAACTTAAACTATAGGAGTTTCCTGCTTAGCTCCTATTGGTCCTCTTGGTCATGTGCTCCCCAATTGTCTGCCTCCCTCAAGATGGCATGTCTTCCCCTTCCTGATTCTTTTCATACCCACACAGAGTTAAGAGCTGCTGAAACACAAGAAAAAAAATGGTAGCTATGTGCTGTAATTCTGTAAGGCTCACCAGGCAGAACTCAGCGCTGCCTCCTATTCTCAAAAGCACTGAGACATTGATGATTATGAAGGCACAGAAGAGGACCAGTCCCAGTACTGAACCCTGTGGCTCCCTACTGGACCAGTCCCAGTACTGCATAGTCCTGGTCCCACCCTTTTGTACCATTCATACAACCACTATGCAAATAAATGTCACATTATGTTTATCAAGATATTCTACGTCCAAAATGTGCTTAGCAATTGTGTCAGCTGCATTTTTACTTCATACAGTTCACAAATGTTCCCCTATCCTCAATTTAAATTTCTGGAGTTTTTCCTACATAGTAGCACCCAGATGTATACAAACAAGAAATACCACACTCTATGTATCACAGTTTATAAAATCCCCAATTAGCACTTGTTTCCTATTGCAAGGATTCTGAAACTTTTGTCCTACGGACATTAGCATAATATTTACAAAAACTACTCTACAACCTGTCTGATGGAGGGTCCAGCACCCATGTTTGCCTTAGTGTTGGTTGGTTGCAAACTATGCACCAAGATAGCCTTCAAACTGTTAAGTCTTTTGTAAGCAGTTTATGGTACTTTTGCAGCTATGCCAATTACTCTGGTATCATTTCTCAAAGTGTACCAGTTCCTAGTTATTACAGCACCAGCTGCATTTAGTCTTCTGCTGCATGTGTCAATGAATGATGTATGTTTTGAGTAATCTACGTTCTTATTTTTGCTACCTGAAATTTAATGTTCTCTTGGTTGTCTATCAACTATCATCCTTGCTTTGGTGACCATATGTACATTGTACCGTCTCTTGTTAAAACAAAAAAAAAACTTCTCCAAGTTGTTAGCCCACAACTCATAGTCTTCTTGCTGACTACAGTTTTTCTTCATTATAATTAACTAGCCCTAAGGTATATTACTGTGTGGTGGGGGTAATAACTGCTAGAAGTGAGGGGCTTCTTCCAGTCTGCTTTTTTCTTAAAAAGCTTGCAGTAAAGACCCCCTTTCTATCTTTCTCTATCTCCATCTCCACATTAATGAAACTCACCTTTTTTAAGGTAACTGTGAAGCATAAGTTTGGATTGCTGGCAACAATATACTATAGCTTACAAACTGTTGTAGCTCCCCCTTAGTCCCTGCCAGTCAATTAATATGTTGTTGTTAAATGGAAGCCATAAAGCAAGTTTATGAAAACTTGATTTACAGTTGGTTCATTCACTACTTTCCATTCTCTCAGACCCATGTATAAATCATCATAATTATGGGTGAAACTCACCCATCACTGTACACTTTAATTGTACCAAAAATTGGTTAATTAATGAAAAACATTTATTCTTCAGTATAAATTCAAAGAGGTCTATCAATAATTCGACTGGAGGTCCATCATTTGGCTCTCTTATCTGGAAACACTAAGCACTTCAAGTCCCTCCTTTAGGCAGATGTTTGTGTATGGGGAATCTTAGGGATGCCACATCCGGGATTGCTAGGGACCAATCTGCATTCGTATCTTTGTTTTCAATGGTCTCCATTACATCAGTGGCATTCCTAAGTAAAGCAGCAGTATTTCTTAGTCATCATCAAGTTGTGTTTTCAAAAATAATGTTTTTGTTGGCAAAAACATCAATATACCATTTTTCCTTTGCTTTCATTCCAGAATTAAGATACAGGATATTGAAGTTTTAAAAATTACCCCCTTCCATCCCATGCATCTCATGAAAAAATTAAATATCTTGGCAAAGTGTTGTGTGCTGTTTACCATTACTTAGCTAGAAAAAGACTCTTGTGGGCAATTGTAATCAAAGTGACTGGTGCCTTAAATGGTTGTCAAGTTCATGCTTAAATTTCTCAAATAATGAAATCTCTGCTGATTTCTGAGGTAGGGCACTCCAAGCTTTAGTGACCCTTATAGTGAAGAAGTGGGCATGTTTCTTGGTGTTACTATGATGTACTTTAATTCTGTATTAGAAACATTTGGAAGCAACATCCTGATACAGTACATACACAATAAATCTGGTATTCAATAGGTAATAACAGAGAAAGAGTTTTTTTTTTAAATTGCCAGCGACCGCTGGCTTTAATTATGTGAGTTATTAATTAAGAAAATAAGAATAAAATATATTTTAAAAATATACACTGATGATGATTTCAGGGATGTAAGAAGTACATTTCTGCTAAAAAAATCCTATATGATGACATTTTTTGTTGACTAACAAATCTGTGTCAAGACAGCAAACCCTGGACCAGTTCAGCTGGGAAGGAGTTGACAAATTTTGACAAGGGCTACAGTATGTCATGGAGCCAGCTCTTGAGATTATTGAGCACCCTTGGGATCTATCAATGTTTTGTGTACCCTTAGCAAGTTGGAGACACAGTGCCACTTTGAAATGTTTTTGTGTAGCTTCACTCCTTTATTTAGTGCCATTCCTATTCTCACTTGGTTATCAACAATCAAAGGTCAAGCCACTACCCACTTGAACATTTTTATGCTACAGGGAGCTTTTTCATAGGTACCCACCCTCTATACCTGTGCGACCCATATACCTGTATTTCTAAATGTATACAGCACCTAATATCATATTTAAAAGTCACACTGAGGGCTGGAACAGGATTAGTGCAAAAATAGTGCATTAAATATGCTAAAGCTAGTGAATGGAATTTATATTTTCAAAAGGTTAAAAATACCAAATATATCAAAAATATTAAAACAGTTAAAAATGTCATCCCTTACAAATGCAGCAATGAGGACCAAGGCTGTGTAGGGAGCTGGAGAGGGACTTTGGTCTTATAAGGTGCACCTCATGTTATGGTAATTAACGCACACCATGGGATGGATTGGGGGATTATGCTTGAGATAAAGGCATAAGTGCTGTGTAAACATTTAGTGGATCAGTTAGTGACCCTAGTACTTTAATATAGGATGTCTTAATTGGGGCTAGTAGATTAAATACATTTCCTCTCAGTGGATATGTTTTACTCCCATATTGCAGGTATTGTATTTAAAAGAATACTCACTGAAGTTTTTAACTCTCATTTTAGAGTTTAATAGCCTACAGCTCACACAAAAAGTAAAGGAACTGAGTATATAGCTGAATATGAGTCAACAAGAAAATCGGACAACAGTGGGTGGTACAGATGAAACATTTAGTCTGGGTGTGACTGACAGCTTGAAAAGAAGATAACAGACAACCATAGATTTCATAGATTGTATTGAGCTAATTAAACTTTCATCCATAATGCTTGCCTATTGTAAGTATCTAACCCTAAGTAAATTTCTGAAAAAACACCGAGTTTAATCTCATCACTCATGCTGTTGTCCAGGTTATGTTTAAATGCAATCATATCTTTACTCCTAATGACTTCTACTAGTAGTGCATTCCATGCTGAAATTGCCCTTTGGCTAAACCAGTGTTTTCTTAGCAACAAATTCCATTTTTCTGAGTAGAGTTGTATTGGATGTTTCCTACCACTAACTCTGCTATGGTTTAAAACTAGGCCTAGTTCGGTTCTTAGGGTATTATCATTTATTGCTCTAAATAACATACACAGGTCCCCTCTGTGTCTTCTGTATTGTAGGGAATATAGTTTAAGTATTGTTAATCTTTCCTGATAAGATTTCCCCTTACTGCCGGTTATACATCTAGTCATCCTTCTCCGGACTGCCTCCACTCTTTTTATGTCCTCTTTGGTATACGGAGACCAAACCTGTGCACAATATTCCAGGTGAGGCCTAACCAGCACCGCGTACATGGGGAGCATCACCTCCCTAGCTCTGCTAGAAATGTGTCTAAAAATGCAGTTCATTATTTGATTTGCTTTTCTTACTTTGTCCCTGCAATGCATGTTAACTTTAAAATTAGAGCTGATTGTTACACCAAGATCTTTTTCAGAGAGCGTTTCAATTAGTGGTTCATTGTTTAAAAAGAACTTGCACTGTTTATTATGAATACCCAAGTGCATAATTTTACACTTACTTACATTTAATGCCAGTTTGCTGTTTTTGGCCCATTCATAGACATGGTCCAAGGCTATCTGCAATGCAGTGGTGTTTTCTGGCCCAGTTACCACCGTTCCCAGTCTACAGTCATCTGCAAACTTAGACAACCAGATATTTGTAGATGCCAACTGTAATGAGGAAATATATATATTAAAAAGGATTGGTCCCAGGACCGACCCTTGCAGCACCCCACTAGTAACCCGAGTCCACTCAGAGAAGACACCGTTTACCACCACTCTCTGCTGGTGACCTCTTAACCAGTTAGCAATCCAGCAGATTATATTGCCACTCAGGTTAAAGTCCCTTAATGTTTTAATCAACTCTGGATGGGGCAATTTATCAAATGCTTTAGCAAAATCCAGGAATATTACATCCACTGGATTTTTGCCATCTATTTCCTTACTAACATTTTCATAAAAGGACAAGAGATTGGTTTGACAAGACCTAGATTTAGTAAAGCCATGTTGGCATGGGTCCACAAGTCCCAATGTAAGTAGGTGCTATTGAATGTGATCTTTAATTACACCTTCTAATATTTTACCCAGTAGTGATGTTAAGCTGAGTGGTCTAAGGTTTTCAGGTTGTGTCTGAGGTACTTTTTTTAAAAGGGGAACCACTGTAGCAACCCTCCAGCTGAGTGGTATTTCACCCGAATCTAAAAGTGCTGGAATATATATGTTAGGGGAAGAACTATATAATCTGCAATTTCATGCAGAACTTGAGGGTGTATGTCATCAGACCCAGGAGATTTATTTGTTGGCAAATTCCTTAGTCTTTTATGAACATCAGTTGAATCAATAATTATGTGACCAGGTATGGGTAGAGATATGTCATCAGTGCTTACATTATCATTATTAAATACTGTGCAAAAAAAATTATTTTGCAAATCAGCTTTCTCTTTGTTATCAGTGGGTAGCCCAAACTATTTATAAATGGGCCTACTGAGTTTGTAAATCCCCTTAAGCTATTAATGTGGGAAAACAAGGCATTTTTACTATCAGAAACCTTAGTGGCCAATGTTATTTCATTTAGTGCTTTAGAATGCTTGATGTTTATTTTGATTTTCTTAACTAAGGCCATATAAACTGGAATTAAATACTGATTTCCACCCTTTATGCATTTATATAGTCTGTTTTTTTTTATTGATTAATTTTTTGATGAAGGGCTTCATACATCTGGGGGATATTTTTTATTAGTGCATTTTTCTGTGCTAGGTATGTTTCTGACTACCTCTCTTTTTATTTTTGAGGTTAATAATTCCCAATTCTCATCAGCTGTATGGCATGAGAAGTCACTGGCCCAATCCCACTTAGCCATATTATTCTTAATAGCATTATAGTTGGCCTTTCTGAAGTTTAATTTTTTAGTAGTTCCCATCCCACTATGTCTAATTGGTCCCTGAATCTGAAATTTCACACAAACATGATCACTATTACTCACAGGAGCTATAGTACTAACATTGGCTACTCTATTGTTCATATTGAATAGAATAATGTCCAGTGTATTATTATGCCTAGTAGTAAAGGGAACACATTGTACAAGTCCTAATTGTGCGGTGAGATCTAGGTATAAGTTATATGTTGTACTCTGCCCTATATGTGTTTTCCAATTAATATTGGGCAGATTGAAATCTCCTAATAACAAGATATTATCAACTGGGTTCAATTTGCTGATATGCTTAGATAATTTATTATCATTTTCACAAGATATGGAAGGTGGCCTATATACTAGGCCCAATCTTATAGAGGCACCAACCATAGGATGCAATTTGACCCAAAGTACTTCTAGATCATCAACACTATCCGATATCTCCTCCACTTTAATAGAATCTTAACTGTAGATAGCCAAACCTCCCCCTTTTTTGTATTTCCTGTTTTTTATAAAACATCTATATCCTGGTATATTTTTTCCCCAAGTATCTTTCTCATTGCCCCATGTCTCAGTAACACATGCTATATGGATATCCTGGGTAGCCAAACTTAGTTTAAATTCATCAAACTTATTAGACAAACTTCTGGCATTGGTTAATAAACCATTCCATGTAGTATTGGGACTTATATTACCATGGCTTGAAGTACGTCCTCCCCCCCAATTTCCAGTTTAAATGGAACCTTAATACCTCATTGATTTGTTTACCCAGAACTCATGTACCAAAATGATTTAAATACAGCCCGTCATTTTTGAAACAAGCTTTGTTAGAGAAGGTAGTTATATTGTCCATAAAACCAATATTTTGTTGATGATACAACTGTTGAAGCCAAATATTTAAAGTTGAAATTGACCTGTTCTTATAGGAATGCATCCTCCATGTGGGTAATACCCCAGAGATTATTACCTCACCCCCTCTTTCTTTTATCCGGTCATCAGTTTATTAGATGGTAAGAATGACTCCAGCACTGAATTTAATCAGCACTGTGATATCAAATAAAGAATTTATTCTTGAAACTGGAATGTTCCTATTGATGAATTAAACTTGACATACAAAATAATAACACTGGAAAGGTAATTGGCAAAACAACAAGTTCCACAGGGTTTGAGTGACAAAAACTCCCTCAGGCAGCTTTGAGGATTTTAAGCCTAGTCAGGAGTGAGAAAATTTGCCAAAGATTGCTCTCTTATTTTTATGAAATTAATTAAAATGGCACTATAAAATATAATGACGTAAGGGAACAAATACAGAAAACAAAAGAAGAACTGAATGAATACAAATCGAAACCAAAATTTAATGAGCTGGACAAAGACTTGAAAAATTAAATGGAAAAATATGACGCAATCTTGACTGAGAGAAAAAAAGTCAGAATTGCTTTGACATGAAACTGATTACTTGAGGCAGATTTTCTTTAATTGGGTGATAAAGCAAGGAAATCAATCAAAAAGCATGGTTCGATCCAGATCAAGGAAAGGGAGAAAAAGAAATGTAACTGCCGTAAACACTGGTCCTATTGACAGAACATGATACAAGTGGGGAAGAAGGAACATCATATGTGCTAACTGAGGTATATTTTCTAGAGAAAGAAAAGGCAAGTGGGAAAGCCAAAAGAAAACAAAACAAACTCTTGCCCCAGCTGATAGGGCTGTGACAAGCTGCCAAGTGAGCAAAGTTACACACATGTGCGTAGAAATTATTGAATGTCCGGGTGCAACTTGACCATTTTTTGAAGGTTTTGCACCAAATTTTCAACAAGGCCTTTTTGGGACCCCTCATCATGAAGAGTGCCAGTGTCATTTTGTTCACTTGTCCTGAAAGGTGATTTCACAGAGCAACCGTGCCATTCTGTACCACTGGCGCAAAAACATGTTTTGGGCAGGATGTGATAAATGACAGCTGTACTGTTAAAAAGGAGGTGTGCAAAAATGGCAATGCTGAAAATGTGGAGGGAAAATATTAAAAATTGGCAAAGATGGGAGTGTGTGTAGAAACTGAGCAACGCATGTTCGTAACGCAGTCATTTTTTTGGAACTTTTTTTACCAAATTTGCAACATGGGCTTTTTGGGACCTCACCTCATGAACAGTGGCACTGTCAACATACAGTATACACTGTAAGCCCATTGGATCATCTAGTGGGCTTGTAGTGTATACTGTACACTGTCACTGGTTCTATTTACAGTACCTTATGTAAAGCGTTTGACCTGGTACAGCATTCAGAGCTGATTGAGAGTCTGAGACAACTTGTTTTTTCTAACTCAGTCACACCTTAAATGGAATTATAAAACCAACCATGTGCAACAGGTAAAAATTCACAATTATTTTTCAAAAATCGTAACTTTAGGTATTCCACAAGGACCCTTGCTTTTTAGTCTTTTTTTAACAATTTACCTAGTATCATAAAATCTTCAAAGATCCTGCTGTGTGTGGATGATACAGTAATCTTCTTTTGGAATAATGATTTAAATAAGGGAAACATTGGTAGTGGGTGATTTTAACCTAAACTGGTTGGGCAAAGATAGTCTTAAATACTGTATAAGAGTGTGCTCTTGGACTCAGGCCTACAGCAGTTAATAACCAATCCTACCCATCTTAACCTAAAATCTAATTGGCATACTCTGTTAGACTGATTTCTAACTAATAAACAGGAGCACACTGTCACCAGTGGACCAATACTAGATTCTATTAGCAATCACCATCCAACTTTTGGAATCTGGAAAGGAAGATGTATGCAAAAGCCCTCCCCTAGATACATCAAAATTAGGAACTATAATAAACTAGATGTTCCAAATTCTTTAAGCAGGTCATCTAACATAGATTTGACTGATTTAAAGGCTATCCAGATGTAGATTGTGCATTAGACTATTTCATTAAAGTTTTTTTAGAGATAGTAGATAAATATGTCCCAGTGATAAGGAAGAGTATCAGTGGGAAAAAAACAAAATGGCCTAACAAAAATCTTTTAAAGCTGCTTGAAAAAAATTAAAAAGTAACACTGCTTTTTATTCAAATGACTATAGAAATAAAAGGAATAATTGTAAAATGGAAATTAGAACAGCCAAAATCAAATACTTTAAGCAACACGTTGAAAATGTGTCCAACTCAAAGAAATTTGGGGGCTCTATAAGATCCTTATTAACTCCATTTAATGATGCCTGTACAAGTATGCTTACGGACTGGAATGTGCTAACTGATCCTATCATAATTGCTAATGAATTTAACTTACAATTTACAAATCTGGATAGATATCAGAAAGATCAGCAGGGACAATCCACTTTTGATCAGGCAGTTGAACTATCTAGGCCAAGTTTTCATTTAAAAATTGTTCAAAGTGTCAAAGTATTAAAACTGCTTAAGAAGTTAAAATTGATAAGTACCCTGGCTGTGATGAACTTCCATCCGAACTTTTGGTACTTACTTCATCTAAAATTGCTTACTCCCTTAGTTTAATATATAATTTATCATGTCAAACAAGGCAAACACCGAGTCTGTGGAAAAAGTCCTACTGTATATAATACCTATTCATAAAACAGAATCATGAACAGAATTCTGTAATTTCCATCTGATATCAATTTTGTCAGCACTTGCAAAAATACAGAAAAAAATAGTATATTCACAGCTTAATGACTACATCAGGAACCATGATTTAATCTCTCCAAACCAGCATGGCTTTATGGGGGGGCTACAGCACCGAGACTGCCTTGGTTGGGTTCATGGACACTATCCATAGGGCTACTTAGACTGGTGGCTTAACATGGGCAGTGTTCGTGGACCTAACCAAGGTATTCGACTTAGTGGATCATACCATCTTGTTGGAACGTCTTGAGCACATGGGACTTGAAACCTATGCTATAGATTGGTTTATGGATTACCTTTACAATAGGTTCCAGTGTGTTAAATATAACAGTTTTTTTCTACATTCCTCAAGGTCCAGTGTGGAGTCCCTCAGGGCTTTATACTGGGCCCATTACTTTTTATTGATCTGTTTCACAAGTTCACATAGTTGTGAACTAATACTTTATGCAGATGATACAGCATTGTTGTCTCATAGTACATCTGTTCAAGAAGTTAATACTGCATTAAGCCATGAGTTTGCCAAAGTTCAAAACTGGTTTTGCCAGAACAACCTGATCTTAAATAAGATAAAAACTAAAGTCATGCTGTTTGGATCTGATGTAAAATTAAAACAATGTTCAGGTGACTTTATAATTTGTTCACAGGGGGGAACTTCACTTGAGACTGTAGATTCATTCAAATATCTGGGCATTATTTTGGATCCATCCTTAAAAGGTAATGTTCACATGGATAAAGTCACTTCCAAGTTACATGCAAAGATAGGAACATTATACCGATTGTGTAATTTCTTAACAAAAGAAACAGATTTTGCTATTGCTCAACAAAATCCCCTTCCAATATTGAATTATGCATCATAGGTCATTGATATTGCTCCTGCATGTACAGTATCTAGAAAAGAAACATTATTACAAAAAATAAGGATGTTTGCACTGTCGGCTCCACATTGCACACACCATTGTCAAATATTAAATCAACTTAATTGGTTCTCTGTGCCGAATAATTATAGGTTTACAATGTCCTGTTTTATACTAAAAATAATAAATATGGGAATGCCAGCCTCTTTATGAAATTTACTTACTGTTTGATCTTCCACTTATGAGTCACAATCAGCTTCAAAGTCTCAATTGGTCTTGCCCATCATACGATCAAATGCAGGCAAGAGAACCTTTGCCTACTGTGCTGCTTCTGTCTGGAAAAATTTATCTATCAATGATAAGCAATCTACCTCTGTTAAAACCTTCAGCATGGCAGCTTTTAACTATTTTTAAAAGTTTAAATGAATGTGTACCTAAATGAATGTACTGTATCGCTGTTGTCTTTGTGCTCTTATAGTGTTAAAATATGCACATTTTTATGTTGAACCTATATTTGACTTCAGGTCATACCTGAAAATGGAATGCAAATTCCAGAGTACTTATCTGCCATTCCAAATAAATGAAATGAAATAATTTGTGCAACATATTAATCTGACTTTTATGCTGCTCATAATTTGTTTATTAACAAGCTATGTTTGAACTCAAAAACAAAAGTTAAGTTATTTCATTCCAGACAACATTCTAGTTCACAAATGCCAATTTCTATAAAAAATATGATGTCATTACCCTGGACCAGGTTACTGAATATATGGTAAATACTTAGTCTTAACCCTTGATAGTTGTCTCAGCTACTATTAACACATTGAAAATGTTGTAAAGTCTGTGAACCAACAATTTGATATATTGTATGGAAACAGGCTTAATTTTACAGTTAATGCAAAAAAACTTGTTGTACAAACATATATTCTATCAATTACAGATTATGGTCTAGTCATTTATGCAAACAGTTGCACTTTTAGTAAACAAAGCCTGTGGGTTTGCATTTGATCTTTCATTAGACTAGCATACTTGCTATTTATACAGCATTTTGAATTGGTTTACTTTGCAACAAAGAATCAATCAACAACTGGGTTGTTGGGCGTGAAAGATGGTAAATGGACAAGTGCCAGAATTAAAATTATTGGTGGAAAGACCAACTTTGTTAAATATTAAAACTACATTGTCAGACAACTGATGTTTAAAATGACGTAAGTGTTCTAAACATTTTGGACAAGTTGCTTTCTATTATGGAATTTGTAATTATTGGAATTCTCTACCTCAGACTACTGACTTTTGTGGGTTATAAATTGTTTATTACAACTTTAAAGGGACAGTAAACATTGCAGGGGTCACTCAAATTGTGAAAGGCCATGAAAAGATATTTCAAACGAGGCACTGGACTTCTTTTTAGATGTCAGGAGTCTTGAGCTATGACTATCTACTTACTCTGTAAATCAAAACAAGGCAGCAGACATTTTAAAACAGGAAGTGATGTCACTCAGGGGCAAGCTGCATGTTGTTAATTACAGCTTGCCCCTCAGTGATATCATTGTTGGTTTCATGATTCAATGAAATGGCTGCTGCCATGTTTTGATGTACAGATGATTTAGGAATTCATAACTCAGGACTCCTTACACCTACAGGTAAGCCCAATACCTCATTTTAAATATCTGTTTATGGGCTTTCACAATTTAGTGACCCCGGCAATGTTTACTGTCCCTTTAAGAAGCTTTATCAGAACAACTGACACTTGTAATGGTCACTAACTTTAATCTTATTTGTACTTGTTGCTTGTATTTGTTATTATATGTCACTGTCTCCTTGTTACTTGTACCATGACCACAGTTACCTAAGAAAATGGGCATTTATTGTCCATAGGCTTTCATTTTAAAATGAAATGAATGAAGCCAGTATTTTCCATGATTCACAAATTTCTCCTTTAAGGTGAAGAGGCACTTCATCTTGTAGATTAATTTAGTGAATTGCAGAAATTTTGTGAAAATCTACACAAAATGAATGTTTCTAACTTCACCCACAACTACTCACAGGTCACCCATTTCTCTGAGGTGGGACCTAAACTTAATTACCTTCCTCTGAAGAATGAAATCAACAAAATCTGATAAATGTCAGTGGGAGATCCCACCCCAGAGACAATCAGATGACCTGGGGGTTCAAGATATTTTTATGAACCTTAGGCAGGGCATAAAACACTGGTGTGACCAGGTTATGGATCCATAGATGCTTAAATTCATTGTCAGTTACAATGCCAATGTGCAGGGCCCCCTCTAATAAATCCAATAATTCAGTCTTGAAAATATTAAAAGGGTTCGCTTTTGAGGAGCTGTCTGTACTTAGTACTGTCCTTTAGCAAGTCAGTTACAATTTGTACATACATTTCCTTATTCATTATAACTGCATTGCTGCCTTTGTCTGCAGACTTAAGCACAACCCCTAGCATACTTTTCAACTTTTGCAATGCTTCTCTATCTGCTTTTGCCAGGTTGTATTTATGCTTTTAATTAATATTGCTATCAAACATTTTTTGTACATCTGACTTAACACAGTGTTCCAAGTCAGCTGTTTGATTGTTACATACAGTAGGGCAAAAAACAGATCATGGATGTAATTATGTTTTTCTATCTTTCCCACAGAGTCTGGTTCAGTTCACCATTAGTTCCCTCATTTTCTTCTTGAGTCAGCGACCACATTATCTGTTTGGCACTGTTCTCCTAGACCTCATTATTTTCTTGCAGTAATACCATTAAGGCCCCCATCTTTCTTATGCCAGTGTCTTCTGATTGAGTCTATTGTAACACCTCTGATGACACATTAATAAAACTGTACAATATGTGTCCTGTTTAGCAGAACAAAATACTTCAAATAAATCTTATGAAAGAACTTAAGTAAGTCAACATGTATGGCAACTCTATTTATCGGGGGAGTAGGCACGCAGGGTAGTCCTTTGTTTAAGAGGGTTTGTTGTTGATGAAGTGTTAATCACTAAATTATCAATTATTTCTTTCTCTGTGACCTCTGTTGTTTGATTCCATTTGTTCCTGTCCCCTCTTCCCCCACCTTGTCTTCATCTTACTTTTTAGGGCTGTGGGCGGAGCCTACAGCCATTTTGGGATTGCTCAGTAGCTCTATAACAGTCGATCGTGGAACCTTCCATTGGACTTTTGGAAGTATCCTTGTGAAAGTCCAACGGAGCTTGAAACCCTCCACCACGATCAGCCACTATGGAATACAGCCACACTATTTCAGCTGTTACTTCCATATTTGGGGCATGAACTGTACATGTGTGACTCATCCGCATGCACAGTTCTGGTGGTGCCATCATGTTGTGAATGGCAAAATGCCATTCACCGCAACTGCGCATGAGCGAGAGCCATGCATGTGCAGTTGCATCACTGCCACCAGCAACAAAGAAAACGCGTCAACATCGGCATCCCCAATCCCCATGTCAGCATTATGTAGCACCCTCCACTCATGTGGCACACTGGGAGCCCTCCTCAGTGTGCCCAATGTTTTTTTCCCCTGCCAACATAGGGGTCCCCAATCCCCATGTTGGCATTATGTAGCCCCCCACTCGTGTGGCACACTGGAAGCCCACCCCAGTGTGCCCAAATGTATGGTTTCCCCCTGCTGACATTGGGGTACCCAATTCCCATGTTGGCATCATGTACCCACCCATTCCCCACTCATGCGGCACATTGGGAGCCCACCTCAGTGTGCCCAAATGTCTGCTTTTTTTTGGTTTCCTGTAAATAAAGAAAACAGTCCACCAACATGTTTTTATCTGTAAAAAGAAAACTGACCCTTGTCATTGCTCCAGTCCCCTTCCCCATCCCCACCCTCCCACTGAACAGCCACCTCCCCACCCCCTTACCCCATACTTACCTCCGAGGTTGGTGCTGTCATCTTCTCTGGACTGGGACATGTCTGCACTCTTCAAAGCTGAACTGCAAACTGAAGAATCAAAGGTAAGTGTGCTATAATGCCATTCAATGGGGTTTTCAATTTATGTTGATAAATAAGCCTTTTTTTTGGAATTTTGGTATACTGTATGCTGTCATTGGCAGTTCAGTCAGTGGGCAGCCATGGAGGTGTGAGGAGGACTGTGCTGCTCACTGACTGGTGGCCATGCTGGGGCAGGGGAGTGGGATGGTGTGCAATTACCCAAGTGGGTAGGGGGTTGGGGGACCACTAGACTACCAGGGACTGGGGTTCTCTCTATTTGGGGTCAGTGATCAGCGATGGGGGAGGCCACTACACTATGGAAATGGGGTTTTACTATATTGGGTAGGCAATCAGGCACCGGGGTGGGTCACTACACTATGGAAACAAGTTCTATATTATGGGATCAGTGATCGGCAATGGGGGAAGCCACTACACTATGGAAATGGGGCTTTACTATATTGGGTGGGAGATCGGGCACCGGGGTGGGAGGAGGGACCACAACACTATGGATATCTGTTAGTTTTCATGTCAGGTGGGAGATCAGGGGATTGGGGGACCCTACACTATGGAAAATTATTTTCTACATTACGGGGTGGGATTGCAGGAGATTGGGGATTGGGGAGGGTTCCTACACTATGGAAATTATTTTCTACATTAATGGGTGGGAGAACAAGAGACCGTGGATGGGGGTGGGACCCTACACTATGGAATATTGTTTTCTACATTAATGTGTGAGAGAGCAGGAGACCGGGGACATGGTGGGACCCCTACACCATGGAAATATATTTTTTTTCACCATTGGGTCCACAATCAGGGTGGGGGTGGGCACCACAACACTATGGGGGACTGCAGCTGCATGCAACTTGGGCAGGTTTAGGGGTGTGTGCACCACACACTAATGGTATGCAAATGAACCCATAATGGGCATGCTAATGGACACTAGTGTCTTGCATGCCCAATGAGCTCATTTGCATGCCTCTGTTTATGAATAACACTTCAGTGCCTGAGTGCTATTGGCTGCGGGCCATTTTCCTGGCTGGCTGTGGGGGCAGTGCTACTATGTATTCCACTGCTTTTTCTGGATTAGCGGCGCCCCTACTGGCACCCTATTCATAGTCAGATAACCCATTGGGCTCTCTGACTGTGAATAGCTCCATTGCCCACCAGTGCAGCTGGGAAGTGCAGTGCAAACTTTTTCACCTACTTTGTGCTCCCTTTGTAAATCCTGGCCCTTGTCTGTAGGTAAATCCATGAAAGCATCTTCAAAAGTAATTGCAGGAATAAAATAACTAACGGGAAGCTGCTCTGGTAAATCATTTTGATTTCCAACTCTTCCACAGATAAAGATAAGTCTAATTAAAATAAGGCTAAACATTTTAAAAAGCAGATAAAACTAAAATAGTAATAATCTAAGTAATAAAAGTCAGAATCCCTGGCCACAGCCACAGCTAACTCAATGGACTCGGCAGACAGCACTCTGCTGAGTGATGCCACTCGGGAACCCATTGCAGATTTAAATGTCCTCCTGCACCCACCCCCACAATGAAGCTATTGGTGCAGGGATGATCTGGCTGGGAATGATTGACAACTTGGGGCTGGATGCTGTCCGTGCAGCTGTTGTTAATTCCAGGCAGTAGACATCATCTGTAAGTTGAATAACAGCAGTGTTCACTTGTAGGGAGTCTGCTACCTACCTCATATTAGTGCACATGAAATCTGCTGCCAAAGTCAATGGCCAGTGAATGCAATAAATAATGCAAATAATTTAGTAAACACAACTGAGATAATTAAGAGCTTTATGGTATGTGTGCAATTAAACACCAAAATATCCTGCTATTACAATTTACTAATAGATCATACCAAAGGGAGTGCAGAAGAGAATATCCAATGGTGCTCACAGGCTTTAGGTAGAAATTTGGATGGATGGGATTGAACAAATGTGGGCCTTCTCTCTTGAAGTGTTCATAACAACTAATATGACACTAGCTTAATTTAAATCTCTGCATAACATCTATTATACCCCGTACCATCTATTTAAAATGGGTCTAAGGGTTACTTCAAATTGTTAAAAAATCAGTAGCATCCAAGCCAATCTAGTACAAACATTGTGAACTACAAACAAGTTCAAGCTACATAAAGGAGTGTCAGAGAGTTTCTTGGAAGTATTCCTTGGTTAAAAGATAGAATGGATCTTGAAAGCTGCCTTATAGGACCTTTGATGAGAGAACCCATTGGACAACAGAATGTAGATTAAAGGTATGGGTAAAGGACATGGCTCCCACATTTAATGAACAGAGGCATGAATGTTTGGAAATACTGAACATGGAGCTCATTATGCCTTTGGGAATGGACAATTGTTCAGTTTTAAAATGGGGTGCTATTTATAATCTCTTCAATGGTCAGGCAAATATTTGACTCTTCAGATTATCAAAATAATAGTAGGTGGTAGGGAACAGTGTACACCACTATTCCTAAAGATTCTGTCAATTGTAACTTCCCTGTTATTTTTCTTAAATTTAGGTATATAAAAAGGAATGTTACAGTGAATAGTAGTCATCCACACAAAGATACTTCTTCACCTAACTTCGCCTATGAATTATGGTTCTAAGGCAAAATTAGCAAAGATCCATGAGATAGGAGGTTATATGGTGCTGCCAGGAGTTGTTTTGCCATGCATAGGCTGAATTCAATGCAGTGTGAGGGAAAGAGAGTTGAGGTTAGACGTGCGCTGTAGCTGTGTGCCCAAATAATTTATCAAACTGTTTAAAATACATACTTTTTTGCCCCAGATCAGTCCATTAAATGTGCACTGCACCTTGTGCTTCTGGATCACTTAATATTTGTGGAATTGTTTGTGATTTACCTAGTTAAAAAATAGTAGTTTCCGTGTCTGTATTGCAGACTGTGTGGTGTGCTGTGGGGAAGGAAGTTTATCTGCAGCAACCTCTAGTATGAACAAGAGTAGTATAAGGTCATATATCTCATCAAATGTTAAATTTCAGCCAATCAGCACATGCCACATCATTTGACAGGTGGGCGTGGACTAAAATGGACCAATCAGAATCGTCCCTTGTTAAACTGGAAGTCCCTCCCTAAATGTGTTAGCCCCACCCACTTCTGACAGAAGTGACATACGCTCGAACCTGTGTCCTGCCCACTTGCACAGGAAATGACACACAGTCAAAGCCATGTCCCACCCACTTGCGCAGGAAATGACCTCGCTGAACTAGTGACATAACACCACCATTTTGTAAGCATCCCACGTCCCTCCTTCTTCTCGGCACTCCTTGACCCCTCACATGCCATCCTGGCTGGAACCTGATGCCCCATCCTAGCTCAAACTCCTGTCCCCACTTCCTTTCTCCTGTGCCCCCCACCATCCTGGCTCAAACCCCTGTCCCTCTTCACCACCATGCCCCCACCCCACCCACCCCAAAAAAATAAGTTAGGGTTTATGTAGTGTTATGTGTCCCCTGTCAGCTTGAATGTATAATTGCAGGGGCATGTGTGTGTTTTTTTTAATTAGGATATTTTTGGAATGCTGTATCTAGGAGGCAGCCTCATCATGCAGAGGTTCCAGAGATCTGTTTGGAGACACCCACAGAGGGATATCCATCTGCCTGTGTAAGTACCCCTTTTTCTGTTTTATGACAAGGTATAAAATAATTAACAAGCATCTTTAGGACTGCGTAAAACTTGCACCAAAAGGTTACCTCTATGTTTATGTATATGCATGTACCATTCATAAGCCAAAATGGAGACCTCCGTGTAAATAAGCTGGTTCAACAGTTTCTCTGGATAGCATTGCAAAATTCTGGCTGCGCGCGTGTGTGTGTGTGTGTGTGTGTGTGTATGGGGACCTGCATGTAAATAAGCTGGTTCAACAGTTTTTCTCTGGATAGTAAGGCAATATGCTGTGTGTGTGAAGATTTCTGTATTTACAGGGATCTGTAAAAATGTAGATATAAGCTTTTGTTTTAAAAAATAAAACTGCATGTTTTAAATTGAGAGAGAGAAAGGCTAAGACTCTGGGGTGTGTGTGTGTGTGTGTGTGTGTGTGTGTGATTTTAAGGGAATAATGCGTGCATTGCATAGTTGTGAGAGATGAGGCATAATCAGATGCTCCAACCCAAGACATGCATTACTACTTTATTATCACTCACTCACTCTGGGGTAAGTATGCTTTGAAATAAGCTTTTGTTTAGAAATGTCCTTACAATTAAAATGAGGTGTGTAGCTGTAAGAGAATAACCAATGGCCATGTGTTGTGGTTTGAATGAGGTTCTGATTTAGCATGCTGAGGCTGCCAAGGAACCTGGTTACAAGTACCTCCATGGCGCTCACTGTTATCTCACCATCCTTAGGCTGAGTTCTGTGGCATTCCCTGCTTTAGATGGGGTATGGGTATATTACACCTATAGACCAGATCACCTAAGCAGTACCTGATCAAGGTGTGCATCCTCGTGCTTCTCTCACTGCAACCGAGAATGTAATGTATAAAGGCTGAGACGTGCAGAACAGTTAACCTAACAGAGTATTTAAGAAAGGTTGCTTATTTGCTTAGATGAAAACACAGAGCAAATTGAATAGGTTTTGTTCTTCCTTTTGGATCTGGTGTTGTGTGTCCGACTGCCAGTCTCATCACTTGAGCACTTAAGCAGTTAACTGGGATCACTTTTAGGGTTGAGATCGAGATGGCTGTCATATTAATTTATGTTTTCACCTCAAAAATGCCTGTAGGGAAATCTGAAATGGTTGTAATTTCTTGGAATCTTGCACATGTGCTGCTGCAGTTGATGCAATAACATGAACAGCTTTTTTTGTTTGTTTCTGTTCTGAAAAACTGAGCTTCCAGTGGCACAGATCTCAAATACTCAGAGTGTGAGTGTGTTGCTTGTGATGGCACTGGGAAAGTAGGTAAGATTCTGAGCTGCATATACTGTATATTTGTACACTGGTACATATTGATGCAATTCGCTGGTTATTATATGAATACAATCATTTTATTGAGAGACGTAGTTAGACCACTTTTTTTGTTATAAAGTGACATGCTTATAACAGGATGAACAACAATAACTGCAGCCCTATCATGGTGGGAACCTGAGTGGTAAACTGGGAGACTTGCCTTTCCTGCTAATGCGTCACCAGTGCAGGCTTAATGGTGAATGAATGTTTCTTACAAAAGATTTCAGCAGCACATGAAGTTCAAGTGGGAAATGTGACTAATAATAATAAAAATAAAGAAAATTGGGAGACTAGGCATGGGGGTTCTCCCAGAGTTGGAAAGTTGGAAAGGAATTATATTTTATGAGTGTTTTTTCTGGTGGGGGGGGCATCTTGCTTTTAAAGCAGCAGTGCATTATAGTGGTAAAAATATTGACCTACACTTCTATTTTAGGTTACCCCTTATCTCCCACTTGTATGTTGCACTTTTTCCATTTTGTTTTATTTAGCACTTTTTGTCACATTTGAAATATTAAAAGGATTAAAGGAGTGCTCCATTTTAATATGGCTTAAATGGTTTAACCAGTATTTTTAGTTGTTTCTCCACATTTTGTTTTTGCTCCATAAGGTAAGGGAGCTGTCTGCTGCATGCTAGTTCATGATAGGTGCACAAAAGGTGATGTTAAGCATTAGGTGTTCAAAAATGAGTACTGGTGAAAGTACAGTCCAAGCCATTAAAGGAGCTCTCCTTTTATTATTTCAACTGTGAAAAAGTGGTAAAACAGATTTGTATTGAAAAAAATGTGCATCATACAAGTCAGAAGATGGGTTGCACTATCAAATAAAAAAACGTATAGGTCAAAATTGTCACCGCTATCATGTGCCCCTGTTTTGAACTAGCCCCCCTCCCCCACCATATCCCATTTAAGGCAATGGCACTGATGCTGTGAGCTCATGATGGATACATAGGTGCTGAGCCCTAGAAAGCACAATGTAATTCCAGGAATTTCCAGCACTCTTGAGTCCCCTCAGTTGGGTACAAGCCCAGCTAGAAAACTTAGAAAACATATACCTAAATCTATTTATCCTATATTCTAATTTAAAGAGGTGTCTTAAAGAAATAATAATATGCAGAGTATTGTAAGTACAATGTTTACTAACACACAGACAAGTGGTAGGGCCATACCATAGTGCGCTCCCCCCATTCTGGGATACACACACACACACACACACACACACACACACACACACACACTGTAGCAGCAAACAAAATATAAAGTTTATTAGGAAAATCCCCCCCCCGATGCCTCCCTCCCCCCAAAAATGTGAGTTCCTCATTGACGTTTAAAAACAAGGCTTTTAAAGAGCATCTTCAGTTTTTTTTTCTCATTTTGAAGGGCAGTGACTGAGCACTCAGACTTCTCATTACCGTACAGGGGGATCCATTCCCACAGACACCACCTGGGGAGCTTTGACCTCTGATCCCTGTGCCCGGGGCGGGGCTTTGACCCCTGACCCTTTGGCCTCACCAAAAAGGGATTTGACCTCTGACACCTGTGCCAGGAATGGGGCTTTGACTCCTGACCCTTTGGCCCCACCAAACATTTTACAAACCCGGCTCCTATGCTGAGTACCTACAGTACTAGGCAACCTTGTGATGTATCCCTTTGGGAGGAAGAGTCTTCCCCAATGTCAGTCATCCTCAAGTCCAAGCCTGGCCCCCGTAGCCTCAGGTCCTCCTCACGCCTTCTTCTCCTGAAACATCCCCAGGCTGCCACTTGTATGAGTCAAAAAGCCTTCTTCATTACCACCCCTAGACTTTGGAACAACTTGTCAATTTCCCTCTGCTGTCTAGACTGAAACTCCCTTGCCAAATCACACCGTAAAATTTCCCATACGGTTACCTCTCTCTGCAAGTGCACCTTCTGACATGGAAATCAGGGAGTGTTCATAGTTTGTTCTCAGCTGGGCACTTGGTTGTATTTTCTGTTTACTGTGTACATAGTTTGTATTTATTGCCGGTAGTCACTCTCCTAGCCTTGCTGTGTTAATCGTGTCTTTGTACTGTTTTTTTTTTTTTTCAGTTTATTGTGTACATAGTTTGTATTTATTACTGGGATAAACTCTTCTAAACTTGCTGTGTTTTTTTTTATATTTATTTATATTTATAATATTTGTATCAGTACTTCTGTAATTATTGGTTGGTGACTAGTATGCACCCCTGACTGGGTAATAGACTGTATTGTACTATGTTATTCATCTCTTGTCAGGTATGTGTTTTTATGGTTCACTATTATGAAATAGGTACTAAAAATGATGTATCCTGATTGGTTCAGAGTTACTTTCAGCCAGACCGTTATCTCAGCACAACAGCCCGGCTGAAAGTACTCCCACACGAACAGGCTCAGCACCTACCATTTGAGCTGTCCGCCAGGGCCGTATATCTCAGCTGATGATTCAGCCACACACTGCACACTGTAGATTGCACCCCTTTTAAAAAAATTGCTGTTCAATTGTGCAGTAATATATGGTGAGCAGTGGAGATTGATGAACCGCCATACTCGTTCCCTTTCCAATGGAGGCTTATTAAAAAAAATTTACCTTTGTTCTTCTAGACTCGCTGTAATCCTGCTCTCCCTCATGGATCTCACCAAGGGATATTTTTCAAATTGCCGCCAATGCCCTGGCAGCCGATATAAATGCCGCCAACTGCTTTGTCATATGAAACTGCTGCAGCTATTTCAAACTGACACCCAGCATGGCTTTCTTCTCACAGACAGTGCTGTCTGAAACTGCCAACAAACACAGCTCTTGTAGGCCCTGACAGTATCCTCACTGCCCTTATTAACACACAAGCACAGAACAGCAGCTTACTTGCAGATTTTCTGCCACCTGCTGGACAAATAATACAACTGTACTGGAAGACTTGGACTACTTTTTTCCATAGTGCAGTTTAGATTACATTTTTTTCTTTTTTTTTACTAATGTAAATTAAAAAGCAAAATCTTTAAAAAAATATATTTTTTCTCATTACTTATGGATCCATTTCATAATCACAATAAGGCCCTTCTCAGGTGGTGGAAACACTCAGCTTCACCTCGTGCTTCAACCCACCTGAGGTGGGCTGTTATCCCACCACAATGCCCCCCCATTGTGCCTTATTGCTTAAGTATGTGCCAACTTGATGGCCTGGGTCATGCCTGAAAACAGTCTCTGGCACCATTATCCCCACCAGGTTAACAAATAAATCAATGAAATAAATCTTCCCCACCATAGATGTCAAGCTGACTGGCCTGTTGTTCCCTGGCTCATCCCTCTTCACACTCTTGTGTTGTGGAACCATATCCACTGCCTCCGGAAATAGGGACCACCCCCCATGGCTAACAAACTATTAAAAATGTCTGCCAGTGGCCCTGCTATAACCCCTGCTACATCACTTAGCATCCTCAGTGGAATCCATCAGGTTACATAGATTTATCTACTTTCAACCTACTAGATTTTCCAACACACTTTTCTCCATTATATGGACCTTTACCACAGCATCCTTACTCAATCTCTTCCCTAAACCCACAATCTGGCAGTGCCCCATCCTTCTCCTTAGTAAATACCAAAAAAAAAAATTGCTCAGCATCTCTACCCTTGTCTCTCTCTTACTATCCCTCATTGCTCATAAAGTCTCACTATACCCCCTTTGACTTTATATTTCTCCCAGATATACCAGAAGAACACCTTATTCCAGTTCCTCACCCCCCCGCCAACCGTAGCTCTGTCTGCACTTTGACCTCCCTCACCTTCCTGGTGGTTTGTCTTGTTGCCTTCAGATACTTCACCCTGTCTTCCTCCATTGCACTACCTGTATACAATGCTTCTTCACTACAGCAAACCGAGGTCCTGTCTGCCTGTTCTGGTGGTTGCTCAGAGAACATTAAAAGTACTAATGTCACCTCAGAAAGAGTAGGGGAATTTCCCCAATATTTTTGGCCAAATTTCCAACACTGCGGTGAAAAGGACCCACTTGCAGGTGTAAGATTTTGAGCATATAGTATTTTAACAATCACAGACTTACAGTAAAATATCACATGGCATCAACGTGGGGCCCCACTAGAGAAAAAGCAACTTTGTGTAGAGCTGGCTGAGTGAGGGCAAGGAGCTGTAAAAAAAATTTTAAAAATATTTAATCGTGATGAAGTGGTCAGGTGGTTCAGATCACAAAATATTGATGCCATGTGATATTAACCCATAAGCTAGTCGTAAATATACTCAAAATTTTACACTGCTGACTTGGTCCCTTTTTCCACTGTGTTGAGCATTTGAGTTGAGGTTTTGTGGAGTAAATCCTCCCTAGTTTATGTTTCTTTTTGCAGGTCTAGGTGGGCCATACTGATACTGGTATGTTTTGACCAAACTTCCCCCATTCACTAAAACCATTAACAGTTTAACCTGTTTCAATATCAAGCAACAAATCCTATATCTTGCCCCTCACCATCAGAACAAGGCTTATAATATCACTTTTTATAAGAATGTACTTGGATTCACCTCAGGCCTTACCCAAAATAATTTCATAAATTACCAAAAATAATAAATATTCACATGTGATATTATCCTATGCTCTCCAGATTCAAAAATGATGGTGAAAAATACTGTTGCCACACTTTGGATTATATAAGAGATAAATACATTTTATTCACATATGTACAAGTCCTAAATATTCATAACTAGCATAAATATCAAGCATAATAAAAGTAATGTAAACATAAACTGTAATGTAAACAAAACAGATTTTAGAAAATCAAGTAAATCATATAAAACAAATAAAACAAATTTCAACAATAAGCAATGTAAATGAGTAGGCACTATTCAGCATAATACTAAGGTTCATACTAAGGTTAGAAGAAAGAGCTAGCAGGCTAAAGCCCATAATGCTCCTATGCTAGGCCATAGAGTAGAATGCTAAGTCATACCCAGACATAATTAGCGTGTTGAGATGATGTTTAAAAATCTCTTTAGTATTACTTGTTACTACATCAGATGGAAGTCTATTCCAAGGCCCAATAGTTCTTACAGAAAAGAAAAACTTACGATTATTGTGTTTAAAAGATTTACCAGTTAACTGGAGGGCATGACCTCTAGTATTATGTATTGATGACTTAAAAGAAAATCCTAACTCAGTCATGATATAGGGGTCATGAATAATGTCATATAGGAGGAGAAGGTCACCTCTTATGAGTCTGATAGTAAGAGGCATTAGTTTCAATGTATCCAACCTAAACTCATAAGATGAGGATTTCGAGACCAGATATTTTTTGTGTGTATTTTCGCTGAACCCTTTCAAGAGAGTGACTATCTGATTTTTTAAAAGGACACCACAACTGTGAAGCATATTCAAGATGGGGACGGACATAGGACCTGAATAGGGGTAACAATACCTCTTGATCTCGAGATCTAATATTGCGTAAAATAGACCAAATAATTTTATTAGATGTACTAATAACCAAATCCATATGCTTGGAATATGTTAAGTCATCTGAAATGTTTATACCCAAATCCTTCTCATCAATAGTGGCACACAATGGTAAATGGTCCAGAATATACTGGAAATTTAAATTATTAGAACCCAAATGCATTACTTTGCATTTTGTGGAGTTTAACTTCATGCCCCATTTATTAACCCAGGTACTAATAATATCAAGATCATGCTGAATACAAGATATTTGGTCTTAATTAGAACATGGTTCTCCGATCTTCACATCATCTGCATATTTAATTGTAAATGAAAGGCAGGAATTAGTTAAATCAGATATAAAAGCCTGAAAAAGACAGGGGCAGAGAACCGAGCCTTGTGGAACACCACTTAAAACTTTACCAGAGTTAGAAAATGCTCCATTAATCATCACCTTTTGAGTTCTGTTTGAAAGCCAATTATGAATCCATGTAATTATATGACTATTAATACCAAGACCTGTGAGTTTTTGAATTAGAGCCCAGTGACAGTTTATACTATTTTTTTAGCATACTTATGAATAGCATGACCTTTTCTTTTTACTATGAGAACTTGCAACTCATTACACTAGTGTTTCAGATTATCTTGGTATGATACTTGTTTAAACTTTATAGTATGCACTGTAATAGGTATTTTCTTTAGACTTAAATTCTAGCTTAACCATAAACCCAAGGTTTGGAGCTAAAATGCATTAAGTTATCACCCTAGATAGCCAAATAAGTACTAATAGTAAGATAAAGGAATACTTATGTTTTAGTTATCTGTAGATGTGGTCTTCTACTTTTTAGCTTTCAAAGTCTTGGTGAGAACTTTTGGTTTTGGATGACAAATGTCCTTTGTGGTGAGTTTGGCTTTAGTCTGCTGTCTTTTTTTTCCCCCTTGAACCTGGAACTGTAGAGTCTTTTGACATCAATCAAGCAATGCAGGCTGGATCCTTCTTGCTTGACATCACAAATCATCAAAAGTCACCTCAGGATTTAGTGGGAAGAATCAGACAAGATTTTAGCAGTTCAGCACAGTCTGTAGAAAGATATCTCCCTGTGGACAGCAATGTTGTTTTGGGTAACTGGACTCTGTGACTCTTTCATGTTTCAGTTAATTTCTGCTTTTGAACCTGCAACTCTGGACTCACTGCTATTCAACAGCACTGCAAGCTTGCTGGCTGGTAAATTCCAAAGTCAGTCTCTTGTTCAGGCTTTTAACAGAAATTCCAAGACATTACTTTTAGTCCAAATTCTCAGTATGCAAAACATAGGCCTTGCTTGATCCAATACTGGAAGAAAGTCGTTTCTGTAACAGTCATTTGCAGCAGCTGGTTTAGCACCCCCTTGCGGTGGCAATGTCAAAACCCAAATAATGTTCCAAGCAGGTGCGGCTTCAGGTTTTTGGTACAAATCCAAGCTCATCCAAAATTGTCAAGACAGCCAGCACAGGTCTTCACACACCAAAGAATTAAGCAGTTCTGGGCTGTCTTTGCCAGCTTCCCATTTATGTCCCCTTTACTGGGCGACATCACCATCAAGTTATGATTGGGCTGAACACTTTCTGAGTGTGTTACTGTTAGCCCCTCCTAAGCCATATTTTTTTTCCAATATGATCTCATCCTGAAAAACTATTTTTTGATATAAAACATTTTTCTTTCTTGCATATATGTGCACCTTTGTCCATATATAAGACTCACATTTTTAGATGCAACTAAAGGAGAGGATTCATTTGAGACCAAACATGATGGTGTCAATTCTAATATAAAATCTATAATTTATAAAAGCATTATAAAACTTTTTCCTTTATAGATATCTAAAAAGTATTTACAGATTTCAGAAGTACATTTTTTCCTGTTTAAAATGATGTTACTTTGGCATACCTGATATAATTAGGAACTGTATAAATTTAGCAAACTTCTTTAAGACAGGGATTCCTTTTGTTCTTTTCTTAAAGACATCAATCACTGTCAGAAAAGTTAATTCACTATAAACTTTTAGAAGGTCTTTCTCTCTATAGCAACAAACTACAGATTTAATATTCATCTTGTTAGACTTCCTAAGATGTGAGCTATCACAGGATACTAGATTTTTCTAGTTTTCTAATAATAAAATGATATTAAATAAATTATATTCATAACTTTTGATTGCTTCATTCTGCAACTATAAAACTTAGTAAGTTTATCATACTATTGTCCTATAACTGTCCAATTTTCATAGCAGCAGTACATTGCTTCTTTAAGCTATGAATAAAACTTCTTATTTCTATACAGGGCAATAGGACTTTCAAAGTCTAAGACTTTTTTTTCTTGGTGCTACCCATCACATGATCTCTTATCTTGATAGTGGTCATGGATACCTAGCTTTAGCTAAGACTTTTCCTATAAATTTTCCTATAACTCTGTCATGCAAGGCTTGGACATCACAGAGAAGGTTCTGGAATATGGCAGGCCCCCTTAGAACAACATTGCACTACATGCTTAGCCTGGAAGGTGTCCACTCATAACATGGCTTAAAAAACAAAATTGAGTTTCCTCTCTATTCCCTTAGACCTCCTCTAGCATATGGCAAAGTGCTGCTTATGGAACAGAAATATGTTCCTTTAAAGCATTAAAGCTAGATACCTTGTCTTAAGGTTTAAATAACTAACACTTTTTGTTTTCTTGTAGGAATTTATGCAAACAACACTCTTAACCAGAAATTAGTCCTATATAAAGATCAGATAAAATAATAATTAAAAATCAATTATTAAAGATAAAAATAAAATTTTTTCCATCAAGGGTTTTGTCCCTACACTCCCACTGGATGATGAGGATGAAAACATGAAAATATATTGTAGCCTTATTTTACCGAGCAACAAACAGACAGATGGACAAGCAGACAGACAGACATAATGACCGACAGTTGTCAAGAAAAGTTAGCTCTATTGCATTCCATGGCAAAGAGGAGGGCTGATGATGTGCTGTAAGAGGGGCCAAACCCAGTCACATGAAATACTGCGATGGAGGTGTGCAAGGATTTATGGCATGGTCTCACGTGCAAGGCAATGCAATTTTATTTTTAGGGTACTCAATCCTAGAGGCTCTGGATGCCTTACATACATAACAGTGGAATAAGAACATAAATACACTAGAATCAATACAATATTAAAAAAATATCACCAGGCCTATAACAAAAGTTAAAATAATGCATTCTCAGTCTACTTTTTAATGTGTCTACTGAGGGGGGCTCCTCTAACCTCTGGGGGCAATACATTCTGTAGTACCAGGGCTGAAATCCTGAACATGCGATCTTAAGATAAAATCTCTATATACAAAGGAGAGAGGTGCCTCCAAGAAGTGGAGAGAGTGGTTGGAAGGGTATGGGAACCAGAGGTCTTTCAGTTAGCCAGGGCCCAGACAATGCAGGGCCTTGTAGGTCAAGAAACACACCTTGAAGCAGATGCTCCATCCAACTGGCAGCCAGTGCAGCCCATGGTGCACCAGAGTGATGTGCTCAGATCAGGAGGTTGCAGCAATCAGCTGGGCTGCCACGTTCTGCACAAGCTACAGGCAACACGCTACCCTCAAGGAGAGCCTTAAGTAAAGAGTGCTGCAGTAGTCCAACTAGTTGTGATGAAGGCATGCACTAGTGTCACCAAGTCAGTGGGCGCTAGAAAGGGCTTAATCCAAGCGATATTTCAAAGATAGAAAAAGCCACTGCGAACAACAGCTGACACCTGATGTTCCAGAGTCAGCTTGGAATACACACTGACCCCCTGATTTCTAACCCTTTTCACAGTTCCAAATGTGATGCCATTTATAGATGGTTAAATGACATCAATGCCTTTCATTGCAGACCCACACAAACTTGGTTCCACCAGTAACACCTCCTTGTCTGTGGAATCTAGGCTAAGCCAACTGGCAGCTGGCACTCATCTAGTCTTGAATCTCCTTTAGGCACTCGCACACCCCCTGACTGCAGCACTCCTGTGTGGAGCGCAAGACAAGTACAACTGGTATCATCAGCATAGCTGTGAAAAAACAACACACAGAGTCTAATAATCTTCCCATAATGGCAACATGTACACTGCAAAAAACATAGCAGCCAGGATTGAACCTTGAGGTGCTCCACAACAAAGTGCAGTGCTAGCCAAGATGTAAGACTACACCATCTGCTGCAGTCTTCTGGTCAAATTCGACTAAAACCATCTCAACACCATCCCTGAGAGTCCTCAACTATACCAATAGCACTTGATGGTTCACTTTTTCAAATGCCTAAGAAAGGCCAAGCAGGACCAGAACTCTGTCCACTATCCCTTGCTAAGAGGAGAGCATGGTGCACCTTGGCGAGAGTGATCTCAGTGCTGTAATAAGGACACAAAACAGATTGGAAGGGCTCATAGCTGTCATACTGTTACAAACAGTGTTCCAACTGTGCCGCTACCACCTTTTTGATAACCTTCCCTAAAAAGGGAAAGTTTAAAACAAACCTGTAATTTAAGGGAATGTCAGGGTCCAGGGGTTGTTCCTTCAGAAGGGGCTTCACTACCTGCTTTTTCAGTGCAGAGGGAAGGAGAACATCCTTCAAGGAACAACTGATAATCTCTATGAATATCAGACACAGTTCCTCCAGCACTTCAGAAGAAGTCTGGTGGGTCCTGGATCCAACATGCAGTAGGTAAGGTGCAGCCTCTGGACCACCTGAAAGACCTCTTCTACCAGAAGTGGCTCAGACTCCTCCCACCAATACAGATTGCCTGTGCCAAGCATTGAATGGGCACTACTAGCTCATAACAGACCAGCTGAAGAAGTCCTGGTCTGAACTGAGGATACCTTATCAAGAAACAACAGATTGAACTCTTGCAGTTATCAGCTGAAAATACTCTTCTCATGTGTGGACAGATTGGATTTAACAATTTGTCCACAGTGTGGAAAAGTTGAGCCAGTTGGTCTTGTCCAGCAGCAATCAACTGTAACAGGAATGCTGACCTTTTCAGAATGATTGCCCACTGATATGCACTGCAGTGAGTTCTCAGCACTAATATATCTTCATTAGACCTGGACAGCTGCCAGGAACCCTCCCACCACTATTCCTTTGTCTTCAACTGCCTCAGGTCACTATCATACCATGGTGACCTGTGGCTGGAAATCCAGAGATGACCACTGAATGGTGCCAAGGAACCAAAGGCAGTTGTAAGAGCCAGATTATAGCTCTCATCTGCTTTCTCTGCTCCTTAGCACAAGCTATCACCATGCTCAAGGTGTTCAGCACCACCAGGAGCTTCTCTGACTCCAAAGTTTGAACTGCACAGTATCTGGCCATCTCCACCTGCTGGAAGATCCACAACCCCTAGCCACATAATGCAATGCTAAGTGGTTCTGTGACTTAAAAGACATATAGCTTCACTCCTGCCATGTCCTGTGACTTTGCTGCTCATGCTGCTCTGCAGAATGCCAGGATCAGTTGGCGGAATGTGCAAGGTCACTGGGAGATGGTGCATACTGTGGGGGCATCCTTGGCCCTTACTTTGCAGCAATGAGATATAAACAAGTCTATGTGCTGTATAAATGTAGTGAGTAGGGCTCAAAAATAAGAGTCCTAGTATGGCAGTGATTGTCAACGCAACTAACGTGTTACAAATCCTTTAGGTGAACAAAATGCATTTCTAAGAGTAACAAAAGCCATTCATTTCAAAATGGAGAAATGGCTACTGATTGAGTCAGGACTAATGTTGCAGCATAAATGCCATTCTGAGAGCAAAGGCATGCCATTAAATTGCAGAATGCATTTTGTCTGAAGCATACATCCACTGTTTGCAAAATTGCCTACAAAGTTATGTTTTATTTTCTTTTGTGTGGTTGAGTTCAGATCTAAATTATTTAGTAGACATAATGCAGCATGACAACAGTACTTCTGGAAACAAAATAAATACATGAGTTTTCTGCTTTTTCTGCCTGGTGCAGCCCCCCAAAAAAGGAAAGAAACATGTTTTTTCTCCACTATCATAGAAATCTGTAGAACTGACCAAAACCAGCTAATCAGGCCACCATAACAGCAGAATTATGCTAATGAAATCAGATATTACAAGGAAACAAACAGCACAGAAAGATGTAGCATGGAAACTACAGAGCTCTCACTATTTAGAGCCAATCAAGTAGATTCACAGTCCATTTTGCTGCAGCAATGTCAATATCCAACATTCTAAAATGTGCATACATGTGAGACACACAAGTAACACAAAATTACCAAAAAATAATACTACAGAATTCTTAAACATAATGAGCTGACCTTTATTATGTTGAAACTTGTTTTTGTTTTACCAGTGGTGCATACTACTAGCTGGTGTGCAAAATACAGATCATAATAATTCTGAGGATAACATCTTTTAAAGGCACAGTGTTAACGTAACTAGTTTCCCCCACCACCATACAAATTGTACAGAACACTTTTATTGAGGAACACACACTAGTAGCATGCAGTTACCAGTAAGGCAGCTGTTTGCCTCTGTTGATTCCACAGATGGTTTCCAAATTAGCATTCTTGCCCAACCATATAGTGTATTTGTTCTTCTAGTTGCAGACTGCTGCAGCTGTATAACAGTCATGTTTACAAAGCCTCTTAACAAACATTATGCATGCTGAGTGCCTCACCAATCTGTTTTGTAATCCCTGTCAGCCACCTTCCATGTGGAAGCAAAAATGATGTCATTGAGAATATTGTGGTGGTGTAGAACACTGCCTGAACACTGGAAATTTAGTTTCCAAAACTTCTGATCTGTGGGCTGAGAGTCTTCAAAGCTACAGTCCTTTTTCCTACCATGTGCCTGCTCTGTTTTTCATGGAGATTTTTTGTGGCTGCAAAAAAATCAGCTATGAGCCCATCTATAAGGCCCTTTGACAAATCACTATTGTGACCCACAACCTGCAAAAACAATGGATTATAGGGGTTATACAATATAGTAATTAATCAATTTTAGCAGTAACAGCAACAGACCCACAATTTCAATGATATGTAGTGCTCAGCCCCTTTGCAAGCGCTCTCGGGTTGCAACCAGCCGCTCTGCATAGATGGAAAATGGACAGACTGGTTGGGCCAAGTGGTCCTTATCTGCCATCATATTTTATATTTCTATGATCCTCCCAGCACCCACACACATTTATCTTTTGTGGCCTACTGTATTGTAAGACTTCCGCTACCCACAGTAACAGATCCCATGCAGTTTTGCAATACACTTAAATGATTCACAGTTTAACTGCAGCTACATAAACTACAGGGTACCCCAGGTGAAACACACAGTTGCAGGCCTGATGATGCACTGCCCGGGATCTTGCATTGTTGCACTTAAATATCCCACCCAACTGACTTTGATTGGCTAGCACTTTATTAATAGCAAATTTTGTATTCCAAAGAGAAACTTGAACTCAACAACAAATTGTAATTCAAACAGAAAAACCTGAGTTGAAACACTGTAGGCTAGTATTCATCCCCACTGGATTTAAGCAGAAGCAGCTGCATCTGGATTCAAGCAGGTGGTTGCACAGACCTCTGGCGTGTTCAGACACCAATGCTTTTAAGTAGCAGGCAGATGGCTCAGGTGCAGGCCTAGACTGGATCTGGTTACTCTTATCTCATGGCTCTTCCTCTCCATCTCCCGCTGTGTTGCAGTGGGGCAAGTTCTGAAGGACCCAGACCAAAGATCTCCCTTCCCACCTCACTCCAATGGGTGTTCTCTTGATTGAGGGTCCCAGGTACCAGGAGACATGCTCCTGACCAGGTCTTCCCTTGGTTACACCAAGCAGGGTAGAACAGGTAAGTTCCTACCTCATATTTCATTAGACCTTTTCCAAAGGCAAGTTCTCTTGTAGATGGCACAGCAAGATGATTTTGTAGCTTTTCAGAAAACACCAGAATACACAGCTCAGATGGAACTCCAGCAGCTTTAAAAAGTGTGCAACCAGGCTTTCTGGCTCTGAGGCCAGCTAGGACCTCAGCTCTCCTTTTCAACACTTCTGTATCCTCTAACTGCCCATGAAGGACTTACTGAAACTCCTCCTTGTTGGGGGGAGGTTCTAATCAGCTTACAGACAGTTTGGCACCTTATTGGCTAACAAGCTTATCAGTCACTTTTCTAGCTCCCTTAGTGGTGGAAAACTAGCACTAAGCACTCTGCTACTTGTCTCCCAGAGTTCTCTGAGTCTCTTGCAAGACCCCATGTATTGTAGTTGGCTGATCTCGGGTGTCAAAGGTCGACAAAATGGGGATGTCCATCTGTGTATATTCTACACACTGTAACTGCTGCTGTGTGTACACAAGTTCTTTAGCTGCCTGCTACATTATTTTACTTTTTCAAAAGTTAGCTAGCCATGTTTATATTCTTTTTTGCAGCGATGATGTCAGCGAGATTCGTCCAGACCTCTGTGGGTGCATGGGCACCCCTATTGTCAGTGGCACAGAAAAGAAATACTGAACACTCCAACTTTTGTTCACCTGGCCTCCAACACCAGTTCCAGCTGGAGATCACAGACATTGCAGGTAAATACACCATGAGTCTCCAACAGCTCAATAGGTATGCTCCTCTTTTGGGGGGGTTATAAAAGGAATTATTACCAATATGGTGGCTTTAGCATTCTTCTATTGTACACCGACTGCAAATCTGCTTGGTTGCCATGGATGTTATGGTACTGTAGCTACCCTTGTCCTGTGGGCTGAAGGAAGGTTGAGTGGCTTGGGTCTGTTAAACTCCTGACTGAGAATTTTATATCCAAGGTTAGAGTGGAAATACCATAGTACCTGCACTGAGATAAAGGTTTAAGTGCATCTGGGGTAAGTAAAGTACTGTGATGTTCTGCCTATCTACTTGTTATTATATTGTATCATATTGTGATATAAATATATGTTTAATTGAATGTCTGCTTAGGAGAAAAGGCAGCCACCAGGCCATGGGAAAGAGTAGCTTTTAAAGGGGCCAGACCTTTTGACCCCAAAGGCCCTGGCTTGCTGAAACAGCTGGCTATAGTAAAAATGACCCAGTGAAAACTCTAACTAAGAACTTCCTTCAAAGAGTCATATTGTAAACCATTCATTTACTTTGAAATCCAGGGACAAAGTATGCATTTTATGACCTCTGAGGAAGAGGCAGCTTTTTAACTGATACCTGTTAGATTTCACAACTAGGTGAACACAGTTCCTCAGGAAGTTTCTGAAGACATCAAAGGGGTAATTCTGCCCTAGCATAAGGCCTCACTAATTAAGAAGAAGATATATATTTTTTTTTAATTGGAATGTTTGAGCAGTGGGCTGAGACATGTGACTGATAAATTAATTCAGTACCCAGGTTTGAGCATCTGTGAGCTGTGTCATGAGGGAGGAAGAGTTTGTAAAAACATATTACCAGCCAGCAGGGAGAAAACTTTGCATTTTGCTTTTGGTTTTTAAGTGGGCCTCCTGACAAGACACTCTCACAGCACTCTAGGTAAATTCAACTACCTATTTATTACTTGAAACTTAGGGTAATTAGAAATTCAGTTACAGGCATTTGATAATTTCCCTTTTTCTTTTGACTGTAAGTATCAACGTATATAGGTTCAGTGTTTTGTATGTATTTACTATTTTTAATTTCAGTAAACTTTTTGGTTTCCTTAATCCTGCCTGAGTCTTTTCTCATTTTTTTGTATGTGAATGTTGGGACAGTATTTGATAATTCTGACAAAACTGTTAAGGGCTTAAAGTGCGTTATAATCTTGCTCTAAGGTAAGAAAATACCTAAGGTCTCAACTGAGTCAAAAAGGGTAGAATTGGGAACCAGGCTGGGTGCTTGCTGGGTTAAGTATTGCACTGAATTTCCCCGAAGAGGGTGTGATATTTGATCCTGGTAACTGGTTATGCTAGCGAAAAAGGGTTCATATTTTACCTCAAGACTCAAGACTAGTAGGTGTGTCAGATGTAAAACAGACAGGAGTGTTATCCTGATTGTCTTCTGTTCACATATTGCACTTCAAGGTTTGGCACTGTGGGAGCAGAGGGCCTGACCTGCGGAGTATGTTTGTGACAGATCTGATTGGCAGCGGTGGGGATTTAAAAGTATTTGGTAACACGAGCATTAACAGTCCAGTGTGTCAGATTGATAACTGTAACAGCTCACACACAAAATAAGGCAGTGATTTAAAAAGTAAAGAACTATATCATTGTGCTTACAGTCAAAGTTCCCTACCTGTTTTATTTTTTTTCAGGTATAAGCTAGTGTAGCCGTAGCTTAGGGAAGAAGATGGCTTCCAACTACTCTGAGTAATATGTATACCCTTGAGGAAAGGAAGGAGAGGAGGACATGATAGAAATGTTTATGTACCTCAGTGGAATCAACAAAGTCCAAGAGGGTAGCATCTTTCAGAAAAAGAGATGTGCAAGAACAAGGGGACACAATTTGAAGATAGAGGGGGGACGGCTCAGGGGCAATGTGAGGAAGTATTTTTTCACAGAGAGGGTGGTGGTTGTATGGAACAGTCTTCCTGAGGAGGTTGTGGGGTCTAAAACTCTGGGAGAATTCAAGAATGCATGGGACAGACATAAGGCAATTTTTGTGGGGGGTAGGAAGAAATAGGCTGTTGGTTAAATAGGATCTGCAGCTTATCCTCTAGGTAGGGAAATGGGCAGACTAGGTGGGCCAAGCAGTCCTTATCTGCCGTCAAAGTCTAAGTTTCTATGTTTCTATGAGTACACTGCAGACTACCTGAGGAAGTTGTGCCAAGAAAGAGGAGTCCAACATGAGGGGTGAGCTAAAAAGCACCTCATTGAATCTCTCGTGGCAGCTGATGCCCAAGACCTTGAGTCACAGTCAGTGACTGGAAAGGACCAAAACTTGGGCATGGAGCGGCCAGGGTCCAACGCAGTGTCCAGACCCAGGGAGGAGGACAGCAGGACCAGTGTAAGCTGAGAGCCACCGCAGCAGGGGAAGGTCTCCACCATGCTGGAGCCTGAAGAGATCAGGCTGCAGATGGAGTTGCAGAGAATGGAGCTGGAGTTTGAACAGAAAAGCTTTGAATTCCAGCAGCGAAGGGAGCTTGAACAGAGGAAGCTGGAGATGGAATGAGAGGAAAGAGAGTGACAGCTTCAGAGAAAGGCCGTGAGAGAACAGCGAGTGGCTGAGGAAGAAGAGCAACAGCTTCAAAGAGAGGCTGAGCAAGAGGCGTGAGAGTGCCAGAGGAAATTTGAACTGGAGAAGCTACAACTCCAAAGACCAGCACAAGAGCAGGTAAGTGACATTGGTGAACCGCAAACTCCAGGACTGGGTTACACATTAAATTCTAAATTGATAGCTGAATTTAAAGAGGGGGAAGATATGGATGCATTTTTAAATTCATTTGAAAAAGTATGTATTCAGTCAAAAATTCCCAGAGAGTCCTGGAGCTTCCAGCTATCCCCACTGTTTTATCGAGAAAGCTTATGACACATTGGGTGAAATGGACAATCAGGACAGTAATGATTATAGCAAACTTAAAGCTGCTTTTGTTAAAAAAATATGATTTGACACCAGAGGCATGCAGAGTTAAATTCTGTAAGCTCAGGAGAAGCCCTGATATGTGCTATGAGGAGCTAGCCACTAAACAACGTCAGTTTTTCAAACATTGGTGGGAAGGAATACAAGCAGACTCTGTACAGAAAATTGAAAATGTTGTACTTTTAGAGCAGTTCTTTTGGGCTTGCTCTATAGAGCTGAAAACCTGGCTAGAGGACCGAGATCTGAAAACAGTGCAGGAGGCTGCCGAGCTCTCGGACTGCTATGCCAGGAGCAGACCTGCTCTGAGAGGGAGTGGGGTGGGTGTGGCAGTGCAGAAAGGGAAAAACGCACCTTCAGGGCAGCTAAAACCCTCCCTGCCTCCACTGAAACCAGGTAGCCCCAGGTTACAAAGAAAAAATTTGCCTGATAAAAGAAGTGAATGTTGGGTTTGCAAGCAATCTGGACAGCTTGTAAGATAGTGTCCTAAAAAGGCACAGGGCACACAAAGTGGTGCCAGGAAAGAAGTGTTTTTTTTTTGTGTATCCCTGAAAGCATGACAGTAAACATGAGGGAGCACATACACCCAGTTACTGTGAATGAGGTACAGACCCATGAGTTAAGGGACACGGGGGCATCCCTGACTTTGGTAAAAGGGGATTTGGTTGAGCCTGAACAGCTTATAACCAATCAGTTTGTTACTGTATGGAGATTCACTGGGGAGGAGAAAATGCTACCACTTGCTAGTGTTCTCCTGGACTGGGATGAGACAGGAGAGACTGTGCAAAATGTTGCATTGACAGAAAACCTTGCCCTGGATGTGATTATCAGGAGCAATCTCAAAAAGGGGATGGTGTGTGCAATTACCTGCAATCAAGCAGCAAAGGTAAATTGTAGTTTCCTGGACTCCATAGAAGACCCTGTGAAAAACACTGGAGGCTGGTTCTCTCAGCCTGTGTCTCCTGATATGGAGAATAATGAAAGGAGGGTAGAAATTCCCCAGGTAGCAGTTAACAGAACCGCTACATAAGGTTACTCTAAGGAGGGAGGGGTAGCCAATAGTCAGAGGGTTAGGGATGGCAGTGATCCTGAATGCCCTGACGCTAGAGCTAGGGACCCTAGTTTAGAAACTGGAGGGGACCTGTCCCATGCCTTGGGAATGTGTAAAGGTTTTGCAGTTGCTCAGAAAAATGACCCTAGTTTAGAGAGGCTGAGGTCTTGGGCAGACTCTGGTGTAGCACTGGGAGGTAAAAGGAAACACAGACTTTACTGGGAAAATGGACGCAGGATATAAGGACAGAGGGAGGGGTGATGGACAGGCAGCTTGTCGTTCCTCAGGGGTACTATAAGCAGTTGCTCAAGATCTCCCATGATGTTCCCCTGTCTGGCCATCTGGGAACTGCATGCACTACGCAGCGATTTGCCCAGAATTTTTATTGGCCCAACTTCACCCAGCAGGTAAAGGAGTATTGCAGGTCTTGTCACTGGTGCCAAAAAATAGGGAAGGCAGGTAGGAAAACCCAAACCTAATTCCCTTGCCCATAGTGGAGGAGCCATTCCAGAGGGTAGGAATGGATATTGTGGGACCTTTGAATACCCCCAGCTCCTCTGGGAAGAGGTTTATCCTAACAGCAGTGGATTATGCCACCCGGTGCCCGGAGGCAGTAGCCCTATCCTCACTGAGGACAGTCAAAGTGGCAGATGCCTTGCTAGGGATTTTGTCCCATGCTGGGTTCCCACAGGAGGTTATCACTGATTGAGGGAGTTCCTTCACATCAGACCTGATGAAATGTTTATGGGAGAAGTGTGGGGTGGTGCAAAGAAGCACGAAACCTTATCACCCACAAGCCTATGGATGTGTGGAAAAATTCAATGGTACCCTTAAAATGATGCTCCAAGCATTTGCTGAACAGTATAGGAGGGATTGGGAGAAATACCTTCCCCACCTGTTGTTCGCATACAGGGAGGTGCCCCAAGAGTCAACAGAATTTTCCCCATTTGAACTCTTATATGGATGCAGGGTATGTGGGCCCCTAGACTTGATCCAGGAGGACTGGGAAGGCAAGCACGCCACCCAGGGACTCCCATAGTGGATTATGTCCTTAGGTTTAGAGAAAACCTAAGGGTATGGGGTTGTGGGTGGCTGGGGCAGTACCTGGGATAATAACAACCTGTTTGCAAGGAATAGGCTGCACCTGAGTGGGGAGGGGAAGGACGTATTAAAGCAAGGCCTGGGGAGGTATATTGTGACATGGGTGGATTTAAACTAGATGGGGGGGTGGCAAGCTGACAGCAGGTAGGCAGGTATCCGATAGAGTAGAGTCACAGCCTACCCCCCCCAGGCTAGCAGGGAAGGACTTGGGCTGGCCAAACAAAAGAGTAGGGAGTAGAAGGGAGGAGATGGAGACTAGTGAAGGGAAGGGGGCATTATGGAGGGTGGTCTCATTGAATGCAAGAAGCCTAGGAAAGAAATCCGCTGAGCTACAGGCACTCTTAGCAGTGTGGAGGGTGGATATTGCAGCTGTCACAGAAACATGGGCAACTGAGCACCAGGACTGGGATCTGGCAATCCCAGGATACAAATTATACAGGAAGGACTGTAAGGAAGGGAGGGAGGTGGGGTGGCAGTCTATGTGAGGGATGGGATCAAATGCACAGGGGACGAGGGAGAAGAAAGGAGAACAGAGGCAATCTGGCTGCAGCTCCTAGGCTCAAGGGGTAGGAAATTGAGGTTTGGGGTGGTATACAGGCCACCATCCCAGTCTGAGGAGCTTGACAGGGAGTTAGAGGGACAAATCAAAAAGGTATGTAGAAAAGGGAAGGTGGTCATCGTGGGAGATTTCAACTTGCTGTGGGTTGACTGGAGCATTCTGGTCACCTCCAGTGCTAGGGAGCAAGTGCTCCTGAATGCGATCCAGGAGGGTCTTCTGACACAGTTGGTTACTGTACCTACTAGGCTAAATAATACTTTAGATCTGGTATTGTCGAATGGGGAGGCAATGAGGGAAATAAAGGTAGAGGACCCACTAGCTGACAGTGATTACCAAATGGTGTTGTTTAATATCACAATGTGCGGGGAGCCAGAGAAATCAGTTACTTGGGTGGTAAACTTCATGGGGGTGTACTTTGGGAGGATGCAGAAAGTACTGAAAGGGAAACTGGAGGGCATAAGGCAGGAGATGGATGTAGAGCAGAAATGTGATATTATTAAACAGAGGGTTACAGAGGCAACAGAAGCCTGCACCAAGGCACAGAGTAAGAGAAGCAGAACAAGAAAATCATGCTGGTTGAACAGCAAGGTTCAGGAGGTGGTGAAGGTAAAATGAGTGGTGCACCACAGGTTTAGGATGACAGGGAAGGAAGTGGACGGGGACAAATATGCAAGATGGTCCAGGGAGGTGACCAGAAAAGTGATAGAAGCCAAGGCCCAGAGGGAGCTGAGATTAGCACAGGGAATTAATGGGGGGGGGGGAATTTTTCAGATAAATCAGGGAGAAAAGGAAGTGACAATAGTGAGGATAAAAAGGGGTAGGGAGTGGACAGAAAAGGGAGAGAAGCAGGCAGAAGCACTGAATGAATACTTTTGCTCAGTGTTCACGGAAGAAAGGGAGGGACCGCTACCAGCATGGACTGGGAGAGTGGGGACAGGGGGAGAGGAGGTGACAGATGGAAGAATTGAGGCAAGTAGAGTCCAAGAGGGACTGAGGGCACTGAAGGTAAACTAGGCACCAGGGCCGGATGGTATCCACCCCAGGGTGCTGAGATATATGGTGGAGATGCTGGCGGAGCCGCTGGCAGATCTGTACAGCACCTCACTGGAGTCGGAATGTGTGCCACTGGACTGGAGGATGGCACATGTAGTACCATTACAGCACTCCTCAACTTCACTAGGGACATTCTGCCCACAGAGCTGCTGAGGACCCCCTGCTGAGCAAACAACACTCCTCAACCTCACTAGGGGTATTCCACCCACGGAGCTGCTGGGGACCTCCTGCAGAGCAAACAGCACTCTTCAACCTCACTAGGGCATTCCGCCCATGGAGCTGCTGGGGGCCCCCTGCCAAGCAAACAGGTACAGAGAATGCTACATGGCTCATGCCAGGTTCTGGCTGGATTTAAACTTGCCGCCTTTTCTTAGGGCCCTTTTGTCCTCGTTATCTATTGTGTACATCGGGAATCTGAATCAAGGGCTGCAGCTCCAATACTGAACTGAGCTGTTCTGCACCACTTAATCAAGGAGTGCCTCCCTGTGGCCTGAGGCAAGCCATTGCCATACTGGCCATGCTTCTCCTCCTCCTCCTCTGCTTGCCTCGCAGCCGCTGAGCTGCTGCTCTCCTCCCGGCCCCCAATACCCTCCCACCCTTAGCTGTGTTTATTTATATAGAGTGCAGCAGTCACGTGCTGTGGGCTTGAGTAGGTTTTTTTCAGTCTAAATTGTCATTAGCAGGTTATCCTAGCCTTCCGGCAGGTGTCGCCATTTGTCCTAACTACATCCTATCAGCTAATACAATCTCAACCTACCGAAGGGTCATTTAATCTACTGTTTGCCTTTCCTGCTCCTACTAGATCTCTGTTGACTGTCCTGGCAAGATTTTTAAGGCTGATCTGTTCTGTTATCCCTTTTCTTGGCAAGGTTCTATCACTACCTCTAGCACCATTTACACTTCCTATCTTTGCCATTCCTTACAATGATCTTTCGGCTCTTATAATCTGCTTTGAGCCACATGGATTCCTCTGCCATAATTTCTAGCTCTGCTATGTGTTACCTTGCTCACTTGTTTTTTGCCCTGCTGACTCTCAACTCTCTCTCCCACATACCAGAATCTGTCAATTTCCCATCCGAGGCACCCCCCCCTTGGACTTTATCTTCTCTAACCTAGTGGCAGAACATAATGACATGACATTTCATCCAGTGTACCTCAGCTATAAACTCCTAGTGTCTTTACTTAGGCACATCGTTCACAAAAAAATTGCTTCCCCAACAAATGTCTCTTGTGCCCTTGTACTTGCTATTCTTTGGGTTACTGTGCTATCACTTACCCTTGCTGGTGACATTGAAACCAACCCAGGTCCCTCGGCTAATCCACACCTGACTCACCCTGCCGCAACCTACCTTCTGCCTCAGACCCAAGGCTTGACCTTTGCCCATCTTAACATTCGAAGCCTTGCTGCTAATCTCCCTGAACTGGAGGTCTGGATCCAAGCAAATAGTCCTGACATTCTTGTCCTATCAGAAACCTGGCTGAAACCTACCATCCTTGATCCTAGCTGTGCACTTCCAGGCTATAACATGTACAGGGCTGACCGACCTTCTCCAAAGACAGGTGGTGGCCTGGCGCTCAACTATAAAGCCCACCTTAACATCTCACTCCAGCCTACCCCATCTTTCACAAATCGTGAGGTTATACACGCTCTTCTTCTCCTTGGCGGGGCAAAGAAACTACACATAGTTGGGGTGTATGTACCTCCACGTAATAACAAGCTGGGACTTGAAGAGTTCACTGCACTGATTCCGGCCTTAACCAAAAACAAGAAAGTGATCTGTCTGGGTGACTTTAACCTAGACTGGCTTGGACCTAACTCATCCTCCCTTGCTTCTACTATTAATATGGCCAACCTCTTTCAACTCATCACTTCCTCTACTCGGATATCCCAGACCAGCCACAGCTGTACTCTGATAGACTGGATCCTCACCAACAGGAAGGATTGTTACTCCACTGCCAGGGTACTACTAGACTCAGTCAGTGACCACTGCCCAGTCTACTGTGTGCGAGATGCTTTCTCTTCCTGTCTTCCTCTCAAAGTTTTATCCTTTGCCAACTTCTCTAATCTTGCCCCAGCTGCGTTCCTTCATGACCTAAAACTTGTCAACTGGTCTCCACTGTTTATGACCGATGATGTCACTCTGTCCACCGAATATTTCAATATGACTTTACTTGCCTTATCGCGCAAACATATTCCATACTCTACGCGCACAGTCTGAGGGAGAGTGACCAAGTGGCTGATGCATCCCCTCCTGCAGCTGCTCAAGCAGCGTGGCAAGCTCTGGTCTAAATGGAAGTCCTCTTCAAATCAGTCTGACTTTGATGAGTATAGTACCTTACATAACACCTGCAGGAAAGAAATTCCAGTAGCCAAGAGCTGCTACTGCCACAGACTCCTACGTTCCTCAGCCTCTGACCCCAGGTGGTATTGGCATCAGATTAACAAGATCCTGGGGAACACCAAGCCACTTACTCCTAAGGACATGCTAATAAATGACTCTGTTTGCAACAATGCCAGGACTATTGCAAATGCCTTCAACTCAATCTTCACTGAGGGTCCCAATATCCCACCTCCTGCAGCTTCCGTCACCCTGCCCCCACCCACAGATCTACCCGATGCTCCTCCGGCCTTGGTTCTTTCCCCTATCTCATGCCTGGATGTTCTTAAGTTACTTCAGTCAATTCCCAGGTGTGGTAATGCTGGGCCGGATGGTATTGAACCTCGGATCCTTAGGCTGGGAATACCACTCCTTGCCACCCCCATTACTCGGCTTTTTAACTTGTCCATCTGCACCTCCACAGTGCCACCGGCCTAGAAGACTGCCAGGATTATTCCAGTCTTCAAGAAAGGGGACCCAAAAAGTCTGTCCAATTATTTCCCCATTGCTTTACTACCTACCCTCAGCAAGTGCCTGGAGAAACTTATTCACCAACAGATCTCTGCCCATCTACAAAATTTTAACCTACAGTCCCCGATTCAGCATGGCTTTAGGGCAGGGCACAGTGTCACTATGGCTCTTACTGTACTAACCAGCAAGGTAAAGTCCAACATGGATAAAGGCCTGATTACCGGGCTGTATTAATTGACCTCACCTAGGCTTTTGACCTGGTTAGCCATCCCCTGTTAGTTCATAAATTGCATTCTCTCGGTGCTTCCGGTTCCACAATCTCCTGGATCAACAGTTATCTCTCTGGCTGATCTCAATCTGTCTCCTTCAACTGGGTCATCTCTTCTCCTGCTCTCATCTCCTGTAGTGTACCACAAGAATCCATTCTGAAACCCTTGTTATTCTCCAATTTTGTAAATGATAGTCCCACTTCCTTCACCCATTATCGCCCCATCATATACGCTGACGACCTGGTGCTCTATGCATCCTCTTGCCCTGTTGCTGACCTGAATACTCACCTGTCATTGGCTTTCCAACAGACTCAATCCTGGATCTCCTCTAACTCCCTTTTCCTCAATCTACCAAAGACCCAGGCCATGCTCTTTGGGTCTGCCAGAAAAGTCTATGCTGAGACTCCTCAGCTCTGCGTTCTGTGTCAAGATGGTTCTGCAATCACGACAACTGGCTCTTTCAAATACCTTGGAGTCATATTGGACCCTGCACTTGACTTCTGTGCCCACATCAACAAGGTATGCAGGTCAGTTAACATCAAGATAGGTGCTGCCTACCATGTGCACCACTCCCTCACCCCTGCTGCCAGGATCTCAGTGGCTAGAGGTGTCTTGCTCCCTAGGCTATGGTATATCCTCCCTATCTTTTCTCATGCCAACGCTTCTCTCATTCGTAAATGGGATACCACTTTCATTTCATTTCATTTCTATTTTTTATACTTGTAAGCAGGATGAGCAAAAACTACCCATTTTCACCAGCGATAAGTTAACTTGCAACAATATCTGCAGACTTGCCCTATCTGCCCCTCGCCTTATGCACCACTGCCTCCTATACTCCTCCTTACACTGGCTATCCCCCAAAGTCTGCGGTCTTACTCCCTGGGCTGTTTCACTGACTCCATGACTAGGATCCCTCACCCTCCAGTCTCGGGGTGATGCTCACCCCTGTGCCTCCTTCCCACCCACTTAGGTCCTCTAACTCCTTACTACTCTCCATTCCACTTTGTTCTACTAGAATGGGGAACAAGCTTTCTCTCACTTTGCCCCTAAATTCTGGAACTCTCTGCCTCCCACTCTGAAGAGCTCATCTTACTCCTCCTTCAAGTCTGCACTTTTCTCCTACCTTTATGCACTTGATTCCTGTGACATCTCCTAACCTACCCCTGCCCCCATTTCCATTTGCTCCTATCTACTACTGCATGGCTCTTGAAACCTGTGCATTATGCCTGCCTGTCATTCTGTTTCCTTTCCTCCCTTGTGTTGATGTGTACTACCAACTGGTTTATACCCCCTCTATCTCGGCGAGGATAGCAATGTTTGTTAAGCACTCACTACTGTATGTGTCTTATTTGACTTTAACATGTACGCTGTATTTCCTGGTATAATCTGCTAAGTTATCTGTTGTATAATGTCAATTACTGTTTGAATTTCTCCTATGTCTCGCTTGTTGATTGTACTGTATCTTGTACCCTCCCAGGTCATGCTTGAAAATAGGCAGGTCCTTGCCTAACGCACCCACCTGGTCAACAAAAACTAATAAATAAATAAATAAAAGAGCGGGCCAAGGGATGAACCGGTAATTATCGTCCAGTAAGTCTCACCTCCATAGTGTGCAAATTCATGGAAACGATACTAAAGGAAAGACTGGTGTCATACCTGGAGGACAATGGCCTCCAGGATGTGAGACAGCATGGGTTTGTTTCAGGGTAGTCTTGTCAAACCAACCTCATACAATATTATGACTGGGTGACAGGTGAGCTGGATAAGGGTCATGCGGTGGATGTTCTTTACTTGGACTTCAGCAAGGCCTTTGATTCGGTGCCTCACAGGTGGCTTGGGGAGAAGCTAACTGGTGTAGGGGTGTGGACAAAAATGATGAACTGGATTACAAACTGGCTGAGTGGCAGGCTGCAATGGGTAGTGGTGAGAGGGGAGCTCTTAACTCCAGGGTTGGTGATGAGTGGGGTGCCACAGGGCTGTGTGTTGGGACCAGTATTGTTTGTGCTCTTCATATCAGACATTGCACACAGGGTGGTGAGCAAGGTAAGTCTGTTCGCTGATGACACAAATATCGGAGCAGTGGTGGATGGAGAGGAGGGATGGAAGCAGCTGCAGGGGGACCTATGCAAGCTAGAGGAGTGGTCAGAGAGGTGGCAGCTGGGGTTCAATGCAAGGAAGTGTAAGGTTATGCACATTGGGGTGAAAAACCCAAGGAGACAATACTGACGGGGGGGTTAAGCTGGGTATCACTGAGGAGAAGGACCTAGGGGTAATGATAACAGGGACCATGGACAACACTGCCCAGTGCAGGAGAGCGGCTGAAAAAGTGAACAAAATGCTGGGGTGCATAGCGAGGGTTTTTTTGTCCAGGCAAAGAGAGGTGATCTTTCCCCTTTACAGGTCGCTGGTAAGGTTGCACTTAGAGTATTGTGTGCAGTTTTAGAGGCCATACTTAAAGCGTGATATCAGGCTACTGGAGGGGGTACAGAGGAGGACAACAAAGATAATATGTGAAATGGAGGGGAGAGACTATGACAGTAGGCTGGGAGACCTGAATATGTACACCCTGGAGGATAGAAGGGACATGGGGGACATGATAGAGAAATTCAAGTATCTGAGGGGAATCCATAAGGATGGGGCAGATGGGGTCTTTAAGTTAAGGAAGGGGAGCATCACCAGGGGGAATAGGCTAAGAATAGAGGGGGAATATTTAGGAAGGAAATGAGGAGACACTATTTCACAGAGAGGGTGGTAGCAAAATGGAATGCCCTACCAGAATGGGTGGTATCATGTAAATCTGTGAACAGCTTCAAAAGGGCATGGGACAGGGAACAGGGGAGAGTGAGGGTGGTGGGAAGTGGGAGTTCGGGGTGGCAGTGGGATGACAAAAGGGAGGGGGTGGGTCAGCTGCAAACTAGGGGTGTTGGCTGCACACTCGAGCAGACTTAAATAAACTGGGTGGTCTGCTTCTGCTGGCACATTCGTATGTTCGTAAGAAGCTTATGGGAACAGCCCAGAGCAACCTGGCAGCTGCCCCCAAAAAACAAAAGGTATGGAATGATTGCAGAGTCACAGCTCGCTCATACACTGTGTGTCAGGAGGTCATGGTCCTAATCCCGGTCCGGAAAGATAAGCTGCAGGCCGAGTGGGCAGGACCATACAAAGTAGCAAGACATGTGAATGACTAAATTACATAACAGAACTACCCGACAGGAGACATACCCAAAGAATGTACCATGTCAACATTAAGAAGCCATATGCAAATAGGGCTGACACGGTCTTTGCAGTGTATAGTCCTGGGGAAGGGACGGACGAAGAGACCCCTTCAGTCCTCTATGGAGGCAATTAAAGTGTCACCCCAGTTGACCATGGACCAGATCCAGGAAGTAAGGGAGGTTTTAGCAGTCTTTGCCCCATTGTTTAGCACCAAGCCTGGACTAACCCAAAGCAACACATGATGTGGAGATGGGGATGCAAGCATCCATACGGTGAATGGCAAATCAGGTGTCAGAGGCAGTCCAAAAGGAAATTAGAAGGGAGGTGGAGGAAATGCTGGATTTAGAGGTAATCCAGAAATCCCACAGCCCTTGGGCCTCACCTGTAGTCCTTGGTCCCAAGCCAGATGGCGCTACTCATTTTTGTGTGGACTTTTGTGGACTTAATGCAGTCATGAAGTCAGACGTCCACCCAATGCCATGGATGGACAAACTGCTGGAGAAGTTGGGAGGGGCGACATACCTTACAACTACTGACCTGATGAAAGGGTATTGGCAGATAGCGTTAACTGCCAGAGCTAGGGAAAGGTCAGACTTCATCACTCTGATAGGGTTATTTGAGTTTAAAGTAATGCATTTCGTAATGAAGAATGCCCTTGCCACCTTCCAAAGGTTGGTGAACCAGGTGTTATATGGTCCTGAAGAGTACGATGTGGCGTACCTGGATGACATTGTCATCTTCAGTGCCACTAGAAGGAACACCTGTCCTACTTTAGGGAAGTGCTGGACAGGATACAGAGTGCCGGGCTCACTGTAAAAGCTGGAAAGTGCCAGGTGGCCATGGCTGAAGTGGCATACCTCTGGCATATAGTAGGCTGGGGACAGCTCCATCCTAATCAAGAAAAAATTGAGGCAATTGAGGCATGGCCCAGACCTGAAACACAGAAGCAGGTTTGGAGTTTTCTAGGGACTGCAGGGTACTATCGAAAATTTGTACCAAACTACAGTACCCTGGCCACTCCCCTATCTGGCCTGTTAAAGAAAAGGATACCTAAAAGGATTATCTGGGAACCAGCCTGTGAGCAAGCCTTTAGACAGCTAAAGGAGGGGTCCCGTGATGTGCTGAGGCTGGTCGTGACGCCCCTCCGTGTCAGCCTCCTAGGCCCGAATACAATCTAAGCCTTCTTGTTGCCCATAGGGGTCCGTAGAATTTTGGTTGCCTCCCTTGAAAGGGTGTTAATCAGCGGTCGCTAGTTTGGGCAGTAGCTCATTTCTGTAAGCCGCGAGACACGCCAACGAGGTTCGGCTTGGGCGCGCGGTATTCAAGAGCGCAAGGCCGCGGCTGGAAGCTGAAATGGAGCCCGAAATTAGTGAGCCCCTTGCCGCGAGATCCCCCGCCACCAAGAGACTCAAACCACAGTCCCCCACTCCTACTGAATTAGAGGAAGACATAAACAGGAGGGGAGAAGGGGGTCAATCCAACGAGGACCTGCAGGAAATTACAGCTATTGCAGGGACTGGTGCAGGATTTGTTGCTGTAAAACCAGCCCTGCAATCTCTCACAACGGATTGGGGATGCTGAGGCCAGGATCGTGCCCCAAGAGAAGAAAGTGCTGAATATGGAGCAGGAGCTGATTTTGGCCAAAAGCAAATTAAAAACTGGAAGATCGTATTGATGATCAGGAGTCAAGGAGCCGGAGGAATAATTTGGTATTGGCTGGGTTACCAGAAAGAGCTGAGGGGCGGACTGTGTCTCATTCATCCAGGACATGTTATTAAAATTACTGGGCCAGACACTCATATGGGGAGACGTACAACTTGGAGAGAGGCCCCATAGGGCGCAGGGAAGTGCCCGCCAGGAGCGAGGCCCAGGGTGATCATAATGAGGTTTCTCAACTTCAAGGAGAAGATGCAGTGTACTGTGGAAGGCCAGACAATTTAAGTCCCTGCAATGGAATCGAGCGAACCTCTGGATGTTTCAAGATCAAACCCCTAATTAGAGAGAAGCAGAAGGAATATGGAAATTAAGAAAAATTATACCTAGCCGGAATTAAATTTGGTGTAATATCCAGCAACGCCTCGGTGAGATTACAATCCGAGAAAAGCGCTACTTGACTGCAGGGGATGCGTGGAAGGTTTACGTGTTGAGCTCCCAAACTTGTTCAAACCTCAGACCTGAGGTGGACTGCCCAGATGATTTGGGGCTGTGTTGATTTCATCACAGTTGAACAAAGACTATAGAAAGTTTACTTAAGTCGCTTAATGTAACTCAGCTATGGTTGTCTCCCCTTTTTTTTTTTTTTCCTCCCACTGAGGAGTGTCTTGGGAGAATGTATCATGTTTGTGGTCGGTGTGGGTAGTTTTAGGGGTATAAGTTTGGGGTTGGGGGTATTGGTATTGGTTTTGGGGACAAAGCTGTAAGGGTTGATGATGATTACCACATTTAAAGGGATCGATGGTACTGACTGATCCACTTCATATTTAATTGAGTCAGTTCAATGCAGGGCCAGATTTCCTGGGAATTGACTGGTTACCAATAGCCTATTTGGCTGTGTTCTGAAGCTTGTTATTTTTCCTTTGATCTGTTAGGGAATACGGGAACTGAATGGGCACTGCTGGAGGGGAGGTGATCTATTAAGATCAAGTGATGGGTAGACTACTGATGGGGTAGAAGCCAGGGAATGCAGGGGAGGAATCTACAGCGAGGCTCATCCATGACCAACGAATTGTCAGGAGGATGATCAAGGATCGGGGCAGAGGGGGAGGATGGGATTGGGAGTTGAGAGAGACAGGAGAGAGAGTCTTTAGCTTGTACAGTGAAGGAAGGCGGACTGGTATGGTGTGGATGAAATGGATCTCATGTTATGATTGATCTGATATATAATGACTTGCATTAAAATACTTTCTTGGAATGTCAAAGGGCTTAGGGGTAGACGTAAGAGAATTGTCATTTTGAGACATATTAATCACTTGGGGGCTTACATAGCCGCTTTGCAGGAGACACATTTGCTAACGGAGGAATTAAACTGTCTTAAAAAGTTATGGGTGGGCCAGGTGTTCGGGCAGGGTAAAGAAAAAGCTTCGGGGGGGTGGCAATTTTAATAAGAAAAAGTTGCCCTTTTAGGGTAGAACAGGGGCTGTTAAGAGAGGATGGCAGAGGGATATATTTGTCTGGGCTCTTAGTGGGTAAAGCTATCTCTTTGGCCTCTATCTATGGTCCCACCCTCTTCTCCAGAGTTTTTGCTTCCATAGAAAGAGATATTACAGCCATATCCACAGACCTACTTATTTTGGCTGGGGATTGGAATGTGCGCTAGCAATGTGGATGACAGGATACCTCCATCTGATAGGCCCCTAACTAAAGCACAGGTTGCCCTGAATAGGATGATGGAAGCGACTGGTGGACCCATGCAGGACCCACTCTAAGAAGGGTAACTCTATGACCTTCTTTTCTGGGGCTCACAAATCTCAATCACATATTGACTTCTTTCTAATTAATAGTGTGGCCCTTAGGGAAGTGAAGGGTATGACTACTGAGGCTAGGGTTCTCTCAGACCACTCCCCTATTTCGCTTGTGTGGGAACCAAGTCTTGTCCCTCCCAGGTCAGTCAGATGGAGATTGAATGATTTGTTGTTTGTAGAGCCTAAGGTACAGGAGGAGTTAGACGAGCATCTGAGAGGAATTATTCAATCTCAGTTACCATCCCTACAAAACCAAAAGCTGGCTTGGCCGACATGTAAGGTTTTGTATGCAGGGGCAGTTCAGACCTTGGCAGCTAGGAGGAATAGATTGAGAAAGGCAAAGGAGGAATTTATTCTGGGGGCGATTGCCTCCTTATCTCCTTTGGAGGGGTCTTCAGGGGAAATTGATAGGGAACTTAAATCCCTACGGGGGGAATGGGCGGATATTGGGTACCCTAAGGTGGAATTTTGGATGGATAGGATGCAGGCTAAATATCTTCTTCAGGGGGATGTCCCAGGTCATCTGCTAGCGGCTAGGATTAGGGAAATGAGCTAGTAGAACTATTACTCTATTTGGCATGGGAGAAACTGTGGTAGACCCTGAGATACTCAGATGTATTTATGCCTTATTTTACCCCATATATATGGGTTGGGAAATGTAGTTGGAGAGGAGGAAATAAATGCTTTTTGAGGGAATTCCTCCCGGTTTTGGATGAATTTGGCTAGTAAGTTAGCAGCTCCTATTACAGAGATGGAGATATTGGGGTGGTGCAGTCTTTGTCGATTGGTAGGACTCGGGACCGGATGGTCTTACAGCTGAAGTTCTACCAAGTCCATATTAAGACGATACTCCCACTTCTTCTGGATTTCTTTAATATTATTATGCAAGAGGGGTTATCCCATCCGCCGTTATATCAGGCATACATATCTTTGATTCCCAAGCCGGACAAACCCAGGGATAGAGTGGATAGCTATAGGCCTATAGCTTTAATGAACCAGGATATCAAGATCCTAACGAAAATCTTGACTAACAGAATATTGAGGGTTGCGCCGCTATTAATGAGCGAAGAGCAAGTAGGGTTTATGCCTGGGAGGGGAGCCCAAGATGCTCTCAGAAAGCTCCATCATATAATCCACTATGCATCAGATTCTCAATTACCTTTAGCTTTAATATCATTAGATGCCAAAAAGGCGTTTGATAGGGTCTCCCACAGTTTCTTGTTTGCTACAATGCAGAGGATGGGTTTTCCAGAGGGCCTGCTTAAGGGTATTAAACACCTTTATGCTGCCCCAATGGCTAGGATCTTGTGCAATGGGTATAGTTCACGAGAAATTTTGTTGAAAAACCGGACTAGACAGGGATGCCCCTTATCACCAATATTATTTAACATTTATTTGGAGCCTTTGTTAAGAGCGCTTAAGGAGGATAAATTGATAAAAGGGGTAAGGGTAGGGGGGAAGGAACTTAAATTCTCATTTTTTTCTGATGATATTTTACTACATTTAGAGGACCCAGCTATGAGTTTCAAGAGAGTAAGGGTTTTAATTGGGAGTTTCTCGGTGGTGTCAAATTATAAGCTGAATCTATCTAAAACCCAGGTTCTCCCCTTGACCCCGCATGTATTTAAGGCAGATTTTACTCAACTTGGTCTTCAATGGAGGGCGGATGAGATTAAGTACTTGGGTATTCGGGTTACAGCAAATAGTGAACGGGGAGCTGAGGTAAACATGGAGGGGGTGATATCGGCACTAAGAGGAGACATATTGAGATGGAACAAGCTCCCCTTGAACTTTACGGCTAGACTTGGCCTTATCAAAATGAATATCTTGCCTAGGCTCATATCCACTATATATTGCCCCATATGATATCAATTTCACTTGGTTTAGGGTCATTAAGAAACTTCCTTCTGATTTCCTATGGAAACCAAACCCCTTAGGAAGAAGTATGAAACGCTTTGTTTGCTCCCAGGCAATGGGTGGGATTAAACTCCTGATCTTCTATTATATTATGTGGCAGGGAAATTGGGTTTTATGTCGTTGGGTTAGGGAGACTGAGGGGAGGTGTACATCCCAATATGGTTACAAATTGAAAGGCAGATGTTGAAGGAACGAGGTCTTCATCTGAGGCATTAATATACTCTAATCCTACAAAGGATTACTTTAAAGGGGGTGGGAATCTGATTGGGAAGTCTTTGAGGGCCTGGTGGGCCTTTCTTCCCCCGTCGCGAAGAAAATCACAGTTGAAAGCTTGGGATCAACCCGTGGTGGGTAACCCTACATTTGTAATTGGGGGGCAGGTGATAAGTGAGAGGTGGGCCCACCAACTAAGGGGTTTAAGGGTGAGGGATTTTATCCAAGGCGAAAGGGTCATTATTCTGGCCCCAGTGGAGGGGATGCCCTTCTTTAAGAAATTGCAACTAACCCAGTTGTTGAAGGCAGTGGCGAGGAAGACTGGGGGGTTTTCGGATGGGTCATTCACTTGGGAATTTTTAAAGGCAGTGGATCCGAAGGCAAATATTCTTTCTCAGATTTACAGGAAGTTGGTGGAGTTTGCTAGTCCACCCTCGCCCATACAGGTGGTGTACTGGGATAAGGTTATGGCCCCCAAGAAGTTGGTTTGGGACTCAATTTGGAAAGCTCATAGATATATAACAATTCCTAAATTTAGGACCATACAGTATTTTATCGTATCCGATCTGTACTTTACCCCGGCAAAACTATATGATAGAAAGCTTAGGCAGACGGACCGCTGTTTTAGATGTGGGAATGGAATAGGTGACTTGCTCCATGTAATGTGGGAGTGCTGTAAAATTTCCCTTGTGGGTGGAGATTAGGAACATATGGATCCACTGATGAATTATTCTGATTATATAACCCCAGAGGTGTGTGTTCTGGGGCCATTTTTCAAAAGTTCTGGGGTTTTACCCAAATTTCATTTGGCTCTGATGTCATCATTAGTCAAGTCCTTTTGGCTCAATATTGGAAAGACGACCAAGAATACTCCTATGGTCAGTGGGTGCGGATTTGGTAACAGCATTGGGTAAATTAAAGAGACAGCTTTGGGGTGAGGGAATAAAGGGCTATATACTAAGAGATGGGCATCTTTAGAAGCAATTTACTTATCTCAGAAACAACTGTAGGTCCGTCTGTCTTGCTTTGATTAGCATGGGCTTAGCTAACCCTTTTTTTCTTTTTTTTTTCTTCTCTAAATGGGAGTTTCTTGATTAGTATTTTGCCTTTCTCTCTCTCTCTCTCTCTTTTCTGATGACTGATTGAGTATGGTGGTCAGTATATAAACAACTTGAGATCCTGGCAAGGGTTATAGGGATCGGAGGTAAGCCTTCCAGATATTAGGTGGGATGGGGACTCTCTTCTCTTTCTCTTTAGGGATGCAGCAGGAATCCACCTTTGGTTTATGTTAGAGGTAATTCATGAACTCCACTACAGTAATAGCACTGTGGATAGGTATGTTTGGGCGTGGTGGAGCTGACTCCTGTTTTGGCTCTGTTTATTTTTTTTTATTTTTTTTGTACTATAGGTTGATTGTGAATTGCTCTTATCTGTTTATTTGACTTATATTTCTAGCTCATACTCTATTACCTGGGAAGGTGGATTGTACATTTATATATTTTACAGGAGTCTTTATTAGACATATGTACTACTATATGATGGATCCCTGCTGTATATGTATATATGGGATTGTATATAGTTCATACGGCCAGTTTGTGGGCTGTATACCCTGGTTATGCCAGGTCTTTATTTTTTTATTTTTATTTTTTTTTTTTTCTTAGTTGTAATGTATGATGATTGTTAATTAAAATCCAATAAAGACACATTGTGCAAAAAAAAAAAAAGACAGCTAAAGGAAGCACTGTGCACTTCTCCAGTATTAACCAGTCCAGACTATAGTAAACCCTTTGTAGTCCAGACTGATGCCTCAGATGTGGGTATTGGGGCAGTACTTAGTCAAACGTCTAACCAAGGGAAGGATCACCCAATAGTGTACCTCAGTAAAAAGTTGCTTCCCAGGGAGTAGGTTTATTCTACAGTGGAGAAGGAATGCCTTGCAATGGTGTGGGCACTAAAGAAGTTAGAGCCATACCTATACAGGCAGCAGTTCAAAGTGCAAACAGATCATAACCCCCTGGTTTGGCTGGCACAAATGGGTAAAACATATGGTAGGCTTTTAAGGTGGAGCCTTGCCTTGCAGGGTTACGACATGACTGTCTCACACAGGGCAGGGCCAGCAAACAAAAATGCAGATGGGCTATCACATCAGTTTGAGCAGTGAACTGAATTTGGGAACTCATCCCATGCCTAAGAATAGAGCCCCCAAATTCAGTCTAGGAGGGAGGAATGTGACGCTCTGCCTATCTACTTGTTATTATATTGTATCATATTTGTGATATAAATATATGTTTAATTGAATGTCTGCTTAGGAGAAAAGGCAGTCAGCGGGCCATAGGAAAGACTAGCTTTTAAAGGGACCTTATCTTTTGACCCCAAAGGCCATGGCTTTCTGAAACAGCTGGCTATAGTAAAGATGACCCAATGGAAACTTTAATTAAGAACTTTCTTCAAAGGCCAAATTATCACACATTGTAAACAATTCATTTACTTTGAAATCCAGGGACAAAGTATGCATTTTATGACCTCTGAGGAAAAGGCAGCTTTTTAACTGATACCTGTTAGATTTCACAACTAGGTGAACACAATTCCTCAGGAAGTTTCTGAAGACATCAAATGGGTAATTCTGCCCTAGCATAAGGCCTCACTAATTAAGAAGAAGATATACAGTATATTTTTTTTTAATTGGAATGTTTGAGCAGTGGGCTGATACATTAATTCAGTACCCAGGTTTGATCAGCCTCACAGCCAGCTGTGTCATGAGGGAGGAGGAGTTTGTAAAAACATATTGCCAGCCAGCTGGGAGAAAACTTTGCATTTTGCCTTTGGTTTTGAAGTGAGCCTCCTGACAAGACACTTTCACAGCACTTTAGGTAAATTTAACCACCTGTGTATTACTTGAAACTTATGGTAGTTAGAAATTCAGTTACAGGCATTTGATAATGTCCCTTTTATTTTGACTGTAAGTATTAATTTATATAGGTTCAGTGTTTTGCATGTATTTACTATTTTTAACGCCAGTAAACTTTTTGGTTTCCTTAATCCTGCTTGAGTCTTTTCTCATTTTTTTGCATGTGAATGCTGGAACAGTGTTGATAATGCTGACAAAACTGTTAAGGGCTTATAGTGTTACCATTTTGCTGAGGTAAGAACATACCTGGGTCTCAATTGAGTCCAAAAAGGGAGAATTGTGAATCAGACTATGTGCAGCTGGGTTAAGTCTTGCACTGCATTTCCCTGAAGAGGGTGTCATATTTGATCCTGTTAACTGGTCATGCTAGTGAAAAAGGGTTCATATTTTACCTCAAGACTCGAGACTAGTAGGAGTGTCAGACCCAAAACAGACAGGAGGGTTACTCTGTTTGTCTCCTGTTCACATATTGCACTTCAAAATTTGGCACTGTGGGAGCAGAGGGCCTAACCTGTGGAGTGTGTTTGTGACAAGTACCACCACCTGAGATGCAGTACCTCTCCACTTCCCAACAGGGTCAACCCACCTGTGAACCAGCTCTGTGCAGTGGCAGTCCCCCAAAGTGACTGCCCCCACTAAGCAAACAACTTACACTTAAAAAAAAATTAGCATGCACATAGACAATGATTTAAAGCAAAAAAAAAACATAGCATGCACATAGACAATGATTTAAAGCAAACAACGGGGGTTTTATTCAGGGTTAGGCTTCAAGCTATAAATTGGGAAGAAACGAGGATTAGCTGCATGAGGTAGCACAGTTTAATCTGTTCCTGGCTGGTTCTGCCTTGCCCTTCCAGGTCAAGCCTAAATACTATGAGCTGCTCTTTAGTGCCCTCTAAGGCATAGCCTGATAACTATCAGTTGGGCTGTGCTTTACCTGCCATTCTAGGCTCAGACCATCTCAGTGCCCTTCCTGACGCTACTGACAGCATTGTACTTTACTGGCTGCGGATATCCACCTGTACTGGGGTACTACTCTTTCGTCACTGGTACCAGTGTTTAAACCCTTTTTTTTTGTAACTTAAGTTTATTGAGATCCAAGATGAAAACATTACAGCAATATGCACAGAAGTATCCCTTGCCAGTTGTTACAGCTTGAAATGATTGTCACAAACAACTCGTACAGAGAAAGTAGCCTAGTATAAGTTCATAGCTTCAGTACTGCATTGATTCATATTTTGTTTGAGTGTCTGTGCACTGTCCACTGAAACCCTCACACAAGTGAAGTCTGAATCTTCAGACAGGATCTGTTTTGCATTTCTCAATAAAAGAACAAATTAGCAGGAAGTTAAAAAAAAAACTAATCAACAGAACAAATATAACTGTGTCTGTCATTTTTTCCTATTTCCAGAATGTCCTCCCGGTAATTAGAGATAATACCTTACTAGGTCCATTAACGTCTCCCACCTTTCCTCACTGGAGGTCTGGTATGTTTCCTACTATTTCCATTTTTTCTAGGTATTTCTGTATAGCTAGTCTGAGGTCTGCTGTAATCTTTTCTATGTATGCCACTTGCTGTACTCTGCCCTGCCACTCTGCAATGGTAGGTACAACTAGAGAACGCCAACAGCATGTTAGGTTTTTCATGGCAATTAAACCAAGGATAGATAGCAGTTACTTTTTCTGTTTTTGTTTTATTCTTGGTGGGACAAGTCCCAATACCAGTGTTGCAAACGTAAATGAAGTTTGGAGACCCCATATGCTTTGTGATTCTGTATGAACTAGGTTCCAGTTACTTAGATAGAAACATAGAAACATGGAATTTGACAGCTGATAAGGACTGCTTGGCCCACCTAGACTGCCCATTTCCCTACCAATGGATAAGCTGCAGATCCTAGTTAACCAACAGCCTACTTTCTCCTACCCCCCCACTAGAATAACCTTATCGTGGTCCCATGCAGTGTCAGTGGCTCAGTAGGTAGCACACTCACCTCTGAGGCTGGGAGATCAGAGGGCTGTGGGTTCAGTTCCCACATCTAGCACTTGGGTTAATATCCCAGTACTGACACTGTAGTGCAGCATGAGAGGGGTACTGCACTTCTGAGGTGCCGTTTTTTGGATGAGACGTTAAACCGAGGTCCCATCTGCCTGGATTGGTGGTAGTTCAGGTAGATGTTAAAGATCCCATGGCACTTATCGAAAAGAGTAGGGGAATTTTTTTTATTAACATAATCAGCAAACCAAATTGAATACAAACAGTGTTAAGCCTCACAAAATAATAGCTAAATCGTATAGAAGATAATAACAAAAAAGTATTACAATCATACATTATCAAAGCAATGTAAAAACAATAATGCAAAAACAGTCCCCCCCAAAAAAACAGTAGGGGAATTTTTATTAAAACTGGAAAGCAAACCATCTACACAATAGTGTTACAGCCCACAAAATCATAATGCAAACAATTAATAATCAAAAATAAGTATTTCATCATACATTCAACACAAAAATCCCAGTCATTAGAGTCTTAAAACTGAGTATTAAAGCTGAGCACTCCCCCCCACGAAAGGAGTAGGTGGATTTTGAAAACAAATCATACACAATAGTGTTACTGCACACAAAATCATAATGCAAAAAAATTAATATAAACATAATTAAGGAATTCATCATATATACAACACAAAATCTCTGTCATTAGAGTCCTGAAACAGATTATTAAATGCTGAGCACCCCCCCCCCCACCAAAAGAGTAGGGGAATTTTTATAAAAACTGGAAAGCAAAACACATACACAATAGTGGTAGAGCACACAAAATCAAGATGCTAAAGATAAACATAGCTTAGCAGTACAGCATACATTCAAACAGAATATCAGTGTTTTAAAGTCCCAAAAATAATGAAAGCTAACCCCCCACTAAAAGAGTAGGGGAAATGTAGACATATTTCGTATTTGAAAAAACTTGAAAGCAATAAAACATATGCACAATAGTGTTACTGCACACAAATCATAATGCAAAATAAATAATAGACATAAATAAGTATTTGTCATACTTGCAACCCAAAAGTCTTTGTCATTAGAGTCTGAAAACGGAGCATTAAGTCTAAGCACCTCCCCTCCTCACTAAAAGAGTAGGGGAATTTTTTTTTTTTAAATGAAAGCAAACCATAAAATAGTGTTACTGCACCCAAAATCCTAATAGAAAACCAACAAGAAACAAAGGGAAGTATTACAGCATACTTGTGACTCAATTATTGTAATTGTCACTTATCGCTTCACGGCCTCCTACAATAATCACATAGGAGAAATAACCGAGTAACTCCCAACCCTCATCGAAGTTGTATCTAAAGTGTAGTTACATGTTTAACATTCTGTCAAAAACAAACTAAGTTAGGGTCACCCAAGGTACGCTGAGACTCATAACCAATCCACTGAGTCCCATCTAGATTTGAAAATAGAGGGTGAAACCGTATTTAAATCATTCAGCCGTAAACTTTTAATAGAATTTTCAACCATATAGAATAATTCCTCAGTCGTAAAATGGCATTGTTGAATAGTGAGCTGACAACGTACTGTACGTATCAAATATAAAATTTGAAACAGACCAGAAACAACCACATTGTTACCCTATCATGTTTAGTCCATAAGTATGGCAAAATCCCTACACATAATATTTCCAAGGAGAGATGAAAAAATGGTGATGTAGGCCATTTAAGTGTTACTGTTCACCAAAACTCCAAAATAAATTAACATTCCAAAAGCAAATGCTCCATTGTTCCAATTGTTGCAGAACAGGTTTCTCTTGGACAGTACCGGTCAGAAAGCTGTTTATATTTCAAATTACCTCTAACATTCAATTTACCATATAGAGATAACCATAATACATCTCACATATGACGAGGGACACGTGGGGAGGTCAACATGTTACCAATTAACAGTTGTTCTTGGGGAGGGTGTGTATCAAAGGGAGCCACATCTTGAAAATATTTTTGAATTATAAAATTATATAATTCCTTTCTACTACACTGAACAAAGGATCCCTTCGAAATAGCCCATAATTTAATTTTTCCAAAGCACACTTTCATGGAAGGAGGAAGAATAACTATAGGCTTTTGTCTAGGTATCTGAGTATGCTCTGGCCAAGTAGAAACCATATCTCCCACAGAATCTAGAAGCCACGGTGTCCATCTTTTGATTACACAAGCCATTACCGGCCTCAGATTAGGATAAAGGAAGACTGTAAAAAAGAAAACAATAGGCTGGATCATTTTCAAGCCCCCATGTTTCCGATCTCGGAACAGTAAACCACGTTTTATAGGGTTCAGTCTACTACCCCAGAAACATGAGAAAAAACAACTATACATCTGTGCTTCTAAAGTCAAGGGAAGACTAAAAACTGAACTTAAATACAAAAAAGGGGTAACAGGAAAGTTTTAATCATATGAACTCGCTTCAGTTTAGGTAACCTCCATGTATTGCAAATATTCACTTTAGATTGAGCTTCTTGCAATTTAAGCTTCCAATTCAGATATGCCAAATCACCCATCCCAAATAGGAGGCCTAGAACTGTGCAAGTGTCCTTTATGACTGGCATGCCTATAACAGTCACAACTTGAACATCTGCAACCCTAAGTGGTATACAATTACATTTATCATAATTTATTTTGGCTCTTGTATACAAGAAAAAATCCTGTAGAACCTTCTCTAAGCAATATGCAGAAGGCAAGTCACTTACGATAAAACAAATATCATCTGCATACGTTATACATTTTATCTCTGGATCACTACACGAAAAGGAAACTCCTTTTATATCTGAAGAATTATGTACGGTTCTAATCAAAGGATCTAACATAAATAAATACAAGAGCGCACTCAAAGGGCAGCCCTGACGGACACCCCTTTGCACAGCAAACTTCCTTCCCAACCACCCATTACAATATGCCTGTGCTGTATCCTGAGCATAGCAAGTCTGTAGCCATGCAATGAAAGTGTTTGGTATTCCATATGATTCTAAACTATCCCATAAGTAATATGCCTCACATTATCAAAGGCCTTAGCCTGGTCCAAGCTAAATAGAAGGCCTGTAATGTCCCCCAAAGCTCCTTTCTGCATAATTTCACATAAAAGGATTAAGTTGTCAGTTATTTTCCTGTCAGGTATAGAACATGTTTGTGAGGGATGTAGGAGGAAATCCGCATGTAATAATAACTGATTATTCAACATTTTGGCCAAAATCTTGAAATCAGTATTAAGTAATGTTATAGGTCTCCAATTCAGCAGCTCTTCCCTATTCCCTTATTTATATAAAAAATCACCAAGCCTTCGTTCATACTATCAGGTAAAACACCCGAGATCAAAGATTCATTCAAAACCTCTGTGAATTCCTGTAATAGTATGGAAAAATTATTTTATATAATTCATACGGAATCCCATCCGTGCCAAGGGCTGTGCGTGCCTTGGTTCGAGAAAAAAACGCAAACACTTCTAAAGGTGTAATGCCAGCTACCAATATAGATTTACTTTGGGCAGATAGCTGGGGCAGGGTACACTGAGCAAACCACGGTGTATGTGGAACAGAAGAGACATCTGGTGAACTAAATAATTCTTGTATATGAGAATCAATAGCAGAAAGAATATCCTTCTGAGTCGTGCACCTCTTTCCTGTTCGGTCTTTAATACCAGACATATATTTTTGCTGTCTCTGATAAACACAAAACTAAAAGGGATTCATAAAAGTTTTATCTCCTTGGGTCCCAAAACATCATTCAATATCCAAGGACTTAGAACTCAAATTGAATCTTGTTCATTCGCTCCTGGTACATGCAATGTAGGGAGAGCGCAAGCGTTCCCTTGTGCTGCTTGAAAGTGTAAATCTAAAAATTGCTCCCTGACAACAGCATATTCATCAGTTTTAAATCTGCCATTGATCTTTCATGTACATGCAAAATATAGCTTAAAATCTCACTTAGTGTCCATCCACCACTCTTGGTATGTATCATAAAGGCAGACTACTGATTTCCTGGCTTTCAACAATGTTAAAAACCCATCTTCCACCATAGGGAGAAGTAACAACTCTAGATTCAGTCTCCAATAGCCCGGTCCACGATGCAAACTGTTATGGCTAGCAACCGTGGCTTCTAGAATAGCGTGATCAGAAGGAGCTACAGGTGTAGTTTTAATGTCTATGATGTTTAAGGACTCAGACAAAAACCAGAAATCAATTTGGGTTGCTTTAATACCCTGAAAAAAGGTCTTATTGGGAGTACCCTTAAGTGCCATAACATCTATCAAACCTGTTTGGGTCAATAAATCAATAAGGCAGCTCGCATCACAAAACATTTTCTTGGTGTGAAGGCCACAATCCGTGTTATACCTACTACAATTAAAATCTCCACCCAAAAAGACATGTTTCGATGTAAATAAGTATGGCAAAATAACTTTAAAGATATCGATTCTGTCAGATTTCGTCTGAGGGGCATGCACATTTATGAAACGACAATGTAAACCACTAACCACCAAATCCAACAACAAAACACGCCCTGGAAAAAGATCCACCAGTTGTGACAATTTAGCTGTAGGATTGTTCACCACAATTCCTATACCGCTGCATACATCCTCACCAAAGGACCAATATGTAACCCCCCCCAATGCCATCCAGCTGTTGCCTGATTCATATCCTCCCGAGTGTGTAAGCGTGTATCCTGTAAGAATATCACATCATGTTCTCCCTTTTCAAACAAGGAATATATCAACAACCTTTTTCTCTCTGATTGAATACTATTTACATTCAGGGAAGCCACAGGAAGTTTATAAATCCCAAGCATACAAATAATGATGGTAAAAAAGCACACTTGGTAAAGCATCCTAAAACAAAGATGATATCAGCAATAGACCACATATAGTTTCATTTCTTCCTACTCGATTTCTGCATCCCCAATTTCTTTATTTTCTTTTTAACAGTGTTGGAATGTTCAAGGGGTTGTTCAACATCAAATGTTCCCTCAGGTTGAGACAATTGTACGGAAGCTGAATCAGACTCCGTACCCACATCATCTTGTAGCATCTGATAGTTATTCTGAAGAACTAGCTGAGCAGTGTCAGTTGCAGCTTTCCCCACATTCCTAGGTCAGAGGCTACATCGCCTATTAGATACCAGCATAAAGTCTCCTTCAGGGGGCAAGGGTGGGGGCATTGAAGCCGAGGAAATATTGGGTTCAGTAATGGGTACCTCAGAAGGCAAAGTAACAGCGACAGGTACAGGGTCTGCAGCACCTGGCAAGGGCACAGTCAGGTCTTGCACTGGGTTAGGCTCCTGAGCATCGTAAAATTGTGGCCTGTTTCTCCCGGGGCCTCTGTCTCAGTGCAGCCCTAACCGGCATTTATATAAAATCCTGAATGCAAAAATTTCTATTTGATTTATTTTGAGCCGCAAAGGGGCAGTCTACATAAGAATGCACATCCTCACAGAGGGAACATTCCACAGGATGAGGACAATCAGTAAAAACATGACCCACTTCACCACACTGTACACATTTGACAATCTCACAAGTTCTACTAAGGTGCCTGGGAGAACCACACTTATAGCAATACCATGGCTGTCCTGGGTAGAAAATAAACCTCTTATCTTGACCCAAGTAAAAACAACTTGACAAGTGTTGTAAACCATCTTCTGTTTGTAGCAAGTTAACCCTATACCTCCAACCCCCAGTCCAAAAACCTTCTGTGCCCAAGATAAGTTCTGGATTACCCTGAATTGTACATTTCCGCTCCAACCAATATGTAATGTCCTCCACATTTACCCCCTCATTTCCGAATAAGACAGTTATCATGTTAAATGACTGTTTTATAAGAGGAATAGCCTGAAAGTGAGACCAAGCTGGATTAGTTTTAAGTAAAGCATATTTCATCCAGAAATAGTTTAATAGGTCAAGGGTAAGAAAGCTAATATCATAAGTATGGGGTAAAGGCTGGGTAAATGAAGTCGGGTAGTGAGGGTAGCCCAGCCCTCCCCTGAACGCTGTTCGCCGACCCCCACCCCCCGAAGCACCCAGATGCTGGGTGAACGAAGTCGGGTCGTGAGGGTAGCCCAGCCTCCCTTAAAGCTCCCTGTTCGCCAACCCCCACCCCCCAAAGCACCCAGACGCTGGGTAAATGAAGTCAGGTCGTGAGAGTAGCCCAGCCCTTCCCTGGAAGCTCCTGTTTGCCAACCCCCACCCCCTGAAGCACCCAGACGCTGGGTAAATGAAGTCGGGTCATGAGGGTAGCCCAGCCCATCCCTGAAAGCTCCTGTTCACCGACCCCCACCCCCTGAAGCACCCAGATGCTGGGTAAATGAAGTTGGGTCATGAGGGTAGCCCAGCCCTCCCCTGAAAGCTCCTGTTCGCTGACCCCCACCCCCCGAAGCACCCAGACACTGGGTAAATGAAGTTGGGTAGTGAGGGTAGCTCAGCCCTCCCCTGAAAGCTCCTGTTCACCGACCCCCACCCCCCGAAGCACCCAGGTACACAAGGAGCTGAAAAGAAAGCCGTGGTTCTGGCGCCATATTTGAATTTACTGAACTGCTGCCTACAGTAAAGCCAGCACAGTGCTTCTCAGTGCCTGTGAGTTTTATCTGTCGGCACACGAGTGAAGACTGTTTTATTTTGTGAATTTTCTTAGTGTGCAGCACAGAAATCTAGTCCGTCGTAGCAGTGCTTTAAGAAGTCGTACTAAATTTATGCTTAATTACTGCCATGTCCCTATAGTCCATCATAGTAGTGCCTTAAGAACTTGAATTTATGTCTGCTAAAAGTACTGCATTTAGACCTTTCACAGTAGTGCTTTAAGAACTTGAATTTTACTTTTGCTAAAAGTTCTGCATTTAGACCATTCGCAGTAGTGCCTTAAGAACTTGTACTTATTTTTGTTAAAATACTGCATTTAGACCTCGTAGTAGTGCCTAAAGAACTAGAACATATTTGTGCTTAAGTACTGTATTTATAACATCATAGTAGTGCATTTGGGGACTCGAATTTGTTTGTACTGAATCACTGTATTGCCCAGACTAGACTCGTGGCTGTTAATATGTAATTTTGGACCTGGCTAGACTATCTGAGAGCGCACTAAAGCGTGTATCTGAGCCTCTCTGGTGTAAATTGCCCTAACTGTAACTGCAATTTTAACCTGGCAAAAAACATCTGAAAGTGCACTGTAGCATATTATTCAGAGCCTCTCCGGAGTGAATTAACCAAAGGCAAATTTCAGGAGTGTTTTTTTCCCATTCTGAGGGCAGGCCAGGTGCCATTTGCGGCTCCCTCTGACTCCCCAGCCAGCAAAATTCACATTAAGCCTGCTATCCCAGTTCCCTAGGAAGGCAAAACTAAACTGACTCTGCACCATTTAAAAAAATCATGCTCTTCAGTGCAGAAAGGTGGTTCTTTGTGGGAACCAGGCTGCAAACCACAAGAGACAAAAGCAGCTATGCAGCAGGTATTTTGCTACTCCTCCCACTTACCTGGCTATAAAGCACCTCTTCTTTCTCTCTCCGTAGACGCTGGGTAAACGAAGTCGGGTCGTGAGGGTAACCCTGCCCTCCCCTGAAAGCTTCTGTTCACCGACCCCCACCCCCCGAATCACCCAGGTACACAAGGAGCTGAAAAGAAAGCCGTGGTTCTGGCACCATATTTGAATCTACTGAACTTCTGCCTACAGTAAAGCCAGCACAGTGATTCTCAGTGCCTGTGAGCTTTATCTGTCGGCACACGAGTGAAGACTGTTTTATTTTGTGAATTTTCTCAGTGTGCAGCACAGAAATCTAGCCCGTCGTAGCAGTGCTTTAAGAAGTCGTACTAAATTTGTGCTTAATTACTGCCTTGTCCCTATAGTCCATCGTAGTAGTGCCTTAAGAACTAGAATTTATGTCTGCTAAAAGTACTGCATTTAGACCTTTCGCAGTAGTGCTTTAAGAACTTGAATTTTACTTTTGCTAAAAGTTCTGCATTTAGACCATTCGCAGTAGTGCCTTAAGAACTTGTACTTATTTTTGCTAAAATACTGCATTTAGACCTTGTAGTAGTTCCTAAAGAACTAGAACATATTTGTGCTTAAGTACTGCATTTATAACATCATAGTAGTGCCTTAGGGACTCGAATTTGTTTGTACTGAATCACCGCATTGCCCAGACTAGACTCGTGGCTGTTAGTATGTAATTTTGGACTGGCTAGACTATCTGAGAGCGCACTAAAGCGTGTATCTGAGCCTCTCTGGTGTAAATTGCCCTAACTGTAACTGCAATTTTAACCTGGCAAAAAAACATCTGAAAGTGCACTGTAGCATATTATTCAGAGCCTCTCCGGAGTGAATTAACCAAAGGCAAATTTCGGGAGCGTTTTTTTCCCATTCTGAGTGCAGACGCTGGGTAAACGAAGTTGGGTCATGAGGGTAGCCCAGCCCTCCCCTGAAAGCTCCTGTTCGCCGACCCCCAACCCCCGAATCACCCAGGTACACAAGGAGCTGAAAAGAAAGCCATGGTTCTGGCACCATATTTGAATTTACTGAACTGCTGCCTACAGTAAAGCCAGCACAGTGCTTCTCAGTGCCTGTGAGCTTCTGCCCCTCCGGCGCTGTGCGCCGGCTCCCCACCACCACCCTTGGTGAGCTCCTCCTTATATAGGCTGATGTCACATGATTCCGATGTCACATGATTCCAAAAACCTATCAGCCTATTTCTCCATTTGCAGCTTATCAGCTGCCACCACCAGAGGGCTCAAATCAAATTTTTCCAGTCACTATACAAAATAGGCCAGGATGCTGCTGCAAACATCCCTATTTCTTCTCTCTCTGGCCACTCTCTCCTCCCTGCCCCCACCACCCTTCCAAACAGAGAACCCCCACCGTCTCTGCCCCCTCGGCATACCCCACAGCCTTGCCATGCTGCCTCTTCACACGCGCCTGCCCATGACATGGTCCAAAACCATTATGTGGGTATTAGTGCCAGTATCATTCCACCTTCCTTTCACCAGGGGCTCACGGTTTTACACACCCAACCCGTCGCTGCCCCAAAATTTTCTTTACCACTCGGACCTCCACATCCTACCCATACCACCCTAGGACACAAATAAAGCTTCTCATCGCCATACTTCTACTCCTGTCCGGGGACTTGGAGGCAAACCCTGGCCCTAACCCCACAAATTCCCACTCCCCTTTCTCCTTACCCAAAGGCCTCTGCATCCTACACCTAAACACCTGCAGCCTATTATCTAAAATCTCTCTACTGCAACCAATTGCCTTAACACAGTGTCCTGACATCCTAGTCATTTCTGAAACCTGGTTAAAACCTCATCATACAGATGCAGAAGTCTCCATACCAGGGTATACAATAATCAGACATGACCGGCCAGGCAAAAAGCACGGCGATGGCATGGCAATGTATATCGCCAACAGCTGTCAATTCACAATAGTGAATATCCCCTCAACCCCTGCCAACATAAACACTATACTCATCAAACTCTCTCTCCCCTGTTCCACCCCCATATACGTGGCAGGCTTGTACTGCCCCCTGTACACCCCCTGAGGATATCCTTTCCCACCTAATCTCCCTACAATCCCTAGTGGTCGGGGGTGAGCTACACGCCACCGGTGATTTTAACACAAACTGGCTAGGTACAGATAAAGCCCACTTGAAGACCAAAATTAAGGCTCTGATCCTAACCCAACTCATTGCTGATCCCACCAGACTCAATCACAAGACACAAAACCACTCTTTACTAGATTGGGTTCTCAACTCCCAGCCCCACAGGATTCTAAGCACAGGCCTACTACCCGATTCTATAAGTGATCATCACATGATCTTCCTGATTAGGAAGGTGCATAGCCCCACTGCCCCCCCCCAAAGACACTGCGCACCATGTCTTATAACTCCCTCATCTTAGCATCCCTCCTGTCAGACTTAGGATGCGAAAACTGGTCTTTCATACCTGAGGCACCCTCCATTGACACAGTCTTTGAGGGTTTCAAAACCTGTTTCCTTAAAGTCTGGGACAAACACGCCCCCCCCCAAGTACAAAAAGAGTTAGAGGTGCACATCTCCCCTGGATCTTGGCTGACATAATCAGAAAATGCCACTCCAGGGACCACGCCTGGAAAACATATAAGAAAACGGGAACACAGGCATCCCTCACCACATATAGAACCCTCCGAAACGCATGCACAAACACCATCCGCCAAGCCAAAAAGACTTATTTTCTATCGGGTTTTAGCAAGAACATTAACCACCCGACTGATTTCTGGAAATCACTCAAATCCCTGCTCTTCCCCCCACTCTACCCCCACCACCTACACTATCAGCTCAGGGCTCCCTCATTTCCGACCCCATCTGCGTAGCTGAGCCTTTACTACACATTTCTCTAGCTGCTTTGAAGCTCTCATCCTCCCTCCCAGTACATACTCCCCCCGCCCCCCACCACACATGCCCCCCAAACCTGCCCCTATCCTGCCATTTCTCATTCCACCCAGTAACCTGTGCAGAAGTCTTCCACTCCCTACGGGCCCTGAACCCAAACAGAGGCAAATGCCCTATGTCCCTGGATGCCAAGATGCTTTTTCTGTCTGCGCCAGCCATAGCCGCCCCTTGTGCAGCCCTTTTCAACCTCTCTTTCTCTCTGGGCAAGTTATCAACAGCCTGGAAGTTGGCTACTGTTATACCCCTGCCAAAAGGTGGTGACCCCTCCTCCCCAGAAAATTACAGACCCATCTTCCTACTCCCTAGCCTGGCCAAAATACAGAAACGTCTCGTCATGTCCCAGCCCACCCCTTACCTGGATGCCTCCTCCTTCTTCACTCCGTTCCAATCGGGCTTCCGTAAATCCCACTCCACCACCACCTCCCTGCTACGTGTCACTGGTGACATTCTCACTGGCATGGACAAAGGACACGTCACCTTGGCCATCTTTATAGACCTAGCCAAGGCCTTCAATACTGTCTCACACTCCCTACTCCTCTCTAAACTAACCGAAGCTGGGCTCTCAGATCCAGCCACTGAGCGGTTCCATGACTACCTAGTGGGCAGGAAACAAACAGTCAAACTGGCCTCTCACACCTCAAATCCCCTGCCAGTCACTGCCGGAGTCCCCCAAGGATCTGTCCTAGGTCCACTACTTTTTTCCTTTTTTCTAAATGACCTCCCATCAGCATGTTCCCATTCATCCATCTAAATGTATGCGACTATACACTGTCCTGTATGCCCGTCCCACCACACACACACAAAGCTTAGCAACCCTCCTCCAGGAGGATTTCTATGCACATCCAGAGCTGGTTCAGGACAAACCAGCTATTCCTAAACCCTAAAAAAACCGTATCACAAACATTTGGCTCCCAACAAAGACTCTCCCGCCAAGCCCCCAGCCCTCCTTTCAAAACCTCGGACGGTACTCCCCTGGACAATTGTACTAGCTTCAGATATTTAGGCGTCTGGCTAGATCAGCACCTAGATTTCACCTCACACATCGACTCGCTACACAAGAGGCTACTCCCCAAACTTGGTGCTCTATTCTGTAACAAAAACTGCCTCCCCACACAAACTAGGCATGTCATTGTCCAAAAAATGATTCTTCCTGTACTCGACTATGGTGACATAGTTTACTCCATTGCCCCCGCGTCCGCTCTGGCCATCCTAGACACCCTGTTTGACTCCTTCTGCCATTTCATTCTAGACTGCCCGCAATCAACTCACCATTGCAACCTATACAGCTCCTTAACCCTGCCGTCCCTCCATGATCGCAGACAAATAAACTGCACTAGGTTCACTGCCAAATTCTGGTCCCTCTCCCTTCCCCCTTATCTGGCCTCTACCCTCTCCCAACAATCCCCACTTGCGTACTCCCTCAGGAACATGGACCCCAGACTACTACACGTCCCATTTATGTGCACAACCAAAGCCCAGGCTGTCTTTAACTACTGAATCCCACAGATTTGGAATGCCCTGCCGGCCCCCATAAGACATGCACAGAATCCCTACCATCGTAACCTTCTACTTAGAGCCCATTTCTCCTCCAGCTGCTCCTGTTATAACTAGCAATTTACTACTATGCTTGTTGTACTATAAATGTATATGTAATTTATATTACCCACTCATTCTTTACACTGTATGTATCCACCCCTGTCTGTATTCAATCAAACCAAATGCTTATAGGTAAGCCTTGGCTTTCCCAAAATGTACTGCATATGTATATATTTCATGTATGTATTTGGGTCTCGGCCCCCAAGTCGCATCTGGAATCGAGCTCTTAGCTCAGTATGCCTTCCTGGTAAATCTCGTAAATAAATAAATAAACAAGTATTATCCCTTGGTGAATGTATAAGAGCATAAACTTCCCTGGGTGAAAAACCCAACAATTGTTTAATCAGAACCTTGCCCACATAGAAGCAATCCAGCATATCATCTGTAGATCCCAAAAACCGCAGTTGAACCACATTCCTTTGTTTGGCCAGTGTCACTGGTTTCTTAAAAAGACTAGCAAAGGTAGCAAGAGGCACTGGCAAGCCAGTCTGCTTTTGTTCAGTAACAGTATCAGGAGCATCTATTCCCATGTCATCTCCCAAAGCTGGAACACCAACTAACTGCGAACTCGTAAGTGGAGAAAAGGAAATATGTCCATCTGTAGGAGCAGAGTCCGTATTTAAAAGTGCTGAATCAGATATTGGGTCAGTTTCAGCTGAAACAGGAGAGGTTATAGAAGCAGTATTCGATAAAACCTGCGGTAAAATATCATCACAGGGCAGATGTTGTTGGGAAGGTAAAACCTTCTTTTGTATCCCAGCCAGTACAGCCAGCTCACACACCCCAGGTACCAGAGGGATTGGAATCTCAGGATCAGCGATCCAGATGCCCAATTCCATTCTTATCCAACCCGCATCATGAAGTGCTTGCTGAGGGGACCAAGCTTCTCCAGAAGGAGAGGTCTGGGGTGGGGAGTGTGCAGTATCACTCGTAACTGAATCAAAACTTTTCAAAACTTTGCTAGTGTTACCTGGAGGGCCTGAGGGTAATTCAGACTCGGGCCATTTCCGCTTTTTCTCCTCTTCGGCATGTAATTGTGCTTGTCGGTATTCTGCCAAAGCCATTTCTAGTACATGTTTTTTGTGTTCTAATTGCAGGGACATATCCACAGACTCAGGAACTGGTGTGTCTTCCGGAAGCATAGTGCAAACACCATCTGATACGGTCAGAACTTTACTCACAGGCTCCGCCCGATGAACTGGGCCATCACCCGTTGTAGAAATACCGATGACTTCTACATCATGTAACGGGGATGCCTGCTGCGAGGGTATAGGTATGTTGAGCTGGCCACCACTCGGGTGCTTTCCAGCCGTACCATTCCCTTTGCATGAAAAATCCTGTAAAGTCATAGCAGTCATCCATCCACCACTGCTCTCAGCTGCCATCTGAACACAGACTCATTCCGCCAGCTCCACAGCGCCCACTGCCAACAGAGTAGGGGAATTTCCCTGGTGTCCTGGCTAAATTTCCCCCATTCACTAAAAAATACCACCATAAGCTTAATCTGGTTCAAGGTCAGTTGGCATTCATCTGTATTCCCCTCCCCTGGGTCGTGCCTGAAAATAGGCGGGATTTGTCTAGTGCACTTACCCGGTCAACAAAAACTAAATAATAAATACTAACATACGAAATTTGCCAGCAGATAAAGGCCTAGAGGTCTATCAAGTCTGCTGGAATGTGCAGCTAGCACCCCTTATTCCTGCAGCTGCCCTCCCTTCCACCCTTCCCTTCATAACCCTCCCCTTGTCCTGTCCCATCCTCATTTGAAGCAGTCCACTGTCTCTACTGCATACCACTTCAGCAGGTAGCATTCCACCCAGCCACCACCCTCTCTGTAAAAAAGTGTCTCCTCATCTCCCTCCTGAACCTTCCTCGCTCCAGTCTTATATCATGGCCCCTAGTGGCCCTCTCCTCCCTTACTTTGAACAGCCCCTCTGTACCCATCTTGTTTATTCCTTTCATGTATTTAAAGGTTTCAATCATGTCACTCCTGTCTCTCCTCTCCTCCAGTGAGTACATGTTCAACTCCTTCAACCTCCTCTCATATGATAAGTCCCCCAGCCCCTTGATCATCTTTGTCGCTCTGTGCTGCACCCCCTCCAGTAACTTAATGTCCCTCTTCAGATAATGGACGCTAGTACTTGCACGTAGTACTCCAGGTGTGGTCTAACTAATGACCTATACAGTGACAGAATCACCTCCTCCCTCCGAGGATATACCCCTTGCAATACAACCCAGCATTTTGTTGACCTTTGCAGCTGCCTTCCTACATTGTGCCGAGTTGTTCATTGACCCTGTAATGAGCACCCAGATCCTTCTCCTTCTCCTCCTCTGTCTGGCTAGCTGCACTCCCCCTAGCTGGTAACTCCTCCTGTGTTCTTCATCCCAAAATGCAGCACCTTGCACTTTTGGCATTAAAGCCCAGTTGCCAGGTGTCTGGCCAGGTTTCAAGCTTTGCCAGATCATCCTGCAACCCCTGCCATCCCCCAGATCATCCACCACTGCACCTACCTTGGTATCATCAGCAAACAGACTGATCTTGCTCTTGATATCCCATGATATGTCTGCAATGAATATCCCAAACAACACTGGTCCCAACACTGAGCCCTGTGGAACACCGTCGTCCTGCCCTTGGGTGTGAGAGCTCCCCACCACCACCACCCTCTGTTGCCTTCCCTGCAGCCAGTTTCCTACCCATCTCACCAGCTTTGCACCGCCCTGTGCCTACTAACTTCCTTCCCAGCCTTCCATGTGGCACTGGAGTCGAATGCCTTACTGAATTCCAGATACAGGACATCCACTGCATGGCCCCTGTCCAGTTGCCTGGTTACCCAGTCATAGAACTCGACCAGGTTGGTTTGGCAGGATCTGCCACATGGAAGCCGCGCTGTCTGCTGTGCTGTAGTCCTTTGGCCTCTAGGAGGGCCACCAGCCTCCTTCAGGATAGTCTCCATTAGCTTACCCACGATGGATGTGAGGCTCACTGGTCTGTAGTTTCCCGGTTCATCCTTGGGGCCACTCTTGTGGAGGGGCACCACATGAGCCATCCTCCAGTCCTGAGGTACACACCCCGAATGTAGTGAGGCACTAAATAGATCTGCCAAAGGTCCTGCAAGGACCTCTGCCAGCTCCTTCAGTACCCTGGGGTGGATGCCATCTGGGCCTGGCACCTTGTCCACCCTCAGTGCCTTCAAACCCTCTCGAACTCTGCTCTCCATGATTTCCCCATTTGTCACCACTTCCCCCCCTGTTTCTGCCATTTCTCCCACCTTGGGTGTCACCCCCCTCTTCTCTTTAGTAAATACTGAGCAGAAGTACTCATTTAGTGCTCGCCTATCGCACCCCTGCTTCCACCCAACCCCCTCCTTCCTAATCCTTACTATGTGGTCCTATAGCTCCTTTTCTCCTGATGTACTTAAAGAAGTCCTTCTCCCTCTTAATGCCTTGTGCCAGCCTGAGTTCCAGAGATGCTTTGGCTCCTTACTGCCCTTGTCACCTCCTTCGATTCTGTCAAGTACCCTCCCTGTCCTCCCCTCCCTGTTTTCTTGTACTTCCTAAAGGCAGCTCTTTTCCTCCTTACCTTTTCCATGACCTCCTTGCTCAACCAGAACGGTTTCTTCTCCTAGCCTTCTTGCTCTGGGCTTTGCAGTAGGGTTTTGGTTGCCTCCACTATCCCCAGCTTTATGAGCTCCCACCTCTGGTTAGTGTCCATACTAGATTGAATTCTGGCCAGGTACCCTTTTACCACTTCCCCCATCCTCCCAAAGTCAGCCCTCCTGAAGTCCAGCAATATTGTGCCAGATTCCACTCCCTCCTTACCCATATCCAATGTGAGCCATACTGAGCGGTGGTCACTCCCTGACAGCGGTTCCTCCACTGTAAGTTCTCTCACAAAGTCCCCATTTGCCAGCACAAGGTCAAGGGTATTTCCTAACCTAGTTGGTTCACTGACCATTTGCAGCAGGCAGCTGTCCTGGAAGGCATCCAGCAGTACCTGCTCCCTTCTGTTCCTGGTTGTTGGGGTGCTCCAGTCCACTCCTGGCATGTTGAAGTCCCCCACAATCACCACACTACCCTTCTTGCAGGTCCTCCTGATCTGTCCTGCTATTTTCCTGTCTAACTCCTCCGTCTGAGATGGTGGCCTGTACACCACTCCCATTCTAAGAATCCTATTCTTGGAATCCTGGATTTGCATCCAAAGTGACTCCGTACTACCCTCCTCCCTTTCTCCCTACACACTTCAGTCCTTCCTTCACATATAGTGCCACCCCTCCTTTCCCAATCACCCTGTCCCTCGAAATAATCTGTACCCTGTACAGACAGGTCCCAGTCATTGTATTGGTGCCCATGTTTCCGTGATGGCTGCAATGTCCACCTCTCCTCTGCCATGAGAACCTGTAACTCTGCAGTTTTCCTCCCAAGGCTCCTAGCATTAGGGTAACCACCTTCCACCCTTCCCCCCCTCCATCCTGCCCTCCTTTCCTAGCATCACCAACAGTACTTGCCATTTGTCCTTTGTCACTGTTATGGGGGGTAAGCTCATATGGTTTCCCAACCTGTGGTCTCTGCATATCTCTTCCCCAACTGCCACCCCCCACCCTAGTTTAAATTCCCAACTTCCTCTATGTACTCCTCCATCCTCTGTTTCAACACTTTCTTTCCTTCCTCACTCAAGTGTAGTCTGTCCTTGGCAAAGAGAATACTGTCCTCCCAGGTCCCTCCCCACCCCCCTAACAGCCCATACCATTTAGCACAACACCAGGTTCTTAGCCATCCATTAAATTCCTCTATTCTCAGCTTTCTTGTTGTGCTTGCCTTTGGCATGGGAAGTATCTCTAAAAAAGTTACTGACCTTCCTACCCCTCACATAATTGTGCTAGTCCTCAAACCTCCTCTGGACTGTATCTACTGTCTTGTCAGCCAGGTCATTTGTCCCAAGATGTATAATTAAATGAGGCTTGTCTACCCCTTCTAGCATATTTCAGAACAGACTGTCCACTCTCTTCCGCTGTCATTCCTGGCATGGCCTCCACCCAAATGCGACTATGCCTCTCCCCTTGCTACCCACCTAACTCCTCTTAGTATTGAGTCCCCAGCACTAAGATTCCACCCTCTTACTCCCTGCTTGCTTCCATTCATCTCCTCTCTCATTTCCAGCTCCTCTTCTTCCTCCTGCACATTGTTTCCGTTTTACCCTGTTGCAATACTCTCAGCAGAACTTCCCCGCTCCAGTTTGGTCCAGGCATTTATCAATTACTCCTCATTTCATCATTCCCTCCTCCACCTTCTTCCTCTCTAGCAGTGCACAACTATTTTCTGAAGGCCCTTCACAAATTCCCGCTCCCTCTCTCTTCATAGTAACCTCTTCTCTCCTTTCCACTCCATGACTTTTGCCACTTCTTCGCTCCTCACAAGTCCCTATCTCCTCCTTCCATTTGTCTTTGTCTCCTGACCTGGTTTCCTCTGCAATTATTCTTCCTGGCCTGGGCCCTTTGTCTCTGCTTCCTCTTCTGACCCTCTCCTCACCACTGTTGGGCTTAAATCACCCTCCTCATCTCCCCTTCTTCCTCCCTCCAGTATTGGGCTAAACCACCCCAATCTGCCTTGCCTGCCTTAGTTCCTCCTGCAGACCTTCAATCTCCTTTCTAAGTTTTTCTATGTGGTTTTACACTAAACATCCTCCCACTCCAGGCAATTTTTAGAAAGATTGGTGCACCACAGTTGTTGCAGCCTACCACCTCTACCATTGCTGTTGTTGCCCACCAGCGACCCCCACCCTTCTAGATGCAGGATACCAAACACTCCCCAAGTCTCCTCTCCTTCTCTATCAGTGCAAAACATTTTCTTTATTTCCTTACCTCCTTTTGTTGCACACGTTTAGATATATTGAGCAACTGCTTTTATATTCATATCCTTCCTATCCACACTCAAAACAGACTTTAAGTAGCCATTGCACAACCTTCTTCAAACTCCTACTCCTCCTTTCCCCAATGCAATATCAATGCGAAGAAGTAATAATAAGCTCTAGATTTGCATTTACTTCCCTTCCACTGAGAGAGCAATCACCTCTTCACTTGCTGCTGTTCCTTTCCTGGATGGTCTGCTTTTGCTATGGCAGGTGCATATCCTTTGCCTGTTTGAGAAGTGATGTCAGAACCCTGGTATAAAGGAAATAATGGACCAAGGGTGGGACCTACCCAAGTCTTCCAGAAACAATCAGGTAGCTGAGGCCTCTGATCAGACCATTAGCACCCTTCCCCCACTCTGCACTCAAACTTTGCAGCTAGTGAAGCCAGCAACAGTGAATCACAATTCTACTCAAAGCCCCCAAAATAGGTTTGCTACCCAAAGAAACAGGGCTCCAATTCAAACAGCTTCACCAGCAACACATCAAAATAGGCTTGGAATTAGAAGATATATGTCTCCAATTCAAAGAAACAGACCCAGTTAAATCACACCAATTATGTTTTAAAACAGAAGAAATAGGTCTCTACAAATGTAGCCTGCCACACGGTGAATCAAACAAATGAGCCCACTTATAGCTACCAAAACAGGTTTCAAAAATTCCAACAGCCACAAACAATACCCTGCTATCCCGTTAGTAGTAAGAAAGAAAAGAAATAACCTTCTACCAAGTAGAATCCACAAGAAACAATGTAAAACAACAAGAAGCTACTGTACTGTAGATCTGATCTTGTCCCCCTTCTAGCTCCTTCTGAGAAGCCAAAGCACTGAGTTCCAAACTCTGTGATTTCCCTTGTGCTGCTTTCAAAATCAGACAGTTCCAAACTCTGTGATTTCCCTTGTGCTGCTTTCAAAATCAGAGTTCCAAACTCTTTGACTTCCCATGTGCTGCTTTCAAAATCAAACAGTTCCAAACTCTGTGATTCCCTTGTGCTGCTTTCAAAATCAGACAGTTCCAAACTCTATGATTTCCCTTGTGCTGCTTTCAAAATCAGACAGTTCCAAACTCTGTGATTTCCCTTGTGCTGCTTTCAAAATCAGACAGTTCCAAACTCTGTGATTTCCCTTGTGCTGCTTTCAAAAACAGACAGTTTCAAACTCTGTGATTTCCCCTGTGCTGCTTTCAAAATCAGAATTCCAAATTCTGTGACTTCCCCTGTGCTGCTTTCAAAATCAAACAGTTCCAAACTCTGTGATTTCCCCTGTGCTGCTTTCAAAATCAGAATTCCAAATTCTGTGACTTCCCTTGTGCTGCTTTCAAAATCAGACTGTTCCAAACTCTGTGACTTCCCTTGTGCTGCTTTCAAAATCAGACAGTTCCAAACTCTGTGACTTCCCTTGTGCTGCTTTCAAAATCAGACAGTTCCAAACTCTGTGACTTCCCTTGTGCTGCTTTCAAAATCAGTCAGTTTCAAACTCTGTGATTTCCCCTGTGCTGCTTTCAAAATCAGAATTCCAAATTCTGTGACTTCCCCTGTGCTGCTTTCAAAATCAAACAGTTCCAAACTCTGTGATTTCCCCTGTGCTGCTTTCAAAATCAGAATTCCAAATTCTGTGACTTCCCTTGTGCTGCTTTCAAAATCAAACAGTTCCAAACTCTGTGACTTCCCTTGTGCTGCTTTCAAAATCAAACAGTTCCAAACTATATGACTTCCCTTGTGCTGCTTTCAGAATCAAACTAAATAAATGCATTCTTGAATTTCCCCACTGTTTTTGGCTCCATGACCTCTTCAGGAAGGCTGTTCCATGTATCCACAACCCTCTCCATGAAAAAATACTTCCTCATATTACCTCTGAGCCGTTCTCCCTCTATTTTCAAATTGTCAAATCAGGCAACTCCAGAATATGTCATAATGCATCCCTCTACCTTGACATCCCCTCCAACATGTGTCTGTTTTGCCTGCACTAAAGTGTGAGTGTTTAAACTCTTTATTATGGAGCTCCTGTTGCTTCACTGGGTACCCAGCCCTGGAAATGGTGTAAGCCCAATGATGTTGCACCTGGTTGGTCAGCGGCAATGTGCCTAATAAAGAAATAGCAATGCCCTGCAAAATAAAGCCCCAAACCCAAATCCTTTTCAGACTCACAGGGGGTGCTTGTAAATCCCATCTGAATGGCCTAGCTAATTAAAACTTTAACAAAGAATGATAAAAGATATGCAACCATGTGGCATGTCCTGAATTTACAGACACCTTACCAGACCAGGGGATCTCTCTCAATGCACTGCATGGAGAAGTGGCACAGTTTGCAGGGAGTCTCACTTTCTCTCTCATTCTCTCTCTTCCTTCTGTGAAGGCCTCTGGTACACCAGCTGTTTCTCCAGTCCAGGTCAGGCCTCTCCTGACTTCTTCATTAAGTAGATTATTCTCTGAGGCATAGGGAAGCTCTGCGTGTGAAAACTTGATCCTGGCATCTGATCCCTAGTGTGTTGGTGATAACCTGCATTGGGTTGTAGTACTGGCTGAGCGGTTTCCCAGATGAGCTGTGTTTTCAGTTGCAGTCTCCTGCTGCAGCACATCAAAAGCCTCTGGTGAAACTGCTGCAGTCTTCAGCTTCACTTTACTGCATAGTATGTGGTTACTTACTTTATATTTACTGGTAAAGGGCAATAATCTATCACTGGCAGACCCTCTGAAACTCCGTAATTCACACTTGCGAATTACGGAGCTCCGTAAACCATGGGTACTGCAAACCAGTGCAAGTCTCCCTGAGCTGTCCCTCAAGAACGTGTCCTTGAGCTAGCAGACCACTCAAGCTCCTCACTGAAAAGCACCAGTGCAAAAAACACGCTCTCGATGATCTGACTGAAAAAAAAAATGGCCACTTCCTGCAGTAACAGATTGCCTGTTCCTTCATTCTGGAACAAGGTGCAGGCTAGGTCTAGGGAAGAGGCTGAAGCTTGCTTAGAGCTATGAAAAAGTGCAAGTAAAATATTTTCTCATGGCTCTGAGGACATAGCTAGCCCATCACTGACTACTTATAACAAAGAAAATAACAGTTTAAAAGCCTGGGGCCACAAGTGCCAGCCCAACTGATTACAGTACAACCCCATTTATCCAAAAGTCGGGGGGGGTCACAAAAAACTTTCACAGAAATGGGGTTTTGGTTAAACGAGGGATCGAGTCAGTCTAGCATGAGCTGCCAAGTGTACAACGGAGCTACCAAATGTACAACGGACAAATGCTAATCAGTAAATATAAAAAATAAAACATAGGGAAATGTGGTGATTCATATTTTATGCACACCCTCGGTGTATGATGGCCAGATAAATCTCTCAAGGTTCACTCTTGGGGTTTATGGGGCATCACACACCAAGAGTGTGCATAAAATCCTCATTATCCACACTTCCCCATGCATTATTCTATATATAATTAATGGGTTTCCTTTTTTTCCATAGGGAAACCATGGCGTAATTTGCCATAATAAAGGAGTGTTTATAATGGCAAACACACGCACAGTTTCCCTTGCTTTGTGCATGCCATAGTGCGTCCGTTCCTAACTGCTCACAGGAGGCCATCTCTTCTTTCTCCAGGACAAGCTGCCACTCAGAATCGGTGGTAAGTGACAGAAAATCACTTCTTTTTTGGGAAAAAAACATAACTTGGCTGCTACCTACTAAAAAAGCTTCTAAATAAATAAATAAATATGTCTGACAGTGCACTCAAACCTAACTGGACTGCGGCCACCAGGAACATCTTTTTATTTTATATAGTTGTTATGGCAAAAAAGGAAAACCCAGCAATTATTAAGCAATAAGCCATGAGAGGGTGTGGGTTATTGGAGGATTTACCATGGCTGGCGTGGTTTGCCCATGAGGCACAGCCAAGTGGGTAAATCCTCGTCAGCAGTGGTAAATCCCCCGATACCCCACATCCTCGAGTGGGTTATTGCAATTATACCAAGGTTTGCTCATTTTGGGTGTGAGGCTGATTTATTGCTAGGCTGGAACGCGAGTGTGGCAGGCTGGCACCTTTGCCATTGATTATCGAAGGATTTACAACGGTGGTAAGGTGCCAGTCTGATGATTTCATTGATTCTTCATTTATGCCCATGGTATAAATAGAGAATAATGGAGGGGGAAGGGTTTGATATGAGAATTTAATGCACACCCGAGTTATGGGATGCTACATAAACCCTGAGGCGAAGCCCGAGGGGTTTATCAAAGCATCCCACAATGAGGTGCATTACCTCTACATGAAACACCCTCCCCATCTTTTATTTTTATAATAACAGACCAGCAATTTTTTCTTCAACAGTTTGTAGAGACTGTTTGTCCCCACCCTCATACAGAATGTTGGCCAATGAGGCAGCAGCACAGTTTGACTGGCATGGCTCATGAATGTCATAACAACCAGCCGGTTGTTATGGAAAATATCAACCTGGTCAGTACATTGAGAGAAATTGCTGACCAGTTATTATTATAAAATAATATATGGGGTAGTGTGTTTAAACTCGAAGTTTACACACACCTTCGAGGTTAGATGCTTTCACAAACCCCTCGAGCTTTGCTCTCAGGGTTTATGTTGCATTACCTGCAATGAATTTCCTGTCCAGATTTGGCCACCTTACTCCTGGGAAGGAATCCAGTCATTGGATCAAATTATTGACTATATTTTGGCATTCCAGCCATTGGAAAATGCTGATAATAATTTGTTAATCCTACCATAAAATGTATCTGCAGCCCAAATGGTCACTTTTTATTCCTTGGAAGAGATTCAAACAATGGAGCAGACTGTTGACACTAGTTTGCTTATTCAGCTATGGGGGAGACTACTGGAGATAGTTTAACATTCAACAAACTATTAACAGTGCTTTGTGGGAGCAAAGTACTGCTGCTGGACCACTTACTGAAAATACCCTGGAAGCATACTAATGAGATTAATGAACTGTAGTCTGCTAAATGCATTCTGTTGTATTTGTAACATAAGAAATATGATCTAAGGCATATATGTTTTAGCTACAATGTAGAGTGTATCTTTAAGATAAATAAGGGATATGCCGGGGGTGCCTGTTGGATAACGACATTATTTGTACAGTAGCCTGTGACCTTGAGTAACCTCATGAGGGGCGAAGACACGAGTGAGGTTTACGAGTGGTTACAGGCTACTGTACAAATAATGTCATTATCCAACAGGCACCCCCCTGCATATTAGATTTATGCAACAGACGTTTCTCTGTTTTTTTATGCTTGCAGTTTGTTAAAAATGTGGTAAAACTTGAGTTTTTTTAAAACTGTTTGTTTCACAGTGCAAACCCCCCTTCGCCTGGTTGCTGTGGCCATTGTTGGTGTTTGGATGTCTTAATGACCTCACAGTGTGTGTGCTGATTGGTGAACAGTGGAGGTTTTGAAAAATTGTCACAAAAAATGGTGGCTCCACTAAGCGAGAGCTCATTTAGAGCTTGTGCAGGTGGTTTTTTTTTTTTTATTTTTCTTTTCTTTTTTGTTTTGTTTATTAATGAGAAAAAAAAACACTTTGGGATTTTTGAAAGACATGGTAGGGTTTTGTGGAACTGTTGGAGTACCGCCGGGACATGCTGGAGTTGAATCGGAAGGAGCTGCTTCGTAGATTCTGATACGTAGTACAGAAGGTACATCTGAGAATGAAAACCAAGACAGAAATTCTACTGGAAAAAGCAGGAAAGTGAAGAAATTATTGTTGCTGTTGTTGCTTTCTTCACGGTTTGTGGCTGGTAGGGGGTCCTTGAAAGAGATGGCAGCTTTGCATTATGAAGGGAAGAGGGAGTGCGAGGGAAGGAAATAGTATGGGGGCGGTTGTTGGTGAAGAAGCTGCTTTTATAACACGTATTTATGAGAGAAAAAATTTTTGGAGTGAGAGGAAAAGAGAATAGCTTAATGTTTTTGCTGGGTGGTTGAATTCACGAAGTATGTGTGCGTGGGGGGAAGAGGTTATCATTGGAGAGCTAGTGTGCACTTGCATTTTGTGGTATAGGAAGTATTTCTGGCAGGGAGGGTCGGCATTTGGTGGCGTAGACACTGTGTGGATAAATGGATGATGATGTAATCACTATGTGAATAACTTCAATTTATTCTCATAGTGATTACGTCATGGTCATTTATTTGTACAGTGACTTAAATAAATGTGTTTATGCACAGGTTTTTATTCTGATGCCTGTTGCATAAATAAGGTTTTGTAACCAAGCTATGTTTTACTGTATTCCACTTCTCTGAATGTATCTTTAAAACAGATAAGGTTTTTAACCAAGTTATTATTTTTTGTTGATAAATTTAGAAGGTCAAGTTTAGACATGTTATCTATGAGAAAACATAGCATTGCATCCCGTGATTCATAGCATTGCTTACTCTACTCCTTAAGTCTCAACTGCCTGATAACTTAAAAGTTAAAAGCCAGGTGTTATGACTTCAAGGTTGTGACTTAATTAAAACTCATAAATTATGGGGCCAAGTCTTATATTGTCAGCTTGTAATTGTCAAAAAAAAACATAGAGTTGCAGTGGGTTCATCTGTAATGTAGAGAAGAAGCATTGCATTGTTAGGAACTTGGATTAACAAGAAAAAAAGCTGAACTTCTCCTATAAAAGTCACCTTCTAGATACAAGAAGTAAGGGGTCTTTTCTTCAGTTAGTCGGCTCAGCACATTGGATCAGCTGCAGATGAAAAGTACTCTCAGGGCTTTTTAATTTGAGAACTGGTTTGAACTAGAGGTGGTAAGCTAATTGCATGTTTTCCTTGTATAAAAAATTATTTTCTATTTGTAAAGGAATACATTACTGTTCCTGGTTGTGATTATTTGCTTGTTTATTCATTCTGCATGAGTCGCTGTCGGTAAAATTTGCTTTAATAAAAATTAATTGCTAAGAAATGGAAATAACTAATCATTTTAGAGTTTTAGAGAATAAATTAGCTGACTGTCAGACAAAAGATAGAGATTTTTATGACTACTGCTATATAGGGCACTTGGGGACACTAAAGTTAACCATAGAGGCTTATAGACATTTATTGATGTGTACAGATCGGAATTTTATTTATTTATTTAGGTTTTGTTTACTGGGTAGCTGCACTTGCCAAACAGGTGACTATTTTCAGGCACGACCCAGGAGGTACAGTAACAATACAGAGTTCATTTACATAATACAGGGAAGCAGTAACAATACAGAGAACAGTTTTCAGTAAAAGGTAATAAAGGAGTACAGCTTCAGAGACAATCAACAGGTCAAGAGAAAAACAGCAGTTTTACACTGTACAGGTAGCATTTAGTGAGCGGGTAAAGGTATACAGGGCAGATCCAAAGGACAGGTGGGTCAGGGAGGGGAGAGACGGGAGGGGGAACTGGGTGAACAGGTAAAAGGGGATGCGGGAAGGCAACCCTCATGGCTAAGTGGTTAAGGTGGCAGCAGGGATGAAGGAGGCAGGACGGGGGGTCTGGGTGTGGGGCGGTGAATGGATGGTGGCGGTACATGGTCGCGGTGAGGGGAGAGAGTACATCAGGCAGAGCTGGAGGCAGGGGAGACACCACCTACAGTGGGGCTATAGAGGGGTAAAAGGTGGTGCGAAAACAGGGCAGGAAAGGACATGATAGGCATCGGTGGCCAGAGGAGAAGTGAAGTGGGGGAACATTTGGACAGGGCAGGGGGCTTATGGAATACATCTGGGTGAGGGGGATATGGTGGCATAAGCGATAAAAGGCTATGGGAAGAGACCGAGTCCATGGAACCGTGCGGCAGCTAGAGAGAGAGAGCTGAAGGGGAGGGGATCGGAGGTGAAGACAGCCATGGGGCGGCTTTAGCAGCAGAACCATCAAGAGGAGCCCAGGTTCATGGAACCGAAGTCGGCAGGGGAGAGTTAGGGATAGGGGTTCGGGGTGAGGTACGGCGGGGGAGCGCCATCAGCGGCTGGAAGGTGCAGCAAGTACCCGGGGTTGTGGTACTGTTCCCGGGCAGGGGAGTCAGTGCTCAGTCGGGGTAGTCGGGGCTGCGGAGGTTAAGAGCAAATGGGTCTAACTGGGGGGCGTAGAAGCAAAAAGTCAGTGTTAGGAGGATATGGCGGGAATGGCGGCAGGGGCTGAGGGATGAGACCGTGTCCATGGAAACCGTATGCAGGCTGGACAGATCAATGAGTGTGAGAATACAGGGTGAAAGCAGCGGGTGAGTGGTTTTAGCGGCAGAAGCCTACTAGAGGAGCCCAGGATCATGGAGCCATAGGCCGGCAGGGGAGGCTAAAGATAGCGGGGGTTCGGGGTAAGGTACGGTGGGTGAGTGGTTTCAGTGGCTGATGGTGCGGCTAATGTCCGGGGTTGTGGAACTGTATCCGGGCAGGGGAAACGGTGTTCAGGCGGGGGGGCTGTGGAGGTCCGGGGGCAATAGGAGTAGAGGAATGGGTCCGTTGGGGGGTGCTTAGGCATTGGCTGCGCCAGTACCTGGTACCCCTAGATCATCAGTACAAACATTCCAGTAAGCAGCAGTAACACGTAGAGCAGTGCAGACAGCAATAACAGGTTAATAATGCAGTAGTCAAGGTGCAGTAACTTACAACAAAATTACACACTCTAGACAAGTACAAGTAGAGAGAAGTACCCTGAAACAGGTCCCTTGGGGGGCGCTTAGGCATTGGCTACGCCAGTACCTGGTACCCATAGATCGTCAGTACAAACATTTCAGTAAGCAGCAGTAACAGGTACAATAGTGCAAACAGCAATAACAGGTAAACAATGCAGTGGTCAAGGTGCAGTAACTTACAACAAAATTACATACTTTAGACAAGTGCAAGTAGGCTTCGAGGTCGGAGTTTTGAACTTGAAATGAAGTGCATATGGGCAGAGACATATATCACAGTGTTAATGTTGTAAGTAAAATTGGGTAAGGAGTAGGAAGGAGGGAGTGGTGGGGCAAGAGAGAGAGGTTGGCAGGACAAGCTCAGGTAGGGTCATCAACAGGCACACTGGTCCGTGGAAAGCAGTGTCTACTTAGCTTGCACTTAAAGAGATTGTGGGAAGATGTCAGTCTAAGGTCAAGTGGCAGGAGGTTCCACACTTGAGGGCTGTGTACCCAAATGCTCAGACCCTTTGGAGTGCAGCAGCGGGGATTTTAGTAGGGATTGTCCGAGGATCTCAGCTGATGTGGAGGGAGGGCTGGCTGAAGCAGTTCAGTTAGGGATGCTAGTCTGTTGAGTCTAATGATGGAGTCGCAAAGGCAGCCCAGGTAGTATAGTCTGGTGGCAGAGGGGGAGAGCCAGCCGAGGTCTTTATACAGTTGGCAGTGATGTTTAAGTCTGGGGGCTTTTGAGGCATTCCTGCATATATTGTTGAAAGTGACATCCCATTTTTGTAGTGTGGATTTATGTGCCATGGGTAGGATGGGAGCACAGTAGGTCAGAGTGGGTAGGAGGAGACCCCTGGAGATGGCTAGTTTGGCTGCAGGTGTGAGCATGTAGCTGGATCTGTAGGCAGCACCCAGTTTGCAGTTCATAGATTTACATGTTTCTTGGATGTGCAGGTTTAGGTCCAGAGGATTGGTCTAGCAGGATGCCCAGATAACGGAAGGAGGTAACCACCTCGGGGGTCCCATCCAGGTCAAGGACTTTTAAAGGAGAGGCAGGACCTTATCTTGTGGGCAGTGCCCAGAAGCATCAGTTTGGTTGTGCTGGAGTTCAGTATAAGGCGGTGGGTGTTTAGCCAGAGTTGGACAGCGTGGAAAGCAAATGTCAGTGCCACGTTAAGTTGGTCTACATTATTAGAGCTAGCATAGATAACCAGGTCATCTGCGTAGAGTAGAGAGTCACAGGACGCAATGCTGTATGGCAGGTTATTTATGAATAATGAAAATAGGAGGGGACCCAGTATTGATCCTTGTGGCACTCCAATGTTGATGGTAGTTCAGTCAGAGATTGATGAGTTAAGTTTGACTGCTTGGGTCCTGTTGGTTAAGTAACTCCTGAACCAGCTTATGATAGGGGGTGAAAAGCCAAATTTATGAAGGGTGGATAGGAGTAGGGGTTGGTCCACAAGGTCGAAAGCCTTGGTGAGGTCGATAAAGATAGCACCAGTAAGCTGATTTTTCTCCATGCTTGTGAGAGTATCAGTGGTGAATTTGGCTAGCGCCGTTGTGGTGCTGTGGTTTTTCCGGAAACCATGTTGTGCTGCACATAGCAGATTCGATGTTTCAAGGAAATCAATGGTCTGAGTGGCTACTAGTTTTCAAGTATTTTGCTGAGGACTGACAGAATAGCTATGGGTCTGTAGTTTGAGATCTCACTTTGTTGCCCTTTTGAAGATGGGGTGATTCTTGCAGATTTCCAGATGTCAGGGAAGGTACTGTTGGAGAAGGAGAGGGTGAATACCTTGGCTAGAGGATAGGAGATGAGATGGGCGGCCGCCTTTAGTAGGCGAGGTTCCAGTGAGTTGGACCCGGGGCTGGTGGTGTCCGATATTGAGTTTAACAGTTTGAAGACTTGCGATGCAGACACAGCTTTGAAATAGAAGGGCTAGTAAATATCCAGCACATGTTTCTTGAGAGAGGGATCTGCTGGTGCATCGGTTGATGAGGGCTGAGAAACCACAGTTGGAGGTTGAAGTGTGGAAGTATACTGGGACAGATCAGAGAACATCTTATTAAAAGCATTTGCAATGGTAAGGGAGTCATTACAGTGGACACCATCTAGAATAATTTCCGAGGGGGTTATGGATTGAGGTGTACCCAGAAAGGTTTTTATGTGGCCCCAGAACTTGCGTGGATCTCTGGCTGAGCTGGCAAGTAGGTTCTGGCAGTATTTGCTTTTTGCTAGCCTTATTTGCTTTTTGCAAGAGTTTCTATGTTGCTTATAGATGGTGTGGTCCCTGGGTTGGCCAGTGCTTTTATACTTTCTCCACAGTTTGTCCCTGGTTCTGAGTTGGCTGAGTAGGTCTTTGTGGAGCCACCTCATCTGTTGTCCTGACCCTTCTTTTGTACTTCGGGACATGTTTAGTCTGTGCTCCGTGAACTTGGTGAGGAACAGCGTTGGGCATCCTCAACTTTTGTAGATTGGTAGATGTCCGTCCAGTCAATGCAGGATATTTCCAGGAGAAAGGCACTTAGATCCAGGTGTGCGAAGTTGGTGAAAGTGACCAAGCGGGACTGGGGGGATGGAGAGGGACTCGCGTACCAGTGACAGATAGTGGGTGAGTGGTCAGTTATAGCATCAGCCACGGTGCATGCCTTCGTAATGCGGTCAGGTCTGTTTGTGAGGATCCAGTCAATAAGCATGCCTGATTGGGGGTTTATCATCCTGGTATTTTCAGTGATGAGCTGGTGGAGGTGGAAACCTTGATTAGGGCTGCAAGGAGCTGTGGGCAGGGCCCAACCAGTTTAGGTTGACATCCCCAGGAAGATGGCTTCTGCTCGAGTTTATGGTTTGTGAGGTTAGCTGGAGCAGTTCATGGAGGCCATCCACCCCTCCAGTGGGTGGATTATAGAGACAGATAATGTGCAGGTTTTTTGCACCTAGGGACAAGATAGCATGTAATGATTCGCAGATCCGTTGAGGGTTATGGACAGGAACAGGCTTAATGGTGAGGTGTTTTTTATAGTATATGGCAACACCCCCACCCCTTTTCAAGCCTGGCCTGTCCTGTTGCAGGATAGAGTATCCGGTTAGGTGGCATTGGGCATCCTGTATGCGAGGTTTGAGCCATGTTTCCGTGAGGCAAAGGATGTCAGGTCCAGCTACTTTGGTCCATGCCTCAAGCTCAGCCATATGGCCCAGGAGACTTCTAATGTTCATATGCGCAAACAGTAGACCTTTTTTAGGTTTGCCAGGGGAGTTGCTATTAAGGGGGGCCAGGATTCAGTTTCACGTCACCCGCCAGTAGTAGGCGAAGAGAGGCTAGGAATTTAAGCTGCAGCTTACATATAGATTTGATAGATGACCATTTCTTCCTTGTTTGATGGTAGGTTGTGAGGGAGAGATACATGCACCCATTCTTTAGAAAGAGGTAGTGTAGGGTGGGTTTGGCATATTGTTTGGTAAGGAGTAGGTTAGAGAAGGAGAAATCCCAGAGTGAGGGGGTGTTGTGGTGTATGACCAGAGGTAGAGACAGTGAGGAGTAGTTTAGGCAAACCAGGAGGAGAAGGCAAATAATGGGGGTTAGTGCTTGTAGTTTACCACACGGTGGCAGCGTGCACTCACGTAGGAGAGACATACTAGCGTATTTTTGTTTATATTTTTTTGGGATAGGAAACAAAGAGTAGCAGGCAGAGCAGGGAAAAAAGGGAGTTAGTTTAGAGGGTGAAGCAAGGATTCAGCGAAGTGGAGGAGAATGAAATGGGGGAGAGAGTGGAGAGAGAAATCCGGTTCGAAAGTTGAAAAAACGCAAAAAGGCAGGGCTGCTCTCAGGAGGGCTGTTGGCAAGGTCTTTCAGTCAGCGAGTATGATTAACGCCCCCAGTGGTTATAGAGTATAAGGAGCCAATGGAAAAGTGGACACTTAGTCATATGACCACCAAAAACCTATAAAGCTAAAGGGTCACCAGGGTGGGTGAGGTGGGGCGGGTGGGAGCCGCGCAGTGCGCAGGACCAGTATCCACAGAGGAGCTGCAACACTAGCCAAAAATGGCTCACCTCAGGCGGGAAGAGTGGCTTGCTCACAGCCCCCAAGCACGTTTAGGCAGTCCAGTAGCAAAGTGAAAACAGCCGCTTCGTGAACGGTGGGTCCAGCTAGTGCCACCAGCCCTTACTGAAGAGAGCCGGTGGGAGAAAGTGTTTTAAAATGTACCTTATGGCTTTTGCCTTTAGCGGTACGGGGTGCCAGTGAGCAGCCGGGCTCCTGATTCCCTTCTCGGGCAAGCGTGCGGCAGGCGGCCCCTGTTCACAGGAACTCCTGGAGGAGCGCGGTTTTTTTTCTTCGGGGACCGCCGGGCAAGCGGTGATCCCTGAGGCTTCTTGGGGTGTGGTGGAGGGTCCTTGGGTCTGGGGAGGAGCAGGTCAGAAGCCCCATGGGCTTGGAGAAGTTCCTGAGGAGAGTAGCAGGGAGAGGCAGTTAAGTAGGCAGGCCTGCAGAGGCAGACAAAAGAAAGGGGCTGAAGGTGAGAAGAGGGTGGGGATTAGTGACAGGAGAGCAGGTTCAGGTTGCAGGCAGCTTAGATTGCTAAGGTATTGAATTACCAAGGTGCAGAGAAGCAGTTGGGATTTGAAATTTCAGAAAAGGCAGAAAGGGGACAGAGAGCAGCAGTTTTAAGTACAATCAGTGAAAATTGCACAGTCAAGTCAGCTAGGATTTACATTTAAGGTCTCAATTGTACTTGTAGCAGGGGTTTGGGATTAACAAAGGTGCAGAGAGGCAGTTGGGATTTGAAAATTGAGAGAAGGCGGGAAGGCGACAGAGTGAAGCACTCTTGAGTACAAGGAGTGAGAAACATACAGTCTAGGCAGCTTACAGCTAGATTTAAGGTTAACAGCAGTTCTAGTAAAATTCAGTAAATTTTAGGCAGAAGAGGGAGGGAGTAGAACAGCTAGAGGCAGAGGTAGAAATTAGTCTAAAATGACATAGTCAGTGTAGCCAGGTTAGGAAATAACTTCACAAATTATATTTAGGCAGGAATTACAGTGTTCACAATTAAAGCACAAACAGACAGAAACCCAAAAATGTCCACAGAGGAGCTGTAACACTAGCCGAAAACAGCTCACCTCAGGTGGGAGAGTGGCTTGCTCACAGCCCCCAAGCACGTTTAGGCAGTCCAGTAGCAAAGTGAAAACAGCCGCTTTCGGTGAACAGTGGGTCCAGCTAGTGCCACCAGCCCTTACTGAAGAGAGCCGGTGGGAGAAAGTGTTTTAAAACGTACCTTACGGCTTTTGCACCTTTAGCGGTATGGGGTGCCAGTGAGCGGCCAGGCTCCTGGTTCCCTTCCTGGGCAAGCATGCGGCGGGTGGCCCCTGTCCACAGGAACTCCTGGAGGAGCGCAGCTTTTTTTCTTTGGGGACCGCCGGGCAAGCGGTGATCCCTGAGGCTTCTTGGGGTGTGGTGGAGGGTCCTTGGGTCCGGGGAGGAGCAGGTCCGAAGGCCCGGTGGGCTTGGAGAAGTTCCTTATGGCTTTTGTGCCTTTAGCGGTATGGGGTGCCAGTGAGCGGCCGGGCTCCTGGTTCCCTTCCTGGGCAAGCATGCGGCGGGCGGCCCCTGTCCACAGGAACTCCTGGAGGAGCGCGGTTTTTTTTCTTTGGGGACCGCCGTGCAAGCGGTGATCCCCGAGGCTTCTTGGGGTGTGGTGGAGGGTCCTTGGGTCTGGGGAGGAGCAGGTCTGAAGCCCTGGTGGGCTTGGAGAAGTTCCTCAGGTGGGGAGAGTGGCTTGCTCACAGCCCCCAAGCACGTTTAGGCAGTCCAGTAGCAAAGTGAAAACAGCCGCTTCCGGTGAACGGTGGGTCCAGCTAGTGCCACCAGCCCTTACTGAAGAGAGCGGTGGGAGAAAGTGTTTTAAAACGCATTTACGGCTTTGCACCTTTAGTGGTGCAGGGTGCCAGTGAGCTGCCGGGTTCTGGTTCCTCCGGCAAGCATGCGGCGGGCGGCCCCTATCCACAGGAACTCCTGGAGGAGTGCGGCTTTTTTTCTTCGGGGACCGTCACGCAAGCGGTGATCCCTGAGGCTTCTTGGGGTGTGGTGGAGGGTCCTTGGGTCCAGGGAGGAGCAGGTCTGAAGCCCCGGTGGCTTGGAGAAGTTCCTGAATTGTCCTGTTCCAAGTCACAGAATAGTTGATTGGTGTAAAATAAACTCTGAGTCAGATGCTGCTGGGGCATGTAAAATCTATAATTGCCCGAGACATGGCAATAGAGATTTAAATTATATGATTGTCAGGGTTTTTGCTCAGTTAGGTATGGACCATTGCCCCTCTCCATTTACACACAGACATAAGAATCAGGGAGATTTTGATGAGTTTAGTGTGTACTCACACAGGGGTAAGATACTTCTAATCAGTAAACAAGATCAGGACATAGTAGAGACAGGGGATAGTATAGGCTCAGACAATCATGAATTACCAGCCTTATGTATAGCCACTCTGGTGAGGTTATACCCTAGCATAAATCAACTACTAGCTATGTCTGCTTCTCCCAAAGGTCTTGGGAATCAGGAAACTGACTCTCATGTAGATGGAGAAAGCTTAAAAAGCCATGCCATAGGAACTGCACCAAACCTAGGCAGAAGAATGTAGCATCTAACCCCTCGGTGTGTGTAAACTTCCCGTTACACACACCACCCCATACTTTATTCTATATTTTAACATTTTTATTTATTCATTTTGTACAAAACCCTGTACATAATGAATACAGAGAAAAGTATATATTGTATAGTCATTGTTGTAATACAGGTGTGTTCTGACTCAAATCTCTTATGTTACATCATTATTAAAGGCTCATTCTACTAGAATGCTCCGTACTGTTGTACCTGACCTTTTCATCTTTTCAGATACCCCCTTCTAATGTCCTCTCCTCAGCTTGTGGGGGACATCTTCTATAAACTGAATTACAGGTTTGCATGTTTCAGTGCTGGACCTGCAGATTGATCCTTGCATCCCTGGTCTCAGAGCCTGCTGCTCTAATCCTTCAGCTTCTAACCCTTCTAACCCTTCAGCTTGTGATTAACTGTCTCTAGTTCCATCCTTACAGTCATTGACTGTGGACTGGTAGTCTATGGCGCTGCATCTGACACTGCATTCAGGTGCATTCAGACCTGCAGGCTTTCCCTTGGACCAGACAACTCAACGCACTCCTGTAAACTATAAGAGCAAACCAATTGGCTCAAACTAACAAACAGAATTAAGTATCAGACATGTCTCCTGGGTAAGGAAGCACTGCTAGACAAAGCTCCACCCTGTATCAATGATTTACTCCACACTAGTCACACGAGCTAGGGGACAGGGGAATGGATAAAGGCTCATTAACCATTCTGTTCAGGAAAACATCACTAGGACAGCGGTCCTTCACATATAGGGCACCTCTCTGGCTGAATGATATCCTAGTGGATATTTTCAGTAACAGCAGCCTCCCCTCCTTTAAAGTTGAATTGAAGCAGCACCTCACCATTTCTGGGTCCTGTGCCTGCAGGTTACCATAGACCCTGCCCCACCCCAATGTGCTCATCTTTATCCTCACTGATTAACTCTGGAATTGCGGGTGATGCCTCTCCTCTTCTTGCTCTTAATACTGTTCTTCTCTTCATGGGGATAGTGCCCCCCTACTCTTTTGGTCCTAGCACTTTTGCCGACATGAGTTGCCCAAATAACGTCACTTGACTATACTGTGCCATATGTCACCCCACAAGCCACTCTTGCCTTCCCTATAATCCCACTTCCTCTGTTCTCACACATTCAAAACATATAAGCTCCTCCCTTGTCACAACCCCTCCACTACATGACTTCTCCCTTCCTCTGAGTACCTAATAACCCCCTCCACCCCAACCCTTCTCTACCCGCCCTCCCTCTTTGATAGAAATTAATGACAGAGCCTCTCCTGGCTGCCTTACCATGCAGGAAGAGAATACTTATGTTATTCACCTCCCTCCCACCTTCATTGATAGGAAATAACGACAAAGACTCCCCTGGCTGCTCTACTTCATGCTAATTTTGCCTCTTAAATCTACAGCAGTCACCTTGTATCATGGGATGTACTAAATTACAATTTGCATTATATTCATATGAGTTTACTTTCAATTGTAAATAGTCAGATCCATCGCTGTTATATTTTGTATTTTTCATGCCTGTACTTGTGTACCCATACAATGTAACTTAACCCTTCTGTGTTGTCCACATGTGTAGATGTGGAACCTTTGAAAAAGAGCATTTTGCTCAAAGGTTATTTCCGAAAGATGAAATAAATAAATAAATAAATAAAATAAAAGGAAACTTTCCTTTTGTGCAGGGTGTTAGACTGGCTCTTATACTTGTATGCTGCAATATTACTTTCTCCACTAAATGACATTTTGCATCCGGTTGCTGATTCTGTGTACATTACAATCCTTGGATCAACTTCATCTCGAGAAAGGACATGCCCTCAAGTAGCAAGAAAATATACAATATCTTCGTGCATTATCATTCCTTTTTCTCTCACAGCTTTCCCCCTTCCTTGACTGCTTCACTCCTCCACCTTCTTCACTCCTTTCCAGTCTGGCATCAGGAAGTTCCATGTTATATCTGTCTCCATCCTCCAGCTTACTTAGTCCCTCCTTCCTTGTATGGACCAGGGCCTGTTCCCCTTCACCATCTTTGTTAACTTGAACAAAGCCATCAACACTGTTGCCTACCTCTCTCATCCTGGACAAGCTTAAGGCAGTGGGGCTCTCTGCCTCCTCAGTCAGTTGGTTCTTCTCCTACCTCGACTGCAGGTCTCAAGAGGTCTGTATCACAGAAACCCTATTCCACCACTCCCTATTTGCTCAGGCATGCAATCCCATACATTCAATGACCTGGGTATTTTTTTTCAACTCTCTTTTATCACCAACTAGCCAGGGAACTCTCTCAGGCATACCCCCACACCATTGGTGCTCTACCAACCTTCCTGAAGTCCTGTCTCCAGGAAATCGGGGACAGATACCCCCAGTCCAGCCTGACCCAATGGACCCCCCAGCTATGAGCTCCCCAAGGCAGGGCCGCCATCCACCCTGGTGCTCTATCTATAATCAAATGCACTGAGCTAGGGCTGGGTGAGGGAATCAGGAGAGCTGGAGACCCAAACTTGGCATTGGGTGTGAGGCACAGAGCTTTAAGGGGGCTACATCGCCTATCCCTGAGGCTGGGGGTTTTCTACTTTAGGTTTCCCATGGACCGTGGATGTGCAATGATGTCTGCACATGGAGGTGCTGATGTCCACCACTGCTCTGCCCCCTTGACTGCATCACTCCATGTAGGGCCCCTGATCTCCACACAGGGCCACTAAGAAGCAATGAGGTATCCCCAACCCACCCCAGGAGAGGAGAGGAGAGGAGAGCAGTCCTCCGGACACTCAATCCTCTTCTCCCCCACCAACCCGTAGTGGCTCGAGTCCATTCCTGAACCCAGGTCACTGGCATGGCATGAGTGGGGTGTCCGGTGCCTCAACCCTCAGCGCCACTGGGCTGGCCAATGACTTTAGTATTAACAAGAATGAAGTAAGATGTATAAATAGCTGACTAACTGGGAAATCCCAAAGGGTCAGGGTAAACAGCTACTTAACTAAATGGGGGATGATGACCAGCGAGGTTTCCCGGGGCCTTTATTGAGACCTGTGTTGTATAATATCTATGGACCCTATTCATGAATGTGGGAGGGGGCATGCATGAAAGATACATATCCCCCCGAGCAGCTCCACACCCACAAGAGATCCATGCATAGACCACATTCACAAACACTGGTCCCCGCCTGGCTCCCTTTCATGGCCCCACCGGCATGCAGGTTCGTGGGGGCGGGCAAGCATGGAGCTGTGGACCCGGGCAGGCAGCCAATCAACTGCCCATCCTGGGACCCTCACTGGATCCCTTGCACCCATTGGACACCATGATGTCATCAGGTGTGAACGCACCCACAGCATCAAGGGGTGGGGGACCCCAAGATGACAGTCCCCCAGCCCTCTCAATGTGCCCCAATGACAGGGGTGGCCACAGAGATGGGTCTGTTAAGCCTGACCATCCCCACTGTGACCAGCAGTGGCATCGGGGAAGGGGGTGCGTACCACTTACAGCTGCCTTCCAGAAGGCATAGCCTTCGCCGCCCCCCCGCACAAGGCACCTACACCTTCATGAATGGCATGGAGTGTGGACACACCCCCTGTGCCAGTCCCTGGCCTGCCCCCATGCAGAACTGTGGTGCATTCAGTTGGTGTGCTGGCCACATGGAGGGGCGTAGTGTGCACAGTCAGGTGTGGGTGGCTATGCTAGGAAATATGCATATCCCATCCGCACCTTTCGTGAATAGGGCCCAATGTGAGGGATATGCAGTGTATAAATGGTGGGTGGATGTCAGAAATTTGCAGACAATAACAAAATTGGCTATGAGATTATAGCACAAGGGGTGCAGTGTGCATGGCCAGGTGCAGGTGGGATATGTGCTAGGGTTATGCAGTGCACATCCCATCTGCACCTTTTGTGAATAGGGCCCTATGTGAGGGATATGCAGTGTATAAATGGAAGGTGGATGTCAGAAGTTTGCAGATGATAACAAAATTGACTGTGAGATTGAGTCACATGTAGGTATACAGAATCTGCAGCAGGAATTGGACATGATGTTTGAATGGGCAGAAAGGGTGAAATTGGCATTTAATCTTGACAAATGAACAGTTTTACATTTTGGGACAAAGAATATCAGGGCAGTATATGAAATAAAGGGGAAAAGATAAAGGACAGTGGAAGTGAGAAACACCTGGGAGTTGATCTCATACTCTCAAGTAGGGAGAACAATGTGACAATGTGAATAAAAAACAGTAACACAATTTTTGCTTGCATATGAAGGAACTTTGTTAAAAGGGGCAGGAGGGTGATTTTACCATTGTATAATTCCTGGTTATATCACATTTGGAGTATTGTGGACAATTTTAGAGCCCCCAAAACAAGATTGATATAGTCAAAATGGAGGCTGTTCAGAGGAGAGCAACCAGGATGATTTGGGATCTAAGACAGATCAACTATAATTCAAGGCTGGATTATCTAAATCTGTTCTCATTAGAAAGAAGAAGGGAGAGGGGATGCGATTCTAGTATATAGATCATTTTCAGATCCAGAATTACAAAAATGTTTAGGCTTGTATCCTAAACATGGAGAACAAAACCTAAGGAGACACAATTATCAGCTGAGAGGGGAGCATCTTAAAACCAAAAGAAGGAAGTACTGGTTTACTCAGAGGGTGGGGGAGGTTTAGAACTGATTGCCAAGGGAATTGGGTAGCAGTAAAGATCTGATGGCATTTAAAAGGAACCTAGATAAGAATATGGAGAAAAAACATCCGAATAGTATTCACTGCTGAGATGGCGGACGGCAAACTAGAGGAGCAATAACCTACTTCTGTCTGTATCAGCTATGGACCTATACCCAAGGGTCCAGCTCCGACCTAATTCTCTTTTCCATCTTACTGAATTACCTCACTGCTGCTTGTTCCTCTGTGTCCATCCACATGTACACTGACGATAGGGTGTTCTTTGTCTCCAGCTCCCTTGGCCCTGACCTCACTGCCCATCTCCAACTGGACTTTGACAACATCCAGCACTGTTTCTGGAACAACCTGCTGTCCCTCAGTGTCAATAAAACAGTCTCCATGACCTTTAACTCCTGGCAGGGGATCACCAGACTCACTCCTCTCTCCTCCTTATATTCCCTTGATGGTACTGCGAATGAGGATGTCTCCTCCATTAAGTGCCTTAGAGTATGGCTGAACCATCATTCCAATTTCTCAATGCACTTAGATACCATCCACCACAAGCTCCACCCCAAACTTGGTGCACTGTATAGGAATAAGGGAGTATCCCACTTCCTGCCCACTGAGAGAGATCATCTCGAAGATGATCCTCCCTATATTCGAATGGTGACATCGTCTACCATGCCACTCACAAATCCAACACCTCTTTCATTCCTTCTGCCATTTTGCCTTGGACTGCCCCCTTGTACCCACTACTGCTCTCTTTACTCCTCCCTCTGACTCCCCTCCTTTGATGCCAGGTGCTTTGCCTACTGGTCCTCCTTCATATCCAAATTCTGACTTGTCTGGCTCCCACCCTACCTTTCCTCTCTCCTCTCTCCTCCCCTTTCCCCCTACCTATGTCTGTAACACTGCTTATCATCCCCCTCAGAAAATCTACTGCTGACCAAGCTGCCTTCTCATATCTTTTCCCTAAACTCTGGTCTTCTCTTCCTCTGTCCATCTTCTCTGCCTAGTCCCCCTTCTCTCTTAAAGGGGAACAGTTAGCACTTAGAGTCCCACACCCAGCTGTAGGGCTGCTCCCAATTTGCACATTGTGTACAAAACATACATTTTTTTACTTATTGTTTACAGCAGTATACGGCAGACTATATCTGGCTGATTCTGTTGATTTGCAAACTGACATTTGCTGAAACCAGAAATCCCAGAATTCCCTACATATGATATCAGAGGGGAGAGGGATGTTCTCTTTTACTGTACTTAGTCCTGGGATGATGGTGGAGCAAGCAAACAAAAGATAAGAGCTCATAAAAACTGTTATGTGTGGTTCATAGCTCAGTGCTTGTGCTACGTACTGTAGCTGAATAATGTAGGTTGTGCTTGGATACAGAGGCCAGACCAGTAAGTAGGACAATGCTGACAAGGTATTAGTTGTATGAAATGATTAGTGCTTAGATACTTCATCATAGATATGAGCAAGTAAGTGATTATAGTACATGTGGACTGGATAGTATTTGCAAGGTGCTTAAATGCTTGAACTGATGAGTAATTTGTTATGACTTGATGTTTTGGCCTTTCTCTATATCCCACCTTGGGAACGATGCTTAGTCGAGTAGGATGAGCACCCCCCCCCCCAGTGGAATAAGAGTGCTGGAGAAGGAGGCGGTGTCAGGGGAGGATGGAGGGTGAGTGCGACTCACTCTAAGTAGAGCGGTGGTAGCCTGAAAGTTTAAGTAGGATGTGGAGGAGGAGCTCTTTTCCCACATAACTACAGGCATGTGCCTTTCAATTATGTGTGGTTCATAGCTCAGTGCTTGTGCTACATACTGTAGCTGAATGATGTAGGCTGTGCTTGGATACAGAGGCCAGACCAGTAAGTAGGACAATGCTTACAAGGTATTAATTGTATGAAATGATTAGTGCATAGCTACTTCAGCATAGACATGATCAAGTCAGTGATTATAGTACATGTGGACCGGATAGTATATGCAAGGTGCTTAAATGCTTGAACTGATGAGTAACTTGTTATGACTTGATGTTTTGGCCTTTCTCTGTATCCCACCGTAGGAAGGATGCTTAATTGAGTAGGACAAGACCCCCAAAAGAAATAATGATTATCAGTACGAGTATCTCCTCCAACTCCAGAGAGTGTGGCCAGTAGCACGCAGGAAAGGGAAAACCCCCCTTGGGGGGAAACCTCTGAGGACCCATGGCTACTGACCTACCCGTCCTTCTGGGCATACTAAAGGAGAATAATCCTAAAGTAAACATATTAGGTTGTTGGCTAATCTGAAGTCCAATAAATTGTACATCCTGAATCCAACGAAAACAGGGCAGCTGGAATCGGAGCCCTGATGATGACAGTCCATCGAGAGATGGACGCACATCCTTCTGGCGAATTCCGAGTCCAATAGATATCTATGTCCAGGGTAATAATCTGATACGAGTAAGTTCTAATCCACAGGCAAACATAAACAATCTGAAAGGGTCAAGTTGTACCAGTCAAAGCAATCCAGCAGGTGAGAAATTCTTTCTGAGGAGGACTTGAGCTTGAACAAATGACTCTATGATCCAGAATAAGAGGAGTTATGGTCCTGGATTCGATGGCAAGCTATGCAAGGATGAGGTTCTTGGTGAGGCAAGGAAGCTAGATGCAGCTATGAGGCTGGGGCAGAGTGTTGGAACCTCTGGTCCTGAGCCAGGCAAGCAGATAGGAGTAGATTTTCCAATAAAACTTGAGATACGAGCAAATGGAGAAGTGAAAGACCTTCATGCCTTGATGGGTGAAGCAGGTCCTAGAAGCGGGCATGATACTCGATGAACCTCCAGGCCCCGAGGGCAAATCAGGTACACAGTAGTAATAGAAGTTCAATAGACCTCTGGGTCCTGTAGGGGCTCAGGCCATTCTAAGTGTGATGTGGTGACACCTCTAGCACCGCGGGGCAAGGCATGTTATAACCAGAGCAGTGGTAGAGAGTGCGGCAGTCATCTCAGAGGCTAAAGCTGAGGATGGTGGTAGGTATGAGCAAGTATTGCATAAGAAAGAGTAGACCTGCGAGTAGTTCAGTAGTAGTAGTAGTAGTAATTGATGAACCTGCATGCAATGCAGAAGTAGTAGTGAAGGAGTAAAGAACAGATTGCACATGGTACTGTAAGATGGTAGCATATCCTGAGCAAATTCCCAGTCTGAGCCATCAATGTCCAGGGCAAACTATTGATAGAAGGTCTTTAGAATTCAGTTGACTGAATAGTCCATCTTGGAGTAGCAATCTGAGTTCCAATATATGAGTTATGGAAGCATAGAGTCCCAGAAGGCGAGGTGAGTAAGCTAATGCAAGTTGGGAAGTTGAAGTAGTAGATCAAAGGGATCCTGGTCCTGAGTGGGCAAAGCAGTAAGTGGACAATAGGCTGGACAGCTCTGAAATCCTCCAATCATCCAGTGAAGCAAGTATGGTAAGGAATGGAAACTGCATGCTGTGAGCTGGGCAAGGCAAGTGTAGAGTAAGTATTCGAACCTCCAGGCCCTGATGCTGGGTGAGGCATGTGTAGAGTAGAAATAGACGAACCTCCAGGCCCCGATACTGGGTGAGGCAGGGTACGTAGAAGAGACAATAGATGCTTGATGGACCTCCAGGCCCCGTAGGAGTGAAGCAGGTAAATGTGAGTAGGCAGTATAAGCCTGATGAACCTCAAGGCCCCGAAGGGCGAAGCAGGTAAGTGTGAGTAGGGAATAGAATTTCGATAAGGGCACATAAGGCAAAGCAAAGTTGTGTAAGGTAAGGCAGATAAAAACTTCCATGCCCCTGGCAGGGGTAGGTAAAGGAGCCTCCTGTTTAGCTGAGTAATACAGTTCTGTAGAGGACGGTATAGACAGATGCAAGAGCCTGAGCCAGGGGTGAGCTGGGCAAAGCAGCAAAGGTGGACAGTATGAAGTTAGGTATGATAAGGTCTTGCATAAACATAGAGTTCCTGATGTTCAAGAGCTGGCTGAAGAATGTAATGAGGAGGCCCGAGGTAGATGAGTTGGCAACTCGATTAGATCCGATAAACCTGATGTCACTGAAGTAAGTTCATGTCCAAGGCCTGAACCCATGGGACAGGAACAGTATGATGGCATAGAGTACAGATTAGAGTCCTGGTAAGAAACGGCAGCAATAGTAAATCAGTTGGTCTATAGCAAGGGTGACATATAGCAAAGCAGGGCATAGGAAGGCAACATACTAGAATGCTGACTGGTAAAATCAAAAACGAAGGTCTAGAATGAGAAGCAAAACACAAAGCAATTCTGTAGATGTAGGCAGCTGTAATTACTTTGCAGCATGAAGCAATCCCGGAGTCCTTACACTTGTTATAAGAAGTAAATTGTGATATTGTAATTGTTTTGGATAGCTTGCCATTTCTATTGCTTGCACCAGACATGGTAAACAAATTGGACTGATAGGCTCAGTTCATGTATCCTGGCTAGTAATAAAAGAACAAAAGTTTGCAATGCTCCCCTTTTTAGTTCTTTAGAAAAATGTGTATAAAACATTGTTCGCTGTCTGCTGTGCGCAGTGCAGGCCAAGGAGAGCAAACAGGCAGCAGATGGAAGTACTATGGAGTGAACAGCAGGAGCACCGTAGCGAGCCTGTATAGCGCTGAGTGGAGAGAGGCCTTAAGCAGATGTGAAAGACAGAAACAGAAGATCACAATTTATTTTCCTCATAGAGATATTCCTCATAGAGATTAACGCACTGTCTGTATCCATGAGGTAATGCACACGAAGAGTTAAAACAATGTCTGGCTTTAGAAATCCATTTGCCAGCAAGTAGCAAACTGTTTATGGTTAATAGTTGCCAGCAATAGCTTAACTCCACTGCTAGGCGCCACCATTTAGTTAGATGTAAACAAGCTCTTGACCATGTGCAACCAGCTTCAGTGCGTAAGGGGTGTACTGGAACAGTGGTCACATGGGAAATGTCTGAAATTTCAAATGTTTAATGGGTTTATTTATTTAAAGTTTCACCTGGAAAGGCATACTGAGCAGTATTGCATCGATGTGGCATCCACAGAGCCGCATCCTTAGCAGGTATCTTCAGAGGGAAAGCAACACAGTGTACTGTCACCAAATAAACTCTCAGTCAGTTTAAAATGACAACAAAACTATCTTACTTTTTAAAATTCCACATAAGTGCTCCAGATGCGTCTCTGTGAAGCAGATGAAATGAAACATAATGCAAATGAATCAAGTGCTCATAATGCTGTGTGGAATTAAATAAAAATAACTGATAGAAGTAGTGCCCAATTTTAGTTCTGTGTGGGTATGCGGTGTATGCATCAGCTGGAGGAGAAAGACATCTGGAGCTAGAGTAGCACTAAGCCGATCCAAGTAGGTGCCCAGTGGAAGAATCCAGGGACAGCAGATGGCAGTGAAGTACGAGTGACCGCTCCTCAGTGTTGGGCTGTCTAAGCAGACAGAGGATGCCAGCTGCAAGGTAAACATGGAGTTGCAGCGGACAAACTGAGGCACGGCCAGTGAAGAAGGCCCTAAAAGAAACAAAAGAAAGGAGCAGAACAGCACAGAAGAGGGACAGGGGCGCGGGGGGGCACAATGGAAGAAAGGAAAGCAAGGCAACAGCCAGGCAGAAAAGGGGGGGGTGGAAGGCAGAACAAAACAATGTAGGAAGGGGGGCAACCAGCCGCGCCATTGAGAAGTGAGTGTGACTCGCTCTAAGCAGAGCAGCGGTAGCCTGATAGTTTAAATAGGATGTGAGGGAGGAGCTCTTCCCCCACATAACTAAAAGCATGCGCCTTTCAACTACATTAGCTACAGGGGATTCTGTGATTTCTGATTATAGATACATAGATACATAGACAGTGTCGGCAGATAAGGACCTATGGCCCACCCAGTCTGCCCATTTGAGCTTGTAAGTTCAGTTATAGATTAGTTATGGTTACAGCAAATGTTATCAGTCTGGGAGTAAGCAGAATCAGCCTAATATAATTTGCTATACTGCAGTAAACAGTAAGTAAAAAAAATGTTTTTGCTCACAAACTGCAAATTGGGATCAGCTCCACACTTGGGTATGGGGATGTCACTGCACTCTAAATTAGTTTTGAACTTTTGCTCATAACTTTGTAATTTTTAAATATTTTTACACCAGATTTTCAACATGGCCTTTTTGGAACCCCACATCATGACCAAGGTAGGTGGAATTTTTCAAATCTGATATGAAAGGTGATTTCCTTGTTGCTCTGTGAAACCAGCTTTCATGTGAGGTTTGAAAAATTTCACCTACAAGGTTCATGAGAGAGGGTCATAAAAAGACTATGTTGAGAGCCAACCTGGTGGTGTTGAGTGCTGATGCACTGGATGCCGCACCTTGTGCCATGCCAGCGACCCGGGGACAGGAACAGACTCGAGTCACTTGGGGACCGGTGGGGAGAGGAAGGATTGAGCATCCATAAACAACTCTCCTTCCTCAGGGAGGGGGGATGGTATGGCACGCTGTTTGCCTGACACCCAGTGGCATCTGGATGCCAGCACATGCACGCTATCACTTTGGGAAGGGATCCCACGTACGGGGTGTTAGGCCATCTCTGAGGAAGCAGAGCATGGCCACTCTGTCCATGGGCCCTGGGGAGAAATCCCCTGTGGTGGCAAAGTGATGACCGACCCCTCACAGGTTCTATACCTGGTGGTCAGAGATGCCCACAGCCCTGTGAGAGAGGGTACAAGCAGGGTAAGTTCTGGGGGAACCAGGGTGATAGAGCTGGGGATCAGTCAGAGGAAGGCCTCTGGGGATGTGAAGGAGCAGAAATTGTAAATATATAAAAAAAAGACTATATTGAACATTTGGTAAAAAGTAGGTAAAATTACCAAGTTATGAATGAACATTGAAATTTTGTAATATTCACTCATAGCGTTATTTTCAGTATGTTGACTCCAAGTTTTCAACATGGCCTTATTATATCCCCATTTCATGAACGGGGGGGGGGAGGGTGACATTTTTCAAATCCATCCTGAAAGGTGATTTTACAGAGTGACTGCAAAATCACCTTTTTGCCCAGATTTGAAAAAATTCACTTGCCAGATTCATGAGGTGGGGTCATAAAAGGTCTGTGTTGAAAAACTGAGGTCAAAATATTAAGAAACAAAAAAGTTATGAAGGAACATTGAATGTTTTCAACGTTCAGTCATAACTTTGCAAAAAATTTATTTAGTGCTACTTTTTCCTGGTGTGATAATACACAAACCCCAAATAAAATAATTTTTATTTTTAAGCTCATATCTTTGTGTCCAAGTAGTTTTTAATATTTCAGAATGCTATATGATAAGTACACTAAGACACTACAGGGTAAGGGTAGTGGTGTGATCGCCGTACACCCAGTGGCAATAAGGCCTAGGACCTCATTATGCCCCTGGGCATGCGGTAATTACACTACTACCTACGCTGTGTCATGTCTTATTGCTTACTTGTAAAGCATATGAATACACTGTATCTGTCTGAACTGTGAGAGGGTTTTCGGGCATGTCCTTTCTTCACCTTGCACAGCTCCCAAATACTGAATCTCCTTCCTAATTCCACCCACTCTGACTTTCTCATCCTTCTGAAGACCTTGCCAAATCACAAGGCTGTAAAATGCAAAGTAGCAGATTTTAGTTCTGCTTCTGTGCTTCTGCCCCTAGTGCTTTCAACACACTCTGCTTTGTGGTGAGCAAACTAAATGGCATTCTTTGCTACTTTACATTTCCTGCTTAGAGGCACTTTCTCCTTACTCCCCTTCTCATTCTCTGCTGTTTCCCTTCCCCTGTGAAACACATGATCTGCTCTTCCACACTTACTGTCTATCCCTACATGATCTCTGACCCCAACCCCACAACATGTTGCTATGGTGCATATGCATGGCACTGCAGGACTGGATAATGGGACATGTAGTGTCCCTCCATAAAAGTAGCCCCATGAACAACCCATGGAACTATAGACCAGTCAGTCTAACCTCAATCATGTACAAGATCATGGAGACCATACTTAAGGAAAGGTTGGTAGAATATCTGGATGAGAATGTTCTCCAGGATGAGAAGCAACATGGATTTATGGGAGGGAGGTCATGTCAAACAAATCTGATTGACGTCTTTGACTAGGTCACTAAACCAATGGACAGGGGCAGTGGTGCAAATGGTAGACAAGAAGTACAGGAACTCAGGCATTGGCAAATATGAAATGCAGAATACGGTTTCTCAATATGAAGGATAGCCATGTCAAGACACATCTATCTGTTTCCACACTAGTAGATTCAGTTAGCGCTATTAAAGTATTTCTAGGAAAACACCATTGTTGTACATGTTAAATGTTGTTATGGAAACCCCGATTTCAGGTCAGAGGCCCAGAAACTGTCATTATGTTGCTGGTTTAAGAATTTCAGTTCCACTGTCAGTGGGAAGAAAGGTACAGGAACTGAGTTCCTGTGCGTTCCTGTTCACTTTCATCACTGGACAGGGGCCAAGCGGTGGACATCTGTTTCCTGGACTTCACCAAGGTGTTTGACTTTGTACCCCACAAGAAGTTGATCAGGAAGTTGGCAGATCCTAGGGGCTGATGAGAAGTTGACAAGGTGGGTAGAAAACTGGCAGAGGGTCAGGACCCAGAGCATGGTGGTGGGAGGTGAGCGTTCCAGCACCAGGGAGGTCACTAGTGGGATCCCGTAGTATCAATGATACTGGGATGGCATTATGGGCAAAATTTGCCTAGTCACAGATGACACCAAGCTCTATGGCAGGGTGGACACAGCAGAAGGGATACAAAACCTAAAGGAGGATCTGGAAAAGCTAGAGATGTGGTCTAGGATTTGGCAATTTGGCTTTAATGCAAAGAAATGCAAAGTTATACACACTGGAGTAAAGAACATGAGAACTCAGTACAGCCTGGGAGGGGTCCAGGTATCTGCATCAGTGTAGGAGAAGAACCTGCGAACGATGATCAGTAGTAACCCAAAACACTCCCTGCAACATAGGAAAGCAGCAGAAAAGACAAATAAAATGTTGGGCTGCTTGCCATAGGGATTAGCAGCCAATGAAAGTTGGTAGAACTGCCTTGCAAAGGTCATTAGGGAGGCAGCAGCTGGAGTACTGTGTACAGTACTGGTGCCCATACCTCAAAAGAGACATAAACCTGCTGAAGAAAGTCTACAGGAGGGCAACTAAGATGATCATGGGCCAGCAGGGTAGAACATACAAGGAGAGGTTGAACACCCTGAACATGTACTCCCTGGAGGAGAGGCAAGAGAGGGGGGGACATGACTGTGTCCGTCAGGTACTTGAAATTAATAAATAAGGTTGACAAGGAGGTCTTTTCAAACTTGGTGGAAACTGTAACATAAGAGGACACAGTCTCAAGATGGGGGGAGGTTTAGGAGAGAGACTTGGAGGAGGTACTTCATGGTGGTGGTGGAATGTGCTTCTGGAGAAGGTGGTTTCATTGAAAACTTTATGAACTTCAAGAGATGCTGGGATAGAGTCAATGGAAAACCAGGGTCAAGGGAGGTGTGGATGGAGGGGAAGGTAGATGGGATGGCAGGGTCAGGAGCTTATGCTGATGACTCTGCAATATAAGCAGACTAGACAGACCTAATGGCCTTATTCTCTTGGCTTCATCTGTCTTTGTATGTTCATATATATAGTTGCTGCTCTGCAGCAATTGCTCTCGCCCCATTCCACAATAGGGTTCATAAGATGTTACAAGTCTTGGAGGCAATTGGCCCATTTACGGCTCATCATTTTTCAATGGCAATAGCCCAGTTTTTTGTTTTCGGTGCAGAAAAGGTCCAGAGTCCTCATAAAGATTTCCATGTTGTTACTTTCAGTGATGGTTCTGGGAAGATCATTCTTTGAGTAACCCACATTTCACTTGATGTTGTATACAGTTCACCTTTCAATTGATGCCCATGAGTTCTGGTGCCATATGGATTCTCTTTCAATTTCAGACCCAGACAAGTAAACAGATCTTTATCCTGAAATGCTCTAAAGATCAAGCACAGGTTCCCCCTTAACCTTCTGTACTCCAGTGTGTACAGATCAAGACTAACCAACCTTTCCTCATATGTGAGATCTTTCAGGCCTCTCTCCATTTTAATTGCCTTTCTCTATACACCCTCCAGCAGCTTTATTTCTGTCTTCATGTGTGGAGCCCAAAACTGGCTGCAGTACTTCAAGTGGGGCTTCACCAGTGCACTATAAAGAGGCATCAACACTCTTTTGTCTCTGCTTTCTGCATTTTTAAGTGTGCTTCCCGTTATCCTGTAACAGTTTTTAGTTACCTGTCTAGTATGACTTTAAAAGCTTACATCTTAGTTCACGAGTACTCCAAGATCTCTTTCTGCTGTAGTTACCTTTATTTCATGCCCCAGCAATTCATCCTTAGCCCTTGTGTTTTTATTTTGTAAGTGCAAAATGGCTAATTTTCCAACATTAATTTCTAATTTGACAGGATGCCCATAACTCTAAGTTTTTAAGCCCGTTTAATCTATTTGTTGATTCCACAGAATCCACTATTGCCCCAACCTTAGTGTCATCTGCAAACTTAACCAGACACCCTCTTCACACTACATGGATGCAATGTATACATTAAATAAGGTGGGTCCAAAACAGATCCTTGTGAAACCCCACTCATCACTTTTGCCCAGCCTGAACTACTTCATCTTATGGAGACTTGCTGTATTCTATCGCTGAGCCACAAGTTTACCCAGCTAATTACCCTGCTGTTTACACCCCAGTCCTTCAGTCTCAGGATAAGTTCTTTATGGGGCACGGTGTCAAAAGCTTTTGAGTAATCCAGAAAAAAATCACATCTACAGGAATGTATTATACAATGCTTTACTAACTGTGTCAAAAAACTTTATTAAAAGGGAACTGTCAGCATTCCCCACTGAAAACATGGGACCTGTAAGTCCCGATTAGGGAAACCATGCTGGCAGTAATATTTAACAAGTATTTGCCAATGCTGAACGTTTGATGCTTGTTAAACAATTTTTTTTTTATTTTGACCCCAACTTTTGAAGATACTTGTTTTACAATTTGCATTAGAGACATGACATGTACCATTTATAGTATATTGGCTGAAATTTCATTTCGCACCATAGGTGCGAAAACACATCTTGTCTAGGATTTTAAACAAGCATTTGTCAATGCTGAATGTTTGCTTGCTGATATTAGCATTGGAAGTGCAAGAGTTAGACAGATGCAGAATAGGAATGGCAGTGAACTACTGAACTCACACCAACCCCACCTCCACCCTGTAGAGATGGACAAGCATTGGGGTGTGCCTTTGGGTTGTCACCCATAAGGCTCATGCCATGTCACCTCACCCTATCCTGCAGACACCGACAAGTGCTGAGGTGTGCCTTGGGGTGTTTGGCTTTACAGTCACCCCTTTCCATAAGGACATAGGCTGAAATGAGTGCAGTACAGGAGAATGGGGTGAACTCTGGAGCCAAAGAGTCCAAGGCACACCTCGATGCCTATCACTGGCTTCTGGGTGGGGGTAGGGGTGGAATGGTGCGAGCATTACAGCCAGCAATCCAAAGGCACACCCCTAATGCCTGTCAGTCTGTACAGTTTGGGACGTTATGGTTAGAAACCGTAATGCCCCTGGCGTTTGTTGGTATTTGCACAACAAATTTTCAACATAGACTTTTTGTGACCCCATCTCATCAAAGTATTTGGGACTTCTGCTCATGAACAGTGGTAATCTGTCCCGAACACTGATTTCCCACAGTGACCGCACCATTCTGCGCCAGATGTGTGAAAACACAGTTTGGGCAGGATGTGAAAAATAACAGATGCACCATTCATAGGGAGGTGTTAAGAGATGGCAATGTTGAAAATCTGGAGTAAAAATACTAAAAGTGCTCAAACTTACGAGCATACGTGGAAATTGCGCAATGCACGCTCGTAACACAATCATTTAGTGGAATTATTTCACCAAATTTTCAATATAGGCATTTTCAACCTCTGCTCATGAACAGTGTCACTATGATTTTCTTAATCTGTCCCGAATGTTGATTTCCCACAGCGACCGCGCCATTGTGCGCTAGATTTGCAAAAATACATTTTGGGCAGGATGTGAAAAATGACAACTGCACTGTTCATAAGGAGGTGTGCAAAAATGACAATGTTGAAAATCTTGAGTGAAAATATTACAAATTCTCGAAGTTATGAGTGTGTGTGGAAACTGCGCAACGCACGCTCGTAACATAGTCATTTTATGGACTTTAGTCACCATATTTTCAGCATAGGCATTTTGGGACCTCTGCTTATGAAAACTGTCACTGTGATTTTCTTAATCTGTCCTAACACTGATTTCCTACAGCAGATGCAATGTATACATTAAATAAGGTGTGTCCAAAACAGATGGTCTGGGGTGGTCTCCCAGTGTGCCACCTATATTTTTGGGGGAGGGGGACTGAAACTGATGGGGATTGGGCCCCCTGTCGGTACAGAAAATGGGTCTGTGTTTGGGGGGGTGCATGATGCTGAGGGGGATTGGGCGCCCCGTTGGCAAATTAACTGGGGAGGGGGCATGCTGACAGGGAGATTGGGTGCCCCCATTGGCTTCCATGGGGACTGTGAGAGGTGGATGGCGACAGCCGTCACGTTAATTGAAATGGGAACTAGACAAGGCAAGCTGTGATTTGCCGCTGCAATCAGGGACCACCCCAGCAGCAAAAACAGCTGATTGTTAAATGACGGGGAACTCCCTGATTGCAGCAGTGAATTTCTTTCAAGTTGGTGGCATGCTACAATACTGCTGTCATTGACAGCGTGCTCGTCTATTGGCACCATGGAGACCAGCCCCAAAATGGACTGCTGGCATTGGCCACAACAGTGCTGCACCTCCACAGCTCATTACTACAGCAAGCTGCCGCAATATGCTTCTTGCGCATGGGCGTAAGCAAGCATAAAAATGACATATGTCACATTAATGAGGTGATATGGAAAAATGGCTATGTTGAAACTTTGGAGTCAAAATATAAAAAATCAGCGAAGTTATGAGTGAATTCTGAAATAGTGTACTGTTCAGGCATAACCTGGTCATTTTACCATATTTGTACACAACATTTTCAACATAACCTTCTTATTATCCCACCTAATGGACCCAGTTGGTGAATATGTTCAAATCCCTGCCAAAATGTCATTCCGTACCACCGAAACATCATTCTGCGCCACAGGTATAAAAATACATTTTGGCCAGGATTTGAAAAAAATGACAGCTGTCACATTCATGAGGTGCTGTGAAGAATTGGCTATGTTGAAAATTTGGGTTAAAATATTGAAAATTACCAAAGTTGCAAGCCTGTGTTCACAAATTTCAACATAGGCCCATAACTTTGTTGTTTTTTAACATTTTTATGCCAACTTTTCAAAATAGCCTTCTTATGACCCCACCTCATGAACAAGGGCAGAGAAAATGTTCAACTCCTGCCTGAAAGGTGATTTCATGCAGCAACTACAAAATCACCTTTTGGGACAAATTTGTCTAATTTCACTGCAATTATTCATGAGGTGGGGTCCCAAAAAAAGGCATGTTGAAAATCTGGGGCAAAAATATTCAAAATGTGGCCAAGTTATGCCACTAAGTTCAGAATCCCATTAAAATACATTGAACCGCATACCTGTTTTCTCAGTTAGTGGTCTGGTTTTGATTAGTGAAGACGTGTCTACAGTCCAGAGAGGATTATGGCACTGGACCTCTGGTGGGTAAGTAAGGGCTTGGGGGTTGGCGCTGAGTGGGAGGGTTGGGTGGGGGGACTAAAGGTGCAACAGATATTTATGGACAGTTTTCTTTTTACAGTTTAAAAAAACAATGAGGGACGGGTTTCTTTTATTTTCAGATGGTGACACGGGGATTGTGCACCCCAGTGTCAGTGTGTGTTACGCTTTGTGGGGGGTGAGGGGTGGTGGGTGCCGAGGGAGAGTCGGGTGGGGGGACAGTTACAGGGCTGCCAGCAACAGACATCAATGGACTATTTTTTTTTTTTATAGGCTATATATAGAAAAAAAATATGAGGTGGCAACACTGGGGATTGGACACTCCCAGTGTCGGTGTTATGTTTGTGGGGAGGTCTGGAGTGGTGGGTCATTATCTTCCACTAGACATAAGAGAATGGCTTTTGTTTATTATACAGAGGATTGGGATGGGGTACCATGGACACCAGGAAATGTTTATACTTTATATACAGGAGATCGGGATGGGGGACCACTGGACACCAGGGACTGTTTATACCTTCTTATACAGGGGATCTGGATGGGAAACCACTGGAAACCAGAAAAGTTTATACAAACAAACTGATTTCAGCACAGACAAAAAAAGGTAAATACTGAGCAACTCTTTAAGGCTGACAGTGACAGTCCTGACATTAAAAGCCGACTTACCGGCTTCATGCAAATTAAAGCACTGAACCCCTCTCTGATTAGAGGAGCTCGGTCTTTTGAAGTACAAGAAGTTTCTGCCCAGCAAACAGTGAGTGATGTCATGACCATAGTGCATGGTCATTGGTCTAGACTGCCAACCCCCTGCTATTTTGAACTACAATGGGCTCAGCAGTGGCACATCCCTGAAATCCCTTTTCAGTGTAACAAAACATTTGGTGTGCATGTGCATCAAACATAAAAATAAGTTACAAAGATTTTATTTGTAATTTACCTGGTTGATCCTACAATGCTCTACTTGTCATTACTATTCCAGAGTCCCAAGTGGCAAGCCCTTTGATGACGTGACTGACAGGCTGAGGAGCGGGGACTCCTATGTAACAGTACAGTAGTTAGGAAATATCATGAGATATACAGAGCATGTTTGCACTTCTAGATCTGGTACTGCTCAACCGAGGAAAGTGCTTTCCTCATTCAATCGGTACCAGAGCTAGAAGCGCAAACATGTGCTGTGTATCTTGGAGTATTTTCTAACCACTGTACTGTTACATAGGAGTCCTCTGTAGCTTAGCCTGTCAGTAGTGTCATCAAAGGGCTTGTTGCAGGGGACTCTGGAATAGTAATGGCAGGTGGAGGGTCAACAACCCTCAGATAAACCACAACCAGATACATTACAAATAAAAGCTTTGTAACATCTAAAAAAAAAATTATTGCCAGTGTGATTTACCTAATCAGGACCTATAGGTCCCATGTTTTTGGCAAGGGAATGCTGACAGTTCCCCACTTTGTTTGACATATTCTTCCCTTTCTAAATCCATGTTGAGCTGGATCTGTTAGACCTTGTACATGTAGCCCTCCCCCCAAATTAGGGTGCTTATCCTGAGTGTCTCCCTGTACTCCACTGATGCCCACTGCCTGGCAGACATCCAGTAGGGGATGAGGAGTCCATGGTTAATGGTGTGCTGCTGTTGCTCTGTGTGAATGTGCCATGCTGTGCCACCGCACTGCCACTTTAAGAGCTCCAGTCAGTGTACAGTGTAAATAGCCTGGGTCGGGTCCGAGTATAACGAAGCTCACTACCAGCCAGGCTTTGCCCTAATTGACTCCATTCTGCCATTGATTTCAGAGTAGAGGGAGCCTTTTCGTACACTGTAAATATTTATTTCTAAAACTTTACTGTAAATGAATAATTAAGTTGTTTGTGCTGCCAGTTCTGAACCTTCTGATGGAAGCCTCCATCTTTGGTCCAGGACTCCTGCAATTGGATCAGTCAGAACCAAAGGGTCCTAATTACAATGCCACATGGGTGAAACAGTGAACTTTCCTTGTTGGTGCCTAAATTGACCAATGGGGTGCTCAGACTGTAATTGACAGCAAAGGTAGCCAACCGGAATACAGAAATCCCTGTCTTCAAGCTGGAACTTTTTAAAAAAGGAGTTCGGTCCAGCCAGGGCTCTTGAGAGAAAAGGAGCCTGTCTAGAAGTGAGTCTGTTCAAGCCACTGAGAAGAATGGTCTCAGTGTAGTTCCCGTCCACAGAGGGAGGCCTGTATTTGCTTCCTGTGGACCTAGATAGATTCCTAGAGGGATCGACTGTATCCAGAACTGCCTATAGCAGAAAAGAAGCAGACTGTTTGGTTTCTGAAGTCCAGAGCTAGAATTTGGAAACCCGCCATTACCGTAAAAAGAAGAGTTTCCTTGTTCCTTATGCCACTTGCAGTGTGGCACAAACTGATGAGAAGAAAATTGCTTTTGGGACTCCTGTGTAAAAATGGGAGCCAGTCTGTGTGGAGAATGTCTCATGCCAAACTCCTAGTGAGGGAGACCAATGTGGGTTTCATCTGTTCTGGCAGCTCTAGTTACTCAGCTACCAGCCAAACATACCAAGTATCTAATAAGAAATTTTCCAGCCTGGGCCCATGCCATCTGTGGCCCAGAGAGACTGTTCCTGTACCAGAACCATCATCCTGGTGAGAGACCAGCATTGGGGATGCAACCCCTGTGCAGCAACAGATCACAGATTGTGGCCACCTACTGGGAAAGGCCAGGAAGAGAAGGTGAGTCATATCGGCCCAGGTCCCCACCAACATCCTGAAGGGTCTTCAATATTGCCAGCTGCAGCATCGTCCTATTTGGGTACAGTGAGTACACCCAGGGTAGCTCCCTGTAACAAAGCAATTGTGTAATTTTACCATCTGATTTGTTTTACCAGCTTAGAGTGTTTAAATGTGACTGGGCCATCTGGCCAGGATTACAAATGGTATATGGTTTTACAAGAACGTTGTTCATATTTAATCACCCTTTCTTCCACCGAAGGCCCCAACTACAACTGCAACACCGGCCAACCCAAGGCACCATTCAGGCATGCCTGTTTTCCACTCTGGGTACCCAGCAGTTGTATAGACTGAGAAATTCAGGGACTAATTGATTACGAGTAACTCATATCTGTCTATTTACAGCCTAACAATAATTAGCCTAAATTCTTGCCCCTCCCTTGTTCACAACCTCTCAATAAACCTGATTTACTGTTTTATTGTTAACTTGGCTTGTGAGCATATCATTACCTGGTTAAAGCTACTGAACCATTGGCAAAGTATATTGACAGTACATGGTTGTGTTATTGAAGCTGTCTTTTACAGGGGGTCGCAGGGTAAATTCCAGATGCCTAGACCCTGCTGGTAAATGGTTTTAGGAGGTCTAAACCTCACTTTCAGATTCTTGACGATATTGGGAATGCAAGTAATCACAGACACGTTGCATTACAGTAATAAACAAGTTTATTACTACCAAAGGGATAAATCACAGTTGCCCTAAGCAGTTCTTACCAATACGAACCGGGAGCCAGTGCTAAGCATTCCCTACACCTCGAGGTTTCTTTGTGTCTCCTGGGGTCTCTCAGGTCTCCGAGGTATAAGGCTTGTGCATTACATTATATACCTATGATAATTACTATGGTTACTGTAAGATAGAAACATTTTTAGTTACAGAGATGAGCCCTATTGGCTGAATGAGAGGTGGCTCCACGGTCCAAGATAACATTATACAATTCTGTAAAGTCATCAGTTTGAGAACAAAAGAGTTCTTATACAGAGTCTTACATAACTCAGTGTAGTGGTACAAATCACCAAAAGGTGGCAATGCCATCTTACATATTATAATTACTCCAAGGACACAGGTGTCTTGGCATCTTGCAAGTAAAAAATACACAGAGAAATACAAGCAGAATATATGTATTAGCAAGCAAAGTGTATTACAACAATATGCATTCATATCCTGACATCTACTCTTGTGTGGTAGATGCCCTTAGCCCTATGTGTTAGTATAACATATACTTAAGTGCTAGCTGTCTATGGTGTACATCTGAGGATATCAATTAGGGTGCAGGGACCTCGTGTAACATTCCCCTCCTTGTTGCCTCCAAGGGCAACACAGGCAAATCTCTAGGGAAAGGACATGAGCAGTGGTCGTTTACAAACCTGTTGCGCGAGCTTTGTAAAGGAACTCGAGCTGCTCACGGTGTTAGTGCAGTGTGCACCGTAGGCAGCAGAGCATAATAATCAAAATGAAAATGAAAAATGCTTGTATAAAACAAAACCTTTAAAAGTAATCTCTAACCAGGTGTTCATTAATGCGTTATTCATATCACCATCATTAATCAGGGCGAGCACAGCTTCATTGGCTTTGGTCATATTATTGCTGATGTGGATGAGGTGTGTGTCTTTCCTGTCTAAAAGTGATTTTAATGTAAGTTTGAGTGGGTCTATGTGTACATTAAAATATGGCAAATATTCTGACAGTGTGAGCAGATAATCAGGGTTACCATCAATAATGTCTGCATCCAGGAGAGGGACGGGGTTATAACAGTATGTCCAATGACAGTCTTCTGATGGGGAACAAAGCAGAAATTGGGGTAATCAATAGCACATGTAACAGATCCATAGGTGTAGGACTTGTAGTTGGTGACCACGCAATACTCACCATGGGAGTTATACTGTGAGCGCACAGTAGGGAGTCTCCACTTTTGCAACTGAACAGGGCAGGTGTAGGTCATCTTTGAAATCCATGTTGACAGGTGATGAGCCTCCTCATGATAGGATTGGTAGAGCTTATCCGGTGCCAGAGTCGAGTCAAAGGAGTCGGTGCCATTTGCCATGATGTCATCATAGAAACACAGAAACATAGAATTTGACAGCAGATAAGGACTGCTTGGCCCACCCAGTCTGCCCATTTCCCTACCTAATGGATAAGCTGCAGATCCTAGTTAACCAGCAGCCTACTTCTTTCTACCCCCAACCCCTAGAATTGTCTTATGGCTGTCCCATGCATGCTTGAATTCAACCACTGTTTTTGACTCCACAACCTCCTCCAGAAGGCTGTTCCATGCATCCACAACCCTCTCTGTGAAACAATACTTCCTTACATTACCTCTGAGCCGCCCCTCTATCTTCAAATTGTGCCCCCTTGTTCTTGCACACCTCTTTTTTTGAAAGATGCTACCCTCTTGGACTTTGTTGATTCCCTTGAGGTACTTGAAAGTTTCTATCATGTCCTCCCTCTCCCTCCTTTCCTTGAGGCTATACATATTAAGCTCCTTTAGTCTCTCTTCATATGTCTTCCGGTGCAGACCCTGCACCATTTTAGTTGCCCTCCTCTGGACAGCTTCCATCTTGTCTATGTCCTTGCAGAGATTGGGTCTCCAGAACTGCACACAGTACTCCAGATGGGGTCTCACCAACTGTCTGTACAGAGGGATAATAACTTCCTGTTTTCTACTGGTGATGCCTCTCCCTATGCATCACAGTATCCCCCAGCTCTCCTTACTGCCCTCTCACATTGCTTTCCCACCTTTAAGTCATCTGATATGACTACCCCCATGGTAAAAGTCCAATCAATGCTGTCTGAAGAGTAACCACAAACAGGTTGAATAACATCAAATACATCACATCGGCAAAAGTAAATATATTGCTTTTTCACACAGCAGTCCGTGTGCTGAGCCACCCAGGCATCCAGGAAAGAATGGTAAACCAGTAGAGGTGGTAGATCCAGGCATTCTTCATCCAAATGCCCAATGGAGTGTACCAGTGCAAGCTTGTCGAACAAAGCTGTAGTGGGATCAAAGCATGGTAAAGAGACAGTAAAGGAAACAAACATGGTATCTGTTATGGAACACTTCTTAGCAGTGAAACAAGGACCAGTATTAGGGTGTCTGGTCACAAACCCCAAATTCCTAGCTGTAGAAAGAGGTATAGTTAAAGTTTGTTGCATACACATGGAAACACAGCTAGTGGTTTTACATCGTAGTCAATACCATTTGGAGATGCGTCTATCATGTATAATGTCAGGTATTCTTCCAGATTCTAGATCATGGAACAGGTTATTGATGGTAGTGATAATGTAGGAGCCATAGGCAGAGCAAAGTATTTCTCTAGCAATGTATTGCTTATCTGCTTCTTTATTGTTCTGTTGTATGAGTGCGTTAATCTTATCTTTCGAATCAGTGAATGCCTTAGCAATGTCATGCATGTTGTATACAGTGTATCTTTCTTCCTGACTAAGGCCATCCACACCATGCAATAATGGGGGTAGTACGTTGTTGACCAAACCAGTGGAGAATTTGGCAGAATGAGCTTTGATAGCAGCAATGTCTGCTTTATTCCAGATAGACATAGCCGTACCAAAAAAGGCCTGTGACGGTACCTGTTGCACCTGTAACATCAGAACTGTAAACTTCACGTGTTTTACGTTTACGAGTTAGATCATCAGGAGAGAGCTTCCTCCTGAAGTTGCATCTATGTTCAGTAGAAGTATGTAGTAGTAGTAGAGTATGTTCGGCAATAAGGTCTTGCGTACGAATCTGAAATACAGCTAAACTATCAAGCAATAATGTACTATAAAATGCTGGCATGTTAGTATTGTGACACATACCAAATTCTTTCATATTCCAGTAAGTTAGATTAAACAAAACAGGTATATGCATAAACTGTAGGTTATTAATCAAAGAACCTGGGAGGACAGTGGCTGTTAGACCACTACAGGGACCAGGAGTATGCTTTGGACATTCCAAAAGCTGTTTATCAGTGGGTGGTAACACAGAGAGGTACATGGCTGCAGAAGCCATGTGGTGTATAGCACAAAATTTTCGAGCAGAATCTCTGGACAAAGAATTACAGTATGAAGGATCAATTAAGGCAGTTATTTTGTACAAACCAGAATGTCTTAATGAAGTTTGTAACAAGGACAGCGAACCATTTGGGAATAATTTAGCATTGGGTCAACCTTGGAAAGTTCCTTTGGAGAGTTTGGCCGCAAGGAGAATTTGTCCTTATGATGTGGTTTGCCACTCAGTTTGAAGGGTAGATTTATCAGGAGCAACAACCTTCCTGGACAGTGATCATACTATCTGGTATATTGATGGATACTCCCTCTGGAGGAGGTGCTGGAGGATCGAGGTGTCGTAGGAGGTCCGGTACCGTGCCTTGGATGCAGGGGATAACTCCTGAGAGGAGGAGATAATGGAACAAGATAGCCATCTTGTCAGTGTATCTGAAAAGGAAGATCAAAGATTAGTATGTTAGTACTATTCCGCCCAATGGGGTGAGGAAAAGTATTTTAAGATCCTTTATACAGTTTCAGCCGGTTTGCATGTAACCATTTGTCAGTCAACTTGTTGTTATGCAGGAGTCTAACTTGATAGACTGCGGAACTGAGCTTGTTAACAATGGGATATGGGCCTTCCCACTTGTTGGAGAAGGAGTGGGTGGGATGTGCAAATCGAAGTACCATTACCTGATCTCCAACTTGCCAATCCACTTCTTGTGCGTGTTTGTCAAACTGTATTTTGGATTGTTGCAGGGCCTTACCCATGCAGTTGGAGGCATACAAGTGTGTGTGTATGAGGTCTTTTCTGAGTTTTTCCACATATTGGTCCACAGACACGTAGTCTGCAGTGGAGGTGTGTAGGTCAAACAACAGGTGTTCAGGTAACCTCATCTGTCTGCCAGTCATCACCTCAAAGGGTATAAGCTGGGTGGTGGCTGAGGGTGTACCCCTAATTGCCATAAGGAGTAACGGCAATAGGGAATCCCAAGTTTTGGGATTGTCCTCAATGAATTTGGAAAGCATTTGCTTAATCCTTCTGTTGGCTGTCTCTACTTGGCCGGAGGATTGGGGGTGGTAGGGTATGTGAAACTTCTGTTGAGTTCCAAGGAGTTCAAGGGATTCTTTCATCAACTCACCTGTAAAACTGGTTCCTTTGTCAGAGTCTACCTTTAGAGGCAGACCCCACCTGGAGAAAATCTGTTCCACCAGGATTTTGGCAGTAGTTTTCACAGTGCATGTCTTAGTGGGGAAAGCTTCTACCCACTTAGAGAAGAGATCAGTTACCACAAGAGCATACTTGTTATTTTTGCTGGTGTTGGTCAGAGGAAAACTGAAATCAATCTGTATGGCATGCCAAGGGCCAGAATGTAGTTGTGGTAAGAGTTTGGCATTTCGTTTGGTAGGGATGGGGTTGTTTTGTGCACATACGAGACAGTTGTCTATGTATTGTTTAACATCTTTGGTAATACCAGGCCACCAGGCAGTGGTCTTGAGTCGTTGGAGGGTATTTTCTACTCCCTGGTGTCCACCAGTAGGGGTGTCATGCACTTGGTGCAAGAATTCAGATCTTAAGTGTCTGGGAACCACCCACAACTTGGTGGTGGAGTCATCTGGTTGAAACCAGATGAGCATGTCATCTGGTGACAACAACATGGAAAGCTTGGACGAATTTATAAAACAGATCAACGCCTTTGACACAAACTTGAAGTTTGTAGTACAAGTTGACACACAATCAATCCCGCTTCTAGATATGTTAGTATACAAGGAAGAAAATAAATTAAAAACAACTTTGTACAGAAAACTGATGAGTAGAAATACTCTGCTACATAATAAAAATAGCCATCCTAAGGTATTGAAACAGAATATACCAGTGGGACAAATGCTGTGTTTGAAAAGAATATGCAGTGATACAAAACAATTCCCAAAAAATTCAAGAGAAGTTACGAACAGATTTTTAGAATGTGGACATGAAGTAGATTGTGTATACAAAGGCGTAGAAAGAGCAATCAATACGGAAAGAGAGAAGTTATTAAGACCAAAAAAATGGAATATAGGTGAAAATCAGAATCCAGTGAGTTTTGTGACAGAGTTTTGTAACCAATCAGCTGAAATTGCTAACATTGTAAGGAAACATTGGTTAGTACTACAAGGGGATCCTGTGTTTAGATGTGATCAATTTAATAAGCCCCATATTACCTACAGAAGGGGAAAGAACATCAAGGACTTAGTAGTACACAGTTTTCAAGAGCCGGAAAAGCCAAAAACACCTGGATCCCAACACTTACTAAAGGCAACTACAGATGTGGTAACTGTGCCCAATGCAACAATACAAATGACAGTAAAAAAATTCAAACATCCACATACAAATCAAGAATTTGAAATAAATGATTTTATTAATTGTCGAACAACTGGAGTAATCTAAATGCTGACTTGTCCATGTGGTTTAAGCTATGTGGGACAGACAAAACATCAACTTAGAGAACCGATAAGTGAACACAAATCAGCAATTCGCAATAATGTACAGACAAATGCTATGGCTCGTCATTTTTTTTATGTGGGACATGGATCACCAGCTAATTTAAAATTTATGGGAATTGAAAAGATTCGAGTTGGGCCCCGTGGTGATAGTTTAACAAATAGACTGGATCAGAGAGAATGTTTCTGGATTTTTAAACTTGGAACACTTAAACCGAGGGGATTAAATGAGGAATTACCCCTACAATATTATTTATAAATTTTAAATGTATGTATGTATGTGCTTGTGTAAGTGATGTGTAGATAGATATGTATATATATGAGCAGAAGGAGGTCTGAACACACCTATCTAATGAATATGTATGATTTTGCAATAAAAGGGATAGTAAGAACCTTGACCAATCAGCTCTGAGGAAGATGTACGCCGAAACGTCAGCTGATTCCTGTGCATCATCACGCATGAGGGCTGTCTGCTCGGCCGGTCTGGTCACTGTTTCCTGCTACGGTGGAAACACCATGATGGTGTCTTCGGTTTTCTTGTTTTAAACGTTCCAGTTGTCGCCTTTGCACTCTATTTTGCTGCTGGATGGAAGTTTTAAGCACCGCAATAAAAACGTCATGATACGGTAAGCTGTGTGTTCTGATATATTAAGTGTAAAAACCATTGGGTTAAGTGCAGCAGACTTGGCTTTTGGAATTTCCTAAAGCGGTAGTTTGGTTGAGATGGTACTCTGATTCTGCTATGCACCAGATTTGAAGCACTCACCAAGAGTGAGTGGAGCCCCTCATTTGTTCTGTATGGATTTGACAAGCGTAGCTTACCTTCATGCCTCTGATACGGTTTGTGTATGGGAAGTTTCTCTTCAGTACCTTTGTCAAGGAATCTGAACACCTCTTTAAGTTCAGTGTCGAAATACTGGGCTGCTGAGAGGTCCAAGAGGGAAAAAGGTTCGGGTTTCTTCCTGAGTGCTGCAATCTTTACAGCTGCATTAGCCTCTGGATGGTCCATCATCCAGACATCCCCCCTCAGGGCCCTTCCTTAGCAAGAGTGTCTGCTGTGTCATTGAAGGTATGGTAGGGGTTATGGAGAGAGTGAGCTTTGACTTTGTGTACATAGAGTTTGTGTGCAAATTTTTGTGCCAGTGAATGTATGTATATTACCAAATGCTTGTATTTCACTGGGCTGCCATCAGAGGAGAGGAAGGAGTTCTTCTGCCAGAAGGGAAGAAATTCTGTAAGAGAACAACAAACCCAGTTAGAGTCTGTAAAAATGATAGTATCCTCGGTTCCATGCTGGATGAACTCAAGGGCACAGGCCACCGCTGCTATCTCTGCATATTGTGATGATGCTACACTACAGCTCTTAGATATTTTGACAGTATTCCCATAAGGGTAGATTACTAGAATGCCCATCCCTGCAATTTGTTCTCCCTGATAGTAGGATGCTGAACCATCAGTAAAGACACGGCACAAAGAAGTGTTGTCAAGTATTTGTGGCGTGGTAGGGAGGAAAGGACCTGGATCTGGAAGATCAGGTGACTGTAGTGTACAGTCATGGGGTTCTCCCTGGAAAAGGAGGCCATGAGCTAACATATATGGAGCTTTAGTCAGTTGTACCTGTATGTCTCTGTCCTGGAGAAGAAGTGACCAGTGTATCAGTCTGGTATTCAAGACTGATCCATCCTTCACTCTATCTGAGAGCAGAAAGGTAGTTGGGGTGTGGTTGGTGTTGATGATCAGTGGTGAGTACCCAATGATATACAGGAAGTGCTTGACAGCCCAGTAGGTGGCCAGAAGGTTCCTTTCACAAAGGCCGTACTTCTGTTCCACTGGGGTCAAGAGCTGTGAGGCATATGCAATGGGTCTCAAGGTGCCATGCACCTTCTGGGCCAGTACTGCTGACATGGCAATTTCAGAGGTGGCACATTCCAGATGGAATGGTAGTGCTGGATTGGGGTTGACCAGAGCTGGGGCAGAGGCCAGGGCCTGCTACAGTGATGTCACAGCCTGGGTATGTATAGGACCCCAAGTCCATGGTGCATCCTTTTTGAGTAACTCATACAGAGGAACAGCTTTCTAAGCAACATCACAAATAAAATCTCTCGAATAATTCACCATACCTAGAAACCTTCGAAGAGTTGCGACACTGGTGGGTAATGGCAAGTCTTGCAATCCCTGTACCTTCTTCCAGGTAGGGCTTCGACCTTGGTCAGTTATTTTTAGACCCAGAAAGAGTACTTCTTTCTGACACAATTGTGCTTTTGCTGGGTTACATTTCAGGCCTGCTCTCTGAATGAGAGTCAGTGGTTCATCCAAGAGATCCAAATGTTGTTCCTGTGTGGCTGTTGCTAGCAACAGGTCACCCACATATTGCAAGAGACATTGGGGAGTAGAGAAACTTTCCAGGGCATCCGTCATGTGGAGATGGAACAGGGATGGGCTGTTATGGAATCCTTGTGGCAAGCAAGTCCACATTTACTGTCTTCCTTCAAAGGTGAAGGCAAACTTATATTGACTCTTAAGGGCCAATGGCAATGACCAGAAACCATTGGAGATGTCCAGGGCACTGAACCATTTCAAATCAGGGGTCAGAGGTCGTAGCACATCTGGTGCTGATGCCACAGTTGGAGAACAACTGGGGGTGACCTGATTCAGTTTCCTGTAGTCAATAGTAAGTCTCCAGGCACCTGTGGGTTTCTTCATGGGCCACACTGAGGAGTTAGCAGTGGAAACACAAGTTCTGATTACTCCTTGCTTGAGGAGTGACTTGATTGTTTCTCTGAGAGAAGGCAAGGCCTCAGTTGGGAAAGGATATTGCCTTTGTCTCTCATGTGCTGGGCCTGGCACTTCGATGACAGTGTGCATTCTACCACAGTCATGCTTGTTGATTGCAAACGCTTCCAAGTGTTGTTGCAAAATAGGGAGGAGCTTAGGAAAAAGTTCATGATTCTTGAACAAATCTATGACGTCATACTCTTTGTCATTGGCAGATATAGTTGCCACAACGTAGGAATCAAAATGGTATAATATTGACCCTGAATCTGTATCAGTAGCATGTTAGCTAGGTCCACCACACAGCCGTGTGGTGCGAGGAAGTCAATCCCTATGATACTAGGATGATCATGCAGTACCATTAGTAGGAAAGTGTGTGAGGCCTTTAGATGGCCTAGCTCTACTGGTAGGGGTAGAGAACGGTATGCAGGTAGCCTAGTACCATCAACTCCTGACATGTTGGTCCTCCATCTGGTGGACCAAGGGGAAGTGTCCGGGTGTTCATCATGTAGCACAGATACAGCTGCACCTGTATCTAACAAAACTACTAATAGACAGCCCCCAACCTCGGCCTCAGTGCAGGGCCCTCCATTTGTGTCCAAGACTAACTTGTTTACAATCTGGACTGGGGCCTGTAATTGACAATCTGTACTGCCGGAAGCATGTAGAGGTTGGGCCTGACTCATGTGAATCACTTCACCATGCTGCACTGATGCTATATAGGGAGGACCCTCTGGATTCAGGCCTGAATGGGCCTGAGGGCCTGTACCGCCGGTCTCGCCATGACCGGTTAGGGCCTGGGTTGCTGGTTGTACTGCCACAAGGGCCTGTGCGGGAACAGCATCAACCACAGAGCGTACTTGTCTCAGGAGCTCTCAGAATTTCCAATTCTCTTTAGCTATATGAAGGGCCTGTTCTTTGCTGTTGTGGTTTACCTCTACCCTTATGCTTCCTATTCTTATGCCAGTTCCGGTTCCCAACCCATTGTTGATGCTGTTGTGGTTGCTGTTGATAGGCCTGTTGGGGGTGTTGTTTATCAGCTGGAGAGGCTTGTTGATGTTGAACCTGTTGATGTTGGGCCTGCCTTTCCACTGTGTAGTGCGTCGTGGCCTCCGGAGTGGACTCCACGACGGCTGCCTTTTTGGAACCGGAGCCCAGATCATGGATATAGAGTTGGTACACTCTTTCAGTTTTCCAAAGGATGTCGGCAAACCTATCCGTATTGGGGTAGGTGGTTGGCTCTACCTTTTCTCTTACTGCTGGAATCATGTTCCTAAGGAACAAAGTCTTATACTCAATAAGATCTACATCCTCAGCTTCTTGTGCCAAGTGCTTTCCTGCTTGGTAGGCCATCCAGAGTCTCTGGTGGTAAGTCGCTGGACTTTCCTTTGCATTCTGCTTCACAGGATATGCAAGCATCACTCCTACTACACCTGGGCTGTGAGCAGAAATGAGCTCAGCTGCAACCTTGTCAAAGGTAGCATTCCCATCCTGGTGAACAGCATCGGGGAGTTTGGCCCACAAACCAGGATCGATGGTCTGGCATAGTATTTGGACCTGATATTCTGCAGTGAGGCTAAGCATCTCGCATTTAGAATGCACCTTTTCCAAGTGACAGCTGAGGTTGTTGGAAGGATTCATCCGACCGATGCTGTCAGCAATTTACTAAACAGAGTAGGCCATTTGTAGGGGATTACTGGGTCGATCAGGCATAGGTAGATTGTTTCGAGTGCCATCCAGGGCGGCTTGAGCTGCAGCCTCAGCCGCAGTGCGGACAATACCTTCCTGAGTGCCAGCCTCTTGCAGAAGCTGCATAATCTGAGTTTTAATAGCCCGTTTACTCCTCTCAGGAAGGGGTACATTGCCTATCGCAGTTTCTATCATGGTTTCTATCTCCTGCCTGTCTTCCACATTAATAATGGCTACCGGAGGTGCCGTCAGGACCAGGCTTGGGTCTGCTCCCTCCCTATCATGGGGGCTGCCATGTTGGCATCTCCCATGATGAGCGTCACGACGTCGGCGACGTATGACATGGGGAGTTGGGGGTGGGGACCCGCCACATTGTGGATGGCTGGGTGGGGTCTCTGGGCCATAGTAGGGGTGTGACCGGGCATTGTACTGTGAAATGTCATCATCGGACAACTCCCCTTCTGATGACGTATGTAAGGCAAGGGCTATGCCTCCCATTGCCTTAACATGTCCAGCCAGAACCTCTCGCTGATGGCGCAGTTTCGCCATCTTAGTTCTACATTCATGGTGACTCACACTTGCAACATCCATATCAACCTCATCTTGCTTTTACTTTTGTAACACTCTATAAGTGGCGCTCAATTTGTGATTGTCCCTGATAGACACTTCTAAGTCATTACGTACCTGGTTTATCTCGTCCTGCAGCTCACCCATTTTGTCACTCAACTGAGCATTCGCAGCACTCAGCAAATCATTCATTTGCACTGCCTGACTCTTATCCTGTCTCAAACTCTCACACTCCTGCTTCAACATACATAGTTCCTGTTCTCCTGCTTGAGCTGAATGATGCAATAGTGAATCCTTTTCATTTCATAGAGTTTGGAGTTCAGACTCCAAGTTCTGCTGCAGTCTTATACATTCTATTTCCTGCAAACCCATCTGTTGCTTAAGAGATGAAATATGCAGATCAAGGGTTCGAAACCTTGCTCCGGAGGCTTCCAGAGCAGCGTAGAGAGCCACGACCATCAACCCTTTAGCGTGACGCTTATTGGCTGATTCTCTCATCTCTGTGTACTGGGTTGAAATCCCCAGTATAGGGTTTTTGGATTGACTTGCATCCCGTGTGAAGTCAGCCCATCCTCCATGGGAGGCAAGGAAGTTCAAGACATCGAGTCTCAGTTCTGTGCAGATATTTGATATGGTGGCCATTGTGTAGGAGGGAACCAAAATTCAAACTGTGAAAAGGGCACTGTGCTGCGTATCGATCCACAGCACGAGCACTTTATACACAGCCTGGCTGCTGTATAAGTTGTAGGCTTGCAATTCAAAACTGCTATGGAGTGGGTCGAGGCGGCATCGACCATACCCGAAAAGACAGCCAGACTTTGTAAGTTACAACAAACTGATTTTAAAATGGGACAGGTGATACGGGAATGTAACCCTACTGTCCCAGTGGGAAAGGGAAAAGTTTAAGCAACAAGTGAAAACTTACAAACACCAAATATCTCCTGCACACGGTCGGCAATTTGTTAGGAGGTCTAAACCTCACTTTCAGATTCTTGACGATATTGGGAATGCAAGTAATAACAGACACGTTGAATTAGAGTACTAAACAAGTTTATTGCTACCAAAGGGATAAATCACAGTTGCCCTAAGCAGTTCTTACCAATAAGAACCAGGAGCCAGTGCTAAGCATTCCCTACACCTCGAGGTTTCTATGTGTCTTCTGGGGTCTCTCAGGTCTCCGAGGTATAAGGCTTGTGCATTACATTATATACCTATGAAAATTACTATGGTTACCGTAAGACAGAAACGTTTCTAGTTACAGAGATGAGCCCTATTGGCTGAATGAGAGGTGGCTCCACGGTCCAAGATAACATTATACAATTCTGTAAAGTCATCAGTTTGAGAACAAAAGAGTTCTTATACAGAGTCTTACATAACTCAGTGTAGTGGTACAAATTACCAAAAGGTGGCAATGCCATCTTACATATTATAATTACTCCAAGGACACAGGTGTCTTGGCATCTTACAAGTAAAAAATACACAGAGAAATACAAGCAGAATATATGTATTAGCAAGCAAAGTGTATTTCAAAAATATGTATTCATAACCTGACATCTACTCTTGTACGTTAGATGCCCTTAGCCCTATGTGTTAGTATAACATATACTTAAGTGCAAGCTGTCTATGGTGTACCTCTGAGGGTACCAATTAGGGTGCAGTGACCTCGTGTAACAGTGGATTGTATGTGAGCATATCGTTAATGCTGGCATTAGCCTGTATTCTAAGTGTTAAGTGTTACAATTGTAAACCTAAGTGTAAAAGGTCACTAGTGGGATTGTGGGTGGTTATAGCTTCCCAGAGGACTGTACCAGTCTTGTTAGTTACCCACATAAGAGCTACTTTGGGGAGGCGGCCCAGTGGTGCTGAGGGTTGAGGTGCTGGATACCACACCTCGCTCCATGCTGGTGACCCTGGTTTGAGTTCAGGCTCTGGGCACCTGGGATCAGTTGGGGAGAGGGTGGGAAGTTGATCAAGCTGCCGGCTGGCAGCTGTCATCCTCGAGAGGGTTCAGAAGGGCTTCTCAGCATTTGGCTGCCTCCTGGTGGAGGCCGGGTGGCAGTGTCACATACGAGTTGTCCTGGCACGAGGCCAGGGGAAGGTGGAAGGGGCTGTAGACTGGAGCTGCGGTGTGCATGTGTGCCTCCACATGCATGCTCTACTGCTTCTGGGGCCTAGGGATAACAGGGCCAAAACAATGGGGAAAAGCAGGGATCACAGCAGGAATGACGCTTCCAAGTCAGCTCCAGGGGACCCGCTGGGACATGTATAGTGCTATAAGATCCCAAATGACCCCAGAGTCCAATGAAGGTTGGCAGACACAAGTAGCCGTCCACCAAGGAGGATAAATAAACTGTACAAAAAAAAGGGTTACTCTGGGTGGAGGCACCATAATTGTATATATACTGTGGGTAGAGAGATCCCAGTAGCTGTTAATTTTGAACCCAGGCCCCTCAACCTGTACCTGGGAGGACAACAGGCATGGGTTGTAGCCCTTGGTATAATGGTGCCAGGATTACAAGTGTGGAGGCACCACCGGGATTACTGCCCCATAGTAGCCAATATACCAAACTGGAGTTACTTTAACTACGAACATTCGAATTAAAATGGAGGATGGGGCTGTACTTAGACTTGGGATCCATGCCCATAAAATGGCTGTAAATCACCTGCTAGGGTGGTGTAAAGCTGAGGAGGTTTAGTCCCACAAGGTGTTGATGTTATTGAATATTCCACTGGGTACTGACAGCTACAATAGAGGAGGTTGTGAATAAAGTCAAATGTTTAGTTAAAGCCAATGTAAAAGGGTGAAATGCTGACTTATTTGCTCAAACTATAGTGGCCTTATTTGAGTGTAGTGTCCCAGTAGTTCCCAAGAAGGTACCCCTGTCATTATCCCTACAGAGTCCCAGGTGGGTGGGAGAGTAATCACTGTGCATAGTAGAGCATCCATGCCTGGGGGATTACCCAAGCTAGAGGGATTCAAAGATAAGTTGGGAAAGCTATTAGCAGCAGAGGGGTAGACTTATAAAGATTTAAAGAGGGCCTTAAGGACCCCGGGGGTGTCACTCCTATGAACCCTCCTGATTTCCTTCACCGGCTCCCTCACTGGAATATTCACCTGTACCCTCTCCAGTGTCTATACACTCAGTGAACCTGGACTCATTACAGATTGAGAGTGTTCTCTGGTACTGTTGCCATACCCCAGAGGGAAGATGACTTAAAGACTTGGATGGACTATGCATCCCCCCGGTCCAAGAGTGGCAATGTGCAGAAGCAGAGAAGAGGAAGAGGAATAGGCTTACAGAAAGTTTAAGGGGTCCTGCACTGGAAGCAATTAGATTTCTAAGGTTCACTAATCCTGAAGCTTCAGCCAATGAGTACCTGTTTGCATTAGAAGTGGTCTTCAGTAGCACTGAATCCAGGGAAGACCTAATGTAGAAGATAAAGTCCACAAAACAGTGAAAAAATGAATGCTTGTCAGCTTATGTAACCCATTTGGAGATGACCTTATAATGAGTCCATAGAAAAGGTGGGGTATTGGCAAGTGACTTGAATAGAGTGAGGCTAGAACATATCCTTAAGTCTGCCCAATTCTCCAGTGTTCTGATGCTTAAGTTGAAGTTTCAAGACCACAAGGATGATCCACCTTCATACTGCTGACTAATGAAAGAAATTAGAGAGTCTGAGAACGAAGAAGAATTTTAGGACCCTTATGCTGGTGCTGACCGAGTGACATTGGCCCCTGAAAAGCCTATTGAATAAGAACCTGCTCTTGAGGCTCAGCAAATTGAAGACTTACTAAAAGGGTTATGGGAAGTAAAGGCCAGTGCCCAGAGTGCTGTAGAATTGGTCAAAGGTCAAACTGCTTGTCTTTCTGCTGCTGAAGTCATCAGTGAAGCACTAATTTCTGCCACTAGTGCAAGTGTTCAAGTTCATGGTAGGAAATCAAATGATGATATGGTGAAACAAATGAGAGAGAGCTGAGAGCCTTGGTGTACGATCTTGCCTGGATATCTCACCAGCCTTCGTCCTGGAGAAGGCCCAATGAAACTGAACCTGGATCCAGACCTAAAGATGATTACAAGCATGGTCCTCACCCTAGTCATAGTCAGACTGAAGAACCTGCTTGAATGCTTAATCCTAGGCTAAATGTCTTCTGCTACTGTTGTGGAGAAGATAGACACAGTAAAATAGTATGTTGAGCTCCTGAAGATTTGTGGAAACTAACAGCCAAGCTACTTAGCCAAGTAGGACAAAGTGGTCTAAAGCATCAGTCTAAACCTCCCTACAAGCCTTATGTTGGACAGTCTGCTGTTACGCACCCTGTAAACAATGCTCCTCTGGACTGGACAGAGATGGTGGGTCTGTCCATGGAGACTGCCGTACATATCGATGGCATGCCAGGCCAAGCTGTGTTAGACAGAGAATCTAAGGTCATGATAATATTTAAAGATTGTACAATCAGCACCTATCTGACCATCCTCTACAGCCCCTTGATGAACTGCATGTGTAGGGGTTAAGTGACAAGTTGTATCCTTATCTTGGATTTCTTCAAGTGTGTCTTTCTTTCCCCTCATCTGTGGCAGGCATAGGAGATCCCGTGGAGACCTTAGCTCTTGTATGTCCTCCCTCTGGTCTGTATGATGGGATTCCAGTGTTAATAGGTTCCAACGTGCATATGTTTGACCATCTTGCTCAAATGTGCCAACAAAGACAAGCACAAAAAGCTGAAAGAGCTCTACATATCCATGCTATGGTTCAAAAAGCATATGAGATGCAGATGCACCCAGAAAAGGATGACAGAGATGAGCCTGTGGAGTTTGTCTGGAAAAAAGATTTGTCAACTCTTGTTCTCCCCCCAAATGTACAATGTAGTGTCAGTTAGAAGTAAGACTGCACAAAGATATGACTAACTGAATAGTGATGCTGGACACCCCCCAAAAAGGGAAACTGCCTGAAGGACTTCTGGTTAAGCCCAGCGTGTTGCCTGTCGAGGGGCGTGGCTTGGGCGCTGAAGGAGATGGCCGCTTGAACCATCAGAGCGACCCATGGCTATCTTTATCTATTCGGTATTAGTATACGGAGACCCCTGACTCTCCCCTGCGGTGAGTATGCAACGCTCTATGGCCTCATGACATGCTGAAGGTAACGGTTCGATGTACCTTTTCTGGGTTGCAGTCATGTATCGCCGACCATTGTGCAGCCCGGAAGGAGAAAACTGGGCTCTGGCTCACTGAGCTAGTAGTGATACAATGCAGGCAGACCTCAGAGGGTGAGGATAGTGCCAACAATTGACCGCAAAACTTTTTTGACATACCTGCAACTTCATTGGAAGGAGGGCTTTCGTGTACTGCATGCGGGAACAGATCTGGGATGGCATTCTCCAAAAACCCCTTGGTCAGTCTCAAGACGCCTTCTGTACGAAACTCGGCCTCACCAGTAGACATTGGTGCCTCGCTGCAGCATATTGCTGTGATGCTTGAAACCCTCCTACATCATACGGACAACATATCTGACACCCTGACTAGCACTGTAGCAGAAGTGCGGGGGTTGAATGACAGGATAAATGTAACAGAATAGCGAGTAGATGGGCTAGAGGAAGGTCAGCATAAAATATTGCAAAAACTCTGGGACCATGAGGACAGGCTGAATGTTCTGTGGTGGTATGCAGAGGACCATGAAAACTGGGGGAAACGCAATAACAACAGGATTCTAGGAATCCCTGAGGGCTTGGAGGGGCAGAACACTGAACCGTTTTTAAACACTGAGCTACCATAAATACTTGGGGAAAGGTGGCAAGGTCAAATTGATGTCAAAAGAACTCATCACATACCTAGTGGCCCCCAACCCCAAGGTGCACCTCCTAGACCTATTATTGCCTACATCTTGTGGTATTCCACTAAGGAAAGAATACTGCGGGCAGCACATGATAAAGGTGAGATAATGTGGCATGGGGCTAAAATAGCTATCTTTAGAGACTTTTCAGCTGAGGTTGCTTGCTGCCGGAAAGCTTTTAGTTCTATCAAGAAATTGTTGGCAGCACATGGCTTTAAATATGGGTTCCAGAAGCTGGCCTCACTGTACGTTTCCAAAAACAGTAGAAATATTGTGGCCAAAATGCCACAAGACATTGAAAACTGGGTCTCTAAATAGTGGCCCCAGCTCCCTATGAATATTGCAGTTATTAGGAGGTTACGGATGCCAGGACCTAATGGGACAGGGAAGCGGAACCACAGTACAGGGGCCAGTTTCAAGGAGGATCATAAAAAATCTGGGACAGTGCAACAGATGAATGACTCCCCTAGGTCCCCAGAACACCAGAACTCAAGAGGGAAACACGCTAATACCACCACTTCACCCTCGAGGGGCTCAATAACTCTCTCTCTCTCTCTCTCCTTCCTCCCTACCCCAAAGAGATGCTCACTAGATGCACCGTATATGGCAGCGCACTGCCAGCGAACATGGGTCCCCGACTAAAGGTGTGGACATGGCCCCACCTGCAAAATTATCGAAAGAGGACTCTTCGGGCCTGTCACAGCTGGAGCAACAAGAAATACCAGATGAACTCCTGATGGACATATCAGACACCACGTCTTGGGCAGATACAACCCCTGATCTGACTGACTGTCAGGAGCTCTCTAATCTTCCTGTCAAGCCTGGACTGCTTACCTTTGCGGAAGCCCTCTCACAGACCCTCACCGAGGGTGCTGCTCCCAATGACTAAAAGATATGTCTGAGTTGTTTGTTTACTTTCTCATGTGGCACTCACTCGCTTTTCCGAGCTGGATGGGGTCAGGGCAGTAGTTCTTGTAGTTTCCCCCCCTTTCCTCCTCATACACGCTGAGAATCCAGTCTAGACTGATGCTGGAATTCTATATTCACCTAATCCTTACCTTAGATTTACTCAGCGTGGGGGTTCTCCTATTGTCTCTGTACGATACCAATGTTCTGGTTTGTTGTGATGATATGATAGCCGGGGTGATTGTTGCTGGTACTCTTACTAGTTCAAATCCCAATCACCTGACACTCCCCACAACGTGAACGGTCAGCGCAGCTGAGTGCACCTCCTCAACAATATTGAGGGGTGGCACCTCATGCATATACCACTACATTGCTAGCTGTGTGCTTATTTGAATTGTTTGTGTTTAGCACCTATTGGCTGTTTAGGACTTTCTTCTTTCCCCCCTTAGCTAGGTACAGTTTAGTATTATACAGCTGACTGTTATAAGGTACGTTAGTTACTTAATTGAGTTTTTAACATAACTGTTGCTTTTACTACAGGACTTTCTCTCTGGCATACTATCCAGTGAATAGTGTACTCTCTCTTTACCTGTGCATCTCATCTCCTTTTCTGTCTCACAAACTCCTCCTGCTCCTGTCTTCCTATCTTTACTGGACCTAAGTGGTGAGTATGCATGAAATTTTGTGATTATGGGATCCAGTTTGCAGAATGTAGGGATCAGACTTATAACCTGGAATGTGAAGGGACTGAATCACCCGGTTAAATGGTCTATGGTCCTCGGGCACCTACACTTCTTGCAGGTGGATATAGCACTTATCCAGGAGACACATCTCACTGCAAGGACTGTATCATGGCTGAAAAAGGCCTGGGTAGGCAGTGTAATAGCAAGCTCAGCCCCAACCAAATCCAAAGGTGTGGCCATTTTAGTTAGGAAATCATATTCCTGGACACAAGAACAAGTGGTAGTGGATACACATGGGAGGTGGGTAGTGGTCTGGTTCTCGTTCCCAGGGGGCCGAGCAGTGGTAGCTAATTTATATGGTGCCAATACAGATACCCCGGAAACACTATTGGACCTTAATCAAGCTATAGAATCTTTGGTGGGGGAGTACCCGCAGATACCAATCTTTATTGGAGGGGACTTTAACATGGTGCAAGACATCTTCCTGGACAAATCTAAATTGACCCCACAAACACATCCCAAAGCCCTAATGGCCTTGGAAGATATTATCGCAGAATGAGGCATGTCAGACGTGTGGCACAGGGATCATCCGTCCAGGAGGGATTACTCATTTTTTTCATTGGCACACTCAGCGTACAGTAGGATTGATTTCTGGCTTGCAAACTTGACTGCGGCTAGAGATACAACTAACACCCATATCCATGACATTTTGGTGTCTGACCATGCTCCTGTCTCCTGTGTTTACACTCCTGCTGGACACAGTCAGACAGACACGAGATGGTGCTGCAACCCACTTCTTCTCAAAGACCCTAATTTTAGGTTCATGATACAGGAAGTAGCCAAGGATTACTTCTCCCAGAATCATGCTACAGATACCTCGGCAGCCACGGTTTGGCAGGCCTTTAAGGCGGTCCTACGAGGGCACATTATTGCATTTACTGCACAGAAAAACAAGATGAGGCGGTAAACCTTAAATTCCTTAAAGGAACAACTCACTCCCCTGGAAGCTAGATTCAAAGCATCTACGGGGGGGTGCAGCCGATCCTGTACTTCTCCGATAAATTGTTGGACTTAAGTACCGCATAAACACACTACTGCAACAAAAAGCGGAATGGACATTGCTCTGCTCCAAACACGCCTATTGGGAGGGAGGAGATAAAGGAGGTAGACTGTTAGCATTCCAACTGAGGAAGCAGCAAGCTGCTTCACGCATATCTGCCCTTAAGAATGAGAGGGGCCAAGTAGTTACGGGACTCAAACATATTAATGAGTGTATGCAGCAGTTCTATCAGGCATTATACAAGTCCTGTACAGGGTTTTAAATAATTGATTAGCAGTTTTTTTCTTGGGACAATACTAACTGTACAGAAAGTATTCATATAGGTTTTCTAGAAGTGTTATGTTTGTTAAACACAGTGAGGCAAGTGCTATGCATTTTCACAATGTTTTAGAACTTTTATGAGCAAAACGCTAATCAATTTTTAGAGTGAAATAAAACCCTGCTGTACTACCCTGACGTCCACCCAATTGGAGGAAGGGGTGGTAGCCTTTTGCAATGCCTCTAATATCCCTACATTACCTCCACATATGAGATGCGCCCTAGAAGAACCCTTTACGGAACCCGAACTGTAGAAAGCCATTCAACAATTGGCCCAGGGCAAGTCTCCGGGACTTGACAGTTTGACTGCCGAGGTATATCAAGCCCTTAGCACCGAAATTAGTGGCCCACTCTTGGCTGTAATTCAAGAAGCGCATGGGACAGGCCTTCTCCCTCCCATGATGCGAGAAGCCCTAATTACTCTCATCCCAAAAAAATCTGATGACCCTCTTGATTGTGCCAATTACCGCCCTATCTCCCCCATTTCAGTGGACAACAAAATTGTTGCTAAGATGCTCACTGCCTGGTTAATGCATATGTTACCCTCTATCATCCACCTGTTGCAGGTGGGTTTTACAAAAGGAAGAGTGGCAGTGGACAATATAAGAACGGTACTGAACCTTAAATGGCTGGCCATGCACGCCACCAAACTGATGGCAGCGATGGCCATAGACTTTTCTAAAGCATTTGATTCTGTAGAATGGCCATATCTCCACAAAACACTAAGGGTGTACGGATTTGGACCCTTTTTCAGGTGATGGGTGCAAATATTATACAACGAACCGTGCGCATGTATTTTGACGAACAAAGATATATCATCCCCATTCCTTCTCCGGCATGGTACCAAGCAGGGTTGTCCCCATCCCCTCTCCTTTTTCTAGTGGCACTAGACCCTCTGATACAGAATCTGTATGCCAATGGAGGGATTCAGAGCATACAAGTTGGCCAGCAGGCCTATCTCACGGCAGCATATGCAGTTGACTTACTTTTAATGCTTACCAACCCCCAAGAGGCACTTCCTGGGATACTGCAGATTTTTAAAGATTTTGCACTGATATCCAGACTGCAGATCAATCTAAAAATAAAAAAAGCGTTACTAACCTTAATGCAGCCTGCACAGTTATGTGCATGCAAGTGTTGGGCCTTGCTTGGTTGCCGCATGTACTTTCATATTTGGGCATCAATATACCCTATAATTGGCACCGCTTAGAGCAGAAGAATTTCGGCTGTCTTCTGAACTCACTTACTGTGGATGCGGATCGATGGCGCTGCCTTAACCTCTCCCTCCCAGGGAAAGTTGCAGCGATTCGCATGCTGTTTTTAACCAAAGTGGCATACCTCCTCAATAACCTCCCTATCCCCTTAAATGGTACAATGTTCTGCCATCTGGATAACTTAATATCCTTCTTTTTATGGAATGGGAAAAAGCCTAGGTGGGGCCATGGGAAGCTGTGAGCCCACTGGTCTAGAGGGGGCATGGGGCTTCCCTGGATGCAGGGGTACCATTGGGCTTACCTTTCTGCTCAGGCCATAAAATGGTTTGTACCACTCCAGACCACCCCTCCACAATGGGTGCAACTGGAATCCCAGATATTCCAAAATGCCCCCCTTAGCGTACTGTTGACCACTACCCCAGTGGGACTCAAGGAGCTTACCCTGGTTATGCTTAAGACCAGGAAAGCATGGTTCAAGCTCAGGTCAGCCCCTAACACAGCCAAAGGGGTGAACATCCTACCATTTCGATACCTAGCCCTTTAGCGTAACCTGCACATTACGGTAAATAACAAACCGATACACTGGTTGGGATGGGAAGGTAAGGGGATTCGAGTGGCCCAAGATCTGTATCTGCCCAACTCATCTACCACGATGTCCTTTGCTCAGTTACAAACCCATTACTCACTCCCAACCTCTGACTTCTGGAGGTACCTGGAGATATGCAGTGCAATGCAATTCAGTGACTGGTCACATCAAATTGACTCAAAGTGGCAGTGGCTAGCTTTCCTATACCTTAAGACATCCTCACGAGGTTTAGTAGGTCAACTGTACAGCACCTGGTGAGAAGCACAACCAGATCACACTGATTTGTGCAGAGCAACTTGGAGCACTGACCTTAACATTCCCATCACACCAGACACTTGGTCCCGCTGCCTGCGCCTTGCTCGCTCAGCATACAAAGATGTTAAGAGCCAGTTCCTGCAGCTCAAAATACTTCTTAGGTGGTACCGCACCATGGCCGCTCTCCAATCCTGGGGCTTACTTCCTCATGCAAAATGCTGGAGGTGTATGCATGAACCGGCCAACATACTACATCTGCTGTGGCAGTGTCCATCCCTTACCTCCTTCTGGGCTCATATAGCCTATGAATGTGCCGCTGTATTAGGATATTCTGTAAATATTCTTAATCCAGTGCTACTGCTAGGTGATTCTATGCCTATATCCCAACTACCGAACCACATGCATGATGGCTGCTAATTGTGCTACTAGAAGCCGAGAGACTGTTACTTATGTGCTGGAGACAAGTGGCCTCACTGTCAATTTCTTCTTGGCTTGCCGCTCTGGCTAGAAAAGCTACCTTCAAAAGACTCACACTTGCTAATAGAGGACAACTCTCCCTTTATTATGACCAATGGGGCATGCACCTGCGCTCTCCTTTGTGTGCAGATCCTCTGCCTCCCCCTGACAACCCCCCCTACCCACTGAGATCTCAATGAACCCGAACCTAACAGAGTCTCATCTACATAGGAAACTCGGTTTGGGGTTGCTGGGCGATTAAGTCTCTATTAACAAGCATCATTTCCTTCTATTTCTTTCTTTTACTTTTAGTTAAGACACTAGATTATCTTTTCATAGACATTATGTTATGTAAGGGGCGATTTTATGGACTCAGGTTGAGAGCATAGTTATCTAAGACTTTGTTACTGGAAATAGATGTTTGAATAACACTGTATTTTTTCATTGGTAACACTTACGTGAAGGGACAAGTATGATCTGACATGCTTTAAATGTTGAAAGTTATATGACTAGTTATGTACAGAGAGTACATGTACTATTTCCTGTTGCCTGTATTATGATTAGTCCTGCATTATGCAAGATGCAGTACATGCTTCACTGTTATGTATAAGTTTCTGGAAAATCTCAATAAAATCTTCTTTGATAAAAAACAGTGTGCTGCCTGTCCATTCTCATGTCTATGCTTGGAGAGTGGTGGTCCTAATTCAGAATGTTACAGATCAGGACATTAAAGTTAACTGAGTTTGCACCCTGGCGAAGGTCTACTGCGCTGACACTGCCATGTTGCCGTCCAAGTGCCAGAGTGGATCAGAGTGTGAAGTATCACCGGACATATTTGATTTTGGAGAGTCTCCTATCCCTGTTAGCTGGAGGGATAGAATCAGTCAAAAGCTAGCTCGACGAACCAAAGTGTTCTCCCTCAAAGAATGGGACATTGGCTGTGTTACCAGGGCTGAACATCATATTCACCTGCACGACGAGAGACCCTTCAGGGAAAGGTCCTGATGCCTAGCTCCTGCTGACATTGACAACACAAGGCACCATCTACAGGAAATGCTTGAGGCTGGTATCATACAGGAATCACACAGTCCTTACACCTCTCCGATAGTCATGGTGTGGAAAAAGAATGGTTCCATCTGTATGTGTGTAGACTATAGAACTCTTAATAAAAGAACTATGCCTGACCAATATACTATGTCCCACACACAAGATGCATTTGGACTGCCTAAATGGGAGTAAGTGGTTTTCAGTCCTTGATATCTGCAGCGGGTACTATTAGATCCTGATGGTGCCAGAGGACAGAGAGAAGACAGCGTTCATGTGTTCTTTGGGCTTTTATGAGTTCCTCTGCATGCCCCAAGGCATATCAAGTGCACCAGAAACTTTTCAATGACTAATGGTGCATGCTGTGGGAGATATGAACCTTCTTGAGTGTCTAGTCTACCTTGACAACATCTCTGTTTTTGACAAAACCCTTGAATAACATGAGGCTCGCCTATTCAAGGTGTTGGGCAGACTTGAAGAGTTTGGTTGAAAGTTATCAATCTTCAAATGTCAATTTTTCCAGAGCTCTGTAAACTATGTAGGCCACATTGTGTCATCAGAAGGCATCCAGATCGATTCTAGCAAAGTAGAAGTGCTAACTGACTGGCCAAAGTCAAACAAGTTAAAACAGTTACAACATTTTCTGGGTTTCTGCAGCTACTAATCCCGTTTTGTCAGAGACTACACCAAGGTAGTGCATCCACTGTTGAACTTAATGCAAGGGTACCCTCCCACTCATAAAAAGTTCAAGAAATGTATTGCAAAAGAAACTGAAAAAAACATATTTCAAGCCTCACAAGTTTTCTGGCCAGCGATGGATGTCAGAGTGTGACATCGCTTTTCACAAGACCATTTATCAGCTAACTCATGCACCTGTTCTTGCTTATGCAGATCCCTCCAAACAGACAGTAGCCTGAGTGGCTTCAGAGCTGTGCTCTACCAAGAGTATACAGAAGGATTGCACCCAGTGGCGTACGCCACCAGAAGTCTGACTCAGAGAAAAACTGGGTTTCTCACTTTCAATTGGGCAATTGTGGAACAGTTCCACAAATACCTGTATGGTGCAAAGATCTTGGTAAAAACAGATAACAATCCCTTAACCTATGTTCAAACATCTGCCAAACTAGATGCTATGGGACACCACTGGCTCTTGGCTTTATCAATTTATGATTATGTGGTGGAGCACTGATCTGGTCTCAACCACGTTGAACTGAAAACTGCTAATGCACATGCCTGGAATCCCGGCTTCAGTTTTTGGACACAAAATGCACAACCTTAGAGTGCTCGTTTCAGGGTAAGACTTGGTTTGTGCTATTTTGTGCTGCCAGTTGTATCAGAAACAGTGTTTAATTTACATGTCACTGAAAATGTTCAACTCATTCATAAACGAGTTTCCCCTCAGCGCTGTGCTACTGCAGTGAGTGAATGTGCAGCACCAAAATTTCTGATGGCCTGACAATAATGAAAATAATGCAAACATTACAAAAATTAAGCACTTCGCAACAAATTTAAAGGCACCTGTGCATTTTACATTGGTGCTTGGTACACCACACACCTTCACTTGCAGCACTTACAATTTCTCCCGAATCTTGACAGTGTCCCTTTAAAGGTTTCAAGGGAAAAATGTAATCCATATGAATAACTGTCTGAAACAATATGGGGAAAGTGAATTTAGAAATCTTGAGCTAAAATGCAACTAACCGAACAATGCAATTGCTTCAAGAAATATAATTTAAAGTATAGCATGCTATAATGTACATAGTCATTATATATTTTTGCAAATATTGTATATAACAATGCGTGGTTGCAACCTGTATATACTAGAAAGTCTTAATAGTAATTACTTTTGGTTCTAGACTTGATGCAGATGCCATGTTTCCTGTGCAGGGGAGAGTGTAGCCCCCCCAAATTAGGGTGCTTACCTTGAGTGTTTCCCTGGGCTCTGCTGATGCCCACTGCCTGGCAGACATCTAGTAGGAGATGAGGAATCCATGGTTAATGGTGTGCTACTGTTGCTCTGAGAGAGTGTACCATGCTGTGCTGCTGTTCTGTCCCTTTAAGAGCTCCAGCCAGTGTACAGTATAAACAGCCTGGGCTGGGTCTGAGTATAATGAAGCTCATGACCAGCCAGGCTTTACACTAATTAACTCCATTCTGCTGTCAATTTCAGAGCAAAGGGAGCCCTATCTTGCACTGTAAATATTTATTTCTAAATCCTTAGTGTAAATGAATAATTAAGTTGTTTGTGCTGCCAGTACTGAACTTTCTGATGGGAGTCACCATCTTTGGTCCTGGACTTCTGCAGTTGGACCAATCAGAACCAAAGGGTCCTAAATACAATGTCTTGTGAGTGAAACTGAACATTCCTTGTTGGTGCCTAAATTGACCAATGGGGCATGACTGACAGCAAAGATAGCCAACTGGAATACAGAAATCCTGGTCTTCAATCTGGAACTTTTTAAAACAGGAGTTCAGTTCAGAGAGAGAGAGAGAGCCTGTGTAGGAGCGAGTCTGCCCGAGCCACCAAGCACAGTCACAGTATAGCTGCCATCCACATAGAGAGGCCTGTATTTGCCTCCTGTGGACCTAAATTGATTCCTAGAAGGGGTCAACTGATTCCAGGACTGCCTAAAGAAGAAAAGAAGCAGAGTGGTTTCTGTAGTCAAGAGCCAGAATTTGGAAACTGGCCATTACCGTAAGGAGAGTTTCCTTGTTCCTCGTGCCGCTTGCAGCATGGCACAAACTCCTGTGTAAAAGAGGGAGCCAGTTTGTGTGGAGAACATCTCCTGCCAAATGTCAAGTGGGGGAGATCAATGTGGGTTTCAACTGTTATGGCAGTTCTAGTTACTCAGCTACTGGCCAAAGTTACCAAGTATCTAATAAGACATTTTCCAGCCTGGGCCTATGCTATCTGTGGCCCAGAGAGAGACTGTTCCTGTACCAGAACCATCATTCTGGCAAGAGACCAGCACTGGGGATGCAGCCTCTGTGCAGCAACAGATCACAGATTGTGGCCACCTACTGGGAAAGGCCAGGAAGAGAAGGTGAGTCATGTCAGCCCAGGACCCCACCAACATCCTGAAGGGTCTTCAATATTGCCAGCTGCAGCATCATCCTATCTGGATACAGTGAGTACAACCAGGGTAGCTCCCTGCAACAAAACATCAATTGTGTAATTTTACCATCTGATTTGTTTTACCAGCTTAGAGTGTTTAAATGTGATTGGGCCATCTGGCCAGGATTTCAGATGGTATATGGTTTTACAAGAACGTTGTCCATATTTAATCACCCTTTATTCAATCAAGGGCCCCAACTACAGCTGCAACACCTGCCAACCCAAGGCACTGTTCAGGCATGCCTGTGTTCCACGCTGAGTACCCAGAAGTTGCATAGACTGAGAAATTCAGGGATTAATTGATTACCAGTAACTTGAATCTGTCTATTTACAGCCTAACAATTCATCTAAATTCTCACCCCTCCCTTGTTCACGCCCCCTCAATAAACCTGATTTACTGTTTTACTGTTAACTTGGCTCGTGAGCATATCATTACCTGGTTTAAGGCTACTGAAACATTGACAAAGTATATTAACAGTACATGGTTGTGTTATTGAAACTGTCTTTTACAGGGAGTTGCAGGGTGAATGCCGGATGCCTAGTCCCTGCTGGTAAGTGGATTATACATAAGTATATTATTAATGCTAACATTAGCCTGCATTCTAAGTGTTAAGTGTTACAGTTGTAAAACTAAGTGTAAGTGTAAACCTTGCAGATGCATAATGCCCTATGCACTGTACCAAAATATGTTGCCTACTGCAAAACAACAAATGTTACTGTAAACCTTGCACATGCATGATACACCATATTTATTTTTATTTTTATTTATTTATTTAGTTTTTGTTGACTGGGTAAGTGCACTAGACAAATACACTGTATATAACTTGTATGTATTGTACTACACTACTATTTCTACTGTATATCTCATATGTACTATACTGTAACGTGGAGCCTTTGGAAATGAGTCTCTGACTCAAGGGTTGTAAATTCTGAAATCTTAAATTAAAAAAAATTATAAAAAAGGTCACTAGTTGGGATTGTGGATGGTTATAGCTTCCCAGTGGGCTGTATCAATCTTGTTAGTTACCCGCATAAGAGTTACTCTGGGTGGAGGCACCATAATTGTATGTATACTGTGGGTAGGGAGACTCCAGTAGCTGTTAATTTCAAACCCAGGTCCCTCAACCTGTACCCAGGACAGCAGGCAGGGGTAGTAGCCCTTGGTATAATGGCACCATGATTAGATACAGTAATGAAATTATCAGTTTTTTCCTTTATTATTCCCTCCAGAATTTTTCCCACAAAAGAAGTCAGGCTCACTTGTCTATAATTCCTAACTATAATTTCAAAAGTCAGATCTTGTTTCTTTCTTAAATAGTGAAATCACAGTAGCTACTTACCAGGCTTTCACCACCTCACCCAAGTCCAGTGATTTCTGGAATAATTATGTTATAGGTTCCGATAATTTGACTGCCAGTTCCATGATTGTTCTAGGATGTAAGCCATCTGGCCCCAATGCTTTATTAGGGTTTGTTGTTTTAACCCTTCCCTTAATCATGTCCCTTTGTAGGATAATTCTGAAACTGCTGAGATTGTCAATAACTATATCATTTCCTATTTCTTTCTCTCTAAAGACACTACAAAAGAATGTGTTTACGAGATTCATTATTTCCTTCTCTTCACTCACAGTCTTTTCTTCCATCATAAAAGGACCTACCTGAGTGTTCATATTTCTTTTGGAGTTTATATGGTTATAAAATGCCTTATAGTTATCTTTTATTTTAGTTGTTACATTAATTTCTTCATCTCTTTTACCCTTCCTTATTTCTCTCTTGCCCTTTCTGACTGATGACAGGACTCCCATAACTGTATTGTGTTCCTTATTTTAGCCACTGTAAGCCTTTTTCCTTTTTTTAATAATAATATTAATAATAACTTTATTTTTAAAGCGCTTTTCAAAATTTCAAAGCGCTTTACATATCAAAAGGCACAATATAAAATATCACATAAAACATATAAATACAATAAATACATAACAACATCACATATTAAAAACCTACAATAAAACCAACCATATTATACAAATAATAATATTAATACTCAGATATCAATTAATCATCCAAGAAGGTTTTCAAATTTTTCTTAAATACCTCCAAGGAGGTGCACTCCCTTAACTGGTGAGGTAGAGAATTCCAAAGAGTGGGAGCTACATAAGAAAAAGCTCTACTACCAGAAGATTTTAAACTCACTCTTGGAATCTCTAACAACCCCTCATCAGCCGAGCGTAACGATCAGCCGGGGCAGTAAGGCACCAGAAGTTCTTTCAGATAGGTCGGACCCTGATCATGAAGGGCTTTAAAAGTCAATAAAATGACTTTAAAGGTGATCCACCACCGTATAGGAAGCCAGTGCAGTTCGCGCAGTACCGGGGTGATATGACTGGATCTCCTTGTCCCAGTCAACACCCTGGCTGCAGCGTTCTGCACCAGCTGAAGGTGATGGATTTCAACCCCAGAAAGCCCAAAGTAAAGGGCGTTGCAGTAGTCCAGCCACGAGGACACAAAGGCGTTGACCAACGTTGGCAAAAAATCAGATGGAACAAGGTGACGCACCCTGGCAATGTTCCTAAGATGATAAAAGGAAGTCCTTACAATGGCCGACACTTGAGATTGAAAGGTCAGCCTGTCATCTAGGACAACCCCCAGGTTGCGCACCCATTCAGAGGTCGGAAGTGACACGCCGTCAAGAAATTTCCAGAGGGCAAGCCATCTTTCGGCCTCATTATCTGACCACCAGGGTCCACCACCAATACCTCTGTCTTCTCTGAGTTCAACTTCAACAAACTAGAATCCATCCTTCCTTGGATTTCTTCCAGACAGTTTTTAAACATCGAGAGAGCTCCATCCTGGTCAGGCACAAAAGACAGGTATAGCTGGGTGTCATCTGCGTAGCAGTGAAACCTCAGCCCATACCATCTTATAATGTCTCTGAGGGGCAGCATATACACTGTGAATAACATGGGTGACAGCACTGAACCTTGAGGCACCCCACACAACAAAGAAGTTGGGTGAAAGAATAAACCCCCGACACAAGTCTCTGTGATCTCTCGGTAAGGAATGAAGTGAACCATTTTAAAACAGTTCCCAACATTCCACATATTTTCCTCAGGCGTGCTAACAACACCAGGTGATCCACAGCGTCAAAGGCTGATGAGAGATCAAGAAGGACTAGAATAGAACATCTCTTCTGATCTCTCGCCCTCAGAAGATCATTAAGCACCCGAACCAGCGCAGTCTCGGTGCTGTGTCTTTTATGAAAACCAGACTGGAAGGATTCGTAGATATTATGGATGGTTAAATGGTCTTCCAATTGGGCTGCCACTACCTTCTCAATAACCTTCCCCAAAAAAGGGAAGGTTAGAGATAGGTCTGTAGTTTGAGAAACAGTCTGGGTCCAAAGTAACTTTCTTCAGTAGAGGTGTAACCACTGCTTCTTTCAGGGAGTTAGGAAACTCACCTGACTCTAAGGAACACCAGACTATCTGCACCATAACTGGGCCAATGATCTCAAGACAACCCAAAATTATGGGAGTTGGTCCAGGATCTAAACTACAGCTCATAGGCCGCACACTATGGATGATCCTCATAATATCCATGACCTCCGGTTGGTAAAAGGAACTCCAAGAGAAACTAGGCATTGTGAACTCGCACTGTTCCACAACATCACCCTTAGAGATTGCCGGACGCAAGCCCGCTCTGATGTCATCCACCTTATTTGCAAAGAACCAAGTGAGCTCCTCGCACTCCATTTGCAAAAAGGCTCTCCGGACTTGTAGACAGGCTGGGTTGCACAGTCTGTCCACAGTCCGGAAACAGCTGAGCCAGTCAATTCTGTGCAACTGCAATCTACCTGGACAGAAATTCTGCCTTCTTATGGATGATTGCAGATTGATAGATAGAATAATGTTCCATCAATCTAAGGCAGTCGGCATCAAGGGCGGACTTGAGCCAGCACCGCTCTAACCTTCACCCCTGTCTCCGAAACTCCCTCAGTGTCCCATCAAACCAGGGGGACCTGGGGCGAAGGGATAAGGTGTGCTCACGAACAGGAGCAATAAAATCCAGGGCCACTGTAACGGCCGTATTATAAACAGACACCAGTTCCCCTGGATTACTGCTAGCCAACACAGGGGATGAGAGATCAAGGACTGCAGCAAGGCCCTGAGAAGTAACTTTTCACAATGGGAGGTACCTGACCATCTCCACAGGGGAAGACCTTCTAAGGGGGGGTGCAGAAATTGAACCTCATGGTGTGGTGGTCAGACCAAGCGACTGGTTCCACCCCCACGTCGGATGAATCTATCCCTAAGAGGAAGACTAAATCCAGAGAGTGCCCAGACCTATGTGTAGCAGTGGAAACCACCTGTGTAAGGCCCAAAGACATAAGTTGGAGGAAGTGGTTACCAAATTGTGAGAGTTCATCATCGATCCAGGCGTTAAAGTCACCCAGAACCATCAATCTGGGAGACTCAAACGACATATCGACGAGGAAGTCTGCTACTTCCTGTAAGAAATGTTTCCCATCTCCGGGTGGACGGTAGATGAGAACGATTCGAACACCTACACCTGCTACAACTATGCATTCAAAAGATTCATCCTCACCTACTACCACATTTGTGAGGCCCAATTTAGTCTTGAAACAGACTGAAAACCCCCTTCCCTGTGGTCCAGTTTCGGGCAGTGTATCACCAAATACCCGGCCGGAACCATGGCCTCCAATATGGGGCCAGAGTTTTCATCCAGCCAGGTCTCGGTGATGCAAGCCAGGTCAGCTGAGCCACCAAGATCCACATTAATAGCGGTCTTATTCCTAACAGACCTGGCATTGCGTAACACCGCCCGAGTTGGACAAACCTCGGAGGTTATCCGACCTATCTACCCACTGAAATCGGCAGTGCCCTTGGGTATGGGCACCAGACATGGAAAACCCCTGTCTGGATTCCATTTCACCCCAGGGCACCTTCTGGACTTAATAACCCCAATACGATGGCGACGCTGGTTCATCCTCACCTGTTCGCCCACCCCCACACTCACCACTCTCCTACGAACAATCCCCAGCACTCTACAGTGCTGGTAGGTCTCAAATCGCAGAGGAGGGGTACAAAAAGGGCGGAGGGCGCGAAGAGAGGAGGATGAATAGCGCACCCCCATGCAACCTACAGGCCAACACATATTACTGCTAAAACTAAAACAAAATACGTCAAATTAAACAAAAACTAATCCTCAAAACCCAAACAAAAAACACATAAAAATAAAAATAAAAATAATAAACAAAACAAATAAAATAAATAATTATAAAATAAGTATAAATATAAAGGGGAACTCTCACTACCCCAACACAAAAAGTTCCCCCCCTCCTTCAGCCCTCTCACAGCAAAGGTGAGGGGAAAAAAACAATCTTAGCACTCTCACTGCAAGATAAAATTAAAAAAAAAAAAACATAGGTCCAAGGCTGTCATATTATTAAAAGCCCCCAACTAAAAAGTCCTTGGACTTAATAACATTAATCATAAGCCCCACATAACAAAAGTTCGTAAAGTCTCAGAGTCAGTATATTTTCTTCATACTCCTGGCATTCAAACATTCAAAATTCCACCTGGAAGGAAGCACTCTTCACCCAATGAACCCCAGGAGGACGTGGATATGCAAACTGTCCCCCTTACTAAGGATGCCAGAGACAACCCGGCCTCTGCCAGGCTATTCCGGCACCACCTGGAGGCCCCGAGAACACCAACCCACCGGCAGGCACTCCCCAGCCCTCCCAGGTACAGACAGCAGCACCCGCACCCACCTCCGGGACAACTGGGCCAACCACTCAGGTCCTTCTTCCTCTCTCTTCCTTCCCCGACACTCCACAGTCAAACTCCCCGACCAAGAATTCAACTTTAAGTCCTGTGGTCCACTGAGTCCAAACAGGGAGCAGACAAAGTAAACAACAAAAGACACGCTCCTTTCCTTGGATCCACTCTTTCAAATCCAAGTTTAATAAAGCCTCCTTCAATCTTTTTCGTCTCCACAGCCCATCGTGCTGTCACCAAGGAGACTCTCAGATCACCAAAGCAGAACAGTGTCACTAGGGACAAAACAAAATCAGTGCCCAGGTAAAGTCTTCTCCACAGTTGTTCCCACTCCTCAATCTCACAGCTTCCCACGTCGCAAATCCAGGCAAAATTCAAACATAAAAATTCAGAGAACTCACTGGGGCAAACATTATAAAACTATCAGCAGAGTCTTACTTTCCTTGCTTCCGTGCTCCTGCCAAAAGCCCCTGACTCCGCAGCCTCTCACGCTGAAGTCTGGAGGTCGAGAAACAGCAAGGAATGTTAGGAAGTCACCACAAAGAACGCCCAAGAGCCAGACGCACAAAAACAGATGCAGGACTCCAGGACTCCATGCAATAGAAGCGGGCCTCCAGAAAACAACCGACCGGGGCTCCAAGAAATGCTCCACAGAAACGCCAATCAAAAACCGACAGAGCGTCCCGAACCTCATGCTACTACAGTCCGAACTAAAAGAAATGCGGAAAAAACTCAAAATCAACTAAAGATTAACTAAAATTAACTAAAACAAATCAGAAATAACGAGTTGTAAAATCAGTATTCTGGCTGGCTCAGCTCAGCTGCCATCTTGTGTGGAGAAAAAAAATAGGCGGATATAGGGCTAGGCGGGATACCCCCGATGGATCCTCATCCTTTAGCTGTCTTTTAATTTTTTTTGTTAAACCAGCCTGGTATTTTTCATAATTTATTGTATTTTGTTTTTTTTCTGGGACAAATGTTAATCCCAACCCCAAAATGCAGTCATTCTTTCTCATTACCTGCTGCTCACCACTTGCTCTCTCCTCTCCCATTCCACGATCTTTGCCCTCCACAGTCCCCACCATTCCCACTAAGATACATTAGCTACTCTGCATTACTTGCTGTATATTCATCCTTTCCCCAGTCTCTGTGCCCACACACCGTGCTGACAATTTTTCTACACATTAGCTGCTCTGTGGCACTTGCTGTTACCCCCCCCCCCAATCTCTGAGTTTGTTTGGGTCCTGCTATGCAGGTAGTAGAGATATTACTGACAGAAAGGAGTGTAAGCACCTAGCTTTACCTTAAAGGTATATTTGTATTTGTTTATTTAATGTTCTTGTCATTCTGAAAGTAGCAGGGTAAGTGAGGAGAGTAAAAAGAGATTTGTAGATAGTGTCTGGGCACTTTGAAACTTGTCTTTAAAATTCTAACAGTTAGTGTGGGGGATACTAGCTCAGGAGATTAAGCCTGGAGCTGCGTAGATTCAGGAATGCACATGAATCAGGTGTATAATTTGGAGGTGGAGCTGACAGTGGCTTAATGCCTTCTAAAATGTGCACTATGAAAGGATTCCCCTCCTAATGTGTTCAGTTCATGTTCTTGTCCTAGCGAGTGAGTGGAACAGTGAAGGAGAGTAACAGGTAACTGGTATCTTAGGTGTTGGCAGGCATCAGCAGAAGGAAGCAGGAGTCTCTGGCAGGTGACAATGGTAGGATTCTTATTCACTCCTGCTGTAATGATCACTGCAGGGAAGTTTGGAGGGTTAAAAGTAGGACAAAACTGGGAATAGGTACAGCATCCTATCTAGGGTAGGAGTATAATGTGTTTTAAAACTGCACTGTCAGTGTGTTGGAACTGTTTGTTTTTTTTATTTACTTTAACATATTGTCATCTCAATGTCACTCCGGAGAAACTCCTGTTTGTGCAGTTATTATTATTTTTGTGCTGGATTGAGAAATTAAGAAAATAAAACTATTTATTTTACCTGTGTCAGTGTCCCGTCTTTCTTTGTTTTATAGAACGTGCATGTTCATGTCCCTGCAATGTAAAGGGTGGGGGTGCGGGCGCAGCCACAAACAGGAAATTACTTCTACTTCCTGTGACTGTCCATCAAGGTTGTGGATTCAGGTTCCTTTGCAGTGGCTATGTGGGCAGACAGAGCAGCTGTGCTACTTTCACCAATTTCTTCCATTTTCAGTCACTGCACCAAGCATGGATAATCAACAGGTGAGATTGTGTGTATTTTTACAACACCTTGTTATACATTTTACAGTGCAGACACAGCTGTTTTATTGTCTACAACCCTCACTTCACACGTTCAAAGTGTCTGTGCATTTTTCACAGGTTTGGGATTCCCGTAGGAACTGTGTTACTAATTCAGTTTGTTGATCTCCCTGGTTCTCTGCTCTGCAGCAGCAGCTCCCTCATTTTTGAAGCTCTGATGCAGCACATTGGACCTGGATTAATGCAGCTGGTCTGAGCTGCTCCGCAGTGCCAGAGTCCGAGGAGCCCCCGGAACTTGGGACTATGCCCCAGTCCATGTGTGGTCATTGCTGAGGCAGTGCCTGAGTGCTGCTATCTCCGTGAGCCCCGACAATCACTGTCCAGGTGGTGACTGCAGATCTAGGATGGGAACATTCATCTCTTAACGCTCACAGCCCCATGGAGAGGGACCTGACCTGCACCCTGTGCCTGTTTTGGTCATCTGTTCCCAGTGGCACCTGTCCTCCCCTCCATCACCGAAGACCTCCAACGAGGCCGTTTCTGTCGATGGATCTGTGGTGCGGCTCATCCTCTGTTAGCAGTAGCTGTCAATTAATCCTGTTAATCCAGGAGGCGGCTAGAGACATGTTATGCACTCCGCAACTCCTGCCCCCCCCATCCCCTATGGTTGGAGATCAGAAAGAAAAGGGGCTCTCTAACTGGATGTCAGAGTTTGGTGGATGAGTCTTTTGAAAGCTTCATGCTAAATTGATTGTGTAGGAAAAGTAATCTTTTTGCTAAAGTGTCTGATCAAACAGTTGGTTTGCATGCTGCATCTACATAGCAACGCAGATGTGAAACACTGTAATTCCCTTGCAGTCACTAGGATCTCATTCATTCATTTTTATTTAAATCAGGAGATATACGAAAATACTACTGAATGTGAGCTCGTTTCCAGTGGAGACCTGACTTACTGTTATGGGGGTGGGATTTCAGAAGTGTGCTCAGGAGCAGGTGTGAAATGGTTAACAATTCGTAACTTCTGTCTTTTACTGTTGAGGCCTGACCCGAAGCCCCTGTTCTTTGCCCTTGCCCCTGGTCACCACACTTGCATGTGGCTGGGGAGGGGTACTAATGACAGATTTAGGCATCTGATAGCCGTTGGCTACATCATCTCGCACCGTCAATACGGAGCTACGGGAACCCATCCAGACGTCCAACGGAAGATGCAGCCAGTCAATTACCCTTCCTATATAGTTTTGAAATAACAATGGTGGGCAGTGGGGTTCTGTCAGCTTTGCAATGCTACACCATCCCAAGCAAGGAACGCACAGGCCTATTGTAAATAGTGTCTCCAGATTCTCTGAGGGGTTAAGGCTATGATGAGGGTGCGGACCTCAGACCTCCGTATGATGGGCACAGTACAGGAGCCAACTTTTCTTTTTTTTGGGTGTTGGGGGTGTTCATCTATATAGACTGACACAACTCACTGTTAACAAAAGTCTGAACTGAAAATTTCACCTCACCTAATCCCCTTTCCCCTGAAATTGGCTCATACATATGAAAGCATTTCCCTTGAACTTGCAGCTGAATTCAAACTTGAGTCTGTAGCATGCAGTCTCAATCTGTTGATTCATTAAATATGCTGCCAGCTGGCATGTCGGTGCAGTGGTTGGATTTCCACTTGTGATGCCGGTGACCCGGGTTAGGGAACAAGCCTGCGTCGTTGGAGAGACAGTCAGGGGAGAAGGATGGAGCATCCTAAGGACAGCTCTCCTTCTCCGAGGGAGGGTTGGGGAGCACTCTGGCACATGCTGGCTACTAGTGGAGGCTGCGAGTATCACAGGACACTGGACCACACACATCACTTGGGAGGCGCAGACGTTGGCGTCAGCCATTACGTCACTACGCCACCCCGAAAGGAAAAAGGGCTGTATGCTCACCGGATGACAGCCTCCAGGTCCTCTGCACCTCTGGACCCTCCAGAGAGCCACTCTCCACCTAAAAGCCTAAGCAGCATCCTGCGGCCTACAAGGTATGTGCTAGTGTCACCCCACCGAAGAGGGGGACCCGCCTGGTGAAGGGAAATGCAGGGATACCATAGGAAGGGCTGCAATATGGGGCTTGTGAGGGAGGCAGGACTTGAGTGAGGCAGTAGGGAGGTATGGCAGAGGACCATAGGAGTGCCTGAAGGAGAGGGGGCATCTGAGTAGGAGTGAGGGGAAATAAAATACATAACACACAAAAAAAAAATGCTGCCCCTCTTTGCAGTCCTGGGCTACTTGTCTTTGACATGTGGTCAAGCAGGCTTTCATTTGGCATAAGTCAGTATGCTGTCAACATTCATTTGTGACCCTTTACTCGTGTTCTCAGCATCCGCCCCCCCAACCCTCAATCTATTGGAGACATTTTTAATTTTTTATTTTGTTCTTTTAGCCCCTACTGTCAGCCGCCGATCATCTGCCTGGTCACAGTGCCTCTTGACTTCCACCTCCATGTCATGCGCTTCCCCCGAGACCCCTGACTTGCCCCTCAGTGGGTGGGGTCACAGCACTGGCCAGGTGCTGCAAAACCAGTAACTAACTGGGGGAGCCGGAGAGAGAGGCTAATTGAAGCCGGAGGCAGGCTTCACGGAGTTGGCCGACAGTGGGATTTTCTTCCCTATTTTTTTACCTGAGGGGCAGGGACGTGCAATGACATCCTGGATCCGCCCCGGCCCCTTGAGAATTGTTACTTGCCGGTAGCTGAGGTGACCCTGACCTCCGCCAGGGGTCCGTCAAGCACCGGACAGAATCCCAACCCTCCCCCTGGAGAAGGAGAGCAGTCTTTGGGACACGCCATCATTCTGCCCCCGGCCAGCCCTCCAGCAACCCAAGTCCATTCCCGAACCCAGGTCGCCGGCATCACAAGCAGAAATCCAACCATTGCGTAGACGGGCCAGCTATTGGAAACATTTTATTTTTATTTTATTTATTTAACAAATCGGAAAGACCTTTGAGCCAAGGGCTCTTTTACAGAGGTTTCACATTAAGTCACAAGAATAGTAAATTACAATGGTTTCAGTAAGTAGTACAACATGAGAAAAGTAATTACATAAACAAAAGAACAATATGGAAAGATAAATACTGTGTCAAGTGCAGCCAGTGGCCTTGTCTGAAGAGGGGTGAAAGGGATTACAAGGAGAGAAGTACAGGAGGTGAATTGGGGGGGGGTGGAAGGAGCAAAATAAGAGCAAGGAGGGAGATTCCACAATGAAGCTTAAGCAGGAAAGACCCACGGGGGGGAGGGGTAGAGGGAGAGAGAGAACAAGGTGAGGAAACAGAGAAAGGGATGAAGTGGGAGTGGAGGGGTAAAGGAAAGGTGGATGAGGTAGGATGAAAAGAGGGCAAGAATGGGAAAGGGATAAGGGAGGAAGTGCTGTGAGTGGAATAGCGCAGCAACAGGATAGGGCTATACAGGGGCAAATGGTAAAAGCAGGAGGTCCCAGTGCATTTAGCTGTCAGCAGAGATTAGGTATAGCAGTCACAAGATGCTCTGGAAACTAGGAACTGACGCAGCTTCCACTTAAATGGTCCCAAGGTTGCAGTCATTGCAATCTCAGGAGGAACGGAATTAAATGAATTAGCAGCTCTAACTGTAATGGATCTCTGTCGGAGTGAGGTTCGACAGCGACGGACAGTAAAAGTTTGGCTCGCAGAACTTCGTGTGCTCCGAGTGCCCCAGAAGGGACTGAAAAGCTGAAGAGAACCTGGTGGTAGGAGACTAAAATCTGCCTTCTTAGCCAGAAGGCAGGCTTGAAATTCAATGCGAGCCTAGAGTTGAAGCCAGTTTGCTTGTTCGTAAAGGTCACAAGTGTGAGTATGATATGCTGCACCAGTTAGTAGATAGCATGTCTTATTCAGAGCTGTGGTGAGCTGACATAGGTTTGTGTCTGTGGCAGAACCATAAATGACCAAATCATAATCAATAATAGACACAATTGAACTTTGGATAGCCAATCTGAGGGCTTCGTTAGTAAGGCAGTGTTTATGCCTGTGTAGAAGGCCTAGGTGAATGTTAACTGCCTTGGCAACATTCTCAACATGGCTGGAGTAGGAGATTGTACTATCCAGAGTAACTCCTAGGTATTTAAAAGATTGAGTCTGATCAAGGACAACACCAGCACTGTTTTTAATCACCAATTGTTTGGCTTTGTGCTTGCTGTGGGTACCATGGAAGAGCATGACCTTTATTTTTTTGCAATTAAGCACCAACTTATGAGAGATGAACCAGGACTCAGCTTCAGTAAAACTTTTCTGAAGTTGGGCCTGAAGGAGGGTAGGGTCAGCAGCCTTTGAGAAAATGACCGCATCATCCGTGTAGAGGAGCACTGGTTTGGAACAGGATGCTGGAAGATTATTGAAGAAGGTGCTAAATAGAAGGGGTCCCAGTATCGATCCTTGAGGAACCCCAGAGCAGACAGGCAGTTTAGCAGAAAGGGAAGACCCTATTCTCACCTGTTGTGTGCGGTTTACTAGATAGCTGGTGAACCACTTTAGGGCTTCTGAAGATATACCAAGCCCAGCAAGTTGATGTGTCAGCAAATGGTGATTGACCGTGTCAAATGCTTTAGACAGGTCAGTAAAGGTTGCACCATCAAGTTGACCCTGATCAAGAGTATGGTGAATAAAACCTGTGAATTCCAGTAGGGCCATAGATGTGCTGTGCCCTTTCCGAAAACCATGTTGTTGGACACATTGTAGGTTGTATTTTTCCAGGTGCTCCACAAACTGGTCAGCAATAATCCTTTCAAGTGCTATGGACAACAGAGGAAGAATAGATATTGGCCTATAATTCCCAGGTAGTAATCTGTCCCCACTTTTAAAAGCTGGTGTAACCACAGCAGATTTCCAGATCTGGGGGAATTGTGAAAGTATGAGGGAGCGATTGAGAAGCTTGGTGAGGGGGGGGGATAGAACTACATCTAGAGTTAGGGTAAGAAGTTTTTGGTCGAGGGAATCACTGCTTGTCCTAGTTCCTCCTAGAACTTTACATAGGTATGTCTTGGTGTCGCTTTCTGAGATAGCTTTGAAGTAGAAACATGGGTTGGTAAAGGCCTCTTCTGATTTGGTGGATGTAGGAGCTGTGCTGGACGGTTCAAATAAATTTGGGGGCAGAGTTTGTCTAAAGTCTGAGAAGGATGAATTAAATGTGTTGGCAATTAACACGGGGTCATAGGTGATAGACCCATCAACATTTAACATAGCTGGAACCTGTTTGGATGCTTTCCCAGTGATTTCTGAGAGGTTTTCCAAGAATTTTTTCCCATCCGCCCAGGTCTTGGTAAGGATGTCCTTATACTAATGCACTTTGTGCTCATGGATAGCCTTAATACATGCATTCCTGGCCATCTTATAGGCCTGTAAGTCAAGTTTACTGTCAGAGGTCCTGGCCCTATGCCAGAGATGGTCACAATCTTTCATTTGATTCAGAAGGTTAAAAGCGATCCAGAGATTATCAAGTCCCCTGATACTACGTGTCCTAAAATGGGCATGGTTGTCACAGGCTTCACTGAAATGTTCAATGAAGTATTGTAGAGTTGAGTCAATAACAGGTGCAGTTTCAATGCAAGACCAGTCTTGTTGTCAGAGGAGAGACTTTAGTGGCTGCAGGTGGCCACAGAAGAGCACTCTACATGTGATTGTTTTGGCAGGGGGCTTGATAAATTTGTTAGACCAATAACACTTGGTAGGAGAGTGATCACTGATAGTGTCGGGCAATACTTCAGAATGGGAGCTATGTGTTGGATGATTCGTTAGGTCCCAGTCTAGGAGTGTGCTAGTCCCAGTCTTATAGTTTATCCTGGTTGGAGTTGTTATTAACTGGGTAAAGTTCAGGCCTGTTAATTCATCCATATGCCTTCTGGCACCTGACAAGAGACAGTTGACATTAAAGTCACCTAACAGGATGGTTTCTGTGTCTTGTTTTAAACTCATGACACAGTTCATTAGGGGTTTTGAGCCCTGTTCTGCAAGGTCTGAGGGAATATAGACTGAGCCAATGTTAAGGACCTTCTTGTGTGCACCAAGCATAACCTCAACAGCAAGGATCTGAATATCCATATCTGGTTCAGGGAGGGAAAGTGGATAGGCAAATAATGACTCCTTTAGGTATATGGCACAGCCACCTCCTCTTCTAGATAGTCTGTCCTGTCTGAAAAGTGAGTAGCCTGGTAGGATGATGGCTGAGTCAGGGGTAGATGGTGGCAGCCATGTTTCGATGACTGACACGATGTCGGGACCGTATACTACAACCCAAGCAGTAAGGGCATCAAATTTCTTTAATAGACTGTAGATGTTCATACTGGCCAGGACAAGGTTACCCTGTTTTTTGCTACCATTGACTCCATATGAAGGAGGGCCTGGATTAAGATGTACACTTCCAGAGATAAGGAGAAGAAGAAGAATGAGGTGTTTCAGGAGTTGTTTTAGTAAATAGAGTACAAGTGGGTGAGATTTCCTCTTGAGACGTACTTTAACAGGGCCCATAAGAACAGAAAGGTTTTTAAGTAGCACAAGAAGTGTCATTTGCCAGCATCAGCAGTTTCTTCTCACCAGGACTACTGCTCTTCATAAAACATACATTACCAATGCGCCAGTTCCTCTGGATGGTTCTTCAGAGAAGCTGCAGAGCAAGGCTGGTGTGGGGAGCAGGGAAATAATAACCCAAGAAAATACTGGCCGCCCTGCTGTGTCTGGTAGACAGGGAGCAGCAGCCTAAGGGGAGGGTAGCTATTCTCTAACTGAAGAGGTGGGCGTGCACACTCACATGTGCATAGAGTTTAGATTTTCCTGGGTGGGTGGGGGCTCTCAGGCTCAAAACTACTGGCCTAATTAGAAGGGGTGAGAAATGGCTTCTTCCTGTATATCAGACAAAGAAGAAATGAGAAGGAGAAGGGGAAGATTAGTTGGCAGAGATTCTGGAGTGGGTGGGTGGGTGGAGTACACGTTGGAGCAGGAGCAGGTACACCAAATTCTGCACCCTGTATGGGTGCAGACCATCATGCAGACACTCAAGACCATTAGACCTCTGCTGCTGTCATTTTTGAATGTTAGTATAAGAGCAACATACAGTAGCTGATAGCTTGCACAGGGACATGGCAGATAAGAACCTTACACAGGTGTCAACTGTAACCTTTTTTGCACTAGCCAGTCGCCCATGTTGATTCATAATAGCAGTGGCCCGCAGATGGTTGCACTAGCCCTCAATTATAATGATAATGGTCTGTATGCTTGGGTCAGGCTCCACCCTCAATTTCAAAGGGAAGGAAATTCTAAAGTTGAAAATAGCTGGGTTCATCAGCGAAAGGTGGTGTTTAAACTTGTGAAGGTGGGAGGGGTGGGCAGAGGGGCTGCTGCAGGGTGTCTGATAAAAGGGACTCTGGCTCCACTTTACTAAGGTGCCATAGGGATACGGACAAAAAACAGCTTGGTTGTGGGGGGGGGGGTGGAGAGCATGTGACCACATCTGTGCACATGAGTATGGTGAATGGAAGTAGGGGAAAGGGGTGAAAAGTGTTGCTGGGTTATCCGGATAAATGGCAGGAGCTTAGGAACTAAGATGCCTGTGTTCCACGCAATGCTATTTTGAGGGGGCTAATCTGCTCTCCAATGAGGGTCATTGGTGCTGTTACCCAATGGGATTGGTCCTAGGGGCCCCTACTGTTTAACATCTATGTCTCTGACATAAGGAAGGGTGTCGTGAGTGAAATGAGTCTCTTTACAGATGACGCGAAGCTGGGAGCAGTGGTGAATGTGGAGGTGGGTAGAGTGGCCCTACAGAAGCACCTGGGGGCTCTGTTTAGGTGGTTGAAGAAGTGGAAACAGAAGTTCAATGCCATTAAGTTTAGGGTTCTGCACCGTGGTGACAGATACCCGGGCAAAGTGTTTACCCTGGGTGGAGACACCCTACAAGAGTTGGCGGTTGCGAGGGATATGGGGTTTGTGTGGGATGTCAAAATGAATAACTCTGATACTTTTGTAGGAGGGCAGCGGCCAAAGCCAATAGCATGCTTGGATGCATCACTAGTGGGATAACCACCAGAAGGAGGTAAGTGATCCTCTGTATAACTGCTTTGTTTGGATTCAAACTTAAAACAGGGCATTGCACTCCTAGTGTGGGTCCAGAATAGGGAAACAAAACTGATCTGGTTTTGGGGGGGTGAGGGATGGCGGAATGAATAACCTATGGGGATCGGCTCGAGGAGCTCAACATGTACACCCTGGAGTGGAGGAGAGACTGGGTGGACATGATAGAGGTCTTCAAGTATATAAGTTTGATTAATAGCGGAGGCTCATTTGGGGTGTTCCAAATGAAAGGGGGGCAACTAGAGGATACATGTGGGAGCAGGTGGTGGGAGACATGGTGGAGAGGAGGAGGTGTTACTACTTCACTCAGAGGGCAGTGAAACCATTGAATGCAATGCCCAAGGTGCTGGTGTATGCAGACTGTAGGGTGGTTCAAGCCAGACTGGGACAGGTATAGGAGGAGAGTGAAGCTGAGGAAGTGCACTACAAGTGGAACATCTAGAGGCCAGTATAGTGAAACCCCATGGGGGTGTGTGTGATGGGAGAGGACAGCAAATTTGGTGCCCTGTATGGGTGCTGGCCATCATGCAGACATTCAAGACAATTAGACCTCAGTTGCTGTAGTTTTTGAATGTTAGTATAAGAGCAACGTGGCTGATAGCTTGCACAGGAACATGGCAGAGAAGGACCTTATACAGGGGTCAACTGTAACCTTTTTTGCACTAGCCAATCACCCATGTTGATTCACAATAGCACTGGCCTGAAGATGATTGCCCTAGCTTTCAGTTATAATGATAAACTTAGATCACATACAGGAAACAATGCAATGCAAGAAGTACTCTTGTTTATTGCACGTTTATCCTGCTCCCATATTGCTTCCAGCTCCCAAGCAGGAAAAAAGACTGCGATGCCATCACACACTGTGCCCACCCATTGTTTTTTGTACCAGGGCCTCCTGTCATCCTCTTTCTGCAACCCCCGCCATCACCGCCACCACTACCCACCAAACCAGAGGACCTCACAACAGCAAATGTCCAATCTATCAGGGAGGCAGTATAGTGCAGTGGTTTAAGGCTCTGAGCTGCAAATCTGGAGACCTGGGTTTGAATCCCACAGCACCTACTTGCATACTGTGTAACTCTGAGCAAGTCACTTAACTTCCCTATGCTCCCAGGTCACACCTGTAAACAAGCTTTCAGCTTAGTGTGCCACTCCTGGTTAAACAACTGAAAAAAAAAAGCAGTCCTAGCTCTGCACAGACAACAGCGGACATCATCATGCACCTTGCCACACTGTCACCACCACCCCCAGGACAATGAACAGAGTCAGGCAGAGAACGACACTTTCAGCCCCCAGCCCATAGTCACCTGGAGACCTGCACTTCTGGAACTGTTTGTACAGTCTCAAGTGAGCCAGGATCACATCTAAGATTTCTTTGGTGTGGGGCTACACAAACCTAAGGCAGTTGGGAAATAGAAAACTGTGACATTTTTATTATTAAAGTAATTGATTTTAATATGCTGTGTCTCAACAATAATGGATTTTTCTTTAACGTTGTCCTTTCATCATCCCAGGTGAAATGGTGCTGAGGCATAATGCTATACTATCTCTATTTCTATTTCGAAGGATCTATGTACCCAGGAATGCCTATTTAACATTTTTAAATTATGTTTTTTGTGCCATACATGATCCAAACATTTCTTTTAGTAGGACAAATGGACATGCTGGGTGGGGTAAGGGTGCGACTGTATGTATGGTGATGGCTGTCATGGTCCATTTTGAAGAGCTGGGGAACCCTACACTTGCCAATAAAGGCAGTTATGGTTCTGTGGATGGTCATTGCAGTGGTATCCAGGGAAAGAGACTGAAGTTATGGTGTGGTTGGGCTCTAGTCCACCACCTGCTGTGCCGACTCTGCATACCTCCTCACATTTTGTCACTGAAAAGTTGGATGTAGTGAAATGAGGGGCACTGGTCTTAATAATATGGGACAAAATGTTAGTGACACATTCAGAAATCTGGAAGCTAATGGGTGATTGTAACAGCACTCCACGCTTGAGCACACCCTGGACACTAGCTAACAGTGGATTGATGATGACTCACACAGAGTCATTAGTGGGAACGACCGTCTTGAACTGTCAGATAATTGCAGCTATTAAAGATGCACTATCAGATTTTACTTTTTTTAATTTAAAGTTTAAGTTTTCAGTTTTACAGTAGAAAGTATCCATAGACATACATTGACAAAAAAACAGAAAAGGAAAAGGTAACCTTCCACCCCACCCCCTCCCCCTCCTTCCCCCTGTACCCTTCCCAATATCCCACCCCCAAGTGCCTAGAGTTTTAATAAACAAGTAGAACAGGTGGATGTAGATAACACATTTAGAACTGTTTCATGGTTCCCTTTTAATCTATGCTATATAAAACTTGAAGTTTCTCCCATCTTCTATTAAAGACTCTCATGCGATTGTAAATACTAGACATGGTTTTCTCTACCCTCAAGTTAAAAAGTAATTCATTCAACCACTCTGCATAAGAAGGCAATAGTGAGTCTTTCCAATGTTTCTGTACAAGTTTCTTTACAGATGCTGCAATCATCATAATATGGTACTGACGTTCCATTTTGGGGTACCCGGGTAAAATCACCCAAAATACACACCTCAGGGGTGAAGTAATCTTGTAGTCCCAATAATGGGTCAGCCCTTGTTTTTATCATATCCCACAACGGTGCAATCTTGGAACATTCCCAGAATATGTGGTATGCACTGCCCTCTCCCTGCATACACCTGTTGCAAATAGGTGTTGCTGCTCTACCCATTTTAAATAATCTAGATGGTGTTAGATACATATTGCTTAAAATCTGTAGCTGCATTAGGTGCAGCCTATCCTGGGCGACATATTTATGGCAATTCTCCCAGATTTGCCACCACCTAGCCACAGAGTCAGGAAATCTTTTTCAGTCTAATATCTGGATACTCCATTAACTTGCAAGAAAACCAGAGGGTAAAGCAGGACATAAATGGAGGAAACAGTATGTGGAGCCAAGACCAAGTTTCTGCATGCACCCATCCAATCCCCCTGATTCTTGTTCACAAGTTGAGGGTTGAAGTAAGACACCAACATATGTCAGAGTTGATAGATCTTAAAAGCCCATTTAGGGGGTATATCAAATTTAGCAAGAATTCCTTGTGTTGTCAACCAGTCTAAGTCTTGTGAGATCAGTTGACTAGCAAGAACCTCTTGGTGAAACAGGATCCAGTTTTAGGGATCATACGTTCCCCTTGTTAGAAAGTTCGGATTTTGAAAAATCAGTTGATTTAAGTCCTGCATATTGACATAATTCAAAGTGTTACACAGTTGTGAATGGACACACAGAGACTGGGTTAGTGGTGAGTTTCATAGAGAAGAAGGGAGTTTACAGGGCCTAAGAAAATACATTGAGAGGTGGTTAACGTCCGCAGATATGATCTTTTTTTCAACTCTGACCCATGTTGGTGTATTGTCTCCCCACTCTGATGAATCAATTGGGAATTGCCATTTCAAATATTTACTAAGGTGGCTGGCCCAGTAATATAGGCCAAAATGAGGAAGAAGCAGACCACCGAGTCTTTTTGGGGCAGCTAATTTATAGAAGGCTCTCTTCAGCGTTTTCTCCTTCTAAATGAAAGTGGAAATATGGGCGTGAATATTTTTAAACCAGCTCTTAGGTAACCATACATCTAGCAAGTTGAGAGGGTAGAAGAGACATGGGAGACATTCATCTTGATTATGTTGACTCTGCCCCATAGAGTTAAGGGAAGTTCACACCATCTTTTCAAGTCTTGCTGAATGTGAGTGGTTAAAACATCCAAATTCAATTTCTGCATATGAGAGGTATTAGTGGAAAGGTGCAGACCTTAATATTTGAGGGATTTAGAGGACCTAGTAAGGTCTAGATCTATAATTTCCTGTCTCTTTATTTTATGTTTAATGGGAAGATGACTGTTTTCTCTGTATTTAATTTGTAATTCGAGAGTGCACTAAATTCTTATACTACTTTTAGAAGGCCCTTGATTGATGCGGGCATATATGATAATATGAAGTAATATGTAATTTGCATAAGCAGCAGTATTTTCCTCTGTGGATCCCAGTTGGATGCCTTTTATCTCTGGAAATGTTTGAATAGATCTGATTAAGGGTTCCAAATATAAATTGAATAATGGTGACAAAGGACATCCTTGCCTCGTGCCGGCCTGTAGTGTGAAACTAGGGGATAAGTTCCCATTGCAGAATATTCGGGCGGTAGGGTTAAGATATAAGGTTTGCATCCATGAGATAAATTTGGAAGGAAAGCCGAATCTGACAAGTGTTCTGAACAGAAATTGCCAGTCAACTCAATCAAATGCTTTCTGTGCATCGAGGGAGACCAGAGCTGCATCCCTCGACACAGAAAAAACATGGGATAGTCTACGGAGGACCTATTTTTCATAAAACCCACTTGGTCATTACTAATCAGAGGGGGGATAACTTTACTCAGTCTACAGGCTAATATTTTGGCTAGAATCTTTATGTTGCAATTGAGCAGGGATATCAGGCGATAACTTGAGACTTTAGTCAGGTTTTTATCTATTTTGGGAAGAACCACTATAGTTGCTTCCAGTAACCTACAATCAAAGTTCTCCCCATCTAACATGGAGGCATGCAATCTTGTGAGCCATGGACCAAGCTGTTTGCCAAAAACTTTATAAAAATTGGCCTAGTAACCATCTGGACCAGGAACTTTATCTAATGGGAGCTCATTGATAACTTTTAATATCTCTTCTTCAGTGATTGGGGTAAGCAGTTGTGCAGCTTGCTCTGGAGACACTGCGGGAAGGAGGATGTGGTCTAAATATTGGTCCACCACTTGCTGAGACGGCCTGTGTGACATTTGAGTGTACAGAGTGTTGTAGTATTGTGCAAATTGTGCCATCATTTATTTGGAATGTGTTATCATGGGGCTGGGAGGGTCAGGTTGAAGGGCTGCTATGCATTTTGATGCTTCTTCTTTTTTAATTCTGAGAGCTAGCAGCCTACCACCCTTCTCCCCCTGTTCCTTATATTTAACTTTGGTTTTAAAGATTGCCCATTCGGCCTTCTCCCACAATAACTTCAAGTATTTATTCTTTAATTGTATTAACGCAATACTATCCTCCTCTGACATGCAGGTGGACATGTATCTCTCCCTTTCCCTAATCTGGTTTTGGAGTATTTTTAGTTCTTTTTCATCTTTCTTCTTTTTAAGTGATGCCAGTTTGATAATCTTGCCCCGAATAAAACATTTGAGAGCACTCCAGTCAATAGATGGGGACTGAGCAAATCCCCAGTTCTTTCTTTTAAACTGATCTATGGAAATAGATGTATTTTCTGTAATCTTTTTATTTTTCAGCAATTGAGTATTCAATTCATAGCCTATCAGTACCCCAATTAAGGGATGGGGCAATACGGCAAGATATCGAAGAGTGGTCTGAGCCAACACCAGGCTCTATTGAACTATCTAGCAGCCCATTGACCAATGCTTTACTGATCCAAAAGTAATCTATTCTAAAAGCTGTGCCATGGACAGGGGAGAAAAAGGTGAAATCCTTATCCTGGGGGTGCAATAGTCTCCAAGGGTCGCATAAATTCAAATGGTCTACCAGATCCCTGATAGCTCTTTGAGCTGGAGAAAGGTCCTTGGGATGAGCACTCCCAGATTTCTCCAAAACAGAATCATATGGTAAATTCCAGTCTCCTTCCAGAATGATAGGGATGTTAAGATAAGGGGTCAAGAGGGAGAAAAGTTCAGCAAAAAAGGCAGTGAAGTCTACATTCGACCCATATATAGAACCTAATCATAGGTCAAATGAGTGTACCTTCCCCTTGGTGAAGACATATATGCCTTGTTTATCTACAATGAACTTCTCATATGTGAAAGGGAAGTGTCTGGAGAGGAGTATCGCTACCCCTCTCTTGTTTCTACTGTCACCTGCAGAACATACTTGGCCCACATGTTGTCTCCTGAGCAAGTTCCCCTCTGCCTCTAACAAATGAGTCTCTTGTAACATTACAACATCATAATCAAGAGAACCTGGATGCTTTAAGACCTTCATCCATTTGAGGGGGTGACACACCCCTTTAACGTTCCATGAACCAAATTTAAACAGTTGAGCTATTACACACATGAGTGTTTAACCCAGCGGGAGACAAAACAAAATCAGGAGCCAATTCTTTGATTTTCCACCTAGTTGCCAGAAGTAAAAGGCACCCCCAAATCCATGGCCCCCCTAATAAACCAACCCATCTCACTACATTATCCCGGTTTACTTCCCAAAGATTATGCCATAATCCCCCCTCCTCTGTTCGTCAGCATTCCTGTTAACTAAGCATATCACATCAAAAACATTTAAGTTGTATCCCGCTAACCAAAACCTAAAAATCTTATAACTACCTCCCCCCCTTAATAACTGGCCCATTGCGATCAACTTCCCGGTGAGCCTTCGTCCCCCAGACCACTGTCCTTAGCCTAATAAGAAGTAGTAATAGTAAACAAGAAATTGGGGCTTCACAGCCATTAACTATACTGTATCTCTCAACTTAACATTACCACGGAAATATCTCGGCTGAGTTTCCCTTTGCATCAATAATTGTGACAATTTCTACAAGTTAGCGAGTCCCAACATATTTTGCCCCCCAAAACAAAGATAGCAAGACAATTGAGAATGTCCTCACATCATTTATATGTATGTTACCAGTTCTGGAAAGAAATATAATGTCCTTCTCACATCCAGCAGACGAGATGTAATGCTCAGTAACTTTGGGCCTTCCAGTGCATGGGGCCCTGAAACCAATCGGCAAGAATGCTTGCCAGCATATACTGGAGGGAAGTATATGGATTGTCCTATTTAGTCCTGGCAGGATGGACATTAAAACCTGTATGAGCACTCAAGACTAGACAATAATATGTCTCATTTGGATAGAGGGTACTGCTCCACGCTCAAATCGAGTCCGCTACATAATTTATATGTACATGCTCTAGCTTGTGACCCATGTTTACTTTACCAAAAAATCAGCGATCTGAGAACAGTGCTGGGCACTTTTGTTTACAGTAATCTAGAGCTGGTTCCACTTCGTCAAAAGACAACCAAGTGTCATCTAGGTGTATCTGGAACTTGGCTGGGTAAGACATCCGAAATCTTATCCCAGAAGCAATACACTTTGTTATGATGGGATGAAAGGTGGCCAGGTGAATACGCACCGAAGCTGGGAGATCCTGTGTTATGCGTATTTTCCTCCCCTCCCAGAGCACCTCTTGGATTTCTCTTAATTTAGTGAGGACATGCTGCTTTTCTTGAAAATTCAAGAAACCGAATATAAGAGGCCTGGGCTGGGCACCTGTGGGTGGGATGGGGCGAAGTGCCCGATGAGCCCTTTTGAGTGTGTAGGATGCTCCATAAGGACTAGGCCCAACTATTTTGTTTAAGAACCGCTGGACAAATAATATGGTATCGGCGCTGTCTTCCTTCTCAGGTAGGCCAATAACTATTACATTATTGAGCCTACTTCTGCCCACAAGATCTTCTATCTTGGACTCCAGTCATTTTAAGCTTTGTCTTTTAATAATGATCAAGGAGTCTGTTTTGTCAAGGCGCTTCTCTGCTGAAATGACCCTAGCCTCAGTATCGGGTGCCTTCCTTGCGATTTCCTCCACTATGTCTGATAATGCTTTTATGTCAGACATCAGGGAGTGGACCTCTTCTTTAAATGGCTGGAATTCCGTTAAGAATCTTTCCAGTGTTAGAGGCATTGGGTCAGGAGTGGTGGAAGACGAAGCAGTAGCAGTGGTAGCCCAGCCTGTTACTGGAGGTTGTGCTCGCAGTTTTTTGGGGGCCTTTTCAGGCTTCACCGGCAGTGTATGGCGCGGTCCAGCAAGCCGCATCTCGGCTTCCATTTTACCTCTCAGATGCAAATATATGTTGTAGGGAGATTCCCCTAGTTGTAAATGCCAGTTGTTTATTTTAAATGTCCCCCAATCAGTCAAATTTTATCAATGCAGTGGTTGGGCCAGCGGAGCTCATGAGAAGTGCGTCTACTAGGTCTGCTACATCACGTGACTCTCCAGCTGCACTGTCAGATTTTTGATGAATTGCTATTTGCACTAGCCAGGTCAAGGCTGATTATGAACACAAAGAAAACGAAATGTATGAAATTTTCACCAAAAAAAAGTGATGATACTACTTTTAAACTTCAAATTCATACAAAAAATCTAACTAAATTAGAACAGGTTAAGGATTACAGTTATTTGGGAGTGAGATTTGATGAGCAGATGTCTTTTTCTTGCCATACTATGGATTTGGTAAAAAAAGTGAACAAAAGAGTGGGGGCCCTAAGGAGAACTACAGAATGTCTGACATTAATAGATAGGAAGAAGTTGGCTGAACAGGTAATTATTCCAGTGCTAAGATATGGTGAATTGATATATAGAAGATCCAATAAAACACTCTTGGCCAGGTTGGATAAAACTTATTTCCGAGTGGCCAGATATGTACTAAAGGGGAATTATCGCACTCATCACTGTCTATTGTTAAATAAATTAAATTGGCTGCCCTTGGAAACAAATTATATTTGTCATTGGTTAATTTTAATTCATAAAATGAAATATTCTTGTCTAAATCATCTAATTTTATTATTGCTGTTTCCAGCGAAGCAGCATTCTAAAAGGTTACTAACTAGATCAGTTCACTTAAATAAGATTATTATAGAAAAATCATGAAACAAATATGGGGATAGGACTTTAATTCATCAAGCTGCTAGTTTTTGGAATTCTCTTTCTTCAGATGTAAGGGAAATTGCAAATCATTCTACATTTGTTCATATTATAAAAGAATTGAATACTCATGTCTGTAATTGTTGATTACTCCTTTTAATGTACTGTAAAGTTGGATAAGATCTCTGTCTTTTTGTAAAGACAAAAGGGAGTATTTTTATACTTTTTTGTTGTTGCTATATTAGTAACATTTATGCTGATGTGTTTTGTGTATGTGTTAATATGGAACCTTATTGTATGTATTTTAGATAGGGATTACACAGGTCTGTCTTGTAAACTGGACTTTTGTCCAAATGACATGTTCTACCTGTTTAAAAATAAATTTTACCTACCTACCTACCTCACTGTTTCACCTTGAGCATAAGTTCTGCTCCTGTATTACTCCCTCCACTCTTTCCTTGTGTTTTTTATTTCTTTTATGGTAAAAAAAAAAAAAAGTTGTGCATTTTGTTTTGGCTGTTCCCAAGTCACCCCTTTGAATTCAATGTGCATGTTCATGTTCCTAGGTCGAATTAGGTGGGGGATGTGCATGACCATGGCCACTAAATAGCTGCTTCCTTCCTGCCCTTACTCCACTTGTCCCTTTATATTTCGGTCCCCATCTGTCTCCCATCATTATTTGCATGCCTCCTGGTTCAACTTGCTCCTTACAGCTGTCTTCTGAACACCTTGCTGTGACCTTGAGAATGCCTTGCCGATTGGTAATATCCCATTCATATTCCTTTCCTTGTCTCTACCACATAAGGCTGTTTAATTCATGTCTGGCTGTGTAATTAATTTTGAGCTGTGCCAATGTATTTATTTTTAATTGATTGACTGTGTTGTGGAAGCCCTCGTTTTTCTATTACCTGAATCGCATTTGTCATTGCTGTCCCGGAGTGTCCTTTTGCATAATTTCACTATGGTTGTAGTGCTCGTATCCCACTGTTTCATTTGGCATGACTTTTTGACACGCGATCGTTATTGGAGCCCTCTGCAATTTCTATAATCATTGTTTTCTGTTCAGATTGCTATATGTGGCATATAGCAGTCTGAACTGAAAACATAAACTGACTAAATGGTCCCTCTCTTTCTCTCAGCCATCCTGTTCCTGTTTGGCTTCATTTTGATCCTGTCCCATGTGTTGCGGGACGGTGATAGTGCCTGCTGCAGAGATGTCTGTACTGTATTTCACAGCCACGCTCCCTTTTTGTCCTAGGAATGTGAACATGTCTTACAATGCAGTAGTCCAGCTTCTGAGTAGTGTGCCCCCCCATTCAAATGCAAAATGTGATGCAACATATACATAGTGTGCAGTAGCCCATGGTACCCTAGCCGCTACTCTCACTGTGCTGTTGCCCACTGCGATCTCATGACCACTATCCTTATATCCCTGCATGCACAGTCATATTGTCTGATGTGGCCTACCTATCTTCTCCATCCTCGATTACAGACAACAGTTTCAACTGTGCCAATGCCCTATCTCCCGACGCTTTGTGTGCCCTATCTGTTGCTCTGCTATCCCCCCATTCAGCATTTGCCACTGTGTCTGTGCCCCAATCTCCCAATATCTGAGTAGTTGCCAATAATCCTGCCATGTACCCTGTCCCAAACTACTGAATGGGGGTGTGGTGCCTTCCACTACAGCACTGGCACTGCTCAGGGATGCCAGTCATTGAGAAATGAAATATTTATTCTCAAATTATGGGCACTAAATAAGGGCTACCTTTGTCGGAAGCTATGCATTCCATGGCTACCAGAGTGTGTGTGTGTGTGTGTGTGTGTTAGCCACGACATTCATTGTTCTGTTACCTTTGTGGTTTGACTGCTGTGCATTGTGGTTCCATCACTAGCTTATTTATTCATCATGCATCATGTATTTTGACCAGTGTTACTTGCTAGCTCAGCTTGAGTTTTCTGTCTCAGCAACACAATATTGAGATCAAGCTGCGTGTCACTGACCCCGTGGCTGCACCCCATTCCTGTCTCTTTGTTAGAGAGATTGGGGTGTTTTATCCAGGTGTGCAATTCTTTTCACAGCTAATGTGCAAACATATTCCATGTGGTCATTTGAACCTTAGGATCACATGGTTGTCACCTACTTGTTCCCCATACACAGCCCTCCCCCACCCAATACCACCAAAAATAAGCTCTTTTGGCACTTCTACTTTGTTGCCCTGTATCCCTTGCAAAACATTCTTTCATTCTTTCACTGTGTCTTTACTTTATCGTTCCCCATAGATAGCCACAGGGCTACACAGCCACAGTTGTTACATTGGCAATGTAGAGGACATGTGAGACACACATGCTCACCGAGGCTTAAAATGAGAACTGCTTCTTTGGTCAGTGTCACAACCCCACTCAGCAGGTCGGGACCTCTGCTCCCATAGTGCCAACCTCCGAGCGCAGTCTTGTGAACAGTTAGCAGAACAGGGTAACCCTTCTATCTGTTTTGTGGGTTCGAATCAACCTTTGGTCTCAAGTTCTGGAGGGATTCAAACTGTGAACCTCTTGCTAGCATACCCAATGTACAGGCTCAGATAATTCTGCTCTTCGGGACCAGATATCTTTCACCTATGGGCACCTAACCAGGTGTACAAAATGAACTCTTAAAACTCTATTAAAGACCTCAGAATAAACTCTTACCTTTTCCCAGTTTGGTAAAACCAGTAAGCTTTGTACAGTGTCAGCTTTAACCATATATGCTTCCCTTGTCAAAGAAAGAATTTCAAAGGCACACCAGGTAGTGTCTAATAGAGGTTTACTTAAAATAGATAAAAATGTAAAATATAAAACACAGAACCATATATCACAAAACATACAATCTTTTAAAACAATAAGCTTTAAAAAGTGCAAATTCCTACCAATAATACACTTAGACCTGTCTACCTAATGTATTCTTATCTTCTTATAGTGCTGTAGATGTTTCTTTTTTCAGAGTCCAAACATATGTGTCTGTAAAAGTCTGTTACAGCATAATTAAAACACTGTCTTGACCCTGCCTTCTCCATGATGTCACCCAACTCCTCCTCTGTTTAATAAAAATTATACAATCAGGATGTCTTGTGTCAGGAGGTAAACTAATAGGTGACATCAGCAGAAAAACTTGTTTCCCCATATGACTTCCCAATTAAGTCTGTAATTTTCCAAGTCCTTTCTTTCATCCATGAGCAGCATCCTCTCTCAAGGACATCAAAGGACCTTTTATGACTTCGCACCACAGTGACATAACCTGTATTCTTTTTCTAAACATCATAAAAGTTTATGATTTTCCAGCCTAGCAGCTGGCAGCTACAATTAAGCTAGATAAACAGGAGATCCTTACTTTAAGTCTCTTCTAGCCTGTAATTATCCCCTGGCTTTTATCTTTTAGCTGAAACAGCATGTCTCATGAGAGACACTCAATACCACATTTTTATATTACAAAAAGCATAGATAATCAGAACCAGCTGTACAAGCATCACAGCACAGTCTTTATCTCTCTATTTTGTTCTCTGTGTTTGTGTGTGTGTGTGTGGGTGTGTGTGTGTGTGTGTGTATAGATAGGTATATGTACTGTATATATATATATATATATATATATATATATATATATATATATCACACACATATATATGTGTGTGTATATACAGTATATGTGTATGTATGTATGTATAAATTTGTATATATGTATATGCAGTATATAGTTATATATTTATATATATATATCTACAGTATGTGTTTGTGTATATATATATCTGTATAATATATATACAATATGTGTGTGTCTATATGTACAGTTTTGTGTGAAAATGCCAGTATATATATATGTATATGTATGTATTTGTGTGTGTATGTCTGTATGTATATATAGGGTGTGTGTGTGTGTATATATATATATATATATATATATATATATATATATATATATATATATATATGTAAGTGTAATATAGTCTGTATGTATATATAGTATGTGTATATATATATATATATGTGTGTGTGTGTGTGTGTGTGTGTGTGTGTATGTTTGTATGTATATTTGTGTGTGTGTTTGTGTATGTATTGTGTGTGTATATGCCTGTATGTATATGTGTGTGTAGTATATATATGTATAAGTCTGTATGTGTGTGTGTGTGTGTGTGTGTGTGTGTGTGTGTGTATGTATGTGTATACTTATGTCTGTATATATATGTGTGTGTATATATGTATGTGTGTATATGTCTGTATGTATATATGTGTGTGTATATATATGTGTGTGTATATGTTTGTATATATATTTGTGTGTGTGTGTGTATGTCTGTATGTATATATGTGTGTGTATATATATGTATAAGTCTGTATGTATATGTGTGTGTGTGTGTGTGTGTGTGTGTACTGTATGTCTGTATGTATATATGTGGCCATGCATGACATAACATGCACTGTGCATCATCAATTCACAGCCACGAATTTCAGTTGGGTAGTCTGGAACTAGGAAAAATCCAGGCTAGCCTGGGGATAATGTAGTGAGAGGCGAGCAGGACTCAACTGCAAGGATGGCAGTGGAAGACAGCCAGGGCTCCTGGTTAAAGGTGGGAATGGCAGGGCAAGTCAATATTTATTTAAAAAGACGCCCAATCCCGGAGGCTCTGGGCGCCGTACAAGTAAATAAACCAAAATACAAGATAAATCCATAAATAAAAAATGAAAAGAAAAACATATAAATAATCAAATCCACAATATAAAATCTATCACAGATAGTGAGCTAAAAATAGGGGTGCTGAGAACTATGTCTATAACAATAGCCTAACAGCAAAGGGACCACAAACAGCATGGCAGGAGAACCTGCCACAAAGGCATATAAGATATCTACCGCCACAGCATGAAAATCCTTCACAAATGCTAAAGCAGCCAGTGTACTGGTAACTATAGGGATCCCAACCTTCAGGAGATACTCTTCACTGTAGGGTACCAATGTTTCTTTCTAGATGAGGCCTAGTGACCATCAGGCACTGGTCAGAAGGCAAAAGGCAAATGGATGTAAGGATGTTGCAAAGGGGATGAGCACCATGGAAAGGGGAGAATTTGTGGAAAAGGTCGGAAATATAGTGACTCACCATGGTCGATAGGGGAGAGACTCAGTGCAGAGGGAGAAGTGTGCACACAAGTAATAGGGCAGGAAGCAAGGGTGGGAAGGGGAGCATGAGTCACTCCATGCTTCTGTGGAGGGAATGAGGTGGCACAGGGAGCTGCTGTAGTCACAGGTCATGGAGGAGCTTCAAAGTCAGACAAGCGAGATGTTGCTAGGAATACATGGAGTGTGGTGGGGAGGTGTGGAACCATGCATGTCATTTGGGAAAACGCATAGAAGCTGGGCACTGACTAATCGGTTTGATGGTACTGCCCTATCCACTAGTGAGACCATGTCATTATAGTACATCACCATAAACTGTCCTCCTGCATTGGAGGTGGCCACTCCAGTGCATTGTCAACACATCTGAGAGTTTCGGACAGGAGGGACAGAGGAAGTGGGAGAGCATGAGGCCTCGGTGGCTGAATGGAACACATGTCAGGATTTAGGGTACAAGTTGGGTGACAACTGTTGTCAGAAAGTCAGAAAGGATACATGCCCCTAAGGGAGGGAGAGACATGTCTCATGCTGGTCTGAGGTTGACAGGTGCAAGGGTAATAGGTCGACACTCAGGAAGGGCTAGAAAGAATGCAGATGGATCTGGGGATGCTTTGGGTATGGTCAAGGAAGTGGAAGCTTTTGTTTAACACAGACAAGTGCCAGATTGTGCATCTTGCATACAGAAACATACAGAAACCAGAGGACAGGGTACTGAAGGGTGGGGTACAAGACCTGGAAGTAACATAACTGGAAAGGGACCTAGGCATCACTATTTCAAGGGACCTGAAGGTGTAAAAGCACTGAGAGTGAGCAGTGGCTAGAGGCAGCAGAGTTCTTTGCTGCATCTTAAGGGGGATTAACAGTATGAGTCATGAGGTCATAGCACCCTCGTACACCCATCTGGTTAGGCAGCATTTGGAGTATGGGGTCTAGTTCTTGAGGCCATATCTCAGAAAGAATGTGATGTTGCTGGAGTGAGTTCAGAGGAGGGCAACAAAGATTGTTAAGGTGCCCAGCCATCTGTCCTATGCTGTGATGGAAGGTTAGGACAACTGAACATGCACTCCCTGTAACAGAGTAGGAAAATGGAGGACATGACTGTCACCTTCAAGTACCTAAAAGATATAAACCAGGTGCTAGTGGGAAGCACCTTCCTTATGAAAGTGAATTAGGCAGACTAGGGGGCATGCCTTACATACTGAGGGTGGAAAGTTCAAGTGTAACATTAGGAAGTACTATTTCACACATAGTGTGGTGGATAAATGGAATAGGCTACATGAGGCATTGATTTGAGTAATACCTGAGGACTGGAGGAAGGCGGATGTGAGTCCCCTTCACAGAAGTGGGAGCAAGACAGAGGCAGGAAACTACAGACCTGTCAGTTTGACCTCTGTGGTAGGGAAAATGATGGAATCACTTCTGAAGGAAATAATTGTTGAGTACCTAGAAGGCAGTGGGGCACAGGACCCAAGACAGCATGGATTCACAGTGAGAAGGTCATGTCAGATAAATCTAATTGATTTCTTTGACTGGGTGACCAAAGTAGTAGACCAGGGAGGGGCTGTGGACATGGCCTACCTAAACTTTAACAAGGCATTTGACACAGTTCCACACAAAAGATTAATAAACAAATTAGCCAGCCTGGGAGTGGGTTCTAGGGTGGTAGCCTGGGTAAAACATTGGCTGGACAACAGGACAGAGAAGGTAATAGTAAACTGAGTCCACTCTGAACTAAGGGAGGCTACTAGTGGGGTACCACAGGGTTCAGTACTGGGTTCAGTACTTTTTGATGTCTTTATAAGTGACATTGCAGAGGGACTGGAAGGAAAAGTATGCCTCTTTGCAGATGACACAAAGATCTGCAACAGGGTTGATACACAAGGGGGGGTGGAAAGGATGAGAAGGGAGTTGTCAAGGTTGGAGGAATGGGGAGAAGCATGTCAGCCTGGTTTCAATGCAAAGATGTGCGAAATAATGCACCTGGGAAACAAAAAACAAGGGGAAGAGTACACAATGGGGTGGGGGGGTAGTAACAACAACAAAAATGGAAAGGGACCTGGGGTAATCATATCAGATGACCTTAAGGTTGGCAAGCAATGTGAGAAGGCAGTAGGGAGGGCTGAGGGGATACTGGGCTGTATAGGGAGAGGCATCACCAGCAGAAAATGGGAAGTTGTTATCGTTCTGTACAGACAGTTGGTGAGACCCCATCTGTAGTACTGAGTGCAGTTTTGGAGACCCCATCTCCACAAAGACATAGACAAAGTGCAGGCTGTCTAGAGGATGGCAACCAAAATGGTGCAGGGTCTTCACCAGAAGACATATGAAGAAAGACTAAAGGAGCTTAATATGTATGCCCTCAAGGAAAGGAGGGAGAGGTGGGGACATGATAGAAACTTTCAAGTACCTCAAGGGAATCAGCAAAGTCTAAGAGGGTAGCATCCTTCAGAAAAAGAGATGTGCAATAACAAGGGGGCACAATTTGAAGATAAAGGGGGGATGGCTCAGGGGCAATGTGTTGAAGTATTTTTTCACAGAGAGAGTGGTGGACACATGGAACAGCCTTCCTGAGGAAGTTGTGGTGTCTAAAACTGTGGGAGAATTCAAGAATGCATGGGACAGACATACGGCAATTCTTGTGGGGGAAGGAAGAAATAGGCTGTTGGTTAACTAGGATCTGCCGCTTATCCAGTGGGTATGGAAAAGAGCAGAATAGGTGGGCCAAGTGGTCCTCATCTGCCATCAGAGTCTATGTTTCACTATACACGGGGAGGTTGCCAGAGTAATGGAGGATGGCAACGTCGTGCCATTCCACGAGGGCGGCAGCAGAGACCGATGTGAAAATTACCACCTAGTTAGCCTCACTTCAGTGATGGGTAAGGTAATGGAGGTACTTATAAAGGAAAGGATAGTGTGTTGCTGCACAGCAGTAAGCATGGATTCACTAGAGGGCAGTCTAGCAAAACCAATTAAATTGAGTTATTCGACTTGGTAACGAACCTGGTTGACAAGTTGGTGGCAGTGTATGTAAACTACTTAGACTTCAATAAGGCCTTTGACACCATTCTCCACTGAAGACTGGTTAACCAGATAGGTAGTACGGGTGTGGGGTACAAAATAAGTTGGATTGAAAGATGGCTGGCAGATTAGTGCAGTCTATTAGGGGGCATGCACCCACTGGTGTCTCCAAGTGGTTATTGCTGGTACTACTCAGGTTCAGCTTTGCCATAAGTGACATCATGGTTGGCTGAGGGGAATGGATGACCCTTTTTGCTGATGACACAAAAATTTGCAATAGAAGTGGAGTCGTAAGTCTGGCTGGCAGGCATGTTGTTGGACCTGCGGGCACAGGAAAGGTGGGTCGAGACATGGCAACTAAAGTTTAACATCCGGAAGTGTACAGTCACGCACATGGGGTACAAGAACCAAGTTCCACTTCTATTGTGTTATTACAGATTTTCTTTTCATTTATGCATCCACTATTCTATGTACACGCATGATATCATGTCATGCTGCCCATGTCTTGTATTCAGTCATCCATCAACACAGGACAGAGTGTATAGAGTTCAGCCTTCTCACTCAAACCTCTTCCCTCCCCCTTACCCAAGCCGACACCACAATAGTAACAGTGCTCACTATTTAACACACATTGCACATTTCATTACAGCAGTCATGTCTGTCGTCATCTAGTTGACTCACATCCACAGAGCAATCACAAAAGAATAAATTCATTCATGCATAGTAATGTCTTTAGTGGAATGATACTTACTTTATCTTGTTATTATGGGAATAGGGTGAGAATTGTTTATGCATCAGCAGATTACAATTCTTGATTGTGTTGCCAAGACCCAACAAAATGTGTTTCATTCATGTGTAAGTACTGTGGGGTGCTGGGTGATGATGGGTCACGTTTGAGTACAATCTATTCAATTACCTCATCAAGCACCTCCTCAATTCTCTACAGCAGATGGTGTGGTTACACCCGAACCTTGCTGGTATGATTTATTTCTATTTCTTTTTTCAAGTCTCTATTTATTTCTTAGTGTTTACAGTTTTCCAAAATGTGGACTGACATTTCTTAGAAACAAGGATCCATCTGTCTCTGCACATCTGTGTTCCTTCTTCTTAGTTTACCACATCAAGCACCTTTAAACATTAATGTGAAATTTATTTCATCACTTGTCTGCTTGCCTTATGAAGCATCTTTCTACAGGTGATTTCTTTCCCACACCTGAGCACTCTGGAGAATGTTTAGGTTTCATCAGTGCTGGGTAAGTTACTTTTTCTATTATTTTCTATTACGTTTGGAAACTTGTTCCAGGAAGCTCTGTGCAGTCACTAGCAAGGATGGAGAGGTACTAGAAAAAGTAATACACCTGACAGCTATAGTTACTTATTGCTTTTTATACAAAAATAATAAATAACTGTAACAGATTACATTTTTTGAAAGTAATAGAAACATATAGAAACATAGAAACATAGAATTTGACGGCAGATAAGGACCGCTTGGCCCACCCAGTCTGCCCATTTCCCTACCTACTGGATAAGCTGCAGATCCTAGTTAACCAGCAGCCTACTTCTTCCTACCCCACCCCTAGAATGGCCTTATGACTGTCCCATGCATGTTTGAATTCCACCACTGTTTTTGACTCCACAACCTCCTGGAAGGCCATTCCATGCATCCACAACTCTCTTGTGAAAAATACTTCCTTAAATTACCTCCGAGCCGCTTCACTTCTTAAATTGTGCTCCTTATTCTTGCACACTTTTTTGAAAGATGCTACCCTTTGGACTTTGTTGATTCCCTTGAGGTACTTGAAAGTTTCTATTATGTCCCCCCCTCCCTCCTTTCCTCGAAGCTATACATATTAAGCTCCTTTAGTCTCTCTTCATATGCCTTCCGGTGCAGACCCTGCACCATTTTAGTTGCCCTCCTCTGGACATCTTCCATCCTGTCTATGTCTTTGCAGAGATTGGGGTCTCCAGAACTGCACGCAGTACTCCAGATGGGGTCTGACCAGCTGTCTGTACAGAGGGATAATAACTTCCTGTTTTCTACTGGTGATGCCTCTCCCTATGCATCCCAGTATCCCCCCAGCCCTCCTAGTTACTTTCAAATAAATGTAATCAGTTACAGTTATGTATTTCTTTTGTGTAAAAAGACTAAGTAATTGTAACTGTATAGTGTATTACTTTTCCCAGTACTTCTCCATCCTTGCTAGTGACTGCACAGAGCTTTCTGGAACAAGTTTCTAAAAGTAATAGGAAGTAATACAAAAAGTAACTTACCCAACATTGGGTTTCACTTCACTTACTTCCCCTGTTTTCTTCTGGTTTTTTTTTTGTGCTACCATTCTCTTAGTACTTAAACTTTCTTGTCCTGTCAAGTACTGCTGTATCACTGTTTACATATCTGTTTCTTTTTTGGTCCTGAAAATCCCCTCTCAATGATACACACACACACACTTCAAAAATGTAATTACATATCTGCTAGTTATCACCTTGACAACCTGGTCAGTCCTGTTTTTCAGTGCTTATTGTTCAATCAGATGCCATGCTCAATTGCATTGGTGTCTTTCCATAATATGCACTTTTCAGGCTATCCATCATGATATTTCTGTTCCTCGGTGTGTGAACATGTACTGTTGTAAACCATAAACATCTTGACCACAAAACAAGCAATACAAACTGGTGGGTGCAGTGGTGTGGGATGGGGTGGTGTCTAGGCAGTGTAGATCATGTAGGAGTCTAAGACATAGCTTTGATAAAGCCATGATATTCTCTTTGTTGCATCTGTCTACTCCTTGAGGTTAGAGTAACATTTCTTAACCTGGAGTAGCAAGCTAAGCTGAAGCTTCTTTCAAGATGCGACTTGGTAGCACAAGGAATTTTAATGACTTGCTCATGGTTCACACAGTATGCATCTATGCGGCTGTGTGATTCAAACCCAGATTTCCATATCTGCAGCTTGGAGCATTAACCCACTGTGCTACACTGCCTCCTAGGCACAGGCTATCCACCTGGCTATGCACCGCAGCATATTATGTGCTTGTACCAAAGCTCTTCGACACTGCTGCACCACCATCACTAGGTTCTTATCTCCCTAGAAACATGCAGTGCTTCACCCTTCAGGATGTAGTTATGAGCTTGTTTGTTTTTTCACCCAGGTGTGGAACCCTGCATTTCCCAGCACTGAACTTTATCTTACCTGCTCTTGACCACCTTCACAGAGACTCTATGCCATTCTGCAGAGATAGCTTCCCCTCCTCGACTTCCACCACCGCCCTCAGCTTTGATTCATCAGCAAAGAGTCTTAGCCCACTACTGATGCCACATCTGATGTCTGAGATATAGGTGTTATGAAGGAGTTGTCCCAGAACTGACCACTGAGGGGCCCAACGAATGACCTCCCTAGAGGATGGGAATGGATGACCCTCCTATAGAGGAAGAGGGTAGTGTTGGATGGGTGGATGTAGCTAGGTCAAGGCAAACAGGGAGGGGAAGGGAGAGTGGGCAAGAGGCATGACATGGTAAATGGTGAAGAGCAAAGGGGGTGGTCATGGTGTGAGATGAAGCGTGGGACGGGGTGGGGGTGGGATCTGGACTGGCTGAGTGGATGAATGTGGGGGCGCATGACAAGGATGAGGATCATATGAACAAGGTGGAGTCTGCATCAGGTGGGGGGAATTAGGGTGTGTGCCCAGTGGGCATGTCAGGCTGGCTAGGGTTGGTGCTGAATACAGTTGGGATGGAAGTGAGTATGATGAAGGCTATGCCAACAGATAGGGCATAAGGACCAGTCAAGGTCAGGGATGGGGGGTAGCGATTCAAATAGCGATACTCGGGGAGGGGGATTGCCAAGGACTGGAGTACAGGTAGTGTCTCAGGACAATCGGGAGGGGACTACATTTTACTCTAAGATTGTGGGAGTTGCTATGAGCCAGCTGGGTGGAGAGGCCTGAAGAAATGACAAGTACAGGCATGGAAGGCTGGGAAAATTTGTGGGGTGAGCATGGAGGAAGGGGGAGGTTAGAGTGGTCCTGTTGTGCAATTCCATGATCCAGTGTATCATGAGGTTAGAGTGCTCCTGCTATGGAATTTCATGATCCTGTGTATCCAGTGGGATGGCCAGGGGAAGGTTCAAACCTGTCCGCTAATAACCAGATCTCACCCGGACCTGGCGATGCACAAGGCCAAGCACAAGGTATATTCACTGGCAAGGGAATGTGGTGGTTTCCCCCAACATACTGGTGCCCCCGGGTGCAAACGACATAAATGGAAATAGTGAAGTAAAGAAACAGGCAAGTTCCTGTATCTGGCCAGTGTTTGCCACACCATAGGATGCTCTGTCTCCTTCTTGTAAACCCTACTGGTGCTGAGGTCTATTGGAGCGAACCAGCCAAAAGTTAGGGTGGTTAATCAATGGCTCATGGAATTGTGGTAGGCTAGTTTGTATGGGCTTGTGGGGGACTCAGGGTGCAACCTGGGAGAATAATTGTCTGTATGCTTGGGACAGGCTCCACTCTCAATTTCGAAGGGAAGGAAATTCAAAAGTTGAAAATAGCTGGGTTCATCAGTGAAAGGTGGTGTTTAAATTTGTGAAGGTGGGAAGGGTGGACAGAGGGGCTGCTGCAGGGTGTCTGATAAAAGGGATTCTGGTTCCACTTTGCTAAGGTGCTGTAAGGATATGGACAAAATACAGCTTGGTTGCAGGGTGGTGGAAAGCATGTGACCACATCTGTGCACGTGAGTGTGGGGAATGGAAGTAGGGGAAAGGGGTGGAAAGTGTTGCAGGGCTGTCCGGATAAATGCCTGGAGTTTAGGACCTAAGATGCCCGTGCTCCACGCAATGATATTTTGAAGGGGCTAATCTGGTCTCCAAGGAGGGCCATTGGTGCTGTTACCCAATGGGATCAGTCCTAGGGGCCCCTACTATTTAACATCTATGTCTCTGACATAAGGAAGGGTGTCAGGAGTGAAACAAATCTCTTTGAAGATGACTCGAAGCTGTGAGCAGTGGTGAATGTGTAGATGGGTAGAGTGGCTCTGCAGAAGCACCTGGGGGCTCCCTATAGGTGGTCGAGGAAGGGGAAACTGAAGTTCAATGCTGTGAAATGCAGGGTTCTGCACCGTGGTGCCAGGAACCCAGGAAAAGTGTTTGCCCTGGGTAGAGACTCCCTATAAGTGTTGACAGTCGAGAAGGATCTGGGGTTTGTGTGGGATGTCAAAATGAACAACTCTCAGACTTTTATAAGAGGGCAGAGGCCAAAGCCAATAGTATGCAGGATGCATCACTAGTGGGATAACCACAAGAAGGAGGGAAATGATCCTCTCTTTGTATAACTGCTTTGTTTGGACTTGCACTTAAAAACAGGACATTGCATTCCTAGCGTGGGTCCGGAATACGGAAACCAAACTGATCTGGGCTATGGTGGGGGGGGTGGGATGGTGGAATGAATGACCTACGGGGAGCAGATCGAGGAGCTTGACATGTACACCCAGGAGTGGAGGAGGGACCGTGTGGACATGATAGAGGTCTTCAAGTACATAAGTTTGATTAATAGCAGAGGCTCATTTGGGGTGTTCCAAATGAAAGAAGGGGGGAACTAGAGGATACATGTGGGAGCTGCTGGTGGGAGACATGGTGGAGAGGAGGAAGTGTTACTACTTCACTCAGAGGGTAGTGGAACCATTGAATGTGATGCTCAAGGTGCTGGTGCATGCAGACTGTAGGGTGGTTCAAGCCAGACTGGGACAGGTATAGTAGGAGAGTGAAGCTGAGGAAATGCACTACAAGTGGAACATCTAGAAGCCAGTATAGTGAAACCCCATGGGGGAGGTGGTGGTGGGTGGGGTGGGGGGTTACACCAAATTCTGCACCCTGTATTGGTGCTCACCATCATGCAGACACTAAAGACCATTAGACCTCTGCTGCTGTCATTTTTAAATGATAGTGTGACAGAAATGGTAAGGAAAGAGTTAATGGTGTGGTAAGGAAAGAGTTAATGGTTTGGATTCTCTAGCTGGTGTTTCTTAGCAGTTTGGAAAAAAAACACACACAGGCTAAAATCCACTGTCCAGCAGCATCCACAAGCTGGAATTTGCAGTCCTCCCTAGCTGCTAGATAAGAGCTGGGTCATAAATCTCGAGTGGACATCTCCACACACACACACACACAGACCTGCAGACACATACACAGGCCAGTTTGAATGGATTGGGTCATTCAAATATAAACTGAAGGTTAAAATGGAATATAATTGGTCACAGATAGGTGTTCAGTCTGATTGGGACAATTAAATGCATACATGCTAGATGGTTGGTGCATTCAAAGGGGGAATAGGCATTACCTATTCCCAGGAGGATATATAAGAGGCTGGAAGACAATGAAGTGTTCTCTCTTATTTTGGAAGCTGGAGGGGGAAACATAAGTTTGGAGCCTACCCTTGTAGCTATGTCCGTGGGAGCTGGCAGTTAGCACAGGATCCAGTGTCTCTTGTAAGGACAGGGAAAGGTAAGTTTAGTGCTAGCATAGTGCAGTAATAGCTTTTTTCTTTTGCCATCTGTTGTTTAAAAACATTTGTTTACTTTTCCTGTATGAGTTTTATTCTCTTGTGTTGTAAATATATATCCTGTAAATGCTCAGTGCACTTTCTGTTAAGTAAAAAACTATTTATTTGCTCAACAGTTGTGACTGTGATGTAATTTTTCTAAGGTAATATTTGGTTTCCACTGGCTGAGATAAACTCTGTGTAGCATCCGCCACCCGAGAGAGACACACTACCAGACTTTAACTTGTACAATTGCACATTTAATTATTCAAGTTTGTAAGCTTGAAGGAGGTGCCAGAAGAGAGTCCGGCTGGTGTCAGTGAATACCTGAGGACAGACGCCTCTCTAAAAGCTGTTTCAGCCCAGAGAGAGAGGTGGGTTGTCACATATTGGTTGGCAGTGGTGGGGTGATGATAGCGGACTGCGTAGTACACTGAGATACAGAGTTTGCCAGTGGAACAGCTACCTTAGCGTTGCAAAACAGGATATATAAGGGAATATATTTATACAACAGTTTTATTTGTTTCTAGTTAGCACAGTATAGCGTAGCAGTAGGGAATGAGCTCCATGGAGTATGACTCACTTACTGTGCCACAGCTTTGGGAAAGGTGCCAGGAAAAGGGGATTCAGCTTGAGGGTCAAAAACATAAGAAAAAGGCAGCTGTCATAGCTACCCTCGTGGCACATGACCTGAAGCAGACAGTCGCTGGGGGTGAGTCAGGAATTGATGTAGCAGACTCCCCAAACCAGCTTAAGGCACTGTGACTGCAGCTGTTGCTGCAAGACAAGGTGCTGGAGGTGAAAAGACTGGATGCTGAAGCAGAAGCAAGAAGGTTGGATGCAGAAACAAAAAGATGGGAAGCAGAGACAAAAAGACTGGATGCTGAAGCAGAAGCAAGAAGATTGGATGCGTGAAGAAAGAGAAAGAGAACGCCAAGACAGAGAGAAGGAACATGAAGAAAGAGAAAGAGAATGACAGCATGAACTCCATAGACAACAGCTTGAGAAGGAGATGATGACCCTGCACAGTCAGCAAACCATGAGTAATGGTGGAGTGAGTTTACCTCAGGAAGTCAAAATGAATTCTAAATTGTTCCTTCAGTTTAAAGAAGGAGATTACCTTGATTTATTTTTAAGGTCATTTGAGAGAGTATGTGACCAATTAAAATTGACTAACACTTCCTGGTCAACTTATCTCACACCCTTACTTACGGGGAGAGCTTTGCATGCATTTGCTAAAATGAGTAATGAAGACTATGCTGATTATGATAAAGTTAAAACAGTGTTGTTGAAACTCCTGAGGCTTATAGAAGGAAATTTAGGGAGTTAAAGAAAAGCCCAGAAGACAGTTATGCAGAACTGCAGGTTCAACTGCATACTTACCTTGATAGGTGGGTGGAGGGTGCAAAAGCAACCACTGTAGAACTAATCAAAGATGTATTGGTGAGAGAACAATTCCTTAAAATTGTACCTGAGGACATGTGCGTATGGCTCCTAGACCGGGCATGTGCCTCCTCAACAGAGGTGGCAGCAAGCGCTGACATGTATCTGTCTAGCCGGCCATACACACAGCTTAAGTCTTATGGTGGGGGGGCAGCACATGGTTATAAGGGATCCCATGGGGGGCAGTCCAAAGGAAACCAGCCTGCACCTGAGCCCAAAGTAGAACCCTCTGGTTCTAAGGGGACTCAAGAAACAGGACCCAAGAAATGTCATATTTGCAATCAAGTGGGACATTTGAGATATAACTGCCCTCAGAAACTGGTTAAGAGTCAAAGGTATGGGGGAAGGGGTGATCAAAAGAGCACAGGTGTGTTTGTAGGGTGTGTCCAGTCAGAAGAACCACTCTCCTGTGATGAGAATCTGCATCCCATTACAGTTAATGGAATAGTAACACAGGGACTGTGGGACACAGGTGCTGACATCTCCCTGGTAAGGCAGGATCTCATTCGGGCAGAGCAGATGGTTCCTGATAAATACTCCAGGGTCAGGGCATTCACAGGGCACCAGTCCAATTACCAATGTCTAGAGTTTTCCTGAGCTGGGAAGGGGGCCATGGAGAAAAGGAGGTGGGAGTTGTAGAGGACCTACCTGTAAATATGATTGTGGGGAAGGATTTGGACCCCAGAAAAAAACTGGTGTGTGTTGTAACTCATAGTCAGGCACAAGGGCAAGCTTCTGTGGGTGAAGAGGGGGTGACTCTGGGTGGTCCAGCCACACCCTCAGCAGCTGAGGAAGTGTCTAGCACAGAGGAGGGGCTGGTTAGAAGCAGCAGTCCAGAACCTCAGTCACAAATAGAGGAGCCCATAGGACTTCCTTCTGAAGGGGAATTGGGAAGGGTCAGACAAGGGCAGCTGAGTGCTGCACAGCGAACTGACCCTACCCTGCAAAAACTGAGGTAAATAGCTCATAGGGCTGAGCTTCCTCAGGGGGGGTAAAGAGTCCATTTACTGGGACAATGGGCTGTTGTGCAGAGAATGTACAACAGAGGAAGGGCTAGACGGTGAGGTACTCCAGCAGCTGGTAGTCCCTAAGGTTCACTGTCAGCAGCGTTTGGCCCTCGCCCCATGATATCCCTTTTCCAGGGCACTTGGGGGTGAGGCGCACGTAAAAGCATCTAACCAACAATTTCTTCTGGCCTGGTATTGGCAAGGATGTGGCAAATTATTGCAGGACTTGTCCACAGTGCCAGCGGGTGGGGAAAATGGGGGACAAGGCCAAGGCAGCTTTGGTGCCCCTGCCCATTATTGATGAACCCTTTAAGAGGGTAGCTGTGGACATAGTGGGGCCATTGAGCACCCCAAGTCACACTGGCAAGCGGTATATCCTGGTAGTTGTCAACTATGCCACCAGATACCCAGAGGCATTGGCCCTAACATCCTCTGAGGCAGAACCAGTGGCAGATGTACTGTTAGGAATATTTAGCCAGGTGGGCTTTCCTCATGAGATCCTGTCAGATCAGGGTGCCAATTTCATGTCAGAATTAATGAGCAGTTTGTGGGAGAAGCGTGGGGTAAAGCAGCTCAAAACCTCCCCATACCATCCCCAAGCTAATGGTCTGGTGGAGCGATTTAATTCAACCCTTAAGACCAAGTTAAGGACTTTTGCTGACCAGCATAAGAGGGACTGGGACAAATATTTGCCTTATCTCCTATTTGCATACAGGGAAGTCCCACAGGAGTCCACAGGGTTCTCACCTTTCGAGCTCCTATTTGGTCATAGGGTGCGGGGCCCCTAGATTTGATTCAGGATGAATGGGAGGGTGACCGTGCCTCCCAAGGGGAGTCTGTTGTGGAGTATGTCCTGAACTTTAGGACCTGCCTTAAGGAGCTCATGGGGTTTGCTCAGGAGCACTTGGCCACTGCACAACAGCGTCAGAAAGTCTGGTATGACCGTGGGGCCCGAGCCAGAGAATATGAGGTGGGACAGCGAGTGACGGCACTCATCCCTGTCCGACAGAATAAATTACAGGCAGCATGGGAGGGGCCAGTTTCCATTGTCCAAAAGGTTAGTGATGTTAATTGCATGATAGAACTACTGGACAGGAGATGCAGACGAAAGGTGTATCATGTTAACAAACTGAAGCCCTACCATGACAGGGAGGAATTGGTCCTCGCTGTATGCAGTGCCCCAGAGGAGGAAACTGAGATGGATCCACTGGTGGACCTGCTTGGGGAGGCCCGGGTTGCATCCTCTGTGGACAACCTTAACCTCTCTGAACAGCTGACGCCAGCCCAGGTGCAAGAAATTAGGGGTGTGCTGAGAGAATTTGAGGACATGTTCACAGGGAAACTGGGGTACACCAATATGGCAGAGCACCATGTGGATACAGGGACCCAGGTTCCCCTGAAACAGTCCCCCTACAGGGTACCTGAGCACGTTAAGCAGACTGTGAAAGAGGAGCTCAAGGAGATGCTAGAACTTAGAATAATCCAGGAATCTAGTAGCCCCTGGGCATCACCCGTGGTACTGATCCCCAAAAGGGATGGCACCACACAATTCTGCGTTGACTACTGGAGGCTTAATAGCTGCATGGAGTCTGATGCCTATCCCATGCCCAGAACAGATGAGACCCTGGAGCAACTGGGGGGGAGCCAAGTATTTGACCACAATAGATATAACAAAGGGCTATTGGCAGGTACCTTTGAACTCCGCAGCCAGGGAGAGATCAGCTTTTGTTACTCCATTTGGTTTATATGAATTCAAGGTAATGCTATTTGGAATGAAGAATGCACCTGCAATCTTTCAACGGCTTGTAGATCGCATTCTGTCTGGGGTAGGTGAGTTTGCATTGGCTTATATGGATGATATAGCCATACACAACCAGACCTGCAATGAGCACATCACAAATGTATGGGATGTGTTTCACAAGTTAAAGAAAGCAGGTCTGACAGTCAAGGCAGAGAAGTGCTGGATAGGTATGGCAGAAGTGTCCTACCTTGGGCACCAGGTGGGTAGTGGACACATCCGCCCAGAGCCTGCCAAGGTTGATGCCATCCTGGCCTGGCCTATTCCTACCACAAAGAAACAGGTCAGGGCATTTCTAGGGACAGCAGGGTACTACCGAAGGTTTGTTCCCCGCTATAGTGATCTGGCTAAGCCCCTGGCAGACTTAACCAAGAAGGGAAAGCCAGATACAGTGAAGTGGTCAGAAGGCTGTGAGGTCACTTTGCAGGAGCTAAAGAAGGCCTTAAGCAGCCCAGCTGTATTGGCTAGCCCTAATTATAGTTTAAAGTTTATGGTCCATGTGGATGCCTCAGATCATGGACTGGGGGCTGTGCCGAGCCAAGTTACCCAGCAGGGGGAGGAGCACCCAGTTGTGTACCTCAGCCAGAGGCTTTTGCCCAGAGAGGAGGCATACGCCACAATCAAGAAGGAATGCTTGGGAATAGTGTGGGCCCTTCAGAAGCTGCAGCCTTACCTATATGGGAGAGAATTTACTGTGGTCACATCATAATCCCCTGATTTGGCTTCATAGGTCAAGTGGGCAAAATGGAAAACTACTATGTTGGAGTTTGGTACTGCAGGCATACAACATGACCATCCATCATCGCAGTGGCAAACAAAATGAAAATGCGGATGGGCTATCTAGACAGGGCTAATGGCATGGCTGGATACTTTTGGACACTTCCCAGTAGTTGCATGAACGGCTGTGTCACTTGGGTTGGCCCAAGGGACATGCCTTCATCATCTGAAGGAGGGGGAGATGTGACAGAAATGGTAAGGAAAGAGTTAATGGTTTGGATTCTCTAGCTGGTGTTTTTTTAGCAGTTTGGAAAAAACACACACACACACACAGGCTAAAATCCATTGTCCAGCAGCATCCACAAGCTGGAATTTTCAGTCCTCCCTTTCTACTAGATCAGAGCTGGGTCATAAATCTCGAGTGGACATCTCCATACACACACAGACCTGCAGACACATACACAGGCCAGTTTGAATGGATTGGGTCATTCAAATATAAACTGAAGGATAAAATGAAATATAATTGGTCACTGATAGGTGTTCAGTCTGACTGGGACAATTAAATACATACATGTTAGATGGTTGGTGCATTCAAAGGGGGAATAGGCATTAACTATTCCCAGGAGGATATATAAGAGGCTAAAATACAATGAAGTGCTCTCTCTTACCTGGGAAGCTGGAAGGGGAAACATATGTTTGGAGCCTACCCTTGTAGCTATGTCCGTGGGAGCTGGCAGTTAGCACAGGATCCAGTGTCTCTTGTAAGGACAGGGAAGGGTAAGTTTAGCGCTAGCATAGTGCAGTAATAGCCTTTTTCTTTTGCCATCTGTTGTTTAAAAACATTTGTTTACTTTTCCTGTATGAGTGTTATTATCTTTTGTTGTAAATATATATCCTGTAAATGCTCAGTGCACTTTCTGTTAAGTAAAAAACTATTTATTTGCTCAACAGTTGTGACTGTGATGTAATTTTTCTAAGGTAATATTTGGTTTCCACTGGCTGAGGTAAACTATGTGTAGCATCCGCCACCCGAGAGAGACACACTACCAGACTTTAACTTGTGCAATTGCACTTTTAATTATTCAAGTTTGTAAGCTTGAAGGAGGTGCCAGAAGAGAGTCCGGCTGGTGGCAGCGAATACCTGAGGACAGACACCTCTCTAAAAGCTGTTTCAGCCCAGAGGAGGAGGTGGGTTGTCACATATGGTATAAGAGCAAGGTGTCTGATACCTTGCACAGGGACATGGGGGGCAGGGTGTCCATCCAACAGAAGGCAGGGCTCATATGCAAAGGATAGGGAGGAGTGGTCTAAGGGCCACCAAGGAGACGAAAGGAATCCTGACAAGCAGTAGAGGACAAGAGATTATTAGGAGGTATCTGCTAAATTTGAAGGGGGACTTGGCCATGGGAAGGGGGCTTAGTCTTTGTGTACCATCAGGGATATATGGAGGGGTTAGACAGTTTAGTGTCCCATACGGTGTGGGCACACTGGTCCTCTGCGGTGTGCAGCAGCACTTAGTGGATCTGATCGGTTGTGCCATGGTGACATGGCATTTATGGTGGGTCCTAAAATGTAAGTGTCAGATAGAAGAAAGAAATGTGTTTGGGCAATAAATAGGGATTAAAGGATTAGTCAAGGGCTGGGACAAGGTGGACACTAATGCAAATGACACTCACTTTGGGCAAATGTCCGATAACGGAACAGAGTGTGATACTATGGCCGAAAGGGAGTGTGCTACATATGTCACTCAAATGGTGGTGGCATCAAGAAACTGGATGTAGGGTGGTGACAGAAAAACAGACACAGGAGAGCATGGAAGGATTGACAATTTGGGCAGCGGACCATGAGGCAAGGACGACATACAGTTCTCCTGTTGTGTGATTCCATGGTCATCGGTATCCAGTGAGAGGTGCAGGGTGATGGCAAAAACCTGACCGTTATGAACTTAATGTTTCTCCGTCTTCACTGTGCATAAGGCCAAGCACCACCTGTATACATTGTCAAATGAATATGCCTTTTCCCGACATTTCTAAATAATACAGATGGAAATGGTGAACTATAGATACGTTTAATGTTTCAGGAGCAAGCGTGGGATTGTCATACCATAGGCTGCTCTGTCTCCTTCGTTGAGATCCGTCTGGTGACGAGTGTCAGTGTGGAGAACAAACCCAAAATTAATGAGATTAATGAATGGCTCGGGGAGTGGTGTAAGGCTTGTGGGTTGTGGTGCTGTGGGGAACTGGGGTGCAACCTTGGAGGATAAGAAGTTGCATGCTCGTGAACTGCTCCACCTCAATTTTTGATGGAGTGAAATTCTAAAGCATAAACTAGCTGGATTCGTCCAAGAGAGGTGTGGTTTAAACTTGTGAATGTGGTATGGATGGCAGTGGGGCGAATCATGGAATTCCAAAATGGTATGGACTCGGTCTCCCCCCACCAAAGGTCATGGCGGAATATGGAATGAGAGCAACAGACTGTGTTCAGTGTGGGTAGACTAGTCCATCACAACCATTCCCCCTTACCTATCAACCCCCTCTTTAACCTCTCCACAGTCTCCAAATCCTCCTGCTTCCAGGGCAGTGCATTCCATGGTTCTACCACCCTCTCAGTGAAGTAGCACCTCCTCATTTCTCCCCTGAGTCTCCCTCCCTCCAGCTTCCACCCATGTCCTCTAGTTGCCCCACCACCTTCCTTCAGAGTACCCCACCTGAGCCTCCCCTATTTACCCTCTTCATGTACTTTAAGGCCTCTGTCATGTCTTCCCTGCCCCATCTCTCTCTTCCAATGTGTACATATTTAGCTCTTCGAGCCGTCCCCCCAAGCCCCAGATCATTTTTTTTTTGCCCTCCTCTGGACCCTCTCCTGTAGTTCAATGTTCCTTTGTAAGTGTGGCCTCTAAAACTGCACACATTACTCAAGGTGCGGCTTCACCAAGCAGTTATACCATGATGGAATCACTTCTCTCCTTCTGTAAGTGATCCCCCTAATGATGCATCCCAGAATCCTGTTTGCCTTGTCTGCTACACTCCTACAAGTCTCAGAGTTGTTCATCTTGACTTCCACCAACCCCAGCTTCCTCTCAGCCATTGAGACTTTTAGCATTTCCCCAACCCCAACCCCACCACCCACCCCCATTGTGTACACTTGGAGTGGGTTTCTGACTCCAAGGTGCAGTACCCAGCATTTGCCTTCATTGAACCTCGGTTCCCACTTCTTTGACCACTTCTCCAGGGCATCTAGGTCCCCTTCCCGCCACCACCGTCCCCTCCTCCACATCCACCACTGTTCCAGCTTTGAGTCGTCTACAAAGAGACTCATTTCACTCCTGATACCCTTCATTATGTCATAGACCTAGGCATTGAACAGGAGGGGGCCTAGGACCAATCCCCATTGTTTCCCGTAAAACAGTGTTGATCAATAACCGTTGTGCAATGTGTCGCTTCATCGCTTCTGTCAACATCAAGCTGCTCACCACGGTTCATCCAGAACTGTGCAGGTGCAGTCGCTATCTCAGTGGTCACCCTCCTGGTGCCCTGTGTGTAATATCAAAGTCCCGCTTTATTCATGCCAGATGGCATGGTGTCTGACCACCTCTTAATAATAGCTCAGGCACAGATTATCTCAAAATGAGTTTATACTTTCATTGTGAGTACACTGTGAGGCATGACATGTTGTCACATAGCGTATCCTATCAAATATTGTTTTGCTACAGCTTTGCTACATACGTGATTCACTAATATAAGTTTTAGAAACAGTCTTTCTGAATGTGTGATTACTTTTATAAACATCCACTGTGCAGTTCTGTTTTACTCTTTCTGTTGAAATTTTTTATTAACTTCCTTACAGACATCATGTAACTAGATATCTGATGATGAGCGTCTTGCTGCTTCACCTGTGGAAAGCGATCATGGATGTGTTCAGCCTAAACTTGTGCATCTCATGTTGACTAAAGGAGGCCCCAGTCTGCGTCTTCCACGCACACGTGCACGTGGCAGAATGTCTCAACAAACCCTTACCCGTGAGAAGCAACATGCAATGCAAGTGAGGACACCGCCATCAACCAGTGGACATGTCAACTATTCAGTGATTCACCAGAAAGAATCATGTTTGAGGGTAGGCAATAAAAATTAATTCCACAGCCAACATATCTGCACTTTAATGGAGTTGTGTCACAAAAATATTTGTAATATACCTACCAAAAACCTTACACACTACGGCTGAGATAATGCCATATATTAATTTGAATTGTAAAAGTTGAGTTAAACAAAATGCACCGTTGACACAAATTCACAGACTGCTTGTGTGCACTAGCACGTCATCGGGGGACATGCAGACATATCTTTATTTATGTATTTATTTCTTTATTTAAGTGATCTAACAGGAGGGCATACTGAGCTGAGTGCCGCTCGATTCCAGATGTGTCCAGGGGACAAATACAATGTAACATGCATCAATTCTGTACAACATAAAATCATTTTGAATGTATTCAGTTCAAGAGTGCAGTGCCTATGTATGCGGTTCATAGCTCACCTACACTTAAATATTACCTTAACTTCCACAGATTAATTAAACAACTGCCTTCAGCATAAATTCTTTAATATCTCTGCAATATGCACATCTAATTTATATAATTTTACATACTTCCAGTTACGTCGTGACTGTCGCAATAGTGCCTGCCAAGTGCTTGGCCATGACTTCTGTTGCCAGTCTTCAAAAGAATCAACCATTACAACTGCTTAGCTGGTGTTTATTCACAACTGTTCCTTTCCTTTCTATGGTTAACTGTTATACCCATCTCACTCCACTGACATGTTTTGGTTTGTTTGGTTTTTACTTGCTCTTTATGTCCCTTCTTCTCTGCAGTATCCCTTTGTCTTTAGTGACCCCAATGTGACCCTGAGTCCCCAGCTCTGAGTCCCCAGCTCCCCCAAACATACAGAACTCAGATGGGTGCCCCGCTCATAGATAACCCTGAGCACTACAGATACCCCCCCACGCTGTGGTTGAGGAGTTGCCCCTAGCATACGATAGGGAATATACTGTCACAATAACTCCAGTGTACAATGTTGTACTTGTATAGTTGGACAGTGATGTGCTCTTGTGCTGTGTTCTAATATCCTATTCACAGTTGTGAATGTATATTCAACATTATCAAAATTAATTTAACCTTGCCATACACCTTTGTGTGTTGTCCTTTGCACGACGGTCCTGGACAATACAAATACAGTTGACTGAATATAAGGCAAGAGTTTACAGATAGAAAACAAATGCATATAGTGATTGACAGTCGTTGATGCATCTTACACGTTTCAGCATTCACAAGCTACAGACACAAGGAGTACCATGTACTTGTATGACAAAATCTGTTTGCCAGTAGAGGTGAAGCAAGGAGGGGGGGGATGGTGGCATAGTGTAGGGGCATGAAGGAGAAGAGGGTAGAGGAAAGGGGTCAAAGGAGCCGGAAGTCATAAGCTGACGTGCCAGACAGGGCAAGTGCAGTAGTGTTGCCCGCAGTTGTCTTGAGCAATTCAATGAATTACAAGAACACTATTATGAGAACATGACACTAACTTAATGACATGTTTTTACTACATATTGGATTACGTGTCTAAGACACTATTTTCACCACACTACAGCACTTGATTCTGCTACTTTTCACATTTCAGTGGCGAGTGATATATGTAGATGCTTTTGTGTGTCGATTGCACTGAGTCTCTGAGCACAGGAGAGGTCCCAGAAGACTGGAGAAGGGCTCATGTGATCCCACTCCACAAGAGTGGTAGGAGGGAGGAGGCAGAGTACTACAGACCAGTCAGTCTTACCTCAGTAGTGGGCAAGATTATGGAGACACTCCTTAAGGAAAGGATAGTGCAACATCTGGAATCCATAGGAGCACAGGATCCAAGACAGCATGGGTTTACAAAAGGAAGGTCCTGTCTAACTAATCTCATAGATTTCTTTGACTGGGTAACCAGAGTGGTGGACCAAGGGGGAGCAGTTGATGTTGCCTACCTCGACTTCAGCAAACCTTTCGATACTGTTCCACATAGAAGATTGATTAATAGGCTGGGTAGGCTCAAGGTGGGTCAGACGTTGGTCAACTGGGTGGCAAACTGGTTGACGTGCAGAAAACAGAGAGTGGTGGTAAATGGCATACAGTCAGAAGAGATGCAAGTCACAAGTGGGGTACCTCAGGGATCAGTCTTGGGGCCAGTCCTCTTCAATATTCACATTCGCCTCTAAGGCCAGGAGATCAGAGGGCTGTGTGTTCAGTTCCCACATCTGGCACTTGTGTTAATATCCCAGTACTTACACTGTAGTGCAGCATGAGAGGGGTGCTGCATTTCTGAGGTGCCGTCTTTCGGATGAGACGTTAAACCAAGGTCCCATCTGCCTGGATTGGTGGTAGTTCAGGTGGATGTTAAAGATCCCATGGCACTTATCGGAAACTGTAGGGGAAGGTTTTTATTAATAAACAGAACAATAAATCAGAAAAGCAGTAATACAATTCATGGAAAATAAGGAAAAAATCATAACAAAGAGAATATCAGCAATACTCAATTCTCTTACAGCAAAATGATTCAACCTAGTTTGTCTTTCAAAAAAGGAACCTCTTTCCACCTCATAAGCCACACATTTTTGGACAAACATTTGCATTCAGAATCACATTGTAACAGCAAATCATGTTCAACATGTTGAAGAACTTCAAGTGGCGAGTGGTATAACTGTCGTAGAGTAAGGTGACATCTGGCTTGCCATAAATGAAACTTGAACATAGCGAACAGCAGCCGTACTACACCTGCATCCAACAAAGTAGAATGTAGCAAAAAACCTCCCACAACTTCCAGATATGTAACAGCCCGCCAGAAAGGCTGGCACCATCGGGCAGAAAGGGTCGTCCAGAATTCTTGCATAAAGGGGCAGGAAACAAAAAATTGGACATTGTTTCCTCCTGATTAATGCAAGTATCCCTCGGACAAGTACGTTCAGTAACTATTTTATGCTTTAAAGTCCCCCTAACACTGAGTCACCCATGACAACTAAGCCATAAAACATCCCATAATCTAGGTGGAATCCATTTATCTACCAAACGTTTAAGGAGGTTCTCAGCATGATCATCCAGTACATCCTTAAAAACGGGGACTATGGAATGTGCTTCAGATTGTAGGACATCATAAATATATTTGCGCGATTTGCACACATGGGCCAGAAGTAACTTCCATTTATTAAGTTTTGATATCACAGGTCTGACATAAATCGGGTAACTAGAAGTGTGTAAATTTTTCTGGCTCAAACCTGGCCCCTCTGAGGACAATCTAGGTAACCAACCATACACATAAATCACCCATAACACAGAGTGTGGATGACTAAGGTCTAGTAAATTCCAATGAAAAAAAATACCATAGTAAAAAGTAATTGGATTCACACAATTCAAACCACCCTGTGCAATAGGAAGATATAACACATCTCTTTTAATGGGATTTAGGCGACTCCCCCAAATAATTTGAAAAAAAAAGACCCAATAAAGTGGCTTCCAAACCAGAAGGAATGTGGTATACCTCACTAAGGTATAAAAATGAGGGAGAAGTAAAGTTTTGGTAATGATAACCTTTTTCTGTTTAGTTTGTTGCCACAACTTCCATAATCTCATGTGATGTTTGCCTGGTGTTAGGGGGAGTGGAAATTAACAAGAATCATCTTGTCTTTCATTGTCCACTTGGGAACATAAGCAGAAGGCTGTTAAGGACAGAGGTTTGGGATTATCTTCTGTTTTAAATGAAATATTTGAATAGTTTTGTACGTGAAATTAGTTCTGTGTGTTAAAAATTACTACACTGAGTTAGAACTGTTACTTGGGCAGTGATATTGTAACTTTTGGGGCTTGGGAACACTTGTTTGGCAGTGATAATTAGAGTGAAATTTAAATGTGATGTTTGCCTGGTGTTGGTAGAGCCCTGCCACCCACCCTGTTTTGTAGGCTTTCTTAAATACTGAAAAGCCACTGGGAGTTGGGATTGAAGGGCTGTGTATTTCTGTTCGTGACTGAAATTTGAAGCAACAGGAACTGGTGGGCCTGTGACATCATATAGTACCTGATGTTTGCATAAACATAGAAACATAGACTTTGACGGCAGATAAGGACTGCTTGGCCCACCTAGTCTGCCCATTTCCCTACCTACAGGATAAGCTGCAAATCCTAGTTAACCAACAGCCTATTTCTTTCTACCCCCCACAAAAATTGCCTTATGTCTGTCCCATGCATTCTTGAATTCTCTCACAGTAATAGACCCCACAACCTCCTCAGCAAGGCTGTTCCACGTGTCCACCACCCTCTCTGTGAAAAAATACTTCCTCGCATTGCCCCTGAACCGCCCCCATCTTCAAATTGTGTCCCCTTGTTCTTGCACATCTCTTTTTCTGAAAGATGCTACCCTCTTGGACTTTGTTGATTCCACTGAGGTACTTGAAAGTTTCTATCATCTCCCTCCTTTCCTCAAGGGTATACATATTGAGCTCCTTTCGTCTCTCCTCGTATGGCTTCTCTTGCAGACCCTGCACCATTGTAATTGTCCTTCTCTGGACTACCTCTATCCTGTCTATGTCCTTGTGGAGATGGGGTCTCCAGAACTGGACGCAGTACTCCAGATGGGGTCTCACCAACTGTCTGTACAGAAGGATAACAACTTCCAGTTTTCTGCTGGTGATTCCTATCCCTATACATCCAGGTATCCCCCCCCCAGCCCTCCCTACTGCCTTCTCACATTGCTTGCTAACCTTAAGGTTATCTGATATGATTACCCTCAGGTCCCTTTCCATTACCTCAGAGCTAAATCACTCTGTGTACTGGCCAGACTTTTACCTAGCAAAATCTGTAGCTTCTGCCTATGATATTTTCCAAGCCATTATTCTAGCCGCTCTCAATAAACATGCGTCGTTAGTGAAAACTCAGGTCAGGAAAAAAAACTGTCAGTGATTTTCCACCAAGCTGAAAGATGCCTTGCACAATAGAGATCTGCTGTGGAAAAAGGCCTACAAGACAAAACTTGGGAATGATAGGAATCTGTTCAGGAGGGTGAGGAATCTGTGTACCAAAATGGTTAAAGAAGCACAGGCTAATTTCTACCACGCTCAACTTGATCTTTCATCCAATTGCCCCTCCAAATTCTGGAAACTCATCAAGGATATCGAAGGCCACTCCCCTGGTGCCTGCCTGCCAACAAAAATATCGATAGGCACTACCACTTTCACAGAAAAACAATCAATCTTAGACTCCTTCAACAAACACTTTGCCACTGCAGGGTTAGCCTTTGATACCTCCCCAGCTAGTACACTTCGCATTTAGCCTGGACTCAATGATCAAGGAGGCTCCCCTGCAAGTCCATCCTTCTCCCTTCAACCTACAACTCTGAAAGAAGTTGAAGATCTCTTGCTCCAGCTGGATGTCAGAAAAAGTGCTGGTGCAGATCTTATTGGGCCATATTTCTTAAAGTTAGGCTACCGCATCTTGGCAGTGTCCATTACACATTTATTTAACCTTTCCGTCTCTCAGGGTGACCTTCCTTGTATCTGGAAAATGGCCCATGTTATCCCTTTGCTCAAATTTGGCGATCCCAGTGACTTGAACAATTACAGGCCAATCTCCCTTCTACCAATCCTGTCTAAGATGCTGGAAAAAATTGTGAACATCCAGCTTAGGAACTTCCTGGAATTGATGAACTTGCTCAATCCTTTACAGTCAGGATTCAGAGCACAGCACAGTATGATCTCGGCCTTAGCCAAAGTAAGTAATAACTGGCAGTGTGAGTTGGACAACAAGAACTTTTGGACCTAAGCAAGGCCTTTGATACAGTTGATCACAGCCTGCTCCTCACATCCCTCCGATATATCGACCTAGATGCTCTATCCATCAGATGGTTTGAGAATTACCTCATAGGGCGCTCACAGCAGATAAAAGCAGAAGGTGAAGTATCTCCCTTAAAGCTCCTTCTGAGAGGAGTACCTCAAGGTTCCATCTTGGGACCCCTGGTATTTGCAATCTACATTAATAGGATAGACGACACCACCAGAAAGGCCCAAATACACCTTTTTGCGGATGACAGTGTTTTATGTCAGTGGACCCTCCCATGATACAACATACTCACTCCTCCAGGATGAACTCAATCTATTGCAGCATGAGCTCGTAAATCAGAACTTGCTTTTGAACACCAAGAAAACAAAAACTATGCTCCTCTCGCCTTTTCCCAACCTACCTAACCCTGCTTCAATTGGGACCCTTCCTCTGGTAACTACCATACATGGTGAGCAACTGAAGTACGTGACCAAATTCAAATACTTGGGGGTATGGCTAGATAATAGACTCTCCTTCCTGGCACATATTGAAGAATTAACAAAGAAACTTCGCCAGAGGCTTGGACATTTCTTCAGGATAAAAGATCTTCTCTCCAGGAAAGCCAGGATGAGGCTAGTCCAAACCATTTTTCCTTCCCTCATTGATTACACTGGCTTCCTGTACAACCAAGGGCCTGCTGGAGCTCTTTCAAAACTTGATATGCTTTATCACAGAGCCCTAAGGTTTATAACGGACCTCCCCTACTCCACTCATTATTGCTTGTTGTACACGGCAGTAGGGTGGTCCTCTCTTAGCTTCAAGCGCCAGGAGGTTAAGGGAATCCGTGATCAGGAATAGCAAATGCAGGGTTCTGTAAAATGATGAGAGTATAGTGATTTGAAGGATGCTAAGCTGACGGCAAGTTTTAGGTTTTTTTGCAGTTTATTCCACAATAAATGCAGCACAGGACTAATAGCTGCACAGCCAAAGCAAGATCTGACCTTATAAATCTTCAGGAAGAGGGATGAGGCATACACACACTGTTAATGGGACTGGACATACACTGGACTATATGTGTTTGTGAGACTTAGGAACCTTATTGGTGGGGTTGAAATTGGGTTTGTAAATAACTGTAGTCAGTATAGAGAGAGACTGTATTCCAAGGGGAAGGGACTGAGAAAAGGGGTGTGTGCCATTATAAACAGAGAAGGACAAACAGGGTGGCCATATTCCACCATGGCAGGCATCTTCGGAAGGGTTGTAGGCTGCACAGGCTGTGGGATGACAATAATTCTCAATTGGGCCTGGAGAGAGGGAGGGAGGCTGCCCACTCTGTAGACAGCTATTTTGTATCAGGAGTGAAGTATATGGCTAAGGAGCAAGCTGGTGGAGTTGGGGGTGTCCAAGGATAAGGTGTGGATATGGGCAGCGAAGGGTGGGGCTGAGGGAGGATGGGCAATGCTCAGAAATTACAGGACATTATGTTACAGCAAGCAGGAGGGGGATATTGGGACAGAGGACCCTTAGGTGAGGATGTTGACACTAGGGGAAGCGTCTGGGGTAAACATTCCGAATATAAAGAGGTGGAGGGAAGAGACAGGAGGGGCTGTTGTGAGAAGACTAAAGTAGACATTGAGAGGGAGGGGCTGTTGTGGGAAGCCTAAAAGAGTAGACTGTGGGAAGGGAGCTCCTAAGGAGAACAGAGCAAGAGGGAGGAAGATGGGCAGTTTAGAGGGCAGTCGGGAAACTTCGGGTTACTTGACGGGAGGCTGGCATAGAGTGTCACAATAAATTTGAGCTACTAAGCAACCTAGAGGGGAGGAAGGAGTTGGTGGAAATGAGAAACTGATACAGAGAGCCGGGAGGGAGTCGGATACCCATAGGGCATCACAGACCGGCAATGGAAAGGATAGAAATAGTCCCAGGGAGAAGGAAACATAAATGTTAAGCAGATGGGGAGATGCAACATATTGCAGACATGAGGAGAGAGCATGACTGGAGAGAAACTGGGAGACAAGGAGGCGGGGAGGCCCCTTCAGCAGGGGGTCTGTACCAAGGATGGGACCCTAGGTAAAGGGACCCACAGAGGGCCTCTGGAAGTAGGGGTACTATTACAAGGGGGGGAGGATAGCGGTGTGGGGAAGGGGAAACCATCAGGGCCAGGATAAATGGTTCAGATAAGAGAGGGTTAAAGGGGACACCTATTCGGGGGGGTCTGAGTTAAGTGGGCAAAATAACAAGGGAGGCAGAAAGGGAAGGGTGACAAGGGAGTCTCTAATAAGGCAAGAAGACTCCCATGGAATTGAGATCATGAATAAAGGGGGGGATGTTGGTTAAGAGTGCATAGTGGAGGTAATCATAAGGATGATGGCGGTGTTAGGGTTCTATTATTGGGAGACTCGATGATTAGGGGTATCCAGTGGGAGGGACAGGGGGGTGGATGCCATAGCCCGGTGAAGGTAGTGAGTATCTCTGGGCTGACAATGCACAGAGCAAAGTTCATGGTGTACGAACTGGTTAGGGATTGTGGAGGGAAACCGGATTTCCTGGTGCATTTGGGAACTAACGATCTAGAGGGAACTAGTGTTTTGGAAATCCAAGCAAGGTTTCAAGAACTTGCCAGAGTCTGTCGGGATAATGGATGCAACATTTCCTATTCGGAGATATTGCCAGTACCAAAGGCCTCAGTGGAGAAAAAAATGAAGATCACAGAGGTTAATGACTGGCTCAGGAAGTGGGGTGAAGAGAGTGGGTTGGGGGTGTAAAGGAACTGGAAAGGAGTTTGGAAGGATAAGAGACTGTACGCCAAGGACAGGCTTCATCTTGCCCCGTTAGGGAAGGAAGACCATAAACAGGGGATGGCTGACTACATTCAAGAAAGGTGGGGTTTAAACTTGTGAGGGGAGGGATAAGGAGGGGCTGACCAGAAGCCTCTCCTCCAGATGAGGAGTAGCCTTCAAACCCAAGGGGAGGAGAAACAGACTGGGGTGGAGGTTTCAGGAGGAGCAGAGGAGGATGAAGTATAAGGAACCTGGGTGGGGTTCGACAAAGGGATCAGGGATAAGGGTGGGGTGGTGTTAGTAAATGCCAGGAGCTTGGGAAACAAGTTGCCAGTGTTCCAATGCATGCTGTTAGGAAATGAATGACGGCGGTCATGGAGCGTGGGCCAACAAAACCATGACTGGGACCTAAACGGCGAGGGTACACTATGCTTAGGAAGGATAGAAAGGAGGAGAGGGGTGGAGTGGCTATGTTCATTAGAGATGACATAGAAATTGCTAGGTAGAAGAGGCAGAGGAAAATGTGGAGGCCTTATGGGTCACCTACGAACCCCACAGGAGATAAGGTCAAGCTGGGTGTAGTATATAGGCCCCCAGGATGGGTGATGTTCTGGAAGATGGTTTGCTGGACAACATCATTGCCCAGTGTGGACCAAAAAGGAAGGAGTGGTGTTGATGGGGACAATATGCCAGGTACAAACTGGGAACCATGTCCTCTAAAGCGGCCAAGGAGCAGAGGCTGCTGGATGGCTTCAGGATGTGTTCTTAACACAGCATGTGATGGAGCCCACAAGGGAGGGCATGTCCTGGACGTGGTTCTGGCAGATGGGGATCTGGTAAGGGACCTAGTTGTAGAGGATCCCTGACTGGGGCGACCACAATACTGTCTGGTTTCAAAATAAGCATGGGAGGAGGAGACCTAGGACACTGGCAGTGGACTTCAGGGGCAGACTTTGTGGGCATGGGAAATATTCTCAAGGATCACTTGAAGGATTACATCAATGACAAATGTGGAAAGAGATGGGAGGTCATAAACCGGGACTTCATGAGGCAGTCAGGACCTGCACTAAGGTGAAACATAAGGAACAGGTCACATAAACCATGCTGGTGTTCCAGTGAGGTTCAGGTGTGTCAGAGAAAGAAAGGCGGCCTACAAAAATAAAAACAACAAGAGGGATAGGGATAAGGAAATGTACCATCTTGCATCTAGAAAAGTCACCCGGATGGTGAGGGGCAAAGTCCAGTAAAGAGCAACAGCTGGCACAGGGGATACATGGAGGAGAAAAGGGTTCTTCTGGTACATTGGGAGCGGAGAAAAACTAAGGCCATCTCAGCAGATTGAGATCAGAAGGAGGGTGGTGGAAGAGGCGAGGGACCAGGCAGAGGTATTAAGCAGTACTTTGCCTCTGTGTTCATTAGGGAGGGATGGGATATCTACAAAGCAAGGCACGATGGGGATAGAAGCGGCAGTGAGTGGGATCAGGGAAGCAACAGAAATGGAGCAAGAGAGAGGGAGAGGTACCCCAGGGGTGTCACATCAGCATAAGGATAAAATGGCCAGTAAGGTGGAGGGGACGGATGATGCTATCTCCACCAAAAGGGTGTGGTTAGCCCTCAAGGCCCTAAAGAAAGACAAATCTCCTGGGCCGGACGGCATTCATCCAAGAGTACTATTGGAATTGGCGGACATACTGGCTGCACCCCTGGCGGAGCTCTTCAACAGGTCGCTTGAGACAGGGAGGGTACCTAGGGATTGGCGAGAGGCACATGTGGTACCAATCCATAAAGGGGGGTCGAGGGAAGTACCAGATAACTATAGACCCATCATTTTGACCTTGGTGGTGGGAAAATTAATGGAGAGTATACTAAAGGAATGATTGGGGGTGTACTTGGAGGAGGTGGGAGGTCTGGATAGTTGGCAACATGGGTTTGTGCAAGGTAGATCATGTCAAACCAATCTTGTGGAGTTCTACAAATGGGTAACATCAGGACTGGACAGGGGAAAGCCTGTGGATGTATTATTCTTGGACTTCAGCAAGGCATTTGACTCTGTCCCCCACAATGGTCTGGTGGAGAAACTGATGGGGTTGGGAGTAGGCCCTTTGATGGCCAGATGGATTGAAAACTGGCTAGCTGGATGCACCCAGAGAGTAGTGGTCGGTGGGGAGCTCTCGAACCCTAGAGAGGTCGGTAGGGGGTACCGCAGGGCTCAGTCCTGGGGCGATCCTGTTTAATGCATACATATCGGACATTAGGGAGGGTACAGGGTGTGAAATGAGTCTCTTCGCTGATGACTCTAAGATGGGAGCAGTAGTTGAGGGAGAAGAGGGGAGGTTGGCCTGCAAGGGACCTGACACCCTGGAAGCTGGGCTCACACATGGAGATTAAATTCAATATCACCAAGTGCAAGGTGTTACATCTTGGTGGGGAAACCCTAAACACAGGTACACCCTGGGAGGGAGGTGCTGGAGGCCTCAATAGGGGATAAAGACCTAGGGGTCATGGTGGATGCATGTATGAATAACTCTGAGCAGTGCAGGAGAGTGGCTAGCAAGGCAAACAGGATGTTGGGATGCATCATAAGGGGGATCACCTCTAGGAGCATGGAAGTGATTCTGCCGCTGTACAATGGACTGGTTAGACCACACCTTGAGTACAGTGTACAGTACTGGAGACCACACTTGAAGAGGGACATACAGCTCCTGGAGAGAGTACAGAGGAGGGCAACTAAGATGATACAAGGACTAGGGGATTTGACGTATGAGGACAGACTTGAGGAGCGCTGCCTGTTTTCATTGGAGGGAGAGGAGAACAGGAGAGGGACATGATTGGTCTTCAAATGCCTCAAAGGGAATAAATAGATGAAACATGGAGGGATATTTAGACTAAAGCAGGGAGGTATCACAGAGGCATGGTTTGAAGTTGGAAGGTGGAAGGGTGAGGGAAAAGAGGAGGAGTTTTTCACTGAGAGGGTTGTGGACCCTTGGAATGCACTGCCTGGCAAGCTGGTTCAGAGATCCACAGTGGGGCTTCAAGAGAGGTGGGACAGACACAGAAAGTGGATGTATCAGATGATGGCCTAGCCCAGGGGGGTTGGGATGGATGATAGGGGTTTCTGGAACACAAGGGGGGGGGTGCTCAGCACCCAACTAGGGGTCTGAGGTTCGAGCAGACTCAATAGATCGTAAGGCCTAATCTGCTGGCAATTAGTATGTTAGTATGTAATCTGATTCTGGACTGAACTGACTCAATTTTAGCTGACCAATTAAGTAACGCATTATCACCTTTACCAAAATCAATACCTAAAATTCGGACCGGGCCCAGTATAACAGGAATGGCTTGCAACTCCATAACCTCTGGAATGGCAGTATGCAGAGGATAAAAAAAACTCTTAGATTTATTAAGGGAGGAACCTGCAACATCCGAAAAATTAGAAAAATGATGTAACACCTTATCTCCAGAGGACAAATCAGCAACAAAGACACAGGCATCATCAGCATAAGCTGATATTTTGGCCTCAAGGGTGCTATGAGGGGAGGCAATACCAAGAATCCGCACATCTTGGGCAATTGTATGTAAAAGCGGATCCAAACTAAAAACATAAAGCAACGGACTCAGAAGACAGCTTTTTCTCACCCCCGATGAATAGGGATATAGGAACCCAAATAACCATTTACCAAGGGCATAGCATAAGCAAGACTATAAAGCAAAGCAATCCAGGTTATAAAGCGGTCAGGAACTCCATAGGTTCATAAAACCTGAAACAAATAACTATGCGGGACCTGATCAAAGGCTCTCTGTTGATCCATGGACATAAGAAAACCCTTTATAACATCAACTTTACCAAGCTCTATTAGTTCTGGAAGCAAAAGGAGATTAGTATAGATAGATCTGCCCGGTACTGAACAGGATTGGTGTAGGGAAATCAAGTGTGGAGCTATGGACAATAATCTGGTATTCAATATTTTCATTAAAATTTTAAAATCCGTATTAAGGAGACTTAAAGGCTTCCAATTGGAAAGTAAAGTTCTATCACCTTTCTTATATAACAAAATCTGAATTGAAGTACAAAAATGGAAATTGAGAGTGTGATGTTGCAAAACCCAATTAAACACTACTGTGAGCACATCACAAACCAAAGGACTACAGGTTTTATAAAATTCTGCAGGCAAGCCATCAATACCAGGCGCCGTGTTATTCTGTAAACGGGAAATTTCCCTTTTAAACTCATCAACACTAATTGGAGCAACTAAAGCCTGTAATAATATATCAGAACAAAGGGCAATATGGAGAGAGGAAAGGAATTGTTCTACACCAGCGCTATCCACTGGAGATGTAGCATATAATTCTGAAAAATGTGATGAAAATGCGTGCAAGATATCCTGAAATGCAGTGTAACTATTACCAGCAGTATCCACAATTTCGGTCAGAAGGCGATCCGCAGAACGTCTATAACTACAATCCAAAACATCCCCCAAAGCAGATTTATTAGCAGAACAAACCCTATGTTCACGTAACAGGAAGTAGCTCTAGTATACTGTAGTGCATCCATTTCTTTTTACATTCTGTACCAGTGCTGTCAAAGATAAGCCCTGTGAGTGTATAGCTGATATAAAGTTTCCAACTGCATACGTAAAGACAAATATCTCTTATATTTAGTCACTGCAGCATATTTAGACGTCCTCCTAGCCAAAGTGAGATTTCAGATTTGGTGAGTAGCCCAATCTACCAAATCTTGGAAGAGTCAGATAGTGACATACAAGTTTTCAACAAATCATGAACTTGGGCCAAAAACCTGTCATCAAGTAGCAGTAAAGAAATTCAGTTTCCAATATCCCTGCCCCAGTTTAGCATGAGGGCCTACCCCTAACGTGGCAGTTACCACATTATGGTCTGAAATCTCCACTGGAATGGTTTGAGCCTTAATCACCCTTAAAGCTGCAGTGACAAAAAGAAAATCAATCCTAGTGGATAAGGAGCCCTTAAAAAAAGTATGTCGACCAGTAGGATGACAAACCCTATAAACATCCTGTAAATGACCCTGGACAATAACGTGATTGAGACAATGTGTATCATAGAAATTCTTATCAGTCCGTGTCCCCCGAACTGATTTATGCAGTACACAATTAAAGTCACCACCCCATATGAGAAAAAGCGTGATGTGAACAAAAAAGGCTGCACCTCACGAAAGAGATCCACTCGACCTTTCTTCATAACTGGTGCATAAATCACAATTAATCTCTAAGTGTAATGTAAATAAGTAAAATCCAATATTAAGGCCCGTCCCATAAGCAGTTCAACCAACTTGGTAACATGAAATCCATCACCCCTAAACAACACCCCAACACCACTACATGTGTCTAATCCTAAAGAAAAAAAAGAAGGACCCCATCGGCAAAGCTTTTTGGCCATATTAACCAAAGAAAGGGTATTGAGACAGCTATCCTGAGTAAGGTAAATATCACATGCTGAATCACTCAAAAGTTGAAAAGTAATCAGGCACCTACGAGCATTTTTCACACTGTTCACATTGAGGGTGGCTACAGTGAGATGAAATGCCATGGCCATGAAAGAGAATCAGATAAAGCATCAAAATAAAAATAAGTCAACATCAAGTAACCCTTCCCTTTCTAGTACTTCTCCGGGGTCTCACCCCCCGACCGCGAAGGTCGAGTATCCATAGGCAACTCCTTTGATTTATCATTCTCAGAATCAGAGGATACCATAGGTTGTGAGGAGATGTCAGAATCAGCCTCCATATCGGAAGACTGAGTGTGACGAGACAGGACCTCAAATTTATTACTTAAGGGAACAGAGCCACCAGGAGAAGACGCTTTAGCCAATTTGACCCTACCTGTAGTCTGTTTCTTGAGCCCGTTTCTTTGCCTGCACACTAGGCTCAGGAGGGGGCATAATAATATTATCCAGAGGTTTGTCAGGGACAGGCACAGGTTCAGCAGGAACCAGTGAAACAACAGAAAGAGAGGGAGGGGGAAGGGGCATAGAGGAAGGGTCCTGTACAACCGGTAGTGGAACTTCCTGTAAAGGAGGCTCAGAGGAAGGGTCAGATAATGAAACCACTGAATGGGGAGCAGGCACCCGTAATATCAGGGCATAAAGGGGGACCAGTGACTACCGGAACACGTGAAGAAAGGGATTTTGCCATAGCAATATCCTTTTTCTGTGCATTAAGAAGGATCACATCCTGATCTGGGCTATCCTCCCTGTTATGGGAAGCCGAAGGACAGGATCTAAAACCATGACCCATTTCCTCACACAGGTTACACTTTAGTTCAGAATTACAATCTGCACTAGCATGGCCAAAAGATAAACAAAGGGAACATCGTAGTCTATCACAGGCAGCACTGAGATGGGAAGGGGAGCTACATTTAAAACAGGTACGAGGCTGCCCCACATAGAAGCAATGTCCCCGTTCCCTACCTAAAACAAACTATCAGGCAGGTGTATGGGACCCACATTCATATTTTTAAGTCTCACCCTATAACGCCAACCACCAGTCCACAAGTGTTCAGAGTCAAATATAAGCTGTGGCAACCCCAAGACATCACAACGTTTAGCTAACCAATGCGTAATATCTCTAGCCACCACATTTTCATTTCTAAACAAAATGGTGACATTTTTAATAGAAGGTCTAGTAAGTGGGATAGCCCGAAATGGTAGCCACAACTCAGTGTATTTAAGAGTACCATACTTTGTCCAGAATCGATCTAATCCCCTAGGGCTTTGAAAACTAACGTCATATAAGGAAAAACCTGATACATGAATCAATGCAAATATTTCATTTGTAAAAAAAAACAAAGATCCTTTCAAAAGTGACTTTCCCACATAGAGACGGTCTGGAGCTACATCAAGACCCCCAATATACTGAAGGCGGACCGCATTCCATCATTGAAAGGGGGGGAGTTCCTAAACGTATCCCTTCTACAAAATTCTTCCCAAGTACATTTATCTTTGTCCCCAGGGTCAGGAGAAGGGCCTGGAGGAGGGTCAGGGAGCGGGACATCCATGTCCATTCTATCACTCCACACTGGTCCCCTAGAGCTAGGGCCTTCATCACCCGAAGAGGAGGGAGGCAAAGAAGGAACTTTAGCCAGCAGAGTAGTATCCAATGCAGGATGCTGAACATCCTCAGCACGCAAATCCAAATCCGGGCTACCAGGCAAAGGTGGAGGTATATCTATCAAGGGGGACTGTTGCCCTCCACAACCAGGTATCGGGCTATGGGCAGGGTCAGGTATCCAATGCCCCGAAATGCCTGGTTTCCAACCCACACTTTGCAGGGAGGCCTCTAAAGAGACAGGCAGTGGGCTAGAACAAGACAACAGAGTGGGAGGAGGCAAACAGGTGAGACAGGCTGCGCATTGTGAGGTGAAACACACGGTCTAGGATGCATAGTACTCACAAGTTCACCAGACAAAGTCACCGCCGAGTTCAAAGGCGGAGAAGACACTGCTCGATCCAGATTTGTAGGAACCAAAAACTCCAACAGAGCATGGTGCAACACTGGTAGGACCGGTGCAACAGAAGATTGTTGCCAACTCTGCACCTCCAAGGAGCCCAAAGGTACCGCATCAGTAATGAAAGCAGGAAGAACCTCCACACCCCCTAGTTCTGGGGACAGAGTCCGTGTCCCAGGAGAGGCTGACTCAAAAGGGCTAATGGCACCAACAACAGCGAGTACCTGGTCCCGATGAGCGCCAAGGATGGACTTCAACCAAAGTTCATCCACAGGCAAAAAATCTGACGATGCAGAGACAGACTGAACAGGTAAAGATTCATCCGGTACAGCAAGATCTACAAGCATATCAACAAAATGGTCAGACGTCCTCAGTACTTCAGGCTCCAAAGCTGGACCTGCAGGAGCGGAGCTCTGCTCTCCCGCAGGTATACCAGCAGAATGACTGGGTCCCACGAATGAATCCATGGTCCAACAGTGCCCCCACACAGAGTAGGGAATTTCCCCGGTGTCCTGGCCAAATGTTTCCTCATTCACTAAAAATACCACCAACAACTTAATCTGGTTCAAGGTCAGTTGGCATTCATCTATATCCCCATTTCCTGGGTCGTGCCTGAAAATAGGCAGGATTTGTCTAGTGCACTTACCCAGTCAACAAAAACTAAATAAATAAATAAATATCTTCAATAGTGACATTGCAGATGGACTGGAGGGTAAGGTTTGTCTGTTTGCAGATGACACCAAGATCAGCAACAGAGTAGATGATCCAGATGGGGTGGGCAGAATGAGAAGAGATCTGGATAAACTAGCAAAATGGTCGGAAGAGTGGCAACTGGGGGTTTAACACAAAGAAGTGCAAGACCATGCACATAGGGAAGAGAAATCCTGAGGCCACCTATAGGCTTGGAGGGAAGTTGCTGGCAGTCTCAAGGGAAGAAAGAGACTTGGGCGTCATCATCACCGATGACCTGAAATCATCCAACCAGACCTCTAAAGCAGTACGTAAGGCTAGAAGGATGTTTGGAGTGTATTAGTAGGGGGTATCACAAGTTGGAAGAGGGAGGGAAGAATCCTTCTTTACAAGACACTGGTTAGGCCCCATCTGGAGTACTGCATGCAGTACTGCAGGCCACACCTTCACAAGGACATTAACCAAATTGAGGCAGTCCAGAGAAGGGCAACCAAAATGGTGCAGGGACTGCATCAAAAAACATATGAGGACAGATTAACTGAGCTCAATATGTATAACCTAGAGCAAAGGAGGGAGAGAGGTGATATGATTGAAACATTCAAACACCTTAAGGGCATTAACAAAGTGAAAGAGTCTAACATGTTTCAATATAAGAAAAATAGCAGGACAAGAGGATACAGCATGAGATTAGAGGGAGGACGATTAAGGGGTAATATGACGAAGTTCTTTTTCACAGAAAGGGTGGTGGATTCATGGAACGGCCTACCTCAGGAAGTGGTGGATATGAATACAGTGCAGGGCTTCAAACAGGCATGGGATAGGCACTAGGGAGCAATACAGATGAGTATGAACAGATAGGCCATTGACAGAGAAAAGGCCTATGGCACATTCATAAAGTAGAAAAAGAAATGGGCAGACTGAATGGGCCTTGCGGCCCTTATCTGCTGTCAACTTCTATGTTTCTAAGCATACTGGCTGCTTATTGCCATTTCTCTGCTCTAGATATTAGTGCACTACCTCAATTTGACAATGACAATATTCAGTAGGCTCATTCCCAAGAAGGCTCCAGGTTGAAGTTACTCAATCAGTTGTTATACAGAGAGACAGTGGTTCATAGTGATCAAGAAGACAAGCAACAATTGGTCCTGCCCATGGCCTTTAAACACTTGGTACTGAGGTCCCTCCATGATCACATGGGGCACCTCGGTATTGACAGGACTCTCAACCTGGCAAGATCTCGATTCTACTGGCCCAAGATGGGGGCCAATGTTGAGTACCATGTCAAGACCTGTAGTCATTGCCTCCAAAGAAAAGCCCTGCCTCAGAGAGCTGCCCCCCTTGTCAATATCACTACCAGCGCCCCCATGGAACTGGTCTGCATAGATTTTTTGTGCTTAGAACCTGATCAATGGAATACTGGCAATGTGTTGGTGGTTACGGATCATTTCACACGGTATGCACAAGCTTTTCCAACTAAAGATCAAAAGGCCTCTACCGTGGCCAAGGTACTAGTGGAAAAATTCTTCGTCCACTATGGTGCCCCCCCCAGTGGATCCATCTGACCACGGCAGAGACTTTGAAAGTAGACTATTCAAAGAAATGCTCTCTGTGTGGGGGGTGTGGAAGTCAAGAACCACTCCCTAGCACCCGCAGGGGGACCCTCAACCAGAATGTTTTAACTGCACCCTTCTAGACATGATGGGCACCCTCCATCCAAAAGACAATCATAAATGGAGCCAGCAGATTAGCACCTTGATACACGCATACAATTGCACCAAAAATGATGCTACTAGGTTCTCCCCCTACCATCTTATGCTGAGGAGGGAGGCCCGACTACCAGTTGATGTCTGCTTTGGGGTCTCTCCAGACAGGGTCCGGGCCGAAAACTACCTGCAGTATGTACAGAAACTGGAAGCTCAATTGAACCATGCATATCAATTGGCCCAGACAATGGCCACCAAGAGAAATCTCGCCAACAAAGAGAGGCACAATAAGAAAGTAAAGGCTCAAGAGCTATGGCCCAGAGACCATGTGTTGTTACGCAATTTGGGACTACATGGCAAGCACAAAATTGCTGATAGGTGGCACCATCTTCCTCATGTAGTAGTTGGAAAGCTGGATGATCTACCAGTGTACAAGGTATGTCCAGAGAATAACTCCAAAGCTGTCAAGACCATGCACCGTAACCATTTGTTGCCTATTGGCCAAGTCATTATTGAAGCTGAGCCAGCAGACATTGCCTCCCCTGGGCTGGTGACTCGTGCTGCTACAAAAAAGAGACAGAGTCAACCTACCCCATTTGTTACAGATTTAAGGGTTCCCCTGCAGCAGGCCCAGAATGATAGTGACTGTCAATCCACTTCTGATGATAGTGAATGTGACAATGCCTATTACCCTTCCTATAAATTGAGTCAGCTGTTTCGAGGTAACCCTATGACTAATTGTGGGGATGAAGCTGGGCCTTCTGGACTGCCTAACCCCCCAGCTTCGTCCTTGGAGCCAATGTTCCCTGAAAGTGAAGTGCAAAGCATTACGTCTGAGGTTGCGGACTTTCTGTGTTTTGTGGAACTGTGTAAACTGCCAGAAGAAGGGGAAAATAGTCTGATTCTCCCTTGTGACACACCAGAACCTGAAGAACAATGTGACAGTGTTGACAGCCCCCCTTCAGTGCCGCAAAGCCTAATTGTGCCAGAGCCTCCTCAAAATGAGCAACCTGGGCCTTCGTCAGAAGATAATAATGAGCAAAGTGTTGTGGGAACAGAGCATATAGTGCAAGGAGCTGACAGTGTTCCCAGTTTGGATATTCCCATCCATGCAGAGGCACGGCCTCATGAATGATGAAAGCTCCAAAGTTAGTGCTGAAAGTACAGAGACTGTGGCTGTTCCCCCCAGAAAGACTGGACGAGCTGTCAAGCCAGTATTGTGCCTCAGTTGTGATTTTTCTGGGAAGCCAGAGGATTTGCCTCTCAATGTCGTTCACAAAGGTGTTTATATCTCTCTCAGAGCTCACTACCCAAACTGAGCTTAATGGTCAATTCCAGGTTGATTGTTCTTCCTTCTCAGTATGGTGCCCCTGCCCCATCCGGCCCCAAGTTAGCTGATAGGGAAGGGCCCCCTCTTACATTGTTTAATGTACAGGAAGTTATAACATGAATCAGTTTTGTGATGTTACAAGTATGTTAATCATAGTGGAATCAGTATCACATGTATGAAACATGTATAAGCATTGTCATTATGGATATAGTATTGTGAAATGTAGTGAATATGCATAGTAAAGGTATAAGTTTACATCAACTGATACAGCAGATGTTTTATGTCTCACATATATTTTCAATATTATGATGGTACAGACTTGACACGGATGCCAAGTTTTCTCCAGGCAGGGAAGGGTGTAACGCCCCTACAAATGGGGGTTCCAGAAAAGTCTTCCTTGAGCTGGCCTAAATGCTCACTGCCAGGCTGGTGTCCTGCATTTTAGCAGTTCAAATATATTGCCAGAAAGCGCCTGTAAAGCCTCCGTGTACTGTCTCTTTAAGAACTGCCTAGATTGCAGTCATAATTAATCTGGGAGGGGGGCTGAGTGTTTCTATGCTCGAGTCCCGCATGGGCTACCAGATAATCACTCTGTTCTGCCATCGTTGTTATTGCAGAGGGAGCTCTGTTAGAAGCTGTACTTATTTGCTGATTATCCATTAGAATAGTAATGATATTGTAGTTTGTCTAACCTGCCTTCTTTGCAGCATGGACCTTATGTATTGCACCACCATTTTGGTTTTGAACTGCCAGTCAGCACCAATCAGTACCTTTGGGGACTCTAAAATGGAGCCTGTCCCCAGGGGTCTTGTAGTTTTTGCATTTTGGCACCAAAACAGACCTGGAAGGGGAGCTCTTGAACTGACTGACAGATAGATCAGCCAACCAAACCTTTTGGATCCTGGGGAAAGTCCCAGACTGCTTGCAGCTAGAGTCAGTCTGAATTGGGAAGTGAAAGTGGTAACAGCTTGAGTGATTCAAGCAGCTGGCCCTGTGTAATTCGCACAGGAGAACTGTGAAAGGGATGAGTTTTGGCCTGCCTGTCTGCCTACTGTCCCTGAGAGGGAAAACAGAGCTTATTTGGACTGAATCCGAATTGTGAGCATGAGATAAGCCACAGAACCATGACCAGGCTTTAACCTGAAGAAGACCAAAGATTTGCTGAATGCAATTGGCCTGTCAGGATTTCCAGCCACCTTTGAACTCCTGGATTGTGCAGAGACCCTGTAATTGTGATCGGATAGCAATCTGCCAGGTACAGTAGAATTTCTTACATGTAAATGTGCTGTGTGCTGATAGTGGGTTGTAATTTTGTTCCCCACTGTGTGTTGAACTGTGTTCTGCTCGCTGGAGGCTGCATCCAGCTCCAACGGACTGAATCCATATTCATCTCCCTTCGTCCTGGGCCTTGCCACGCTGGCCCAGCCAGAATACCCACTGTACAGAGAATGCCATTGACATGAGACCTGCCTGGGATCAGCCCCCTGCTCAACACTTTGAAACAGGAACAACGCCTCGGTGATTCGTGTGGGCCCTGCTTCTCCTGGCACTCCAGCTCAACAACCTGCAATCTCGATTTTGTCCCACCTGTGTTCTGCATTGGGTATTGTGAGTAGACATCAGGGTAGCTCCCTGCAACAACAGCTAAATCTAAAGTGTTGTCATGTGATTGCTTTGTTGTCTTTCCTGTCACGAACTGAGCCTTCCGGCTCTGGATTACAAATAGTGTGTGTTGTGCATGTTGTTTTCTTCCATCACAGGGCCCCAACCAGCTGCGATGCTGGCCTACCCTGGGAAATGATCCTGGCTTGCCCAACTTCCTCCTACCGGGTACCCAGTATGTGTGACTGTGTAGGGACTCTGAAGTGCATGCATGACTGTTTGATTGATATAGCCTTTAAGCAAATCAACCTGATTACTCCCCTCCCTTGTTCAAGTCCCCTGAATAAATCAGATCTAACTCTTTTTGCATGTAGCCTGACTGTGGTTCCAGTTTGTGCCAAAAGTACTGTACTGTTGCTATTTGCTGTGCATAACCTTGTTTTACAGGGGGTCTCTAGGGTCGAGCTAGACGAACCAACCCTGGTGGTAAGTGCAAACAGTGTGGGTAATTGCCTGGTGAATAAGAGTCATTGTGAAAGTGATTATTGTGTATTGGTCAGGCCACTAGAAGGGAAAGAGGGGGGCTAAGTGTCCCAGAGGGCTATGCCCAGGTTAGCTTGACCACTAACAACCCTGACCTCTGGTTGGAGGCACCCTTTTCAGTACCCAGGCCCCTTAACCTGCAACTAGCCACGCAGGCAGAGGTAGTAGCCCTTGGGTTAGCACCACCTAGGGGTTACACAAGTGTCCACCACCCTCTTTGTGAAGAAGTGATTCCTGACCTCCCTTCTAAACCTCCCACCCTCTAGCTTAAGACTGTCCCCCCTCGTGTTATGGTTGCCACTCAGCTTAAAGAGATGCCCCTTATCAACCTTATTTATCCCTTTCAAGTACTTGAAGGTCCCAGTCATGTCCCCTCTCTCTCTCCTGTCTTCCAGGGAGTACATGTTCAGTGCCCTCAACCTCTCCTCGTATGCCTTACCCTGCACATGTATATGCACAACAAAGGCCTCAGGTGTACCTCTGACAGGGTAATCAACAGTGATTTCTCTGCTAAGCATTGAGAGGAGGAGGATCTTTCATGGTCAGCAAAGAAGCACTAATAATGAAAGCTATGAGCAAACTTAATTTTTCTCATTTGTTTTTGTGCATGATGGTCTGGGAAATAAGTAAGGATTAACCCTGGGTCTACTACAGAATTAATTCACGCCGGGGGGGAGTGTTGGACCACGAGGAGGACCCTGGCAAGCAAGGTTTCAAAGACTATTACAAGGACAAAATTTGATCCTGGAAGATGTGATTTTCAAGATACAAACAGAATTATATGCCATTTATAACTGTGAACTAAAAGTATTTGGAGGAGCTCATAAAGAGAAAATGTGGAAAACATACATTGGGTAGGATAAGGAGGAAAGTACTTCATGCAAAAAAACATTTTCCTTTAAAGAAATACTTTGTTTAATATTTTCTCTTTTGTTGTTCAGGAAAATGTATATATACAGATATGTAACAAAAATGTATATGCATAATGTGGAAAAATGCTTGGTTTTGGTTTTAAATAAAAAAATTCCCCTACTCTTTTCGATAAGTGCCATGGGATCTTTAACATCCACCTGAACTACCACCAATCTAGGCAGATGGGACTTTGGTTTAATGTCTCATCCGAAAGACGGCACCTCAGAAATGCAGCACCCCCCATCCCCATGCTGCAGTACAGTGTCAGTATTGGGATATTAACCCAAGTGCGGGAACTGAATTCACAGCCCTCTGATCTCTCGGCCTCAGAGGTGAGTGTGCTACCTACTGAACCACTGACACTGTGCTAGTCTGCATGCCTGTTGCCCCAGGATACTTCTGACAGTAAGGATGCCCCATAATGTCCATGCCACTTTTCTCTACTGAATCATGCCCCCCCCCACCTTGAGCTGCATTCTCAGAAAAACTGATGCTTATATTCGTATTACTTATACAAAACAAGAGAGGAGTCCATGTTTCATTGGAACTAATGTACTATACAGGACAATGTCTCTGGAGTCGCCGGATTATAATATTTCACTTTAGTTGCTTCTTACTGGATTACTGGTTTTAGGAATGACTGGACACCATAAGTAACTTCTAACAGCTCTGAGGTTTATTCAACAAACATACATTAGATAGATCAGCAGGCCTCAGCAGAACCACTACACAATTGGTGGAAGCAGTATAGCGCAGTGGTTTAAGCCTCTGAGCTGCAAATCTGGTGACATCCAGCAGATCAGACCTGGGTTTGAATCCCACAGCTTCCACTTAAATACTGTGTGACCCTGAGCAAGTCACTTAACTTTCCTGTGCTCCCAGGATGCATCTGTAAAAAAAGCTTTCAGTTTAGTGTGCTACTCCTGGTTAAACAACAAAAAAAACAATCTGCTTGTTTACTTTCTAAAACCCAGTTTCCACCCAAGACATACCATTAGCCCAAAACTGTAGGAGGATGTGGACTAAACCATTCTACGCTGTTACTAGGGTAAGTTACCATATACTACATCTCCCCCTTCTAGTAAAAGAAAGCAATTACCTTGATTTCGGTTTGCATATCAATGACAAATAATTAGCAAGCACTATTAACATAATGGTTGAGTCTTACTTTGTGATGAGTTAGGGTCTAAAGACACTGGTACTGAGCTCTGTTGAAATAAGTCTTTACCACTGACTTAAGTCATAACAAAATCTCTGAACCTCTCAGGAACTTTAAGCAGACGCCCTCTTCTGGTCATTCGAGTAGACTGCACACTGGGTACAGCCTCAGGACTTTCTGGCAAAGTATCATTGAAAACAACAGGTTCCATATCAGGTTGCTCATACTCTTGACAAGTGTCCTGTTCCTGGCTGTTGTCCCTGGATTCCACTGTTTGTGACAATATGGATTCAGTTGACTCATCTGCCTGTTGCTCTTCAGCCTCCAAAGTAACTGTTCGGTCTCTCCTCAGGTGTCTTCTGTTCCTCTGTATGCTGTCCTGCAGGTGTAATCACACTATAGGATCTTGGCTCATCGTGGATTCTTTCCACTGCAGCAGGTTGCCACCCACTAGAAGTCTCTATGCATACCCTTTCCCCTTCTCTGAATGGAGTAAGTGGAGCTTCATTCCTGTCGTAATACTGTTTCTGTCTTTTCTGTAGTCTTTTCAGACATTTATGTGCATCCTTTGGTATTTCAGATCACAGTGCCCTTGCACTTGCAGGTAATGTTGTCCTCAACATTCTGCCCATTAACAATTGAGAAGGTGTACAATTCAGTCCAGTGACTAGTGTATTTCTAAGACTGAGCAATGTGAGATGTGGATCGGTCTGACCTTGCAGAGACTTCAGAAAGATTCTTTTTACTGTCTGGATCATTCTTTCAGCTAAACCAATAGATTGTGGGTATCCTGGGATGGAATGAGTCATTCTGAATTCCCCACAACTTTGCAAATTGCTTCATTTCGTGACTTGCAAATGGTACATGACCCGCTACCAGTTCTTTTGGAATTCCATGTCTTGCAAATACAGCTTTCAATTTTGCAATAACTGTAGCTGCCGTCTTGTCAGGCATTCTGAGAACCTCAGGGTATTTTGAAAAATAGTCCACTACTATTAAGTAGGAGCGTCCCCTAAAGTCAAAAATGTCTGCACCAAGCTTTAACCATGGCATGTCAGGTATCTCATGTGGACACATTGGCTCTTTATGGTTTCTGGGTAAGAGTTCCCTGACAAGGTCCACATGCTTCAACCATCATTTCTACTTCTCAATTCATGCCTGGCCAATACATAACAGCTCTGGCTTATGCCTTCGACCTTTGTATTCCTTGATGTGCTGCATGAAGTCTTTGTAGCATATCTGTTCTCAGCTCTTTGGGTATGATGATTCTTTTACCCACCATTATGAGTTCATTTTCTATGTATATATTGTGTCTCATGGGCCAATAGTGCTGAAGTTTGATGCTGGCTTGTTTTTTCCTGTTAGGCCATCCTTTGAGGTACATTTCTTTAAGCAACTATAACTCACTGTCCCTCTGTGTGGCCTGTTTTAGCCCCTCTAACATGCTGCCAGGCAGTGTCTCTGTTGCTTGGGTTGAGTATATGACCTTTTCACTACTTAGATCAATGTCTCCCTCTGCTGGTTTTCTTGGTACTGCCCTGGACAGAGTGTCTGCAATCAGAATATCTTTTCCTGGAGTATATATTACCTGTATGTCATATTTCTGTATCTGTAACAGCATCCGCTGCAATCTTGCTGGAGCCTTTCCAATTGATTTGTTCAGTATGCACTGTAGTGGCTTGTGATCCGATTATACTTCCACTGACCTTCCATGAACATACTGATGAAATTTCTGTAGAGAGAACACAATCACTAGCAACTCTTTTTCTATCTGTGCATAGTTTCTTTCAGCACTGGACAATGACCGAGATGCATAAGGTATTGGTCTGTTTCTTTGTAGTAAACAAGCACCTAGTCCATCCTTAGATGCATCTGCTTGGATTTCAATGTTCTCTTTTGGATCAAATAATTTTAATACTGGTGCAGAAGAAATAGTCTCTTTCAGCTTTAGTAAGGCTTCTTCCTGTGCTGGCTGCCACTGCCACGACATCTTTTTTGAGTAGCTGCCTTAGTGGTGCAGTAAGGTTTGCTTCATTCGGAATGTACTGCACCAAGTATCGAGTCATTCCTAACAGTCTCTGTTGTGCTTTTTTATCTTCGGGAGGGGGCATCTTGGCTATTGCTTCTATTTTGGCTTCATCAGGCCATAGCACGTTTTCAGTTATGATGTGCCCCATGTATTTCACCTCACTCACCAAATACTGTATTTTGTCACTATTGAACTTAACATTGAGTTCCACTGCTCTGTCCATTACTTTTCTCAGAATATTGTCATGCTCTTCCTTGGTAGCTGCAGCTATAAGCATGTCATCAGCTATTACAAAAACACCTGGTATGTCCTCGAAGTGGTCAGCATTTCTCTGCTGGGATACTTCACTCGCAGACTGTATACCAAAAGGAAGTCTGTGAAATTTGTACCTTCTCCATGGACTGTTGAATGTACATAGGTCTGCAGATTCGTCATCTAATTTGATTTGCCAGTACCCATCTTTTTCATCTAGAATTGTAAAAAACTTTTTACCTGCAAGCTTACTCTGAATATCCTCCAATGTGGGGATGGAGAAGTGATGTCTTCTGATAGCTTTATTTAAGTCTCTAGGGTTCAAACACACCCTGATCTCACCATTTTTCTTTTCGGTAATTACAAGGCTATTTACCCATGTTGTAGGTGTTCTTACCTTGCTATTCACCCCAATTTGCTCCAGTTGTTCCAGTGTCTGTTTTAGTCTGTCCATGATTGCATATGGGGCTTTCCTGCACCCGTGTATCACAGGAGTAACATTTGGATCAGTATGTATGTGGTAAACTCCTGGGAATTCTCCCAGGCCTTCAAACACTGTTTTATATTGTGCAAGAAGTTCCTCTTTTGTGCTTGGTGGCTTGGTTTTAAGCACCTTTACTTTGCGAATCAGATCCAGGAAGATACATGCCTGTTGACCCAGTAGGGAAGCTCCCGATGTATTAGTGACATAAAACTGCAGATTGGCCTCTCTGTCTTGTGTCTTACACTTTAGCATCACTTCCTCATCAGGACTAATTTGTGCTCCTCCATATGCCATTACGATAGTACAGGTCGGGTTGATTTGTACCTTGCATGGAAACTGCGCAATCACTTCTTTAGTCAGTATATTGGCTTCAGCCCCAGTGTCCAACTTGAACTTAACTGACTGTCCCATTATCTTCAAGGTAGTATACCACCCTTCATCTGGTACTTGTGTCTGCACCATTTCTTGTTTTCTTTTTACAGCACCCACAAATAGTGCTTCTACCCTTTTGGTCATTTTCTCATGAGGTTTGTTGGACTTTTTGGACCTGCACATTTTCGCATAATGGTTGAGGCCACCACTTTTACGACATTCTTGTCCATATGCTGGACAAGCCTTTGGCGCATGTCCCTTGCCACACCTCCCACACATGTTTGATTTTTGTGCATGTGTCTCACGTGTTGGTAGCTGGCGTTCTGGTTTTCAGCCTGTATTACCATCCTGCCTTGAACGATAATTCTTAATTGCTTCCATAACCTCAGCTGCTTTTTTGGCTTGTGGGTCAGCATACGTTATATTGAGGGTATTGTACACCTCAAGGGCCTCATCCCTGATCGTGTATAGTAGGACTGCAATTTTCGTTTCCTCTGACTTATCATCTAATCCCGTGGCTGTGAAGTACAGACTTAATCTCTGTGTCCACCTTCTCCAGTTTTCTGCAAGATTTCCAGTCAACAGTAGTGGTGGAGGTGGCTTAAATTGCTCCATACTGCCAAAAATACTTTGTTATACAGTCTTTTAGTAAGCTTTAGGTACTCACAAATACTGTCTTTTGTTTCTTTTCTTGGCAGCTCAAACTTTTCTTCTTTCTTGCAACTGTAGCACTGCAAGTTCACTTCTGACACCATATAATATTTCACTTTAGTTGCTTCTTACTGGATTGCTGGTTTTAGGAATGACTGGACACCATAAGTAATTTCTAACAGCTCTGAGGTTTATTCAACAAACATATATTAGATAGATCAGCAGGCCTCAGCAGAACCACTACTACAATCTGCTCATGCACTTTCTAAAACCCAGTTTCCACTCAAGACATACCATTAGCCCAAAACTGCAGGGGGATGTGGACTAAATCATTCTACACTGTTACTAGGGTAAGTTACCATATACTACATGGATAATGGCAAATCAATCTGTGAGCCCCTCCCCCCCCCACACACACATCTACAGGAAAATTGGGCAGCAGCTGCAGGAACAACCCTGTAACTTCAATTGACTGTAGTGTGCAAGCAATTTACTCTGTTACATATATTTATTTACTTAGAAACATAGAAACATAGACTTTGATGGCAGATAAGGACCGCTTGGCCCACCTAGTCTGCCCATTTCCCTACCTAGAGGATAAGCTGCAGATCCTAATTAACCAACAGCCTATTTCTTCCTACCCCCCACAAAAATTGCCTTATGTTTGTCCCATGCATTTTTGAATTCTCCCAGTTTTAGACCCCACAACCTCCTCAGGAAGGCTGTTCCATAAGTCACCGCCCTCTCTGTGAAAAATACTTCCTCACATTGCCCCTGAGCCGTCCCCCCCTCTATCATCAAATTGTGTCCCCTTGTTCGTGCACATCTCTTTTTCTGAAAGATGCTACCCTCTTGGACTTTGTTGATTCCACTGAAGTACTTAAACATTTCTATCATGTCCCCTCTCTCCCTCCTTCCCTCATGGGTATACATATTAAGCTCATTTAGTCTCTACTTGTATGGCTTCTCTTGCAGACCCTGCACCATTTTAGTTGCCCTCCTCTGAACTGCCTCCATTCTGTCTATGTCCTTGCAGAGTTGGGGTCTCCAGAACTGGATGCAGTACTCCAGATGGGGTCTCACCAACTGTCTGTACAGGGGGATAACAACTTCCTGTTTTCTGCTGGTGATACCTCTCCCTATACATCCCAGTATCCCCCCAGCCCTCCCTACCACCCTCTCACATTGCTTGCCAACCTTAAGGTCATCTGATATGATTACCCCTAGGTCTCTTTCCATTTTTGTTGTTGTTACTACCTCCCCCCATTGTGTAATCTTCCCCTGGGTTTTTGTTTCCCAGGTGCATTACTTTGCACTTCTTTGCATTGAATCCAAGCTGCCATACTTCTGACCATTCCTCCAACCTTGCCAAGTCCCTTCTCATCCTTTCCACTCCTCCTTGTGTATCAACCCTGTTGCAGATCTTTGTGTCATCTGCAAAGAGGCATACTTTTCCTTCCAGTCCCTCTGCGATGTCACTTATAAAGACATTAAAAAGGACTGGACCCAGTACTGAACCCTGTGGTACCCCCCTAGTAACCCCTCTTTCTTCAGAGTGGACCCCATTTACAATTACCTTTTGTGTCCTGTTGTTCAGCCAATGTTTTATCCAGGCTACCACCTTGGGACCCACTCCCAGGCTGGTTAATTTGACTACTAATCTTTTGTGTGGGACTGTGTCAAATGCCTTGCTAAAGTCTAGGTAGGCCATGTCCACAGCCCCTCCCTGGTCTACTACTTTGGTCACCCAGTCAAAGAAATCAATTAGGTTCATCTGACATGACCTTCCACTGTGAACTCATGCTGCCTTGGGTCCTGTGCCCCACTGGCCTCTAGGTACTCAACAATTCTTTCCTTCAGAAGTGATTCCATCACTTTCCCTACCACAGAGGTCAAACTGACAGGTCTGTAGTTTCCTGCCTCTGTCTTGGTCCCACTCTTGTGAAGGGGAATCACATCCGCCTTCTTCCAGTCCTCAGGTACCACCATCCTCCCATGATTTGTTAAAAAGCGTAGTCAGCGGTGTCACTAGTTCTCTGCTTAATTCTTTTAGAATCCTGGGGTGAATTCCATCTGGCCCCATTGCTTTGTCCACCTTCAGTTTTAGGAGTTCTTTCAGAACCCTTTCTTCTGTGAAAGGACTGGGCTCAACCCCCCTCTCCAGAGTGCTTCTGTTAATTGGATTAGGCACCTCCCCCACTTCCTTTTCTGTGAATACTGAACAGAAGTTTTCATTCAGTATCTCTGCTTTATCACTGTCACTCTCTGCCCACCCACCATCCATTCTATTCAGCCTCACTATCCCTCTCTTTGTTTTTCTGTGCTCCCTGATATACCTATAAAAGCTTTTATCCCCCTTCTTAACCGAGTTAGCTATCTTTTCCTCAGTTTGTGCCTTTGCTATTCTGACTACCTCCCTGCTTCTTTCTGCCTTAACTGGTACAGTTCTCTGTCCTGCTCCTTCTGTGTTTCCTTATATTTTCTAAATGCTATATTTTCTCCCTAACCTTCACGCCACCTCTTTTGAGAACCATAGTGGCTTTTTCTTTCATTCTGATTTGTTTATTTGCTTCACACAAAGGCTTGTTGCCTCTGTGATGGCAGTTTTGATATTTGCCCATTGTTGCTCCACCCCTCCTTCTAGCCTGTTTGCTAGTGCTTTTCTAAGGCACTCTCCCATCTTGCCAAAGTCAGCCCTCCTGAAGTCCAGAACCCTCACTTTTGTATGGCTTGACTCTGTAGCAGAGTTTATCATGAACCACACTGTTTGGTGATCACTTGTTCCCAAATGGCTACCCACTTCTAGATCTGAGATCCTCTCACTGTCCCCATTTGAGAGTATGAGGTCTAAGATTGCTCCCTCATGAGTGGGTTCCAAAGCTAGCTGTTTGAGGCATGCCACCTGAAGGGCATCAAGAATGGCCCTGCTTTTGGATGTGGCTGCCGCAAAGGTGCTCCAGTTAACATCTGGCATGTTAAGGTCCCCCATCAACAGTATCTCCCCTTTCTCTGCCATCCTAAGTATGCCTTCTATCATATCCTTGTCCATTCCCTTCCCCTGACATAGGGGTCTATATACAACCCCTGTGCGGATTGTGGTGCCATTTCCAGTCTCTAAGGTGATCCACAGTGTCTCCTCTCCTCCTATTTACTCTTTTGTCTGCAGTTGCTTTATCCTTCCCTTAAACAGAGAGCTACTCCCCCTTCTGCCCTCCCTGTCTCTCCTGTAGGTTGTGTACCCTGGTATGTTAACATCCCAGTCATGGTTCTCTGTGTACCATGTTTCTGTGACTGCTACAATATCCAGGCATCCCTCTTCCATCAAGGCCAACAGTTCAGGAGCTTGTTGCCCAGACTTCAGGCGCTGGTACTCATTACCCTCCATTTCTTGATGCGCATCCCTTTTGCCCCATCCCTGTCCTTATTTGCATTTGTCACTTTCTCCATTTACCCCAGAGCTTCTCCCTATTGACATCTCCACGTTGGTGTCTACCTCACTTAGTACCCTGATATTTGGGGGGGGGCTAGGATTTCCCTGCTCCTTTCCAGTGCCTCCCCCCTTGGCTAGTTTAAATACTTGTCAATGAAGTATTTAAACCTATCACCTAGGATCCTGGTTCCCCTCCTGGACAGATGCAGACCATCATGCCAGTATAGGCCTGCATCCCTCCAGGTGGACCCCCAGTCTCCAATGAAGCCAAATCCCTGAGCTCTGCACCAGTTTTTCAACCACTGATTGAATCCCATGGTGTGGAGCACCCAAGCCTCACCTGTGCCATAGACAGGCAGCCCTCCGAGATGGTTACCGTGTGTGCTATTTGTCTAAGGCCCCTTCCCATCTCCACAAATGCTTCTTGCACTGCTCTGTTCCCTTTCTTAGCCAGGTCATTTGTTCCTAGGTGGACAATGACATCCAGCTTCCTTCCCTGTGCAGCTGCTCCTGTGATCCTGAGGATTCGCTCCCTGTCTCTCCAAGCCATGGTGCCAGGCAGGCACCTTACCTCCCTCTCCCCTTCTTCCCCCAGTTCTACCTTCCTAACAATGGAGTCCCCCACCAGGGGGGCACTCTAAGTTGAAAGCTTGTTTACCGGTGCAACCTGGGAGCACTGGGAAACATAGAAACAAGTCGTCAGAAAAGGACCACCAAGTCTGCACAAGTTACACAGCAGAAGGCTAGGACTTCCTCCCACAAGCTCCCCGTACCAGACCCCTGTGTCCTCTCCTATCACCCCCTCTGTGAGCTGATTCCATCTTTCTACCAGCTTTTCAGTGAAACATTTATTTTTGGTGTTTCCCCTAAACCTGACTCCCTCTATTTGTGGTTTATGCCCCTTTGTCCTCCTGTTCCCCTTTAGTTTAAAAAGTCCCTTTTTCTGGCTCTCGGGTTATCCTTTTGATATACTTAAATTTCTCAATAATTTCCCCCCATCCCTACTGTGCTCCAGGAAGTACATTCCCAGTTTGCACAATCTATCTTCATATGTCCAGTGACTAAGCCCATGAACCGTCTAAGTTGCTTTTAGGATGCAGTATAGTGTAGTGAGTTAAGGCTCTCAGTTGTAGATCTGGAGGCCTGGGTTTGAATCCCACAGCTGTGTAGGTACATACTGTGTGATCCTGAGTAAGTCACTTAACTTCTTTGTGCTCCCAGGTCGCATCATCTGGAAATAAGCTTTGGCTTAGTATGATACTCCTGGTTAAACAATGTTCTCCTTCTTCTCTCCACCCTTTGCTTGACTTTTTTTCTGCAATGTTCTCCAGAGTTGCACCATATATTCTAACTGCGGTCTGACCAGCTGTTGATATAAGGGGATGATAACCTCTCTCTTTCTGTGAGTGAATCCGCTCCCGATGCAGTCCCACATCAAGCTATCCTTTGCTACCACCTGCCCACATTATTTAGCTATCCTTGGGTCCCTGGAAACAATAATTCCCCAGTTCTGCTCCTCTGTCTCTTCCAGTGGCAGATAAGATTATGGTTTTTCCTCCCCAAGTGCATGATTTTGTACTTTTTAATGTTAACGGCCAAATTCCATGTCCTGTACCCCAAGTTAGGCTGGCAGTATAGCCTAGAGGTTACAGGAATGAGGTGTGAATGAGCTTGATATATCCAGCAAACCAGACTTGAGTTTGATTTTCACAGCCTCCACTTGCATACTGTGTGACTCTGAGCAAGTCACTTAACCACCCAGTGCTCCCAGGTCGCCCCTGAAAACAGGCACCTATGCCTAGTGGGCCTTACCCGGTTACCAAAGACTAAAATAAAAAAATTAAAAAAGTTTATCTTGCCCCACCAGATCAGCAGTTGTCAAGTCCTCATGTTATCATCTGAGGAACATTGCCCAGATAAAGCACCTTGTTCCACCTGAGGACCTTCCTATGTTGGTTCACACCTTTGTGTCCTCCCATCTTGATTACTGTAATGCTCTATACCTAGGGTTACCATGGGTGGATCTCCGTTGCCTGCAGCTGGTGCAGAATGCTGCGGCCAGGTTGTTGACAGGGTTGTCAAGAACTAGCCATATCACTCCTATGCTGCATGAACTGCACTGGCTACTGGTGTAATGGATGATCACCTTCAAGCTCACACTGTTGACCTGTAAGACCCTACACAGACAGGGACCGGGTTACTTGCAAGACCTCCTTCCGCATTACTCCCCCCCATGCCCACTTCGCTCTGCCAACGAGGGATTGCTAGAGGTTCCCATGGTCCATCTTCAAACATCAGGTGCTAGGGCTTTTCCTTTTGTAGCCCCGACCCATTGGAACTCTCTACCTCATTGGATTAGAGAGTGCCTGTCTGCTGAGACCTTTAAGTCCTATTTAAAAACTTATTTGATTTAGTTTTTCGGGACAATACTTAGTTTTATTGTTGCTGCCTTTTTATCTTATATATCTTTTATAGACTGTATATTTGGTTTAATATTGTATTTATATGTGCTTTGGTTTTTAGAAAAGCACATTATGAATAAAATTTGATTTGATTTGATCATACGAACATATGAACATATGAAATTTGCCAGCAGATAAAGGCCTAGAGGTCTATCAAGTCTGCTCGAATGTGCAGCTAGAACCCCTTATTCTGCAGCTGCCCCTTCCTTCCACCCTTCCCCTTCATTAACCCTCCCCCTTGTCCTGTCCCATCCTCGTTTGAAGCAGTCCACTGTTCTACTGCATATCACTTCAGCAGGTAATGCATTCCACCCAGCCACCACCCTCTCTGTGAAAAAGTGTCTCCTCATCTCCCTCCTGAACCTTCCTCGCTCCAGTCTCATATCATGGCCCCTGGTGGCCCTCCCTTCCTTACTAAACAGCCCTCTGTACCCATCTTGTTTATTCCTTTCATGTATTTAAAGGTTTCAATCATGTCACCCTGTCTCTCCTCTCCTCCAGTGAGTACATGTTCAACTCTTTAACCTCCTCTCGTATGATAAGTCCGCAGCCCCTTGATCATCTTTTGTTGCTCTGCGCTGTACCCTCCAGTAACTAATGTCCCTCTTCAGAATTGACGCCAGTACTGCACGAGTACTCCAGGTGTGGTCTAACTAATGACCTATACAGTGGTAGAATCACCTCCTCCCTCCTCGAGGATATACCCCTTGCAAATACAACCCAGCATTTTGTTGGCCTTTGCAGCTGCCTTCCTACATTGTGCCGAGTTGTTCATTGACCCTGTAATGAACACACCCAGATCCTTCTCCTCCTCCTCCTCTGTCTGGACTAGCTGCACTCCCCCTAGCTGGTAACTCCTCCTTGGGTTCTTCATCCCAAAATGCAGCACCTTGCACTTTTTGGCATTAAAGCCAGTTGCCAGGTGTCTGACCAGGTTTCAAGCTTTGCCAGATCATCCTGCAACCCCTGCCATCCCCCTAGGTCATCCACCACCCCGCCTACCTTGGTATCATCAGCAAACAGACTGATCTTGCTCTTGATGTCCCATGATATGTCTGCAATGAATATCCCAAACAACACTGGTCCCAACACTGAGCCCTGTGGAACACCGCTCGTCACTGCCCTTGGGTGTGAGAGCTTCCCACCCACCACAACCCTCTGTTGCCTTCCCTGCAGCCAGTTTCCTACCCATCTCACAGCTTTGCACCTGCCCTGTGCCTACTGCTTCCTTCCCAGCCTTCCATGTGGCACTGAGTCGAATGCCTTACTGAAGTCCAGATACAGGACATCCACTGCATGGCCCCTGTCCAGTTGCCTAGTTACCCAGTCATAGAACTCGACCAGGTTGGTTTGGCAGGATCTGCCACATATGAAGCCATGCTGTCTGCTGTCCTGTAGTCCTTTGGCCTCTAGGAGGGTGACCAGCCTCTCCTTCAGGATAGTCTCCATTAGCTTACCCACGATGGATGTGAGGCTCACTGGTCTGTAGTTTCCCAGTTCATCCTTGGGGCCACTCTTGTGGAGGGGCACCACATGAGCCATCCTCCAGTCCTGAGGTACACATCCCGAATGTAGTGAGGCATTAAATAGGTCTGCCAAAGGTTCTGCAGGACCTCTGCCAGCTCCTTCAGTACCCTGGGGTGGATGCCATCTGGGCCTGGCCTTGTCCACCCTCAGTGCCTTCAAACCCTCTCAAACTCTGCTCTCCATGATTTCCCCATCTGTCACCACTTCCCTCCTGCTTCTGCCATTTCTCCCACCTTGGGTGTCACCCCTCTTCTCTTTAGTAAATACTGAGCAGAAGTACTCATTTAGTGCTTCTGCCTTATCGCACCTGTTTCCACCCAACCCCCTCCTTTCTAATCCTTACTATGGTCCTTACAGCTCCTTTTCTCCTGATGTACTTAAGAAGTCCTTCTCCCCTTCTTAATGCCTTGTGCCAGCCTGAGTTCCGTAGATGCTTTGGCTCCCCTTACTGCCCTTGTCACCTCCTTCGATTCTGTCAAGTACTCCTCCCTGTCCTCCCCCTTCCCTTTTTCTTGTACTTCCTAAAGTCAGCTCTTTTCCTCCTTACCTTTTCCATGACCTCCTTGCTCAACCAGATCAGTTTCTTAGCCCTAGCCTTCTTGCTCTGGGCTTTGCAGTAGGTTTTGGTTGCCTCCACTATCCCCAGCTTTATGAGCTCCCACCTCTGGTTAGTGTCCATACTAGATTGAATTCTGGCCAGGTACCCTTATACCACTTCCCCCATCCTCCCAAAGTCGGCCCTCCTGAAGTCCAGCACTATTGTGCCAGATTCCACTCCTTCCTTACCCATATCCAATGTGAGCCGTACTGAGCGGTGGTCACTCCCTGACAGCGGTTCCTCCACTGTAAGTTCTCTCACAAAGTCCCCATTTGCCAACACAAGGTCAAGGGTATTTTCTAACCTGGTTGGTTCACTGACCATTTGCAGCAGGAAGCTGTCCTGAAAGGCATCCAGCAGTACCTGCTCCCTTCTGTTCCTGGTAGTTGGGGTGCTCCAGTCCACTCCTGGCATGTTGAAGTCCCCCACAATCACCACACTACCCTTCTCGCAGGTCCTCCTGCTCTGTCCCGCTAGTTCCCTGTCTAACTCCTCCATCTGAGATGGTGGCCTGTACACCACTCCCATTCTAAGAATCCTATTCTTGGAATCCTGGATTTACATCCAAAGTGACTCCGTACTACCCTCCTCCCTTCCTCCCTTACACACTTCAGTCCTTCCTTCACATATAGTGCCACCCCCTTCCTTTCCCAATCACCCTGTCCCTCTGAAATAATCTGTACCCTGGTACAGACAGGTCCCAAGTCATTGTATTGGGTGGCCCATGTTTCCGTGATGACTGCAATGTCACCTCTCCCTCTGCCATGAGGAACCTGCAACTCTGCAGTTTTCCTCCCAAGGCTCTAGCATTAAGGTAACCACCTTCCACCCTTTCCCCTCCCTCCCATCCTGCCTCCTTTCCTAGCATCACCAACAGTACTTGCCATTTGTCCTTTGTCACTGTTATGGGGGTAAGCTCATATGGTTTCCCAACCTGTGGTCTCTGCATATCTCTTCCCAACTGCCACCTCCACTCCTAGTTTAAATTCCCAACTTCCTCTATGTACTCCTCCATCCTCTGTTTCAACACTTTCTTTCCCTCCTCACTCAAGTGTAGTCTGTTCTTGGCATAGAGATTACTGTCCTCCCAGGTCCCTCCCCACCCCCAACCAGCCCATACCATTTAGCACAACACCAGGTTCTTAGCCATCCATTAAATTCCTCTATTCTCAGCTTTCTTGTTGTGCTTGCCTTTGCTTACCCAGAAGTATCTCTGAAAAAGTTACTGATCTTCCTGCCCCTCCACATAATTGTGCTAGTTCCTCAAACCTCCTCTGCACTGTATCTACTGTCTTGTCAGCCAGGTCGTTTGTCCCAAGACGATAATTAAATGAGGCTTGTCCCTACCCCTTCTAGCATATTTCAGAACAGACTGTCCCACCCTTTCCGCTGTCATTCCTGGCATGGCCTCCACCCAAATGCGACTATGCCTCTCCCTCTTGCTACCCCACCTAACTCCTCTTAGTATTGAGTCCCCCAGCACTAAGATTCCACCCCTCTTACTCCTTGCTTGCTTCAGTTCATCTCCCTCTCTCATTTCCAGCTCCTCTTCTTCCTCCTGCACATTATTTCCCCCTTTTACCCCTGTTGCAATTCTCCCAGCAGAACTTCCCCCCGCTCCAGTTTGTTCCAGGCATTTATCAATTACTCCTCTAATTTCATCATTTCCCTCCTCCACCTTCTTCCTCTCTAGCAGTGCACAACTATTTTCTGAAGGCCCTTCACAAATGCCTGCTCCCTCTCTCTTCATAGTAACCAGTTCTCTCCTTTCCACTCCATGACTTTTGCCACTTCTTCGCCTCCCCTCACAAGTCCCTATCTCCTCCCTCTATTTGTCTTTTGTCTCCTGACCTGGTTTCCCCGGCAATTGTTCTTCCTGGCCTGGGTCCCTTTGTCTCTGCTTCCCTTCTTCTGACCCTCTCCTCACCACTGTTGGCTTAAATCACCCTCCCTCATCTCCCCTTCTTCCTCCCTTCAGTATTGGGCTAAACCCACCTCAATCTGCCTTGCCTGTCTTAGTTCCTCCTGCAGACCCTCAATCTCCTTTCTAAGTTTTTCTATGTGGTTGCACACTACATCCTCCACACTCCAGGCAATTTTAGAAAGATTGGTGCACCACAGTTGTTGCAGCCTACCACCTACCCATTGCTGTCGTTGCCCACCAGCGACCCCCCACCCTTCCAGATGCAGGATCCAAACACTCCCCAAGTCTCCTCTCCCTCCTCTATCAAGTGCAAAACATTTTCTTTATTTCCTTACCTCCTTTGTTGCACATGTTTAGATATATTGAGCAACAGCTTTTATATTCCTATCCTTCCTATCCACACTCAAAAACAGACTTTAAGTAGCCATTGCACAACCTTCTTCAAACTCCTACTCCTCCTTTCCCCAATGCAATATCAATGCGAAGAAGTAATAATGAAAGGTCCTAGATTTGCATTTACTTCCCTTCCACTGACAGAGCAGTCACCCCTTCACTTGCTGCTGTTCCTTTCCTTTCCTGTCTCAGCCATGACTGCTGTCTGGTCTGTTACCTTGTTGCCCAGGCTACGTGCATTTTGCACATTCCTCTCCACTTTCTTAGTCACCTTTGTCCTTGACCCCCTCTACCTTACCCATCCATTCTCCCTCTGGTATATATATTTTGTCCCTGTACCTATTCTTGTTTCAACTTATGCTATTTTTGTGGAGGACTGTCTGCCCACCCCAGAACCACCAGAGACTTGTACAGTCCTGTCCCCCCAGTTTAAATTTAAGATTACACCCCAAGAATTCCTCCGTCCTCCATCGAATCACTAATACTCCCTATTTAAGTGAAGTCCATCTTGAGCAAAAAGACTTTCATCCCTCCATGTATTGCCCCAGTCTCCCAGAATTCCGAAACCCTCTCTCCACACGCCAGCCTTAAGCCAACCATTTAATTCCTCTATTCTGTGCTTCCTGTCAGAACTTTCTCTCAGAACCGGCTGCACCTCTGAGAATGTAATTGACTTAAACCCTAACCCACTGCAGATTCTGGCCAGTGCCACGACCTAGCCTGCACCTCCATTACACTATTATATATATATATATATATATATATATATATAACTCCTAGGTGGTGCTATCCCAAGGGATACTACCCCTGCCTGTGTGGCTAGTTGCAGGTTAAGGATCCTGGATATTGAAACGGGAGCCTCCAACCGGAGGTCAGGGTTGTTAGTGGTCAAGCTAACCTGGGCACAGCCCTCCGGGACACTGTGACCCCCCCTTTCCCTTCTAGTGGCCTGACCAATACACTATAATCACTTTCACAATGACCCTTATTCACCAGGGAATAACCCACACTGTTTGCACTTACCACTAGGTCTGATTCCTCTGGCTTGACCCTGGAGACCCTCTGTAAAACAAGGTTATTCACAGCAAATAGCAACAGTACAGTACTTTTGGCACAAGCTGGAACCACAGTCAGGTTAAATACAAAAAGAGTTAGATATGATTTATTCAGGGGACTTGAACAAGGGAGGGGTGTAATCAGGTTGATTTGCTTAAAGGCTATATCAATCAGACGCACTTCAGAGTCCCTACTCAGTCACACATGCTGGGTACCAAGGTAGGAAGATGGTGGGCTAGCCAGGAACGTTGCCTGGAGTAGGCCGGCATCGCAGCTGGTTGGGGCTCTTTGACAGAAGAAGGCAACATGCACAACACACACTATTTGTAATCCGGAGCCGGAGGGCTCAGTTCATGACAGAAAAGACAACAAAGCAATAGATGACAACACTTTAGATTTAACTGTTGTTGCAGGGAGCTACCCTGATGTTTACTCATGATACCCAATACAGGACACAGGCAGGATGAAATTGAGACAGCAGGTGGTTGAACTGGAATGCCAGGAGAAGCAGGGCCCACATAAATCACCGAGGCATTGTTCCTGTTCATAGCATGAACAGGGGGCTGATCCCCAGGCAAGTCTCTCATCGATGGCTTTCTCTGTGCAGCGGGTAGTCTGGCTGGGCCAGTGTGGCAAGGCCCAGGCCCAATGGAGATGAACACGGATTCAGTCCATGGGAGCTGGATACAGCTTCCAGCAAGCAGAACACAGTTCAGCACACAGTGGGGAACCAAATCACGACCCACTAACAGCAAACAGTACATTTACATGTAAGAAATTCTACTGTACCAGGCAAATTGCTATCCGGTCGCAATTTCAGAGTCTCAGCACAAACCGGGAGTTCAGAGGTGGCTGGAAATCCTGACAGGCCGATTGCATTCACCAAATCTTCAGTCTTCTTCTGGTTAAACCTGGTCATCATCCATAGAAACATAGAATTTGAAGGCAGATAAGAACCGCTTGGCCAACCCAGTCTGCCCATTTCCCTACCTAATGGATAAGCTGCAGATCCTAATTAACCAACAGCCTACTTCTTCCTACCCCCACCCCCTAGAATTGCCTTATGACTGGCCCATGCATTCTTGAATTCCACCAGTTTTTAACTCCACAACCTCCTCAGGAAGGCCGTTCTATGCATCCACAACCCTCTCTGTGAAAAAATACTTCCTTATATTACCTCTGAGCCGCCCCCCTCTACCTTCAAATTGTGCCCCCTTGTTCTTGCACACCTCTTTTTCTGAACATTGCTACCCTCTTGTACTTTGTTGGCTCCCTTGAGGTACTTGAAAGTTTCTATCATGTCCCCCCTCCCTCCTTTCCTAGCGGCTATACATATTAAGCTCCTTCAGCCTCTCTTCATATGTCTTCTGGGGCAGACCCTGCACCATTTTAGTTGCCCTCCTCTGGACTGCCTCCATCCTGTCAATGTCTTTGCAGAGATTGGGTCTCCAGAACTGCACGCAGTACTCCAGATGGGGTCTCATCAGCTGTCTGTACAGAGGGATAACAACTTTCTGTTTTCTACTGGTGATGCCTCTCCCTATGCATCCCAGTATCCCCCCAGTCCTCCTTACTGCCCTCTCACATTGCTTGCCCACTTTTAGGTCATCTGATATGACTACCTCCAGGTCCCTTTCCATTTTTGTTGCAGTTGTTAGTATCTCACCCCCCACTGTGTACTCTTCTCCTGGGTTTTTGTTTCCCAGGTGCATTACTTTGTACTTCTTAGCATTGAATCTAAGCTGCCATACATTTGACCATTCTTCCAACCTTGCCAAGTCCCTTCTCATCCTTTCCACCCCACCTTGTGCATCAACTCTGTTGCAGATCTTTGTGTCATCTACAAAGAGACATACCTTTCCTTCCAGTCCCTCTGCAATGTTGCTTATAAGGACATTGAAGAGGACCGGTCCTAGTACTGAACCCTGCGGTACCCCACTAGTAACCCTCCTTTGTTCTGAGTGGACTCCATTTACTATTACTCTCTGTGTCCTATTCTCCAGTCAATTCTTTACCCAGGCTGTCATCTTGGGACCCACTCCCAGGCTGGCTAACTTGTATATTAATCTTTTGTGTGGGACTGTGTCAAATGTCTTGCCAAAAGTCTAGGTAGGCCATGTCCACAGCCCCTCCCTGATCTACTACTTTGGTCACCCAGTCAAATAAATCTATCAGATTCATCTGACATAACCTTCCCGCTGTGAATCCATGCTGCCTTGGGTCCTGTGCCCCTCTGGCCTCTATGTACTCAACAATTCTTTCCTTCAGAAGTGATTCCATCATTTTCCCTATCACTGAGGTTAAACTAACAGGTCTGTAGTTTCCTGCTTCTGCCTTGCTCCCACTTTTGTGAAGCGGTCCTCAGGTACCACCCCGTCCTCCCATGATTTATTAAAGAGGGTAGTCAGTGGTGTCACTAGTTCTAACCTTAGTTCTTTTAGATTTCTGGGATGAATCCCATCAGGCCCATTGCTTTGTCCGCCTTCAGTTTTAAGAGTTCTTTCAGAACCCTTTCTTCTGTAAATGGGCTGGTATCAACTTCTGTATCCAGAGTGTTTCTACGGTTTGTTTTATGTACCTCCCCCTCTTCATTTGTAAATACTGAGCAAAATATTTGTTTAGTATCTCTGCCTTTTCACAGTCTCCTCTGCCCACCCTCCCTCCCTTTATTAAGCCTCACTATCCCTCCCTTGGTCTTCCTTCACTCCCTGATGTACCTATAAAAGGTTTCATCCCCCTTCTTAACTGAGTTGGCTATCTTTTCCTCGGTTTGGGCCTTTGCTGTTCTGACTGCCTTCCCAGCCTCCTTTGCTTTAACTGATACAGTTCTCTGTCCTGCTCCTTCTGTGATTCCTTGTACTTCCTGAATGCTTTCTTTTCTCTTGAACCTTCACTGCCACTTCCTTTGAGAACCATAGTGGTTTCTTCATCGTTTTGTTTTGTTTGTTGCTTCACACAAGGCTCGTTACCTCTGTAATGACAGTTTTATTATTCCCATTGTTCTTCCACCCCTCCTTCCTGCCCATTTGCTAGTGCATTCCTTAGGCACTCACCCATTTTGGCAAAGTCAGCCCTCCTGAAGTCCAGTACTTTTGTCTTTGTATGGCTTGACTCTATTGCTGTGTTTATTGTGAACCATACTGTTCGATGGTCGCTAGTTCCCAGATGGCTACCCACTTCTACATCTGTGATCCTCTCTCCATCTCCATTTGAGAGAATCAAGTCTAATATTGCTCCCTCTTGAGTGGGCTCCAGTACTAGTTGTCTAAGGCATGCTCCCTGTGGGCATCTAGAATAACTCCACTCTTCGAGTGGCAGCTGCAACTGCACTCCAGTTAACATCTGGCATATTCAGATCACCCATCAGCAATATCTCCCCTTTTCTGCCATTCTAAGTATACTTTCTATCATTTCCTTGTCCATTTCCTCCCCTGAGAAAGTCTGTATCTAACCCTGTGCGGATTGTGGTGCCATTGCCTGTCTCCAAATTTACCCACATGCTTCTTCTCCTCCCTGTTTACCCTTTTGTTCTGTTTTATTCCTTCCCTTATGTAAAGGCTACTCCTCCTCCTCTTTTACCTCCCTGTCCCTCCTGTAGATAGTGTATCCTGGTATGTTTACGTCCCAGTCATGGTTTTGTGTGTACCATGTTTCTGTGACTGCCACGATATCCAGATGTTCCTCCTCCATCAAGGCCACTAATTCAGTAAGCTTGTTACCCAGACTATGGGCATTGGTACTCATTGCTCTCCATTTTTTGATGACTTTACCTTCCATTGCAGCATCCCCCACTGACTGTTCTACCTCAGCCTTTTTCTCATTTAGTACCCTGTTTTGTAGGGGGAGGCTGGGATTTTCCTGCTGCTTGTCAGTGCCTCCCCCTTGACTACTTTAAAAGCTTGCCAATGAAGCATTTAAACCGATTGCTCAAAAGACTTGTTCCCTTCCTGGACAGATGCAGACCATCCTGCCAGTATAGGCTGGTGTCCCTCCAGGTGGAACCCCAGTCCCCAATGAAGCCAAACCCCTGTGCTCCACACCATTTTTTCAACGATTCATTAAACTGCATGGTGCTAATTACCCTCGCCTCCCCCATGCCTTTGACAGGCAGCACCTCTGAGAAGGATACTGTGTGTGCTACTTGTCTTAGGCCCCTCCCCAACTATGCAATGTCCTCTTGCACTGCTCTAATCTCATGATGAGCCAAGTCATTTGTCCCTAGGTGGACAATTATGTCCAGCTCAGACTCCCTTGCAGCTGTTCTCGTGATTCTACATCTGTGCAAACTCTGAGGTAGTGGTGGTGGTGCTAGTGCTCCCTGGATGGGGAGGTTCCCTTCCTACTGTCCAGTGTGGCCTGGGGGAAGGTTTCCTTACTACTGTCCAGTGCGGCCTGAAGACGGGCAACTTCCTCCCTCAGGGCAGATATTTGTCTCCAAATAGGGCAGCATCTCAGCCTCCAGAAATACTCCCAGAAGACTGCTGCCCCACAGCCATTACATTGCACTACTCCCACATGTTTATCTACTTTTTGTGTGTGTGTGTGTGTGTGTGTGTGCGCACGCGCGTGTGATTGGTTATATAGAAATATATATATTATACAATGTGTATGCTTATATTGTCAGTGCAATGTGCTAGAGAGGATATGACAGTGATATGTACCTTGCACTCTTGAGGAAATGATGTCAGAACCTCAGGTATAAAGGAACTATTTCTAGGGGTAGGTGGGGTGAAGGTGGGAAGGGGTTGGGCCTAAACTGTGCCCTCACAAAACAATCAGCTAAAAGCTCTCACCCACCGCTACGATGAGTGCCTTCCTGTCAGCAAGATACCCTACACAACAATTTGACAGAGAAAATACCCTGCTAATCAAACAGAGAAAAATCCAGACATCCAAGTCAGACACAGGTAAACCTCTCCAGCCCCAAAACAGCCTGGTGGTTTGTTAGCCACAAAGGCAAATCAAATATATCAGTTATTTCAGCCCTTCTGAAGATGCTGACAAGATAAGCAGTTTTGAAAACCCCCTTCCTGAATTAAAAATTAAAATAATTAAACACAAAGCAATACAACTGTAAAAGTGAGGAAAACTTCTCTCAGATATAAGCAAGAGAGAGAGAGATTAGTTACAGATATCTAGTCCAAAATAGTATATCCCACGCAGCTTCTCAGTTGTTTCAAAGCACACCCTGTACACAACTTGGAAGAAGATGGTGGGGTACCGAATCAAATGCCATGCTGCAGTCCAGATATAGGACGTCGACAGGCCTACATCGGTTCCTGGTCACCCATCACTCAGTTGTAAAACTCCACAAGGTTGGTCTGGCACAATCTGACCAGAACAAATCCATACTGCCTGTAGTACAGGTACCCTTTCCAGCTGCCCCACCAAGTCTCTCCTTGATAATGTCCTCCATCACCTTGCCTACCACAGATGTTAGGCTAACAGGCCTGTAATTACCCATCTCCTCTCTAGACACCCCTTTGTGGATAGGCATCACATGGGTCACCCTCCAGTCTTGAGGCAGCCAACCTGTCTGCAGAGAGATGTTGAACAGTGCAGCCAGTGGAACTGCAAGCACATCCTCCAGTTCTTTCAGAACCATCAGGTGCAGCCCATCATGCCCAGGTGCCTTATCAGTCTTTAGCTACAAGAGGGCCTCCCTCAACCTATCCACTGTGATTGTCTTCCCACCTCCTCATGCACCCGCCCCTCCTCTTCTATATTTGGCCCATACCCCACCCTTGCTGCTTCATGTCCTCCAGAGTCCAAGTGACCTTCCAATTCTATGGGCTCCCCTTCCCTCCTATTGTGATAAGAGGTTCCCCACCTCCCCCTGGTAAAGACCGAGGCAAAGTACTCATTTAGTACTTCTGCTTGCTCCCCTGCTTCCTGAGCCCATCCTTAATCCAGCTGATCTGTGCTCTTGATTTTCTTTTCTCCCCATATATCTATAGAACCCCTCCCCCCCACCGAATATCCCTGGCCAGCTTTTGGTCCATACTCGCATTGGCCACTCGCAACACTGGTGACCCTCCTGGCCAGCTACTGATACTCTCCTCGCTACCTTCCCCCCTTGAGCGTGTGTAGGCAGCATTCTTTTTTCCCTCACTGCATACTGCACCTGCTGGGTCCACCAACACAGCTTACAGGCCCTACATTGCTTGCACCTTACATTTGCACGCGACCTAGTAGCATCCTGAAACCCCTTCTTAATGCTCTTCCAGAAGCTTCCAGCATCCATGTCTGGCCGTATCTCATCCAAGCACCCCTGAAGAATCCTTCCAATACCCTCGAAGTCCGCTCCCCCAAAGTCTATTACTACTGTATTAGTGCGGTTATATTCCCCCCCAGGTACAGAATAAACCAGACCACAGCGTGGTGAGTACCTGCACTGACTGCTTACCCCCAGGCCCCTAATCTGCTCACTGTCTGCTAGGACAATGTCCACTGTCCTGCCCTCCCCAGTAAGCTCCCCCACATGCTGGGCTAGGATGGCATCCCGGCATACAGCCGTGATCCTCTGCTCCCTCTCCCATCCCCATCCATCATGGTACTGTGCAGTCCCCTGTTACACTTCCTGCACAATTCCCTATGGCTTTGCAGTGCAGTCCGCAGCTCCCATTGATGGATTATATGGCAATTTCTACAAACAATGCCCAACTGTGATGTAGAGAACCTTGGAGAAAATGAAGCAGGAGGGATGTATAATGAAGGATCAACAAGGTCTCATGTCCTAACTATCCAGCTGTTGTGGATTCCAGTTAATACGGCCACCAACAGCCATCTGAGTGGTCTGTGTTATCGCTGTGGGAGACAGAAAATTTGGCATAGTGTGCAGGTGCAGTATCTATATATATATATATATATATACACACACACACATATGTGTGTATGTGTGTATACAGTATATAGATACAATTTGCATGCAGTGATGACTTACTGGGTTGTAGGCATGTACAGAAAATCATCGTTGTTTAAGCGTGTCTCTGTGTACCCATAAAATGTGGCTACAGTATCTGGTGCATCTGCAGTGGCCACGTCACTTTACAAATTCTCTTTTGTATTAAACCTGTGTTTAGAAAACATAGAGTTAGAGACAGATGCAAACACAGATCAGTATGACAAATGCTGTCCTGCGACATGATGCCACACTCGCTGAAGATTACATGGTGTTAGATGCAATATCACTAAGGTCACAGGAACCGTGGAGGTTCCTTTCAGGCATGATGTTGGACAGTGGCCCATCCCCGGTTTTAATTTGTGTTGCTGGGTTGAATGGAGCACGGGTTCATTGGGCATGATCGGTGTATTCTCATTGTTGATTTGATGATACCTGATTGCAAGAAAAGTAGCGGCTGTAGTAATCCATGTAGGTGATGGGGGACAAAAAAGACTATTCTGTTTTCGTGCATTGACATATACTCACAAGTCAAGCAAAAAGCGTGCAACCTGGGCAATGTGTAGTGAGTTTTCATTCCTCCTTTAGCAATACCCAATGCACTATTTCAGCACTAATTGCAATACATGTCTTTGATCGTTTTGAATCCAGTTCTTTTTTCTGCCTTTTACGGACTGAATCCATTAACTTTAATGGACGATCCATCGTGGAGTGTTTAGGGGTATTCAGTATTTGGGTGCTTGTTGCTGCCATGTGTACACAACCTGTGTTCTTGCAATGCATACATTTAAAAATAAGTGTGTCAGTTTCAACCATACATAAATCACAGTTACAGAGCACTACATGGGGACAGCAATTAACAATTAACAATTTAGTTTCCTGTTTCATAACACAAGCTATAGATAATGAATGCAAAATGTCCGTCACATAACAAAGTATTACAAGCTTTGCATGTTATACACACAGATAAAGTGATATTTTCCATTACTGGAAATAATGTAGTACCATGTTTTACTTGTGGTATGTGTTTTTTAAAAATGCTTATGGACTATTCCATCATCACAGCACACATATTATGACACCGTATGTTCATCCTGGGGGAACTGTTGGAATTATGCGCCAATGACACATGTGCAACTTGATCTCCATTGCTGAGCACTACAAATGCCACAACTGCAATTCATAAAAGTAGCCACTACATCCAGTTGAGGCAACTACAGCAGGATCACAGATGGTTGAGGCTCCCACCTTAAGGATGGGTGCAGGGTTGGCAGGGAGAATAGGGGATGTCTGACTTTACCAGAACTTTTGCATGGTGGTTCAGTTTGTTCAGAGCATGGATGCAAAATAGTTGGTCTGTGCATTCAAAATGAATAATATTTATCAAGGTCAGATGTGGAGCATGTGGCCTTGAGGGTCCACCAGGAAAGGTCACATGAATGGTAACAGGACAGCAACTGAACCATGATCCGATGGTGGTGACAACTTCGATACTCAAGTTTTTATTTGTGACTTGTGTGTGGGGGGCATGGAGATTGGCCTGATGATCAGAGGGTAAAAGGAATTTGGAGCTGGATAACTCTAGAGCTGTGCTTGCTGTTAGTAGGGGGGACAAGTCACTTCCCATACGATCAGCAGGTAATGAGGATAGAGACAGGGAATGAAACAATCACTGCTAGATTTATTTTTTGGGTATGGTGGATGTTGAGCATGCAGTAGACCATATGATGGTCGCTGATAGCATCTGAGCAAGTACCAGCATCCACACTGAGTATCTGCTGGAGGAGAGGATGCAGTCCAGAAAAGGATTGTTTTGGGTCTTGGGGTTCAGCCTGATGGGATCAGAGATCAATTGGGTATGCTGGATTAGTTTTAGGGTCTGCCATAATTTATGATATGATGATAAGAGCAAACTGAGGTTGAAGTTAAAGAGGATGAGCACTTCTCAAGAGGAGGCATGGTAGGACAATGTAGTGAGGAGATCAAAGACAGATGAAGGGGATATGTTGGGGAAGCAATAAATTCAAACTGTTAATATGGGGTGGAGAAAGGGATAAGTAGTGTTCAGGTGGAGCGCCTTGTAAACAGATGGAGAGGAGACGGACAGCACAGATTAGAACTGGGTGCCAGAATTCAGGCATGTAATAATATCAACATAGTAGATGTCACAAAGGGGAATTGGTGCTGTGCATTAGACATACCTGTCAAAGTACTCAGATCATCCAGGCTGTGGGTGCATCATGAAGATTTACAAATTAATTTTTGGGGACTAGAGAGAACACCCCCCCACACACACACACGCACACCCACACACACACTCCAGAGCAGTGTTCAGCTCTATTCAGTCTTGCTAGATAAGCATGTAGCTGAGTAGTAAGGTGGGCATACAAATGCCATGGAACCATCAATAGAGACTTCATGGGATGTGCTGTCCACCAGCATTGGAGTAGCACCATGAAAGACACAATCCATGATGAAGCATTCATCCAGGGCAGCAGCTGCTCATCACTCACCAGTGAACTCTTTTGTGACAGTGCAACAGCAGTAGTTCCTTTGTTGATCTACATACCTCAATTCAAAAGCAAGTGCTACACATTATAAAAGGCTGTGACCCAGGGTAACTTGGGCTGAACAGTCAGGAGTGGGGGGGGGGGTGTCACACTGTTTGATTTTATGGTCTCTGCCACAGATCAATGTATTGCGTTAGTAATGTTATTGCAATTTCTATTGTTTGCTGTGTAATTGGCATCTTCCTATTTCTATATATAGCACCTGCTGCTGTATAAAATAGTTTGGGTCTTTGTAGATTGTGTCCATCAAACCCACCAAGCATGAAGACTCTTTTTGAAGTGGCTGTTTGAAGTGACTTCCAAAATCACCATTTAGTGGCTCCAGCCCACGTGAACTCAGTGGTTCAACAGAGGTCATGTCAGTACCACTGTGGTGGTCAGGACCTACACATAGACCAGTTGGGTCCATCACAGACTGGAGGCAGTGGTGGTAGTCCAGTATAAGTTAAAGCTCAGGGTAAATATTTTTGTACTCATGTATGCAAAGTTCCATGCATGGGGAAGTATTTTGCAGCTAAATTAGTCCTCGGTTTGTGTCTGTAGTTACCAGGAGCCTTTCCGAATAACACGCTCTAATGGAGGCAGTGCTTTTACACAAGTGGATAGTGAAATGTGCATGTTGTGTGAGCTCTCCCCATAGACACGCATTCTCTAGCACGTTCTCGGCACCGATCAGCTTCCGGTGGCAGGACATTTAAAATCGGACCGCCAGAAATGGCAAACAATCTAATTTTACAAAAATTGGTAAGCTGGACACTTTTTTCTTAATACAGAAGCATTGTACACTCTAGTCCTTGTGATTATGTACCCATAGACCCATTTATTGAGATGTACTACAAAAGATGTACTACATGAGGTGCAAAGCTGACAGTGCCCCTTTAACCAACTGTTAAAATCCTCAATTCTCTGTTTCTATACACTATTATCCCTAGGGACTGGGAATGCTTCAGAGAAGGCTACTGACCTTTCTGCCTTGCTACAGATTTCCCCTACCTCCCTAAACCACCATTATTCAACACTCTAAAAGGTCTTTTGCTCCCAGGTGCACTATGTGAGGTTTCTCGTGCTCCTGTCCCACACACTTAGTTTAAAAGGTCCCACTCCGCCATTATGCCTGGCATACTCTTCGCTCACCTGTGGCTAGACCTTTCCCCATACCACCCCCATCTCATACCCTTCACTACTGAATCTCCCAGAACAGTGACTCTCCCTCCTTTCTTCCGTCCTGCCCCTTCATTCTGCCTTCCCTGCTCCACAAGTCTCCAAAACCACTCCCTCCCTACAAGTCCAACTTGCTCTGTCCCCATGCATCTCTCCTGTGCTGCATCTTCCTGTGGCACTCCTTCCTCTATGCCTCTAGACTCGCCACCTGGAATATCCCTCTTAACCGCAGTGTAGCCACCCTTCTGCACATTCCAGCTCTCCACCCTCATCCCCCCACCACTTCCCCTCTCACCCCTTTGGCACTGTTTTTGGCCTCTGTATTTTCTATATCCTCTACCTCACAGCCTGCCTCGAGTCTCCAGGCTGGCCAGTACTGTGCACTTGTACGAAGAGGGCTCTCCTATATCAGGACATACCTTTAGTCTCCTTCACTGTGATGCTTCTCTGGGGAGAGCGATGACCAATGGTTTATGCATTAGCTCAGGGGTTGAGGAACAGTGGGCAATATTTAAAATGGGGATTACAAGAGCAACAGGATTATGCATTAAGCCGTTTAGCAAGGGGAAAAGGAAGAGGAGGCCATTATGGTTTTCCAAGGAGGCAGCGGGGAAAGTGAAAGGCAAAAAGACTGCATTCAGGCAATACAAAAAGATACAGGCAGAGGGGGCTAGAGAGAAATACCAGGAGAAGCAAAGGGAGGCAGAGAGGTCAGTAAGGGAAGCCAAAGCTCAGACAGAAGAGTGCATTGCAAAATCAGTGGGTAGAGGGGACAAAACCTTTTTCAGTTACATAACTGAAAAAAGAAAGGCAAAGGGAAGGATAGTGAAACTGAAGGGAGAGGATGGGGCAGCGTGGAGGATGACAACAGTAAAGTTGACATATTGAACAGGTATTTCTGCTCAGTCTTTACTGAGGAAGATGGGGGTAATGGCCTGAAGGGAGTACAAGGGTTGGGAATGGTGCAGAAATGGACACAAGTCCCTTTACACAGGTCCTGAAGGAAATAGAAGGAATTAGAGTTGATAAAGCAATGGGGCTAGATGGGATGCACCCCAGGCTCCTAAAAGAACTAAGAGAGGTGGTGGCTAAGCCTCTGGCATCTGGGTTATCCAATCACTGGAAACAGGGCAGGTACCCAAAGACTGGAGGACAGCAGATGTAGTTCTCTTATACACAACGGAAGCAAAGAGGAAGCGGGGAACTACAGACCAGTCAGCCTCACCTCAGTAGTGGGGAAGATCATGAAAGCACCACTGAAGGAGAGAGGTAGAACATCTGGTTGCCAATGGACTACAGGACCCAAGCAGCATGGTTTCACCAGGTGTATGTCATGTCATACCAACCTCATTGAATTTTTCGACTGGGTGACAAAGGAAGTGGATCAGGGGAGAGCAGTGGACATGGCCTATCTGGACTTCAGAAAGGCCTTTGACATTGTGCCACACAGAAAGCTAGTAAACAAACTGGGGAATATGGTAGTGGGCAGGACAGTAGTGTGATGGGTAGGTAACTGGCTGGGCGGCCAGACACAGAGAGTGGTGGTAAATGGCTGTCACTCCACAGAGGGAAGAATGACCAGTGGGGTACCACAGGGATCAGTGCTGGGACCAGTCCTATTCAACATCTTCATCAGTGATATTGCGCAGGATATAGAAGGCAGAATTTCCCTATTCGCTGATGGCAGAAAACTCTAACAGAGTACACACGACAGAGGGAGTAGACTGAATGAGGAGGGACCTGCAGCAACTTGAACAATGGTCAGGGGTTTGGCAGTTGAAATTCAATGCAAAGAAGTGCAAGAGAATGCAAATTGGGCACAGAAACCATGGCACAACATATTAGTTGTGGGAGTGAGAACATAATGTGCACCAAGCAGAAAAAGGGATCTTGTGGTTATCATCTCTGATGACCTCCAGGTAGGAAAACAGTGCAACAAGGCAGCAAGTAAAGCAAACAGGATGCTGGGATGCATAGGCAGGGGCATCACCATCGGGAAAAGGGAGGTCATAATTCCACTATGCAAGACACTAGTGAGGCCCCACCTGGAATACAGTGTACAGTTCTGGAGACATTACCTATGTAAGGACATAGACAGAGTAGAGAAGGTTCAGAGGAGGCCAACAAAGATGGCACATGGATTGCATCACAAGTCCTATGAGGACAGGTTGAAGGCCCGGAATATGTACCCCATGGAAGAGAGGAGGGAGAGAGAGAGTATGGTAGAGACACACTCTTAAGCTCTTAAGGCTAATAGTCAGGTGGGGAACGGTTCAGACACTCAAGAGTTGTAAGTTTGAAAGTCTGTATGCTGTATGGGGGGATCATCTAGGTATGGGTACTGGTAGTTCGAGAAACTGTAGAGCCATTGAGTTTGTAATTTGGCCTAGAAAAGACTGCTAGGATAATGGGAAAGGGACTGCACATCACTAGAGCAGGTATCTTTGGGCGGGTCGTTGGGTGCACAGGGTGTGGTGCGGCCATGATACTGGACTGGGCTTGGAAGTTTGGGGGATGCCCAGTGTGCTACTAGCTGGCACAGCTTAAGGAGGAGGTAGAGGGGATATGAAGGCAGCTGGGGGTGCTGGGGGGGAGGATTGGAGAGGTAGGAGGCAAGTGGTCACCTACATGGAAGCACTAGGTGCTGGGGCCTCCCACACTGGGGAAGGAGTGAAGGGAGGTGCTCACATTAGGGGAGGAGGGAAGGGGGGTACACAGTGGGCTCTTGGGGATCCTGGCAGGTGGGGACCAAGAGACAGAAACTTCCACAGCACTAGGCAAGAGACGGGGGTGTCCAGAGAGGAAAGAGAGGGGCAATAGGGATGGGGGGCACTGGGGATGGGCTAAGGCTCAATTGTTTTAACCTCTATGCCTGTTGGTGGAAGAGGGAAGCGTGGGGGAGGAAAAGGAGAAGGAGGAGGATGATGATGTTGCTGCTGGTGAAGCTGGGGCAGGGACAGATAGAAAGGGTGAAGTGGGCAAGAGGCAAGGGAGCAATAGAGGGGGACAGGGACAAGATGGGGGAAGAGGGGTAGGGGGAATAAAAAGGAGGATCGGGGAACAAGGAGGATGCTGAGGGTATGGAACAGGGGAACATGACAGGCAAGAAGGCGCAGGACTTAAATGGGATGATAGCGAGCAGAAAGCAAAGTAGGCAAACAGGACAGATGGATTGGTCAGTAGAGGGGAAAGAGATACAGAGAAAGATACTCAGTGGAGGGAATAAAGAAGGCCAGTACATGGGTAGAGGGGGTTACCAGAGCAAATAGTGAAAGGGCTACATTCGACACCCAGATTGTGGGAGGTGTGAGGAGCCGGTTTGGGGGAGAACCTGGACAAAGGGATGAGGAGGGGCATGGAAGGAGGAGAAACATGAGGGGTGAACAGGGAGGCAACTGGGAGGTTAGAGTACTGCTACTGGGGGACTCCATGATCAGAGACATCCAGTGGGAGGGGCAGGGGGAGTATGAAACATGTCTGATCAGAACCAAACTCCACCCAGGCCTGACTGTGCACAAGGCCAAGCATGAGTTGTATTCACTGGCAAGGGAATGCGGAGGAACCCCAGCCATTTTAGTGCACTTGGGGACAAATGACATAAATGGTAATAGTGAACTAGAAATTCAACCAAGGTTCCGGGAGTTGGCCAGGGTATGCCTTTCCATAGGCTGTAATATCTCCTTTTTAGAAGTCCTGCTGGTGCCAAGGGCTAGTGGAGAAAACAAGAAGTAGATTAGGGAGATAAATCAGTGGCTTATGGAGTGGTGGTGGGGAATTAGGGTATGGCCTGGTGGGGGACTGGGGGGAGACCGGGGAGGATAAGAGGCTGTATGCTAGGGACAGGCTCCACCTGAAAACTAAGAGGACCCCCTTTTTCATGGAGTTTAAAGTAAGAAAAGCCAAAAGGCAGTTTGATTATTTAATTTTGAATATATGCCATGTTTTTTTTTTGTTGGGGGGGTGGTGCACTGGATGCCACACACCAGTTAGCACCCTTCACCAGAAATGTGAATTGCATTTTGTGAGCAATGCAAAGGTTTTGAGCATGCTTTTTGGTTGTCTTTAGAGTTTTGGGAGTTGTGGTACTCCTTTTAGCATGCTCCCTGTCACCACTTGTGTAATTTCCTGGGTGGAAGCACTTTATTTAAAGGAACCAATTAGGCAATGCACTTTAAGCCAATTCAGGCAGCACTCTATATTTATGAGTAGCCACTGTAGGCATTTCGGAGCTGAGAAGCTAGTGTAGGGACTATACTGAATGGGTCCCACCGTGAAGTGATGGTATAACTTGCTCACATTGGAATTCAAATCCGAAAACTAAGAAGACCCCCTTTTTCATGGAGTTTAAAGTAAGAAAAGCCAATAGGCAGTTTAATTGTTTAATTTTGAATATATGCCATGCTTTTTTTTGGGGGGGGGGTGCACTGGATGCTACACACTAGTTAGCACCCTTCACCAGAAATGTGAATTGCATTTTGTGAGCAATGCAAAGGTTTTGAGTGTGCTTTTTGGTTGTCTACAGACTCCACCCGAATTTGGAGGGGAAGGAAATCCTTAAGCTCATACTAGATGGGTTCATCAGCGAAAGGTGTGGTTTAAACTTGTGAAGGTGGAAGGGATCAAAACAGGTGCAGAGCCAGCAGGTATGATAAATGGGGGACATGGTCTCCACTTCTCTTGGGGTTAGGGAGATAAGGAAATGGGTCACCAGGTAGGGTGCAGGAGCTGAGGAATGGGAGCTCAAGGGGGGGAGGGTAAGGAGAGGAGAGGAAGGAAAAGGGGTGGATAGTGGGTCCTGATAAATGCCAGGAGCTTAGGAAATAAAATGCCTGAGCTCAAGACGATGCTAGTTGAGGGGGTGGTAGATGTGGCAGCAGTCATTGAGACCTGGGCCACTCAAGGGCACGAGTGGGACCTAAATCTAGAGGGCTATACTATGTTCAGATAAGATAGGGGAGGAAGGGGGTCTAGTGCTGTTAGTTAGAAATGGCATGGGTATTGGAGGGGTAGTGGAGGTGGAGGGGAACATGGAGGCTATGTGGGTCACCCTGCTGAAGCGGAGGGGGCTAAGAGAGTAAAGATCAGAGTGGTATACAGACCACCAGCACTGGCAGAGGTGCCAGAATTAAGTTTGGTAGCAAATCTTGAGGGACACTGTGGATTGGGAAAGGGAAGGGAAGGGTAGTGGTAATGCGGGACCTCAACATGCCATGAACAGACTGGGGGACTATGACATCAACAGTGGGCAGGGAGCAGAGGCTGCTGGATGTCTTCCAGGATGCGTTCCTGACCCAGCAGGTGGGTGAACCAACTGGGGGGCCTGGAACTGGATGTGGTCCTTGTGGACAGTGATCAGATTAGGGGCCTAGAGGTGAGGCACCCTTTGCCGGGGAGTGATCACTCCACAGTCTGGTTCTTCCTGGACCTGGGGGGGGGAGGATAGCTGAACAAGAATGATAGTAACTGACTTTAGGGGTGCAGACTTCAGGGAGATGGGATGTATCATTAAAGATCATTTGGACAGGATAAGGCCGGATATGGATGCTTACTGCAGGTGGGAGATCATTACGAGGGGAATACAGGAGGTTACCAGATCCTGCTCAAGGGAAAGGTGAAAATTTGGTAAGGCCAGAAAACCCTGTTGGTGGACCCAGGAGGTACAGGAGGTGGTGAAGGACAAGAAGGCGGCCTATAGGCACTTCAAGCACTCAAGGAGTGAAAGAGATCAGGAGGAATATGAGCTGACAGCCAAGAGAGTCACCAGGGTGTTGAAAGCAGCTAAGGCAATAAAGGAGCAGTCCTTGGCCAGTGTGATCTGAAGGGGAACAAGGGGTTCTTTATATACATAGGGGAAAAAAGGAAAGTAATAGGGTGGATCAGCAGGATAAGGATAGGGGATGGTTGGGCACAGGGGGTGGGTGAACAGGCAGAAGTCCTAAATGAGTACTCTGACTCTGTTTTTACCAGGGGGGATGGAGGGGCCATGTCTTGCAGGGGGAGAGGGGGCAAACCAGAGGACAGGGTGGGACCGGTAGAGATCAGGGGCCCTGATGAGTCTGGGGAAAGGGACGGGCCACCACAGACAGGTGGGGGACAGCAGTACAGGGTGAAAAGGGGGAGGACATGGAGGCTGAAATCCCCATAGAGAGAGTAAGGGGAAGCCCTCAGGTCCCATTGGACAGAGAAAGCACCTGAGCCAGATGAGATACATCCCTGGGTGCTGAGGGAACTGATGGATGTCCTGGCATTCCCCCTTGTGGAGCTTTTCAACATCTCTATGAGGACTGGGTGGCTGCCCCAAGACTGGAAGGTGGCCCATGTCATGCAGATCCACAAGGGTGGATCAAGAGAGGAGGCGGGAAATTACAGGCACTTTAGTCTGTTGTCGGTGGTCAGCAAGGTGATGGAGGGTATTGTCAAGGAAAGGCTAGGGGGGTTACTGGAGCAAAATGGGTATTTGGATGATAGGCAGCATGGTTTTGTACCGGGAAGATCGTGCAAGACAAACCTTGTTGAGTTCAATGACTGGGTAATGAGGGCCCTAGACAAGGGTAGGCCAGTGGACGTCCTCTTTCTGGACTTCAGCAAGGCGTTTGATTCGATATCCCACAGTGGCCTGCTGGCTAAGCTGAAGGAAATGGGGGTAGGGAGACAGTTGTTAAGATGGATAGGAAATTGGCTCTCTGAGCGTACTCAGAAGGTGGTGGTTGGAGGACTAGCTTCATCCCCAATGTGGGCTACTAGTGGGGTGCCCCAGGGGTCAGTGCTGGGGCCACTCCTGTTCAATGCCTATGTCTCAGACATAATGAAGGGGATCAAGAGTGAAATGAGTCTCTTTACAGACGACTCAAAGCTGGATGCAGTAGTAGATGAGGATGAGGGGAGGGTGGCCTTGCAGGAGGACCTGGAGGCTCTGGAAAGGTGGTCAGGAAAATGGAAACTGAAATTCAATTTGGGGAAGTGCAAGGTTCTGCACCTGAGAGTCAGAAATCCAGGCCAGGGGTATACCCTGGGAGGAGACACGATTCAAGTCACAGAGGGTGACAGGGACCTGGGGGTAGTGATAGATGTCAAAATGAACAACTCAGAGACCTGTAGGAGGACAGCAGCAAGGGCAAATATGATGCTGGGATGCATCGCCAGGGGGGATTACCTCCAGAAAGGCGGAAGTGATCCTTCCCCTGTACAACTGCTTGGTTAGGCCACAACTCAAGCATTGTGTCCAGTTTTGGAGACCACATTTAAAGAGGGATGTTACATTCCTAGAGAAGGTCCAAAGGAGGGCAATCAAAATGATCCTGGGCCAGGGGGGGAGGACCTATGAGAAGAGGCTCAAGGAGTGCGACATGTACACCCTGGAGGAGAGGAGGGACAGGGGGACATGATAGAGGTCTTTAAGTACATGAAAGGGATCAATAAGGGAGGCCCAGTCAAGGTGCTCCAAAGGAAGGGGGGGGCGCAATAAGAGGTCACAGGTGTAAGCTGGAAGGGGGCAGGCTCAGAGGGGGAGAGGAGGAGGTGTTATTTCACTGAAAGTGTGGTGGAGCCATAGAATGCACTGCCCAGGGAGCTGGTAGAGGTGGAGACTGTGGACGGGTTTAAGAGGGGATGGGAAAGGATAGGTACAGGGCCAGGGTAAATCTGACCAGGCTCAGTACAAGTGGAACATCTGGGACTGGGGACAGTATAACACAAGGGGAGGGGGGGAAATCAAAATCGTTCTTCAGTGAAGCTGCTAAAAATCAAGGAGACTCAAAAGACCATTAGGCATATTCTGCTGGCATTTTAGTATGTAGTATGTTAATATGTAAGTATCTTACAGGGAGGAACAGAATGCAGGAATACACTATTTTTCAGAGAAACAGATGTTCCAGGATTAGAGGGCATGGGATGAAGTTGGAGGTAGAATGATTTAGAGGAGACGTGAGGAAGAATTTCTTCACAGAATGGGTGGTGGACAAGTGGAACACCCTGCCTGTGCTAAGTCCCTAGGCATGGATTTAGCAAAGAGCACATGAGTGAATCCACTTACAACTCTTGCTTGTCTTATCTGATCCATGAGGGTTTGTTATTTATGTCCTGCTTACCCCAGAAAATCAAGTTGAGCTGCCCAGTAATACTGCTGCACATTGGAGAGTGCCAACACCCAAGCCCCCCACCCCACTTCTGTAAATATACCCTGCTGCTTGAGCATTCTGATCCTTGCTGGTTCTCCCTCCCCTGGAAATGTTACAATGAACTCTTAACTGTTCTAAAGAAGCTTTGGGGCATTTTGATGGGTAACATCAGGAGCAGATACAGTAATTTTGGAAACCCTGCCATTTTAATCATATTGACTCAACCAATGAGTGTTGGTGGCAAGGGCTCCCATTTTCCAAATGTTCCTTGATGCTTTTTTTTTTACTTTCAGTTTTATCCTCCTAGCCACCCCGGAGCTCCGCATCTTTGGGAGACACCAAGTACTGCCTCGCAACTTGCCTTACCTGTGTCCCCAGGGGTACACACATGGAAACGTGGATATACCCCCCCCAGGTGGGTATGGACGGGCCCCTTACACCCCAATGTCTTCTGTATTTCATCGTGTCACCCGGAGGTAAGGCAGACAGCCATGGTCAGGGCCACTGCAGGTGCTCCATCTACCTGTCGCTCCGGCTCTGATTTTTCCTGTTTTTCATTCTTTGTGTGGTGTTGCACCCTGACGACAAGGCGCTGAGCACTGACATCCACCACACAACTACCACCAACCCCTCCTGCGAGCTATAAGACATGCTGTACCTCTGGCCTCTGCATGGGGTCAGGCAAACTACAGGCCGTAATCCCTCAGTGCCCCCAGAGAACGTGAGCAGTCCTGGGACGCTCGAGCCTTCTCCCCCGGCCAGCCCTCCAGTGACCTGAGCCTGGCTCACAAACCCAGGTTGCTGGTGTCGTGAGTGGTAATCTAACCGCTGTGCTGACAGGCCTTCTCTTCCTTGATTTTCTTAACCAGTGGTGGGAAGTTGTACTCATATATTTTTGTCACCTTCATTGGGACATTGATCCCCAAGTATTTTATCAACCACTTCAAGCTCTAATCCTTCGGTACAGGGTATGTGCCTGTTTCTGCCCTCTACATGCAGTAGATCACATTTTCCACAGTTTACCCTGTGCCCTGATAAGGCTTTGTATTCCTTTAGGACCTGTGCTATCATCAGTATTGTCACCATTGGTCTTGTAAAATATGCTAGCAGGTCATTCACAAAGAAGGAGACTGTTACATTCTCCCTCCCGCTTACACTTGAGGCCCTCTTGTTTCCTCCTGTGCTCTCAGCATGGCAGCCAAGGTCTCTGAAGTCATGACATAAAGCCAGGACAAAAGTGGGCACCTGCCTAATTCCCCTCTGGAGATTGATGGGCTGTGTAAGACCTCCATCGATCATTGACCAACACCCATGCTGTTGGATAGAAATACAGTGCATTGACCCTGGTCCAGAATTGCTCCCCAGTGCCAAACCATTCCAGCATTTTGTGGAGAAACCACGCACTCCACCTGGTCAGAGGTCTTCTTTGTGTTTAAGACTAGGATCTCTGTGGGTTCCTCTTCACCTTCAGCTCGTAGGAGGGGCCGGGTCTATTTGACACAGTCCCACACAAACAATTAATATACAGGTTAGCCAGCCTGGGAGTGGGTCCCAAGATGGTAGCCTGGGTGAAAAATTGGCTGGAGAACAGGACACAGAGGATAATAGTAAATGGAGTCCACTCTGAAGAAAGGGGGGTTTCTAGTGGGGTACCGAAGGGTTCAGTTTTAGGACCGGTCCGCTTCAATGTCTTTATAAGTGACATTGCAGAGGGACTGGAAGGAAAAGTATGTCCCTTTGCAGATGACACTAAGATCTGCAACAGGGTTGATACACAAAGTGGGGTGGAAAGGATGAGAAGGGACTAGGCAAGGTTGGAAGAATGGTCAAATGTATGGCAGCTCAGATTCAATGCTAAGAAGTGCAAAGTAATGCACCTGGGAAACAAAAACCCAGGGGAAGAGTACACTGTGGGGGGTGAGACACTACAACAAAAATGGAAAGGGACCTACGGGTAGTCATATCAGATGACCTAAAAGTGGGCAAGCAATGTGAGAGGGCAGTAAGGAGGGCTGGGGGGATACTAGGATGTATAGGAAGAGGCATCACCAGTAGAAAACAGGAAGTTGTTATCCCTCTGTACAGACAGCCGGTGAGACCCCATCTGGAGTACTGCGTGCAGTTCTGGAGACCCAATCTCCACAAGGAAATAGACAGGATGGAGGCAGTCCAGAGGAGGGCAACTAAAATGGTGCAGGGTCAGTACCAGAAGACATATGAAGAGAGACTTAACGAGCTTAATATGCATACCCTCGGGGAAAGGAGGGAGGGGGGAAATAATAGAAACTTTCAAGTACCTCAAGGGAATCAACAAAGTCCAAGAGGGTAGCATCTTTGAGAAAAAGAGATGTGCTAGAACAAGGGGGCACAATTTGAAGATCTAAGTGGGACAGCTCAGAGGTAATGTGTGGAAGTATTTTTTCACAGAGAGGGTTGTGGATGCATGGAACAGCCTTCCTATGGAGTTTGTGGGGTCAAAAACAGTGGGGGAATTCAAGAATGCATGGGACAGACATAAGGCAATTCTATAGGTTGGGGGTAGGAGGAAGTAGGCTGTTAGTTAACTAGGATCTGCAGCTTATCCATTAGGAAAGAAAAAATGGGCAGACTAGGTGGGCCAAGTGGTCCTTATCCACCATCAAATTCTAAGTTTCTATGTTTCTATGTATCTATGTTCTATGTTTCTATGTTCCATCTCCAAACTGCATTCAGGGTTCTCCTGATGTCCCCCCGTCTACCTTTCACAAAACCAGAATGATCTGAGTGTGTCACACTCACAAGCACCAGTTCCCACATAATCAGGGCCGGATTAAGGGGGGGACAAATGGGGCAAATGCCCCAGGCCCCCCACCATAGACTGGCCCTCCCAGTAGTTGGAAGCGAGAGACTCTTTTAGTAGGTGGACTGGTGGTTTGTAAATCATGCCACCTCCCCCTCGCCACAGCGTGAGTTAAGCGTGAGTCAACCTCCCCCCATAGGCCCCGGCAGCCGGCTCCCCTTAAAAGCGCTGTGAAAGCAGTGTGTGACTTCAGAAGAAGCACATTTGTTAAATAAAATAAAAAAAAACACAAGCCCCTACCACAGATGGGCCCCGGCAAGCCTACATTGCAGATTGCTCTCGTTCCCCTTCCCTCAGGTGGTACAGTACTGGTAAGGATTTGTAATAAATCATGCCTCCCCCGCATGAGTCAGCGTGAATCAACCCCAGGCTTGCTCCATAAAACAAAACAAACAAAAAATGACTTTGGTGAGGCTTTCTGTAATTAAAGAAAACAAAAACAAGCCCCCGGACCCTCCTGCTACAGATAGGCCCGGCAAGCCAACATTGCAGAAGATTTCTCTCGTTCCCCCCCACCCTCCTCCTCCATTATATTCAGCCTGCAGCTAGGGTCGGGTGACTTGCTAGAAAAACAAACTGGCACTGTGTGGCAAAAGTGAAGAGGCTAACTATGCAAGCACCGTGATCTACCTCCTTAGGATACTGACAGGTTTCCATTTTTTGAGTCTGGGACTGGACCTGGACCGGTGCAAGTTCGCGATCAGACCTGGGCTGCTGCTGCATGTCACGGGAGCAGCGCCAGGACCAGGAAACTTGCCACAATCCATCTGGGCAGCATTTTTAAACCACTCTTTCTTGGTGGTTTCTGAGGCTCAACATGCACTTTGCCAGCGGCAGCACCTGCACTCGCTATCTGTACGCCACGGCCACTCTATCGCTAGCAGCATGATTAATCGATGCACTGTTCTAAACTGCCTGCTGCTGCTAAACTAAGGAGTTTCAAAGGGAGCTCCAAGCAACAGCAGACAGCTTGAGTTCAGTAAGTGGCTTAGAAAGTTGATATCTGTATTTTATTTTTATGCTGAGATAAGTGATCTGAGCTTGTTCAAAGAAGAGATAAAGGGACGTGGGTGTGTGTGTGTATACATGCATGGATCCTCTAACTCTGAAATAAAGGAATTAATCATTCCTTTGATATCCCATGAGCAGATAAAGGTATGACATCAGTCTGTTTATTTGGAGTCATAGCATTTGTACATTGGAACTGCACACTTCTGTACAATGGGTACATACAGTAACTTACTGTTGCTTGGAGCAGAATGCATACCTCTTAGTAAAGCACTGTTTATTTTTGTTTAATTTATTTCCTTAAAATAAACTTGTGATTAAAGAGGTTACTAGAATTACTTTGCTTTTCTGAACAGGGTCTAGAGGAAGCGACTTCAATAAAAGCCCCAAAACTCACCACAGAGCATCTAGACCCCAGAGCATCTGGAGCCTGTAAGCCTTCATGTCTTGTACAGTACAATAAATATAACATTACAGACTATGACAACATGACAGGGTGTTGTACTTCAAGTTACTTTTTCTCCTGTGAATAATGGGGGTAGTCTCCCCATATGGTGGTTGTTATGGTTAATAAACAACATGCTCAGTAAATGTTGCGCAAAATAAAACATTTTGGTATGGAAAGTTGGGCGTTTTACATGGCCACCCAAGTTGTGAGTGTCCCAGGCCCCCCATGGCTAGATCTGGCCCTGCACATAATGGCCATCAACATGGCTAAATGTAATCTGCCACAAGAAGAGAGATGGGATGGTATGAGGAGCACTGCATGGAATCCTTTAACTGGTTTAGGCAGGACCACTGTCGTTGCCGACTGCATGGAGGAAGGCAGCCCACCAACCCTTAAGTTTCCACTAACATTCCCATTAGAGGTAGCTTCAGTTCATGTCAAAATACTTACAAATCTGCGAGATGTCAGTCCAGACCTGGTCCTTTGACCCGGCTAGGTCACTAATTGCCCCCTCCACCTCCTCCCATGTTATTGGCTTGTCTAGCATCTTTCTTTACTCCTGCATAACGTTCCCTGCCAAGGTTCTTTTCAAAGAATCCTTTATTCTCTCCTCTCTGGGTGGCATTTGGAGATATTAAGTTCTTGATAAAATTTATGGAATTCTTTTTCTGTCTCTTTAAGGTTCAAGGTGGCTACTCCCCCTTTGGTTTTTAATTTCATGACCTGTGACGGCCCCTTATTGGCCCTTAGCTGCCAGTCTCACCACTTGCCTGTTCTGTCCCCCCTCGTAATATTCTTCAGCTCTAGCCATTAAAAGGTTTCTCTTCTTTTGGCATCAAGGATATTCTGTTTTGAGTTTTTGCAGCTCGTAGTACAGATCTGGCTTTGGGTTCTGCTTGTGTTCTCTTTCCAGGTTCCCTACGTGGGTCTTCACTGCCCTGTTTTTTTTTTTCTTTCACCAGCATCTCCCTGTTGACCCTCAAGACAGACAGCACCAGGCCCTGACAGATTGCACCAAAGAGTACCGAAGGTGCTGACTGGCCCCCTGACACATTTCTATAACAGCTCACTGCAGTTGGGAGTGGTAACAAAAGATTGGAGAATGGCAGATGTAGTGCCACTCTACAAGGGTGGGGACAGGGAGATGGTGGGCAACTACAGACAAGTAAACCTTACTTCTGTTGTGGGAGAATGGCTGGAGACCCTTAACAAGCTGGACCTCATGATATATCAGATAAAAAAATTTATCTACAGGACATAAGGCAGCATGGGTTAATTGCTGGGAGGTCATGTCAGACTAACATCATTGTCTTCTTTGGGTGACAAGGGACACACAGCAACAGCTCAACAACCGCTACAATCCTCTACTTCTGCTTGAGGATGAGGGGAGTGCTGGGGGGTATGTAGCCATGACAGGGGAGGTGGGAGAGGAAGGGGCAGGGGACAGGAGGCAGGGGCTGGAAATAAGAACAATAGGGGTAACATGATAGGCAGGTAAATGGGGGTCAGGAAAGCAGGAAAAATAGGGGAGAACATGATATGCAGGCAAACGGGGGTCGGAGGATATCAGAACAGGCTGAGATGGAGGGGTTTAGAGAGTGGAAAGTGCAAGGAGAAAGACCAGAAATATAAGGATGATGCAGCAATTGGAGCTGAAGGTCTGGGTCTAGGGGGCACAACAGGCAAGGAGGGGCTGAATGTAGACGGGAAGGAATGTAGGATGAGCCAGGCTAGGTTAGCAGATGGGGTGGAAGGACTGGTCAACAGCAGTGATGGGGGGGTAGCGGTGCACAGAAGGATACTCAGGAAGAGGGGAGGCATAGGATCGGAGGAGGGGAAGGGGTGACCATGGTCAATAATAAGAGGGAGACAGGTGGCACCCAGATAGGAGGAGGAACAAGGAGCCGGCTGGGTGGTGGGACTGGAAGTAAGAACAAGGAGGAACATGAAGGGGGGGAGACACGGGGGAATAGAGGAAAGGGATGGTTAGAGTGCTCCTGTTGGGTGATTCCATGATCAGGGGTATCAAATGGGGGTAGGAAAGGGGAAGTCTGCCTGGTTAGACCAAAATGCTTCCCTGGACTAACAGTGCACAGGGCAAAGCATAAGGTGTATCCACTGGAAAAGGATTGTGGTGGCTCACCGGACATACTGGTCCACTTGGGTACCAATGATATTGAGGGAAACCGTGAACTGAAGATACAGGCAAGATTCAGGTAGCTAGCCAGGATTTGGCATGACATAGGATGTGCAATTTCCTTCTCGGAAATCCAGCCGATGGCGAGGGCTAGTGGAGAAAGCAAGAAGCAGATTAGGGAGGTGAATCAGTGGCTCAGGGAGTGGTGTGATGCCAGCGGGTATGGGTTGATGGAGGATTGGGGGGAGACCTGGGAGGATAAGGGGCTGTATGTTAGGGATAGGCTCCATCTCAATTTAGAGGGGAAGGAAATCCTAAAGCTGAAAATAGAGGAGTTCATTGGTCAAAGGTGGGGTTTAAACTTGTGAAGGGGGGAAGGATGGGAAAAGAGGCTGTCGGGGGGGGTCCGATAAAAGAGGTATTCTGTCTCATACCCCTCCCCCCCCAGGGAGCTGGAGAAATGCGAGGAAAGGCTGTCTAGTAGGGTGCAGACTGGGGGGAGACTGAGGTCCCATGGGAACATGAGCAGGTGAAATGGTGGGGTAGGGAAGGGGTGGAGGGGTGGAAGGTGGACCTGCTAAATGCCAGGAGCTTGGGAAATAAAAGGTCTGAGCTCCAGGTGATGCTAGCTGAGGGAGAGGTGGATGTGGCAGCTGTCACTGAGACCTGGCCACTGTATGGCACGGCTGGGACCTGAACTTGGAGGGCTACACTATGTTCAGGACGGACAGGGTGGCGGGAAGTGGAGGGGGTGTAGCATTGATAGTAAAAAACTGCATTGGCATAGGAGGAGTGGAGGAGGCAGAGGGGACCATGGAGGGGAGTTGGGTTACTTTGATAACAAGACGGGGCAAGAGAGTAAAAATAGGAGTGGTGTACAGACCCCCTACGTTGGCGGAGGAATTGGAGGAGAGTTTGGTGGCAGATGTTGGGAGACATTGTAGATTGGACAGGGGAAGGGTGGGGGTGTTGGGTGACTTAAACATGCCAGGGACGGACTGAGGGACTATGACATCCTCGGTGGTCAGGGAACAGAGGTTATTATTAGATGTCTTTCAGGACCCGTTCCTAGGGAGCCAACCAGGGAGGCGCAGATACTGGATGTGGTCCTGGCGGACAGTGACCAGATTGGGAGCCTGGCGGTAAGGGACTCATTGACGGGGAATGACCATGTCACGGTCTGTTTCTGCCTGGACCTAGGAGGGGAAGAAGGCTGCACAAAGACAGAGGTAACTGACTTCAGGGGGCAGATTTCAAGGAAATGGGAAGGATCCTTAAGGAGCATTTGGACAGGATAGGGCCAGACATGGATGCTGACAATTAGGTGGGAAATCATCAGGAGGGGGGTGCAGGATGCTACCCGGACCTGTGCAAGAGTTGAGACACAAATGCGGTAGGGCCCGAAAACCCTGTTGGTTGCCCTGGGAGGTTCAGGACGTGGTGAGGGAAAAGAAGGTGGCTTATGGGCATTTCAAGTGCTCAAGGAGTGAAAGGGATTGAGGGGAGTACGAGCTGACAGCCAGAAGGGCCACTAGGGTGGTGAGGGCAGCTAAGGCAAGGAAGGAGCAGAACCTGGCCAGAGAAATCAGGAGAGGGAACAAGGGGTTCTTTAGATACATTGGGGAAAAAAGAAGGGTGAAGGTACAGATTAGCAGGATTTAAACAAGGAAGGGGTGGGCACAAGACCCGGGAAAGCAGGCTGAGTTACTAAATAAGTACTTTGCCTCCATTTTTACCAAGAAAAATGGAGGGAGGGGGCTGCATCATACATGGGAGGAGACGGTGAAACTGGGGGGGGACCCTTACCGATCAGCAGGACTGGGGAGAGCCATCACTGGCGGGAGGGGAAAAGGCAAAAAAGGGGGCAAATGAAGCAGAGGTGGAAATCATGGTAGAGAGAGTGAGGGAAGCCCTCAGGACAGACAAAGCACCGGGGCCAGATAAATGCCATCCCAGGGTGCTGAGGGAACTGGCGGATGTCCTGACGAAACTCCTGGTGGAGCTTTTCAGCATCTCTCTGCGGACAGGGTGGGTATCCCAGGACTGGAAGGAGGCACATATAGTGCCTATCCACAGGGGTGCATCAAGAGAGGTGGCAGGGACCTACCGGCCAGTTAGCCTGACATCGGTGGTGGGCAAGGTGATGGAGGGTATTGCAAGGAGGGGCTGGGGGGGAAATAGAAAAGTTGGTGTGCCTGGATGATAGACAGCATGGATTCATCCCGGGGAATTCATGTCAGACAGACCTTGTGGAGTTCTATGATTAGGTGACAAGTGCCTTGGACTGGGGTAGGCCGGTGGATGTCCTCTTTCTTGACTTCAGCAAGGCATTTGACTCGGTTCCTCTTGGGGGCCTGGTGGATAGGCTGGGGGAAATGGGGGGGGGGACAGATGATCAGATGGATAGGGAACTGGCTCCAAGACCGGACCCAGAGAGTTATGGTTGGGGGATAGCCTCATCTCCAAGGAGGGTCATTAGTGGTGTCCCTCAAGGATTGGTCCTTGGGCCCCTCCTGTTTAACACCTATGTCTCTGACATAAGGAAGGGTATCAGGAGTGAGATGAGCCTCTTTGAGGATGACTCAAAGCTAGGGGTGGTGGTGGAGGGGGAGGAGGGGATGATGGCCCTACAGGGGGACCTGGAGGCTCTGGAAAGGTGCTCGAGAAAGTGGAAACTGAGGTTCAATACAGGGAAATGCAGGGCGCTGCACCTGGGAACAAGAAACATGGGCAAAATGTACACCCTGGAGGGGGAAATGCTACAAGTCCTGGGGGTGGTGGTGGATGTCAAGATGAACAACTCTGAAACTTGTAGGGGGGCAGCAACCAAGGCCAACAGGATGCTGGGATGCATTAGGGGGATCACCTCCAAAAGAGGGAAGTGATACTCCCTCTGTATAACTGCTTGGTGAGGCCGCAGCTCAAGTACTCCATGCAGTTTTGGAGACCACACTTAAAGAGGGACATTGAACTCATGGAGAAGGTCCAGAGGAGGGCAACCAAAATGATCTGGAGCTTGGGGGAAAGGACCTATGGGGAGAGGCTCGAAGAGCTAAATATGTACACATTGGAGGAGAGAAGGGACAGGGGGACATGAAAGAGGTCTTCAAGTACATGAAGGGGGTAAATGGGGGAGGCGCAGTCAGGGTGCTCCAAAGGAAGGCGGGGAGGGCAACTAGAGGGTATGGATGGAAGCTGGAGGGGGGGAGACTCAGGGGAGAAAAGAGGAGGTGCTACTTCACTGAGAGGGTGGTAGAACCATGGAATGCACTACCCAGGGGGCTGGTGGAGGCAGAGACTGTGGAGGGGTTCAAGAGGGGGTGGGACAGGAACGGGGAAGGGTTGTGGAAGTAAAGTACAATGCAGGGGGAATACCCTGGGCTGGAAAGGGAGCAGCCCAAGTGGGCACCGGTGGAAGTCAGCTCCCAGGGTGGGGGCTGACCAAACAAGCAGACACAAAAGACCACTAGGCCTATTCTGTTGGCATTTTAGTATGTTAATATGTTAGTAGGACCTCTTATACTTCAACTTCAGCAAGGGAATCGACTCAGTGCCACATAGGTGCCTGTTTAAGAAGCTGGAGGACCATGGTATGGCAAAAGACGTAGTCAGGTGAGTAGGAAATTGGAATAGGTCCCTGGTGGGTGAGAAACTGGAATCGGTCCCCAGATTGACACTAGGACCTGGGTATTCATGGGCAGATTAGATAAACCATTGGTCTCCTTCTGCAGTCACTTTCTATGTTGATGGAGTGATCATATGAAATCACCCCCTCCTCGAACAAGCTTTGAGCGTTTCCCACCTGATTGACTGTTGCATATCTTCCTCTTTATCGTGCACCAAAAACTACTTAATGATTTTCACCAGGCATTGCCTAAAAGTCTGTTTTCTTTAATAGTTTTGGTTCCTCTGAAGTCCAATCCAGTCTGATTTTATTTATAAAAAGCGCTATGCAAATTATCAGAGAGACCTTATGATTGTGAATTACAGAAAAAGCTTACTCATACATTCGAACTCTAGTAGATTTGTTTAGTAATGGGTAGTCTGGTTGGATTATATATATAATGAACAAAAGGGATGATGTTCCTTAACTTACTATTGATTTCTATAATTTTCTCTAATTGGGAAAACTTTGAATGGATAGCATAGGTTATTTTTATCAGATAATGGAGGTGACTTCACTAATCATACTAACATACCAAATAGCCAGCAGATTAGGCCGTATGGCCTATCGAGTCTGCACTGGGATCAGTGCCTACCCAGTGCACCGTTATAGGCCCCACACCCTCCGTACAATATCCCCTAAGCCTAACCCCCAGTGGGCCTCCGGGATGAATTCTTTCCCTATACCTATCCCAGCCCTTATTGAACCCCTCCACAGTTGTAACTGCCACCAGCTTCTCGGGCAGTGCATTCCAGGGCTACACCACTCTCTCAGTGAAGTAGTGTCTCCTTGTTTCCCCCCTTAACCTTCAACCAACCAGCCTAAATGAGTGTCCCCTGGTGGCCCCTTCCTCCCTCAGCTGAAGCACCCCATCTAGATTTGCCCTATTCATTCCATTGAGATATTTGAAGACCTCAATCATATCCCCTCTGTTCCTCCTCTCCTCCAGCAAGTACAGGTTGCACTCCTGCAGTCTCTCCACATAGGGCTTTTCCCCCTAGACCTAATATCATCTTGGTTGCCCTCCTCTGGATTCTCTTCGGAAGAGTCAAAACTGCACGCAGTATTTAAGGTGTGGTCTAACCAGGCAATTATACAGTGGAAGGAGCACCTCTCAGCTCCTTGAGGTTATCCCCTGGCTATGCACCACAGCATTTTATTTGCTTGGACCACAGACCTTCTACACTGCTTTGAGTTATTTTCATTTTGGCATCCACCACCACACCGAGGTCCTTCTCTCCCCGAGAAGCCTGCAATGCTTCTCCCCCAAGGTATATACATGAGGCAGGTTTTTGGCCACCAGGTGAAGAACCCTGCATTTCCCAGTGTTAAACTTTAGTTTCCAGGCACGTGACCACCTCCCCAGAATCTTCAGATCCTCCTGGAGAGCAAACTTCCCCTCCTCCCCATCCACCACCACCCACAGCTTCAAGCCATCTGCAAAGAGGCTTATCCCACTCCTGATACCACTTCTGATGTCTGAGATATAGACGTTAAGCAGTAGTTGGCCCAGTACCAATCACTGGGGGGGATAAGACCAACACCCATAGCCTTCTGTACATGCCCCACTGGCCAGTTTTCTATCCACCTGACCAGCTGCCCCTCCCCCCACTCCCATATCCACCAGCTTCTCCAGCAGCCAGGAATGTGGCACTGAGTCAAACACTCTGCTGAAGTCTACAAAGAGGATATCCACTGGCCTGCCCTTATCCAATACTATCTTTACCCTTCATAGAACTCCACCAGGTTGGTCTGACATGATCTGCCTTTAACAAAGCCATGTTGGCAGTCATCTAGGTGGCCCCTTGCCTTCAGACCCCCCTCCAGCCTCTCTTTCAAAATGACCTCCATCACCTTTCCCAATAACGATATCAGGCTAACTGGCATATAGTTTCCCGGCACCTCACGTGAGCCACCCTTGTGTATTGGCACGATATGAGCCATCCTCCAGTCTTGAGGCCCCCACCCTGTCTGAAGGGAGCAGTTAAAAAAGGCCACCAGGGGTGCGGCCAGGGTATAAACCAGTTCCTTAAGCACCCTTAAAGCTGTTTAGAGATTTACATGATACCACCCATTAAGGTAGTGTGCTGCATTTTGCTAACACACTCTCTGGGAAAGAGTGTCTCCCCATTTAGCTCCGAAATCTTCCCACCTGTATACTTTTTTTTTCCCTATTATTTATGAACCGGCCCCTGCAGCTCTCACATTCTGGAGGAACCACAACCTCATCACAACGGTGTCTACCAGTCGAAACAGTAGTGGCTCCATGGCTTACACCACTTTGTGGGGTCAGAGGGAGGGCACTGCCCCCCCAAGTCCAGACTGAGTATTTCTGTGCCACGTTTATCAGGGTGCGAGGTCTGAGAGCTCCCTTCTTTATCCTCTGAAGGCATACTTTTTCCTGGATTTTTCTCTTCCCCTGGTGGCAGTGTGTGCAATGAAGCCCCAGACCCCATCTAGCATCTACGTCACTCCCCGATTCCCCTGTGTGGCATTGGAGCTCCTGTCCACAGCCTCCGCTAGGGGCTAGGCAAGCTTCGAATGCCAGAGTCCCCCCCTCCCTGGAGGAGAGCTGTCCAATGGACACTCAGTCCTTCTCCTCCTTGCTGCCCCACACTCCATGGCGGGCCGCGCTCGTTAATGAACGCGGTTCACCGGCATGAAGTGAGGTGTGGCACCCAGCACCTCAACCCTCAGCACCACTGGGCCATTCACACCTCTATTCTTAGTCCATGCCCCTGGTATCCATACCACTCTGACCTATCCTTATTGATTCCTGTCAGATACTTGAATATCTTTATCATGTTCCCCCTGTCCTCTCGATCCACAAGGGTGTGTAGATTCAGGACTACAAGCACGCTGTCATAGTCTACACCGCCTTTATTCCACAACTCCTCTTCATTGCCATCCTCTGCACCACCCCCAGTAGCCCGATATCACGCTTCAGGTATGGAAACCAAAACTGCACACACCACTCCAAATGACGCGACCTGTAGAGGGGGAAAAAAATCACCTCTCTTCACCTTCATAAAAATAACCTTGCTATGCAACCCAGCATTTTGTTCGCTTTTGCAGCCACTATACTGCACTGGTCAGTATTGTTTATGGTCCTTGGTACCATAACCCCTAGGTCCTTCTCCTCCTCAGTGATCCCCAGCTTAACAACACCCTGCCAGTATTATGTCCATGGGTTCTTCTCCCCGAAGTGCATAAACATACACTTCTTTGCACAGAACCTTACCTGCAAACTCTATGAACACTTCTGTAGCTTGCTTAGGTACAACAGCTGCTGCTTCCATAACTCCTATTCCTCCACTACTGCTCCCATTTTTCTGTGGTCTTAGAACAGGCGTACCTTGCTCACCACGCTGTGCACAATGTCTGATATGAAGAGCCAATAATAATGGTCACAGTACAGAGCAGTGTGGCCACCCCGCTAGTCAATGGCTTCGCAGTTGAGCAATCCACTCCCACCACCACACGTTGCAGCCTCCCACTAAGACAGCTTGTAATCCAGTTCTTACTCTATGTCTTGGTGCAGGCTTCCATTGACTCTGTAATCCACCATTTAATAATATACCATTTCTGCTCTGCGTCCATCTCCTGCCTTATGCCCTCCAGTTTTGCTTTCAGTACTTCCTGCATCCTCCCAAAGTCTGCCCCCTGAAGTTTACCAGCTGTGTAAATAAATTCTTGTGATCCCTGCAAATGTTGATCGCTGTCGGCTACTGGGTCCTCCACACTAATTTCCCTAACTGCCTACACCTGTGACACTACTAGATCGAAAGTGTTCTTTAGCATAGTCGGTCCACTGAAAAATTTCATCTGGAAACCCTCCTGTATCGCGTACAGGAGCACTTGCTCCATAGTACTGGCGGTGACCAGAATGCTCCAGTCAACCCTCGGCAAGTAAAAATCCCCATGATGACAATCTTCCCTTTTCTACACACCTTTCAGATTTATCTTGATGATTATCTGTCAAGCTCTTAAGACTGGGATGATGGCCTGTATACCACACAAAACATCAGTTTCCTACCCCTTGAGTCTATGAGCTGCAGCCAGATTGCCTCTGTTCTCCTTTACTCCACCTTGTCCCTTGTGCATTTGACCCAGTCCCTCACATAGTCTGCCACCACATCCAGCGTAGAACCATAAACTTTATAGGAAGGTAAGGTCAACTTGGTCCACCCAGTCTGCCCATTTTTCTACCTATTGGCTAAGCTGCAGATATTAGTTAACCAACAGCCTAATTCCCCCTACCTTCTACTCAAATTGGCTTTTTTGCATCCCACGGATCATTGAATTCCACCACTGTTTTCACCACAGAACCTACTCAGGAAGGCTGTTCCATACATCCACCACCCTCTCCGTGAAGAATGACTTCATCAGGTCGCCCCCTAACCGGCAACCTTCGATCTTCTAATTGAGACCCCTTGTTCTTCTTCATTTCCCTTTCTCTGAACTAAGCTACCGTCTTTGGACTTTGTTGATTCCCTTGAAGTGCTTGAACATTTCTATCATGTCCGCTATATCAATCCTTTCCTCAAGAGTATATATATTGTGCTATTTTAGTCTCGCCACATATGGCTTCTGCTGCAGACTTTGCATCATTTTGATTGACCTCCTCTGGACTTCCTCCATTCTGTCTGTGGCCTTGCAGAGATGTGCTCTCCAGAACTAAATGCTGCATTCCAGATGTGGTCTCACCAACTGTCTGTACAGAGGGATAACAACTACTTGCTTTCTACTGTTCATGACTCTACTAATACCTCACAGAATACACACAGCCCTCCTTACTGATTTCTCATATTCCTACCTTAAGGTAATCGGATATGAGCATACCCAGGTCCATTTCCATTTCTGTAGTTGTTAGACCCCCCCCCCCCAACACACACTCGCCTCAGTGTACTGATCACCAGAGTTTCTGTTTCCCAGGTGTAGTACTTTGCAGTGAAAATAAACTGCCATACTCTGGACCATTGCTCCAACCTTGCCAAGTACATTGTCAGCCTTTCCACCTGTCATCGTGTATCCAACCTGTTGTAGATCTTTGTGTTGTCTGCAAGAGAGGCATACTTTTCCTTGCAGCACCTCTTCAATGTCACCTATAAAGACATCAAAGAGTACAAGTCCCAGTACTTAACACTGTGGTGCCCACTAGTAACCCTCCTTTTTTCAGAGTGTGCTCCATTTACTATCACCCTCTGTGTCCCATTGCTCAGCAAATGTGTTAACAATGCGACCCTCCCAGTGGCCGACTCCTAGGCTGGCTAACTTTTGTATTAATCTTATGTGTGGTACTGTGACGAATGCCTTGCTAAAGTCAAAGTATGACATAGCTAATGTCCCTCCTTGGTCTACAACTTTGGTCAACCAGTGCAAAAAATATATTAGATTTGTCTGACATTACCATACTGCTGTCAAACCATGCTGCCTTGCGTCCTGTGACCTGCAGGCCTATAGGTACTTGACAGTTCGTTCTTTCATAAGTGATCCAATCATTCTCCATGCCAATGAGCCCTGTACTTGTGAGACAGGAAACACAGAAAGAGTGACTATTTGGTGAGAGTGTAGTTATGTAGGCAAATGAGAAGGCTGTGGGTGCAGTAGTGACAGGGTCGGCGCAGGTGGACAGGGGCAAAGGGAAACAGAATGCTGTGGTGCATCGCACGGGAAAATACCTTTAGGAGAGAAGTTATCCTGCCCCTGTACAAGTCCATGATGAAGCCACATTTGGAGTACTGTGTGCATTACTGGTGCCAGCACCTGAAATAGTTCATCAAGTCATTGTAGTGTGTACAGTGGCAGGCAAAGAAAATTAGTATGGCATTGTGAGATAAACATTATGGGATGGAGTTTTTAAAGCCCTTAGATTGGCACAAGGTGCTTGTGTCCAGCATGCTGAATGCAACAAGCACCTTTGTTAATAAGCAGGCTGCTTTCACAAAGCATGCTAGCGCCAGCCCTGAAACACAAAAGTTTATGTGGCACAAGGCTATTGTTCTTGCATCAGTGCATGGACATCATCAGGGGAGCAGACGAGGGGATAGGGGGATAACTGTCCCAGGCCCAGTGCCTCAGGGGGCCCCAAAGGGGGGCCCAGAGAGGGACCTGTAACAGGGGATGTGAGGCACAGGGGGGTCCAGTCCTAAAGGTATGTCCCAGGCCCAGGAATTTCTATTGGCAACCCTGGACATTACCATGCTGAACCTGCAATTTTTAAAGCTCTACCCAGGGAAAAAGGGATAAGTATCATGAGACTAACCAAGGGATGGTCAAACGGTACACAGACATACCCTGGGAGAGAGGTCCACTGTGTGCCACAGTTTTCACGGCCAGCAGTCTGCCCCATAACAATAATACTACAGTACTATATCACACCCTGGTGATCTTGTGGCCACCCTCCCCACCCTATCAGCCACTACTCAAAATCAGACCATTCACTCCATGGTGATCTAGTGACCCCACACCCACACCGATCAGCGCCTACACATAATTATAACATTGAATCCAAGGTGATTTAGTGGCCCCCCCCACCTGCAACGTTCTGCCCCATCACATCATCATATTGAAAAATCAGTACATGGTGTTCTAGTGGTCGCCCACCCCGGCAAGTAGTGCCCCACACCCACCAGGGACTGATTTTTTTACATGATGATGTGGAGGGGCAGATCGGTGAAGGGAGGGTGGCCACTAGCTCACCAGGGACTAATTTTTAAATATGATGATGTGGAGGGGCAGATATGTGCGGGGAAGGTGGGCCACTACTAGATCACAAGAGAGTTCTACCAATAGGTCAAGGCTCACCGTGGCATGGAGAGGGGCCAGCAGCTTGCACAAATCAATGGGCGCAGCTGGCACATCACCACCCCGCAGCAGTCGAGTTTGGATGCACCACTGGTTGGGCGCACTACACTGATTGCAGTAAGCAGTGGTACTTAGGGTCCAGGACACTGTCCAATTGAAAATCGGGTGCATGGTCCTGGACACACAAGCAATCAGCGCAAGCTGCCAGTGAAGCATCTTGTGACAAAGTTTTGAAAATCAGGGCCTATGTGTATAGCACAATATATATTCCCTGGTGGATAGAAGGGAGTAAAGCGGATATGATTTAGACTTTCAAGTACATGTAGGGGATGAGCAGAATTTTCCACCGGCACTATTTGCAAATTAAAAGTGGGTAGGAAAACCAGGTAACACAGTGTGAACTTTTATGGAGGCAAATTCATGAGGGAATTAACAATGCAGTTTCTCTGTAAAAGGGTGGTGAGTGGGTGCCAGAGGATGTGGTATCATTGTGGAGAGTGTGTCGCTACCAAAGTTGGGGGGTGGGACAGGCTCACATGGAAGATTCAAAACGGAGTGTTACTGAAGTAATAGATGGGAAACATGACTGAGACCTAAGCCAACCATGATTCACCACGTGCAGAAGGGTCTGGGCAGAGGGAATGGGAGGGGAGGTTGCATTTATCACTAAGTAGGGAGTATGAGTAATCAAGGTTGAGGATGTGGGGGAACAGGTGGAGGCCTTATGGGTCACCCTAGGGGCTCCAGGATGAAAGCGGCTGATGTATATAGACAACCCGGGCAGGTGGTGGAAAAGAAGGAGGGCCTGATGGTGAACCTTGGGGACCACTGTAGGATGGGGAGGGTAGAACAGTATTAGTGGGGGATCAGAATATGCCAGGAGCAGACTGGTGGACTATGATGTCCTCATGGGGCAAAGAACTGCTCCTGCTGGACGTCTTCCAGGATGCGTTTTGTGCCCTGCTGTTGACAGATCCAACATGGGGGGGGAGTAGTGTCTTGGATGTGGTCCTGGCATATGGTGAGATCATAAGGGATCTAGTGGTTGAGGACAAAATGTCAGGAACTGAGCACGCCATGGTATGGTTTTCCTTGGACCTGGGGGGGGACACAACATAGAAATGTTGGTGGTAGAGTTTTGAGAGGATCCTCATGGGCAAGCTGGATGAGATCAGGCCACATACAGGCACTGAGACACGGTTGGAAGTTATAAAAAAGGGCTCCTGGAGGCCAATAAGGCCTGCATGAGGAACAGCCGCAATGGGGCAGATCTAAGAAGCAGAGCTGGTGGACAAGGGAGGTCCAGAAGGTGGTGAGGGAGAAAAAGACAGCTTATAGCCAATACAAAAATTTCCGGGGGGGGGATAGATCAAAGGGAGACTATGATAGGACAGAAAAGAGGGTCACCAGGGTGGTGAGGTCAGCTAAGGAGGGGTGGAACTGAGATTGGCACAGGGGATTAGAAGGGGGGAAAAGTGTCCTTCTGGTATATTAGAGAAAGAAGAAGAAGAAAAGGGAATGGGAAAATTAATAGACTTCAGTCGGGGAGTGGGTGAGTGGAGGAGTCAGGGGAGCAGGTGGGGGTACTAAATTATTTTTTTGCCTCAGTCTTCACCAGGGAGGATGGGGGTGTGGGGTGGCACAGCAAGTGGAGAGGGTATGGGGAAAAGCAGATGTATATGGGGCAATTGATGAGGAACTCAACATTGGGAAGATGTGTGAAGCACTCAAGGCCCTAAAAGAGAGCAAGGCACCAGGCCCAGATGGGATACATCCACGGGTGGTTAAGGGAGCTGGCTGATACCCAGGCTGCACCTCTGTCAGACCTCTTGAACTCCTCCCTTTAGACGGGGAGGGTGCTGCAAGACTGGAGGATGGCCCATATCGTGCCGATCCACAAGTGAGGCTTGAGAGAGGAGCCGGGTAATTACAGACCGCTGAGTCTGACATCAGTAGTAAGCAAAGGGATGGAGGTCATCTTGAAAGAGAGGCTGGAAGGGTTTCTGAGGGCATGGGACCACCTAGATGATCGTCAGCATGTTTTTGTTTTGGGCAGCACGTGTCAGACAGACCTGGTGGAGTTCTATGAGGTGGTGATGAGAGAGCTGGATCAGGACGGGGCAGTGAATGTTCTCTTCCTAGACTTCAGCTGGGTGTTTGACTCAGTGACTCATCACGGGTTGTTAGTGAAGATGGGGGATATTGGGGTGGGGGGGCAGTTGGTAAGGTGGATAGAGAACTGGCTACTGGGGTGGGCACAAAAGGTGACAGTAGGGGGAGGTCTCATCTCCCAGGAGAGTCATTAGCGGGGTACCAAAGGATTCAGTGATGGTCCCACTCCTGTTTAATGCCTATATATCAAACATAAGAAGAGGTATCAGGAGTGGGATGAGCCTATTTGCCGACAGCTCAAAACTGTGGTAGGTGGTGGTCCATGAGAAGACTCGATAGACCATTGGGAATAATCAGCTGCCTTTTTAGTATGTTAGTAATGTTGGTGTAAGCCAAGGGTGTGGGCGCAGCAGTGTGAATGAAATAAGTGCTATGAATAGACAAGACTATATTGACCAACTGGCCTGTATCTGCTGTCATGTTCCTATGTCCATATGTTCCTATCAAAACCACCTAAAAATACAACTGTATCACACTCACAGGCCACTTTGAGACAATTGACAATATTGCAGAATGTGTGAGGTAAGCAGGTTGTCACAAACCCCCTCAGCAGGTCAGACCCTCTGCTCCCACAATGCCAACCTCCGAGAGCAGTCTTGTGAACAGGAACAGAACAGGGTAACCCTCCTGTCTGTTTTGTGGGTTAGAATCAAACTTTGGTCTTAAGTTGTGGAGGGATTCAAACTGTGAACCTCTTGCTAGCATACCCAATGTACAGGCTCAGATAATTCTGCTCTTCGGGGGGGCCAGATATCTTTCGCCTATGGGCACCTAATCAGGTGTACAAAATGAACCCTTAAAACTCTATGAAAGACCTCTAAATAAACTCTTACCTTTTCCCAGTTTGGTATTACCAATAGCTTTGCACAGTGTCAACTTTACCCATATATTCTTCACTTGTCAAATAAAGAATTTCAAAGGCACACCAAGTAGCCTCTAAAAATGAGATGTTTACTTAAAAATAGATACCTGTAAAAACGTAAAATGTAAATACAGAACCATGTATCACAAAAACTTACAATCACTTAAAATAATAAGGTTTTAAATACAAACAGAATCTCCTACCACAGTACCCTTAGACTTGTCTAATCAAATGTGTCTTCTTCCAGTGCTGATGTTGCTTTTCCAGTGTCCAAACATGTGTGTCTTTAAATGGAATACAGACTATAGTTTAAAAATGCTGTGTTTCAACCCTCTTCATGATGTCATCATCTAGCTCCTCCCTTTCAGGATATATATATATATATATATATATATATATACACACAAAACAGGGAGTCCCATCAAGGTATTGAATTCTGTGACTCCAGCAAGACTCATTTTCCAAATGATGACACTCTTAATTAAGACTGTAGTTTCACAGTCCCTTTGATCCATGAGCAGTTTACTTTCTTAAACACATCAACGGACTTTTTTATGACACCAGGTGCAATTAACTGACTTTCCTGAGGAAGTCATAAAATGGATATTCCGCTTCCTTATGACACTAGGTGCAATTAACTGACTTTCCTGAGGACGTCATAAAATGGATATATTAGCCCCTGGCTTCAAAGCAAACTGACAAGTTAATTGTATTCAGAGATCTGCTGTTTAACATATATCCTGTCCTGTTAGAACTGATACCTGGGGGGGGGGGGTTGTCATCCCAGGCACAGGATTTTTCATGACAGACAATCACACTACATTTTTATATTACAAAAATCATAGAGCGATCAGAACCAGCTGTCCAAGTGTCACAATCCTCCCCACCTAGACTGAATTTGGGGGCTCTATCCCCTGCATGAGATGAGCTTCCCAAATCAGTTCACTCCTCATAGACACGAGATGGCCCATCTGAGTTCTGATTGATCACTCCAGCCCTATGTAGAATGGTCATGTCATACCCTTGCAAAGCAAGACTCCATCTTAGCAATCTACCATTGTTTTTTTCCCCCCATCTGTGTCAGCCAAACCAGGGGGTTGTGGTCAGTCTGTACCACAAAATGCTGCCCATACAAGTATGGCTCTAATTTCTTTAGGGCCCACACTATGGCAAGACACTCTTTTTCCACAGTGGAGTATACCCGCTCCCTGGGAAGTAACTTCTTACTCAAATACGCTACAGGGTGATCTTTCCCTTGGCTGGATGTCTGACTCAGTACTGCCCCAATACCCTCGTCTGAGGCGTCACTCTGAATCATAAAAGGTCTGCTATAGTCAGGACTTGTCAAAACAGGAGCACTGCACAGTGCCTCCTTCAATCTGGTAAAGGCTTCTTCCCAGGCAGATCCCCAGGTAATTTTCTTTGGCATCCTTTTCTTTACCAGGTCAGACAGGGGAGCAGCCAGGACACTGTAATTGGGTACAAATTTTCTATAGTGCCCTACTGTCCCAAGAAAACTCCTGACCTGCTTCTGTGTTTCTGGTCTGAGCCATGCCTGGATTACCTCTATTTTTATTTGGCTAGGACAGAACTGTCCTCAGCCTACCACATGCCTGAGGTAAGCCACTTCTCCCATGGCCACCTGGCACTTCCTAGCTTTGACAGTGAGCCTGGCCCTCTGTATCCTGCCCAGCACTTCCCTAAGGTGGAAAAGGTGTTCCTCCCAGCTGGTATTAAAGATGGCAATATCATCCAGGTACGCCATGGGGTACTCCTCAGCACCATTTAACACCTGGTTCACCAACCTTTGGAAAGTGGCGTGGGTGTTCTTCATTCTGAAAAGCATTACTTTAAATTCCAATAAACTTATCGGAGTGATGAAGGCCGACCTCTCCCTAGCTCTGTCCATTAACTCTACCTGCCAATACCCCTTGGTCAGGTCAGTCATTGTAAGGTAGGTCGCCCCTCCCAACTTGTCCAGGAATTTGTCCGTCTGGGGCATCAGGGGAGCGTCTGACTTTGTGACTGCATTCAGTCCATGATAGTCCACACAGAAATGAGTAGAGCCATCTGGCTTAGGCACAAGGACTACAGGTATGGCAGAGGGGCTGTGGGATCCCTGGATTACCCCTAAATCCAGCATCTCCTTCACTTCCCTCTTAATGTCCTTTTGGACAGCCTCTGACACCCAATATGCTGTCCACCATATGGGCATCTGTGTCCTTGTCTCCACGTTAGTCTGGGCTTGGCACTAAACAATGGGGCAAAGTCTGCTAAAACCTCCCTTACTTCCTGGATCTGGTCTGGGGCCAGCTGGGGAGACAATTTTACTGCCTCCACAGAGGACTCCCACTTGCTTTTTCCAGCAAGTCCAGAAGGAGGTCTCCTTTGTCCAGCCCCTCTCCAGGACTACACACTGCAAACACCATGTCAGTCCTATTTGCATATGGCTTCATCATGTTGACATGGTACATCCTTTCTGTCTGTCTTCGGTCAGGTAACTCTACAATATATTTCACGTCATTTACCTTCCTAACCACTTTGTACGGTCCTGCCCACTCAGCCTGCAGCTTGTCTTTCTGGACCAGAATAAGGACCATGACTTCCTGACCCACCATGTACGAGCGAGCTCTGGCTCCCCGGTCGTACCACACTTTTTGTTTCTGTTGGGTAGCTGCCAAGTTGCTCTGGGCTGTCCCCATAAGCTCCTTCAGCCTTTTCCTAAACTTAAGGACATAATCCACTATGGGAGTTCCCTGGGTGGCATGCTTGCCTTCCCAGTCCTCCCAGATCAAGTCTAGGGCCCACGTACCCGGAGTCCATGTAAGATTTTGAAGGGGTAAAATCCTGTTGACTCTTGGGGCACCTCCCTGTATGCAAACAACAGGTGGGGAAGGTATTTCTCCCAGTCCCTCCCATGCTGTTCAGCAATGCCCAGAGCATTGACTTCAGGTTACCATTGAATCTTTCCACAAGCCCATTGGCTTGCGGGTGATATGGTGTTGTGCATCTCTGCACCACCCGACACTTCTCCTATAAACATTTCATCAGGTCTGACATGAAGGGACCCCCTCGATCGGTGATAACCTCCTGCAGAAACCCAACACGGGAGAAAATCCTAAGTAAGGCATCTGCCACTTTGTCTGTCCTCAGTGAGGACAGAGTTACTGCCTCTGGGTACCGGGTGGCATAATCTACCACAGGCAGGATGAATCTCTTCCCTGAGGAGGTGGGGGTATTTATCGGCCCCACAATATCCAATCCCACCCTCTGGAATGGCTCCTCCACTATGGGCAATGAAATCAGGGCGGCTTGGGTTTTCTTGCCTGCCTTCCCTATTTCTTGGCACCAGTGACAAGACCTGCAATACTCCTTCACCTGCTGGGTGAAGTTAGGCTAATAGAAATTCTGGGCCAACCGCTGCATAGTGCATGCTTCCCAGATGACCAGACAAGGGAATATCATGTGCAAGCTTGAGCAACTGCTCACGATACCCCTGGGGAATGACAAGCTGCCTGCCTAGCACCCCACCCTCTGTCTGCACAGCCTGAGTATACATCAGTCCATTTTCCCAATTAACCTTATGTCTGCCCTTACTGCCCTGTGTTCCATCAGAGTCTGCCCAAGCCCTCAGCTTCTCTAGACTAGGGTCACTTCTCTGCGCAGCTGCAAACCCCTCACACATTTCCAAGGCATGGGACAGGTCCACTTCAGTCGCTAAACTAGGGTCCCTAGCACTAGCATCAGGGCACTCAGGATCACTGTCAATCCCAACCCTCTGACAATGAGTCACCCCTTCCTCTTTGGAGTAACCCTCATAGCTGTGTGGTTAATTGCTACTGGGGAAATTTCTACCCCCTTTTCATTAATCTCCTCATCTGGAGACACAGGCTGGGGAACCACCCTCTCAATGTTTTCCACAACGGCATCTGTGGGGTTCAGGGAACTACAGTTTTCCCTTGCTGCTTGGTTATGGGTAACTGCACACACCCATCTCCTGCTTGAGATTGTTGCCCAGGATCACATCCACTGCTAAGGTTTGGGCTACAGCCACCTGTTGCATGGTTCCCCCTGTTTCACCCCAGTCTAGGAGGACACTAGCAAGGGGCAATGTTTTCTCCCCACCAGTAAAGTCTTGTACAGTGATGTATTTATTGGGTATAAGCTGATCAGGCTGTACCAGATCCCCTTTTACCAATGTCAGGGATGCCCCTGTGTCCCTTAACCCTTGCGTCTGTACACCATTCACCATGACTGGGTGCATGTGTTCCCCTCATGTTCACAGGCATGCTTCCAGGGACACACAAACAACCCACTTCCTTCCTAGCACCATTCTGCATATTGCTCATTCTTTTGGAACACTGTCTGGCAATATGCCCAGTTTCTTTACATACCCAACATTCATTTCATTTCTCAGAGAAATATTTTCTCTGAAACCTAGGACTAACTTGTTTCAGTGGAGGCAGTGAGGGCTTTAGCTGCCCTGAAGGTGCGCTTTTCCCTTTCTGCGCTGCCACACCCACTCCAATCACTCTCTGAGCAGGTCTGCTCTTGGCGTAGCGGTCAGAGAGTTCAGCAGCCTCTTGCACTGCTTTGGGATCTCAGTCCTCTAGCCAGGTTTTTAGCTCGGCTGGGCATGCCCAATAAAACTGTTCTAACAGAATCACATTTTCAATTTTGTCAACAGAGTTTGCTTCAATTTCTTCCCACCAACATTTTAAAAACTGACGTTGTTTCATGGCTAGCTCCTCGTAGCTCATGTCAGGGCTTCTCCTGAGCTTACAGACTTTTACTCTGTATGATTCAGCAGTTAATTCAAATTTTTTTAACAGTGCAGCTTTAAGTTTGCTGTAATCACCACTGTCCTCATTGTCCATTTGACCCACTGCATCCCGAGCTTTCCCGGTAAGTAGCATGGATAGCTGGAAGCTCTAGAATTCCCTTGGAATTTTAGCTTGAATACAAGCTTTTTCAAAAGAATTTAAAAAGGCATCCATATCCTCCCCTCTTTAAATTCGGCTATTAATTTGGAATTCAATTTGTAACCCAATCTTGTAGTCCCAGTTAAACCCAAGCCACTTACCTGCTCTAGTGCCGCTGGTTGGAGTCATAGCTTCTCCAGTTCGTGTTGCCTCTGGCACGCACACTCCTCACGGTCAGCGTCTCACTGTTCACACTCTGCCTCTCGACGTTCTCGCTCTGCCTCCCAGCATTCTCACTCTGTCTCCCTCTGTTTTTGTTTCCTGTTCTCCTCTGCAGCTCTCTGGTGCTCACGCTCCTCTTGCTCAGCCTCCCATTGTTCCCGCTCTGCCTTTTGTCTCTCTCATTCTCTCTTCTCCTGGAACTCCAGCTCCATTTGGTGCAACTCAATTTGCAGCGTGAGTACTTCTAGATCCAGGATACCGGTGACCTTGCCCTGCTGCTGTGGCCCTTCACTGGCACTGGCCTGTTGCCCTCCTCACTGGATCTGGACACTGCACTGGCTGCCACACTCAAGGTTCTGTCCTTTTCAGTCACTGTCTGTGACTCGATGCTCTGGGTATCTGCTACCATCAGGGCATCCACGAGGTTCTGTTTGGTGGCTTTCACCTCGAACGGGACTCCTCTGACCCTGCACAACTGCTTTAAGTAGTTTGCAGTGTGCCTGCTGTAGTTGGAAGCCATCTTCTTCCCTAACTACGACTACTCTGACTTGCACTTTAGAAAAAAAATTAAACGGGTAGGAACTTGACTATACGCCAAGTGATATAATTCTGTTTCCTTTTTAAAAATAAATCACTGACTTCTTCTTTCCTTGCAAGTGAGCTGACGGTCTCAAGCTGACACACTGAACAATAAAAGCTTGTAATACCAAAATTATAACACCTATGCCAACCAATCTGTCACAAACCTACTCAGCAGGTCAGGACCTCTGCTCCCACAGTGCCAACCTCCAAGCACAGTCTTGCAAACAGGAACAGAACAGGGTAACCCTCTTGTCTGTTTTGTGGGTTCTAATAAAACTTTGGTCTCAAGTTCTGGAGGGATTCAAACTGTGAACCTCTTGCTAGCATACCCAATGTACGGCTCAGATAATTCTGTTTTTCAGGGGGGGCCAGATATCTTTTGCCTATGGGCACCTAACCAGGTGTACAAAATGAACCCTTAAAACTGTATGAAAGGCCTCAGAATAAACTCTTGCCTTTTCCCAGTTTGGTATTACCAATAGCTTTGCACAGTGTCAACTTTAACCATATATGTTTCACTTGTTAAATAAAGAATTTCAAAGGCACACCAAGTAGTCTCTAAAAATGAGATGTTTACTTAAAAATAGATAAAAATGTAAAATGTAAATACAGAACCATATATCACAAAAACATACAATCACTTAAAATAATAAGGTTTTAAATACAAACAAAATCTTCTACCACAGTACTTTTAGACTTGTCTAATCTAATTTATTCTTATCTCTTTCCAGTGCTGATGTTGCTTTTTCAGAGTCCAAACACGTGTGTCTTTAAATGGAATGCAGACTACAGTTTAAAAATGCTGTGTTTCAACCCTCTTCATGATGTCATCATCTAGCCCCTCCCTTTCAGGATACATAAAAATATATATATATATATATATATACACAAAACAGGAAGTCCCATCAAGGTATTGAATTCTGTGACTCCAGCAAGACTCATTTTCCAATTGATGACTCTCTTAATTAAGACTGTAATTTCGCAGTCCCTTTGATCAGTGAGCAGTTTCCTTTCTCAAACACATCATTTTTATGACACCAGATGCAATTAACTGACTTTCTTGAGGACGTCATAAAATGGATATTCCACTTCCTTATGACACCAGGTGCAATCAACTGACTTTCCTGAGGACATCATAAAATGGATATATTAGCTCCTGGCTACAAAGCAAACTGATAAGTTAACTACATTCTGAGATCTGCTGTTTAATATATCCTGTCCTGTTAGAACTGATACCTGGACGGAGGGGGGGTTGTCATCCCAGGCACAGGATTTTTCATGACAGACAATCACACTACATTTTTATATTACAAAAATCATAGAGCGATCAGAACCAGCTGTCCAAGTTTCACACAGGTCACTGAACAATCATCTTATTCGGCCCATACAACACTGTACAGCATTTACATATAGGACCAAAATATAATGAGAAAAGGAAGCTGACTCTATGGTATGATGCTTCTGCCATAAGCAGACACAGCAAAACAGAGCACCACCCAATTCTGGCAGGTGTCTTTCAGAGGCAGAATAAGAATGCAAAAATTGAGAGGAGTTACAAATAACTGAGGGATTGAAAGGACCATGGGAGCAGCAGGGTTAGGGAGTCCATTATTCCTGAAAACTTGTGCAGTCAGTTATCATCAAATGCCATTTATCACCTTATCCTGTATGCACAGCAGAAGGCATGTACACAAAGACCAGGAATATGGACAAAAGACCAGCATGAGAAATTGCAGATCAAGTGCTAAGCACTTCAACATTAGGCAACTAAATGCTCTAGCCAGAGTGGTGGAGTGTGAACAAAAGCAGGCTGACAATGGAGTTTGCAAGCCAATCACTTCCCCACCCTCCCAGCCCTCCAAAGCACAGGTCTGGAACAAAGGTAGATGACAAGCAGGCTTTTGTCACATGCCATGATCAGTAGAACATGGTGGATATATTGAAATAGTCTCCATGGCCACCGTGGAAGTTACTGTTCCTAAACAGGGTATTACTGGTAGTTTAGTAATAGGCAGAAGGGCACATGGTGACAAACTGATAAAAAAACACACATTAATTGTAGAGACACGTAAAGAAATGAGCATTGTCAAAACACACAAATAAGAAACGAGTGTTTGTTTTTCACGCAGATGATGAGACAAATTGCTGTGTGTAGAGCGGTGGGGGTTGGGGAACATCACAGCAAACAGCAGAAATACATTACTGTGGGGTCACTAATATAAAATAGTTGTGAACAAGAGAAAAAAAAGGTGATTACAAGAACTCCTTGAAAAGCAGAGCACCACAAGATAAAATTGTCACCCGCCATTCTGGCCCTGGTGTAGTGCCTGATGGGTATTTCTCAACTGGCAGTACAGTGTATAGTGGAAGAACAAAGTGCTCACAAAGAAGTGCTGCACTGCAATGTGGAAAAGCACTGATCGAAAATGTGCCAACTGAAAGGTCAGCAATCACAAAACAATAGCACAGGCGTGCACTACCAGCTGTCATTTGGAAAAGGGAAACATGACAGATCGGTGACTGCTGGTGAGCATAAGCCGCTTTCTGTAGTTACAACTCTGGGTCTTGTCTCCCTTGAAAGTAGTAGCAATGGATGTTGCCTTTGGTCCAACAAGGAAACAGCCTAAGCTTGGGTTTGGGGCAATACACATTCACTGAACTAGAAAGTGCCACAGAGCATCTGTCTGAATTTTGAAATTTTGGTTGGAGAGTTTTCTTTGTGGTCCAGTTCTAAGAATGCATACATACTGTCTGTTTGTGCACATTACTTTTTTGGACACTGCAAGCATAGGCAATTGTTGTCGTTTCTTGGAAATGCTGAGCGCAGTGACAAAAGAAAGCTCAGTCCTTTACTACATGTACCTGTACTTGGCAATGTTGCACGGCCAGTACATTTCTGTACTGCTGAGTAATTTAGTATTGGAATCCCATTTCTGCCTGCTTACACTACTGAAAAAGGACCATTTGCTTTTTACCTTGATTTCAATCCAAAAATCACCATGAAATCAGAAAACCAAGGTAATAAGTAAATGATTCTTTTTTCAGTAGTGTAAGCAGAACGGGGCGGTACAGACCAGTTGGCGAGTTATACGCAGTAAGTTGCTTCTGATAGTGCACTAACGAGTAATTTGTTTATGGCAGGCAGAAACAGGAGACCGATAGTAAATTGCTCAGCAGTACAGAAATTTATTGGCCTGGACAGCATTGTCAAATACAGGTACATGGAGTGAAGGAGCGAGCTTTCATTGTGCTGTTTTAGTGACTTCGCAGAACTCGGGGAGCAAAAGAACGTAAAAGAAAAAACAAACTTCTAACTAGTCTCGGATGGCGGGCTGCCTTCTTAGCTTGTTTGATAGATCTGAAAGCAAGCTCTCATTGAGAGGAGCACATTGTTGAAATGCAAACGTGCAGTACTGTTACATAGAAGAAATGGCAAAGGATTCATAGACAAGTTGGGATGGGAAATAAATAAATAACGGGGTGTTGTTGACGGAAAAGGGATTTGGCAGAGTTTGTTGTTGTGACTGTTCTTGTGGCTCACATTGGAATTTCATACTTCCTGGACTAACAGTAAATGCCTCTGCTTTCAGAAGTTCAAGGTCTGCAACAGAGCCCGCAGAGAGTAAAAATGTCGACAGAGATGCTAGAAACCAGCTGGCAGGATAACAAAGGATGTTTGGGATTAGTGGACAATTTGGGGGGTCAGAGGCGTGCAGTGCTATTACTACTGGGATAATTTATTCTAAGCCTGTTTGAGGTTGGGGTAGTAGTTGCTCTTGGCGTTAGCATGAATCCTGAACCATCCAACAGAGTGCTGAGCTCCAATGGGGTAAATTCACCCTTTCCAAGCTTCACTGTAGGCAAAGAGCCAATGCAAGTGATATGCTGCAGATACCAAGTGTAGAGAAAACAGTGATTCTGTGACCATCCAAGGCAAGTCCAAAACAGACTGATACATCTATAGTCAGGAGACCAGAAATGAATGCCACCCCCCCCGCCAGAAAAAGAAACACATCATAAGGTAGTCACACAATTCTGTTTTTTGTTCACATACCACCAGGAAAACACATCTCCTGAACATCAGAAATACGAGCATTTGGAAAAGCATGTCTCTCACACAGATCTGTGCTCAGCAGTCGCCGGTTTCTTTAGTTGACAATGCAAAGCCTGGAATATGTTTGGCCCTTCCCCCCGGCTTGAGTAATCAGCAGCTATGTGCAAGGCAGACTCTGCAAGTCTGCTTTTTGTCTGTTTTTTCAATCATGTAGCTGGCACTGCTGCAATGTTTTCATGAGACTGCAATCTTTTCGTATCTATCAGGCATAAGAAAACAAAACAAAACAACCATTCTCCACCACTGCTATGAGGAGACGAAGTCCAAGTGGTCAAAAACACAATCCTTCACATAACTCTGCTCAGTGTCTGTGTGTGGGGTTCTCCTATAAACTTATAACCCCTGCATGTAACTCGCTAAAATGCATATCCCTGTACTCTATAGTAATTCCTCAACCCAAGCCATAAACAATTGGAATGAACAGTAGGGATGTAGTGAATGAATTCAACTGAGCTTCTGATAAAACTTATCCACTGTGATCAAAGCAACAGCAGCAATGGGAATGAGAACTGCAGGGCAAATGTTGACCAGCCAACAGAAAAGAAATTAATGGAATGCGCGCTCACTGACACCTGGATCATGCTTTTGCATGCAAGGTGGGTGGTCTCAAGTGTGCTGTGCATTGTGGGAGATCCTCCGGCAGACACAGACTTTGCGTGGACGTGAGTAAAAGTTAATTTACAACAAAATAAATGTGGGGACTACAAAAAAAAACCATTAAACATAGATTATATGTACATTAGCCGAAGCAAATGATCAGAACACTTTGAGATTTAGAAACACTTAAATCGAGCAGTAGTCATGCTGACAGTGTCCCTTTAAAGGAGGGTATAGGAACAACAACCTACAGAATCAAGCAGCAAAGGGTTAGGGGAAGGCAAAACTGCTGCTACTAAAATAAGAAAAAGCAGAGAAAGCTAAAGGGGTTAAGGAAGGAGGAAAATTCTTCAGACAAAAGGGAACTACTTGTTGAGAAAAGTAGAAGGGAAAATCCCTATCTAGGGCAAAGGTACAAAGGGCCAAACAAACACACAAACAAACAAACAAAGGGGAAAACTAGAAACACCCTATCAAATGTATTTCCAGATAACACAGGGAGAGTATGAATTGTGACTACTGGAAGTGATGTAGTGCAGTGGCTGTGGGGGTAGCAGTTTTGAGAAAGACCTTCTGGAGACTGCAGTGCTGCCCCATCTGTATGCACCTCTCTGGGTTGAGGGAGAAGGTCGCTAGACTCCAGGCTAAGTTGTCTCAGATTTGGGGCACCTTCTCCCCCATGCAGGGGCCACCAAGTTTGTCACCATTACTTCAGAGGATGCCAGTGAGGCAGAATGGCTGGACTATGGTGGGCTCTGGAAGGGTGGGGGCGGTGGGTCAGAGGCACATTCCTCAGCTGGTACCACTGCATAATTCCTATGCTGCTCTGGCAGGGTGGGACTACTGGGAGGAGACACCTGTGGTAGTGATCAGCGAAGAAGTGGGTGTCCTCTATAGTGGAGACCCCAAGAAAGGTGGAAGAGGGCCCCATATTAGAAGGAAGCAACTTTTGGCAGGGGACTTGAGTGTAAGGGGATAGATTTGGAAATAGGAAGAGGGGGAGGGAGGTTAGATGCCTATATGGTATAATGGTCCAGAGGGATTGGAAATGGATTTTGAGGATTGCTAGGGTAGCAGGACAGAAAGAAGAGCTGGATATCATTGTCCACATAGGTAGTAATGACCTGGGTAGGGATGGGGCTGGAATAGTGCAAGGGGAGTTTAGGGAAGGGGTCTTAGACCGGTAGTACACTCAGTGGCTTTTGCAGATGTGCTGCCTATCTATGACAGGGGGAGAAAAGGAATCTCTGCACAAGGACCTTCAACTCACGGTTAAAGGAATGGTGCAATGAGGATGGGTTCAGCTGCATTTGAGGACTGGGGATCCACCTGGAGGGATGAAGACCTATACAGGTTTGATGGTCTGCATCCATCTGGGAGGGGAACCGCAGTCATCAGTGGATAGTTTAAATGTTACTTTGATGAACATTTAATCTAGCCAAGGAGGGTGGCAGAAGAAATTAGGGAGGCAGGAACTGTCCCCCCAAACAGGCTGAAGTAGAAAGTAGGGAGAACCCAAAGGGAAAGGAATCCCCCAGGAAGAAAATTAACAAAGGAAGCAGGGTGATAGAAATGAAGGGAGATGGAGATGGGAGCAGAAAAAGACAGTGAGGAAGGAGGGAGGGACAAAAAGGAAAAAAAGGTTAATAAGCAGAGTGGAAACAAAATCTGGAAGGCCATCTGTTCACAGTCAAGGAAATAAGATTCCGGACCTAGAGCACATCATGGCAGAGGCTGGCCTGGATATTGTGGCCATTTCTGAGTCATGGTGCACTGAAAACCACGAATAGGACATGGCCATACCAGGCTATACTCTGTTTAGGAAGGGCAGGGTGGGCAGGAAAGGAGGGGGTGTGGTGCTTTATGTGAGGGAAAGTATAAAAGAGACTGATATTAAGGGAATACAGCAGGGGGCAGAGGTACTGTGGGTCATCCTAGAGGTGGGGAATGGAGCCGCTGTTCTCACTGGCATGATCTACAGACCTCCAACTCAGGGGGAGTAGTTAGACAAGGTGCCGGTGGAAGCCATTGGCAAGATGATAGAAAAGGGGGAGGTATTCAACGGGGATGTCTTTTGTATCTTCTGTTTAGTCTACTTTATCTGATGGGGACATGTTTGTGGTGCATTAGGTGTGCTCCAGCCAAAAAGTATGAAATATGTCTCTTGGAATGTTAAGGGTGCTCGCTCTAAGGCGAAGCAATACCAAATCTTAGGGCATCTTAAACTGTTACATTGTCAAATAGCATTCCTTCAGGAGACTCACCTACTCACCTCGGAAGGCGTTCTCTTCTGAAGACAGGCTATAGGCCAAGTTTATGCAGCTGGGAATTCCACCACTCAGAGAAGTATGGCTATTTTAATTGCTAGAGAGGTCCAGTTCCAAATGATACAATGTGTTACGGATCCACAATGGCGTTACCGCCTAGTACAAGGGGTTTTGGACCATTCAGAGGTCCTGTTGGGATGTATTTACGGTCCTAACTGGGACACTCCAGGATTTTTCTCCCACTTGGTTACCTTATTGTCCCCATTTGTTCATACTTCCATCATTCTGGCTGAGGACTGGAATTTGACACTTACTTGTGACTTGGATCGGTCAGTTCGGAGAGGCCTCGGGTTGTCCCCCGTTCAGCGATCCCTCCATGATCTGATGGACACAGTGGGCTTGTGTGACCCATGGCATATTTTACACCCTTCTATTTGGCAATATACCTTTTATTCATTAGTCTACAAATCCTATTCCCATTTGGATTATTTTTTAATCACCCAGAATGTATTGTCTGGAGTTGGGGGTGGTGAGATGACTCCAAGAGTCCTCTCCGACCATTCCCCTACCTGGTTGGAATGTACCTTGTTACCTAATATCCACAGAGATACTATGTGGAAATTGAACACTCAGTTGCTTAAAGATGAGGAAGTTATAGTTAAAATTAAGGGTGTAATAGCTCAGTTTGTGACCCAGAATGCTGGTTCTATCCTGGAAGTAGATAAGGTATGGTGTTCCCTGAAGTGTGTCCTGCGGGGCAAATTTATTAGAATGACTTCCATGAAGAAGCATAAAGAGGAGGCAACCATGCATCTCCTTCTTAATCGTATCAAAGATTTAGAGGAGACCCTTTTTCCTGATGCTTCTGAAGATGAGCCCTCAGCTTTAATGGTCTTGTGACATAAATATGTGATGAGCATGAGGGAACCGTCTGAATATGCCATTTTAAAAACCCAGTCCCGTTATGTTGATCAAGGTGAGAAGGCAAGCCGTTTTCTCTTCTTGTGCCTGTGTAAACATGAGGCATACCATATCGTATTAACTAGCTCTTTCTTGGCAGATCACACCCTTAAAACATCTGTTAGAGACATAGTTGAGGAATTTGAGGCCTACTGTTGTCAGCTATGTAGTCCCCCAGTTAGTGCACCTTCCATTGAGGAAACTTCAGATTATCTATCTGATATCCTTCTTCCTCAGTTAACTACAGAGCAACAGTCCTTCCTCAACAGGCCCGTCTCGCAATTGGAAATTATGTCAGCCATTAACTCCCTCCTGTTAGACAAGAGCCCCAGGGCCTGATGGTTTCCCGTCGAACTTCTATAACATTTTTGTCAAGGAATTGGCACCACTTCTCCAACAGCTTTTCTCCTATTTTTGTGAATCAGGAATCTCAGACCCCTTTTTATTAGAAGCCGTGATCATCATTCTACCTAAATCTGGCATATCTCCAGAGAAAGTAGATAACTATCACTTTATTTCCCTTATGAGCTATGATGTAAACATTTTTGCAAAGATTTTGGCTACCAGGATTGCGCAAGTGTGGGTGGGCCTGATTAGCCCAGAGCAGGTGGGTTTCATGAGGGGTCGGTCTTCAGCAGATCACCTGTGTAAATTGTTTCATATTTTCTCTGTATCCAGGGAGGCTGACCATCCTATGGCTTTGGTCTCCCTGGATGCAGAGAAAGCCTTTGATAAGGTGAATTGGGCTTTTATGATCTTTGTTCTAAAGAAATTTGGTTTCCCCCTGCCTTCATTAAGTGGATTCAGGTCCTCTATTCGAAAGCCTAGTGCAAAAATCTATTGCAACATGGTATTATCCTCTTCATTTCTGTTAAGTTCTGGAACCCAACAGGGCTGCCCATTGTCCCCGTTGCTATTCAGTTTATATTTAGAACCCTTGTTGCTCCATCTTAAAATGTGTCCCCTGATGAAGGGCATCCCGATAGGCCCATTTGATTTCAGACTCTCCGCATATGCAGATGATATTTTGCTTCATATTTCTGACCCTACCATCTCCATTCTTGCTGGGCTATTATAAAGGACTTTAGTATATTCTCAAATTATAAACTTAATTTGGATAAGACAGTGGTAATGCCCCAGAATTCCAGGGTACTTAAGTTGGATATTGTTCATTTGCACCTTACCTGGGCCACTTGGCTTAAATATTTGGGGATAGTCCTTGCCCAATCTGCCACTTTAATGAAAAAGCTGAACCTCAATGAGTTGCTCATCACAATTCAGCATGATCTGGACAGATGGTCCTCCCTTTACTTATCTCTCCAGGGTAGGATAAGTATTATTAAAATTAATGTTCTTCCCCGTATGTTGTACCCCCTGAATTTGCTGAACCTTTTGCTTCCTCTCTGCTGGTTTAGGAAAGCCCAAAGCCTTGTATCCACTTTTATTTGGGGAGGAAACCCCCCCAGGTGCACCTATGCTCATCTAGGGGTGCCGAAACAGTTGTGAGGCCTTAAATTGCCTAATTATTTCTTATAATAATTAGCTAGTCAAAATACTAAATATGCTAGATGGACAACCCCTCCTTCACCACAGGGAGATCCGGATTATATACCATTGTGGCTCCAAACTGAACGATCCCTTATAAGGGAAACTGGCCTTTCTCCAAATAGTCTCCTTTTCATTTCACCCAAACTACTTCCCTCTCGGATTCATGGATCAGCGGCTATTCTTACCTCTTTGAAAGTTCATGCTCAACTATGTAGAGCTCTGCGTTATAATAACCTCAAGGAAGTCTCCCAGCCATTATGTAATAACCCCAATTTTAGTCTAGGGGGACACATCCTGACTCCTGAAAGATTTCCTCAATTAGTGGGGAAAACAGTAGGTGACCTCCTTTCCGATGGCCAACTAAGGTCTAGCTATGATCTGTTAATGATGCTTAACTTTCTGGCTCACTCTATATTTAAGGTCTACCAAATTCAACACTTACTGATTAATTGTTTTGGCGCAGCCTCGTGGTCAAATAACCAGGGGGACTTTCTTCATACATTACAGTCCCTGGCTTAGCAATTCCATTCAGTAGCGCAAATTACTTCTACCCTATTCCCCAAACTTTATCCAGATGGTACAGGGTGTTCTCAATATTGGTCCGCATCGTTCCCCACTATTTCCTCTAATTGAGAGCGTATTTAGGCAGACCTTTATTGTTACAGTGAACAATAAACTCTGTCTTACCCAGTTTTGTATTTTGCATAACATGAATTTTACTCCGGTCAAACTGGCTAAGATGGGTAAATTGACTTCCCCTTGTGCACCAGGAGTGGGCAAGGGACTGGATCTTTACTTCATATTTTGTGGGAATGCCCTAGAATAGTCCGCTTATAGCATAAAATTAAGCAGAAGGTGGACCCTCTTTTGGGTTTGGAAGACTACTTAATCCCTGAAATCTGTGTTGCTGGCAACCACTCGGGTGTCGGGGTTAAGGAGCAGAGATATTATCTTTGATCTCTTTGTCTGTGAAGAGAGTGGTGCTTCACCACTGGAAAGACTAGGTGTATATCTCTTATACAGAATAGCTCAATGAGCTATTGAGTAATCTCTGCCTTGAGAAGATGATAGCCAGCCTCTGTAATAGGATGGCTAGCTATACTAAGAAATGGATAAGCTAGATACCTTGTTTTCTCTTCCTCGTCACATTGAGCAGTTTGCTGGAGTACTGTCTTTAACCTTTTTTCTCCTTTCATTTAGTGGAGTACCATATTCCTATATAGTATTATGTTTTCCTATTATGGCAAAACATTTAGTCCCTTGTTATTTTTGGAAAGTGATACTGATTTTATTGGGTAGACTTGCATCCTGGAGTTGGAAAGATCTCCATTTTGGGGGGGTAGGAGGAGGGATTTTATTGTGGGGGGGGTTGTGTTTGTTATTGGCTTGTATTGTTATTTGTTGTTGGTGTATTTAAACTTTAATAAAGTATATTAAATAAAAAAAAAAAAGAAAAGGCAGTGGTACTGCTGGTGGTGCTTCAATCTACCTGATGTAGATTGGAGTTTCACAGCTGCAGCTTCAGTCAGAAGCAGGGATATCCTAGACTCCCTGCAGGGGGTGTTTCTCAGGCAACCAGTCAGTGAACCCACTCATAATGGGACACTACTGGACCTGATACTCATTAACAGGGACAGTGCTGCAGACATCAAGGTGGGAGGCCACCCTGGGACCAGTGATCACTGTACAGTGTGGTTCAACATAAGGATGACTGTGGAATCAAACCACACCAGAGTGAGGGTCCTGGATTTCAGGAGGGCATATTTTATAAAGATGGGTGAATGTAGCAGGGATGACCCAGCAGGGATGGTGACCTAGGTGGGTGGAAGAACAGTGGGAAAAGATAAAAGGGACCATTGTAAAAGCAACAAACATCTGCATCAAGCAAGTGAGCAAACGCAAGAGGAAAAAGAGACTGTTATGGACTTGAAAGAGGTGGCTGAAAAGGTAAATGTTAAAAGGGTAGCATTCAGAAAGTATAAGGAGACGCAAAGAGAGGAGGACAGGGAGGTGTATCAGAGGAAACTGAGGAAGTAGGAAAAGCAGTAAGGAACATGAAGGTGAAAACTAAAGAAAAAGTAGCTCAGGCAGTAATGAAAGGGGACAAGACATGTTTTAGGTATGTAAGTGAAAAGAGGAAGACTGGGGAGAGATTGTGAGGTTAAAAAGGGAACGGGCAGGCATCCTGATCAAATAGTTTTGTTCATTGTTCAAAGGAAGGAGAAGAGGAGGGGTCCAAAAAAAGTAACAGGAGCTTTGGAGACAAGGAAGAGGACACTGGTCTTTTTTGGAGGAGAGAATCGTGAAGGGACTCACTAATCTGAAAGTGAACAAAATAACGGGGCCAGATGAGGTACATCCAAGGGTATTGAGGGAGCTCCTGGAGATACTGGCTACACCTCTGATAGTCCTATTTAACAGCTCACTGGAAAGGGATGTGCTTCTGGAGGACTGAAGGAGGGCAGATGCAGTCCTACTTCAAACAAGTGGTAGCAGGGAGGAGGTTGGCAATTATAGGCCAGTCAGCCTGACATCGGTGGTGGAAGTTAATGAAATTACTGCTAAAGGAAACGATTGTGGAATATCTTGGATCCAGTGGGTTACAAGATCCAAGACAGCATGGTTTCACAGGGGAGAGGTCATGTCAAATGAATCTAATAGTTTTCTTTGACTGGGTGACAAAGGAATTAGATTAGGTTACATAGATACATAGATACATAGACAGTGTCGGCAGATAAGGGCCTATGGCCCACCCAGTCTGCCCATTTGAGCTTGTAAGTTCAGTTTATGTTTTCCTAGAAGTCTGTTGCCCCTTGCCCCTGACCTCCAGAATTCCTTTATGTCTATCCCTTGCATTCTTAAATCCCGTGATTGTTTCAACCCCACCACTTCCTCTGGCAGGGTGTTCCGCTTGTCTACCACCCGTTCTGTGAAGAAATTCTTCCTCACGTTTCCTCTGAATCGTCCTCCCTCCAACTTCATCCCATGCCCGCTAGTCCTGGAACATCTTTTTCGCTTAAAAATAGTGTATTCCTGTACCCTGTTCCTCCTGTAAGATACTTGTATGTCTCTATCATATCCCCTCTCTCCCTCCTCTCCTCCAGGGAGTACATGTTCAGTTCCTTCAACCTGTCCTCATAGGACTTGTGATGCAATCCATGCACCATCTTTGTTGCCCTCCTCTGAACCTTCTCTACCCTGTCTATGTTCTTACGTAGGTAAGGTCTCCAGAACTGTACACTGTACTGCAGGTGGGGCCTCACTAGTGTCTTCTTTAGTGGAATTATGACCTCCCTTTTCCTGCTGGTGATGCCCCTGCCTATGCATCCCAGCATCCTATTTGCTTTACCTGCTGCCTTGTCACACTGTTTCCCTACCTTGAGGTCATCAGAGATGATAACCCCAAGATCTCTTTCCTGCTTGGTGCATGCTATATCCTCACCCCCAAACTGATATATTGTGCCAGGGTTTTTGTGCCCCATATGCATTATCTTGCACTTGGATGTGGCCTACCTAGATTTCTGTAAAGCTTTTGACACTGTTCCACATGGGAGACTGGTAAGCAAGCTGGCTAGCTTAGGAGTGGGTCCAAAGGTGGAGAACTGGGTAAGAAATTGGTTAGGGGATAGGTGACAGAGGGTGGTGGTAAATGGAGTTTAGGGTACCTCAGAGATCAGTGCTGGGACAGGTACTCTTTAATGTCTTTATAAAGTAACATTGCCGAGGAGGTGGAAAGGAAGGTCTGCCTCTTTGTGGATGACATCAAAATTTGCAATAGGGTGAACACTCTGGGGAGAGGGGTGTGTGTGAAAAGGATGAGCAGAGACCTGAGAAAATTTGAGGAGTGGTCAATGGTATGGCAGCTGGGTTTCAGTGTGAAAAGTGCAAAATGATGCATTTATTGCACAAAAACTCAGGAACAGAGTAGAAGATGAGGGGAGTGGTATTGACAACCACCAAGTAGGAAAGAGATGTGGTGGTAATCATATCTGATGATCTAGAGGTGGCCAGGCAGTGGAAGGAGAAGAGGAGGGACCCCAAAAAAGTAACAGGAGCTTTGGAGACAGGGAAGAGGACACTGCACAAAAACTCAGGAACAGAGTACAAGATGAGGAGAGTGGTATTGACAACCTCCAAGTAGGAAAGAGATGTGGGGTAATCATATCTGATGATCTAGAGGTGGCCAGGCAGTGTGACAAGGCAGTTCAGAGGGCTAGTGGGATACTGGGGTGCATAGAGAGGGATATCACCAGCAGAAAGAGAGGTGGTGATACCTCTGTATAGATCATTGGTAAGACCTCACCTAGAGTAGCATGTCCAGTTCTGGAGGCCATATCTCTGGAAGGACACAGACAAAGTATAGGCAGTCCAGAGTAGGTCAACTAAAATGGTGCAGGGTCCACATCAAAAGCCATATGAAGAGAGGCTAAAGGACCTCAATATGTACACACTGGAAGAGAGGAGGAAGAGGTGAATATGAGAGAGAGAGACTTTTAAATACTTTATGGTGGTAAATAAGGTACAGGAGGGAAGTATTTTTTCAGAAAAAGGTGCTCAAGAACGAGGGGACATGTTATGAAACTGGGGGGGGGGTAGATTCAGGAGAGATACGAGGAAGTAACCTTTTCACAGAAAGAGTGGTGGATTCTTGGAACAACCTACCAGCAGAGGTGGTGCAAGTGAAAGCAGCAGTGAGGTTCAAGAATGCATTGGAAAGTCATAAGGGAATCTTGCTGGAAAGGAAGGGGAGTGGGGTGGAGAAAGAGCCAGAGATCTAATAGGGTCTGTGGTGATACTGTAGGTAGGGAAAAATGGGCAGACTAGGTGGGCCAAGTGGTCCTTTTCTGCTGTCAAATTCTATGTTTCTGTGTTTCACCCAAAATGCTGTCATTCGCTGTCATTCACATAGCTGCTCTTCGGCACTTACTGTCTCCCACCCATCATCAAATGTCTCAACAATCCTGGTGCTCCGTATTATCTGCTGTGCTCCATTTGCTTTTTTTTTAAACCAGGAGAGACACACTAAGATGAAGCTTGTTTACAGGTGCGATCTGAGAGCACAAGGAAGTTAAGTGACTTGCTCAGGGTCACACACTATGCAAGTGGGGGCTGTGGGATTGAACCCCAGGTCTCCTGGTTTGCAGCTCAGAGCCTTAAACAACTGCACTATACTACCTCTTTAGTCCTCCCCTCTTTGATCTCTCCCCCCCCCCATCTATCTCTCTGTCTTTCTCTGTCTCTCCCCCTCCCTCAGCATACTGCCATTCTCCATATACATGATACTCTCTCTCTGGCTCTATCCATGTTCCACTCCATCTCTGACCTCCCCTAACATGCTGCCATTCTCCATATACATTTGACACTCTGTGGCACTTTCTCTCTCCCACTTCCCTGATCTTTGCTCCCCAATGTGCTCCTATACCCCATCATTCGCATTACCTGTTCTGTAGTACTTGATCTCTACCCTTACTCGATATCTGCCCCCCCAGACTGCCACCATTCAATGTAATTTACATTAGCTGCATTGTGTCAGTTGCTCTATATCCATCTCCACCTTGATCTCTAGCCCCCCACAACATGCCAACATTTTCCCTCTACATTAGCTGCTCTGCAGCAGTTACTCTTCACCTCCCTCCCTGATCTCTGCCTCCCCCACCAAAAATGTTGCCTTGCTACTCCTGGTACTTCATATTACCTGCTGTGTACAATTTGCTCTCTATTCCTCCCTTCCCCTATTTCTCCAACACCCAACAAACTGCCTTCTCCATATATATGGCATGTATATCCGTCTCTGTCCCTGTTCTGTCCCATCTCAGACCCCCCCAAAAAAATATTCTGTCATGCTTTGTATACATTTGCTGCACTGTGGCACTTGTTCTTTACCTCCACCTAATCTCTGCCCCCAAATGCTGCCTTATCACTCCTGGTACTTCATATTACCTGCTGTGTGCTATTTATTCTCTATTTCTCCCCTCCCCAATCTCTCCACCCCCCAACAAATTGACCTTTTCCATATACATGACATGCTTTCCGGCTCTATCCCTATTCTACCCCATCTCTGAACCCCCAACCTGCTGCCATGCTCTGTATACATTTGCTGCTCTGTGCCACATGCTCTGTTTCTGTCCCTTCTCTGATTTCTGCCCCCCCCCACAACATGCAAACATTTTCCCTATACATTAACTGCTTCACTTGCTCTTCCCCCCATGATTTTTGTCACCCCAAAAGTCTGCCATTCACTGTCCTTCACATTAGCAGCCTCTGGAGCATTTGCTCTCTATTTCTTCCTTCCCCAATATCTGCCACCCCAAAATGTCAGCATTATATACACATTAGCCACTCTGCAACACTTAATCTCTTTCACTCACTCTCAGACATCTCACCACTCCAGGTACTTAGTATTACCTGCTTTGTACCACTTGCTATCTATTCCTCCCTTCCCTGAACTCCTTTCCCCCAACCATTCCTATTCTCCATATACATAACATACTGTCTGGCTCTATCCTAGTTCTACCCCATCTTTGACACTCCCAACATGACACCATTCTCAGTACACATTTGCTTCTCTGTGGCACCTGCTCTCTCTGCCCCTCAAACATGCCCGCAGTCACCATCATTCACATTATCTGATCTGTAGCACTTACTCTCTCCCCTTCTTCGATATCTGCCCCCATACTTCTGCCATTCACTGTAATTCACATTAGCTGCTCTGCACTACTTGTCAATATCCATTCCTTCCCTGACTTCTGCCCTCACACAACATGCAAGCATTTTCCCTATACACAGCACTTTCTCTCCCTGTATATCTGCTCCCCCCCACCCAAATGCTGCCATTTACTGTCATTTATATTAGCTGCTCTTTGGCACTTATTCTCTATTTCTCCCCTCGTGAATATCTGCCCCCAAATGCCGGCAATGTCCCTTCCCATTAGTCACTCTGTGGTGCTTGCTCTCTCTCCTCCCCGTTCTCAGCCCCTCCATAAAACCTGCTGCCATTCATCATCATTCACATTAACTGCCCTGTGGCACTTAGTCACTATCCCTCCCCTTCCTAATTTCTGCCCCCCCCAACATGTAGCATTTAACCCAAACCATTAACCAGTTTCGGCACTTGCTGGACCCCCCCCATATGCTGTCATTCACTTTCAATCCCATTAGCTGTATTCTCCCTATACATCAGCAGCTCTGTGGCACTTGCTCTGTCTCCTCACTGATCTCTGTCCCCCTTTCTACACTTGCTACATTCACCATCATTTACATTAGTCACTGTGTTGCACTTGGTCTCTTTCCCTTCCCTCCCTAATTTCTGCCTCTCCAACATGCTAGAATCGTACCCAAACAATTAGTCACTTTTGGCACTCCCCCCCCATATCCTGTCATTCACTTTCAGTCCCATTAGCTGCTCTGTGGCACTTGCTCTATATCTCTCCCCTTCCTAATCTCTGACCCCCGCCCAACATGCCTGTATTCTCCCTATACATTAGCTGCTCTGTGGCACTTGCTCTGTCTCCTCACTGATCTCTGCCCCCCCCCACACTTGTCACATTCACCATCATTTACATTAGTCACTGTGTTGCACTAGGTCTCTTTTCCTCCCCTCCACAATTTCTGCCACCCAACATGCTGTCTTTGTCCCTACACATCAGCTGCTCTTCATAACTTATTCTTCCCCCTCCCGAATCTCTGTCCCCACTATGCTGCCATTCATTGTCATTCCCATTAGCCCCCCTGTAGCGTTGTGAAAAAATTACAGTTAAGTATATTATCAATTACAGATACTTAGAAAGGAGATGAACGGAGGCGAGACTGACGGCGGAAGAATTTAATGATTATAACAATAATCACAACGAGAGATTACAAGTGGTACATTCTTCAAAATAACAGTATGTGCTGGCTTGCTTATATAGTGGAAGACAGCATCATCATTTCCTATGGTTTTCTATGATTGGTTTAAGACAAGCACAAACATCAACTTACAAGGCAATACTCCTTTGGTATATGTATGAGCTCATCCTTGGTCAGCACAAGTATAGATAGTGTACATTCTATTATTATATATGGCTAGTAACAGTTGTCACTACCAGTTACCAAGGTCTAGGAGGAAGAAATAGGTTTGGACTTAGGAATGTGCATACAAGCATTTTGGCCTGTCCTGATAAGAACAAACACTAGAGATAGTCAGAAGGGTAATTTGGACACTATCCTGTGGTCCTGTCTTGCAGACACATAAGACAACTGTTTGCTATTAATTACATGGTCAGCACAAATATCAAAAGGCACTTTAATATTGCAACTTGTGGCTTAGTTTGTCTTGTGGCTTCACAAGTTTTATATGATCCAATTATATAGGTCAACATTTGTTACACAAACACATTATGTTTTAGGCCAAAATGAGGTTAGGCTGAAATATAGGGACAAACTTCTTTATCCCTTGTTACACCCCCGACATGCCTGTATTCACCCTATACATTAGCCGCTCTGCAGCAGTTCTTCTTCCCCCTCCCCAATACCCAGCACTTGCACTCATCCCACCCTGATCTTTGTTCACTCCGAATCTGCCACCATTCATCGTTATTCACATTGGCCACTCTGTGGCACTTGCTCTTTACTCCCCTTCCCGATCTCCCCCCACCGGTGTCATTGTCCATATACCTTACCAGTTACTTCCTTTTGCTTACTAGTGTTGTTTGTAATGCTTATGTAAACTCCAGTCAGCGCTAAACTGAATGGGCTACTACCCCTGCCTGTGTGATTAGTGAACAGGTTGAGGGACCTGGATCCTATGACATGGTGCCTCCATTTTTATAAGTTGAAAATTTGAGGAGAAAGGTGTCACTCGACATGGTGACTAGGTCTGACTATTCTGCACAGGGGCACCCAAAGTAATCCAGAGACTAGAAGCAATAACATAATGTCCAGTACCAGAAGATGGGATTCTTAAGTGTGGCTTTATTCAACAACTCTGAATGAAAAGCATAGATGGACCCCCACGGGGCTACACTCCTTGTCGCAGATAAGTGATGACACAGACACATATCCGAACTTGGATCCTAAGCTTGCAAATGTCATGGACTCTTAAACTAGTGGTGGCACCCTCTTCAGGCACTGGCAAATACCTGGCAAAAAGGTGACTGGTGTTTCAAAGCAAATCCGTAGAGGTGAGCCCTGTTACGCCAGGTGGGGGGGTCTCCCACCTTTTGTTCCATAGACCCATACCCGGCCATTCCTTTGTTTACAGACACACATCCTTGACTACTGTAGTGCAGACTGTACATGGCTTTGTAATGCAGTAACTGTCTTTCTCTGAAAGCCCCCCACATACAGCAGTCATTACATCTCACTGTTCCATAAGCCTCTTCTTTGGCTACTATAGTGCAAACTGTACATGGCTTTGTAATGCAGAAACTGTCTTTTTTCTTGAAGACCCTCCCCCCCACATACAGCCATCATTACATCTCACGGTTCCATAATCCCTGGACTTGGCATCCTGACTGACCCACAGCCCCAGAGACTTATTTACTCACTGTTTTGGTGAATGACACTGGCCTTTTATCAAAACTTCATCACCCTCCACATTGCAGGCATCCAAAAACTCTGAAGGAATCTCATTCCACAAAAACTGTAGTGTCCAGCACTCTTCATCAGGCAGCTTCTTCCTTTTCCCAGGCCAGGGGGTTGCCCCTGGGAGTTGGTTCCGTGTGCCTCTCTTATGGTGGAAGCACACACCTCAAGGTAGCTCTGAGTCAGAGCTGAGAGCAGGGGGGCCTGCCCCTGCAGGGCACCCCCTCCCTCCACTGTACTATAGGATCTACACCCTTCTCTCTTCTTGAGCCTACTACAGACTGAAAACAAAAAACTAGACTGCTGACTTCAAGGATCAACTCTAGACTGACTTTGATATTCCCCAAAGTTCTATCTAGCCACCAACTGCAACAATCCATTGTGGCTTATGCTGCTGCAGAATTATAAATGATGTCATAGCCCCAGCTCAGCAGAGACTAAAAACAGAGCAAGACATAGTGAAATCCACTTAACTGGAGTTTCGCTAGCTGCCTGTCCCTGCCTGCCACTAAATCTAACTAGGGTTCTAGTAACCCCGGGTAGCAGGGGGCTTACACTTATAACACAAAATCACACATACTCCCATAATGCAAAGCATCATGGTCTGTATATGCAAATCACCACAAAATATTATGCTGGTTCAACTTCAAGCAGAAATGCATGGTGCCAAAATGCCTCTCACACAGTCTGCAAAGTGTACTAACTTATAACACATTTCACTGCTTACATTCCTTTTTCCCCACCCTTCCCAATACAGCACTGCCACATACTTGCTGTCATTAGGTACACCTTTCATTTCTGTCTACATTTCTCACATTGCCCAAATTAATTGGTTCTCATTTGATGTATTTCTGTTTCAAACTGTCTTCATTTGTTCTATTTAACTGTTCTTTTCCTATTTATGGAATAATGTGCATACCTTATACTTCTTTTATCCTATTATGAAAACTAAACTAATCTTGCTCATTTCTCTGCCTGCAAGCAGTTCTTCCACTATAAATTTCAATAAACACAGAAAAAATCAATAAGAGGTGCAGGTAGTTCAATTTTTTTCTGGCCACCACATCTCTCAACTAATCTCCCCATCTCTTCCTCCCTCGTCATTATCTTCTCTAACATGTTTTCATAACAAAGTCAGTTTTGAACTTGCATACAAGTAGTCCAGAGCAAATCTGTAACACACCAGTGGGTAATTTAATAAACTCTGTATTATTTCAATGCAATTAATTTCATTCTTGCCATGTTTCTTATTCAACATAATCGCTATACAGCCACCACCATTTCTACATTTTGCTTCATAATTTACATGTTCTATATGTAAGCATGTATAGTCCCCTAAGTACAAAATATTGCAAATAACATCACTGCATACCTCTCGTATGATGCAGTCTGATATTTGAAGAATAATGGCTGTATCTGTGACATGGCCACTGAAGTGCATCATTCTGTATTAATTATCTTGAATACCACCATACACATTCTCACTGAGCTGTTGACTGTACGAATGCTACTGGCATAATCACAAATTTCATTTCTTACTTTGTTTCTATTTCTTCATCATACATATGCTCAAAAAATGTATACAGTGCATATTCATGAGGATAATTCACATTGTCTACTGTTTGCCACTTGATCTCTATCCTTCCTCTCGCTGATACTTTAACTGCTCTGTGACACTGCCTCTCTCCCATCTCTCAACCCCAACAAAAAACCATTCTCCTTTTGCATCACACAGTCTCTGGCAGTTGCTCTCTCCACCCCTCCCGGATTCCCCCCACCTCCTGCCATTTCCCATACTTTACAGTGCCTGCTCTATGCCACTTCTTCTCTTCCCAACCATCTCTGTCCCATCCTATCACTTTCAACTGTATTTCTCATTACCCTCTGTGTTCCACTTCCTCTCTATCGCTTTCCTCCTCCATCTCTACCTTCAGCCCTACATTAACCTCTCTCAGCACTTGCTTTCCTCCTCTCTGCTACCCAATCCCTGACCCCCCAACATCTTCCCATTCTCAATAGATCCCTACAGCTCTACACCGCTCTCTTTCTCTCCCCCTTCCTGATCTCCGCTCTTCCCAAACCCTGTTCTTTATCATCATTCACATTACCTGTTCTCCCTTATTTGCTTTCTATTCCTCCCCTTCCAGTCACTTCTTCACCCAGTATGCTGCCATTGTCCCTTATTTACTTTCCCAGACAAATGGAATGCACTCCAGTACACCTTAATGTACGAAATATATATGACTAAAAGTAATTCAAACTTAGACCGCTATTCTGCAAAACAAAATACAACATTAGATTAACGGCACTACTTTTTATCGATTGTGCAGTGTTTTCATTCATTACATGTTCATGTTAATTAAAGGTTTTATATGTCTTTAAATTTATAAGGCTACTGTCATCTCTTTACACTTTACATAGGTTTATAAGCATCTTTTGATTCCATCTGTACTGATCTCCATGTTTTCATTATCAGCCCTGACTGCTCTGTTTGAGTCTGCCACTGACATTAAACAACGAGTGGTGTTCAGTGTAGCAAAGTGAGTGAGAGCAACTGTTCTTAATAGACCGCTCATGCTGACTAGTCTTTTCCCTGCCAGAATTTAATGTCCTGATCACCGTGATTCTTTCTGGCTATCACTTGGAGCATATGCCTAGTAAAGATACATATCTTAAAGTATAAAGGTTTAGGGCTTTTAGATGTCTTAACAATCATTGTGTTTGCTTTTATTTGTTTCTTTAGTTATAGTTTTATCATTTTATTTTTATTTTGTCAACTACTGTATTTGTAAAAAAGGAATCTAATGGAATGCTTATATTATGAAATCAGAAAATCTTTACTGGCGAAGCTGGTCATGTATTTCAAAGAAAAACTCCAAATGTGTGTGCAGGTTTTTATACAGAAGCAAAGACTGCTTCACAAAAACATCATAGATTTAATAGAAACATGATTTTTCATTATTTGGGTTCTTTTATTATGATTTAGCAGATTATATTTTCTTCCTTAGTAGACATTACTTGGGAACAAGAAAACAAAAGCCAATTAAAGAAACAGAAGGATACTCTCGTTTAATGAGGCAGTATAGTGTAGTGGTTTAAGGCTCTGAGCTGCAAATTTGGAGACCTGGGTTTGAATCCCACAGCCCCCACTTGCATACTGTGTGACCCTAAGCAAGTTACTTAACTTCCCTGTGCTCCCAGGTTGCACCTGTAAACAAGCTATCAGCTTAGTGTGTCTCACCTGGTTAAACAAATGGAAAAAAAAGAAGAAAAAACGATGTGACGGGAGAAGTGGGTACTTGGAGGGAAATATAAACACAATATGTACATATGATAATTATATATACAAAAAAATATATAACTACAGTATATACATACAACTTTATACACAATTTACAGACAAAGTGTAATGTAAACATAACAGCAGATGATATGGGCAATCAGGTAGTTAGACAAGCTGAGAAATGTAGGTCAACATCTTGTGCAGTCGCAGTATGAGATAATTACATTTCTTAGGTAGAGCTTTGCTGAGGCAATGCTGGTGTGTGGGCTATTTCCAAAGGCCATGTTGTTCCAAACCTGTTGGAGTTTGCGACTAAAAGTTAGCAGTCCTGAGTTTTGTTTATGCCTGGGGACAAGAAAAATGTTTCCCAGGCTGGAGAGAAGATTGTGGCTGGAGGGAGCAGCAGGAGGGAGCAGGCACATAGGTAGTTGGGGAGTTTATTTAACCAAACTGGAAGCAATAAAGAGTCAGATACTGCTCACATTTGTCTTTCAGTGAAGGCCAGTTTAAACAGTCATAAAGAGGGCAGTGATGGATTTGGATGGGATAGCTGAGAATGAACCAGGAGAGGGAATTCAATAATAAGTCTATCTTGGATAAGTGGCACTGGGGAGTAGTGTTGTAGACCACATCACCAAAGTTGATTACAGGAAGAACCAAATGTTTAACCAATCACTTTTTTAGATTTTGGGAGAGGCAGTCACACACCCCATAGAGGACTCCAATCTTTTTTTTTTTCATATGCATTTTGTACTCTTATGGCTGGGACAAGCTTGGGCTCCCATTAGTCCAGTTTGGTCAGCCCCCACCATCCACCACTTCCCAGGACTTACTAGGTGACCCAAATTCCCCCACAGATTCCCCTTGTGGTTGAGTTAGGGCCTCAAAGTACACATCCAGTGTTGGCCTTATGGGTCCTGGTGGTAAGGTGGGTCAAGGCCTGCAGGCAGGGTGTCATGAAAGCCTACCCCATCACCATTTTTCCATCAGATTTTCTCCAGACTCCCCATGTTGGGGCACACATGTCAGTATGCAGGGTAGAGGCACATCTACGCTGCAGAGTCTTGCAGCACCACCCACTGTTGATGCTTCTGTCCCACACTATCACTAGGCCTCCACCTGGTGGCAGTCATTCGACAGAGCAAGCAGTCTCCCTCCCTGGAAGAGGAGAGCAGTTCATCAGATGTTCAGTTCTCTCCCTCCCCAGTTCACCCCTGGCAGCCCATGCTCATTTCCGAACACAGTTTGCCAGTGTCGAGTGAGGTGTGGCATCCAGTACCTCAACCTTCAGCGCCAAAATGATGGCTTGGGTTCAAAAGCTATTTGCTCCTCAGCCACCACCTGTGCCTTTCATCGGGCCCTTAGTCCAGTCACCCTCAGTCCTGTTTGCTGCTCTCCCTCTCGTCCATCTGGTGGGGATCTGTACGGTGAAGAACCTAAGAGTGCCAGAGACCGTCCTGATCAGTGATGGAGAGACATAGGATTTTTCTTGTGTTTCTCCTAATCTTCCTCCCTGGAGCTATGGCAGACATGGAAGCACATGCTCATGGAGATTCGCATGCACTCTGGAACCAGAGGCCCCACTTTACTCCCATGGCCTAATGCCAGCCTCCCAAGGCTTGACACTACCATTAGTTCTCCACCCACTGGCAGCTTAGAGATGGGGAAGCTTACTTTCCTAATCTGTGAGAGAAGAGCTGCCAGATGGCTGCTCAATGCTCTTCTAGCCCTCCCTCCCAGCCGACCACCAGCAACCCAAACTTGTTCCTGAAATCGGGTTGATGGCATGAGAGAGGTAAGGCACTGAAGCACCACAGCCCTCTACACCATGGAGCTAGCTAGGCTCTAAGCTTTCTAAAGAACTTGGATGCCAGAGACTAAACTTGAAGAGAATAGTCTAGGGATTGATCAAGTAGGATACAACAGTACTTAAATTCTGACGCAGACTTCAGGATGCAGCATCCAGGGTTTTTATGCCTCTGAACAGGCTTTTTTTTTAGCCAAAAAGCATTGACACAGTTTTTGACTAGATTAGGGCTTGACGGGTTTCTGTAAACCAGTTGGAGAGGTAATAAAAGATAGAATGCAGAGCAATAGAGATGTCAGAGGGAGTATTGCCAGAGGTAAATAGAATGGTGTCATCTGCATACGTATGGATGTTACAGGAATTTACAGCCTGAGTGAGGTCATTAATAGAGATATTGAAAGGAAGGGCCCAAGAACAGAGCCTTGAGGGACACCCCCATAAGAACTTGCTTGAGGTCTGAGAGGGCTAAATCAATAGAGATGGTTTAGGAGCAACCAGATAAATAGGACGAGAACCAGGAGAGAGAGAAGAGGAGGTGTGACCAGAAGCAGCAAGCTTAGCCAAAAGAAGGTTGTGATCTACTGTGTAAAATACTTTAGCTAAGTCAAACAAGCATTTGTCAATGCGGAATGTTGATTGCGTTGGTGTGTTGAGCTCGCTCACTGCCCCTCTGTCACTCGTTCAGTCTGTGTCTCCCCATGCTGCAGGCTGCTGTTTTGTACTGGACTCCTGCCTGCGTTGGCACCTTGTTCTGCCCACTAAGAAATCTGCAGCTGTCCCGACAGAGCTCCATTGAGGTGGCTCACTACCCCTTGCTTACTCGTTCGTTCTGGTTCTCCTGGCACTGCGGGCTGCTCTTTTGTACTGGGCTCCTGCCTCTGTTGGTGGCTTTTTCTGCCCACAAAGAAATCTAGCAGTCCCGACACAGGTCTGTTGAGCCTGCTGATTCCCCCCTCTCACTCGCTCATTCCGTTTCTGCCGGCGCTGCAGGCTGCCCTTTTCTGTTGGGCTCCTGCCTGTGTTGCTGCCTTCGTCTTCCCACAAAGAAATTTGCAGCAGTTACAATAGAGTTCCATTGAGCCCGCTCACTCCCCCTCTCTCACTCGCTCATTCTGGTTTTCCCACTACTGCAGGCTGCCCATTTGTACTGGGCTCCTGCATGCATTGCTGCCTTTTTCTGCCCACCAACAAATCTGCTGCAGTCCCAACAGAGCTCCGTTGAGCTCACTCACTCCCCTCCCTCACTCACTCATTCTGTGTCTCCTGCCATTGCAGGCTGCCCTTTTATACTGGGCTCCTGCCTGCATTGGCGGCTTGTTCTTGCCAGAAAGAAATCTGAAGCAATCCCGACACAGCTCCATTGAGTTCGCTCACTCCCCCTCTCTCACTCACTCATTCCGTTTCTGCAAGCTGGCCTTTTGTAATGAGCTCCTGCCTGCATTGCACATTTTCTGCCCACAAAGAAATCCTCAGCAGGCACAATACAGCTCTGTTGAGCTCGCTCACTTCTGCATTGTCACTCACTCATTCTGTTTCTCTTGGTGCTGCAGGCTGCACTTATGTACGGGGCTCCTGGCTGCGTTGGCACCTTTGTCTGTCCACAAAGAAATCCACAGCTGTTCTGACAGAGCTCCGTTGAGATTGCTCAGTCTCCCTCTGTCATGCTATCATTCTGTTTGTCCTGGCGCTGAGAGCACTCTTTTATATGGGGCTCCTGCCTGCATTGGTACTTTTTTCTGCCCACAAAGAAATCCGCAGCAGTCCTGATAGAGCTCCATTGAGCTCACTCAGTCCCCCTGTCTCACTTACTCATACTGTTTCTCCCACCGCTGCAGGCTGGCCTTTTCTACTGGGCCCCTGCCTGCTTTGATGCCTTTTTCTGCCCACAAAGAAATCCGCAGCAGTCCTGACAGCGCTCCGGTGAGTTCGCTCACTCCCCTTCCCTCACTTGCTCTCTCATTCTGTTTCTCCCAGTGCTGCAGGCTGCCCTTTGTACTGGGCTCTTGCCTTGGGGCCTTTTTCTGCCTACAAACAAATCCGTAGCAGTCCCGACACGGCTCAGTTGAGTTTGGTCACTCCCTCCTCTCAGTCGTTCTATCTTAATCAGTCCCAAACACTGATTTCCAACAATGACCGTGCTATTCTCCAGCAGGAGTGCAAAAACATATTTTAGCCAGGATGTGAAAAATGACAGCTGTACTGTTCATAAGAAGGTGTGAAAAAGTGCCACTGTTGAAAATGTGGCATGAAAATACTACAAATTTGTGAAGTTACAAGGATGCGTGGAAACAGTTCAATGCACGCTTGTAACACAGTCATGTTATGGAGTTTCATCACCAAATTTTCAACATAGGGCTTTTAGGACCTCTGCTCATGAACAGTGCCACTGTTATTTTCTTAATCTGTCCCGAACACTGATTTCCCACAGCGACCGCATTATACTGTGCCGCAACTGTAAAACCACATTTCAGTCATGATGTGAAAAATGACAGCTGTACTGCTCATAAGGAGGTGTGAAAAAATGTCACTGTTGAAAATCTGGCATGACAATATTACAAATCTGCGAAGTTACAAGGGTGTGTGGAAAGTGGGCAATGCACACTTGTAACACAGTCATTTGATGGGCTATCATAACCAAATTTTCAACAAAGGCATTCTAGGAACTCTGCTCATGAACAGTATCACTGTCATTTTCTTAATCTGTCCTGGACAGTGATTTCCCACAGCGACCGCTCTACTCTGCGCCGGAAGTGCGAAAACACATTTCAGCCATGATGGGAAAAATGACAGCTGCACGGTTCATAAGTAGGTGTAGGAAAATGGGAATGTTGAAAATCTGGAGTGAAAATATTATAAATTCGCAAAGTTACGAGCATGCGTGCAAACTGTGCAACGTACGCTCATAACACAGTCATTTTATGGAGTATCATTACCAAATTTTCAACACAGCCATTTCAGGACCTCTACTCATGAACAGTGTCACTGTCATTTTCTTACTCTGTCCCGAACACTGATTTCCCACCGACTGCGCTATTCTGTGCGGAAGTGCGAATACATTTCCTCCAGGATGGAACAATGACAGCTGTACTGTTCACAAGGAGATCTGAAAAATGGCAATGTTGAAAATCTGGCATGAAAATATTGCAAATTCAAAGAGATTCTGACGCATAGCAGCTGCTGGCATGCGCTTCGTCAAAACAGTCATTTTAGATTTTTCCACCAAATGTGCAACATAGGCTTTTGAGAGCCCACCTCATTAACACTGACACTGTCCTTTCATTAATCGGCCCTGAAAGGTGATTCCATAGTGACCACAAAATCACCTTTGGGAGGCCGATTAATGCCATGACAGTTCAAGAATTCATGAGTAGGGGTCCCATAAACCCCATGTTGAAAATTTGGTGAACAAATTTCCAAAAATGCCCGAGATATGCACTAAAGTTGAAAAAACCCTATTTATTACGTTATACTGCTTACCGGCATTTCCTCAGTTCGCGGTTGGCTTTGAAGAGTGCAGAAGTGTTCCCGGTCCACCGAAGATCGTTGCGCCGAGCTCTGGAGGTAAGTATGGGGTGAGGGGGGTGTAGGGAGGCAGGGTACACAGTGGGTGGGTGCGGGTTGTGGGTGGGGAACAGGGAGACTACGAAGGACCGTTTCCTTTTTTGCAGGTAAAATAAAAAACAAAAGACTTCGCGGGACCGTTTTTCCTTTTACAGGGGCATGTGGCATGCTGGGGTGGGCTCCCAGCATGCCACCAATGGCTTTCTTTTTGGGGGGGCAGCAGTAGCCGACCGGGGATTGGGCACCCTATGGGGTTCACAAAGGGAGATTCATTTATGTCGAAGGGGATTGGGCACCCTGTCAGCAGGAAGAAAAGCGGGGGCAGGCTGTTACAGAATGACACGGGAGGGCTCCCCATCGGCACCAGGAACACAGGGGCACCAAGGCCGATGGGGATTGGGGCCCCCATCGGCAAAACAACACGGTGGGGAAGGTTATATTGTTTAACACAGCAGCAACCCACCGACCATGTTCACAAACAATATCAGGGTTTTTACATCCCGCCCTGCAATGACCGGTCACTCCCTCATTTGTAGCGGATGGCTGATGCTGCAATGATGAGGCGGCCCCTGATTGCAGGGGCTGATTTGTCTGAAGTGGGTGCAAATGTTCGAAACTGCTGTCACCAGCAGCCTGCAACAGAATTGGGGGAAGCGAGACAAGCCTTTTCAGGCTGTGGGGGCATTGGCCACAACAGTGCCACGCCTCCACAGCCTGCTACTGAAAAAGCTGCTGCAATATGTTTCTTGCGCTGCACGCAATCAACGTAAAAATGATACCTGTAGGCAGGCTATTATCCATGTTCGTAAGAATAAAGTCAGTGAGACTGAGGAGGGAAGTGGATGTTGAGTGGGATGATTGGAAACCAGACTGGCAGAAAAGAAACTGTGAAAGGACCAGTAGTTTAGAAGTTGACTGGTAATGACTTCCTGTGATGTCACTGCATCGAATGTTATTCTGGAGCAGAGCTCCAAACCTCAGGTGAGTAACAGTCTCCAAAATTAATGGTTTTGGTACAGCAGTTTTCAACTTATCCCCGGAGGTTGTGAGGAGATATGGAGGCAACAAAAAGAAAAAGAACAACTCCCTCAGCCTTCTAATAGCCTGACACATCAGCATGATGGGGACTTAGCGTCTCTGTCTCCCTCATCAAGCATGGTGTTCTCGCCACAAACTGTGAGCTGCTCACCACTGGGGGTCTTGAATAAGTGCATTCTGGAAGAGGTCATTGCCTTCTGCATTGAAATGAAAGATGCCTGGGGCAATTCTGGACAGAGTTGGAATCAGTCTAAAAAGAAAACTTAGAATTGGAGTCAGTGGTGACGATGATGGTGGAGAGAACCAGCGAGGTGTTTGACCTGCTCCTGCACATCCATCACTGCCAACTGCTACTACAGGATAAATGTAAAACTCTAGAAGGTAGGCTGCACAGAAGTAATCTCTAGTTTTTGAGCTGCCGGAGGGGGAGGTGGATCCCCAAATTACAGAATTCATTGAAAAGCTGCTGAGAGACTCTTCCCCCTGCCAGTTGACCTGGACTTCCAAATAGAGAAAGTGCACCGGGTCTTTGGCCCTAAATCTGCTCCAGAACAGTGGTCTAGATCAGTTATCCTGAGGTTACTCAATTTTAAAAGAAAGTAAATAGTTTTGCCCATGGCATGGAAAACAAAAAAGGTCATGTGGGGAAACAATCGCATTTTCTTCTACCACAATTACGTTCCATCTGTACAAGTGAAAATGCATGCATATAAACCTTACTTATAAGTACTGAAGCAACAAGGCATAAATTTTAATACTCCCTTCCCAGCCCAACTAAACATTTATTATACCAACCGTACTATATTGTATCACTCTGCAGATGAGACACTGCTGGATATGGACAGAAGAGGCCTCTCAGTACCTCAGCCAGCTAGAGAGCACCACCCTGATGGAGGCCTGCACCACCAGAAATGTACTACCTCCCTCCAGCACCCTCATGATGAGGATCTACATAGAGCACTACACAACAATCCTCCGGAACAGTGTGGACACCATGACTACGATCAAAACAGCAAATGGTGAGTATACTGTTCCTCTTTAACCTGGGGTAGAACTTCTAATTTACCATTATTGCCAGTTGACATGGGGGGCTGAGTGGCCATCCCTTTCTTTATCCCCATACCGTTATTATTCTTGTGTGTGGGGAAGTATTGGTACATGCCGGGTGCTCCACACAATGAAAGGATAGCTGACTGGTACATAGAAATTTGGTACTGCTTGCCCTTGGCATGGTCAGGTCTTATGCAGGGGAATTGCTGCACTTTTATTCCTTCTGTAGTGTGTCCCTCACATTACAATTTTGGGCCAGAAGTTAAGACGACAAAAGGGAGCCCTTCTTCGAGATCCTCTTGAAGGCAACCCTTGGAGACCTTCTACAGTCAGCAACATCAGCACTAAATAGGCTGGTCCTGAGTTATTTCAGACTCTGAGGAGGCTGTGCAATGGGCAGTCCTGGCACATACTGATAATGGCTTGGCCACTGCACATGGGTCTTCCTTCTTCTTGGAGAACAGCAGGTAATGCTTGCAACCATACAGGAGATATTTACCTCTTAAGTGGTGTCTTATGGCTGGGGTTCTCATCCTCCCTCTCCCTTCCCATGTTTAGTAGGGACTCAGACTTACTGGAGATCCCCAGAGACACAGCAGTGCATGGTTTCTCTGTTTTTAATCAGCCTACCACATTCAGTCAACTGAAAATATTATTGGGGGTGTCTGGGGTGACCCCTCTCACCCCTCCAAGGCTGCCTGGGAGTGCCAAATTAGCCAGCCTAGGAGTGGGTTCCAGGGTGGTAGCCTGGGTAAAACACTGGCTGGACAACAGGACACAGCAGGTAATAGTAAATGGAGTCCACAGTGAAGAAAGGAGGGTTACTAGTGGAGTACCACAGGGTTCAGTACTGGGGCTGGTCCTTTTTAATGTCTTTATAAGTGACATTGCAGAGGGACTGAAAGGAAAGTATGTCTCTTTGCAGATGACACAAAGATCTACAACAGGGTTGATCACAAGGTGGGGTGGAATGGATGAAAAGGGACTTGGTAAGGTTGGAGGAATGGACAAATGTATGGCAGCTTAGATTCAACGCAAAGAAGTGTAAAGTAATGCACCTGGGAAACAAAAACCCTGGGGAAGAGTACACAGTGGGGGGTGAGATACTGACAACAACAAAAATGGAAAGGGACCTGGGGGTAGTCATAGCAGATGACCTAAAGGTGGGCCAGCAATGTAAGAAGGCAGTAAGGAGGGCTGGGGTGACACTGGGATGCATAGGGAGAGGCATCACTAGTAGAAAACTAAGACCACATCTGGAGTACTGTGTACAGTTCTGGAGACCCCATCTCCACAAAGACATAGACAGGGTGGAGGCTGTCCAGAGGAGGGCATCCAAAATGGCGCAGGTTCTGCACCAGAAGACATATAAAGAAAGACTAAAGGAGCTTAAGAAGTATAGCCTTGAGGAAAGGAGGGAGAAGGGGGACATGATACAAACTTTCAAATACCTCAAGGGAATCAACAAAGTCCAAGAGGGTAGCATCTTTCAGAAAAAGAGATGATTTTTTTCTGTAATAGGTTTACACAAGAAACTGAAGGCTCTGGCCAAACAATGGGGCATGGAGGCAATCAACCTCTGGAAGAGAACAATAATTAACCACGTGTATTGGGTGCCCATAACCACAGCAGATGGTGACAAGGTAGTCATGGAGGGGAAGTGATGCTGCATGATTCAGCACTTATAGAACATCCACGAGGGTATAGCGATGCCTATCCTCTATGCCACCACGGCCCCCTGGAAGGGAAGGAAAGGAAAAATAAATGGCTGAGGCCAAGTAAGTGTATCATTTGCTTCCAGGGTAGTAGACTGGGTGACAAAGGAAGTAAATCATGGTGGGGCAGTGGACGTGGCCTACCTCAATTTCAGCAAAGCATTTGACACTGTCCCACATCGGCGGCTGGCAAACAAGATGTGTTTTCTGGGAATGGGAGACAAGGTGGTAAAGTGTGTTAGAGACTGTTGAACAGATAGGAGGCAGGGGGTGGCAGTAAATGGGATACAGTCCAGATAAAGGGGGAAGACCAGCAGGGAGTACCTCATTGATCAGTCTGGGGACCAGTCCTGTTCAAAATCTTCATTGATGACTGTGCAGTAGGGCTGGAGGGAAAGGTATGCCTGTTTGTAGATGACACCAAGATCTGCAACAGGCTGGACACAAGAAGGGGTGGAGAGAATGAGGAGGGACCTGGGGTAACTTGAAAAGTGGTTGGCTGATTGGCAAATGAGATTCAATTCAAGAACATCCAAAATAACTCACCTAGGGCAAGGGAACCCTGAGGACAGCTGTGGGGGGAGGGTTGCTGACAATCACCAAGGAAGAAAGGAATCCGTGAGTCAGAAGTTATCATTGCAGATGTCCTAAAGGTTCTAAGCAGAGTACAAAGGCTGAAGGGAGGGCTAGTGGCATGCTGAGGTACATAGGCACAGGTATCATCAGCAGACAGATGGAGGTAGTGATGCCGCTGTACAAAAGTCTGGTGAGACCTCACATGGAGTAACGTGTGCAATTCTGGGAGCCGCACCTTCGTGAGGACATTGAAAGGGTGTAGTCAGTCCACAGAAGTGCAACTAAGATGGTTCCAGGCTTGCACCAGATAACTTATGAGGTGAGACTACAAAACCTCAATATATACTCACTGGGGGAGATGAGGTATCAGGGAGACACGGTGGAAACATTCAAGTACCTGAAGTGCATAAACAAGGTGCGGGGGGGGGAGATGTCTTGCAATATAGGAGGAATACATGAATGTGGGGGCATGATATCAAATTTGAAGTTTGCAGGTGGAGGGGAAATGTGAGGAAGATTTTCTTCCAAGTAAGAGTGGTGGGCTCATTGAATAGTACAGAGCAGGAGGTGGGTGGAGCAAGCACAGTGGAGGGATTTCAACCTACCTGGGACAGGCATAAGGTAACCTTATAGGGATGAAGACGGGGAAAAAAACATTGACCAGGTAGGGTCACAGGCTGAAAAACAGTGTGGGGATGATGGGCTGACTGGATGGGCCTGGCGGTCCCTGTCTGCCGACTGTTTCTTTGTTTCTGTTTAGGCATGTCTCCCCACTGGAAAAAATGTTTTTCAGACATGCAACAAAGCAGGGCTTGTGAGAGATGGGATACTGGAAAAAGAACTAAGTCATATCATGGGAGGTGGATGCATGCCATTGCACAAGCCGCTGTGGGTTGTGGGAGACAGAAGTGTGCACAGGTGTCTGGACGCATGGGGTGGTACCAATGGAAGCACTCAGATGCAAATAAAGAAATAAGTCATGTGAACAAGTAGTGTCAGTGGAGAACAGCACAGTTAGGTACAAGAGCTGTGTATTTGACAGAGAGGCAGGTTTTCCATAACCTACTTCTGTTGATGGGTTTACCAGTAGGTGAGTGAGATTCTATCATGGGAATTAAATCACATGCAATCAGATTTCAAAATCAGAGTAGGGAAATGCAGACACTACTAAACTTGCAAGCATGGTCATCTCAGTCTGACAAACTTCATTGTGGAGCTTTGCCTTCCAATGTTAATTTTTCTGCTTTCCTGATGAGCAGGCAAACCTTGTCTCACTCCTGGAAAACCAGCAGCTGGTGATTGATGTCACCAGCCTATCCCCGCATCATCAAACAGCATTCGTAGAGGCCTTCCATAGCATGGTCATTCACTTTGCACCAAAGCACACCACCTTCAGTTTTGATGATATGCAGTAGAGGTATGTGTCGTGTCTTGCACTACTTCAACAGTACTCATTATTGTTGACATGAGTGTTACATCAAAGCGTTTTGCTCTTCTTTGTTTTCTGCATTGGTCATAAAGGAAACTATATGGTATGTCATTCATGTAGCACTGCAGTTTTGGTAATATGTACCACTGATAAGTTCTTGTTAACACAAGTTGCAGATACACACAGTTCACTGTATTGGCCTTCAAACACTGAACCTTCATAGATTCATAGATATGTATCTGCAGAAAAGGACCTTATTGCCCCATCGAGCCTGTCCATCACCCCCATCTCTTTAGTTGTCCCTTCTCACCTAGATTCCCCTTCCGTCCCTTAGACAGCCCCCTCTGTTTGTCCCATGCCCTCTTTAATCTCTCCACTGTTCTAGCCTCCAACACATCCTCCAGGGCCCCACCACCCTCTCAGTGAAGTAAAGCCCCCTCATATTTCCATGAAACCTACCATCCTCCAAACTCAGACCCTGCACCATACTTTTAGCAACTACCTTCCTTGTGAATAAGCTTCCCCACACTTCATTGATTCCTTTCACATACTTGAACATTTTTATCATGTCACACCTCTCCATTCTGGTCTCCAGTGGGTGCAAATCAAACACCCTCAACCTCAGTTTGTATGGCTTTCCATATAGCCCTTCTGTGTACTCATTGATGGTATGAATTTTCTTGCGTAGGTGAGATCTCCAAAACTGAACCCCATACTCCAGGTGGGGCCTCACTATTCATTTGTAGAGTGGCATCAGCTACTCCTGTCTTCTACTAGTTATCCCCCCTTCCTATGCATGCTATAATTCTGTTCACCTTGCCCACCGCCTTGCGGCATTGGGTCTGTACCTTATGGTTGTCCATGATTATCAGTCCTCTATCCTTCTCCTGCTCAGTTTCATTTAATTCCGCTCCCCGGTGTGTGTTTTGCTTGTGGATTATTCCATCCTATGTGCACCACTGTTTATTTTTTGGTTGCTAATGTCATCGGCCATGTTTCCGACCACCCATTCAGCAACCTGTGTTCTTCCCTCATATTCACCACCCCCTCAGGTGTATATGCCCTGTTGCAGATCTTTGTATCATCTGTGAAAAGGTAAACCTTCCCCTGCAGCCCCTAAACTATGTCACAGATGTAGATGTTAAACAGGATGGGCACCAGCACTGATGCCAGGGGTACTACTCTCATCACCCCTACCTAGCCTGAAAGCACCACATTTACCACCACCACTATCTGGCTTCTACCCATCACAGTTTTCCACCCACCTTTTTATTTTCTGTCCCACCCCCAAACTCTCCAGTTTATTTACCAATCTTCTGTTGTGCTCAGTGTCAAATATCTTCATGAAGTCCATACAGGCCACGTTCACCGGTCCCCATGATCAAAAACCCTTGTCACCCCATCGAAGAACTCAGTGAGGTTCATCTGGCATACCCTCTCCCGTGTGAAGCCATGATGATGGATGTACTGCAGCCCACTATCCTCCAAGTAACTAACCACCCTTTCTTTCCATATTGCCTCCATCAACACCAGGTGATAGTTGCCAGCCTCCTCCATGCTGCCCCGTTCATGAAGCGGCACCACATCTGCCCTTTTCCAGTCCTCTGGCACCCACCCTGTGTCTAAGGACATGTTGAATAACCTCAGTAGTGGTGCTATAAGCTTCTCCCTTAGCTCATGGTGAACCCTATGATGTGGGGTGTCCGAAGCAATACCTTTGTCTACCCTCAACTTACCCAGTTCCTCTCTCAGCTTGTACTTAGTGATTGGACCATGATACACCCTTACGTCCACCCTTCCCATCACCCATAGCACTGATCCCATTCCTTCTTCTTCTGTCATGAAGACAGGGCTGAACCATGAAAGAAGCACTGTCATCGTACTATTAATTTCATTGCGGAAGTTGAATTTAATACAAATAAGTTTGCTGACTAATGCCACCATCAAGGAGTAGATGCCTAATTTCCATCATTGGGCAGTTGATCATGATGTTGCAGCTATTAGATCAAGGGACAGCCACCACAGACTAGTGACCCAGACATACAATCAACCATGTCTTGTATTCTGATGTTATGTTCCTGTGTTTTCAGACTTATCCTGGCTGCGTTACATTACAATGAAAACAGCTCATGACCGACCATATAGGATGATGTTGGCAAGTTTACTTCCTGAAGGCAAAGAAAGGGGAGCCCTCTGTTCAGACAGTGAAAAGGAAAGCAACCTACGGTGAGTTACAGACCCTGCTGGTGAATGCACAACAAATGTTACACTGAAATGATGTGACAATGGGTCATGGTCTGTATGATATCTATTTGGAGACTGAAACTTGTAATCCCGAAAATGATGGGATCGAGTTCAGTCCCCAGACACAGTCAGACAGCCGACATAAAGTATCTATGCCGACAGGAGTAGTGTAGAGGATTGAATAACCCGCTACCCGACCACTATCCAGGCATGAAGCGGTATTTCCTGTCTTCTGTTCATGGTCCATGCTATTTTAGCAGCATGCTACTCCACCCTCCATTAATTCTTTTATTTTTTAACTCCACGGTATGGTTTATCAATCGGCATTGGAGTGGGATTACCAGCAGAAGGCCATAGGTGTTGCTGCAAGTGTGTCAGGCACTGAAATGGTATCTCCGAGACTACCGCTAGCTACAATGTAGGCAACACCTGTGCACAGACATTGTCTGTCCACCTACGCAGGTGGTCCTGCGTAGGTGGACCAGGATGATATATGACTGGAACTGCTAGACACACTGGGGAAATAGTAAGGGACCTAAATATGTACTCTCTCAAGAAAGGGTGGGGCAGGTATGGGCTGATGGGAAGATAGCAGTAACTATATATCACGAGAAAGGTGACAGGTGGATACCTTTTCCCTGTCAGTACTTCTACAAGAACACAGTTGATTGATGTGACATAGTATGAGGGTTGAATAAGTGTAACTATAAGGCAGACTTTCATGACAGACACTGTTGTGGATGCATGGAATGCTCTGCTACAGGAGGTGGTGGGACTAACCACAGTGTGGCGATGTAAAGATGACTGGGACAGGCACATGGGAACAATGGGGTGGGGGTGTGAGTGATGAAACTGCACTGGCCAGATAGGGTCACAGGATGAGCACCCGTTTGGGGAAAGCAGGTATTGATGATTGGCCTACTGGACCTTATCTGAATAGAATTTCCATGTTACAACAGTAATAGCAATACACTTCAGCAGAAACAGAATCAGCACTGGTTAGTCATCTCGTGGTCTCGTGGTGAGGCCTCACTGCCAATGGACACCTCAGATCCTCGAGGAAACTCCCCAAGCCACGATGTTATGCGCTCTTCAGTATCAAAAGCAGGAAATGACTGGCAATTGCAACACCGTGGTAGACAGAGGAAGAAAACCTTTCCTAAAACTGGAAAAAATATTCTGATGCCCTCAGAAAGACCACAAAGAAATTGTTCGAGGAGTCACCAATGAACACAACACTTCCCCAGCATTAGCGGCTCGTCTGCCTACTCTACCCAGGTAAAAACCTCCAATCGCTACGAGCCGCTTAGGGATCTTGTGCCAGAGGTTTTGAACATACCGAAAAAGAACAATAGTCTTGAAGGAGATCCCCGCTTGATGAACGAAGACCTGACGGCAGACTGGGCACTGATCGATAAAGGCTGGGCAGCTAAACCTCTGAGCCCCCAAGAGGAACTAAGAGCTACAAATCCAATGGAGCAGATCCAGGAAGGATGAAAGTCCTTGGGCCCTAATATTAATGTATGCTTAGTAAGGTAACTGGTGCGGCTAATAGTCCTGGGGCTTCTCAGTTAATATGGTGCTGTGTGCACCTTTACTTGTCCCGAGGCCCCAAGGTTGATTCAGTGGGCGAGAGTCAGGATCTCTCCTAAAACACTCCCCATGGTGGTTAGGCCATATTTCCCTAATCTCTCTTAGCTGCACCACTCCCTTTCCCTTATGGATGCTCTGGGCTAGTCCTTACAGAGTGTAAATGATTGTTCAAATTCTAGGCTACATTTTGTCCGTTGATGGTGTTTAATGTTTTTTACACCCTTAGTAGAGTGTAAACTGTTGAGTCCACGTTCACAGTGGAAAGTGTTAGCATAAATCGTTGCTGCATAATGATCCCTTTTGGGTTGTGCTTGATCTGTCCCCAGTTCTTGAGCCCCAGTGCCTCTACATAGGGGTTACTTCATTTTGATGGCTGGTTTTCCCTGACACCTGGTAGGAGACTCATAGGGTCACAAAAAGAAAATAGAAAATTCTGGTCTATCTTAGGAGATCCTGGTGCAACACCCTTTGGTATTATTGACATAAAACACACCATTGCCACACCTTTTGAAACTGCCTGCAGCCTTGTAGACATAAGGTGCTTAGGTAAACAGGAGATAGCTCCTAAGTGGTGGATAAGAAAATGTGCTGGTTTATACAGGTTTTAATCATTATTTCATTGACAGGGGTTAATGTTTTTACACCCTTAGTAGAGTATAAACTGTTGATGCTACTTTCACAGTGGAAAGTGTTAGCTTAGTTCATCAATGCATAATGATACCCTTCTGGGCTGTGTTTGATCTGTCCCCAGCTCTCGAGTCCCAGAACCTCTATATAGGGGTTTCTTCATTTTGATGGCCGTTTTTTTTCCTGACGACTGGTCGGAGACTCATAGGGTACCAAATGGAAAATGATAATTCTGGTCTATCTCAGGGGATGTTGGTGCAATACCCTTTGGTATTATTGATTTAAAACACACCGTTGCCCCATCTTTTGAAACTGCCTGCAGCCTTGTACACATAAGGTGCTTAGGTAAATAGGAGATAGCTCCTCATTGTTGGATAAGAAAACGTGCAGGTTTATACAGGTTTTAATCCTTATTCTGTTAGAAATTTAATTCCGTTATCTGCTAATTTGCTTTTTGCATCAGCGGATTAAGAGCAATTGAGACATGGTTCCCCCCCCCCATAATTAATGGCATAAGCTCTCCTACAGAGAACAATGGTGCAGATGTCTGAGTGCTATGGATGGTTGGTACCCCTACACCTCTATATGGCAAGCAAAGTGCATATTTTGCTGACCACAGTGAGGGACTTGGTTCCCACCGCTACCTTGTACTCCCCCCCCACCCCTGGGAGCAGTCTTTGACCATTGGGAGGTGAAGGAATTTTTCCTTCCTATCTCCCTGGTCAGTAAGAGCCTGCACCCCCAATATAACCACAAGTAAGGCATTTATTTCAAGCCCATAGTCTGTGCTTTGGCAATAATCCTGTGACCTGCCTTTCAGTAAAGACATTACCCTCTTCCCTAGCAATACTAACCCCCTGGGCTGTAATGGCAATATATGCACATTTCTGTCATGCCAGGGTTATACACCTGTATTTTGACCCCTTCGATGTCCCATTGGTTAAACCAGAAGTAAGAAAAGTGATCTCAGAGTCCACTTGGGCCTGTGTTTGGCACTCCTTGGCTTATCCTAAGGCTGCTGCATAGGTTCGAATAGGGTGGGGAAACACAAGTCATTATCACATTATGCATTTTAAAACACCATCTGCACTCATGATGGCTTTAAAGGTAGTTTTTATGTTTATTGCACTCATGCGCAAGAAACATGTTGTGGCAGGTTTCTCCACAAGCGGGTTGTGGAGGCGTGGCACTGTTGTGGCCAATGCCTCCACAGCCTGTAAAGGCTTGTTCCGCATCCCCCAATGCTGTGGCACACTGCTGCTAACACTAGTTCAACCAGCGTGCCACCAACTTCTAAAAAATTAGCCGCTGCAATCAGGGGCCACCTCATCATTGCAGCATCAGCCATTCGCTGCAATGAGGGAGCGACCCGTCATTGCAGGGTGGGAACTTGAAACCCTGATATTGTTTGTGAACATGGTGGTGGCTTGCTGCCATGTTCACAAACAATATTAACCTCCTCTGCCGGGGGGGTGCCCAATCCCCCTGGCCAGTATGAGCGTGTGCCCCCCCAACCGTGTTTATTTGCCGACAGGGGCCCCAATTCCTGTCAGCTGCAGTGCCCCAATATTTATGTTGCCGACGGGGGAGCCCACTCTCCGTTGGCATTATGTACCCCCCCACACTTTTGTTGTGTGCTGACGGGGGTGCAAAATCCCCGTCGGCATAATGTAATAACCACCCCCCCTTGTTGTGTTGTTGGGAGTGCCCAACTCTCCGTCGGCTACAGCTACCCCCAAAGAAAGACTCTGTTGGCATGCTGGGAGCCCACCTCAGTGTGCCACATGCCCCTGCAAAATAAAAACGGTCCCACAATGTCTTTTTTTTTTTTGTAACCTGTAAAAGGAAACGGTCCTCAGCGGTCTCCTGCCCCCCACAACCCACGCCACCCACTGCACACCCTTCCTCCCCACACTCACATGCTCATCCCATACTTACCTCCAGAGCCTGGCACAACGATCTTCGGTGGACAGGGAACACGTCTGCACTCTTCAAAGCTGACCGCGCACTGAGGAAATGCCGGTAAGCTGTATAATGGAATAAATAGGGTTTTTTAAACTTTGATGCATATCTCAGGCATTTTTTGGAATTTTGGCACCAAATTTTCATCATGGGGTTTTTGGGACACCTCCTCATGAAGTCTATCACTGTCATGGCGTTAATCGGCGGTGATTTCGCGGTCACTGTGCGGAATCACCTTTTGGGACTGATTAATAAAACGACAGTGCAGTGTTCATGAGGTGGGCTCTCAAAAAGCCTGTGTTGCAAATTTGATGGGAAAAATCCAGAAAATGACTGTTTTACGAGTGCGCGTTGCGCAGTTACTACACACATTCATAACTTTGCGAATTTGCAATATTTTCACCCCAGATTTTCAACATTGGCATTTATCTTCACCTTCTTATGAACAGTACAGCTGTCATTTTTCACATCCTGGCCAAAATGTGTTTTCGTACTTCCGGCAAAGAATAGAGCAGTCAGTGTGGGAAATCAGTGTTCCGCACAGATCATGAGCAGAGGTCCTAAAATGCCTATGTTGAAAATTTGGTGATGATACTCCATAAAATGACTGTGTTACGAGCGTGTGTTGTGCAGTTTGCACACACGCTCTTAAATTCACAAATTTATGATATTTCCACTCCAGATTTTCAACATTGCCATTCGTCTGCACCTCCTTATGAACAGTATAGCTGTCATTTTTCACATCCCTGCTGAAATGTGTTTTCGCAGTTCCGGCACAGAATAGCGTGGTCACTGTGGGAAATCGCTGTTCGGGACACATTATGAAAATGACAGTGACAATGTTCATTAGCAGAGGTCCTAAAATGCCTATGTTGAAAATTTGGTGACGAAAGTCCATAAAATGAGTGTGTTACGAATGTGCATTGCGCAGTTTCCACGCACAGTCGTACCTTTGCAACTTTGCAATATTTTCACTCCAAATTTTCAGCATTGCCATTTTGCCACACCTCCTTATGAACAGTGCAGCTGTCATTTTTCACATTCTGGCTGAAATGTGTTTTCGCTCTTCCAGCGCACAGTAGCGTGGTTGCTGTGGGAAATCGGTGTTCAGGACATATTAGGAAAATCACACTTACACTGTTCATGAGCAGAGGTCCTAAAATGCCTATGTTAAAAATTTTGTGATGAAACTCCAGAAAATGACTGTGTTACGAGCGTGTGTTGTGTAGGTGCCACACACCCTTGTAAGTTTGCAAATTAGTAATATTTTCACGCCAGATTTTCAACACTGGCATTTGTTCACACCTCCTTATGAACAGTACAGCTGTCATTTTTCACATCCTGGCTGAAATGTATTTCCGCGCATCCGGTGCAGAATACTGCAGCCGCTGTCGGAAATCAGTGTTTGGGACAGATTAGGATCAAGTGACTGGGGGGGTTGGAGTGACCGAGCTCAACTGAGCTCTGTCGGGACTGCTGCAGATGTCTTTGTGGGCAGGAAAAGACGACAACGCAGGCAGGAGCCCAGTAGAAAAGGGCAGCCTGCAGCATCGGGAGACACAGAACGAGCGAGTGAGGGAGGGGGAGTGGTTGAGCTCAACGGAGCTCTGCTGGGACTGCTGCAGATTTGTTTGTGGGCAGGAAAACGCAGCAATGCATGCAGAGCCTGAGTACAAAAGGGCAGCCTGCAGCTGTGGGACAAACAGAATGAGCAAGCGAGAGAGGGGGACTGAGTGATAGAAACATAGAAACATAGAAGTTGACGGCAGATAAGGACCACAAGGCCCATCCAGTCTGCCCATTTCTTTTTCTACCTTATAAATGTGCCATTGGCCTTTGCTCTGTCAGTGGCCTATCTATTCATACTCATCTGTATTGCTCCCTTATGCCTATCCCATGCCTGTTTTAAGCCCTGCACTGTATTCATAGCCACCACTTCCTGAGGTAGGCCGTTCCATGCATCCACCACCCTTTCTGTGAAAAAGAATTTCCTCACATTCCTCTTAATCGGCCTCCCTCTAATCTCATGCTGTGTCCTCTTGTCCTGCTGTTTTTCTTATATTTAAACATGTTAGACTCTTTCACCTTGTTAATGCCCTTAAGGTGTTTGAATGTCTCGATCATATCACCTCTCTCCCTCCTTTGCTCAAGGGTATACATATTGAGCTCCATTAATCTGTCCACATATGTCTTCTGATGCAGTCCCTGCACCATTTTGGTTGCCCTTCTCTGGACTGCCTCAATTTGGTTAATGTCCTTGTGAAGGTGTGGCCTCCTGTACTGCATGCAGTACTCCAGATGGGGCCTAACCAGTGTCTTGTAAAGAGGGATTATTACCTCCCTCTTACGACTTGTGATACCCCTATTAATACACCCTAACATCCCACTAGCCTTACCTACTGCTTTAGAGGTCTGCTTGGATGATTTCAGGTCATCAGTGATGATGATGCCCAAGTCTCTTTCTTCGTTTGTGACTGCCAGCAACTCCCCTTCCTGCCTATAGGTGGCTTCAGGGTTTCTCTTGCCTATGTGCATGATCTTGTACATCTTTGCATTAAATCCCAGTTGCCACTCTTCTGACCATTTTGCTAGTTTATCCAGATCTCTTCGCATTCTGCCCACCCCATCTGGATAATCTACTCTGTTGCAGATCTTAGTGTCATCTGCAAACAGACAAGCCTTACCCTCTAGTCCATCTGCAAGGTCACTAATGAAGATATTGAAGAGGACTGGCCCCAGGACTGATCCCTGAGGTACCCACTTGTGACTTGCATCTCTTCTGACTGTATACCATTTACCACCACTCTCTGTTTTCTGTCCTCAACCAGTTTGCCACCCAGTTGACCAACTTCGACCCCCCGGCCTACCCCGCTTATTTATCAATCTTCTATGTGGAACAGTGTCAAAAGCTTTGCTGAAGTCAAGGTAGGCGACATCAACTGCTCCCCCTGGGTCCACCACTCTGGTTACCCAGTCAAAGAAATCTATGAAATTAGTTTCACAGGACCTTCCTTTTGTAAACCCATGCTGTCTTGGATCCTGTACCCCCATGGATTCCAGGTGTTGCACTATCCTTTCCTTAAGGAGTACCTCCATAATCTTGCCCACTACTGAGGTAAGACTGACTGGTCTGTAGTTCCCTGCCTCCTCCCTGCTACCACTCTTGTGGAGTGGGATCACATGAGCCCTTCTCCAGTCTTCTGGGACCTCTCCTGTGCTCAGAGACTCACTAAACAGTTCTGCTAATGGCTCTGCTAGTTCCACCCTTAGCTCCTTAAGTACCCGGGATGTATGCCATCAGGTCCCATTGCCTTATCCACCCTGAGCTTAGCGAGCTCTTGTAGGACCCTTTCTTTTGTGAAGGGAGTAGTGCTCACCTCCCTCCCCCCTGAGTCCATGGTGCTGAGCTATGGGCCCTGCCCTACCTTCTCTTCAGTAAATACTGAGCAAAAGTATCTATTGAGGATATATGCTTTTACAGGGTCCTCCTCCTCACATGCCCCCTTTTCTCCTTTGAGCTTAGCAATACCCCCTCTGGCCTTTCTCCTTTCACTAATGTATCTATAGAAAGTCTTGTCACCTTCTTTTACTGTTCGTGCAAGTGTTTCCTCAGTTTGGGACTTTGCCTGCCTTACTGCCTTCCCTGCTTCCCTTAGGGCAGTTTGGTATGCCTCCATATCTTCATCCTGCTGTGTTTCCTTATATTTCCTGAAGGCCAGCCTTTTGGCTCTGACCTTTTCTGCTACTGTGTTTGAGAACCAAAGTGGTTTCTTTCTTCTTTTGCACTTCCTTTTCTGTCTAACACAATGGGATGTAGCTTCAAGGTTTGCATCCTTAATGCTTGCCCACTTTGCCTGTACCCCCTCACCTGTGTTTCTTTTTACCAGGGCTAGCTTAACTCTGTTGGCCATCTTATCAAAGTCAGCTCCTCAGAAGTCCCATATTTTTGCTTTGGAATGGGATGATTTAGATGTAGTGGCCAAATTGAACCATACCATGTGATGGTCACTGGCCTCCAGGTGACCTTCTACCTGGAGATCTGTGATCCCTTCCCTGTTAGTCAGTACTAGATCTAGGATAGCTCTGTCTCTTGTGGGTTGTTGTACCAGTTGTTTGAGGCCCTCCCCCTGCAGGGAATCCACCATATGTCTAGTTCTGGCAGATGTTCCTGCTGGTATTGACCAATCTGTATCCGGCATGTTGAAGTCTCCCATTATCAGAACCTCCCCTTTAGCTGTCATGTTTTGTATATCTTCTAACAGTAATGTGTCTATGTCCTCCCCCCTGGTCTGGGGGCCTGTAGACAACCCTGGCTCTTATGGCTGTCCCATTTCCTGTTTCCAGGGTGACCCACAGTTCTTCTGGCTCCTTATGTGTTTTCTGAATTTCTGTAGCTTTGATATTTTCAATGACATACAGGGCCACTCCACCCCCCCCCCCTTTTTGCACCTCGGTCTCTTCTGAACAATACATAGCCAGGTACTGAAGTCTCCCAAGTGTGGCTACTGGTAAACCACATCTCACTAATTGCTACTATGTCCAGTTTAGTCTCTGACATTATTGCCTGAAGGTCTGGGATCTTATTTCCCAGGCTGTGAGCATTTGTGTACATGATTTTCCATTGGCCAGATTTCGGTGTGTTAGTTGTTGGGTGAGGTTTGGCATTTCCCCTGTGCGTCGAAGAGGGAGACAGACCTTTTTTCTTACCTGGTGATGCAAATGAAAACATGCTGAATCCCTGTTTGACCACTAGCTGAGGGGGGAGGGGTGTTCTTCCCATTCGATGTATGGTGTGCTGCACCCCTCTCCCCATTTGCTAGTTTAAATATTTTGCAAAGATGTCAAACTTCTGCCCCAATGCACTGACTCCCTCCTTAGTCAGATGCAGTCCATCAAATTTAAAGAACTTTCGCTCCCAGAACTGTTGCCAGTTCCCTACAAATCTGTGTCCTTTTTCCTGGCACCAGCCCTTGAGCCACATGTTTAGCTCCCCTATGTCCCCTTCTCTGACCTTCCATCCATCTGCCCCCCCTCTCCCAGACTGGCAGGATCTCAGAGAAGGAGATGCTGGACGAAATGTATGATAGTTTGTCACCCAGCCTGATCAGGTGTTCCTTGGTCTCCACAACTGACTGGCTGGTGAGATCATTAGTCCCTTTGTGTACCAGGACGTCAATGTTTTCTCCTGCTTTGTGAACAATTTTAGCAATGCGATCAGTGTCTCTCCACGCTGATGTACCTGGGATACATCTGACCATTACCCCTGGCTGGAGATGAGTATCAACTTCCCAAATCATGGAGTCTCCTATGATCAGAAGTTTTTTGGATTTCCTTTTTGCTTTTTTTGTTTTAGTTCCTGATTTGGGTGAGTTTTGTTGTGCTAGCTTCTATGCTGCACTGTCCTGCTCTGCAGTGTCCTCTGCCCCTTTGTTTGATTTCAGAGATAGAGGCAGATACCTGTTTGTAGTGTTTATATGGTTTTTGGAGGTAATATGTTGGAGAGCAGAGAGTGCTGGGGCACCCGATTTGCCCCTCCTAACCACCTGCCAACCTCCTGGACCAACTACCCTCTGTGGTCGAGGTTTTTCTGTTGGATGTTGGGGAAATGGCAGGTGGTTCTTATAATGTATTTCCTCTTGAATATGAAATTTGAGGTGCGCAATCTCTGCCCATTCTGCCCCGAGCTGAGCCCTAAGATCTCCAATGGCCCAGCATGTAGGACAGTGTCCTAAATCCTGTAAGACTGTCCTTCTGAAAATTGTTCCACAGTACCTGCAGTTAATTATATCCATTCCAGATAAGTTGCTGGGTTTATAACCTAGTCAGAGTAATTAGAAGGAAGAAAATGCAAGTAATGGTTTGATTTTGTGTTTTGTTTTTGTATAACTTGTTATAACAAGTTAAATTACTAGTGCCCCTGTAAATTAGCTCATCTTGTGGATGCCCCACTGATCCGCCCCTTCCTGCTCTGCCACAGGAAATGTCAAAACTGTGGTACCCTATAAAAGGAGTGTAGTGTGGGGTGAATGAGGATGGGGGTGGGTAGCTGGGCCCTTCCCCTGCCGAAAAAGAAGAACCACAGACGAAAGAACAAGGAGGTAAGAGCAGAAACAGTCAACAACAAAGGCAGTAACCCTGAAAGCTTATCCTAATGTTAGATAAAACTGTAAAACCTGTAAAGCACCACCTGTAATAATTTCAGAGAAGATATACCCTGTAAGAAACACTTTGCTACAGAGAAAAATAAAGCAGTAACAGAAGATATACCTTGCAAAAGACAATTTGAATCAGAAGATCACAGCAGTAATCTGTTAGCACACACCTGTAGGCACACCTTGTAATAATGCAGAAGAAGGTATACCAACGACAATTTGAATCAGAGAAAAATAAAGCAATGAAATGTTAGCAACAAACAGCTCAACAGAGCTCTATCATCACTGCTGTGGATTTCTTTATGGGCAGATAAGGGTGGCTATGCTGGCAGGAGCTCAGTACAGAAGGGCAGCCAGCAGCGCCAGCAGAAATGGAATGAGCAAGTGAGACAGGGGGAGTGAGTGAGGCCAACAGAGCTGTGCCGGGACTGCTGCAGATTTCTTTGTGGGCAGACAAAAATGCAGACAGAGGCAGGAGCCCAGTACAAAAGGGCAGCCTGCAGCGCCAGGAGAAACAGAATGAGCGAGTGAGACAGCTGTGGATTTCTTTGTGGGCAGGAAAAGGTGGCAGCGCAGGCAAGAGCCCAGTACAAAAGAGCAGCCTACAGCGCCTGGACAAATGGAACAAGCAAGTGAGAGAGGGGGAGTAAGTGAGCTCAACGGAGGTGTATCGTGACTGCTGTGGATTTCTTTGTGGCCAGGAAAAGGTGGCAATGCAGGCAGAAGCCCAGTACAAAAGGCCAGCCTGCAGCTCCAGCAGAAATGGAAAGAGCGACTGAGAGAGGGGGAGCGAGCAAGCTCATCAGAGCTCTCTCAGGACTGCTGCAGATGTGTTTGTGGGCAGAAAAGCCACCAATGCAGGCAGGAACCCAGTACAAAAGGGCAGCCTGCAGCAGTGGGAGACACAGAATGATCGAGTGAGGGAGGGGGAGTGAGTGAGCTCAACGGAGCTCAGTTGGGACTGCTGCGGATTTCTGTGTGGGCAGAAAAAGGCAGCAATGCACGCAGGGACCAGTACAAAAAGGCAACCTGCAACGGTGGGAGAAACAGAATGAACAAGTGAGAGAGGGGCAGTGAGTGAGCGAGCTTGACGGAGCTCTATCGTGACTACTGCAGATTTCTTTGTGGGCAGAAAAGGGCGGCAATGCAGGCAGGAGCCCAGTACAAAAGGGCAGCTTGCACCGAAGGCAGAAATGGAATGAGCAAGTGAGACAGAGGGAGTGAGTGAGGCTAATGGAGCTCTGTCGAAACTGCTGTGGATTTCCTTGTGGGCAGAAAAAGGCGGCAACGCATGCAGGAGCCCAGTACAAAAGGGCATCCTGCAGCGCCAGCAGAAACAGAATGAGCGAGTGAGAGAGGGGGAGTGAGCTACCTCAACAGGCCTGTGTCTAGATTTCTTTGTGAGCAGAAAAAGTCACCAACAGAGGCAGGAGCCCAGTACAAAAGGGCATCCTGCAGCGCCAGCAGAAACAGAATGAGCAAGTGGCAGAGGGGGAGTGACCCACCTCAACGGAGCTGTGTCAGGACAGCTGCAGATTTCTTTGTGGGCAGGAAAACCTGCCAATGCAGGCAGAAGCCCAGTACAAAAGAGCAGCCTTCAACACCAGGAGAAACAGAATGAGAGAGTGAGACAGGTGGAGAGAGCGACCTCAATGGAGCTGTGTCGGGACAGCTGCAGATTTCTTTGTGGCCATAAAAAGGTGCTAACGCAGGCAGAAGTCCAGTACAAAAGGGCAGCCAGCAGCGCCGGGACAAACACAATGAGTGAGTGAGAGAAGGGGAGTGAGCGAACTCAACAGATCTCTATCATGACTGCTGCGGATTGCTTTGTGTGCAGAAAAAGGCGGCAATGCAGGCAGGAGCCCTGCAGAAAAGGCCAGCCTGCAGCGCCAGCAGAAATGGAACGAGTGAGGAGGGGAGTGAGGTAGCTCAATGGACCTGTGTCAGGACTGCTGCACATTTCTTTGTGGGCAGAAAAAGCCGCCAACAGAGGCGGGAGCCCAGTACAAAAGGGCAGCCTGCAGTGCCACCAAAAACAGAATGAGCAACTGAGAGAGGGCGAGTGACCCACCTCAACACAGCTCTGTCAGGACAGCTGCAGATTTCTTTGTGGGCAGAAAAAACATGCCAACGCAGCCAGGAGCCCCATACAAAGGTGCAGCCTGCAGCACCGGGAGAAACAGAATGAGTGAGTGACGTAGGGCCACTGAGCGATCTCAACAGACCAACGCAATCAACATTCGGCATTGACAAATGCTTGTTATATTTTGGCACGCAGAAAGGAAACATCCTGACCGTGGTTAATTTTCCAGATATAACAACCACTACTTGGAATGTTAGGGGATTGAACTCTCCTATAAAGAGAAAAGCGGTACTTTCTCGATTAAAGAAAATGGGCACCCAAGTCGCTTTTTTACAAGAGACTAAATTGAGTTCAAAAGAAGCCACCAATCTACTGAGGGACTGGGTGGGCAAAAAAGCCCATTGCACAGCAGGGTCAGTCAAGTGGGGTGTTTTCGTTCTGCTACACGAAACATTGCAATGGCAACCCAAAGAGGTGCACACAGGGGGAGACGGCAGGTGGATCATCATGAAGGTATCTACTCCCTTTGACCCCCTAATCCCGGCAAATGTATATGGCCAGAACCAAGATTCTCCAGAATATTTTCACAATATAGCTCCAAAAATTATGAATATATCGTATGACAACCCAGATATTTTGATGGGAGTTGATTTTAACTTGGTACTGGACAGTCTACTGGACAGGTCCAACTCCGGGCTGGAACCTCACTATAGATCCCTTTACACACTGCAAAACCTCATCTCTTTGCACCAGCTATCTGATGTGTGTCGGGTATTAAATCCTTTGGTAAAAGATTTTACCTTCTTTTCTGTGCCACGCACTATGGCTAGCAGATTGGATTTCTGGCTTACTTCATCTAGAATATCTGCAGCTACCTTAGGGGTAGCTATCTCCCAGATCTATATTTCTGACCATGCCCCAGTCTCCCTCACCTTTCTACCAGCCATGCAAATCCCCAAATCACTGCAGTGGAGGTTAGATCTCTCCTACTGTCTGATAAGGACTTTGTACAGCAGCTCCGGAAGGCAACAGAAGATTTTTTCCAAGATAATCACCCTTCTTCTGCTGCTCATGTAGGCACCTGGGAGGCCTTTAAGGTATCGGAGGAGGACTATAATGTCATGACCGATTTTTATAAAACACTATATTCCTCCCAGGTGTGTTGGGATAAAAAATATTATAGCCAATTCACTGAGACCTTGTCCTTTCCAAAACTATCTAACCACCAGAAGGAGACTCTGGACCACCCTATCACAGAAGAAGAAATTTGCCAAGCAATAACCAAGATGGTCCCCCCTAAAGCTCCTGGTGGGGATGGTTTTCCAGTAGATTTTTACAAACTGGTCCAAACCCTGATTACAGCCCCTCTGGCAAACATGTTGAATGAGACCCATGCATGAGGGCAGCTCCCCCTACTTTATCTGAAGCCATAATTGCTGTTCTACTAAAAGAGGGTAATGATCACTCCCTTCCTGCCAGCTACAGGCCCATTTCGTTAATCAATGCCGATGTCAAGATACTGGCCAAGGCATTGGCTTCCAGATTGGAGGAATATTTGCCAGAGATTATTCACCCCTCCCAGATGGGGTTTGTTAAAGGTAGGATAAACTCAGACCATATGCGGGCCCTGGTACCTTTAATGCAGTTAGCAGCATCACTTCCCACCCCGGCAGCAGTGATTACAATTGATTTCGAGAAAGCATTTGATTCGGTGGAGTGGGAATACTTACATGCTGTCCTGAACAGCTTTAACATAGGCCCATATTTTACCACCTGGATTAAAACCCTTCATGCAAGTCCTACAGCCAGGGTTCTCACCAACAACACCCTTTCAGACCCTTTTCACTTGCAGAGATGGAGTATACAAGGATGCCCACTATCCCCTTTACTTTTTGCACTGGCTATAGAACCCCTCACGACTGCCCTTCGAAACCACCCACACATCTATGGGATACAGGTAGAGGACCAGTGCTACACTACTAAGTTGTATGCTGATGATTGCCTGATCCTAACCCAAGACCTACCCCATAGTATTCCACACATCCTTTCAATGCTACAAACATTTGAAGAACTCTCAGGCCTGAAAATCAATGTGGCAAAGTCAGAAATCCTTTCTCTAAATGCCCTAACCTCGTCAGTTGGCTTGGGGACTTTGGGCCTAGCATGGGCACACTCCGAAATAAAATACCTGGGTATTAGACGTACTCCCAAACTTACGACTCTAGTGGATATAAACTTCAAACGCCTACTGACCAGACTCCATAAAGATACTGATACAGTAGATGGATGCATTTGCACCTTTCCATGGTAGGCAAGCTCTCCACAGTTAAAATGATGCTCGCCCCCAGGGCAGATCACCTACTAGCACATATTCCCTTTCTCTTACCTGAAGTCTGGAACCAGAAGCTGAACACTTTGCTCAGCTCCTTTATATGAGGTTCACCTAGGTCTAGATACAGTAGAGCAAAGCTGAGGGCTCAGAATTTGAGAGGAGGTTGAAACTTACCCGACTTTTATCAATATTCCATTTAGTTTGTAACCCCTAGGTGGCGCTATCCCAAGGGCTACTACCCCTGCCTGCTTGGCTAGTAGCAGGTTAAGGAGCCTGAGTTCTGAAACAGGTGCCTCCACCAAGGGGTCAGGGTTGGTAGTGGTTAAGCTAACCTGTGCACAGCCCTCCGGATACTGTAACCCCCCTCTTTCCCCTCTAGTGGCCTGAACACTGTACAATAATCACTTTCACAATATCCCTGGTACACCACACAAGTACCCACACTGTTTGCACTTACCACCAGGGCTGGTTCCTCTGGCTCGACCCTGGGGACCCCCTCTTAAACAAGGTTATGCACAGCAAATAGCAACAGTACAGTACTTTGAGCACAAACTGGAACCACAGTCAGATTACATGCAGAAAAGTTAGATCTGATTTATTCAGGGGACTTGAACAAGGGAGGGGAAAAATCAGGTTAATTAACTTAAAGGTTATATCAAGTCAAGCAGTTATGCATGCGCTTTGAGTCCCCCCACACAGTCACACCTCTGGGTACCCAGGTGGAGAAGAGATGGACTAGCCAGGACTGGTGCCCGGGGTTGGCCGGCGTTGCAGCTGGTTGGGGCCCTGTGATGGAAAACACAACATGCACAGTACACAATATTTGTAATCCGGAGCCAGAGGGCTCAGTTCATAAAGGAAACAAAACAACAAGACAATCAGATGACACACTCAGATTAAGCTATTGTTGCAGGGAGCTACCCTGGTATTTACTCACGTAACCCAAGACTGGACACAGGCTGGACGAAAATCGAGACTGCAGGTGGTTGATCTGGAATGCCAGGAGAAGCAGGGCCCACACAAGTCACAGAGACATCATTCTTGTTCAAGCGTGGAGCAGGGGGCTGATCCCCAGGCAGGTTTTTCGTTGATGGCTTCTCTGTGAAGTGGGTAGTCTGGCTGGGCCAGTCTGGCAAGGTCTAGACCGCATGGAGACAAATTTGGATGCAGTCTGTTTTGGGCTGGATACAGCTTCCAGCAAGCAGAACACAGTTCACACAGTGGGGAACTAACTCACAACCCACTAGCAGCTCATAACACATTTACATGTACAGGAATTCTACTGTACCAGACAAAGCACTCCCCGGTCACAATCGCAAAGTCTCTGCACACACCGGGAGCTTAAGGGTAGCTGGAACTCCTGACAGGCCCATCGCATTCAGCAAAATCTTCGGTCTTCTTCAGGTTGAGCCTGGCCCAATTCAGTAGCTTACTTTAGTCACAAAAACTTGGATTTAGTCCAAAATAATTCTCTTCTCTCCCTTTCAGAAGCAGCAGGCAGACATGCAGGCCAAACTCTCAGCCCTTTCACAGTTTTCCCATGCAAATCCACTCAGGATTGCTGCTCAAAATCACTTCAGCTCCTCTCATTTCACTTCCCAGCTCAGAACTAACTGAAAACTGCAAGAAGCCCTGGACTTCCCCATGACCCAAAAGATTTGGTTGGCTGATTTGGATGTCAGTCAAAGCAAGAGCTCCCCCTTCAGTTGCAAAAAAGGCACAAAAAGCTCAAACCACAGTTCCTACAGATTTTGATTTCAGACAGCTCCTGTTGTCCGGCTACATTTTAGGTCCCACCAGAACTGATTGGTGCAATCTGCAGTCCAGGACCAAGATAGTGGAGATAAACAAAACAGTCCTTGCTACAAAGAAAGCAGGTTAGACAAACTACATTATCATTATCACTCTAAATTATTTTCAGTAAATAGTTACATTTTTCAACAGAGCTCCCTCTCAGGTTACTTAAGCTGCAATCAGGCAGCTCTTAAAGAGACAGTACACAGAGGCTATACAGGCTCTGGTAATCACATTTAAACTGCTAAAACGCAGGACACCAGCCTGGCTGTGAGCATTTAGGCAAGCTCAAGGAAGACTTTTTGGGAACCCCCATTTGTAGGGGGGGGTTACATCCTTTCCTGCCTGGGAAAACTTGACATCTGCGTCAAGTCTGTACCATCATAACATTGAAAATGCAATATATACAAGAGATTTATACCATTAGCATGCTATACAAGTACTAGCTGATTCATCAATTGGCTTAACTTGTCACTTTACTATACATTTCAATGTACTCCACTATATCATTTCCATTCTGACAATACATTATGCATATTTCACACAGGTAAATTGAACATTACTATACAGAATCATGTTATAACTTCTTGTACTCTAAATAATGCAAGAGGGGGCCCTTCCCTATAAGCTAACTTGGGGCTGGATGGGGCAGGGGCACCATGGTGAGAAGGCAGAACAAGTAACCTGGAATGGGCCGTCAAACTCAATTTGGGCAGTGAGCTCTGAGAGACATAAACACCTTAGCAGCGAGTGCTCCCGTGACCCCATGAAGGCACTGCACCAATATAACTTGCCCCTGCAGCGAGCAGGGCGAGCATGTGCAGAGCGCACATCATCGCATGCAGAGACACGTGCATCTGTGTGTGTCTGCTTTGTCCGCTGGGACGCAGGAAGCAGGAGCATAGATATTGGACATAAAAACACAGGCATTTAACTGTGGGACAAATTGATAAGATAAGTGAGTGCAGTTGGAGAGGTCGTATTGTTATAATGGCACAAGGCAGGGGTATAAAAAAAATACAGAAACAATGTTTGCAATGTAAAATGTACACAGAGGGGGACAAAGAGCAGCAATTCAAGTGCAGTAACTGCTTATTAATGGAAACACTTCAGATGGAAATAAAGGCACTTTTGGCCAGTTTAGAAGTTAAAAAGGAGATAGGTGAATTGGAGGAATTCATAGATTCCATGTCAGAATTACTTACAGCTCATGAGGGGATTACACGGGCTAGTATTACAACCAGTACTCCTAGCTGTGTACTTGGGAAAAATAAATTTATATCTAGGAAAAAGGGTAAGGACAGGCTGTCTAAAGTGAACAGAAAAAGGGAAACTCAAATAAAGGAGGGAATACTTCGGAGCGAACCCCTACAGCTTTCTAATAGGTATGAAACCTTAATTCAGGTACCTGTACCAGACATAGAAGGTAGCAATGAATTAATAATAGAGGGGGAGAATAAGGTAACATGTCAAGTTATACCTGATGCTGGATCAGAACATACTGCAGTAACAAACAGTTTGTCCCAAAAGAAAAGAAAGGAACAAGATATACTTGTAACAAGAGAGTCAACTATGAGGGGAATTAACGAAATAGTATGCAAAAATAGAAAAATGCAGGCAATTGTTTGTACTTTACCTGGGGTGAAAATATCAGATCTGGAAAATATTTTGGATGGCCTAATGGAGAATACGTATAAACCCTTAGTTATATTGCATGTAGGGACTAATGATATAGGCAGAAATAAAATGGAATTAATACAGCAATGTTTTTTGAACATAATAGAAAGAATTCAGGCTAAAGAAGCTGAGCTTATAATTTCAGAGATCTTGCCTGTACATGGGCCAAATAATTATAAAAATGGGGCCATAAATCAATTGAACAAATGGTTACGTTCTCTTTGTAAAAACCAAAATATTGGGTTTATGGACAATGCCAGTACATTTAAAAACCAAGTTGCAAAACATGACAGACTGCACCTAAATAAAATAGGGTCAAGAATGCTGGGTGTTAAAATAAGCAAAGTAATAAGTTTTCATTTAAACTGGAAAGTACAGAATATAAATTCCCAGACATGAAGGCAATGAATGGTCTCAGTACATGAGGGGAGGACTTGGCATTAAGGGAGAATGTAAAAAAGGGTTGGAACATGATATTATTAAATGCAAGGAGTCTAAGAAACAAATTTGATGAATTTCAGAATATGTTATCAGTTAACAATATAGATATAGCGTATAGTGGACCATTGTTGTGCATGGAAATTGGAGCTTCTCAAAATGTTGTTCTGCTGCAGTTCAAAAGGTCATGGAACGTTATAATACCCTACTGCAACAGAAAAATATTTTGAAAACCACTAGAGGTTCCACGCACTCACTACACAGACGGCACATCACTTACCTTAGCGGCAGAAGCGGACGGATCCACGTCCTGCAGCGACAGTCACATCGGAGCCTTACAAGATGCAGGATCAACCAGATATGAGGAAATGCAGGATCAACTAGATATTTAGACTCAGAAACAAATTAAAATAAAACAAATGACCCTCTACTCCAAAACCCGATCGCTTAGCGAGCGTTATGGTCACCATGTTTGTTTTGTTTTTTTACCCTACCAATGTACCTGCCAGCCAATAGGAAGCTGCGCCAGACATGTAGCCATGCTTCCTCCTTAGCAACCACTCGGCAACCCTGGAAACCACCCTTTACCACTGAACAGTGCATTGCACACACAAAGTAAAAGGCTGATAAAAAAAGAACTGTAAGTGATTTTTAGTGTCACTATACACTATATAAAATAGTGGATGAGCATCCTCATACACAACCAGCCTGTTGTGCCACCTCGGGGTTCTTATACCATCGGACCTCTCGAGCTTCGCTCTCAAGGTCTGATGTTATCAGAACCCCTCTGTGGCACAACAGGCTGGCTGTGCACGGATGCCCATCCACTATTCTCTATATAGTAATGGTGACTGAAACCTGGTGGGAGGTCGCAGATACCTGGGAGAGGGACATTATAGGTTATAAGCTTTTTTTTAGAACTAGATCTCAAAGAAAAGGAGGGGGGAGATTGCTTTATACATTAGGGAAACCATAAACTGTGAGCAGGAAAATATTCAAATGTACAATAAAGAAATGCTTTGGTTAAATTAATTCATAAAACTTATGCCAAAACTAGGATAGGATTAGTATATAGACCCCCCATCTATAAACAAACATGAGGATGATTGCCTCATGGATTATATCTCTAACTTAAACCCAGCAGATGATCTACTCCTGACAGAAGACTTTCATGTGCCTGAAATAGATTGGTTGAGTTACAGTGCAAATACCATTACAGAAAAAAGATTCCTTGAAGTAGTAAATCAGATTGGAATAGAACAGAAAGTTATGATAGCAACCAGAGGTCAAAATTTAATGGACTTAGTCTTAACAAACATGGGGGGCAAAATTAATAATGTAAGGATTGATAGTCCTGTGGGGAACAACGATCATAACACTGTGTTTTTCAGGATGGAAGGTGAATTAAGTGTAGAAAACAGTGAAGGTATTACTTAAAAGCTAAATTTTAATAAAGCAAATTTTCAAGGTTTAAAGGAAGTAATGGCTGACTGGGATTGGGAAGCTGCATTTATTGGCAATCAGTTAATCAAATATATGAAACACCGGTTACAAAAATTAAGTCCGAAGTGCTGAGTTTTGTACACAGGGTAAGCAAATATGGCAAAAAGAACACAAAAAAGGATGGTTTAATTCTAAGTTAAAAAAATGGTTAAAGAAAAAAATAAGATTTTTAAAAGTATAAGTAAAAATGATCATGAGGGTTGGACCTTGTATAGGAGTAAGTAAGACAATTAAGGAAAGAAATAAAAAAGGCAAAAGAGAATTATGAATTTAATTTGGCAACAAGAGTAAGGGATAATAAAAAAGCATTTTTACCTATATTAATAGTAAGAAAAGAGTGGATAATGTTATAGGTCCTTATATCAATACATCAGGTGAGAGTGTGACTGATACCAAGGAATTAGCAGATATACAGAATTCATATTTCTGTTCAGCATTTAACAAAAGCGCTGTTTCAGATATCATGAACAAAATAAAATCAGCGGTGGGTCAGGTGCAAATTGACCCTATTGATGTATTTAAAAGAATGCAAAATATCAATATAAATATATCTCCGGGACCAGATGAATTACACCCTAGAGTTCTTAGGGAATTGGCAGATAGTCTGGCTCCACCATTGACTTATCTGTTCCAGAAATCCTTGGCTCAAGGAGAGGTAGCACAGGCATGGAAGGAAGCGATAGTGGTTCCCCATTAAAGAAAGGCCTTACATCTAAACCCGAAAACTTTAGACCAGTAAGCTTAATGTCAATTATAAGGAAACTATTAGAAGGAATATTAAAAGATCTAATTCTAGCTAATATAAATATACACAATTTAATACGTAGACTCGACCCAACATGGGTTTACAAAAACTAGGTCATGTCACGCAAATATGCTCACCTTCTATGAAACAACTAATAAGGCCTTGGATACAAGGAATGCAGTGGATATTATATTCTTGGCTTTTTCTAAGGCTTTTGATAAACTACCACATAAAGAACTAATACAAGTATTAGCTAGTACTAATTTACCTATGAACATAGTCAACTGGGTGGAGACTCTGCTGCAGAATAGAAGGCAAAGGGTTTCAATTAAGGGTGTAGTATCTGAATGGAAGGATGTGACTAGTGGAATCCCACAGGGGTCAGTATTGGGCCCTCGTTTGTTTAATATCTATGTAACATCAATCAAGTTGAACTTCCCCAATATCTGGTTGAGTAAATTTGCAGACGATTGTAGGATTGGAGGTGTTGTTAATAACCTGGAGATCAGGTCAATGTTCAAATGGCCCTAGATACATTGTTTCATTGGATAGTCCAGCATAAGTTAGAACTTAACTTAAATAAATGTGCAGTGATGAACTTAGGCAATGATAATAGTAAATTCAAGTATAAGCTGGGCAATGTGTTGTTACACCAAACTAAAGTGGAAAGAGATCTGGGGGCACAGGTAACCACTGATTTGCAGTTTGATACACACTGTAATACTATTGTAAGGAAAGCTAATCAGGTCGTAAATTGTATTCTACGGCATATTGGTAGTATGGAAAGTAAAGTGCTTCTGTCACTACATACTGCATTGGTGCATCCACATCTTGAATATTGTGCACAGGTTTGGTCTTCCTATAAGATGGCGGTTATTAAAAGGGTGGAGGGGGTACAACGTAGGTTGACTAAAAGGATAAATGGAATGTGTTACAAATCATATCAAAAGAGGCTTCAAGATCTAGGGTTATATACATTGCAGTATTGTAGGTTGAGGGGTGATATGTGCATGATATTTAGGGCACTAAAGGATGAGCCATTTAAAAAAGATATAGGGCTAAGGGAAAGGAAGCACTATCTGCATGAACCCAGAAGCCATAAACTGCAATTGGAACTGGATAAGTGGAATAGCTTACAACGTAAAAAATGATTTAGTCAGTGAGGAATTCAGCTATGGAATTCCTTCCCAGAAGCAGTAGTAATGAGTAAAACAGTGGACTCATTTAAAAAAGGATTAGACAACTTTTACAAAAACAAATACAAGTTAATGTAAGTTTATTAGGCAAGCACTAAGGACACAAGTCTATGTAGCTTGGAATACCTATGAAACCTAAACCTTTGTGGACTACATTGAGAGGCAAATCCACTGGCCTCCTGGGGGAATTGTAACTGAAGCGCACCACTGGCTAGACAGCTCGGCCAGTCTTTCTGGGGTGAACAACCACAGTCTCCGTACTTTCAGCAGTGGTCTTGGAACTTTCATCACTTGTGAGGGGTGCCTCTGCATGAAGGGCAGTGTCCAAGCTGGGAGCACTGTCAACCACTTGCTCTGTAGTCTCTGTTTCTACAACACTTGGCTCATTTTGAAGACACTCTGGCACTGAAGCGGGTTGTCAGCACTCTCATAGTGTTCCTCAAGTTCTGGCATGTCACCAGAAAGATTCATACCATCAGCCTCTCCTTCAGGCAAGTCATACAGTTCCATGATACACACAGACTCAGCATCCTCAGACGTGATACTTTGCACTTCACCTTCAGGGAGCATTGGCTCCAAGGATGATGCCGGGGCGTTAGGCAGTCCAGAAGGCCCAGCTTCATCCCCATAATTCAACATAGGATTTCCATGAAACAACTGTCTCAGTTCATATGAGAGGTAATAGGCATTATCACACTCACTGTCATCCATGTTAGACTGGCAGTCACTATCATTCTGGGCCTGCTGCGGGGGAAGTCTTAAATCGGCAACCACGGGGGCAGGCTGACTCTGTTTCTTTCTTGCAGCAGCATGAGTCACTGGTCCAGGGGCATCAATCTTGGTGGGTTCAGCCTCAATTATAACTTGACCAATAGGTAGCAAGTGGTTACGGTGCATGGTCTTGACAGCTTTGGAGTTATTCTCTGAGCGTACTTTGGACACTGGCAAATCACCCAACTTTCCAACTATGACATGGGGAAGATGGTGCCATTGATCAGCAATTTTGTGTTTACCATACAATCCTAAATTTCGAAACAACACACGGTCTCCAGGCCTAAGCTCTTGAGCCTTTACTTTTCTATTATGTCTCTTTTTATTGGTTAGATTTCTTTTGGCGGCCATTATCTGGGCCAGTTTATAGGCATGGTTCAATTGAGCTTTCAGTTTTTGTACATATTGCAGGTAATCTTTGGCTCGGACCCCATTGTAAGAAACCCCAAAACAGACATCAACAGGCAGCTGGGCCTCTCTCCCGAACATGAGGCAGTAGGGAAAGAACCCGGTATCATCATTCTTCATGCAATTGTATGCGTGTACCAAGGTGCTAATCTGCTGGCTCCATTTATGCTTATCTTTTGGGTGGAGGGTGCCTAGCATATCTAGCAGGGTGCAGTTAAAGCATTCTGGTTGAGGATTCCTCTGCAGGTGATAAGGTGTGGTTCTTGACTTTCGCATCCCCCCCCATAGAGAGAGCATTTCTTTGATTAGCCGACTTTCAAAGTCCCGGCCCTGATCAGAGTGAATTCGCCGGGGGGCCCCAAAGTGGACAAAGACATTTTCCACTAGCATCTTGGCCATGGTAGATGCTTTTTGATCTTTAGTGGGAAAAGCTTGTGCATACCTTGTGAAATGGTCTGTAACCACTAACACATTGCCAATGTTTCGCTGATCAGGCTCTAAACTCAAGAAGTCTATGCAGACTAGTTCCATTGGGGTGCTGGTAGTAATGGTGACAAGGGGGGCAGCCCTCTGAGGCAGGGCTTTTCTCTGCAGGCAGCGACTACAAGTCCTTACATGGTGCTCAACATTGGCCCCCATCTTGGGCCAGTAGACTCAAGATCATACTAGGTCAAGGGTCAGGTCGATACCGAGGTGGCCCATATGATTGTGGAGGGACCTCAGTACCAAATCTTTGAAAGCTGTGGGCAGGACCAATTGTTGCTTGTCTATTTGGCCACCCCAATCTACTGTCTCTCTATACAACAACTGATAAAGCAGCTTCAACCTGGGGCCTTCTTTAAACAATAAAGTGGTTCGCAGATCAGAGGAACGCAACTTGGACACATCTTTTCCTGCACAAAGGGCATCAAGTGCTGGCTGAATCATAGGATCTCAGGATTGAGCCCATTGAATGCTGTCATTGTCAAACTTAGGCAGTGCACTAATATCTAGAGCAGAAAAGTGGCAATACGCAGACGGTATGCAGGTGTCAGAGGGGCCCAAGCAATCTGCTAAGCAGTCCACTGTGTCCGTAGACATCTGTTCATTTCTATCAAACTTTTGGCACAATGCTCGGATGTCAGGTTCAGACAGCCTGACCCAGTTACTCTTGGAAATGGACCTCCGGGATAGGGTGTCAGCATCAATATGATTCAGGCCCGGTCTGTATTCGACAGCATAATCATATGTTGACAATGCAGAAAGCCACCGGTGCCCTGTGGCGTCTAACTTCAAATCAAATCAAATCACTCTTTATTTATATAAGGCGCCTTTCTTAAACCAAGGCGCCTGTACAATATAACATAAAACAATAAATAGTTAAAACAACATTAAAATATTCAAAAATCATCATAAGCTTTACTAAAAAGATGGGTTTTCAAAGCTCCTTTAAAACTTTGGACAGTCGGGCAGTTTCGCACCTGATGATGTAGAGAATTCCACAGGGCTGGGGCCATGAAACTAAAAGATCTGGCCCCTGAAGTTTTTAAACGAACCCTGGGAATCTCTAGCAATCCTTCATCAGTGGATTGGAGAGAGTGGGGGGGACAGTAGGGACAAAGTTGAAGTCTGTACATAGGTCAACGGGTTATTATCAGTTCTCACCAATATTTTCACCACATAGAGGTAATCATGAAACTGGTCGACAATGGCCCATTTTAACGTAAGGAACTCCAACTAGTGCACAGGGCAGTTACGCTCTGACAGGGTCAAGTTCCTACTGCTGAATGCCACTGGTCTCAAACCATCCTCATGGTCTTGATAAAGTACAGCTCCTAGACCCTGCAGACTGGCATCAGTATGCAGCTGTCGTCGCAGATTCTCTTTACTGTATATACTTTACCTTAAATTCTATGTACTCAATAACCACACCCAATGGTTATTCCAATAAACTCAGTTTATTGTTTGCACACATATATGTGGGAGCCTCAGCTAAAAGACAGAGAGCTCCTAGAACAAAGGGTTACACAGCATTTTATAACATTCTTAGCACATACACATTTCTGTTACAGCAAATAGCATTATGAGTCGTGGTACTATCTCCAGACCCCCACCCCAATTTCTACATGCCTTTCCCATATATAGAGTTGTTTTTCTGAAACCTTGCTTCTCCTTATCTCAAACCTAAGGAGCTGGTTTCAGCCAGCACGAGTTACTGTTTTTCTGCTTGCCTTGCGATTCATATGAACTTGCAATGACCCTTAGCTTTTACTCAGACTTGGCTAATATTCAACTACACTAGCAGCTCTACACTATAATACACTGTAACACACTTCACTTTATATGTATGCATGAATCCACTCTATATGTATACATAAAACAAAGATATATAAAAGGAAATTCCTCCACACTCCCCCCTTTTGAGGCTCTGCCTCAACTAAATCTTAGTAAGGTCATCTATGTGTGCAAAAGGAAATGGGGGTTCCTCTGGGAAAAGATTCTTTTGGTAATCAAGCAGGGGCATTTGGGCAGAGATGGGCATGTTCGAAGAACACAAGCGAAAAATGCACGCTTTTAGAATGGTGACCACAAGCCAAATGGCCAATAGAATAAGGAGAGCCACTGCAAACCAGTGCAACAGGGTGGCTCCCCAGTCACCAAAGATGCTAGAAAACCAGGACCAGGGGTCCCAGCCTTTCCCCACAGGTGCATGTTCACTCAAACTCGATCCTGCAACTGCTGCACCCTTGCAGGACATGATCTAGGCCTCTGAATTATCAGGAATATATGTGCAACATTCTTCACCAATGACAGCGATACCCCACCCTGGGCAGCTAGGAGGTAGTCTAGGGCTGCTCTATTTTGCAAGGCCATTAATCTGGTGGCTCGTATTTCAGCATTTACTAAAGGCAATTCTGTTTTTGTACTGTTTATAAGAGTTTCAATTTCATAACTTAACTGATCTATGTAGTGCATTGCCTGCACTACCCCCCACCAAGGAAACACTCCAGCTCCAAATTTCTCATACCAGGGTATACGAATAGATTCAGGTGGAACAGGCCTACCTAGGTTTCATTTAACCCTGATAGTGTGGTTGTTAATGTTAATTATACGGAAAGTCTGCACTACTGGGTGCAATGTAGCCAAGTAACAGCATCCAGCCCACTGTGAGGGCAGGAATGTATAAGCCTTACTTCCACATACCCAGTATAAACCAGTTAAAGTCCCAAAGGGAATGATGATATCCTGGTCCTTCCAAATTTGTAGATCAGTTATAGCAACAGTAGTAGTACAATTGGATGAGCCCAACTCCTGAACCCCCACCTCACTGCTACAGAGACAAGTCACTGGCTGGGACCTTGGACCCAGGGCCATATGTGCAAGAGCTCACCAGTTGTGTTGGGCGCTGGCGTATACCACGTGATGAAGGGCCTTCCTGCAAATACAGTCACATTACTAAGGACACGATCTACCCAAGGACCCAGTTTTTTATAGGTACTGTCTGTCGGCTCGTGCCAAGAAACCAATGTCAGAGTCTGGTAGAGTAATGTAGTATCATTTTGAGGGAAGGGTTCTGGGTATAGATGGAGCCCAACCTTTGCTGAAGCAGGGGGAGGGGCACACACATAACAATCAGACAGATTAATATTTTTCGCATGCAACTTCATCAAAGTCCACAAGTATTTGCACAATGCAGGGCTCTGCACTCTTGATGCTTCTCATTAAAGATCGTAAAGTCTGTTGCAAAAACCCCACCAATACAATGGTTACAAAAACAGTAAGTCCTTTAAGCATTAATCCCCTTCGGCTTGTACGGTCTCGGACAGGTCCGCTCTCACCAGCCGGCAATGTGATGCGTGAATCCATGTCTCCCTTTCTGCAACCTTTACTGCTGTAGCCGTTGTCAACAGGACTTGGTACGGGCCACGCCACCTTGGAGAACTCCATCTTTTTCTTCGGAAGTCCTTCACCAGAACAAAGTCACCAGGCTGAATCTGATGCAGGGGTGTCTCAGTAGGCACTGGCAAAGCTGCCTTGACCCTAGGATAAAAAGACCTCAAGACACCATTAAGGGATAAACAATAAGTAACCATTTCCTCATCTACTCCATGCAGGGTGATTCGACTTTGTGGGTAAGGGGCATTTGGCATTCACAATGGCCGTCCTAGTAAAATTTCATGCGGGGAGAGACCCAGACGCCCCACTCGCCCCCTCATAGCCATGAGGGCGAGAGGCAAGGCAGTCACCCAAGTCAGACTGGTCTCTGCCATGATTTTTGTAATTTTGAGTTTTAGAGTCTGATTTGCTCTCTCCACTGCCCCACCCGATTGGGGATGGTAAGCGCAGTGCATTCGGAGGTCCACCTGCAAGGCCTCGCACAGTGATTTTATCACTTCGTTTGCAAAATGAGATCCATTATCGCATGACAAGCGGCTGGGCAATCCCCAGCGAGGGATAATTTCTCGAATTAAAGCTTTTACCACAGCGCATGCAGTCGCCCTGCAAGTCGGAAATGCCTCTACCCACTCTGAGAACATATCTACAATGACTAAGCAATATTTATAGCCTTGGCACGGCGTAAGCTCTATAAAGTCCATCATAACATGCTCAAATGGACCAGCAGGAATTGGGTGGGCAGAGGGGGTTAGGTGCTGTCCTCTGCCCACATTGTACTGCATGCAAATCACACACTTGCTACAAAACACTTCAGCATAGCTAGTAAATCCAACAACGACCAATACTTATTTGCAAAATCTACCATGCCCGTCTTTGAAACATGATCGGCTCCATGAGCCAATTTTGCAAATACAGAAATACCGATCCCGTAAGCATGGTCTCCCATCCCCAGACACCCACACTTTTAAATCAGAATCAAATACACATTGCTGTTTCCAATGGCGCTTTTCTGCCTCTGTACCATTACGCTGCAGCGCCACTAAATCCTGTGGAGAAAACAAGTTACAAGTTTCACTATTTACAACAGTTAACTGGTAGACTGAAGCACTCATTGACTGAGCCGCTGCCTTTGCTGCGGCATCCGCTACAGCGTTACCTGCGGAGACAAAATCTTTGTTAGACGTGTGCGCTGCACATTTTACAATTGCCAAAGCTCTAGGTAGTTGGATAGCAAACAGTAAATCATTTACCACTTTCGATGCTAATAGGCTTACCCGTAGTCGTAAGGAAACCCCAGTGCTTCCATAGTGTCCCAAAGTCATGTGCCACACCAAAGGCATACCGACTGTCTGTATACACATTCACTGTTCTGTCCTTCGCAAGCGTGCAAGCCCTCGTCAGGGCTACCAACTCTGCAGCCTGGGCAGAGAAATTGGATGGCAATGAACTGCTCTCTATTACCTCAGATACAGTACATACTGCATAACCAACTTTAGTCACCCCCCTTAGGTCCTTAAAAGCTGAGCCATCCACAAAATATTCCACTTCTGCATTTGTCAGAGCTACATCTGTTATATCTGGTCTAGGTTTACTGTCACAGTCAATTACCTGTCCACAGTCATGTTGTTTGGGGGAGGGCAACAAGGTTGCTGGATTCAAGGTGGTGCACCGCTTGAGAGTAATGTTTGACATTGTGAGCAGTACATTCTGGTACTGCAAAACTCTCGACGGGGTCAGATGAGCTGTGCGAGCTTGTAACAATATAGCTTGCACTGCGTGGGGTACATGCACAGTAAGGGGGCAAAATCCCACCAGATCCACACAAGACAATACTGCCTCCGTGGCTGCCGCCACGGACTGTAGACAGGAGACCATACCTGCCACTACCGAATCCAACCGTTTTGAATAATAAGCAATTGGCCTCTGGCCCCCCCATGATCCTGTGTCAACACTGCAGACATGTAACCCCCTTGACCATTTACAAACAGGTTAAAAGCTTTCTCATAGTTTGGGAGTCCCAAACATGGAGTGCTGGCCAGTACTTCTTTACTTTGGCGAATGATGTTTCTAACCCGGGACCACTGCACTTCATCTGTCATTTTCATTTTGTGCCGTAGATTGCGTCATGTAATGGCTGGATGATGTAGGCATAATCCATTATCCAGGCACGACAGTAACCTGCCATTCCTAGGAATGACATCATTTGCTGCTTAGTTACAGGACGGGGCCATTCAGTAATTGCTTGAATGCGTTTGGGATCTAACTGCCTTCCCTCTGCTGAGAGTATGTGACCTAAATAATGTACCTTGGTAGCACACAGTTGCAGCTTACCCTTTGAGACTTTATGTCCATTTTGGGCCAGAAAAATTAACAGAGCTCTGGTGTCCTCCTCACTCGCCTCCCTGGAAGGGCTGGCAAGGAGTAAATCATCTATGTACTGAATCAGGGCGCTGCCCTGTGGGGCGACAAAGCCCTGCAAGTTCTCACACATCTGAGCAGAAAACACAGCAGGTGACTCCGCATAACCTTGTGGCATACGAGTCCAAGTCCATTTTTGACCCTTATACATAAATGCAAACCATTCTCGGCTAGCCGGATCCACAGGTATGCTAAAAAACGCGTTTGCTAAGTCTATGACTGAAAAATGCGTGGCAGTATGTGGGATCTCTGACAGAATAGTAGCTGGATTTGGTACCACTGGAGTTCTTACATGCACTGCCTCATTTACTGCCCCTTAAATCTGCACAAAGCGATAATCCCACTTCTTTCTTACTGGCAATATTGGTGTATTAACTACAGCATCTGGACATGGAACAATAACCCCTTTGTACTAACGCAGCATGCACCGGTGCAATCCTTCTTCTGCTTCCTCCCAACGGTACTGGTGTCGACTGGTCTGTATGAGCTTTTGGGCATCACAACTAGTGGCTGTGCTCCTTTCATTAGCCCCACATCATACTTAGATGTAGCCCACAGAACTTCTGGTATTTGACTAATCCACCCAGGCTCAGGGTCTTGCTTTTTCTCCTTCTCCCACCATCTTTTCACATTCACCTGCCTTTCTGATACACATACTTGCACCCACTTCCTTAAACTAATTCTTTTACATTGCCCCTCTGCTGATCTCTGCCCTTCTTCTACATCCACCCAATCTTTTGGCACCATGGCACCATGCTTGCCATCCAGGGGCCCAAATCTTTCCACTGCAGCTGCGGTTTCTTTGCCAAAGAATATGTGGATATGAATCAGAAACTTTAAACATCTTTTGTCACTCTTCAGTGAGTAATACTGAGACCCCTACCCTGTCTTTCCCCACATACAGATTATGCACCCATAACCATTGTTCAACCTGTTGCCGCCCCCAATCCCCACATTCATATTCATAATCTCTAGCCCCCACCGCATAGTATGCCGTACAATGCAGATTAACCCTAAACTGCATGTTACCCTTTGTTACTTTTTCTGCCCATTTCTCTAACCAGTACTGCTTATCTGAATTTACAATTTCCCAACTGTACAGCCAATCCCCCTTCCCCTCGTCACAAACATAGATTCCTACCGCTGGTGCTTCAACAATTATTCCCCTAGGAGTACACTTAATTTGGGCACTTACCTTTGCCAGGAGATCCCGTCCCATCAAATTTACCGGGCAAGTAGAACTGCTCAAAAAGGAATGTTTTAACAAAGTATTTCCACACTTTACCGGTAAGGGCAACGTCATTTGCTCCTTCTGAGGTACTCCTGAAGCTCCAATTGTGGTTACCAATTTTCCCGACAAAGGGGGCAATAGTTCTTGTTGTTGTATGACCGAAACAGACGCTCCGGTGTCTATAAGAAAAGTCAAAAAAAGTATCCATCACCATCAATTCCATCAAGGGACTCCCTGCCGGAGTGGCAGAGACTCGAACCATCAACGAGTGCTCCTGTAACCATCAGCTGCTGTTGCCCATGTTTCCTGTGTCGGACCAGTACTGTGAGTTTTGCTGGTTGGATCTAAACTGGCCCCCCTTGGTTCCATTGGGTCGGCCCCATTGGCTCTGACCATTGTTGTGTCTGTAGTGGTGGTGGTGGTGGTGGAGGTAGGGGGTACCCGTTCTCCTGGTTTTGGCGCTGCTGCTGCCACTGCGTCTGCTGTACTCTGGGGCACTTTCGAGCAATGTGGCCCCTCTCCTGACATGCGAAGCAAATAATGTCTTTATTTTCTTGCCCCATCCCCCTACCCCCTTGCCTCATGTTGGGTCCTCCTTGCATCTGTTGGGGCTGATAGTACCCTGGTCCAGCATTTTGGGCATAATTGGTCCTTGGGGGTCCTCTGCCTTTGCCTCGACCTCGACTACCCCCGCCCGTATTACCTTGTCCTCCATCTCTTGAATAGTACATTAGCTGTGCTTGTTCTAGCTTTTTCTTTTCTGCCTTTTCCGCCCCCCTTTGCCTGTCTCTCGACATGTTCTGCATACCTAAAGACCTCTTTCAGTGGTTGTGTTTCCCAGCCAACACAAACTGTCTTTACTCCTGTCTGAATAGTCTCTAATAACCCAGCACAAAATGCCATGGCCAGCTGGCTGTCATAAGCCGGGTTGTCTGGCTTTATACCGGAGTAGTGCCGGAAAACCTCCTCCAGTCTCTCCCGGTAGTCTCTTACAGTCTCACCCTCCGTTTGCCTGGCATTTCGTATTCGGTCCCAATCCACCTTTGCGACGTATATTTCTCGTAATTTTCCCCAGATTGTGTCTAAGGCGGCGTCAAGTTGATTTCTGTCAGCATTAGCATTCCATGACGCCTTAACTTCCCCCGAACGTCCCTTCAAAGTGCGTCTTAGGGACTCCTCTGCTTCTTTGGGTGAGAGTTCATATGTTTTAATTAGGTTTCCCAACTCTGTTATGTACTCCTCTATATTTTCATGGGGTTTCGGTATTTCCTTTAAAGCATCCTTGAGCTCATCGGGATGCCAGGGTCGTTCTACTTCAATGAGCTGTGGTCCGCCTGCCCCGGGATTTGGGTTGGGATATCGAACCAAAGGGAACTGCTCTGCCGAATGCACAGTCCCGTCCACAGCGGACTGGGCGAGCATTCCCTTTTTGTCCTTCTAGGCGCGGCGCGCATCTGCATTTTGTCCTTTCCCCCTTCAGCCCCCTTGCAATGAGACAGCGTTTCCACGCTCCCCTCCTCATCCTCACTCCCTCTCTCCACCTGCAACCCCGAGGAGGTGGGCTCCTGCTCCGTCCTCGTCCCTCCATCCATTGCAGACCCTGGGAGGCGAGGGTACAGCCGGAGTTCTACTCCTGACCCCGAGCTGTCAGGTTGCACTAACTCTTGCTGATCTGCTGCCTGTGCACCTCCAGGCATCAGTGGAGCCGTCGGCGGTGGCCGACACGATGGGGGGGTATCGTGATGTCTATATTGCCTCCTTGACGTGCCTACCTTTTTCTCCTCTTCCTTTAACATTAATCCTCTCTGTTGACTCTCAAATCTGCGCTCCGCTTCTCTTTCCCACATTCTAAACACTTGCCATTTCACCGTCCCTCCCCTTTTGTGGGTCTTTTCCCACTCGCTAAGCCTAATACGAGTCTCCCTGAGGACATCTATACTGAGTGTCCCTGCCTGGGGGAAAACGCCCTTGGTCCACCTATTCCAATCCCCTATCTGACAGACCGAGTCCCCACCATACTTATCCAGCATACATTTCGCTGGTCCAGTTTCTACCCCGCCTCCCTGCTTTGTCCCCTGATTTCCCATATTAGTCCCTTATAGGCGCCTTAACCAAACTCAGAGTGCCCACCCAACACTCCTATATTTTTCTCTTTGCAGGCGTCCCCAGACGCCGAGTGCCCACCCAGCACTCTTGGTGCCACCCCAGCACCTAAAAACAGTAAATGATGACTGTCACCGCTCCCAAGGCGTCACACATATGGTGGGACTTGAACCTCCGGGGCCACCCTCCCCTGAGGCCGGGACTTGGCAGTCCGATCACAGTGCGACACGGAGAAGTGAAGCCATCCTGCCACTACGCCAAAAACTGTGTCACGCAGATTCTCTTTACTGTATATACTTTACTTAAATTCTATGTACTCAATAACCACACCCAATGGTTATTCCAATAAACTCAGTTTATTGTTTGCACACATATATGTGGGAGCCTCAGCTAAAAGACAGAGAGCTCCTAGAACAAAGGGTTACACAGCATTTTATAACATTCTTAGCACGTACACATTTCTGTTACAGTAAATAGCATTATGAGTCGTGGTACTATCTCCAGGCCCCCACCCCAATTTCTACATGCCTTTCCCATATATAGAGTTGTTTTTCTGAAACCTTGCTTCTCCTTGTCTCAAACCTAAGGAGCTGGTTTCAGCCAGCACGAGTTACTGTTTTTCTGCTTGCCTTGCGATTCATATGAACTTGCAATGACCCTTAGCTTTTACTCAGACTTGGCTAATATTCAACGACACTAGCAGCTCTACACTATAATACACTGTAACACACTTCACTTTATATGTATGCATGAATCCACTCTATATGTATACATAAAACAAAGATATATAAAAGGAAATTCCTCCACACAGCACATAGGGTTTGGTGGTATCAGCCTAAGCGAGGATGGGGGCATGGGTGAGCTGGTATATGACTTCATGGAAAGCTGCTTCACAGTCAGGCATCCAACGGGACCTGAAAAGTTCACCTTGGTGGAAATATTCTTTGTCTGGTTCTTTGATGGACCCTTTTTTGTATTTTTGATTGGTAGGAGGGTAACCCTGGGTAAGATTCAAGAGTTGCCGAATCACTTTGGAATAGTCCTTTATGAACCGGTGGTAGTAGCCACAGAATCCCAGGAAACATTGTAGTTCTTTCAAATTGTGGGGCTGGGGCCAAGTACTCAAGGCTTCAACTTTACTAGGATCAGTCTCTATCCCCTCTGTAGACACTATGTTCCCCACATACTTCACAGAGATTTGGAAAAACTGGCACTTGTCAATGGACAGCTTGAGGCCGAAATCTTCCAGTTGGTCTAGTACTTTGAACAGTCAACTCTCACGTTCCTCTAGGGAGCTTACAAACACAATGACATCATCCAAATACACCAGGCATTCCAGCAAATTCATGTCTCCCAACGCTCGTTCCATCAGTCGCTGGAAGGTGGCTAGGGTGCCCGATATCCCCTGTGGCATTCTCAAGAATTCGTAGAACCCCAAAGGACAGATGAAGGCTGTCTTCTCATGGTCCTCCAGAGCCATCGGAATCTGGTAATATCCACTGCGAAGATCCAACACCGAGAACCATTTGCTCCCATTCAAACAATCCAGAGCATCTTGTATACAGGGCATGATGTATTGATCAGGGATGGTCCACCTGTTGAGGGTCCGATAATCCACATGCATTCGTACTGTTCCAGTCTTCTAGTGCACAACCACAATGGGAGAAGCATATGGGCTCCTGGATTCTTGTATCACACCAGCTGCGAGCATTTCCTGCAAGTGTCTTCTCACATCGTCTATGTCTGCAGGGGCTAGGCGTCGAGACCTCTCTTGAAATGGCCATTCATAGTGCAGGCATATGTGATGCTCTGCACCCTGGACACATCCCATGTCCCATTCCTTCAACGAAAACACTTGATCTCTCTGGACAAGATTCTGGCTAATTCTAGTCTTCCATTCAGCTGGCAATGGGAAGTCACCAAAATCAAACAAGTCGGGAGTCACTCTGTCTTGCCAGGGGGTTTGTTGCTGGACAACACTGCAGTGTCTGCACAGTGTACTGTAGCTAGGGTGCATCCTCTGTTCACCCGGATCTCCCAGTCTGACACATTATGAATCTGAACCATCACTCGTCATGCATAGGCATGAGCACGAGCTGGCAAGATGCTGGGCTTAATCAATAATCCTTCCTGCAATTTTCCATCACCTGGCACATCCAACATCAGTATTTTGTTCTTGACATGTTTGCAGAGGCGGACCTCCCCTTGAACGGTACACTGGGCATTAAGGGCCAGTACCATTGAATCAGGATCCTTCTTCCACACGACCCTTACCGGTTCATCTTGGTCCACTCCCTTGGGGTTCTGTTGCAAATCATAGGCCCTCTTGATCAGAGCGGGAATTCTTATGGCCCTTCCAGTCCATCGCCCTTATTTCTTGTAATAGAGTTGTGCCAGTCTCCCAAACATATGGGCATTGGTCCCAATTACAGGGGAACACCATCATACAGTCCAGTAGGGGGACACACTAAAGCCAGTGTCTCGACTTGCTCCTCTACACCAGTTACAGCTGCAGGAAATGACAACCAGAGGCAGATATATCCTAAGTAGGGATAAGACTTGTCGCTCAGCCCCCACACATGTAGGCCTTCCAGGGATTGTAAGGGCACAGCAGATAAGTGTTTGTCATACCAGTCCTTAAATACAATTGTCACTTGTGACCCACTGTCCAGCACAGCCTGAGTAGGAATACCATTCACAGCCATGATAGTCTCCATTGAAAGGCCCACTATTTTGGACCAGTCTGGAGGGACCGCAGCAGGGGTCTGGACAGATGATTTAGCCACACAGGGATTTGAGTTACTACTTCTTGAACCCTCACTGTGGTCATTTTGGGCACTCCTTGACCACTAATTCATTCTCCAAAGCTTGCCTTGAAGCTTATATACAACTTTATCTAGGTCTTTTGTGAACCGGCATTCTCTCTTCATGTGCCCATCCTTCCCACAATTATGGCAAAATATGTTTTGGGGGATTTGGGGTGGCCGAGGCATCACACTCGGAGCTGGGACGGTGGTACTACCAACTGAAAACCTTGGTGCCATCTCTGTCTGCTGTGTGGTGAGCATTTGGAGACATCTCGTCAATTCTATTATTTCCATAGTCAAGACATCAAGTTTCGAGTTGCTGTCACCAAGAGATGCCTGGGTGGACACCCCCACTCCCATAGCAGATGCAGTTGGATAAGGGTAGGTGCCTGTACTTGCAGGAGTGGTCTTCATAAAGAGACTGTTTTTTATTTCCCTGAACTCCCTCAGAAGTTCATCCCATGGGGGCACACCCTCATTGGTCCCCACTTCAGAAGGGCCTTCCGATGCTGTGATCACTTGGGCTGCGCTCACTCTAGAATTACAATCTCCCTCTTCATCTTCAACCTCCCGGAGTTCTTTCATCAAGTCACAATAGTCCAGTGGGTTACCCCTTCTATCTGGGAGCCTTAATTGAAGAAGCTGAAATTTAGAATGCTTTGCATGTTGCAGTATGTGCCCCAACCTCACATGGTTTAAGTCACTGGCGGCTACCCCACCTTTTTGGTAAGCCTTCTGCAGCGCTCTTTCCAGACAAGTAACATATGCAGACAAACTTTCCCCTGGCCATTGTTTTGTACCTCGAAACTTCCACATCAAGTTCTCCTCTGACTCAGTGCTCCCAAAATTGCCTTCTAGTGCAGATAGGTACTTCTGGGCAGATACATCAGGGTTTGTGGACCTCAGAAATTTAATGGCCTCTAGGGTGGGACCCCTCAAACTTTCTATGATCCTTTTCCATTCCTCAGCCTCCACACACTGCCATTCAGGTACCAAAGGGGCAACACAATCTATACAGATCTCCCAATCATCCTCCCCTTGGGGGGTGGGGAAGGTACCGGAGATGATTCTCAACCTTCGGTAAGAGTCGTGACTAATGGTAGATACAGACATAGGAGCCAGCATAGACATGGGCACAGAAGGAGGGGCAATAATGGGTGCTGAAGCGGGAGGGGGTGTTGGGGGAGTTATACCCCCAGGTGACAGGAATAGTTTCTTTAAGTCCTCCACAGTTTTCCCTTCTTCCAGCAACAACTTAGCAAATTTCTCCTCAAAAGTCTCAGATAGTGGGGGCTCATTCTCCCAGGGGTCTTTACTGTCTTTAGTTATCACTCTCCAGGCAGTGAGGGTTCCTTCGGGCATGATAGTCCATGGCACTTTGGAACTGTCTACTGGGTCCTTACACTCTCCTAATGCCATGAACTTGGGCGAGCAGATTAGCCTGTCGACCCATCACCATAGGGTTTTGTAAACATTCAACCTTGGAAAGTACTCCCTCTACAGTGTCCTTATTGGTACCCAGGGGAATATCCATGATAAGTATAGCATTTTGGGGTCTATCTCCTGCCCAGTACACCACCCCACCAACTGGTGTACAGCCACTTCTGTTGGGGGTAGCCATTTATTTTTAACAGCAATTCATAAATTTGGACACTAGGGGATGCTAATTCCAGTGGTGATCCTCCAAGATGTAACCCCTAGGTGGCGCTATCCCAAGGGCTACTACCCCTGCCTGCTTGGCTAGTAGCAGGTTAAGGGACCTGAGTTCTGAAATGGGTGCCTCCACCCGGAGGTCAGGGTTGGTAGTGGTCAAGCTAACCTGGGCACAGCCCTTCGGGACACTGTAACCCCCCTCTTTCCCCCTTTAGTGGCCTGAACAATGTACAATAATCACTTTCACAATGCCCCGGTATACCACACAAGTACCCACACTGTTTGCCCTTACCACCAGGGCTGGTTCCTCTGGCTTGACCCTGGGGACCCCCTGTAAAACAAGGTTATGCACAGCAAATAGCAGCAGTACAGTACGTTGAGCACAAACTGGAACCACAGTCAGATTACATGCAGAAAAAGTTAGATCTGATTTTTTCAGGGGACTTGAACAAGGGAGGGGCAGAATCAGGTTAATTAGCTTAAAGTTTATATCAATCAAGCAGTTATGCATGAGCTTTGAGTCCTCCCACACAGTCACACCTCTGGGTACCCAGGTGGAGAAGAGATGGACTAGCCAGGACTATTGCCCGGGGTTGGCCGGCATTGCAGCTGGTTGGGGCCCTGTGATGGAAAACACAACATGCACAGTACACAATATTTGTAATCCGGAGCCAGAGGGCTCAGTTCATAAAGGAAACAAAACAACAAGACAATCAGATGACACACTCAGATTAAGCTGTTGTTGCAGGGAGCTACCCTGGTATTTACTCACAATACCCAAGACTGGACACAGGCTGGACGAAAATCGAGACTGCAGGTGGTTGATCTGGAATGCCAGGAGAAGCAGGGCCCACACGAGTCGCAGAGGCATCGTTCCTGTTCAAGCATAGAGCAGGGGGCTGATCCCCAGGCAGGTCTCTCATCGATGGCTTCTCTGTGAAGTGGGTAGTCTTGCTGGGACAGTCTGGCAAGGCCCAGACTGCATGGAGACAAATTCGGATGCAGTCCATTTTGGGCTGGATACAGCTTCCAGCAAGCAGAACACAGTTCACACAGTGGGGAACTAACTCACAACCCACTAGTAGCTCATAGCACATTTACATGTACGGGAATTCTACTGTACCAGGCAAAGCGCTCCCCGGTCACAATCTCAAAGTCTCTGCACACACCGGGAGCTTAAGGGTAGCTGGAACTCCTGACAGGCCGATCGCATTCAGCAAAATCTTCGGTCTTCTTCAAGTTGAGCCTGGCCCAATTCAGTAGCTTACTTTAGTCACAAAAACTTGGATTTAGCCCAAAATAATTCTCTTCTCTCCCTCTCAGGAGCAGCAGGCAGACATGCAGGCCAAACTCTCAGCCCTTTCACAGTTTTCCCATGCAAATCCACTCAGGATTGCTGCCCAAAATCACTTCAGCTCCTCTCATTTCACTTCCCAGCTCAGAACTAACTGAAAACTGCAAGAAGCCCTGGACTTCCCCATGACCCAAAAGATTTGGTTGGCTGATTTGGCTGTCAGTCAAAGCAAGATCTCCCCCTTCAGTTGCAAAAAAGGCACAAAAAGCTCAAACCACAGTTCCTACAGATTTTGATTTCAGACAGCTCCTGTTGTCCGGCTACATTTTAGGTCCCACCAGAACTGATTGGTCCAATCTGCAGTCAGGACCAAGATAGTGGAGATAAACAAAACAGTCCTTGCTACAAAAAGCAGGTTAGACAAACACTTATCATTATCACTCTAAATGATTTTCAGTAAATAGTTACATCTTTCAACAGAGCTCCCTCTCAGGTTACTTAAGCTGCAATCAGGCAGCTCTTAAAGTACACAGAGGCTATACAGGCTCTGGTAATCACATTTAAACTGCTAAAACGCAGGACACCAGCTTAGCAGTGAGCATTTAGGCAAGCTCAAGGAAGACTTTTTGGGAACCCCCATTTGTGGGGGGGGGCTACACGTTCATGGTGGCAAAGTCTATAAAAGAAGAAGGTCACTCTCCCCTCACCCCCCCAGGCTGGACTCACATAGAAAGAGATCTAATGAAGGGCCTCTCTGTATCAGCATTACTGACCCATCCCTTACCAAAATCTCTTAAATGCTGGCACTCCATCCTGCAATCTCATTTGGCTTGGCAAAAGCTGGGGCTTAAACCCTTCTTAACATGGGGATATACACCCCTCTTTGGCACAACCCCAGCCTCTGCATTAATAATACACCTCTGAGATGGGCGGATTGGATTTCTAAAGGAATAAAGTATATTGGGGATTTGAGCATACCTGTAGACACTGCCATGGATTCTTTCCAGGGTTTACAATCTAGGTATGGCCTTCCTCACAGTGACTTTTGGAAATATCTTCAGATGAGAAGCCTTTACTACTCTTGGGTTAAGCATCATTGTATCTGTGTAGTGTGTAAAAGGCGCAAGTCTGTCAGACCTTCCCCTCTTCCAATTAAGGCTTGGATTATGCACTCCAAAGGCAGTGCTGGTCTCATACAGAGGTTCATGATATACAGTGCTCCCAACCCCTCATCTCCGGCCAAGGCCAAATGGGCAACAACATTAGGTGTATCCATTACAGACCCACAATGGCAACAGTGCTGGCTGAGAACTCACCAGGCCTGCTGCAATCCCCAAAGCCTCCTCCCACAGAACAAAATAATGCACCTCTGGTACCACACCCCTGCCCAACTAAAAAAGACGGGTCTTCTATCTACAGACAGCTGTTGGAGATGTGATGCCTCTGAGGCAGATTTGATTCCCATCCTGTAGTCCTGTACTCCTTTAAAGCCCTTATGGGCTGCAGTAATAAATCTCTGTTCCAAAATACTGAAATCACCTATCCCAGCAGACCCTGGCCTATGGACATTGGGCCACATGCCTCAATCCCTGATCCTATCCAAAGCTCAGACCCTGTGGCTTATACAGTCCTCTGCAGAATGTAAAATACTTATCATACAAAGATGGAGAACCTTAGAGGTCCCGCAGGCAGCAGACTGGTCTAAAGACCTAGAAAAATTGGCTACTCTAACCAGGATGTCTTGCTATAAGAACAGGTGTCTAAACAAGTGTGATGAAGTGTGGGCCCCTTACTTTGCTTATATTGACCCTGCTAACTATGCATTATCCTCCAGGTACACAAAGGACAAACTTAGACCCCCTGACACTCCAAGCAGAAATGGTTGACCAATTACTAAAGAATGTTATGATCTTTTTTTCCATAGCTATCTTGAGTGCTCCCCCTTGGATGATCACAAGGTTTCCCCCCAGTCCCAGTTTCTACACCATATGTGAAGAAGCTTTGCTACACTTGAACCCATTTCATCCAGTGTGAGTAAGTACTTTTTAGAATTCTGTGGCTTATACAGTCCTCTGCAGAATGTAAAATACTTATCATACAAAGATGGAGAACCTTAGAGGTTCCACAGGCCGCAGACTGGTCTAAAGACCTAGAAAAATTGGCTACTCTAACCAGGATGTCTTTCTATAAGAACAGGTGTCTAAACAAGTGTGATGAAGTGTGGGCCCCTTACTTTGCTTATATTGACCCTGCTAACTATGCATTATCCTCCAGGTACACAAAGGACAAACTTAGACCCCCTGACACTCCAAGCAGAAATGGTTGACCAATTACTAAAGAATGTTATGATCTTTTTTTCCATAGCTATCTTGAGTGCTCCCCCTTGGATGATCACAAGGTTTCCCCCCAGTCCCAGTTTCTACACCATATGTGAAGAAGCTTTGCTACACTTGAACCTATTTCATCCAGTGTGAGTAAGTACTTTTTAGAATTCTCTTAATTAGAGACACAACAGGGACAAGCAGGTATTTAGACATTCCTTAGAACGTCCTCTGCTAATCAGATGATAATACTTGTTGAAGTGAATTATTTGTGCAGTATGCCATAAGGTTTGGCTGTTTGTATGAAGGTGGTACGGTTGTAAAAAACTAGTTCAGCCATTTTGATTAATGGTTCAGCATCTGTAAAACTGTGAAATCACATAATAAAAAGATTAGCTGTAAAAAAAAAAAAAAAAAAATGTATCTACTCCCAGGCCAACCATAACCCTACCCTTATCACCATATACAGGCTTAGAAAACGAGGAAACTGCTATATGGTTATGGAAAATATCAGAGTATACAAATATCAGATCTCTCCCCCGCCCTGGGTCACTTTTGAAATTCCTGCTGACCATTAAGTATTACTTGCCAGTGATATTGAATCTAACCCTGGCCCTCCGGTGTCCTAATGTTCCAACTGTGTCACCATCTAAGGCTGTCTGGGCTAATGCCAAAGGTCTGAAACTAGTCCACATGAATATTAACAGCCTTAGACCTAAAATGCATGAACTTAAGGCATGTGCAAATATGCACTCCCCTGACATAGTTGCCATTTCCGAAACCGAGCTCAAGCCTAGTATCCTAATGCATAAGGCTGAGCTCCAGGGCTTTAAGTCCTTTAGACATGATAGATGTGGTAGGAAGGGTGGTGGAGTTATCATCTGTGTGAAAAACACCCTAAATACTTCCCTGGTGGCAACACCAGACCATACCCAATCAGGTGGCGAGGCAGTGTTCATCAGAATACTGCTTGGTGGGACTAAGCCCCTGCTGATAGGCTGCATCTACAACCCACCTAAGACTGCAAAGGATGGTTTAAAGAGCCTTCTGGCTCTGATCCTGGGGCAACCTCAGTGGGAGAAAATAATCCTTGGTGACTTTAACCTCCACTGGCATCAGCACACCATTAGTGATGTAAAATCCAGCTTGCTAGAGGCCAACGTGACCCAGTTGATCCAAGGACCCACTAGGTTGAACATTAAGTTAGGAAACCACATCACATTAGACTGGATTTTTGCTTCCAACCCCAGTAGTTTCAAACTGTCTGGGATGTTTGTGGACTTCATAAGTGACCATGCCCCTATATTCGGCATCTGGAAAAATGACCATCCCAACCCTCCAAACAGAATTTTTTGGGCTCGGGATTATTCCAGTTTTGACACCAGCTCCTTTCTTGAATCCAAACTCAAGGTTTCCACTGGTACACTCCTTCCCACCTTGTTATATGGGACCCCTTTACTACATTCTGTAAGAAGCTCTGAAATGCAAAGGCTAAAAACACTGTATCACAGGGTAGGGTGCTTCGTCGCAGGGGAACCACCATGGGAGCATCACTGCATGGTACTATTATCTCTAAGGTGGCCTACTCTTGAGGTCAGATTATTATATCCCTCACTGTGCCTTGCTTTTAAGCTCCAGCAAAATGGCACCCTTCCTAGCCTAATTAACACATTAGCTCCAAAAAAGAATAGGAGAACACTAAGATCCTCTGGCCGCCAGCTTTTCCAAGTCCCCAGTGTAAGGACTTTCCTAGGACTCCTGTCCTACTCTGCCTTCATCCCTCCCATCTGGAATGGTCTCCCTAATAGTCTCCAGGAATGTACCTCCTTTGGGGACTTCAAGAAGGGTCTTAAGGCCCACCTGCTGGAACTGAGCCTCTGCACCTGCTACCGCTGAGAGTCAGCCAACTCCTTACTGCTGATCTAACCTCACTGGGATATCAATCTGACTGTGACTGTCTTGTGTATAATAGTACTTCTCCTGTTGATGTTGATTGTAATTAACCTGCCACTGTATCCTTGACTGGGTCAGTATATCTGTATTGACTGTAAATTGTAAAATGACATGTATATATTTTGTTTATTTATAGATATGTGTAATTAATTCCAGGTCACCCCTGAAAACAGGGAATGTTTCGGTCTCAGTGGGCCTACCCGGTCACCAAAATGTAAATAAAATAAAATAATAAATAGTGTGAGCACTCAGAATTACTCCCCAAAAAATGACTACATCTGAGCAAAACCAAATGACCAGATAAGAACTATAAAAAATGGATTATCCTGCCTCAAACCACATAGATGGCAACTGTGGCAACCCTGTCAAAAGCCTGCCTGCCTAGTTTTTGGACCCTGCTCCCCCTACCTGCCTCCTGCACCCTGTAGCTGTTTCCTGCCTCAGGATCTAGCTCCTTGGTTCAGTTTGAGCCCTTTCCATGCCACCGATATTGGACCTTACTTCGGGGACCTTGCTCTCTGGCTGTCCCTGAGCCATTCTAAGTTCCAGACCTCACTCCTCCAAAGCCTGCCTGCCTAGCACTGGACCTTGCTCCCATTATATTTCTCTGGACCTTGCAGTTGTTTCTATTTCAGGACCTTGCTCTTTCGCTCAGTCTGAGCCCTATACCATGCCACTGACATTGGACCCTGCCACTTCAGTCCCACTTTCCATCTGAACAGATGTGATGCCTTTTAGGACCTCCCAGCAATTCAGAACTATTGTGTTCCTGCCACTTTGAGGCCTTCCCCAGAACTACAGCAGTACTGAGTGTTTACTCACCTGGTAAAGGTGATTGTGTTAGTTGCATCCATGACACTCCAGACATTACCTCTTGGGTTCCCAACCCACCTGATAGGCTAGTGATACACATGTGACCCAGATCAAATTTGGCAGTACACCTTGGTCCCAGGAGTCCCTTTTCTCCAGTGCAATTCTTCCATAGTTGAAACAAATAACTTAGGCTGAAAAAACTGTCATCTTCGACTCCCCCATTGGCCCCCATATTAAAACAATACTATACAGGGATTCACCATCACCGTTAATTTATTACCTATTGTTTACCATTCTAGACTCGGTCACCAAAGGTTACCACCATATAAATACCACTTAGCTCATAGTTAATAAGGTAAGTTAGAAGTCAGCGTGAGAGTCATTGCCATGATCGCCCCGAAGGGAGGGCCATGGAGTGTCATGGATGCAACTAACACAGTCACCTTTACCAGGTGAGTAAACACCCATTGTGTTATGTTGCCATCAATGACACTCCAGACATTACCTCTTGGGTTACTATAAGAAGCAGTCTCACCATTTCTTCAGGGCAAGACAGGGCGATCAGAATGCAAACAGTTTTACATGCTGAGGATAAGACTTTACTGGCAAAGTTAGCTCTTTGACTGTATAATGTCTCAAGTCTGTAGTGTCTTGCAAAGGTATGAACCAAAGACCAAGTGGCTGCTCTGCAAATGTCTTCCATGGACACATTAGCTCTTTCTGCCCAGGAGGCAGCCACTGCCCTTGTGGAGTGGGCCTTTATTCCATCTGGTGGAATGATGTCCTTCGATTTGTATGCCTCTTGTATTGTCCTTTTTAGCCAGCTGGCGATAGTGATCTTGGAGGCTGCCATCCCTTGCTTGTGGCCTTGAGCTATGATAAAGAGTCTCTCCGATCTTCAAATTGACTGTGTCTTTGCAATGTATTGTTGTAATGTTCTACCTACATCTAAGGGTTGGTGAACTCTGAACTCGCCCTGTTGTGGTTGTGCCTAGAATGTCAGCAGTTCCACAGTCTGTTCCCTGTGAAATGAGGACATGACCTTGGGTCGGAACCCTGGTACTGTTTTCAAGAACACACCTCCTGCCCTAAAGATGGTGTAGGATTCTTTGCAGGAGAGGGCTTCTAATTCACTAATCCTGTGAGCAGAGCTGATGGCCACCAGAAAGCAAGTCTTGAGGCCCAGCCAGTATAGTTGTAACTGCTGCATGGGTTTGAACTGGGCTCCCCTTAGAAAATCTAGAACCATGGTAAGATCCCAGGGGGCTACTGGTGTTCGTACACGAGATCGGATGGTCTCTGCTGCTCAGAGAAATTGGATGGCATCTGGATGAGCCCCGGGCTGTGTAGGCCTGATGTTGCCCATGACTGCTCCTATGGCTGACAGCTGGACCCTTAGGAAAGAGGTGGACAGGCCCTTGTCCAGGCCTTGCTGTAGGAACAGCAGTATTGCAGACATGTCCGCTTGCATTGTCTCTACCTTTGCAGACTTGCACCACTTCACAAAATTATCCCACTGCCTGCCATAAGTAGCTGTGGTGGATGGTTTTCTAGCTTGCAGGATGGTCTATATGACCAACTCGTGATACCCTGCAGTCAGCAGTCTCTGCCTCTCAGGAGCCAAGCCGATAGTTTTAGGGTGAGTGGAGCTGGATGAACCATCAGGCCCTGGAGCAGCATGTCCGGTTGGTATGGGATGGACCATCTGTCCATGCTCATGGCTACTGCTGATGCAAACCAGGCTCTCCGAGGCCAGTATGGTGCAATGAGTATGATCAGTTTCTGGGATAGCCTGATCTTCGCTAACACCTGGGGAATCAACAGGCTCGGTGGGAAGACATACGAACGATCCTGGTCCCAAGTCTGGAATAAGGCATCCGCTCCTTGAGCCTGTTTCTCCCTGTATCTGGAGAAGTATGTTTTGACTTGGGCATTCACTTGGGATGCCATCAGCTCTATTGGGATGTGGTCCCACCTTCTTTGTATCAACATGAATAGATCCGGATGCAGCTGCCACTCCCCTGGGTGCACCTGCTGTCTGCTGAGACAGTCCACCCTGACATTTAATTTCCCTGCCAGGTGGATGGTGTGAATGTGGGTGAGATTGGATTCTACCCAACTGAGCACCTTGGCTGTTCCCTGATCATGGCTCAGCTGCGCGTACCGCCTTGCTTGGCTATGTACGCTACAGTGACCTTGTTGTCTGATTTTACAAGAACTGAACGGCCGATGATGCTGTCCCTGAATGCCTTCAGGGCATGGAGCACTGCCCTCATCTCTAAGATGTTGATAGACAACCTGGCTTCCACCATTATCCATCTGCCTAGGGCTGTGTCTGTACCCATGCATACTCCCCAGCCTGTCAGGCTGGCGTCTGTCTCCACTGACACCTGAAATGACAACTCCAGCGGGAAACCCTTCAGGAGGTGCGGACGATGCATCCACCACCGTAACAAGTCTCTGACCATGTTTGGTAGGAAGACCTTCTTGTCGAGGTCGTCCTCCGATGGAGAACCCTACTATAGAACACAGTTCTGTAGGGGGCGCATGTTCCACCTTGCCCATGGTACCAAGTCGATGCATGAGGCCATGCACCCAAGGACTTGTGCTGCTTGGCCCATCGTGGGTTCAGAAGCTGTCATGAGTGCTCAAACCAGCGCAATCACTGAGTCTATTCATTTGCAAGATGGTCTTGCCATTCCCTTGGCAGTGCTGATTTCTGCTCCGAGGTGCTCAATGCACTTGGATGGGCTTAATGAGCTTTTGGTGCGATTGACCACCCAGCTGTGCTGTTCCAGGGCATTTAGGACTAAGTCTGTGTCCTTTTGAGATTGTGTACTGGAGCGTGATCGAATCAACCAGTCATCCAGGTATGGGATGATGTCCACCCCCAGCTCCCATAACGGGGCAGCTAGGACGATGGACACTTTGGTGAACACCCTTGGTGCCGATGAGAGGCCGAACGGTAGGGCCTGATACTGGAAATGTTGTCCTAGTATGTGGAACTGAAGGAATCGTTGGTGACTGGGCCTGACTGGGATATGCGTGTACGCATCTTTGAGATCCACTGAGGTGAGGTAGTCACCTGCCCGAATGTTCCACACTGTAGATCTGAGGGTTTTCATCTTGAACTTTGGTGTAGTTATGAACTTGTTCAGGAACTTTAGATCTAGGATTGTTTTTCTTTGGAACGAGAAAGAAAATGGAGTAAATTCCTGTTCCTAGCTCATTGTCTGGCACAGGTTGAATTGCCCTGTTCTGGGCCAGGTCTCTGAAGACATCCTGTACCTGGTGAGCTGTGGCCCTTCTCTTTGAGATGGAAGAGAGTACCAGCCTGTATCTGCAAGGCTTTTTTGAAAACTTGATAGTATATCCATGAGAAATGATGTCCAACACCCACCTGTCGGAGGTTGTTTGTTGCCATTGTTGGAGGAACAACGTTAGCCTTTGCCCCACTGGTGGATAAGTGAGCAGCAGGCTGGGTGTCAGGGTGGCATGAGCATAGTTGTCAATACTGCTTGGGTTTGCTACTTCTGCCTCTGCCTCCTAAACAAGGGTTCCTTCCTCTAAAGGTGGAGTAGCTGCCTCTGGAAGGACTTCTGAAACTATTACTGTGCCCCCTCCCCCAAAAGGAATTGTTCGAATACCCCTGTTTTCTGTTTTGCTGTGATCTACTGTTCCCCTGAAACCTGCGTTGGGAAGATGGTAGGTAAAGGGTTCTTTGCTTGTCCTTGGCGAGGTCCTTCCCCTCCTCTTTTCGTTTGAGGAATGCGTTTAGTCCTTCATCAAATAGATTGCCTCCTTTAAAAGGAAAATTTTGCAGTAGAGCTTTGCACTCATTATCTGCCTCCCACAGTTTCAATCATAAGGCCCGTCTGGCTCTGTTTGTGAGAGCCCCCACCCTGGCTTCCAATTTTAAGGTATCCACAGCCATATCCCCCAGGTATTTTGCTGTATCTAGAGTGCATTCTAAGAGCTCCGCCTCCCTGGACTTGGGGTTGAATTTTTCCATTAGTTCTTCCAGCCAGCGAATCTGTGCTCTGGCTGAATAAACTGCTGATACTGCGGCTCTGGCTGCCATGCCTGATAACGTAAATAATTTTTTAAACATTTCATCCACTTTTTTGTCTGTGGGGTCTTTTAGGTATATGGTGCCACATGGTAGCACTGTTTTCTTGCTCAGTGCTACAATTTGTGGGTCTATGCTAGGTGCAGTGCACCACAGCTTGGCTTTGTCTTGCTGTATCGGATATATTCTGTCCAAGTTTCTTTTTTCTGACAGGCGGCCCGGTTCTGTGGATTCCCATTCTTTAGAAATTACACCATCAATGGCCGGACAGCTAGGGAAGGTGTCCTGAACCTTCTGATGTTGTTGGATCATAGGATCCAGCTTGGTCTCTGGTTTGGGTGCCTCTGTGTCAAAGCCCATAGTGGATTTGATGGTCCTCATCAGGCCTGGGACCAGGTCGAAGGAGCAAAGTTTTGCAGTCAAAGAGGGTGTACTGGATATGATGTCCATGTCCTCATCCCCTGATTCCATGTCTTCGATGTCTTCTGGTAGTTCCCCGTGGTCCTCATCCCCTTGGGGGGCTGGTGGCGTGTCCTCACTGTTATCTGGCTGAGGAGGAGGAATCCCTCCAGGGGAGGGGACTGGAATGGGTGTGGGGGAGACATAGCTTTTGTTAAGGATTCCAACTTCTCCATAACTTTGAGCATAAAATCTTGCTGACTCTGCATCATGGCGACTGTTGTCTGCTGTGTCTGGATGAGGAGAGCACCCGGATCCATCCAGAATGGGGCGCTAGGTCCCTGGCTGTCCTGATCGGTGCCTGGAATTTGCTCCGCTGCCAAGTCTTCCTCTTTGTGGATGCATGCGGGACATTGTGGACCCGAATTGTGGGGCAGTAGGGTGGCACTACAAGAAGTGCATTTCTTTGCCTTCACCATCTGTGGATGAGAGAAAGACGGACAGAAGAAAGAGAGTATAGCGTTAGAAAATGGCACCCGATGGGGTATAATAACTAGGGAGAAAATTGCAATTAATTTTCTGTAATTCGGCTTCTTTCCCACATCTACAGGGCCGGGGCAACTCACTTTGACGACCCCAAACCCTTAGAAAAGTAGGATAAGTCTGTTCATTCCAATTGTGTCTGTGATTTAAGTGCAATAAAAAGTAAGGGAACACCAGAATAATAACTAAGTTTCCCTTATCTAAGTAGTAGCGCTGCACCCTGTGATCATCAAAGGTGCAAACCAGTAGCATTCTTTTGCTGCCGGTGGGGGGGACTAACCTTGCTTGTAAGGAGTCTCTCCACCTAAGATAGTGGATCCAACAGCAAGCAGTCCTCCTATCCAAAATGGCTGCTGAGTCCCTGAACCTGAGCTGGTAGAGGTGCCTGAGCTCAGAGGTCTGCTTTGAAAAAAAAACAACTCCTAAAACAGTTTGAGTGAGTTCTCAACAGACCCTGGACTCAGCTGTACAGCTTGTTTAATATGAGGATCATGGCTCTGCTAGAAATACCATTGGAGGAGCATGTGCTGCCCCCCCTCCCCTCCAGGTCCATGTGAGAATGGCATTGTGGAAACAAAGGAAGGATTCGCCCGTCAGCAGGCCACTGCCATGAGGTGCCTGCATGGCTGAGTGATCTGGAGACAGAAGAACTGTTTTTCTCCTCCTCCAGGCGGTCGCTGAGTTAGGGACCATACGGGGAAAGAAGAATGCCTTCTGCGCTGCCCGGTAATCTGAGCGCATCTTGTGAATGCCTTGAACGGCGCCTTGTGGCCTCCACTTGAGAGGGAAGGACCACGGAGACTGCGCCTGTAACCCGAGCAGCAGTGAAATAAAGACACTGGATCTCCATGATCCGCCTCTGTTCCTAGCCGGTGGACCCTGCTAGGAAGGGAGAGCCGCTGACTGGAGACAAGCGTGATCGTGCGAGTTTGTGTTCGAGAAGGGGGGCTAGGCATGCGACTGGCATTGTAGCCATTAGAATCCTGCTTGTGAGGTGGAGACCAGTGGCTTTAGAGCGCTTCTGAAGCACATGACGATTGAATTTCAACATCACATATGGAAACCGTTGTGGTAACAAATGGCTGAACTTCAAATTATACTGTGTTTAGACACAAGAACTGCAAGCTGCAGTATAAATATTGATAGATTTAATTCAAGATTAGCACAACAACGAAGCCCCTGCTGAGTCTACCAATTTAAAATCAGGTTCCAGATTCTCCACATTTAAACAGGAATCACCAGGTCTAAGACAGCAGAATAAACAACTTAATCAGCAAAATATAAATGCCTAACAACCACAGGCTAATTAACTGTGTTTCAGCTACTCAGATAAAATGCAGAAACAGCAGGAATTGTAATAAGACCTCTTAATCAGCAGGAGCAGCATAGAATTATGTTTAACCTAAATGCATTCCAATTAATTAACAACATTGCAGTGATTTCACAGGCTTTTTGGCCTACCTTAGATAATTAGCTGAACAAGGGACCCCTGGTGTGCTTGTATCCTCTCAGATGCAAAGGTTGAACTGGAGAAAGGGGACTCCTAGGACCAAGGTGTATTGCGAAATTTGATCTGGGTCACATGTGCATCACTAGCCTATCAGGTGGGGTGGGAACCCAAGAGGTAATGTCTGGAGTGTCATGAATGGCAACATAACACAATCAGCTCTTGTTTCATTTCAGCATGCAAATCTTTAATCAGTTATAGACTGAACTGCAGTAGAACTGATCTTCACCCTAAAGGAACTCGGGGTTCCATGTTCAGCCTCAGCAAAAAACAAGGGTCTCTTGACCTTTATGCTCCCTATCTAACAGCTGTCATTGTGCAACCACCTCCGCAAGAGATACCTGTGCCTCTTAGTCCCTTGCACAAGGTAAAAGAACATCATGTTGCAGGTCATGTTAATGTGACAATGCTTCCGACAAGGGATATGGCCATGGAATGACATTGGCCATCTGACTCTTATCCAGTGCCCTCCAGCCTGCTTGTCCATGATAAAGATACACCTTCAAACTCTTCCTTGCCAAGATGTCCTCATCTTGTTTTCCACTTGTGCCCATCACTCCAGTTCCAGCCATTCCTGCCATTCTAGACTTCTGCCACCAAATGCAGATCCTACTCTTCCTGCCTTACTGTGGCTACCAGACCTTCGGACTCCTGGCTTCTCATGTGAATGTGTCCCTGGCACAGTCTGTCCATTCCATTACCTGATCCTGACTTAGACTTTTATTCAACTGTTGTCATCAGTGCCATCTGGAATTCCTTTGTAGCCCAAACCAAATCCTTTTTTGCAGGGCTCATGCCACAAAAATTACTGAACTATGCCACAACCACCAATGGGCTCTGAGCCACAATTTATTTATTTTTTAATTTATTTAACATACTTTAGGATTACAACCTTTGAGTCAGAGACTCATTTACAAAGACTGCACATCAGAGTACAGAAAACAAAACATACAAAATACATAGTAACAGCATGATGGAATTATGGGTTAAATATGAAAATTATATTAACAACAGGAGTACATGATTACAGTTGCATACAGTCACGTTTCATGTTACATTTTGGAAAAACAATAGGCAGAGTTCGGCAGCTGTCATAACATATCTTGAATTGGTTGAACTAGCAAAGTAAACATATGCGAGCAGCCACAAGCCTGCCCATCAGCTTGTGAGCCAGAGGAAACTGCTTTCCTCCAAAGGTCATCTCTGTGTTTGAGCTGATGGAGCAGTTCGGTCAAGACCCAGGCAGCATTGTGCTTCTTGGTCTGTACATTAGCGAAAGGGGCATAAATATCACAGGCTTTATTAAATGAGTGGGTAAAGTAGTCTAGGTCTTCATCTATGGTTGGTACCCGAGAGATTGGGGACCAGTCCCAGCAGGTTAGGTATTTCCTCTTCTCTATCTGATATAGAAACCTCAAATCTCTTTAATAAGTACTTTTGTTCTGTCTTCTCTCAAAAATCACCTATTAGTGCATTTAAAGTTCACCACATAGATTATCATAGGTTCTATCCAACTGACATTATACAGGCTATCAAAAAACTAAAAAAAACCACTAGTCCGGGCCCAGACGGTATTCATCCATGGTTTCTGATTGAAACCTCTATAACTATTTCTGTACCTTTGTCAATTATCTTCAACAAATCTTAACAAGAAGGCATTGTACCAAATGATTGGCGTTCAGCAATAGTTACTCCCATATTTAAAAAAGGCAATAGAGGTTCTGTTCAAAATTATCGTCCAATTAGCCTGACCTCAGTGGCTAGTAAATTAATGGAATGAGTAATGAAGTCTCCAATAGATCAAGATTGTAAAAAATTAGGAATTTATTATTCAAATCAGCATGGGTTTACTCCCAAGTATTCCTGCACCACCAATCTGATATCTTTTTACAATAATATAAGTACTCTACTAGATGTGGGTATCCCTACTGATGTTATTCTTTTGGACTTTAGTAGAGCTTTCGATAAAGTCTCACATGAAAAACTCATTACTAAAATGCACAATCTAGGTTTTTCACCTGATATTGTCAACTGGACTTTAAACTGGTTGACAAATCATTCTCAGAGAGTCAGAATTAATTATATCTTGTCTGATTCGGGTAGTATGACAAGTGTGTACCACAGGGGTCGGTCTTGGGACCAACATTGTTTAATCTCTTTATCAGTATTTACAAACAGGGCCAAATAACTTCATGGTTAAATTTTCAGACAATACTAAATTGGGGGGCAAGGTTAATAATCAAGAACAAATTTCTGCATTAAAGAAGGATTTGGAAAAATTAACACTTTGGGCAAATGCACTTAATATGCAGTTTAATCAAGACAAGTGTTTAGTAGTGCATTTCAGTGTAAATAATCCAAAAATGATATATAAACGGACTACCAATTCACTCATCAAATTGTGAAAAAGATTTAGGGATATACAGTATGTTAATAATAAACTTACATCAAATGATTACTGTGTTAGAACTGCTTGCATGACCAACAGACTTTTTAAGCAAATAAAATGCACTTTTGTTAATCGCACTGAACAATGCCTTATTCCATTGTATAGTGCATACATTAGACCGTATCTAGACTATGGCTCCCCTTTCTGGAATCCAAACCAAAAAAAAACATAGCAATTCTTGAACAGGTTCAAAGGAGAGTAACTAGAATGATTCCAAGATTAACAAACTTGGATTATCAGAACAGACTAAAAGCTACTAGTCTCCTCTCTTCAAACTACAAGATTAAGAGGTGACATGCTTATGGTTTTTAATATAATAAATTCACCAGATATAATGGAAAATGTGGTCTAACACTCTCAAAAGGAGACATGCTCTGAGACTGCATAATAAACAGCTTAAGTAAAACTTATAAAACCAGCAAAAGGGGAAACTTTTTTCCAATAAGAGCATCCATTGTATGGAACACCTTGCCACAAGAATTGGTAGAGGCAACTAGTGCCACTGTCTTTAAAAACAAATTAGATGTTTGGTTGAGGGATAATAGGTAAATAATGTCCCACATAGTGTGGGGAACAGTCTCGATGGGCTCTGGCCTTCTTCTGTTTTTTCATACCAAGTAAGTAAGTAAGTAGCAAGGCCACCAGGTTTGAAGCGGCACTGGGATATTTTGAGCAGTTTGGGCCTCTGCTGAAAGCATGACCATGTGAAAATAATGGGGAATGATCACTTAGTGAGTCAGGGAGGACCTCAAGATTACAGATTTTGTTGGGACGGTTTGTGAGTAGGAGGTCGAGCAGGGTGCTAGAACCATTAGTGGAGTTCACCCTTGTGGGTTGGTTGACCAGCTGGGTGAGATCAAGTGCAGTGAAAGTGTCTTTGATCTGTGAGGTCATGCTGAAAAACCAGTTCACATTTAAATCCCCGACTATGACGTGCTCTGTTTTGGGTGGGAGGCTGGAGATGAAGTTAACAATAGACTGTATTACCTGAGCTTGGTTTCTCAGGGGGACGTATGCTACAGTCAAAGTTAGGGGGGCCCTAGATGGATCTGGAGTAAGCTTTAATGATAGGGCTTGGGCATTGTGGTCTAGTGATGTTACGGGAAGCACATGACATATGATGGAATCATGGATATACACCGAACACCACCTCCATGCTTGTCTACTCTATCAGTTCAGTGGAGGGTGAAGCCTGGGAAAGCGACCATTGAGTCGGGTATTTTTTGGGAGAGCTAAGTTTCTGTAAAGGCCAGTATGTCTGGTTGATGTTGCAGTAGCCAGCAGTGTAGGCTTGCTGTTTTATTGGGCAGGCTACAGATATTCATTGCGGCTACTCTAAGCCCATGGTGTGAGAAGCTAGGGCTGGGCATGGCGGGGCCAGAGTTAGGATGGACATTCCCAGAAATGAGAAAGAGAAAGGCAATGACTCTGAGTAGGGCAAAGAATCACTGTCGGAGAGTCCTGAAATGTTATCGCCTGGTTATCATGTAGGTAGAACAAGGAATGACAAGAGCGCAACGAGTGAGGGACTGGATAGGAATGTGACCTGGCACAGAAGTAGGTGTAGGTAAGAGACCATGAGAAGATGTATGAGAGGGGGTGGTGGGTGGATAGCCAGCCTTCGCAGGGTTGGTGGCATCAGTGATTGTGTGTGGGGGGGAGGTGCATGGGAGGGGTCCTTGAGTGGTGGGGTAGCGGGTCCAAGGAGCAGGAATAGTGCAAACAGGAGAAGCCTAGAAGTGCAAGCGGGGAGGGGTGACCAGAGGGGAGCATTACTGAGGTGGGTGCCTAGTGTGAGTATAAGGGAGGCATTATAATAGCCAAAATTGTGGCAGTCACCGTGGCTTAGTGGTAGGGTGCCAGACTGTGGTGCGGAAGGTACAGGGTTTGAAACCCGGGAAGGGACACTGCTAAGGGACCTGAGAGAAGTTCTACATCCAGGAGCACAGGGCTGTCCAGCAGTGGGCAGAAACAGGCAAAAATAGGGGTGCAGCAGTGACTCCTAGAGGTGGTTAGGGGAGTGACACTACAGGGGTAGTGGGTCTGGTTGGAGGTGGAGGAGAGGTGGGAGGTCCAGAAGGAACTAGTGAGTGGGTGGAGGTAGGAAGTATAAGGAGAGAAGTGGGGTAGTAGAGTAGAGAGGTGGTCAGGAGAGGCAGCAGGCATAGAGGGGATGGGAGAGCTAGTTAGGATGGGGGTACCGAAGCTCTCTAGTGGCCCAATTCTATAACCTGCTAATGAGAAACTTGGGACTTAGTAAATAATCTAACAGGAAGTCTTGGGACAGAGGACGAGGTGCTTAAATTAAAGGCTGAGCTTGGGTGGCTGGGGCAGTTGATATGCAGTGTTGACAGGCTAACACCCCCAGCAAAGATGGGCAAGGTTGGTAGTTACTGCTTGGGGTTGACACACAGGCTCACACTCCAATGACTCTGGGCTCATGCCTCATAACTACTGGGCTTATACCTCAACTGTGGCTCATGTCTCCTCGACAAGCTGGTTTAACTATGTCACAATGACCACTGGGTTACTTCCTCACACTACCAGGATCATGTCCTATGACACTCAAACTGTTCAGTCTCCCATTCTTGCCTCGAGTGTGCAAAATCTCAAGCCATTCAAGTTTCCCAGTTTTCCTCATCTTTCCTGCAGTCAGTTTTTAGTGTTTCCTATTATGCCTAGACTTCAAAGATAGTTGCATAGCCTGGAGGGATGGTGACCTAAAGCCTTGGATCCCCAGAGGTTTCATCCATGGGGGGGGGGTTCCTCTGCTCTGTGCTAAAGGTCATAATCAGTAGACAGAAACATAGAATTTGTTGGCAGAAATTGCCGCTTGGCCCACCCAGTCTGCTCAGATGTTTCCTGCCTAATCTGTCTCAGCATATCTTAATTGGACTGTGGCAACCCTCCCTCCCACCCGCCTATTTATTAATATTCCACTATGTCTGTCCCACACATGCTTGAAGACCCACTGTTTTTGGCCCCACCACTTCTTCTGGCAGTCTGTTCTAGGTGTCTACCAGCCTTTCAGTGAAATTATACTTCCTCATATTCCTCTTAAATTTTCCCCCACCCCAGCTGCATTGCATGCCCCCAGTCCTGATGATCTTTCTCCTTTGACAGAGGTCCTTCTGCACCCTGTTCACCCCGTGAGGTTCTTGTAGGTCTCTATCATGTCTCCTTTTGCTCTGGAGTTCTGGAGACCACATCTCCAGAAGGATATAGATAGAGTGGAGGCAGTACAGAGGAGGGCAATTAAAATGGTGCAGGGTCTACATCAAAAGCCATATGAGGAGAGACTAAACGACCTCAATATGTACACCTTGGAACAGAGGAGGAAGAGGGAGATATGACAGAGACTGTTAAATACCTTATGGAGGTAAATAAGGGGCAGGAGGGAAGTATTTTTCAGAACAGAAGGTGCTCAAGAACAAGGGACATGCTATGAAGATGGAGGGAGTAAATTCAGGAGAGATGTAAGAAAATACTTCTTCACAGAAAGAGTGGTGGATTCCTGGAACTGCCTTCCAATGGAGATGGTGGGGGTGAAAACAGTGGTGGGGTTCAATGATGCATGGGATACGCACAAGAGAATCATAATGGAAAGGAAGAAGGGAGGGGAGGGAGGGAGAAAGAGCTGTAGATCGGGTATGGTCTGCGGTAATAGTGTAGGTAGGGAGAAATAGGCAGACTGGATGGGCCAGGAGGTCTTCATCTGCTGTCAAATTCTATGCTCTCCTCTCTTTCAGGGTGCACATGTTAAGACTCCTCTGTCTCTCTTCATATGGCTTCTTCTGCTATCCCTGTACCATTTTAGTTGCCTTCCTCTAGACTGCCTCCACCCTGTTTATATCCTTTCTGTGGTGTGGCCTCCAAAACTGGGCACAGCACTCCATGTTGAGTCTCACCAGTGAGCAATATTTGTTATAGTAAACAGTGAATTTATTTATTTGAAAATTGGTAACTGGGAGAGGCACACTAAGCCGACAGCTTGCTTCCAGGTGCAAGCCGCACCTGGAAATGGGTTTCAGGGTTTCTTTGCGATACTATGGCAAGACCGCCTCTCACCTCCTGCTGGAGATACCCCTCACTGTGCACCACAGCATCCCAGTAGCCATACTCACTGCTTTGTTGCAGTACCCTGCCACTTTTAGGGCATCAGATAGGTAGTATCCATTTGTAGTTTTTATGCCGGTTGAGTTGGAATCTGGATGGTAGCTCCTTCCCTCAGTATAGCAGTGTGCTTCCCTTGGTCCATAGCAGAACAATGTCCCAATGGTTTTCTGTGTCTTCAACTCTGAGTTTTTGGCTTCTGTTTCTGCAAATGAACTTGCACGTATGCTGATGTACATACGTAATTCCTGCTACACACATGCATCTCCCAGATCTTGGGCATGCTTACAATGCAAAATATTGCACTTGGGGAAATCACAAACTGGATGAAAGGTAAACCATCATAATGTAGTTGATAAGGGTTATAGTAACTTGAGGTGTATAGGTAGGGACATCAGTAGTAGAAAAGACCAGTTGTGATGCCACTGTGCAAGGCTATGGTGATACCCCACAATGAGTACTGTAGGCAGTTTGGGGTGCAACAATGCAATAGGGACATCTGATTATTGGAAGGTGTTCAGAGCTGTGCCACTAGAATGGCTAGAGGTATGAAGGGTAAAGATTATGGTGAACATTTAGAGGAACTGAACATGTATAGCTTGGAGATGAGAAGGTTAAGAGGAGATATGTGTTTGGTTTTCAAGGCCTTCACAAGGATTTCTGGGAGGCTTAGGACTGTAAGTTAGGTAGAATCTGTTTGAGGGCAGAAGAAATAGTGAGTAGATAAGTGGGTATCCTCATAAAGCTAAAAGAGAAGGACATAGTTCACACAATGGATGGTTGCTATGTGGAACTCCCTCACGGAATCTGTAGTGAGATGCAAAACAATGAGTGATTTCAAAGTAACTTTGGACAACAGTTTAATAAATAGCACATTGAATCTTTGGATACAGCCATTGAGAAAAGGTGAGCATATTAAGGGCTCTTGTAACTTATCTTCACTTGTATACATTCCTGTCATTCCAGTGATATAACATGTGATAGCAAAATGTCACATATTCGTGAAATGTTACCGACTTGGGGCTAACAAGTTCACAAAAGACCACTTACCTTTTGGGCTCATGGCTTCATGATCATATTAGTCCCATGATGGTTGTATTTCCTTGCATACGAAATTTGCTAATGGATATTCTATATGCATCAACATGTGAAAAATATATCCATATTACTTTTCTATGTTGACCTGACTCCAAGTTTCCATAAAAAAATTTCTAGCCCTAAGAGTTAAAACATTAACACAGATCTCCAGGTAGAAGGTCACCTGGGGGCCGGTGACCATCACATGGTATGGTTCAATTTGGCCACTACAACTAAATCATCCCATTCCAAGGCAGAAATATGGAACTTCAGAGGAGCTGACTTTTATAAGATGGCCAACAGAGTTAAGCTAGTCCTGGCAAAAAGAAACACAGGTGAGGGGGTACAGTCAAAGTGGGCAAACATTAAGGATGCAGTACTTGAAGCAACATCCCATTGTGTTAGACAGAAAAGGAAGTGCAAAAGAAGAAGGAAACCACTTTGGTTTTCAAATACAGTAGCAGAAACAGTCAGAGCCAAAAGGCTGGACTTCAGGAACTATAAGGGAACTCAGCGGGATGAAGATAGGGAGGCATACCAAACTGCCCTAAGGGAAGCAGGGAAGGCAGTAAGGCAGGCAAAGTCCCTTACTCAGGAAACACTAGCACGAATAGTAAAAGAAGGTGACAAGACTCTCTATAGATACATTAGTGAAAGGAGAAAGTCCAGAGGGGGTATTGCTAAGCTCAAAGGAGAAAAGGGGGCACGTGAGGAGGAGGACCCTGTAAAAGCATCTATCCTAAATAGATACTTTTGCTCAGTATTTACTGAAGAGAAGGTAGGGCAGGGCCCACAGCTCAGCACCATGAACACAGGGGGGAGGGAGGTGAGCACTACTCCCTTTACAAAAGAAAGGGTCCTACAAGAGCTCACTAAGCTCAGGGTGGACAAGGCAATGGGACCTGATGGCATACATCTCAGGATACTGAAGGAGCTAAGGATGGAACTAGCAGAGCCATTAGCAGCACAGGAGAGGTCCCAGAAGACTGGAGAAGGGCTCATGTGATCCCGCTCCACAAGAGTGGTAGCAGGGAAGAGTCAGGGAACCTACAGACCAGTCAGTCTTACCTCAGTAGTGGGCAAGATTATGGAGGCTCTCTTTAAGGAAAGGATAGTGCAACACCTGGAATCCATAGGGGCACAGGATCCAAGACAGCATGGGTTTACAAAAGGAAGGTCCTGTCAAACTAATCTCATAGATTTCTTTGACTGGGTAACCAGTGTGGTGGACCAAGGGGGAGCAGTTGATGTCGCCTACCTTGACTTCAGCAAAGCTTTCAACACTGTTCCACATAGAAGATTGATAAATAAGCTGGGTAGGATCAGGGTGGGTCAGACGTTGGTCAACTGGGTGGTAAACTGGTTGACGGGCAGAAAACAGAGAGTGGTGGTTAATGGTAAACAGTCAGAAGAGATGCAAGTCACTAGTGGGGTACCTCAGGGATCAATCCTGGGGCCAGTCCTCTTCAGTATCTTCATTAGTGACATTGCAGATGGACTAGAGGGTAAGGCTTGTCTGTCTTCAGATGACACCAAGATCTGCAACAGAGTAGATAATCCAGATGGGGTGGGCAGAATGAGGAGAGATCTGGATAAACTAGCAAAATGGTCAGAAGAGCGGCAACTGGGAATTAATGCAAAGAAGTGCAAGATCATGCACATAGGGAAGAGAAACCCTGAAGTCACCTACAGGCTGCGAGGGGAGTTGCTGGCAGTCACAAAGGAAGAAAGAGACTTGGGCATCATCATCACCGGTGACCTGAAATCATCCAAGCAGACCTCTAAAACCGTAGGTAAGGCTAGAGGGATGCTAGGGTGTATTAGTAGGGGTATCACAAGTCGTAAGAGGGAGGTAATAATCCCTCTTTACAAGACACTGGTTAGGCCCCATCTAGAGTACTGTGTGCAGTACTGGAGGCCACACCTTCACAAGGACATTAACCAAACTGAGGCAGTCCAGAGAAGGGCAACCAAAATGGTGCAGGGACTGCATTAGAAGACATATGAGGACAGATTAACAGAGCTCAATATATATACCCTAGAGCAAAGGAAGGAGAGAGTTGATATGATCGAAACATTCAAACACCTTAAGGGCATTAACAAGGTGAAAGAGTCTAACATGTTTCAATATAAGAAAAATAGCAGGACAAGAGGACACAGCATGAGATTAGAGGGAGGCCGATTAAGGGGTAACGTGAGGAAGTTCTTTTTCACAGAAAGGGTGGTGGATGCATGGAACAACCTACCTCAGGAAGTGGTGGCTATGAACACAGTGCAGAGCTTCAAACAGGCATGGGATAGGCATAACTGAGCAATACAGATGAGTATGAATAGATAGGTCATTGACAGAGCAAAGGCCGATGGCACATTTATAAGGTAGAAAAAGAAATGGGCAGACTGGATGGGCCTTGCGGTCCTTATCTGCCATCAACTTCTATGATTCTATGTTTCGATGTTACTTTCTAAAGTGAATTTATTTGAATAGTCAGGTATACTGATATACTGTATAGGGAATATGAAATGGCCTGACTGAAGATATCATATTTATCTTCATGACAGGCTAATGATATTATGATGTCTGATGAGTGGCAAAGCCACAAAAGCGATATCTTCATGTCATTGACCTTAAATGAAGATGAATATATCTTCAGTCAGGCTATGTCATGTTCTGTTTATACAGATATGTTTTGGGATAAACATGATTGGGAATGTGTAAAAAATGTGCTTGTGACTTTGAAATCAATGACTAACTTTTGGCTTCTTTTACAGTTACAGTACTTGTGTGGGGGTAGTTTTCAAGGTTTACTGCTACTTTCTGTTCAGGAATGCACCATGACATTGTGGTACAAGAAAATATATCACTATGACATACAGTAGTATATCAAGAAAAGATATTGATCACTTTTCATGTTCTGAGAGATATCACTTTTTATCTGGCCTGTTATCTCCAAAAATATGGGGCTCAATTTTCAAAGAGCCCTTAGATCACTGCAAGGTGTAGCACTCTAGGGCTGTGGCAATCTCGGGGTGCTTCAGGGAGCCTGCACCATAAAATAATTGAGGGCACCTGCGCCCAAGATCCGAGATTTGCTGCATCCACAGGGTTGTGCTGAAGAAGTCACATACCTGCAGGGTTTGATGGGAGGATCCTTCACCCCCCCCACCCATGGCACAACACTAGAGGGTCTGAGAAGGTAGGGGAATGAATATGGCTGCAAGATGGAGATCGTGGGCAGAAGGCACACGGGGTGCCATGGGGGCATCAGGGAAATGGTAGCTATGTCAGGGTGCTGAGTTAGCACCCAGCTGGGGTGCCATGCACAAGGGCAGACAGCTGATTGGCTCAGGTAGTGGGGGGTTGGCAGAGAGGAACCATGACCTGGCTCCAGGTGGGCACAGCCCTGGCACCTGCCTCTTAGGTGCCAAAATCCCCAACCTGGTCAGCAGGAGGCAGCCAACCACAACATGGGGAGGGGACTGGGTACCAGGGGAGTGTTGCAGTGCTTGGAGAACATTCCCCTCCACCACTGGCAGCCCTCAACCTGCAACCACTGCTTCCCACCTACAGGGTTGGGGATTTTGGCACCTGTAGGTCACAGTCCCTTCCTGCCAACCCCCCAGTACCTGGGCCAATTAACCATCTGCCCTTGCACATGGCACCCCCGCCAGGTGACAACTCACCGCCCTGACATAGCCACCATTTCCCTGGCACCCCTGTGCACATTCTGCCCCTAGCCCCCTCATGACAGGTCCCCCCCGAATCACCACATTGTCTGACAGTGGCCCATGGCCCTTAGACCACCTCATGATTGGTCTAAAGGTAGTCCCCTCTTGAGACCATAGTGGGGCTTCTGGACTAGGGAAACAGTGGATGGTGCAGCCCTGCCAGGGTGCAACTATCCCTGTGACCTTGTGTACAGGAGCTTTTGCCACAAGGGTGGCACAGGGGTCTTTGCCACATGGCATCCCGGTGTCACTGCAGCTGGCATTTGAAAATCAGGATAGCCACAAACTATGACACAAGGTACCATTGCAACATATCCATTTGCCACAGGCATCTTGCATCATAGTCTTACTTCTGAACATTGTGCCCATGTTGTATAAATCAATAGCTCCAGTTTTTATAACTTCCATATACTGATATATAAAAATTATAGTTTTGAAAAAATGTAGAAATACATTTAGAAAATGTTTCTGAATTTCAGTTCAACTTCAGCCTGTTTCATGGTTAAACATGTACTGATGAACTAATGCTGTTGATCCAAACAGTTAAGGGAGCCTGCTCCTTTGTGACACAAGTTTGTATCCCAAGCCAAGAATGTAAGTGCTGTGCTGTCCTCCCAGGATGTGGGTAACTTATTGTTCCCCTCTCTGAATGACACTAAGGGGTGGCATGGAAGAGGTGACATTAGTCATGTGGATGATGTTGCACTGCTAGCCCCCACCGGAAGTCATGAGCATGCAATACATGGAGAAAAGTGGCCCTTAAAGGGTAAAATCTTCCGTTCATCATCATTAAATGATTGCTGGACTCCAGGTGATCCATACCCCATGCTGCATGAATGTGCCATCTCCTTCCCTATCACCACACTACCGCTGAATCCTACAGCCTGCTCCTGACTGTAGTCATTGCACAGGAAGGGGGAACCATGCTTCTGGGGGATAATTTGAGGGAGCTTAGTGGTGCTTGTTTTTATTGGTGGTAATTATGTTTAACAGGCCCTGGACAAGTAGTGGAGAGATTATGTGGAAACCAAACAATGGAAGCATGGGACCATAGACCAGCTCTGTGAGTGGGTTATTACCTGTTCTTGCTATATCCCCACAAGGCACATAACTCCAGCCTTCCATGATTGGTCTGAGGCTTGGGCCTTTTAAACTTTAGGGTGGGGCCTGGATTTCGGTATTATGAGCTGGGTAAATAATTAGTGATGTGGTACATTTTGAAGCCCCTTGGGATAGCTGCTGATACTTCAGATATTACCTCCAGGAAACAGAATATTAAATAGTCCCACACCATCCCCTCTGACAATGCAGTAACACAGTAATTAAAAGGCTTGCCTGAGGTTTGATGGGGCAGCTGGGCAAACTCCACCCTTTGCACCATAAAAAGCCCCAACATTCAGCAGCATTCCTGCCTTAGCTGCTTTGCATGGTTGTTGCACATTGCTCAGCTGCCTTTTGGCTCTCTCGCTTTCTGCCTCTGTGTTTTTCTGTATTTTTTTTTATACTTTTTATTACACAGATTTATGGATACAATACATCATTACAGTTGAAATTATTAATATAAACTGTAAAAATAAATGCAAAACCAAAGGAACTATGCTAATACCTTACCATTTGCAGAGATAATACATTATACTGATACATTGACTTTGAAATTAATATATTATCTTCTGTATGGACTGAGAAAATACAGATGAAGATAATTTGTTTAGGAAAGGGTTCCAGATTTGTTCATACTGTGGTAGTTTATCAAGATCATGTTGTTTAATTTTTCATTAGCTGCCAGTCTTCCCATATATGAAATCCATTCATTAAATGAAGGAACAGCAATACCATCCCACATTGCTAATAATAGTCTCTTCAGTCCCAATACCCCAGCAAAGATTCAGATCTGTTTGTCTTTAAAGAGGAAGAATATTTCTGAACAATCTCCCAATTTGAAAACCTTTTGAAAAGAAGGTACTGATTCATCTCCTATTTTATTACAACATTCTGCTCCAGATGTTTTTTTCTTGCGTTAGAACAGTGCCACAATGAGTGAGCGAGATTGCCTCCCTGGGACGCACACCTCCAGCAACAACCATTATTACATGAACCATTTTTTTCCAATGCTCCCAGAGTACAGTAAGTGTAGTGGAGTATCTAGAATTGGATTATCCTTCCTTGAATTTCTGTACTACTTAAGCAGGCATTTTTACATAGAAAATGCCTAATATCTACAGGAATTTGAGCCCCAAGTTCCCTTTCCCATCTGCATCTCAAGGTGTCTGTTAAATGTCTATCAGTATCTGAAAGGGAATTTATAGATTATCTCTGCTCCTTCTTTAGTCTATGCTGAGGCAGAGGAAGGTGTAAGATTAGTACTGGACAAAGAGTTTATAGCTTGTCCAGGCTGAAGGTAGTACAATAGCAAAAATTAAATCTTTTTATATCAAATTTCAGTTTTAATTCCTGGAAGAGCAATATCATTCCACTGGTAGGGTCAAGGATATCATCTAATTTGTTGATGCCTAATTTGACTAATCCATTGCTGTGGAGGAATTTATCTTCATATCTGATCTCCTAATTTTTCCACAACAGAATTAAGTTTGATGGGAATTTTTCTCATTTAAGGTTTTTTTTAACACTTTAACATGTTTGAACTGCACAGCTAATGGTGGATTGCAAATATAGTTGCAGTGTCAGTGACTCAGCAGGTTGCACACTCATCTTTGAGGCCGGAAGATTAGAAGGTTTTGGGTTCTAGCCCCACACTAGGCACTTGGGTAAAATCCCAATACTGACACTGTAGTGCAGCATGAGGGGAGTGCTGCACTTCTGAAGTGCCGTCTTACAGATGGCATGTTAATTCGGGGTCCCATCTGCCTGTTCTGGTTGTGGTTCAGGTGGACGTTAAAGATCCCATGGCACTCCTTGAGAAGAATAGGGGAATTTCCCCAGTATCCTAGCCAGATTTACCCCATTTACTAAAAATACCACCACCAGCTTAATCTGGTTCAATTTCAGTTGATTCCCATCTGTATCTTCCCCTTTCCTTGGGACGAGGCTGAAAATAGGAAGAATTGTCTAGCCCTCCTTTGCCAGTCAACACACACTAACTAAATAAAATATATAGTATTTATGGCACCTTGATAAAAAGAAAACCAGTAAAACTATTTGGATATAGTAGGGATTTGTCACACTCTACCCATAAGCAACTATTAGGACCATTTATCCTTCCAACTAGGACATTTGTTTGTTTAATCACATATGCCCAGTAATGCTTAAGGACATTTGGAAGACAGTCCTCATTTTCTTCTTTAAGAAACATTTTTTGACAGGCTAATCCTTGGTCTTTTGTTGTTCCATAAGAAACTGCACGTTGGAGGGTTAACCTTCCTAAAACAACTGTTGGGAAGCTTTTTTGGTAGAGAATTTAGTAAATGAAATATTTTAGGAGTTACTATCTGTTTAATGGCATTGACTTTACCCCATAAGGATAAGTTTAGTTTTTTCCACTTGTCCAGTTCCAACACCATCTCTTCTGTAATGGGTGACACATTTAATTTAGCTAGTTTAGTTGGATCTGGGGTGGGGATAAGGATTCCTAAATATTTAATAAAATGTAAGTTTAGACTAAATAAGGAGATATGGCAAGAAAGAGAACCTCTTGCATTTGGTGGCATAAATTCATATTTTCCCCAGTTCACTCCAGACTGGACAATTCCTTAAAAACATCTAAGATGGGAATGACACAAGGAACAGAGGAACTGGAATTCTGAATGGTGAACAGTTACCATCAGCAAATGTCAATAATTTGCATTTAGTTTTCTTAAAGGGTATACTTTTAATAGAGGATAACTCAGTTAGGTGGTGTATAAGGGGTTCTGTAGCTAATAAGAAATGCCAGGACTAAGGGCAGCCTTGTCTGGTTCCTCTTTCTAATGTAAAGGAATCAGATTTCATACCATTTGGTAACACACACACCTTGGCCTGGGATTGCAGCATAACAGGAGGCAGTATAGCACTGTGGTTTAGGTCACTGAGCTGCTAACCTGGAGACACAGGCAGAAGGGGATAGGGAGAAGTACCAGGAGAAGCAAAGGGAGGCAGGGAGGCTGTAAGGGAAGCCAAAGCTCAGACAGAAGAACACATTGCAAAATCAGTGGGTAGAGGGGACAAAACCTTTTACAGGTACATAAGTGAAAAAAGAAAGACAAAGGGAGGGATAGTGAGACTGAAGAGGGAGGATGGGAACCGCGTGGAGGATGACAACAGTAAAGCTGACATATTGAACAGGTATTTCTGCTCAGTCTTTACTGAGGAAGAGGAGGGTAATGGGTCTAAAGGAGTACAAGAGGAGGTGGGAATGGTGCAGAAATGGACACAAGTCCCTTTACACGAGAAAGGGTCCTGAAGGAACTGGAAGTAATAAGAGTTGATAAAGCAATGGGGCCAGATGGGTGTACCCCAGGGTCCTTAAAGAACTAAGAGAGGTGGTGGCTGAACCTCTGGCTATCCTGTTTAGCCGATCACTGGAAACAGGGGAGGTACCCAAAGACTGGAGGACAGCAGATGTAGTCCCCTTATACAAAAGTGGGAACAAAGAGGAAGCAGGGAACTACAGACCAGTCAGCCAGACTCGGTAGTGGGGAAGATCATGGAAGCACTACTGAAGGAGAGATTGTGTAACATCTGGTTATCAATGGACTACAGGACCCAAGGCAGCATGGTTTCACCAGGGGAGGTCATGTCAGACCAACCTCATTGAATTTTTGACTGGGTGACTAGGGAGGTGGATCAGGGGAGGGCAGTGGACATGGCCTATCTGGACTTCAGCAAGGCCTTTGACACTGTGCCACATAGAAGACTATTACACAAACTGGGGAATATGGTGTGGGCAGGACAGTAGTGTGGGTAGGTAACTGGCTGGGTGGCAGGACACAGAGGTGGTGGTAAATGGCTGTCACTCCAGAGAGGGAAGAGTGACCAGTGGGGTACCACAGGGATCAGTGCTGGGACCGGTCCTATTCAACATCTTCATCAGTGACATTACTTAGGATCTAGAAGGCAGAATTTCACTGTTCACTGATGACACAAAGCTCTGTAACAGAGTAGACACACCAGAGGGTGTAGACAGAATGAGAAGCGACCTGCAGAAACTTGAAGAATGGTCAGGGGTTTGGCAGTTGAAATTCAATGCAAAGAAGTGCAAGATAATGCATATGGGGCACAAAAACCCTGGCACAATATATCAGTTGGGGGTGAGGATATAGCATGCACCAAGCAGGAAAGGGATCTTGGGGTTGTCATCTCTGATGACCTCAAGGTAGGGAAACAGTGTGACAAGGCAGCAGGTAAAGCAAATAGGATGCTGGGATGTATAGGCAGGGCATCACCAGCAGGAAAAGGGAGGTCATAATTCTGCTATACAAGACACTAGTGAGGCCCCACCTGGAGTACAGTGTACAGTTCTGAGACCATACCACGTAAGGGACATAGACAGGGTAGAGAAGGTTCAGAGGAGAGCAACAAAGATGGTGTATGGATTGCATCACAAGTCCTATGAAGACAGGTTGAAGGAACTGAACATGTACTCCCTGGAGGAGATGAGGGAGAGAGGGGATATGATAAAGACATACAAGTATCTTACAGGGAGGAACAGGGTGCAGGAAAACACTATTTTTAAGTGAAAAAGATGCTCCAGGACTAGAGGGCATGGGATGGCGTTGGAGGGAGGACGACTCAGAGGAAACATGAGAAAGAATTTATTTACAGAACGGGTGGTGGACAAGTGGAACACCCTGCCAGAGGAAGTGGTGGGGGCTGAAACAATCACGGGATTTAAGAATGCATGGGATAGACATAAAGGAATTCTAGAGGTCAGGGGTAAGGGGCAACAGACTTAGGAAAACAAACTGAACTTACAAGCTCAAATGGGCAGACTGGGTGGGCCATAGGCCCTTATCTGCCGACACTGTCTATGTATCTATGTATCTATGACCTGGGTTTGAATCCCACAGCCCCCACTTGCATACTGTGTGACTCTGAGCAAGTCACTAAACTTCCCTGTGCTCCCAGGTTGCACCTGAAAACAAACTGGCTTAGTGTGTCTTTCCTGGTTAAAGAATTTCCCCTTTCCCTTATCCAATTTGTGAAAACAGGACCAAAATTAAATTTGTGTAAGACTGCAGTTAAGTACTTCTATTCGAGGGAATCAAATGCTTTTTCTGTGTCATGTGAGATTAGTGACATTGGTGTTGTTCTATTTTGTGATTTCCAGATAATAGAAATCAAGCTTCTAATGTTGTCTGCACTTTGTCTACCTGGCAGAAAACAAGCTTGTCACTTGCATATCAAGTCATTAGCAAGTTTTTTACACAAGAATTTAGAACTCTGGCTATAATTTTATCAGTGGCATTCTTGGAGATTCTCCCAGTACCAAGGTCTAGAACAGCCAGGAAACCAAGAATCTCAGAGTTCAGCAAATGGCTGGGGACACGGTGTGAGGCCATGGGATACAGAATGGTGGGGAGATGGGGAAGCACATAGGAGACCAAAGACCTATATGCGCCTGATAGGCTACACTTGAGTAGGGAAGGCTCAAGGGCCCTAAAGAAAAATCTGGTGGAGTTCACTGCAGAAAAGTATAATTTAAATTAGGCAGGGAGGTGAGAGGGTGGGCAGGAAACAGTGCCACCAGGCAAGTGAGACCACCAGGCCCCCCCCCCCCAAAAGATAGGCAGGAAGAGGGGAAGCAAAAGGCAGAAAGGAGGGGTTAGGAGAGGGTAGAGGCAAGCGGGGGAAGACTACACAGTGGAGGGTGATCTCATTGAACGCAAGACGCCTTGGTAATGCAACCGTAGTATAACAAGCTTTGATAGTGGAAGGGGAGGTGGACATAGCCACCATAACTGAAACATGGGCCACCTAGCACCAGGACTGGGATCTAATGATCCCTGGGTACAAAGTGTACTGTTGGGACAGGGACAAAGGGAAAGGGGGAGGGGGTAGCTATCCATGTTAAGGAGGGGATTTATTTACTTATATATTTTATTTATTGAAGTATCGGAATTACAAACCTGTGAGTCAGAAGACCCATTTACAAACGCTCCACATCAGAAAAAAGTTCACAAACATACAGTGGTGCATTAACATAAAATAAAGTGCAAGAATAAATTATATACAAAATACAAAGAGACTGAAAGTTGAACAAGGCTTTAAATGCAAGATACAATCAGGAGTTTAAAATGCCAGGCATGCTAAGTACAGGATAGTAGAGAGGAGGGGGAGCAGGAGAGACAGAGATAGAGGGCAGAAAAAATGGTAGAATAGGAGAGGGGGACAGAGGGGGAGAGAAACAGGGAAAATAAGGGGGAGGTAAAATAATACTGAAGCAGTCAGGAAGTGACATTGTCATAATATAAGGTGTAATAGTAGTTGAAAGGTGGAATAGTACTGGAGCAGTCAGAGATGACATTGTCATATTAAGAGGTGGAATGGTGGTGGAGGAGGGAGAGTAACAGGAGAGGCTAGTAGCAGTTGCAGCAACTAGAGGCAAGGAGGTGCTGCCGAAGTTTAAGTTTGAAAAGGCGTATTTTATTTAAGGAAGAGATCTTGGCAGGCAGACCATTCAACCCAGAGAGGAGCCCTATACGTGAAAGCCTTCTGACCCAAGGAAGTCCTACAATATGGGCAAGAAAGATGGCTTTCAAGGAGCTTCTGGTTGTCTGAGTAGTTGGGGCAGGCGTTAAGAGGTGTTGGGCAGCAGGAGGGGAGAGACCAATGGCTATCTTTCTAGCTAACAGGCTGGTCTGGTAGGAAAGCTGACCCTAGAAATGTAACCAGTTGGCTTATGTGTACAGGTCACAGGTATGAGTGAATCGATCACAACCAGTCACAAGCCAGCATGCTTTGGTCAAGGCAACCTTAATTCTGCTTAGTGCTGTGTCCACCACTGATCCATAGATAACAAAGCCATAATCAACAATGGACAGGATCAAGTTGGTTACAGCCAGGTGAAGGGCATCAGCTGGCATGCAAGACCTATTTCGGTAGAGAAGGTCAATCCTAGTGCTTACCGCCTTACAGACCAGGGTTATGTGCTCCTGGAAGGAGAGGGTGGAGTCAAGGGTGATTCCGAGATATTTGAAATGATGTACTTTTTCCAGGGGTGTTAGCTGACAGTTCAGGATGTTTAGTGGTGCACCTCTATTTTTATTTTGAGGGTTGGCAAACAGTATCATAGAGGCGGTAGTTACTATGAGAAGTTCTATCACCACTCTTAAGTATAGGTGTAACCACGGCCTACTTCCACTGAGAGGGGAATTGGCCAAGACAGAGGGACAGATTAAGAAGTTTGGTAAGGGGGGATAGGACAACATCAAGGGCTAGTAGCAGAAGTTTCAAATCCAGGGAGTCTCCACTAAACCTGGATTTTCCCAGGACCCTGGTAAGGTAAGACTTAGCTTCGCAAGGGAGACAATCCTGAAGCGGAAAGGAGGGATTACTTTGGGGTGGGGGAGGGATTGAAAGTGTTGTCAAAACAATCTGAGTGGAAAACCCCACTATGGTCAGAGAATGCAGAATTGAAGGTATTAGTGATGAGCTGTGGATCCTGGGTAATGACACCATTGATGTTCAGCGGGGCGGGGGGGATGATTTGGGTTTACCAGTCAGATCCTTTGTATTGTCCCAAAACTTCCTCCCTGAACCCCAAGTGGACAAGAGGGCAAGCTTGGAAATGGGCAGCCTTTGCTCGATGGATTTCCTGGGTGCATAGATTTCTGGCAGCCCTATAGAAGAAGAAGAAGAATCAGCATTTATATAGTGCTTTTCATACACAATGTATCCCAAAGCACTATACAAGCAATGCTAGACTGGTAGTGAAGTGACTGAATGTGTAGTGGCAACCATATCACACATCAACACCCACGCACAGCCTGGATAATTGCATGAACAGGTTAATGGGAAGGGGGATGTTGGCTAGGACACTGGGAATGTCCACTACTCTTTGCAAAGAGTGCCCTGGGTTCTTTTACTTCCACCTGGACACCCACCAGGACAACACCAGGATGGGTAGAAGGGACCTTGGTTTAAAGTCTCATCCAAAGGATGGCACACCTCAGAAGTACAGCACCCCCCAATACTGCACTTGGATGCCAATATTTTAGGTGCAAGTTCAACCGTGGTATGGGACGAGAACCCACAACCTTCTTGTCCAGAGGCGGATGTGCTACCAACTGAGCCATGCTGACACCCTATAGTGTTGCCTATCTGCAGGAGATTGGAAGTGTTGTCAAAAAATCTGAGGAGTGAACCACACTAAGGTCAGAGAATGTGGAATTGAAGGTATTAGCGATGAGCTGTAGATCCTGGGTAATGACACCATTGATATTCAGTGGGGGATGATTTGGGTTTACCAGTCAGGTCCTTTATATTGTCCCAGAAATTCCTCCCTGAACCTCAAGTGGACGATAGGCGAGCTTGGAAGTGGGCAGCCTTAGCTTGATGAATTTCCCGGGTGCATAGATTTCTGGCAGCCCTATAGTGTTGCCTATTTGCAGGAAGACCAGACACCAGGGCTTTCTGCCAGAGATTGTGCTCTCCTGGATATTGTGCAACAGGGAGAAAGGTGAGGCGGGCACTGCCGAAGCCTTATGAATTCACCTACAGAACTCAAAGAGCAAGAAGATGAGATTGGGGTTGATGTATAGGCCTCCATCCCAAAGTGTGGAAATTGACAGGGAACTGGAGGTAGGGCAACACAGTAGTGATCAGGGACTTCAATCTGTCAGGGTTGGATTGGAATATTCCAGCCACCTCAAGTGCCAGAGAGAAGACCCTACTGGAGGCCTTCCAGGATGGTTTCTTCATACAGAAAGTGATAGAGCCAACCAGGGAGGGGAACATTCTGGACCTGGTACTTACAGATGGAGAGCTAGTCCAAGACATAGAGGTGGAGGACCCCTAACAGGAAGTGACCACTGCACAGTGTGGTTCTCCCTCAATCTGGGGAAGGAGGTAGCCAGTACAAAAACAGGAGTGGTGGATTTTAAGAGGGTAGACTTGGCAGAATGGGAATCATTTTGAAAGGGCACCTAGACAATATCAGCCCGGACATGGATGCAGAGCAGAAATGGAACATCATAAAGAGGGGTCTGGCAGAGGCCAAGAGCTCTTGCACCAAGAGCCAAAGCAAGAAGGCCAGGAACAAGGAACCAAGCTGGTTAAATGGAGAGGTAGTGAAAAAGGTGAGGGGAAAAGAGAGTTACCCTTAAAAAGTATAAGAGATCATACAGAGATGAGGACAGGGAGGAATACATGAAGAAATCCAGGGAGGTGATCAGGATAGTGAGCGCAACCAATGCTTCAAAAGAACTAAGGCTGTCACAGGGGATCAGGGAAGGGGGAAAAGGATTTCTTCAGGCATATAGGAGAGAGGAGGAAGTGCAAGGACCAGATTGTAAGGATTAGGAAGGATGGGGGGGTGGGCAGAGCAGGGGAAAAAGCAGGCAGAAATACTAAATGTGTACTTCTGCTCAGTGTTTACCAGGGAAAGGGATGGGCCTACACCTCAGAGGAAGGTGGGGGGTCAGGGGTAGAAGAAATAATGGATGTGCAGATCCCAGTCCAAAGGGTGTTGGAGGGCCTATGGTCCCAAAGGGTGAATAAGGCACATGGTCCGGACGGAGTACATCCTAGGGTACTCAGGGAGTTGGCAGGGGTCCTGGCAGGACCACTGTCACATTTGTTCAGCACTTCCCTGAGTATTGGGTGCATGCCCAGGGACTAGAGGATGGCACATGTGGTGCCAATCCATAAAAGTCGGTCCAGAGATGAACCTGGGAATTACAGACCAGTGAGACTTACAGCCATTTTGGGAAAGCTAATGGAGACTATCCTTAAGAAAAGGCTGGTGAGATTCCTAGAGGAGAATGGTCTACAGGATGACAGGCAACATTGGTTGCCTGTCATCCTCTATAAAGATGGGGGGGCGGCGGCTCAGAGGTAATGTAAGGAAGTATTTTTTCACAGAGAGGGTTGTGGATGCATGGAACGGCCTTCCGGAGGAGGTTGTGGAGTCAAAAACAGTGGTTGAATTCAAGCATGCATGGGACAGCCATAAGGCAATTCTAGGGGGTTGGGGTAGAAAGAAGTAGGCTGCTGGTTAACTAGGATCTGCAGCTTATCCATTAGGTAGGGAAATGGGCAGACTGGGTGGGCCAAGCGGTCCTTATCTGCCGTCAAAAAAAAAATTCTATCTGGCAGATCATGTCAGACCAACCTTTTTGACTTTTTTGACTAGGTGATGAGGTCACTGGATGGGACCATGCTGTGAATGTCCTTTACCTGGAGTTCAACAACAAGGCATTTGACTCAGTGCCCCATGGAAGGCTGACCAGTAAGTTAAATAGCTTGGGAGCAGGGAGGAAACTGGTTGGGTGGATTAAGTGCTGGTTGCAGGGCAGGTAGCAGAGGGTGGTAGTTGGGGGACAGCTCTCAGCACCCAGGGCTGTAACCAGCAGGGTCCCACAGGGGTTGGTGTTAGGACCGATACCATTTAACATATTCATAGCCAGCATATCAAATGGGATACGGAGCAAGATCAGCCTCTTTGCAGATGACACTAAGATCTGTGCTGAGGTAGATAGTGAGGAAGGGGGAAAGGTACTGCAAGAGGACTTGGCAACACTTGAGCCTTGGTCAGCCACATGGCAGCAGGGGCTCAATGCTAAAAAATACAAGGTCTTGCACTTGGGAGCAAAAAACCCAGTGAATAGCTACTGGTTGGGGGGAGTGCAGTTAACCACTTTGGCTGAGGAGAAAGATCTGGGAGTGCTGGTGACAGGGGACATGAAACACTCAGCACAGTGCAGGAAGGCAGCTGCAAAGGTGAACAATATGCTTGGATGCATTGCCAGTGGAATCACCTCTAGGAGAGAGGAAGTCATCATGCCCCTGTACAGGTCCCTTGTGAGGCCACACTTGGAATATTGTGTGCAGTTTTGGTGCCCCTATTTAAAAAGGGACATCAGAATACTGGAGGGGGTCCAGCGTAGGGTGACAAAAATGACCCTGGAGATGGGGGACAAAACGTATGAGGAGAGATTGAGGGAGCTCAACATGTATACCCTTGAGGATAGAGGGGAGAGAGGGGATATGATTGAGACATTCAAGTACCTAAAGGGAATAAACAGAGTTAATTCTGAGGGTTTGTTTATGTTAAAAGGAGGGAGGCACACCAGGGGACACAATCTGAATTGGAGGGAGAAAGGTTCAAAAGGGAAATGAGGAGGCACTATTTCATGGAGAGGGTGGTGGCAGGTTGGAATACGCTGTCAGAAGAGGTGGTATCACTGTGGACAGTGGGCAGCTTCAAGAGAGGGTGGGATAGGGCCAAAGGGAGGGTCAAAACTGTGGGGAAGATGGGGGGAGAGATGTCAGAGGTGGGGGCACTAATTCAGAAGGGATTGCAAGGGGAGTCACATGATGAGCTCTAGCTGAGTGGACGTGTTCTGCAGAGCTCCGGGAGCCACAGCTAAAACCATGGTTAATTGATAACCAAAACTGCAGAATTTCAACATATTCGACGAGTTTTCATTTGCACAAGGTATCTGGAAATGAAATCTAAAGTTACAGACAAAATGGAAGACATGGAACAACAGCAAATGGAACTTAACCGTTCCAACAACTTACTCAGGGTACAGCCATCCAAGAGACAATAACAGGAATCACATATTGAATCAAATACCACGGACACCCTCTCGGAAAAGCTGGATCGCTTTCTCTTAGAAATCACCACAGTTAAGCTCTCATTGGGGGAATTAATCACAAAATTTAAAACAGTCAAACCAGCCCTGCAGGTGCTATCTACAAGAGTCTGCAATGCGGAAAGTAGAATTAGGTCAGTAGAAGACCGCCGGAACCGGGAGAGTGCAAAAGTCACAGAGCTGAGGAAAAAAATGACAAAACTAGAAGATGGGTTCGAGGAACATGAAGGGCGAGCCTGCAGCAAAAACCTGGTCATAGTAGGAATCCCCGAAAAAGCAGAGGGGAACAATCTCTCGATTTTTGTGCAACATTTACTACGGGACAAGGTGGGACGTCTGGAACATGGAGACTCATATGCCATAGAAAGAGCCAACCGTTCTTTTCGTCAGAAATCAGCCCGGGATGATAAGCCTAGAGCGTTAGTTATACACTGCCTCTACTTCCATGACAAGGTCAGCATCATGAATCAAGCAAGGAAAAGTGGTCCATTAGAATGGAACGGCCAGAGATTTTATATTTTCTCAGATGTGACCCCCACAGTGCAGGATAAGCAGAGGGCATACCAAGACATTAAAAGAATACTCTTCCAAGCCTGTGTCCCATATCGCATGTTGTACCCGGCAAGACTGGTGGTCACCACAAGCAGAGGGTCACATGAATTCCCAAATGCCGAAGCTGCACACAGGGATCTAACCGGGTTACTCCCACAACTCTTCCCTAAGCCTCTACCCTCAACTGCCACCCAGGGCAACAGAAGTTAACATCACTTCCCAGCAACAGTTAATACTCCAGTTTTTCTTTGGCTCATGGATCGCACACCTCATTTACCACATATAGTGTCCACTGTAAGACTTAGCCGGCTAAGCCTGCTTGTCCCTGAGAATATCCTATCCCCCACCGGAACAGGGAAAAACTATGTCCAGATTCACCTTTACAAAAACTATGGGGCTAGACATGGTCTATTGGCTTATCAGACTTCTCAGCATTATAGGGATGCAGGAGGGTATAGCTAAAACTTCCTCCAGCACCCTTATAAAATGGCGGTGCCACGGGTTTATTGCCTTTCTTGTCCAGCTGAGGATTCCGACCCACCAAAATCCTCTCTGACTTCAGCGGATAGTGCCCTTCCAATCTGTCAGCAGTGTCTAAAGATGACCACTCCCTCTTCAATCAAAGGTAGCGGCCATCACAATGTCACTGCATATCATCCTCTGGGTCTCACTGCTTTGATGCACTAGCAGCTCAGATCCACATCATTAAAACCACTAAGCATTGCCGAAACCATCCAATGCAGTGAGATGGATCAACAAACAATGTTAGCCCAAAATAGCAGAAGACAGGACACATAAGTAAGTACTTTGACCCAGCTTCAATCAGTCACCCTAAGAATCCCTCACGATACTCCAGCATCCCCTATTTTTGTCCCCAGAGAGATGCCCCAATACTCACACCTCCTTACCAAAGAGTCCAGCCACCCATGGGTTAAGCACTACATAAACACTCCATAGGATGCCAACCATAACATGGCAAGAGACATTCAAAGAAAGAAACCAAGGGCTAGCCCATGTCCCTCACATTGAAGGAACAAACAGCTCTTCACGAGATCAATCTACACTCAACACAATAATGACACGACACGCAGAGCAACAGCATAAGGATACAGGACTTTAAGCAGTGGCCAAGAAAGGACTCAAACTACACCACAGCTCGTCACTGGGGCAGTCAGAACCAGACACAGTGTACAATACAGTCCAATGGAATACAGTAGAAGCAGTGGAGGGAGGAGTCCACCACTATATACTGAGACCAGGTTACAATCTGCATAACTTCATCACAGTGCATGCATGTTTTTTTTTTTAACTTGTTCATGGGGGCGATCTCACCCAGGCACCCAAGGTAGAGCGGGGTGGGGGACTGGGGATAAGATGGCAGACAGCAACAGGCTGGCACCCACTGTCTTAGAAGCATTACTAGCCAGCTGTGCACCAACAGGGGCAGATGGCTTAACCCTTACCATGCAGGAGGGGAGGGAGAAGCAATAGCGGCTGACCAGCCAACGGGGGAGGGAGGAAACCAGAGAAGGAGTACCACAGCCATAGTAAGACCGGCAAGGCCGGCAAACCAGGAAGGATTTGGCTGACTGAGTGCTGAGTTACCAGCTGAGAAATTAAGTTAAGGTAAGCTGAGCTCAGATTACCGCTCCACCTCACACTTCGGCAGAGTTGCTAATGAGCAGTCAAAGGGGGGAAGGGAGAGGGGGACTACCCACATAAACATACTCTGGCATTCCTCAAGAGGGTGAACTTAAAAGCCCCAACACCATAGAATGGTGACCGCATGGGGGTGGTTACTCGCCTTGTGCACCTTAAGCCCCCTATCCCAGAGGAAGCAGTAAACAACACACCAGTAAAGATCACTGTGTTCAGCAACCTGTACAAAGCGGATCCCACTGCAGACTACTTTTTCCAGGATGTCTCTGTCTCTCTCTCTCTCTCTTCCCCTTAGCATCCCACTAATAGCTGTGAATTTTGAACAGATACGAGAGCTACACGAGCGGCTACAAGCCTGCTCACAGGGTTAACAGAGGCCACATGAAGCGGAGGGGAGGGGGGAGCAAAGATCCCAAGTAAAAACAACGTCAGAAGAGGTGTGTCCTCCCTGCCCACACCATACTAGATAACTGGTCTAAGACGAGGGAATCACTTACTCTTACTAGATATGAGGGCCCACTATGGTTAGCTGTGATATTGTTAGGAATAAATAGGTACTAAATGCCTTATCCAATTGCTATGACTTTAGTCATACAGCACTATGCTCCTCAAAGTGGATCGGCTGAAGAGTATGTGTTGTTCTAAATGTTTAGTCAATTGCTATAAGAAATATATCTCTGTTTAGAGTTTACACAGGTGGGGGGAAGATCTGACAATGGGTTCCTCACACTACAGACTGGCGTCTCATGGCAGGAGCCAGGGTCCCACCTCTTGAGGACAGTAGGGCTGGAAAACAGGCATCAAGTTCAAGTTCAAGTTTATTGCAGGAAAACTCCATTGAGCAAGCTCATTCACAAGGAGGTCCTGTGACATAAACACTTAAAGTACAAACATAGGTAATAACAGTATATACATGAAATGCACGTTACATGATACAGGCTGGATATACATACAAGGGTACCACATAGGGTGACCGCAGGTGGTAAACATTAATATGACACAGGGAAGCTACTACAGGTTGCATACTGATAAATGAAACATGATGATCATGTGTAATACATATATTTTGGCAGCTAGAACAAACAACAGACTACAACTGATATGGGGGAGGAGTGATTTGATAGAGTAGCAGTGGAGCGTAGGCATAGATAAAGCCAGGAGTAGAAGGGGAAGGAAAGCAGTTAATATAACAAAGCAATTATACCTACCAGTGGATAAATATGGCACACATGGGAAGGAAGAGACTTAATGACAGTTACAGGTGTCTTTTATTTTGGCTAGACTTAGCGATTTGTAGAAGTTTATTGAAACTGTGCTAGTTAGTTTCAGTACTGGTTTGTAATTGGTTCCAAATGGAGGGAAGGGCATATGCAATAGCACGTTTACCAAAGGAGGTCCGCGTCCTGGTATGTCAAGCATAATAAAGTCAGATTTTCTTAACGAGTATGCACTATGTGAGATACTAATAAGGGAAGAGGGATAGCTTGACAATTTCTGCAGGAGCAGTTTAAGAGTCCATAGCCCAGCATGGAGCAGGCGTCTAGTAGTAAGGGATGTCCAACCAACAGCTGCATATAAGTCACAGTGATGCGAATGGTAAGGGGAGTTGGTAATGAACCGTAACGCACGGTGATAAAGGATGTCCAGTTTACTTAGATTTGCAAGAGTGGTGGAGGAATAGATTACATCGCCATAGTCTGATAGGGGGAGAAAAGTGGCCTATACAAGCTTGTTTCGAGCTTCAAGTGGAAAAGGGCCTATTTCTGTAGAAGAAGCCTAACCTTGCTTTTAATCTTCTAGAGACATCTTCGACATGGTCATTGAAAGATAATTTATTGTTGATCCAGATACCCAGATATTTAAATTTGGTTACAACTTCCAGAGGCTCGTTTAGCATGGTGACAATGAAGTCTTGGGCAAGGGTATTGGGGGGGGGCCTGTGACAGCACTGCGGGAGAATATCATCGCTTTAGTCTTCTTAGCATTGAGCAGAAGCTTTGCCTTTATTAGATTATGCTCAAGTTGTGCGAAGTCCGCTTGAAGCACTCCCTTGACTTCAGATAACGATGAGCCAGAAGTATACAACACAGTATCAAAAGTGCAGATTGGACTTAGATATGTTAGCATCTAAGTCATTAATGTACAAAGAAAACAAGATAGGGCCTAAGACTGAGGCAGTATAGCACAGTGGTCTAAGGCTCTGAGCTGCAAATCTGGTGATATCTAGCAGACCAGACCTGGGTTTGAATCTCACAGCTTCCACTTGCATACTGTGTGACCCTGAGCAAGTCACTTAACCTCCTTGTGCTCCCAGGTCGCTCCTGTAAAAAAGCTTTCAGCTTAGTGTGCTATACCTGGTTAAAAAAAAAAACAAACAACTGAAGATGGATCCTTGGGGGACTCCTCTTGCAACTGGCAAGGCAGCAGAAAAAAAGCCTTCTGCCTTTACTTTTTGGGATCTTCCAGTTAGGTAGCTAGAGAACCACTGGGTGGTATGGTATGTGGCACCTAACTTTGCAAGGCAATTGACTAATAGTTTGTGATCAACAGTATCAAAAGCTTTGCTGAGGTCCAAAAAGACTGCGCCAGTTACCTTCTTAGCATCTATAGCAGAGATCCAATCATTGGTTACTTTTGCTAGTGCAGTGATTGCGCTTATGATTAGCCCGAAGTCGGATTGAGCTGGTAATGAGAGGTTTCCAAGGAGATTTTAACTGAATATGGATCAGTTTTTCGAGAACTTTAGAAAGGATAGGCAATATGGAGATAGGCCTATAGTTGTTTACATCGCATGGGTCACCAGATTTAAATAGAAGGAGGATATGTGCTGATTTCCAGCAGGACGGCACAGTAGCAGATGTAATGGAAAGATTGAAGATGTGGAGAATTGGGGCAGTGAGTGGCATCAGAGTGCATCACCACAGGTCGGGAGACAATGGTAAGAAGGAATGAGTTTATTCCCCGTGAGGGACGAATCCAATCAGTTGGACACCTAAAACCACACTGCCAAGGGGCGAGGCGACTCGCCAATTAAGTCTAGGGGAGATGGGAAGGGAGGGCATCAGAGTAGGGGCACTCTGTCAAAATATGGATAGGGACCTGAAGAGCAATAAAAAGGAACAAATGCCATAACTGGGCAGGGGACAGGGGTTCAGGGAATCTACTGGAACCAACAGAGATGAGAACCACAACACACATAGGGAAAGAATGGGAGGTCCAATGGCAAGGACCAGCACGACAAATGCGTTGGACAATCAATAGGGCCCAAACTAGATCCCCACACATCCTCTAATGGCAACCCTTCTTTATTATACAGACCTGAGCACCCAGGAGGAGAACAAGCTAACATAGGGGTGAATATGTTAGTCAGCATGGGAGAAGGGCTACCCAGGACAATCAGGAAGGGGATGGGGTGTCAGCTATGGAAAAAGGAGGGTTGCACACCACACAAGAGTACACCCCATAGGATATAAATGGCTACAAAGGTAGTTTGAAGGTTACTGGAGTCACATAGTACAAAGTGGCCCCCAATCTGGAGAACTCCCTCATCGAAGACATGAACGGACTGATAGATGCAGGGGATCAGGCCTGTCTGTTCCTACCCCAATGCGGGGGCAGACCTCACTGATCCTCGACTATTTTTCTTTTTTTTTCGTTTTCATTATTTGTTCAATGATGTGTTTACAAATGTGCAAAATGTAATCTATGTAGTGTTAAGATTTAGTAGAGTAGGTTGTAGTTTAGGCATTGTGTTCACTTCTCCCTCAAATAGCAAATGGTTACAGCAAATGCTTGGGCAATGGAAAAGAAGGCTGTCATGGGACAGGTCAAAGAGGGGAGCCATGGGGACTAGAGTACTATCAGTAATAGGACCCCAAGGGGCCAATGGGACCTCCCAATTTTAAGTTGTACACTGTCCAGTGGAACATTTGCCTCAGAAGAGGTCAAGCACACAACAACACCAAAAACTTACATCCCACCAATTGGCTAGCACTAGCCTCAACTTCATATCCTGGAACATAAAGAGGGCACAATCCAAGGAAAAACAGCACCAAGTCCTACAGCACTTCAAGCAGACCAAGCCTAATGTGGTATTTTTGCAAGAAATGCATACTATCACTGGGAACGCTCACTTATGGCACAGGGAGTGGATAGGGCAAGCTTATGCAGCAGTGGTAGATAACAAAAAAGGGGGAACAGCCATCCTAATTAGCCACAATACCCAATTTGCCCTTAGGGAACAGATTGCTGACCCAAACAGGTGCTTCATTATCCTCAGAGGTATTTTAGACAGGACAGAGTTAGTACTAACTTCAATTTACTGCCCCAGCAAAGAAGACACACAGGTCTTCACAACTCTCTTGACTGACCTAGCTAAATTCAAAGCTATCCCTCTGATAGTAGCAGGAGAATGGAACTCTGTCCAGGACTTCACCCTAGATAAGTCTAAACCAAGCAGAGACAGCATAACACAGAATAGGAAGGCACTGGATGAAATGCAGGACTGGTGAATCTTACACCCAGAGGTCAGGGACTACACATTCCAGACGGTAGTCCACAGCACGTTGTCCAGACTGGACTATTTCTTAACAACCCTTGAAATCCTCTCAAGCACAGCTTGGTGTGACATACTGGCCAGGGTAGTATCTGACCACGCCCTGATCCTCCTCTCATCCACACTACTAACTCCATCGGATAGAGACAGAGTATGGCATATAAATAACTCCCTACCTAAAGATTCTATCACCGTAGATAAAATAAAGGCATGTACGGAATCCTTCTTCAAAGAGAATACAGATTCGGTTAGCAACTTTGCCCACATATGGGGTGCTTTCAAATGAATAATCGGGGGGAACTCATCAGACTAGCCTCAACTACAAAAAGGAAAAGGGAACAGGAGTTGGTGAATCTCCTCCGCGAAATCAGAGAGAAAGAGAGAACTCTCTCCCAAACATCACCAGAAGATGTTCTTCACCTGCAAGCCCTACGAGCCAGATACCATGAGCTACTATGAGAATATACAGAATTCTCAATCCTCAGGGCCAGATCTCAATATATTGACCAAGGGGAAAAAGCAGGTAAACTCCTTGCTCTCAGGTTAAAACAACAGTAATCCTTTAAAAACATTCAGGGTGTTTAACATACACAAAACTCCAAACTAATCACAAACTCGCGAGAGATAGCTGAAGCCTTTGGGAAATTTACCAAAACATCTATGCAGACCATACCCCAGCACAGGACAAGCACATCCAGGCATTCGTGGAAGCAGCAAAGCTCCCAGCAATCACACCAGAACAAATGGAAAAGTTAATGGCTCAAATAACAACTTCAGAAATAACACAAGCCATATCAACTCTCACACTAGACAAAGCACCAGGACCAGATGGTTTATCTACAAATTTCTACAAGATTCTGGTGCCCCTCCTATCAGAACCCCTTATGACACTATTCACAGAGGCCTACGAGAAACACACATTAGATCCAGATCTACAGACAGCAACCATCACCTTACTTCCCAAACCAGGTAAAGACCGGGGCAACATATCAAACTATTGACCAATATCCCTCCTAAACATAGATATCAAACTCCTAGCTAAAATTCTTGCTACTAGACTGATTAAAGTATGGAACACACTCATAGGCCCCAAACAGGCGGGTTTTATGCAAGATCGCCTTCCAACAGATCATGCCTGCAAAATTGCTCACCTTATCGCAGCCTCCCAAGATGCCACTCATCCTTCTAATGTCTCTCGATGCCAAAAAAGGCCTTCAATAGAGTCTCGTGGAGCTTTCTATTCCACACAATGGCAAAGTTTGGCTTCCCTGAATCATTTATTGACTGGTGTAAATTGCTATACTCCCACCTGACAACTTTCATTAGATGCAATGGGGTCAACTCAGTCACATTCTTCCTTTTCTGAGGTACACGTCAGGGTTGCCCCCTTTCCCCATGCCTATTTAACTTATACCTGGAACCACTGACAAGGCACATCATGCAAAATGAAAAAATAAAAGGAATCCTCTTAGGCGAGAAATGCTACAAAATGTCAACATATGCAGATCATATCCTTCTACACCTGGAAGACCCAATTAATTACACAAGGAGGCATGGAAAGGATGAGAAGGGACTTGGCAAGGTTGGAGGAATGGTCCGAAGTATGGCAGCTAGGATTCAATGCAAAGAAGTGCAAAATAATGCACCTGGGAAGCAAGAACCCAGGGGAAGATTACACAATGGGGGGGGTAGTAACAACAAAAAGGAAAGGGACCTGTGGGTAATCATATCAGATGACCTTAAGGTTAGCAAGCAATGTGAGAAGGCAGTAGGGAGGGTTGGGGATGCTGGGATGCATAGGAGAGGCATCACCAGCAGAAAACAGGAAGTTGTTATCCCTCTGTACAGACAGTTGGTGAGACCCCATCTGGAGTACTGCGTCCAGTTCTGGAGACCCCATCTCCGCAAGGACATAGACAGGATAGAGGCAGTCTAGAGAAGGGCAACTAAAATGGTGCAGGGTCTACAAGAGAAGCTGTATGAGGAGAGACTAAAGGAGCTTAATATGTATACCCTTGAGGAAAGAAGGGAGAGGGGGACATGATAGAAACTTTTAAGTACCTCAGTGGAATCAACAAAGTCCAAGAGGGTAGCATCTTTCAGAAAAAGAGGCATGCAAGAACAAAGGGACACAATTTAAAGATGGGGGGGGAGGAGGTTCCGGGGCAATGTGAGGAAGTATTTTTTCACAGAGAGGGTAGTGGATGCATGGAACAGCCTTCCTGAGGAGGTTGTGGGGTCTAAAACTGTAGGAGAATTCAAGAATGCATGGGACAGACATATGGCAGTTCTCGTGGGGGTTAGGAAGAAATAGGCTGTTGGTTAACTAGGATCTTCAGCCTATCCTGTAGGTAGGGAAATGGGCAGACTAGGTGGGCCAAGCGGTCCTTATCTACAATCAAAGTCTATGTTTCTATGTTTCTATTAGTTCCATCCCAGAAGCAATACGCATTCTAAATGAATACCGGGAGCTTTCAGGGTATAAACTCAGTCTAGCAAAGACCAACATCATGCCACTCAATCATAGGGTAAACAGGCAGGAGGCTACACAATAGGGGAGGAGCCTGGTTCCAGAACTCCCTTAGATACCTGAGGGTTCTCCTAACTACTAGCAAAAGAGGAGCACTCACCCTAAATGTAGAATCTCTACTCACCCAAATCAAACACGACCTAACTAGATGGATGGCCCTTCCACTAATGCTCTGGGCATGAATAAACACTATAAAAATGAACACACTTCCCAGGCTAATATACCCGATAGGTATGCTAGACATCTACATTCCCATGCAGTGATTCACCAGACTCAAAGCCTTAATCTCGGCATTTATATGGAACAACAAACGTCCACGCTGGGCATACAATAAACTAATCCCGAATGAATCACAAGGGGTCTCCAGCTCCCTGACATATTTCTCTATTACTTAGCAATACATGCAGGGAAATTCCTTAAATGAAAGCTTAGTGACCCCATCATCCGAGTCCCTCCTTATGAACCCCAGTGGTACCACATTGAAACGGACCTATGCAAGCGGGCACAGATCAGCATGGGCTTAATTCTACACATCCCACATTCTAAGCTGCCGTCAGAGTTAAGACACATTCCAATAGGCACTTCTCAGTTAATCTCCAAACACCTACATAAAATCCTAAAAACAAAACCCTGTCTATCAAGGGACCAACCTGTACTAGGAAACCCCAGCTTCAGAATACAGAACAAATCAATCCGCACAAGCCACCTAAACCTACCCCCGACATACGTTTGGGCCAACTCATCCAAGCAGATGCTTATATAACCTATAACAATTTTGTCATGTCCTTCCCAAACAGCAATCCATCCCCCTTTGCTTTTCTACAATGAAGACACACAATCATACAGGCCTTTGGGCCGCATCCCTGGCACCTATCCAATCCTATCCCCTGGGAGCATGTCCTCCCACTGTCTACTCAGTATCACTCCACCTCTTTAATTTACAAGAAACTGCTTGAATATGCCGCTCCAGCAGAGACAGACAGGTGCTCCTACTGGACAGCATGCTTCCCAGAGCTAGGGAAGAGCAACATAAGGTACAACATATGGAGGAACCTATACAGATTTCTTAGATTCGATGGCTTGAGACTCATGCAGTACAAAATAACTCACAATCTGTTTTAAACCCCTTCCAAACTTCACAAGATGAAACAGCTGCCTACTTCCATATGTACAAGGTGTAAACAGGCTCAGGGACACTCATGCACATACGTTTTGGACTACCCCAAGGCAATACCCTTTTGGGAATCTATCAAAACCCACCTAGACCTCTTTCTGGGCCTGGTTCCACACTTCACACCCCAGATATGCTTGCTGGACCTGGATCTTGATCAGGACATTGGTATTAAAAAATACCACATGTCCTTGATAGCAGCCATTGCGAAGAAAATTATTCTCAAGCATTGGATGGATGACTTGGTCCCCTCCTATCAAGAATGTCATAGTGCGATCCTAAAAGATCTCAGAACTGCGAAGATGATCAGTTACATGGCTAACAAGCTCCAACAATTTCACCAGAGATGGGGCAGCCTAGAAACTCTCCTCCTTCTCAAGGTGTGACCGCCCTCCCGACCCAGGCAGAAGGAGTACTAACTGGGTCCAACGTCTCCAGCCCAGAACAAGATGTGACAGCTTCTTGATTAGTTTGTCATCATAGACAATTTTCTCTAGCTTATGTTCCAGAAAGGCAGAGTGGGAAAGATGAAAGGTGAAATGTATAATACAAACGGTGTAATATATAGATGAGTTCTCCATGTAACCATATAACCATTAAAGGAAAACTGCACCCTCATATCTTCTGAATGTTATTTGTTTCCATATCAACAGACAACTCTTTTCATGTAGCTGTTAAAGATGTATGCAACTGCTTCTGTTAGTTTTCACACTTCATACTAGGCCCTGTCACTGTCTTGGGAGGGTCCATTTTGTGGTTGTTGAAATCTCATTGTTCCTGAAAGCTGCATTAGCATATGAGAATGTGATGTGTAATCAGCCTTTAAACTCCCCAGTATGCCTGTCTGCTTAAGTAGTTTTTTTTTGAAAATCAGCTTTATTAATGCATTCAGACAATCATGTACAAAGCACATAGCACCTTCTTATTTCAATATCAACAGAGTACAGCAGAGGCGCTGCTAGGGCTGGGCCTCCGGGGCTGGAGCCCTGAATGTTTTGTCTGGGACCCTGAATGTTTTTTTGTTCCCACTTCCCAACCCATTTAAAAAAAAAAAAAAAAAACACATGCAGATTGCAGCCCAGCCGGCAGCTGCCTGAATTGCTTACTTTAGCAGCTGAGTACAGTATTGCTCAACACTGAGCCTCGCTCATTTTGGCCCCATCCTCGCATCGCCATGGCAACCATCACAGCTCCTACTTTAGACTGTTTTCTGATTGGTGGGAGTCTGTGTGGTTGCCCTAGTGATGGCGCATGCAGCACGCTGATGGCAGACTCAAAGGGGGAGCGGGAGTGAGCGAGTACTGTTTGAGACAGACTTGTGCTCCTGTCGGACTTGTGACTGTCATACTACCCTGAAAAAAAACGAGCGCTTATAAGACCTTGATAGTAAAAGTACATATATAGTGTTTTTTCCCAAAAAAACATTTTTTTCTTTCTCATAAGATTGCATTGCACCAGCATTAGTACTCGTGGCACCGGCAGAGAATTGTACTACGGTACAGTACTTCCCTAGTGATTTTAATTTATAGGATTAGGATTACTTTCTGGAATGGCCTCCTGCTTGTGGGAGCTCTGAATATTTTGTTGAGCAGATTGATTTCCAGGTGAGCAAGTGAGTCTCGGTTGGATAACCCTGTCATGACCTAGGCTGCGACTAGTGAGTGAGGAATCAAAGCGGCGAACAGGGAAGGAAGGGGTAGAAGAGCGAGAACGGGAACCAGAGAGCGAGGGATGGCGATTGGCGAAGAAGGAGGGAGCACACTAGACTAGAGCGGAACTGGGAGATTCACACCCAGTGCGAGAGCCGGAGCAGGGTCAGGTTAGAAAAAAAGAGATGCCTGATGCAGTCCGAGGTAAGGAGGAAAGGCGAGGTACAAAACACGGATGAATGAGTAGGAGCCAGGGTTGATACACATGGATGGCACCGTCTGGCAGAGAATTGCAGTACGGTTATATGGTACTTTACTTCCCATAGTGATTTTAATTTATAGGAGTACTAAATCCTATAAATTCTGGAAGGCTATCTTACTGATCTGATGTGGAGTGCTGAGAGCTACACAGTTCGAGGTAGTAGTAAAAAGTCAACAACACGGGGGGGGGAGATTCGGTTAGGAATACAGGCAGCTATTACAGTATGATACTGTGCAGATTAGCAGCAAACTGCAGGGCCAGGATGGGACTTTTATTCTCATTCATGTTCTGACTGCAGCACAGCCAGCTGTGCCACATGACAGACAGTTGAGTTACTCTTTCTGGGCCACCCATGTGCGTTGTGGGATACTTATTTTGTGGTTCATGCTACTTGATAGTCATGTGACTATCAAGTAGCATAAACTACAGAGTGTCATCACAGCAATAGAGCCTTGAGAGTGGCCAGTGAGAATCATAGGGTGTGGCCTTTATTCAGTTAGAGACAGAGACAGACGAGAGGGAGAGAGACAGAGTGAAAGCAAAAGCACTGCAGATGTTCAGTGAGTCAGTGCAGAGTTCGTCTCCTCTGTGTTTGTGGAATTTGAGAAAAAAGGGAATACAAATACAACTATTTTTGCATGAAAACAGTCATTTTCTGTATTTCAGCAATTGCTGCTGCTAACTTTGTAGTCCTTTTGCCCCTACCTGCTGTAAGGCAAGGAAGGCCCGTTTTTCACTGAAAGCCTACTAGGCCAGATGGTCTCAAAGGAACATTCTAGTCTGTATGTTGTGTGACTGAGAACTGAGTCAGCCTCTACAGTCATCAACTCAAGTCGAAGTCAGCACAATCTAGGTGGCCTGGCTGTGAGGGCAGGGAGAAATTTTGTTGTAAAAAAAAAAAAAATTTGTTGTAGTTGCAGTTTAAATCTGATCCACCTCATCAGTGACCAAGAGTACCTGAGGCTGAGATTTGTTTTTTGCCAGTACTGGGCTTGGGCTTGTGGTAGGGCTGAGAGGGCAGCAGCAGTGTGTGTCGCTATACTGTACTAATAAAAGAAAAAATTGTAGTTGCAGTTTAAATCACAGCAGCCTCTGATCCACCTCACCAGTGACCCAGTTTACCCGAGATATTTTTTTGCCAGTAGTACCGGACTTGTGGGAAGGCTAAGGGCAGCAGTGTGTATCACTGTACTGTGTTAAAAAAAGTTGTCGTTGCAGTTTAAGTCACAGCAGCCTCTGATCCACCTCACTAGTGACCCAGCATACCTGAGATATTTTTTTGCCAGTAGTACCGGGCTTGTGGGAGGGCTGAGGGCAGCAGTGTGTGTTGCCGTACTGTGTTAAAAAAAAATTGTAGTTGCAGTTTAAATCACAGCAGCCTCTGATCCACCTCACCAGTGACCCAGCGTACCTGAGATATTTTTTTGCCAGTAGTACCGGACTTGTGGGAGGGCTGAGGGTAGCAGCGTCTGACGCCGTACTTTGTTAAAAAAAAATTGTAGTTGCAGTTTAAATCACAGCAGCCTCTGATCCACCTCACCAGTGACCCAGCGTACCTGATATATTTTTTTGCCAGTAGTACCGGGCTTGTGGGAGGGCTGAGGGTAGCAGTGTGTATCGCCATACTTTGTTAAAAAAGTTGTAGTTGCAGTTTAAATCACAGCAGCCTTTGATCCACCTCACCAATGACCCAGCGTACCTGAGATATTTTTTTGCCAGTTGTACCGGGCTCGTGGGAGGCTGAGGGCAGCAGTGTGTGTCGCTGTACTGTATTAAAAAAAATTGTACTTGCAGTTTAAGTCACAGCAGCCTCTTATCCACCTCACCAGTGACCCAGCGTACCTGAGATATTTTTTTGCCAGTAGTGCCGGACTTGTGGGAGGGCTGAGGGCAGCAGTGTGTGTTGCCATACTGTATTAAAAAAAATTGTACTTGCAGTTTAAGTCACAGCACAGCCTCTGATCCACCTCACCAGTAACCCAGCGTACCTGAGATTTTTTTTTGCAAGTTGTACCGGACTTGTGGGAGGGCTGAGGGCAGCAGTGTGTGTCACTGTACTGTGTTAAAAAAAGTTGTAGTTGCAGTTTAAATCACAGCAGCCTGAGTGACAATAAACCTTAGTGTGTCTGTGCCATTGTGTTGCTGTGAGCCCTGAGGTGGCAGTGTGTGGCTCAGAGTCAGTTGTATTGCAAAGAAGTACTGTATATCAGAACTTATTGGTTTCCACTATTTCATAAAAATGGATCTGACATTTCTTTAAGTCCAAAGAAAAGAAAACACATGAAAAAGTGCGAGTAATTGCCAATTCAGACAGTAATGATGATAATGTTGCACTCCCTGATTCCACTGCATCATGTACCACTGTGCAAGAGGGGAACGCTGAACCAAGCACAAGTGACCAGAACAGTCACAGTTATGTTGATGCTGACACTGACACAGAAGGCATAAATAAAATGAACAGTGAACTAGTAAATGCTCAAAATATCACTGACTTGGGAACACTTGAGACAGGGCCTATTCAGAGTAAGTTGCCTTGTTACCCACAGGACACATTTGGAGGGGAAAAAAGGTCATTCCAGTTTCACTGGTTTGAAAATTACAACTGGTTAGAATATTCTGTTACTGTGGATGTTGCTTTTTGCTATTCTTGTAGATGCTTTGGAATGAAATATGAAGCAACTCGCCCTAATAAAGATTCTTTGTTAAGCACAGGATTTGTTAATTGGAAAAGGGCACTTGACTCATTTAGAGAGCATGAAAAGACTTCATATCATGCAAATGCAAACACCTTATGAGCTGGATTTAAAGACACAAAGAGTACTGGTGATATTGTTCACAAATTACAAGCTGCAAACGTCAAAGAAGTAAATGACAGGTGATGCTATCTTGAGCGCATCATTGCTGTCACATTATTTCTGGGTAGGCAAGGACTTTCTTTCAGGGGTCACGATGAAATGCATGGTAGTTTAAATAAAGGAAATTTTCTGGAATGCTTGGATCTATTGAAACAATTTGATCCTTTTCTACAAATGTATAAGGCACCTTCAAATGCCAGTTATATTTCTCCCCAAACTCAAAATGAGGCGATTGCATGTTGCACAGACTAGGTCATTTCAAAGATAGTTGCTGAACTGAACAGCTCAGGAATGTTTGCTGTTATGGCAGATGAAGCAAGAGACAAACATAAAGAGCAGCTGGCAGTTTGCGTGAGGTATATTGTACCTGGAACTGGAAGCATTACAGAGCATTTTATAGGATTCACAGAACTTAAATCTTTTAATGCTAACTCCATTGTGGAATCACTGCTAAAATGTCTTCTAGACAGTGGAATTACAGGTGCAACATGTGTGGCACAGGCATATTATGGTGCCTCTGTTATGAGTGGGGCAGTAGGGGGAGTTCAAACTAAGTTCCACCAGCATCATCCAGAGGCTGTGTATGTGCACTGCTATGTACATGAGCTGAATCTTGTACTTTGCCATGCATGCAAATGTATTACTGTAGCAAGAGAATTTTTTCTGCGCTATGGAAACTGTGTATGAGTTTTTTAGCACTTCCCTTGTTCATCATCATGAGTTTGTCAATATACAGTGTCAGTTAGGCTTGAGTCCATCAGAGTTGGTCCAGTTGTCAGATACTCGCTGGTCTTGCCAGATCCGATCAAGGCCTTAATGAATTGCTATGTAGCTGTACTTCAGTGCCTTGCTACTATTCGCACTCCTAAAGCCATTGGACTGTTAGCATCCTTGCAAAAGTCAACAACAATTTACTGCCTGGTCATCTTTCATTCTCTTCTAAAGGTAACAGAAAGCATCCACAAAGTTTTACAAAGGGAAGATCTAGATCTATCCACTGCAGTAGATTTTGTTGACTCAGTTTGTCACACTCTTGAAGAGATGCGGAATGAGGACAGTAGCAATGAACTGTTTAAGGAAGCTGTGGATTTCTGTAACAAGAATAATGTGGAAATACATGACACAAACAGAATTAAAAAACAGAAACAGATGGATGATTTTATTGTTGAGGCATCAGTGGGAGTGCGGGACCAAACTTCTTCTCAAGTGGACTTTCGAAACAAGCTTTATTATCCATGCCTTGACAGAATGTCTGTTGAACTAAAGCAAAGATTTTCTAGTGTTGCAGTCGAGATAATAAATGGCATCCGTGCATGCAACCCATCGTCTGCAACATTCCTTTGCTCTGAATCTCTGGCACTTCTAGCTCATCACTATGGGATTGAACTGCAAAAGGAGGAATTGTTTGTTGCAAAACATTACCTGAAACAAAAAATGGAAGAAAAACAAAGTAATACAAATGAAGTTTATAAGCTACTAGACCCTCTTATGTTTCCAAAACTCATGCAGTTGGTCCAGGCAGCACTCACTATTCCAGTGACAAGCTGTAGCTGTGAACGCTTCTTTAGTGCACTGTGAAGGGTACATACATGGCTGAGAGGCACCATGACTCAAAACAGACTACATGATCTTGCAATTCTAGCAATTGAAAAGGAAATGTGTTCTGTGTTATCATCAGATCAGGTAATTACACGATTTGCAAAGAAAAGCAACAGACGGCATCAGTTGTTATTACCAGAGAAAGAGAGAGAACAGCATGGAGGAGAACAGAATGCACAAAAATAAAAATGATTAGGCAGTATTATTTAATGTTCTTTGTTGTTATTGTGTATTTCACTGCTGTATTTTTGAATGTAGACTTTCCAGTCTGAGTATGAGCAGAGAAATTAAAACAAAATATTTTATTAAAGGGCCCATGTGATGTGAGTATCAAATTAATGTCATGCGCCACCTTCATATGCCTGTGCTTCACATTTTCCAATTTTGGTTAGCACCGTGGTTAGGTGACATAGGTAGGATACAGTGTTGCTGCATATAAACATTAAAGAGCAGCTGACATCTTTCCTTTGGAAACACTTTGAAAAACTTTAAAAAGCATTTTAAATGTGGACACCATTCACATTGCATTTTTGTTATCTCTCTTCTGTAGATTTCTTCTCTACATTATTTATGGAACAGTATGTAAGGGAAAACACTCGTGATAAGCATATTCTTGGTTTAGTTTTAAGTAATATGGGGGATAGGATACATAAGTGCCAGGTTCTGACACCCCTGGGCTCTAGTGACCACTTAATGGTTAAATTTGATTATATAGGGACAGTAAGCCAGAATTGGGGAGCTACTATAGTGTATAATTATAATAGGGCTGATACAAAGGGCATGCAGAGAGAATTTTCAAGCTGGAACTGGGTAGCAGAATTCAAGGGCGCATCATTATTTAAGATGTGGAATATCCTTAAAAACAAAATTATTGGTCTGATCCATAAGTTTGTACCAATGAATAATAAATATAAATTAGCTAAAAAAAAACCTTCCCCCTGGATGACAAGAGTAATTAAGAAACAAATAAAGGAAAAAAATAAAGCTTTCAGGAATGCTAAATTAATAGGAGATGTTGGCAGTTGGGCAAATTACAAAAGGTGTTTAAAAGCCAGCAAAAAAAAGTATAAAGGAAGCAAAAAGCAAATTTGAAGTTACACTGGCCACTGGGGTAAAGGACAATTATAAGTCCTTTTATCATTACATTAATAATAGGAAGGGAGAATCAAAAAAGATAGGCCCTATGATAGATTCCGAGGGGAAATTAGTTGCTGATAATTTTGGTATGGCGGAAATAAGTAATAAGTATTTCACTTCCCTTTTCAATAAGGGACAACCATTATCAGGGATTAATTGTGGAATACCTAATGATGACCAGGGAATGATTATAGACAGGCAGTAAGTTTTATTATGACTTCAAAAACTTAACCAAAATAAGGCGCACGGCCCAGATGGGATACATCCAAGAGTGCTTAAGGATCTGGCTGAACAACTAGCAGGCCCAGTAACTATAATATTTCAGAAATCATTAAGAGATGGGGAGGTCCCAGAGGATTGGAAACAGGCAGATGTGATACCTATCCACAAGAAAGTTTCCAAGCAGGAAGTTAAAAAGTATAGGCCTGTGAGCCTGACCTCGATCCTGGGAAAAATGCTTGAGGGATTCATCAAGGACTTCATTTTGGAGCACCAATATAAAACTGGGAAGGTTGATAATACACAACATGGATTTGTTAAGGGGAGGCCTTGTCAGACTAGCCTGTTGGAATTCTATGGTAAAGTAAGTCAGGCAATGGACAGGGGTGATTCCGTGGATGTGATCTTCTTGGACTTTGCCAAGGCATTTGACAAGGTACTTCACATCAAAATATTAGAAACTCTAGTGAACATCGGAGTCAAACAAAATGTTGTTTGTTGGATAAAATCTTGGTTGACGGATAGGACGCAGAGAGTATGTATAAAAGGAGAATTCTCCAACTGGCAGAGGGTGACTAGTTGAGTGCCGCAGGGTCTCGCGGTTGGTCCCCGCCTGTTCAATGCCTATATAGGGACGATGAGAGCCTCCCCGGATATCTGGTTTTCAAAATTCGCAGATGATACCAGAATAGGGAGGGTGGTTAACTTGAAGAAAGATGCAGATTTATTACAAGCAGCCCTAAGTGAATTAGAAATTTGGGCAGACTGCCACGGTTCTTTCTTTAATGTGGATAAGTGTGGAATGATGCATTTGGGAAAGAATAATATAATACATGATTATAAAATGGGAGGTAGAACTCTTAAAGAGACCTCTGAGGAATGCGGCTTGGGAGTAAAAATTGGTAATAACCTAAACTTCACACCCTATTACAATCAAATTATTAAAAAAGCAGGTGGTATACAATACTGTATCAACAAACATATAAATAGTAGTGATAAGGGTGTTTTGTTGCCGCTGTATACATCCTTGGTATGTCCTCATTTGGAATATTGTTCTCAGTTGTGGTCACCATTTAAGAAAGAGGACATAGCATCGATTGAGAGGGTCCAGAGACGAGCTACCCGTAGAATGAAGGAGGTTCAGGGGATGGACTATGATCAAAGGCTTGGGTCATTGGGGTTGTACTCATTGGAGTTTAGAAGATTGAGAGGGGACATGTGTTTGATATATAGGGCCCTAAATGACCCGATATTAAGGGAACAGCTTGCTCTAGATATCATGGTTCATAATCATAACACTAGGGCACATCCGTTACAGATAAAAATGTAGAGATTCAAATCAAATAAAAGAAAGTACTGGCTAACAGTTAGAGCACCAAGGATCTGGAACAGACTACCAGTAGAAATAATTGATAGTGGGGACATGGAAATTTTAAGAGTAAACTGGATAGTTACTTAGTAAATAATGGAATAATGCGATATTCTTAAATACAAGACGAACATATGGACATCGTCTTAGAAAGCTCTGAAAACCTATGATACCTATGATGATGATTTATTACTAATTGCCTCTGTAGCTTGTTCCCTACTTGAATTGCATATGCTCTGTTGTGACATCACCTTCTATTGCCTATGGGAATAACAGTGATGTGACAAGCACAGTATTATGACATCAAGTTGGGAAGAAACAATAGGAGCCGATGAACACTCAAGAGAGCAGTGCCAGCAGATATCCAGTTTCTGTTTCCATGCATATATGACCTCAATAATAACCAATAAAGATAAGAAATACAGAACAAATAAGTAATATATAGCTGCTTTGTGTACTAATATTTTTTTAAAGTTATGCTCAAGGTGTCAGTGGTTCTTTACTTCTTTAAATTCCATTTTCTAGTACTTCCCTAAGTTCCCTTAGTGCATCAAGTATTATACTTTACTCACAGATCATGGACCTGTGTTGTGCGACTGTGTGGAAAATAATTTCATAAGGGTCACACTCAACTCAGGGAGGGAGGCCACGGCCGCCCAGCCCTCCTCCGTGAACAGCATACTTCTTAAATATCAGTAGATTTAGCCCAGATCTACTGATATTTACAAAATATGCTATTGATTCTATAACTTTTAATCCGTAACATGTAGTTTTTGCCTCTCAAGTGACAAGCCAACCAAAAAAAAGACAAAATAATGGAAAAGGAATGGGAGAAAAACAAAACTGAAGTAGCAGAAAATGTGTTATTTTACAGAGAGAATCAAAAGTTCTACAACTCGGAGACTAGATTGTCCCCCAGACCCCCAGTCTTTTGGGGCTCAGGCCCCCAATGTTTAATCATGCTGGCAACGCCTCTGGAGTACAGAGCAGACCAATGTACAATATAAAGATTCAATGACTCCATTAGCTATATTACTAGGGTGAATATCACTTTCCTAATTACATAAGGTATACCCAATGCCTTTTCAGCCCTGTATCCCATCAGCATTACTGAAAAAATAAAGAATCAGTAACACATATACATACTCATAGCCTTGGTAACAGTTTAGGCTAGTAATCCAAAGATGAAAAGAGGACAAAACGCTAAAGTAGACACATGGTGCGATGACTAGAAAGTAAAGCAGTGTCAGTGGCTCAGCAGGTAGCACACTCGCCTCTGTGGCTGGGAGATCAGCAGGCTGTGGATTCTATTCCCACACCAGGCACTTGGGTTAATATCCCAATACTGACACTGTAGTGCAGCATGAGGGGGGTGCTGCACTCCAGAGGTGCCGTCTTTCAGATGAGACATTAAACTGAGGTCCCAACTGCCTGTTCTGGTGGAAGTTCAGGTGGATGTTAAAGATCCCATGGCACTTCTCAAAAAGAACAGGAGAATTTCCCCAGTGCAGTGGCCAGATTTCCTCCATTCACAAAAAATACCACCAACAACTTAATCTGGTTCAAGGTCAGCTGGCATTCATCTGTATCCCCCTCCCCCAGGTGGTGCCTGAAAATAGGCAGGATTTGTCTAGTGCACCTACCCGGTCAACAAAAAATAAATAAAATAAATAAATAAAGAGAACAAAATCTATCCTCATTAAAACAGGCCTTACTAACCTGGCCCCCGGTTAAGCTGCCCTCAAATTCCCCAGTCCCTGCATCAAACCCCTTCTGAAATGTGAAGCTTAAGTGTATCATCTGACCCTCCATCCAGGCTCCCTTGGGAACACCCCCCAATGCCCCATATCAGTCCAAACCAAAAGTTATAAAACAGATTGTGTCCCTCGAAACCCCCTTGCTCCATATGTATCATCCCTCCTCTCAGTTGTTAACTACGTAGATGTCAATGTGAGTAACCAAGTTTCCCACCTACTCCATCTCTCCCTATGCATCTCTGAGTGAAATCTCAATCTAGCTGTAATAGATTCCATTAAGACTACCTCCTTCACCCTTCGGATCCACTCGCCCACAGTCGGTGGCCTGTCCAAAAGCCAATTACATGTAATGCATTTTAAAGCGACCGCTACAAGCATCAGAGTTACCATTTGAATGTCTCCCTTTAGGTGTGTTATTGTAGGAATACCCAGAATCCACTCCTCCCCCGATGGTGGGTTATCCACCTCTGTTATTTGAATTAATGCTGTGCGGATTCCTTGTCAGAATTGGTGTAGCCGTGGGCATTCCCATAGTATATGCCAGTGAGTTCCTGGCTGCCCGCAGCCCCTCCAGCAATCCCCCGTGACCCCTTTTACATAATACTTCATAACTGTAGGGACTCTAAAGAACCTAACCATGATTTTCCAAAAGAACTCTCATCAATTCCAGGAAGACGAGACCTTCCAACCCCATTTCAATCTGTGGGACCAGTTTGACTCAGAAATCTGCATGTTGGCTTCCTTTTCCCATGCACTCCAATAGGACCCGAGGGGATCTGGTGGTGGGTGGGATAGGAGTTTATAAAGGTAAGAAATATATCTATCGGATCCTGCAATAGTCACAGAGCCATATAGGAAAATCCTTCCACCTAGAGTAAGGGCACGATAGTCTGGTAAGGTGATCCTCTGAGTTTATAAAATGTCTTATTTGCATAAGGCAAAGAAATTCAGTGTTTTCCCAGTGGAACTTATCCTTGGCCCTTTGGAAAGAGATGCAGAGCCCTCCCTCCAGAAACTGACTGAATCTGGTAATCCCCTGAGAGGCCCATTTTGCATAACCTGGATCCAACATAGGTGGCATAAATGTTGGCTCAAATCGTATGAGCAACAATGGACCCAACCCAGGTGGTGTATCCAAAATTTTACAAATAGTTAGCCCATGCCTCACCCACCTATTTCATATACTGTGTTTGTATTTCGGTGTACAGGCCGCTAATACCAATGCAATTAATGGTCTATCACCCAGGGCTGCTTCCTCCAATCTATACCATTGGGACGTTATTCTCTGTTTAGCCCAGGGCATGAGGCTAGCACCCTGAGCCACTAAATATTATACTGACAAGTTGAGCAGGGATAGGCCGATGGCCTCCTTGGGGAGATACAATGTTTGGAAATTCTCGTGCATTTGTTATTCCAGTCAAAACAGGAAATGTCCTTGTCTATCTTGCCCCAGAATACATTAGGTAATTGAAGTGGGAGACATTGAAATAAAAACAATAAACAGGGAAAAATATTCAGCTTAATTATTTCGATATGGCCGACCATTGAAAGGGGAAGGAGGCACCACCGCGCTAAATCCTGCTCGACTACCCTCCATAGCCTTTCATAGTTCACTGAGAAAAGTCTGGTAAGGTCCACCGGGACCTGAATGCCAAGATATCAGATTTGATTATGAGGGGCCTACTGAAACATAAAGGAGTGCTTAAAGGCAGCTGATGGGGTTCCACTTATTTATTTTATTTATTTAGTTTTTGTTGACTGGGTAAGTGCACTAGACAAATCCTGCCTATTTTCAGGCACGACCTGGAGGAGGGGATACAGATGAATGCCAACTGACCTTGAACCAGATTAAGCTGTATCTTACTATTAAAGTCTCTGATTTGGAGAAATTAATCATATCCTGAAAGCACACTGAACCTGGATAAAAGTTCCATAAGACAGGAAAGAGATATTTCAGGGGAGGACAAATAAAAAATGGATTTGTCCACATATAATGAGATTTTTTTGTTCTATTCCCCGCACTGTTGCTGCCAAAGGTTCTATGCAAATGACAAACAAAAGCCGGGATAAGGGGCAACCTTGCCTGGTTGCCTGGTTCCCCTAGAAATGTCGAAGGGGGGAGATCGAATACCATTAACTCGCAATGAGGCCCTAGAGTGGGACTACAATTGAGTAAAGATACCTAAATATTTAGGGCCAAAATTCATTTTCTCCATGGACAGTTTTAGAAAATGCCAATTAACCCTATCAAATGCTTTTTCAGCGTCCACGGAGATAGCCAATTGGAACTCTTGGCTGACAGTTTGGGATGAAAGAATGTTTAATAATCGATGGATATTGTCAGGAGATACCTCTTGGAGATGAACCCCATTTGGTCTTCATGAATGATTTGGGAAGTTTCCTTCTGTAAGCGCACAGCTAGGAGGCCAGTGAATATTTTTAAATCAACATTAATATAGGTCTGTAAGATCCGCATTGTAGCACATCTTTGCCCTCTTTGTGCAATACAGATATAAGAGCCGTGTCCCAGGACTGTGGTGATGCCCCCTGCCCCCCCTTCGCTATCTCTTTGTACACCCCTAAAAGGATTAGGAGTAAGAGATCTTGAAATTCTTTATAAAATTCTGAGGAAAAGCTGTCCAACTCCGGGGATTTATTATTTTTGAGCATCTGAACTTGTTCTATGAGTTCATTCAGCTGAATTTCAGCTTCTAGGTTACTCCTCGCTGATGAGGAGAGCAGGCAAAGATCTGTCTGGTGTAAACATTCTGTCATCAGCGCAGTGATGTCTGGAACATGCTCTTGAGTGTATAACTGTTTATAATAATTTGAAAAAGTTTCTATTATTTTCTTAGGCCTGCAATGCATTGTGTTGTCCCCCATAGGTTCCTCAGTTTTAAGAATTAGCCTATTAGTTAATTGGGAATGCAGGTTTGCTGCTAGGAATTTCTCTGCACAATTTCCACCCTCATAATATTGCTGCCTAATCCACCGGTAGGCACCCTCCAACTTCTGCTTCAGGATCTTGTCTAACTTCTGCTTATGAACCTCAAGGTGCTTTTTAGTTTCAGGATTCAGCGTTATTTTATGCTGAAAATCTAAGTCTGTAATTGTATTTTGAAGGTGTTCTATCTCCTGATATTGTTTTTTTTTTCTCTCCTATGCAGCAAATCTGATAATGAGGCCCCTCGGTACAGCATTGAGTGCATCCCACTAAACTGCTTGGGAAGTTTGACCCACGAGATTATGATCCAGAAAATCTCCTATTGCCTCCCTGATCTGAGTTTTGAAATCAGAATTATTAAGCAAACAGGCATTAAAGCGCCAGTGTGAATTCCGTAGCACTGGGGTCCCAGCCATACCAACTCCACAGGGGCATGGTCAGATATAGTACGAGGGTAAATTTGACTTCGCTGAATGGTATAACCCCATTCCTCAGAAACAAAAAACAGATCTATTCTCGAATAAAAACTGTGTTTGTCAGAATAATGGGAATAATTTCTAGTTTGGCCATTTGCCCAGCTCCACGCATCCACCAGACCCAAGGTATTAGTCAATCTGTTCAGAGCTGGTCCCGACAAGCCCCGTCTTGATTGCTGCAACCATCCCTTCCTGTCTAAAGTGGCTGATGGCGCTGTATTAAAATCCCCACCCAAAATAAGGAGGTGATCTTCCACTGCCACCAGTTTTGCAAGAGTAGATTTTAAAAAAAGGGAGGCCTCATTATCATCATTCGGTGCATAAATGTTGATAAAGCTGTTAGGGACCTCTTCTAGAACTGCATTTATCTGAATAAACCATCCCCCTGGATCTGTCCGGACCTCCCACACCTGGAGAAGGCAGGTCTTATGTACAAGAATGGCAACCCCGCATCTGTGGGGGTGTTCCAAATAAGAAGAGGAGTACACCATTCCCACCATCTACGAGCTAGTTTTTTATGTTTCACCTCTGTGAGGTGAATCTCCTGCAGGAAGGCCAGATGGGTGTTTAAATTGGCCAACTCCTGTAAAATTCTAGATTGTTTGGCCGGGTGGTTAATCCCTTGCACATTGTACAAGACTATGTTAAGTCCCCCCATTGCATCGAGACCTGGACAGAACACAGGGTTAAAAGAGCACAGAGGGCCCAGGAAGGGAGAAAGCAGCCAGAGTGAGGTAACAAAACAAAAAAGAACCAGTATAACATCTAACAGTAACATGAACAATGCTAAAATGTAGTAATAGTAAATTCCCAACTGGGGAACTTATTCCTGCAGCTGTTATTGCTAAGATTTGCTTCCAAGGTGCCACATAGGTCCCCACCACATGCTAGTATCTGTGTGAGGGTGGGAAGTGCTGAGTTAAACCCAACACCCGTATGCTTAGCCTGCTAAATGGAGGACATATGCAACCCTAGTGGGGTCTCCAGACCCAGTGCAGACATCCCTTTTCCCGCCCCTTCCCCCTGTCATTGCTGCTATATCAAGCAAGAACGTAAGTCTCTCCCTCGGGGGGGGTGTAACCCGTCCCCCATATCCCTCTCAAACATAGGGTCTGACCATTCCATGTCAGTAAATAAATGAATCATTTGCAGTAAATAGAGTTCAAACCCATAACATGTAGACTTTTACAGTGGTTGTAGAAGGCCTCTATAGGGCCTCAGCTCCCCTCCATCACTCTCTGAGCTAAAGTCTGGGATAGTTCAGGTTGCCAAGCCAGGCTCAACGACAGAGTTCGCAGAGTGGGTTTGAAGTTTAGCTCGGTCTCGCAGCTGTGACCAGGCGTTAGGGCTATGGGGTTTACTTATGTCCCCTGGTTTTGCTTGTCATCCAGCGCTGCTCCCCATTGTTGACCATTGACTTTTCTCAATTTCTTTCAGCTGACCCGGTGGTATCAGATCATCCAGAGGTATACCCAAAGCGGCTAAATATTTCTTCGCATTTGGAGGAGAGTTGAAAATCTTGATGCCGTCATCCAAAATAACATGTAGGTGGGCAGGTAAGTCTACTCAAGCATGCAATCTTTTGTCCCACAGGGCTTTAATAACTGGAAACCAGGCCTTTCGATGCTGCATGGTGATAGGGGCATAATCCGGTTCAAAGAATAGCCGGGTATCGCCAAAAAGAATTTCTTTCTTCTCCCAGGCTTTTCATAGAATCATTTCCCTGGTCCTGTAATCAAGGACAGCAATAATAAGGGAGCGGGGTCTTGCCTTGGGATCCTTGGGGAGCTGAAAGAGCATGGTGTGCATGAATGATATGTAATGGGGTCTCCTTATCTAAAGTAAGCAGTCCCTTGATCAGCCCATCCACGTACTCAGGGATATTGCTTATCTCTGTATGTTCTGGGAGACCATGTATATGTAGGTTCACCCTGTGGGATCTATTCTCAAGATCCTCCAGTCTATCCATCAGGAGTTGTGAACGGTCGTGGAGTTGTAGGATGGCCCCATTATGAAGGTCAGTTATTTCTGTATAAGTAGTAAGATGTTCTTCCACCTGTTGAAACTTCTTCCCCTGCTGTGCTATATTGGAGGTATTGGCTTTAATATCTGCCTTCATTGAATCTAGCGTGTTGCTTAATCTGCCAGCTCCCTACAGAGCTGCCAGGACGTAATTGTAAAGTCTTCTCCTTCTTCCTCTGAATCACTCTCCCAGCTCGCTTCTGCCTCATCTGCAGGCTTTGCAGTCTTCTGACTAATGGCCGATGCTCTGGGGGGTAGCTGAAGCTTTGGCTGGCACATTCCACCTCCATGAGCCACTCGCAGGTTGCTTCTCGTATCCATGGTAGTAGCGCTAAGTAAAGTGCTAAGACTCGCACATACTCGAGGGAGAAAAAGTAAGTTTTTAGATATTTTGCCAGGGGTTAGGCAGAGCTTGTCTCCAAAGCGTCTACATTCGGTGGTGACATCACCGGAACTTGGCTTAAATAGTTTTAAGAGAAACAAGCTGCAAGAAGGTGTGAAATACCACATTTACCTTCAGTGAGTTTTACAAGCTATCTGAGTTGTAATGCAGGTTTTTTCCCCTTTAAATTCCATTCGATTTGTAAGTTTCCAGAGAGTTTTTGCAGGGTATTTGTTACTTCAGCATAGAGATACATGATATAAATGGTTGACCTGACATCATGTTCTCATATGCTAATGCAGCTCTCCGGGACAATGAAATTTCAACAACCACAAAATGGACCCTCCCAGGACAGTGACAGGGTCTAGTATGAAATGTGAAAACTAACTGAAGCAGTTGCATACATCTTTAACAGCTACATGAAAAGAGTTGTCTGTTGACATGGAAACAAATAACATTTAGAAGATAAGAGGGGAAGTTTTCCTTTAATGTACATTGCAGTAGTATTAATTCTACAAGTCTGTATGTCTGAAATTCAATAAAATTTACTATTTAAAAAAAAGAAGGGATTGCAAGGGAAGGGGGAGCAGCTGCAGTCTACTAATCAGCGTGTTGCACACTCGAGCAGAATAGATAGACCAGAAGGCCTGTATCTGCTGGCAATTTTATATGTTCATATCTGTGTTCAGTAGGCAGACTGGGCTATAGTTTGAACAGTTTTAAAAGTTCTTGTCTTTTTTGGTCAAGAGAACAATTAATGGCTCATAGAAGGAAGGAGGTAAGTGACCTGCCTTGTGTGATTCCACAAAAATGTTTCAGAGATGGTTCAGAAATGAATTTGCAAATTGCACATAAAATTCACCAGGAAACCAATCAAGTCCAGGAGTGTCCTCCAAGGAATCTCTTACTACTCTTATTTATTTCTTCTAAGGTAATTGGCTTTTAAAGAGTTACTTTTTCTTAGAATCATCCAGTTGGGGTGGTTTAAATTTGAAAAAGAACTCATTTATTTTGTTCTGTTCTAGGTCACATTTAAATTTATAGAGATTTTGATAAAATATTTTAAAACGTGTTTATTTCTCTTAGGTACAACACTAGTTTCTTTTCCATGTTCTTACAATACATAATCATAGTGTGGGATTGGTATTTCTAGAGTCTGTGTGCTAACAATTCAGGAGGTCTTTCCCCAGCCTCTCAGAATTGTTGTTTTAGTCTAAACAAAGCATATTCTGCCATGGGACTGTGTACAGAGTTAATCTCAAATTTAATTTAGTAATTCTAAATAGTAAATCATTATTTGGCACCTTACAATATTTACAAGACAAAGAACCTCTGTGCGCAAACACTGAGGCAAGGGTTACCCCAAAGGGCATTTGGCTGGGAAGCCAAGTTTCAAGAAAATACAAAATCACACATGCCCACACAATGCAAAGCATCATGGGCTGCATATGCAAATCACCACAGAATGTTGCGCACAGAGGTTCTTTGTCTTTGAAATAGTTTTTTATTTTAATGGGTTCACCACAACATAACCCAGGCAAACCGTCTTAGGGTAGCTGGTTCATTCCACTGGGGTGTCAAACAGATGAGGCATACTGATGAGTCCTGGTAGGACGAAACACGTGTCTATGTCATCTGTTAGCACCCTTTGCAAACTGTGTGAGAGGCCTTTCGGCACCATGCAATTCTGCTTAAAGTTGAACCAGCATAATATTCTGTGGTGATTTGCATATGCAGCCCAAGATGCTTTGCATTGTGTGGGCATGTGTGATTTTGTATTTTACAAGATTTATGTTTGCTTAAACATTTCTATAGAAAGGCTTCTTTGTCTTTTTAAATCCTGAGATGTCCTTTTCTGTTTGAGTAGGAGATAATTCTCCCCCCCCCGATGAAACATTTATAGGTTTCCTATAAAGTAATTCTAGATACCTCACCAGTGTCATTTAACTTAAAGCAAGTCTGAGTTTCTTCACCAATCCAATCACAGAATTTTGTATTTCTCAACAGTGAGGAGCTGAATCATCATCTAGGGGGGATCTATCCTGTTGGTACTAAACTTCAATGTTAATTGATACAAGAGCATGATCAGAAAGTCATTTTTTTAATGTTAGCATCTAGAATAGATTGGCAAAGTGATCTAGATGCAAAGATATAATCAATACGGAAGTAAATGTCATGCACCATAGAATGATAGGCATAGTCCCTGTCAGAAGGGTGGACCAATCTCCATGTATCACAAAGACCATAGTCTTGCACCAATTTTGTGAGGGAATTCCTAGTACTATTTTTATAGAACACATTCCTACAGCTACTCCTATCGATCAAGAGCTTCTAAGCAATATTGAAGTCTCACCAATTATGAGTTTAGTATCTTTAAGAGCCCCAATTTCTAGTGCAATGGAGCAATAGAAGTCAGGACAATCTTCTGTTGGGGAGCACACATTCCCAAGTGCTACAAGTTTACCAGTTAGACATCCAGTTATTGCCAGCTGCCTTCATTGTTGACGATATTTTTTGTTACATTAAAATGCAAGTTTTTCTTTACAAGGATAGCCACCTCCTTTTCTTGTTGGAAAAGCTATTCTCAAATACTTGTCCTACCCAGGATCTCTCCAGTTTCTTAGTGTCTTCACACTTGAGATGAGTGTCCTAGAACATTACTGTATCGTTGTGGTGTTCTTTCAATAATTTAAGAATATTTTTTTTTCCTTTTATTGGAGCTCCTAGAGCCTTTAGCACTGCTAGCTAGCTTCTCTCTATGAACTAGGACCATGCTCTGCTTGCAGAGCTTAATTACATTACATTTTGGATTATCTTGTGGACCTGTTTCTCAGCAGCACACTTATATTTTGGATTCTCCTTTTCCTGATTTTGTTGTATTGGGTGTTTGGGGGGAAATGTTTGAGTTTTACTTTTAAAATTTTAACGTTTTAGTTGGTGGGGGGATACTGTGAGGGGGCGGTGTGAGGGATTGTAGGTAGTGTTTAAATGTGGTCTGAATGTTATTAGATGTACTTGCTTATATAATTAGTGGGTGAATGTGTGTGTGTGCATAGGGACATAGATTATAGGGGAATTTGTTGATTAGGATTTATGTAGTTGTATGGTAGGGTGAGGGGTAATTTATTTGGGTATTTTAATAGTTGCGTAATAGCTGTAGGGTGTGTTTGCACCTCAGACTCCCTCATATCACCTATTCAGCGTCTCTGCTGTATGACCTTCATCCCTTTGCTGACTTCCCCCTATCAGCTGCAGCGGTAAGACACTGCTTGGAGGTTGGCATTAGGAGGAGGCGAGTGAGTTGGCAGCACAGCACTGGAGATACAGTGGGGGTGAACAACATTGGGGTGGTTAGGTCCAGAAGGCACCCTGAGGTGAAATGGGGCCTTGAGAGAGGCCAGACTTGTTTAGTGCCTATCCCCAAGGCTCCCAACGGACCAAGTGGACAGGTAGCCGGTAGGCCAGAAGCCTTCACCAGTCCTCTTTGGGCAGTGCTATGTAATGCTAGATCAATGGGGAACAAGACAGCAAATATGTTAAACTTAATTTCCTCAGTTGATTTGGCTTACCTTACAGAGACCTGGCTTGGTGATGATGCAGGTCAAATCTTGGAGGTGTCAGTTCCAGCTGGGTACTTTGTAGTGCACTGCCTGAGGAGGGAATGCAGGGGTGGCAGTGTGACCATCTGTTTTAGATCCAGAATGAACTTCATCATGCACCCAGTGAGCTCTGTCTCATCATTTGAATGTGTGGCTGTGCGTGGGGGTCCAGGTGCAGGCTGCAGGATTCTACTTGCGTGCCAACCTCCTGGGAACAAAGGAAAACTCCTGCAGGAAGTCACTGACAGGGTGTTGAAGTCACCCAGATGGCTGATTCTGGATGACTTCAATGCCTGGATTGACAATGAACTCTGCCATTTTGGTTATGACTCCCTCCAGACAATGACATCACTGGGCCTCACACAAGCAGTTGCTTCTGTGACTCACCTCCACAACCACACCTTGGACTTGGTATCCTCACTGGGGCTAAAGGTCACTGACCTCAGGATTGATCCGGTCTCTTGGTTTGATCACTGCATGGTGGAGTTCTCATTTGGAACCCCTCCACTGAGATGGTCCACTATCGCCCTTTGAGGAGATTGTCCCTAGAGGGGCCTTTGGCAGTGGTGGACTTTTCTGGTGTAAGTACCGTGTGTGCAGCTGGAATGGGTGAGGCGGTGATGGCTTATAACAGTGCTGTCTCCAATGTACTCAATGCCATCGCTCCTATCCGTATATGGCCCAGGTCTTCTCACTTGAGATCTCCACGGTTTCATGGGACTCTCAAGGAGATGAAAACCAAGGGTCAGAAGTTGGAGCGTTGCTGACAGAGTACTTGTCCGAGGAGGATAAACTGGCTTCGAGAGTTCATTACAGTGAATATCAAAGGTCAATCAGTCATAAGAAGGCAGAGTTCCTGTCCAGGGAGATTGCTGCAGTGAGGAACAGACCAGCTCTGCCCTTTCAAACTGTAGACAGGCTGCATCATCTAGCCTGTCCACAGCTGAAAAGAGCATTTTCAGTCACTTTGTGTGAGGAGTTTACGCAGTTCTTTGCTGACAGAGTGTCTTCCATTTGGTACAGGATCTCCCTAGTGGGGAAAGGTCAGCTCTGCAGTGGTGGGCCTTGTTGTGTAGGGTGAGTTTTGGCTGGTGGGGGTGGTTGAGATCATTGTGGTAATCTCAAAGCTGCAGCCCACTTTTTGTGAACTAGACCCAGGCCCTACTCATCTCGAGTAGGATGTGTTGAGTCTGTTGGCTTACTGTTCATCAAGATTGTCCAGTGTTCGCTCTTGAAGGAGTTCTTCCCTGGTGCCTTTAAGGAGGCACTGGTGAAGCTCCTTCTGAAGGAACATCACTTGACCTGACTTCTTGGTAAATTATCGACCCATCTCTAACCTCCCATTTTTGAGGAAGGTTGTTGAGAAAGTGATGGCCCTGCAGATCAAGGCACACCTCATGGCTTTTGACATCTACGAGACATTCCAATCTGGGTTTAGGATGAGACAGAGCACCGAAACAGCATTGGTTAGGGTGCAAAATGACCTTCTCAGTGTGAGAGATAGAGGCAGTCAGTCAATTGCAATTCACCTTGATCTCTCTTCAGTTTTTGACACTGGACCACACTGTGCTTCTGGATCACCTTAGAGAGTATTGTGGACTCACCGGTACTGTCATCAACTGGTTTGAGTCCTTTCTCACAGGCAGGATGCAATGGGTAGTGATGGGGACTTTCTTCTTCTGTCCAAAGCTCCAGCCCTGTGGAGTTCCTCAGGGCTGGATCTTGTCACCGATGCTGTTCGCGTTGTACATGCTACCACTGGGTGTGGTCATTGGACATTACAGTCTGGGTTTTCACTGTTATGCAGATGATACCCAGCTGTATTTGTCTTTTGCCCCCGGGACAAGTAGTGCTGTGGAAGTGCTAAATAAATGCCTAGCCAAGATCCAAGACTGGATGTCCTCTTAACTGGCTGAGATTTAACCCCTACAAGACAGAGGTACTTGTGATTGAGCCTGGCCGCCGGTGTGATGTGGTTGCTACCGGGTCAGGTACAGGGTTGTTTCTGGGCCCTACCCCACTGGTGGTGTCCACTAAGGTGAGAAATGTGGGCATCATCCTTGACAACGGCTTGATGCTTGAAGCTCAGGTGTCATTCGTCTGAGTGGTTTTTACCACTTAAGGAATGTCAACCAGATTAAATCCCTTATTCCACCTTGTGACCTGCTTGGGCTGGTACATGCTTTTGTCACATCAAGGCTAGACTACTGAAATGCTCTTTACTTCGGGTCAGTGGAGAGAACCTCTGTTGACTGCAGATGGTGCAGAATGCAGTGGTCTGGTTGCTGATGGGCCTTTTCAAGTTTCTGTCATGGACCCCCATCCTGCGTGATCTGCACTGGCTGCCTGTCAGATGGAGGATCATCTTCAAGGTGGGCTTGCTCACCTATAGGATGCTATATGGCTTGAGCCCTAGCTACCTGAGTGACCTCCTGATGCCTTTTCTCCCAGTGCACTCACTCCATTCCTCCACCAAGGGCCTTCCAGCAGTTCCGAAGGCTAGGCTGAAAACACTGGGAGACCATGCGTTCGAGGTGTCTGGCCCGGCCCTCTGGAATTCGATCCCCAGATCTCTGAGAGAGGCCCCATCGGTGGAGACTTTTAAGCAAGGTCTGAAGGCCCACCTTTTTAATGAAGCCTTCTTTAGTTAACTACAACCAGATTTTATTAATTACTGGAATTGATTAGCTACCATTTATATTTGTCGAGTTGACCCTGTATGTAACTTAATTATATGTTTCCTATTCCTTTTTGTAAAGCACCCAGAGCCTCCAGGATTGGGTGCTTAAGAAATAAAAATGTACTTACTTTAAGTTCCAACTAACTATTTTAAGTGAAACCATTGTTTTTTTTTCTAAGGTGTGAATGAAGATTGTTTCTTTTTCATCCATTCTGTACTTCTGTAATTCTAAAATGTCTGAGATAAAATTGAGAGTTAACAATACAATAAATATACATATCTTAACCTTGGCTAAGAAACTGTGCATTTACTTACCTATTTAAATAGGTTTCTCCTGAATTAGCTAAACATGAAGTATTGAGACTAACATTTACTAATACATGCCAGTCCCTCCGCAATGTCTCCTATAAAGACATTAAAGAGGACCAGTCCCAGTACTAAGCCCGCTGCCCCTGATGAAGAGGTACTGTTGCCACGAAGTGCCGAGCTGATTAGATACTGTGTCTAGACCTGACTAAAATCTTTATTTTCATGCATGAAGGCTACCAAACATTACCTGTTAACAATGCCTCCTTTGGCTGCACTCACAAGCTATCTGGGCTGGCAATATAGCCTAGAGGTTAGAGGAATGAGGTGTGAACGACCTTGATACATCCAGCAGACCAGACCTGAGTTTGATTCTCACAACCTCCACTTGCATACTGTGTGACTCTGAGCAAGTCACTTAACCGCCCAGTGCTCCCGGGTCGCTCCTGAAAACAGGCACTTGTGCCTAGTGGGCCTTACCTAGTTACCAAAGACTGAAAAAGAAAAAAAAATCTATCTAGTTCTCTACTTCACTGTAAATATCAAACCTGTTACTCCCTGCCTCTATCAGCAAACTTACTGTTCTTTTGAAAAGTAAAATACAGTTCTCGGTAACACGTTCAATGCAATGTATAGCTGATCTTGATTCTGCAATATTGTATAACTGAAAAAACTGCAACCTTTAGCTGCCATTCTATGTCTACAAGTATTAAGTGTTTGTTTGTTTTTTCTGATGCAGAGCCTTTGTAAGTGAGTCCCTGATTCAAAGGTTGTAATCCTAAAGTTTGTTAAATAAAATAAATAAATAAATAATTCATCATGACTGCTGGATGTAGCTTTATTTTTTAAGCACAGTAAAAATAATTTTATTCACTGACCTGCTGGCTTCTTATTTTATCCAGTACTAAACCTTACTGTACCCCGCTAATAACCCTCCTTTCTTCGTAGTGGACTTCATTTACTATTTCCCTCTGCATCCTGTTGTTCAGCCAATTTTTTGCCCAGGCTACCACCCTGGGACCCACTCCCAGGCTGGCTAACTTGTTTATTAATCTTTTGTGTGCGGCTGTATCGAATGCCTTGCTAAAGTCTAGGTAGGCCATGTCCACAGCCCCTCCCTGGTCTACTAGGTTTATTATTTTACTAGTTTTGTTGGATTTTTTTCATGACATTTCTGGTAAAACAAATCTTCCATGGAGACGTCCAGTCTGATAAACAGTATGTGTTATTGACTTGTTGCCACTGTTATAAAGTGACTACTGTACCTATGCTGGTTTTGTGGTGCAAATAGAATAACATTTTGTGATGTGCATATTTTACTCTCTAAAGTTCAAGGACCAAGAATCTCACTAGTGAGAAATGTTGAATGTTTCTAAGTTGTAGACATGCAACTGAATAGAAATACTAATTTTACCTTGTTCATCCCACAGGGTGCTATTCATATAGCAAGCATAACTATCTGGCACTTTGCATAACAGTGTTCGCTTTCTTTCTCTTTCTTGCTGTGCTTCCTTTTTATTTGTTTGCATTTCCCGTGTCTGTCCGAGTACAGATATTGTTTGCCTTGTCAAAACAAAAATGGTAAAGCTTGTTGATACATTGTGAAGCAATCATATGGTGGAATTAGAAGCCATGCCACTTACTTAATGTTTGCAGTACTGCCACATTCAAAAGAATATTAGTAAATAGTAAAATAGTAATAAACTGGATGAGTTGTATATGGCTCCCTCCTTGTTTTCAGCTGCCTAACCCCTAGGTATCACATTTTCTGTGTGTTGTAATTCCATTTTGTGCTTGCAGTGCTCTTTCACAAGTTGAGGAAGTGCAGTTTCAGCTCAATGTGTTACTGGGGATTTTACTAAAAACAGAGTATTGTCTGTAATATCTTCCAGTATCTGGAGTATTCTTCCTGCTTGTGCCCTATCCCTGTTTTTGAGGTATGCTGCAAAATAAACATGGCTTGCTTTTGTGAGCACATACTGGTAGCAAACAGCAGTAAAAAGTTCCATACAGGAATTCATTTAACTAATATTTCTTGAATTAATGTGATGAACAAGTGCTGGCAAAAGGTAGGAGTCACAGACCTCATTAAAATGTCACTGGAGCATAATGACATTTATTTAGTTTGTATTGACCAGGTAGGAACACTAGGTAGAGACTGCCTGTTTTCAGGTATGACAGGGAGAATTTAGCTTGCCTCTCAGTTTTGCATCTACAGGATAATTTAGCTTCTCCCTTAGCCTTGCATCTGTTGGTATCTCAAGTTACCTCCCACTGTTAGCTATATTCCTTTGTTAATTAACCCATTCACCACTGACTTTAGTATATCTTCTTGTGGGAACTAATAGAAAACTTTTCAGAAGCACAGAAGGGAGCATGCACCACACAGGAAGCCTAACCAGTTGTAAGCAAAGCAGAATGTCATTGTGTGTGTACAGCAGCACAGATCGGGGGCAACATGGCAGGCATACAAATGCAAACAAAAACAAAGAAGATACTGGGCTCTATTTAGCCAAATGCTGCACTGCACAACAGAATTTTAAACAGCTACATGCTCAACAGATCAGAAGGAAGACATCATTTGATTCTCTTGGCAGTGGGGCAGGGGAACATTGCTGCCATAATAGAAACTTGGGCCACCCAGTACCAGGACTAGGATATGATGATCCCTGGATACAAGCTGTTCAAAAAGGACAGTGTAAACAGGAAAGTGGGGGTGGCAATTTATGTAAGGGATGGAATAAGGGAAGAGGGGGAGGTAGGTGGAACAGAGGCCCTGTGGATACAGTTTCCGGATTCAAATGCAGGGTATTGAGGATAGGGGTAGTATACAGAGCACCAACTCAAGGGGAGGAGCTGGACAGGGAGTTGGCAGAACAAATCAGGAGGGTTTGCAGGAAGGGGAACACAGTGGTGGTGGGGGACTTCAACCTACCTGGGGTGGACTGGAGCACACCAACCACCGCAAGTGCAAGAGAGCAGGTTATACTGGGGGCATTTCAGGATAGCTTCCTGGTGCAGTTGGTACATGAGTCAACTAGGTTGGGAAGAACTCTGGACCTTGTACTATCAAACGGGGAAGCCGTAAGGGACCTGGAGGTTGAGGACCCACTGGCTGGGAATGATCACCACTCAGTGTGGTTCACACTCAAAATGGGGAAGCAAACTGGAGGTTCGGGTACCAGGGCGATTGATTTTAGGGGACAGACTTCAACAAGATGAGGGAAATTCTTATAAGTCACCTGGAGGGAATCCAACCAATCATGAATGCCAACTAAAAATGGGGTATTGTTAAGGCAGGGCTGGCAGAGGCCACTGGGACATGTACTAGGGCACAGAGTAAGAAGGGAAGGGCAAAGAAGCCCAGTTGGCTGACTAAGGAAGTAATGGATGAGGTGAGAGCCAATAGGGAGCTTTACAGAAAGCTTAAAAGAGATTCAAGAGATCGGGGAGGGAGGAAGATGAAGGGGAGTATTCAATGAAGTCCAGGGAGGCTACAAGGCTGGTCAGAACTGCCAAGGCATCCAGAGAGCTGAGGTTGGCACTGGGCATCAAGGACGGAGGACGGAGAGAAGAACTTCTTCAGAGACATTGGTGAAAGAAGGAAGAACAGGGACCAGATAGTGAGAATTAAGAAGGACGGGGGTGGGTAGAGAGGAGGGGAGGAGCAGGCAGAGGTATTAAATGAGTACTTCTGCTCTGTATTCATGGAAGAGGGGGCAGATACCTCATGGGAGTGGTGGAGTGGGCAGGGGAAGGGAAAGGGTGACAGATGGAGATATTACAGAGGGCAGAGTAATGGAGGGACTGAGGGCACTGTGGGTGGATAGTCACCCTAGGGTACTCAAGAAACTGGCAGGGTGCCTGGTGGGACCACTGGCTGACCTGTTCAGTACCTCTCTGCACACAGGATATATACCACAGGACTGGAGGTTAGCCCATGTAGTGCCCATTCACAAGGGTAGCCCAAAGGATGATCCAGGTAACTACAGACCAGTGAGTCTCACATCAGTTGTGGAAAAACTCATGGAGACCATCCTTAAAGAGAGGCTGGTAACATTTTTGGAGGACAATGGCCTCCAGAACAGGCAACAACATGGGCTTGTCTTGGGTAGGTCCTGCCAGACAAACCTGATTGAGTACTATGACTGGGTGGCCAAGGAGCTGGACAAGGGCCATGCAATGGATGTCTCGTACTTGAACTTCAGCAAGGCCTTTGATTCAGTGCCACATGGGAGGCTGGGGGGAAGATGGAATATGCAGGGGTGGGTACTAAGATGGTCAAATGGATCATTAACTGGCTGAAGGGCAGACAGCAGAGGGTGGTGATGGAAGGGAAACTCTCATCACCAAGAGCAGCAACAAGCGGGGTACCACAGGGATCGGTACTGGGACCAGTGCTGTTTGAGATATTCATAGCCGATGTCGCACACAAGACCCAGAGTAAGATCAGTCTGTTCACAGATGATACCAAGATGGGAGCTGTGGTGGATGACATCGAGGGGAAGAAGGGACTGCAGGGAGACCTGACTAAACTACAGGAGTGGTCGGAAACATGGCAGTTGGGGTTCAATGCCAAGAAATGTAAGGTACTGCAATTTGGAGCAAGGAACCAGAGGAGGAGCTTGTGACACTTGGACAGCTGGTTCTGATTAACCTATGCTTTTTTGTAATATAAAAATATGTTATTGAATGTCTCTCATGAGAGATGCTGACAGTCTGTGGAATGATAACCCCTCCTCCCAGGTTTTAGCTAATAGGTGTTACCTGGAAGGCCAAGAGATAATTACAGGCTTGAAGAGGCCATCATAAACTTTTATAATAGTCAGAGGAAACACAGTTAAAATTCACATGGTGATACAAAGCATGTTGCACCTCCGTGAGATCTGGCAGAGAGACATAACAGATTCTTTGATGTCCAGGAAAGGGGAAGCTGCTCATAAGATCAAAGAAAGTCATATGAGAAAATGAGTTGTGCTGAGGTCATAGAATCTACAGTAATACTTTGATAAGACGTCCTGTTTTTGCATAGATATATTTTTTTATATTCTGACAGGGAGGAGCTAGGTGACCTCATGCAAAGAGGTTGGCAAAGCCAGTTTTTAAGCAGTATTCTGTTTTCCATTTACACACAAATGTTTGGACTCTGAAAAGGCAACATCAGGCACTGTTAGGAGATACGTATATGTGATAGGAGATTTTGTCTACACTTTTAAACCTGTTTTGCTTAAGTGATTTGTATGTTTTGTGATATTTGATTCTGTTTTTACATTTTACATTTTTTATCTATCTTTAAGTAAAACTCTACTTTAGAGACTACTTGATGTGCCTTTGAATTTCTTTTTCTTGACAAGGGAAGCATACATGGTTAAAGCTGATACTGCACAAAGCTTACTGGTTTTACCAAACTGGGAAAAGGTAAGAATTTATTCTGAGGTCTTTAATAGAGTTTTAAGGGTTCATTTTGTACACCTGGTTAGCTTCCCATAGGCAAAAGATATCCGCCCCCCCCCGAAGAGCAGAATTATCTGAGCCTGTACATTGGGTGTGCTAACAAGAGGCTCACGGTTTGAATCCCTCCAAAACTTGAGACCAAAGGTTGATTCAAACCCACAAAACAGACAGGAGGGTTACCCTGTTTCTGTTAACCATTCACAAGACTGCTCTCAGAGGTTGGCATTTTGGGAGTAGAGGGCTGACCTGCTGAGTGGGTTTGTGACAGAGCTATCAGCTGTGAGGGGTACAGTTGGGGAGCACAGAGGAGGAAAAGGACCTGAGAGTGATTATAACGGGGAGTATGAACAACTCAGCACAGTGCAGGAAGGCAGCAGCAAAAGCCAGCAAGATGCTGGGCTGTATAGCAAAGGGATCTCCTCTAGAAGTAGTGAGGTGATCCTTCCCTTGTACAGGTCACTGGTCAGGCCACACCTGGAGTGCTGTGTGCAATACTGGTGCCCATTCCTGAAGAAGAACATCAGACTGTTGGGGGGGTGCAGTGCAGAGTGACTAAGATGATCCAGGGTTTGGAGGAGAAATCCTGTGAAGGGAGGCTGAACATGCTTAACATGTATTCCCTGGAGGAGAGGAGAGATGGGAAGATATGATTGAGACCTCTAAGTATCTGAAGGGGATAAACAAGGCTAATACAGGAGAGATATTCCAGATCAGAAGAGGGAGAGATACTAGAGGGCATCAACTGAGGTTGAGGGGGGAAATTCAGGAGGAAAATCAGGGGACATTACTTCACAGACAGGGTGGTAGAGAAAGGGAACACTCGACCTGAGGAGGTGGTTTCCTGTAGGACAGTGGGCTGCTTCATGAGGGGATGGGACAGAGTGAGGGGGGCAAGACTGTGAGGGGGATGGGAAGGGTGGGGCAGATGCAAGGTGAGGGGCTTGCTGCACAATCAAGCAGACTTGGCAGACCATTTGATCTGTTTCTGCTGGTATTTCGTATGTTCATATGTGGTACTGACTTTTTTTATGTAGTACTGCTGCTTTAAGCAGGAGGCAGAGATATGTGTGGCAGCACCAGTCGAAATACTTAGCAGAGGACAACTGCTTCACATTCCTGTCACATGCTATCACAGTATTTTTTCTCTCCTATATCATGGCAATTCATCAGCACGGCTCCACCCATGCAGTTGTAAAAAAGGCTACAGTTTCAGTGCAGTTCTCCTTTAAACTGCTCCATTTTTGCTTGTGTTTAATTATTAGACTTCTGTGTAATTGTATTGTGTGTCCAGGACTTCCCTTAGCCCCCACATGGCTTTATATTATTTATTGAAGGTATTTATATGTATTTTTACTGTGTGTGAAGGCATGGGTTGCTGTGCATCGAATTGCACCTCTTTCACACAAAATGGCTCATCTGTGAGCTTTATCAAATGTTTTCCACTTTGCTTGTGTGTAGGCTTTTCAGAGCCCCAACCAGACTGTGCCCCTTTCATTTTATATTTTATTTTGTGCGCCAGTCCCTACAAGCAGTGTTCCCCTGGTGCTTGTTGCCTACGCAGGTAATGAAAATGGGAAATATCTGGTTGATCCTGCATTGAGAGGAGTGCACGATGCATCTCCCTCTCGGAGCTTCACACAGCAGGAATCTGTCGGTAGGCCTGAAGCCTTCCTTCCAACCAGTACTTGAGTGGGGAGCGTCCGGCAGCAAGCAGACCTGGGGATTCCATATCTGAGAGTCTATGCGCTCTGCTGTGGAACCGATGCTCGGTCACTCATGCTCCCCTTCTCACTCCTTTTGGCGGGCTAAGTGCCTGCAGCTGCCACTCTGCATTTTACTCTATTTAATCACAGAGCAGCTTAATACATTACAGGAACAATTTATTTACAACATAAATATTTCTAAAATCACAGGTGGACCAAATTATTCACTGGACTACCAGCACTTGTGACAGTTGCCGGGGTGATTGGTTACTAGCCCACTGGCCACCAATAACTACCATTACTTTTTTTAAATATAAATACTGTATTTTACATAAAAACTTTGGCAATCATTAAAACTATGGGCAAACCTGCATGTGTATGAGGAAAGCCGGGGCTAGGAGTCCTTTCCTGCGCTGCATCCCTCTACTTCAATTAATAATATGCTCATGCTGGTTCCTATTAGGGCTGTGCGAATACCGAGTATTACATTCTGAATACCATGAATAATGGGCTATCTGAATATTCAGAACCGAATATTGAATAGCCCAGTATTCGGCTGGTATTCGGTATTTGGCCATGTGAAAGGGAAAAAAAGCCTTTCCCACCCTCCTGTCTGGCATTAAATAAATATCTTAGCTCTGGTGTCTAGTGGTCCCCCCCCCCAGCTGAACGCAGTCCAAAATGAAGAATCCCCCTCACCCGAGACCCTCAGCAATACCCCCGGTCCCCATCCCCAAATGTATAAAATAAAAAAAAGTTCCTAATTTCCCTGGTGTCTAGTGGACCCCCCACCCCCCTACCCTGCCAGGGAGTGCCCCCCAAGCCACTCCCTCACCCACGACCCTGGGTGGGACACTAGCACAGCCCTCCACTCACCTCTATGGCTGGCAGCCCCACTCAGTTTTCAATAAATGAGCACATGCTTGCACGCGGTCATTCATTGACACTCAGATTCAGCCACCAGCGGTGACTAGTACTACCAGGGGCTAGAGGGAAGGGGGAGCTGCTCCAGTCACTGGCGGGATGGGGGGCAGGATGGGGGGAAACAGCGTTGTGGACTCCAGGGATCCACAACACTGCTTTCCCCCATACCGCCCCCCCGCTGGTGACCGGAGCAGCTCCCCTCTAGCCCTTGGTAGTAATAGTCACTGCTGGTGGCTGAATCTGAGTGTCAATAAAGCACGCGCCCATTCATTGAAAACTCAGTTGGGTTGCCGGCCATGGAGGTGAGTGGAGGGTTGTGCCAGTGGCCCACCAGGGTCCTGGGTGGGGAGAAACTACCTGACAGGGTGGGGGTGGGGGGATCCAGTAGACACCAGGCAAATGAGGTGATTTTTTTATTTTTATACGCTTGGGGACGAGGGACCGGGAGTATTGATGAGAGTCTGGGCGGGGGGATTCTTTATTTTGACCTCGATCAGCCGGGTGGTGGGGTGGAACTACTAGACACTAGTGATAAAATATCTATTTAATGCTGGCCAGGAGGAGGGGTGCTCTTTTACTTTTAAATAACCCCCTCTCAGCCACCTGAATAACGAATAACGAATATTTCGGCACTGAATAACGAATATTTGGCCGCATATTCAAAAAAAGGTATTAGCACAGCCCTAGATCCTATAACTAATCTACTTTAAAACTGCTGATTACTTAATGTATTACAATTATGGATTCTAAATCTGTTTTTTGTATTACTGCTGGGGCCACCCTATATTTAGCTGGCAGTTCCTACCTACTCTGGGTCTCGAACCTGCGTCCTAGACTACTTATATTTTAGATACACTAAAACTACCTATTTATCCCTATTCTCTTGGTGGAACAAGGCTGTTACACCATGTCCATTACTGTTTGAATTGCAGCTGGATTCAAAGCTTAAAATAATGACTTAAAACTGGAAATAAACTGAAAATAATATACTCCATTAGGATGTCCAGTGCATTATTGAATGACACTGTTTTTGGCTAAAAAGGATGAAGGACTGATGTGGGTGACAGTGGATGGTGTCTATCCCTGCAGGAGCTGTAGCATTAATTGCTCATCTTAGCTACCTGCACATGCAGCACCCATGTTTTTCTGCATTTTGCCTCTTACTCTGTGCTTCTCATTACATCTGCCTGTTTTCTGTCTCCATGTACATGAGCAGGTTTCAGCAGCATTTTTACCTGTGTCCTGTCTCTGTTGTGAATCCTCTTCTAGTATTTTCTCCTACAGCAGCTGCTTGCCATCGGCTTACAATCAGAGGGTCTCTCTTTGCTGCACTCTGGAAGCTCCTTGGTCAGATCCCTTTTGTTTATTGTAGCTCCATTTGTTTCAGACTGTTATACCAAGCTATGTGTAAACTTTTTGGAGCGTTTCCAGTTTATGCTGTAGGTGTCATGGCAGACAGGAAACAGTATGGCCAGTGGGAATACCATCGCGGACGGGAACCCCCGCCAGTGCCATAACTCTCTGTCCATCACAAAACTTTACCAACGTAATTCAGACTTTTTTTCACACACATCCACACCCCCATAAATAAATATAATAAACTCCAAGGTCGCACCAAATTAAAGAAAAAAAACATTTATTTGTAGCCTGCTTTCAATCTGCATGTGCGACCATGGAGATTTTGCTTGTTGAGCTGCCAACAGTGGGAGGCTAAGGGAACCGAACCCTGTCCCTATCGCAGTCCTGCCTACTTACCTACCTCACCATCCACTACCCTAACCACTACGCTAAATGAAGCCAGCTGCTGGCACACGTTCCGCCTGTAACCCTTATAGTTTCAGACAGTATGTGGTGTTCCGAGCAGCACACAAGTAGTCCTGAGTGGTATTCTCGTACAGCATGAGACTCTCATCTGCCATAGCACTTCCGCTGCAAGGTGTCCACCATGACACCTGCAGCAAAAAGTGCAAGCAAGCCAAATTTTTTCTCAGTTCTTCTCATTCAGTTTGCCTGGCTCTAAAACCTTTGCTTCCAGGTATTTCTTTTAAAGAAGCCTGTTGCACCCTAGCATTCACCTGGTCTCACTCTTCTCTCAGCTGAGCACTTCCTGTAGGCGCAGCTTCCTACAAGTCTTAAAGGGACAGTTCCCCCATTCCTTGTATTCATATTCTCCCTACTGATGTGCTTTATGACACCAGCATCACCAAGCCTAAGGATCTCAGAGTTTCTGTTGTCCTCAACCATCCATAAACTATTCACATTGGCATTCTGACTCCAGTGCCACCTAGTGTAAGGACCTCAGAGTTTTTTCAGTGTGCAACCATCCGTAACCCATCTGCAGTGGCATTCTGTTCTTATCTTCCTCGCTTGTCCAGTTGTCCAGACAAGCATTCTTGTGTGGACTAGCTGCCAGCATATTCCATCACTGAGTCAGTCTGCCATTGCCTATGAATGGGTCAGACTCCTGCTCTCTTAAAGAGACAGTGCTCATTCTCCATCTGTCCATGTACACGCTCTAAACTGCTGCAAGTGTTGCTCCCAGCTCCACCTTAGCCTGTGGCTCAATATTTCTCAGTCTCCAGATGTACAGAACCATCCATATTGCCTTTTCAAGCCACGTTTCCTCTCACATGGTCAGATGAAGTTAACTAGCTTTAGTCTTTCTCTGGCTGAATTTCCTTATTTGGTGGAATCTCTATTTAGTATTTGCCGTATTGGTCCTTGCAAGAACAGATCCAGAAACAAATGATTTGATACCTTTTAATGGACCAACATAGATGTAACAATAAGAACAAAGTGCTCTAGCTTTCGGAACAACCAGTCCTTCTTCAGAAGTGTAATGGCAGTTATTTAGAAAAAACAATACTTTTAACAGCTAGATCATGCAGAAAAAATAGAAAAAATCCCCATTAGTTTAAAATACTGATTTAAAAAATACAGATGATGATGTCAGAGAAGTTTAACAGTACCATGTTACTTTCAGCCAGGAGGGTCCCAGGGTCAAAGGTGTATGGTGCAAAACACATACAAAGAATCCTACTGCATATAAATGTAATTGACATAGGACAACACTGCTGGAGCAGATGACTCTAAATCAAGCTATGAGTGTCACAGTGTATATAAGGATGTGATTACTGAAAAACAACCCCCACCCAGATTAAAGACATACTGAGATTGTCTTAGAACTCCAAGAAGTTTCAATGTATGCATTATAGACAAGAAATTACCAGTAAAGCTGTCTTAAAAACATCAGTGCACACTGTATGATGTGTGAAACTTAGTTGGACCTATCACCCAGCTATACTGTCTAGCTAGATATCATGCCCCATAAACTTCAAAAACCTCTAGTGTACTGACAGGACTTTATAAATGATAATTTAAATATAAATTGACAGTGTTAGTGTCAAACAAAAAGCTATTGTCAAGGACCACCAAGGAATTAAGACCATGTAGCCTGATATGTACTGATGTACGGTAAATAAATTCTCAGTGTATAACAACTTGATATACCAGAAGTATCTAAGGAATCTGAAAAAGAGAAAAAAATGTAATTTCTCTCCTCCTATTCACACAAACAATACACGCTACCCCACTCCACATCCCCATAATGTGGGGGGGGGGATAACTAGCTTTAAGAAGATACTGTCACACACAGACACGCAGAAGCCCCAACAGCATATGGGCACAAGCACTCCGACAACTGGGTGTCTCACCCTCAAGGGCTACATGTGCTTTTGCCTTCTCTGACCTCATACTGCAATGATCAGTATGCTTTCTCCCTCCATGACTTTATGCTGCAACAAACAATATGCTTTTGCCCTCTATAGCTTCATACTGCAGCTAATTGATATCCCTAAAGGGTCAGTTTCTTATTTCTGAAACTTTTGCTGACAGTTATCAGTCTCTTCCTTCAGTTGTGCAGTTCAGGAGTTCAGTTGCAGCTATCATTGCACATACCAAACAGTCCATCATATCTCTCCAGTCTGCCTATAGGATGTTTCTTCATAGTCTCAAGAAAAATGATCCCACAAAATCCAGCTCAACACAACATAGTATCATAGATTTTTTTTATGTGTAGCAGAGATTCATAGGGCTGATGGTGCTTAACTTCCAATTTAACTTCCAAAATTTGTAATCAACAAAGTTTGAGGAGAGCACTCACCCCTACAGCAGCAAACTTGCAAAAAACAACAGGTACACCAATTCAGTGCTGAAAAGTTGTTTACTACATGTGCAAACATAGCAGACATAGCAGTGCAACAGACAGAGTAGTTTACGTTTCACCCGTCCACACGGGCTTCTTCAGAGCTAGTGAATTACATTCCTACAAATAATATATACTCTCCCACCAGTGATGTCACTCCACATATAAACCAATCAGATCACTTTATCATTTATCTTGATTGTTTACATCAAGCAAGTACTTCATACACAGTCAAAGTAGTGGGAGTTGAACATGAAATCTAAAAACATGTACAAACTTTTCAAAAAATATACACAATCATGTTCTAATCCCATATTTCATAAAACCACCTCACATCCATAAAGTTATGGCATGTGGTTTAGAGCATGTGAAAGCCCATGTTAGGGGAGGAGACATAGAAGCAGTTTTGAAAGAAAAAGAACAAAAATGGATATATAGGATGGGAGCTATGCATCCCCCTGGTGTGAATGAGAAGTTTGAGCTGAAACCTTTTTTAATTAAAAAAAGGAAATAGTTTTCTGGGAAACTGTCTGTATATTATATATTTTTGTTTTTTTCCTTCTTTCCTTCCTTCCCCCCTTCCCCCCTTTTCTCCCTCCAACATAACCTCCCCCAAACCCATCCTCCCCCCCCCCCTTGTCATTCTATTTTGCATTAACTCTGCTAGAATTTATTCTGATGGGTCTGTAGCTAAATTGCAATGATTTAATGTAGAATATATGATGTAGAAAGAGATTTTGTTATTGGTGATAAAGATGATTAATATAAAATAAAAATGTTTTTATAATAATTTTTTCTACATTATATATTTTTTTCTTTAAGGTTCTTCATGGATGTGAGGTGGTTTTATGAAATATGGGATGAGAACATGATTGCGTATATTTTTTGAAAAGTTTGTACTTGTTTTTAGATTTCATGTTCGACTCCCACTACTTTGACTGTGTATGAAGTACTTGCTTGATGTAAACAATCAAGATAAATAATAAAGTGATCTGATTGGTTTATATGTGGAGTGACATCACTGGTGGGAGAGTATATATTATTTGTAGGAATGTAATTCACTAGCTCTGAAGAAGCCCGTACGGATGGGTGAAACGTAAGCTACTCTGTCTGTTGCACTACTATATCTGCTATGTTTGCTCATGGAGTAAAATGACTTTTAAGCACTGAATTGGTGTACCTGTTGTTTTTAACATAGTATCATAGACTTCTTCTAGAAACTCACTGCTTTCCTCCAGTCTAGCTTCCTGTGCCTATTAGAGACCTTATGCTGCAAACTACCATGATTATAGCGTTTTAGGGATTGTTATGCACAGGTAATTTTTCTGCTTCTTCAACAATCTTCTTACCTCAGCAACATTTCTCAATAGCCAACCTACAGAAATCTGCAGATGCCTGTGTTTTCCTAATCAAAACCTCCAAAATGGACCTCCTTTCTCAAGGCATTCATAGTGAACATTATCCTATCTACGACCAATGGTGTCCGTCCACATCTTCTGTCACCAAACAGCCTATACTGCTTCTTGGTCTCCAGCCACTCAACTACTGCAAACAGATAAAAAGACAGTCATGGCAATGTCATGGTTCATTTCCCTTCAGGATACTCCTTACTCACTCCTGATACAAACATAGAAACATAGAAACATAGAATCTGACATCATATAAGGACCATATGGCCCACCTAGTCTGCCCATTTCCCTACTCAGTAAAATCAAGTGATCTGACATGTGCAACAACTGGTTCTGGGGCAATGTATTTCTGGTGGTTGTGGGATTCAAACTCATGACTACGGGGTCTTTTGGTTTGTAGCTTAGTGCTCTAACCTCTGTGCTATATTGTAAATCACTAACCTACTCTAGTCATTCTTTTCACATTGGAACAGCCACTGCAGCATCAAGACGTAGCATTCCTGGTCACACCATCAAAATACTAGGCCACTGGTTATCATTCTGTTATGAATCATATATCAGAAATCTAGAATCAAAACTCATCATACCCATTGCTTCATTTCCTCCCGTAAGCCCTGAGAAGGGCAAATTTAATGCTATGGTTCATTAGAGGTTTCCCTCGCAGGGGGTTTTCTCCTGAGTGCATCTGGTCCTCACTGCTTGAGTTAGAGAAGGTGGTTGCTGTTCCATTAGTAGATATTCTGGGCCTCTGCAGTCTCATTATTTCCTCTAGCATTGATATCCCTTCTCTTGGCATCCCTCCTGAGGATGGAACTACTCAAAGAGGCCAAAGCCAAAGTAACATCATAGAACAGATGCAGGGGTTCGAAGCACCTGGGTGAATACAGTGCTCTCTATGTGTCTTGATTGAAATTAAATACGTTTTTCTGTATCTGGAAGCTTGGTTACAGCTCAGTTTTTTATCTCTTGACTGGAGTTTTCTCATGGAGTGTGGTCTTCATCTGATGTGTACAAAGTAATGTCATTAAGCACTACATGTGCCCCTATAACATGGCTGGCTGCCTGCCATATTGAATTAAAAGGCTTGCTTGGGGTTCGATGGGCCAGCTGGACAAACTGTACCACCTTGCACTATAAAAAGTTCCAGCATTCAGCCCTCTTCCTGCCTTAGCTCCTTCACCCCTCCATTCTCCTCTCCTCCTCACTGGGCACTCTCTCTTCATCCTGTGGGCCTCTGCAGTCTCCACCGTTTCCTTTAACTACAAGATCCCTTCTCTTGACACATCTTCTGAGGATGGAAATATTGAGAGATGGAGCAAGGCCAAAGTAACATCACTAAGCACTACACATACCCTCATATATAGCCAACTGTCACATCAAACCAAGCAATAAACAATAGCACACGGAGGTAAACTGCAACCAGGAAATAAGGTTTATCAAGAATGCAGGAACAAGGATGTGGGTAAGGAAAGGGTAAGGCTAATGCAAACAACAAGCAATATCAATAACGTAATCCCACATATGTGTACTCCTGTCAGTCCCACAACAATTCTTGACCTCTCTGGTGCACCAGTAAATTTTCCCACAGTCCCTGGAAGCACCCTTAAAGAGCTAGTAGCACCATAAAATAGGCAGAAATCTTAATATTTTAAAAGTAGTCCCTTATTGCTTTCTATTTCTGAGGTGTTTTTCTTTTACTCTGTGCTCCTTAGATGGTTTTCTACCTAATAGTATTGGGTGTCATGTAAAAAGCAATGCTTTACCTGAAAGCAGGCATATCTAGTTCTGTTCCTCCCACTACGTCATCAGCATGTGTTCTCACTAATTGTTACATTACAAGCTATGCTGCCAAATGGTAACATGTGTTATAAGTTACCAATCAAGCAGCAGGAGACTGGCTCTTCTTGGTTACTAGTGATGTCACAGTCAGTGAGGTCTCAGTGCTAATCATGATAGGAAGGAAATGAACTAGCTACATCAGCATTCATGTAGAATGCTGTTCCACGCATCATACCAAGTACTATCAGGTAGAAAATCTTCTAATTAGCGCATCAGAAAATGAAAACTACTTCTGAAAGTTATTATTATTTCTAGGCAGTACACTTGGGTCCAGATATTCAAAGGGTTGCACCATCATAACCCCCAATGCTCAGGTGATATTCAAAATGGGCAAGTTGCACCTGCGCGAAATCCCGATGCTACCGGGTGCAGTGTTAATGTATGCAGTGCATTTGAAGGGTGTGCCTACGATAATGCAGCACATCCCGATATTCAGCCCGGGATGTGCGATGCATCTGCTGGCACAGCCCCCACATGTGCTGCATACCTGGGTGCAGAGTTGAGATAGGAAAATCCTGGACCAAATGCTGGCCACCACAAGCGGGTAGCAATAGTGCAAGGCACAACACTCCAGCTGCCAGTCGTGGGTGGCCACATACCCAGCAGGAATACCGACCACAAGCACCAAAACACACCTGGTGGGCTAGTGTATCCCCTCCCCCATATTCCCGATCGTTGGCAGTGGCCATGATCCTACCCACCCTGGTAGGCTAGAGTGCCCCCTTCCCTCCCATATGCCCGATCACGGTCTTTTGTTCTAAAAACAACTATCCTGGTGGTCCAGTGGATCCCCCCCCGTGCCTGATCACAGGATATAGTAACAGTTAGAACAACCCTGGTGGTCCAGTGGATCCCCCTCCCCTCGGTATGCCCAATCGTGGGCTTCTGACATGTAAAGTGAATGACCTGGTGGTCTAGTGGTTACCCCTCCCCACCCACCACAGAACCCCGGCCACCCATCTCCCCCTCCCCCGTCATTGGCGGGTGGCAGTATCCTGCCAGCATACCACCCGGCCATCCACCCAAATGACACTGTACAGTACGATCTGTCGTCCATTGGTCCACAGTGTGGACCAATGGGCTGACCATACTGTACTATGCAAGCACAAATAGTGAATCAACATGTGTTCACTCACATAATCATGCCTGTGTACAGTATGAGTCAGGTAAGCCCATTGTTCCACACTGTGGACCAATGGGTGTACAGGTCATACTGTATGCTGTCATTTGGTTGGTGGACGGCAGTATGCAGGCGGTGCTGCTGCCTATTGATAACAGGGAGGAGCTGGGCGGTCAGAGGTCCTCTGTGGGTGGGTGGGAGGGGAACCGCTTAGACCACCAGGTCATTACTTTACACGCCAGAGTCTGCCGCGATCAGGCATACTGGGGGATCCACTGACCACCAGTGTTGTTCTAACTATTACTAATGCCCACAATCAGGCATTCAGGAAGGGGGGATCCACTGGGCCACCAGGGTTGTTCTAACTACTACTAATGCCTGTGATCGGGCATACTGGGGGGGGGATCCACTGGACCACCAGGGTTGTTCTCATTATTACAAAAGCCCGTGATCAGGCATTCAGGAGGGAGGGGGTCTGCTAGCTTGCCGGAGTGTCACTGCATGGTGACAGTGGCAGCACAGGGCGCTAGGCACATTTTGGCGGGCTGCCCTACACAACGCATGCATGGCCCGTTTGCTCCATGCATATATTATGGCCCCATTTGTATGCCCACATCTGAATATCGCGGGTGAAGTGCACAGCATGACCACACTTGCACTGGAGCATTCCCAGTCCTCCCATCTGGGGGATGCGCGGCACATTCTTCTTGAGCTATGCGCATTCTCTGCCATATTCAATGGTAATGAGCCATGGTGCATCTCCTTTGAATATCACCCTGTCCTGGCCCCGGTGCAGCTAGGTTGCACTGTGCCGCCACTTGCGCCATTGTCTAGCACAGTCTGAATATCTGGGCCTAGCTCTTTAAAGTTACTATGATACCATAAAATTAAAAGTGAACCTTGGAGGCCTGATGTCTCTTCTTCCTGCAGCCCTGAGGATTAGGGTTCAGTAACATTGCCTTTGCCATGTTTGTTTATATTCGTATTAGTACCCTGTTGACAACTCTGGCTGCATACAATTTACTGGAAAGGTGCAGTGATTTTCGGTCCTAGCCCTGCTGCCTACCCTAGGACTTGGAACACATCCCCCACTGTGGGCACTCTCACCCAATCTCCCAACCAGAATATTTCCCCACACTCAAAGTTGTGGTACGGACTGCTAAGTATAAATTCAGTTTCCAAAAAAATCAAACTGCACTGGTTAAATCCTCAGTGAATCACTGACATATGGAGTTCACTTTACTGCTTAAAATATTTCTTCAGATATAACAATGTTTCATACAGACTTATCAGCTGCCATAACTAAATTGGAATGCAGACTGTTAACACTTCATGGCTAGAAGCTGTAAAAATAGGGCTATGCCACTACACAAAGATATCTCTAGTAAAACATATCCTAACCTTCACTGTTGCTTGTTGCAATAAAAAAGTGCATATAGTGCTGCACAATAGTTTTGTGCAAATGTTCCCAATTAGGGTGCAGAGAAAAAATATATACTTAGACTGTAATGACATTGAAGCAGTCAATATAACATGCTGTTTCTCCCAGCCCCGCAACTTCGCTCATCCTGAGCTTCATAAGGGGGCATGGCTAATACACAGTGCCTTACTGCTTAAATAGCAGTCTGGTAACCAAGGGTTATAGATTCTTTAAAGAGGAAATATGCATCTTAGTGTTACCAATTATTTACAAATGAAATACAAAGTGACATGTGCAAAGGGAAGACAGACATATAAAATTACAATAGCAAACTTGACAATGATAAAAACAGATAAACTGAACAGCCAAATGACATATGGAGTTCACTTTACTGCTTAACAAATCTCGTTGCATTACTGCATTCTAACTCCTGTAGGTATCTGGATTCCTTATACATCATGTAATTGTCACAACTAGAGTCAATAGAGGCTGGTACTATTAACCCTTGCTGTGCTGCGGACTGATATCTGTTCCAATTTCCTGTATGTTCAAATTCTGTTGGAGTCTAATGGTTAAGAGCCCATACTTTAAAAAAATTGAGACAGAGCATTTTTTCTTTCTTAACTTAACCCTCTTCCAACCATGCATACGACCTCCTCCACGGTCATATTCTGTTGGGGTGTGCATCAGTGGGTTCCATAGTTTTTACTGATATTAGAATTTCATACTCCAAACAGACTGGTGCATTATCACAAAAATGTAAGTACCTCAAAGAAAATATTGGTAGAGAGATGGAAGCAATAGCAGGATGCTAACCTTCAGCTCGTTGTGGGCTCCTAAAAAGGATATAATTTACATTCAGATTCCACTGAAACAGAGGCACAGAGAACCTTCAACAATACATTTCTTTCAACAAAATACATTTAAGATCCAGTTCCTCTTTGTGGCCCTTGGATTTGAGACTATCTTATCTGAAAATCCACTCTGACTCTCTCTGGAGTAATTTGCAGAATCTGTCCACTCCTAGAGGGCGAAGTTTCACTTGCTCTAATGCCACGCAGTTTACATTTTTAATACTACAATTGTGGATCAGTTTAAAATGCCCTTCTAAAGGAGTGTTCAACCTCCACAAAAATATTGTATAACTGAAAAAACCTGTAACCTTTAGCTGCCATTCTATGTCTATATGTATTAAGTGTCGTATTTGTTTTCTCTGATGCGGAGCCTTTGTAAATGAATCCCTGACTCAAAGGTTGTAATCCCAAAGTCTGTTAAATAAATAAATAATATCTCTAATATGTTCTTATACTTGGCGTTTAAATATCCTAACAGTATGTCCCAAATAGATTTTATTACAAGTACATGTAAGAGCATAAGCCACAAAAATGTTATTATATGTGATAAATTCTTTGATGGCCTATTAGACTCCTGTCTGTGGGTGTACAAATGCTTTAGTGTTTTTACTGAACCTGTACTCCTTGCAGTTTCTACGTGAATAGAAACCTCGGTGGTGGTGGTAACCAGTTAGAGTTTCTTGTAACCTGTCCTTTCCTAAAAGACACATGTGGTGCCCCAATGCTTCCTGAAGAGTATTATCTGTCACTAGTATGTCCCAATACTTGTGGATTATTGACCCCACACGTCCTGCTACTAAGTTAAATTCTATCGATAGTGTGACTGGTTGATCTACTATATGGGTCTTTTCTTTAGTATTCAAGAGTTCTGTTCTGGCTAACTTTCCACCTTACTACAGAACTCCTTCAAAATGTGCCTATAGCCCCTCCTCAAAAATTTGTTTTCTAAATTGTCAACTTGTGATTTAAATACTCTGTCATTGCTGCAGTTTCTGTGAACATGCAGAAAGTGGTGAAATTGTTTGGCCAGGAAAGGTACACTAAGCCAGAGCTTGTTTCCAGGTGCAACCTGGGAGCACAAGGAAGTTAAATGACTTGCTCAGGGTCACACAGTATGCAGCTCAGTGCCCTTAATCACTATGCTATACTGCCTCCTAAAACTCCAGAAACTGGGAATAAGGGGCAGATTATTCGAGCATGCATGGATGAGCACTGCTTGCCAATGGGAGGGAATTGGTTGCCGTAGGTTTTCTAAAACCACATGTCTACCTGGGATGCCCTGGAGAGGGAGGGAGGTCAAAAAAGTCAACATAGTTTGAATTTATTAGTTAAAAAGACTTAATTTTCAATCTCTTTCTGTTTATTCTTCTGTTCCTCAGTTCCTAAGTACTTAATTGTTATTTTGAATAGGTTTTTTTTGCCTCTTTTTCTGTCTCTCTGTCTCGCTCTCTCTGTCTCTCTGCTTCATTTTTTTTAAATTTCAGTGCCCCAAAAATAATTAAATGGAATAGCAGGACATTTGTGGAGTCCGTGGACCTGGCCACTGGGTTGTCCAGATCCGTGGCAGGTCCAGGGCCATCTGCCTGAATCATCCAGTATTTTGGCCAGTACCCCCCACCAAAGCATACCTGAAAGTCACCCAGGCTCTGTTGAAGCAGCAGCAGCAGTGGCTCCAGTCCTGGAGTGTCAGAAGGAGGAGGAGGAGGAGGAGGAGAAGCAGCAGCAGCACCATCCCCCATAAGGAGCCAGGTCCATCACAACCCCACCAACATCGCCGCCCATACCCTGAGACCTCACCTGTCTGGGCATTTTTCACATGTGACTCAAGTGACCAAAGTGTGAACACTTGTAATGTTTGCGGCAAGCAGGTCAGCAGGGGGAATAGGGGAGCCACATTGGCACTGGGGGAGCAGAGGACCCACTTAGGACTACACCACCATGTGGAGTGGGAGGCCAGGCTTGAGGAAGCAGCAAGCTGGGGTGGGGAGGATGGTGGCCTGTCCATGCCAGGTTATAGCTGTGGTGTACAGTGGCATGCAATGTCACATGCCACAGTGCGGCAGAGAGAAGAAGAAGCAGCTGTGTCCCCTGTTGTTCCTGCTCCTCCTTGTGTGAAAGTAGCAGTAGCAGTCGCACCACTACCAGCAGTAATGGCAGCTAAGCTGGCCTCAGTGTATGAGGAAGTGTGGGACCTCCACTGCTAACTGACTAAGATCCAGCAAGATACTAAAGTAATTCTTGTAAGCCAGGAAAAGTTGGTGGTTGTCCTGGAGGAGGTTTGCCATAGTGGTATGGGTGGTAGTGGTGGTGGCCGTGGGGCTGTGTGATCTCTTTCTTTATTAATATATTCCTTTCTGTTTCTGTTTCTGTTCTTTTATGTCCTATCCTTCATTCCCCCATAAAAAATACAACCTTCCCCCAAAAAGTATAAAAATAGCAAAAAAAAGTCCTATCTTCTTTATACTCTTTGCAACTTTGCAGCATTCATAATTCTTCATCCTATCCCCCCAAAGTAAAAGTATAAAAATACAAAAGAAATTCTATTGTTTTCTGTCTATCTTTCTTAAATTCCTACCTATGTGAGTTTTCTAACTTTATGTATCTGCCTGTCCCTTTTTCTTCATTTTTCTCAACTACCAGGATAAATATGTCACACATTGATCCATGTAATGCTACATGGTACTGTGCTGTGTGTTTATAGGGTGCCCCAACACTGTTGTGTTGTGCTATTCATTCAATGTGAAGTGTGCCAAAATCACAAACTACATACATTCTCTTCTCCCTGAATTCTTCTTTAGTGTGGTGAAAAAATAGGGCAGGCTGTTATATCATGCTGTCGCACCTCAGTTCATATTGTAAGTTTAACTGCAAATCCTAAATGCTTTGCTGCTGCTGGGTGCATGCTGCTGCTGTTGAGAAAATGCAGGAAAAAATGCCTAAGAAGGAAAGGTTCACTATCAAGTCTTGGGAAATTCTCCTGCTATCCAGGAATGAGAAGTTCTTGCTCACAAGTACACATTGCTGTGCTATGCTGCTGCTAGCTGCTGTTATTGAGAAAATGCAGGAAAAAAGTGGACAAGAAGGAAAACGTTCACTATCTTGTCCTGGGAAATTTTCCTGTTGTCTGAAAATGAGTTGTTGCTTTGCTTCTGCTATGTGCTGCTGCTGGTGTTGAGAAAATGCAGGGAAAAAAGTGTCTGAGAAGGAAAAGTTATCTTGTCTAGGGAAATTCTCCTGATGTCCAGAAATGAGAAGTTGAAATGAGAAGTTTATTTGCTGCTGCTGCTATGTGCTGTTGCTGCTGTTGAGAAAATGCAGGAAAAAAGTGGATGAGAAGGAAAAGTTCACTATATTGTCTTGGGAAATTCTCATGCTGTCCAGAGATGAGAAGTTCTTGCATACAAGTGCAAAATGCTTTGCTGCTGCTATGTGCTGCTGCTGTTATTGAAAAAATGCAGGAAAAAAGTGGAAGAGAACGAAAAAGTTCACTAGCTTGTCTTGGGGAAATTCTCCTGCTATCCAGAAATGAGAAGTTGAAATGAGCAGTTGCTGTTCTGCTGCTACATGCTGCTACTGCTGCTGTTGAGACAAACTCTAGCCAGAGCTGATAGGGCTGTGAAGAGCTACAAGTGACCAAAGTTACACATGTGTGTAGAAATTATTCAACACCTGGGTGTAACTTGACCATTTTTTTGAGGTGCACCAAATTTTCAATATGGACTTTTTTGGACCCCTCCTCATGAAGAGTGCCAGTGTCATTTTGTTCACTTGTCCCAAAGGGTGAGTTTGCAGAGCAAAAAGCACTATTTGGCTCCACAGGTGAAAAAACACATTTTGGGCAGGTTGTAGAAAATGACAGCTGTACTGTTTTGAAGGAGGTGTGCAAAAATGGCAATGTTGAAATTGTGGAATGAAAATATAAAAAATTGGTGAAGTTAGAAGTGTGCATAGAAACTGTGCAATGCACGTTTGTAATGCAGTCATTTTTTGGAATTTTTTTCACCTGATTTGCAACATAGGCTTTTTGGAACCCTGTCTCATGAGCAGTGGCACTGTCATTTTGTGAATCAGTCCAGAAAGGTGATTCCATGCAGTGACCGTGAAATCACCTTTCAGGACCGAGTAACAAAATAACAGTGACAGTTTTCATGAGCTGGGGTCCCAAGAACCTCATGTTGAAAATTTTGTTGCAAAAATTCCAAAAAATGGCTGAGATATCAGCATAAGTTGAAAATCCCATTGAATGGCAGTATAGCACTCTTATCTTTGATTCTCCAGTTTGCGGTTCTGCTTTGAAGAGTGCAGACGTGTCCCGGGCCAGAGAAGATGAAAGCGCTGACCTCTGGAGGTAAGTATGCAAGGGGTGTGGTGGGAGGTGGGTTCTCAGTGGAGGGGTGGGGATGGGGAGAACTGGAACAATGATGAGGACTGTTTCTTTTTACAGGGAGAAAAAAAAGACTGGAGCAATGACGGACCATTTTCTTTTTTACAGAAAAAAAAATTGGGCACACTAGGGTGGGCTCCCAGTGTGCCACATGACTGGGGGTGTACATAATGCTGATGTAACCCCCGGACCCCTGCCTGTTTGCAAATGACAGGTGGCATGCTGTTGAAGCTGACAGCAGTACCTGGTGGGGACCGGGTTCGGGGAGGATTAGGTTACTCAGCACAGGGGGCCTAGGTTTGGCTAGTCTGCAGAGGGTCACCCAAGTAATCTGAACACAGGAAGCAATAACTGTAATGTCCAAAACCAGGAATGGGATTCTACAGTGTGGCTTTTATTCACATCCAAACTGAACAAACAAAGCATAGACGGATCCCCATGGGGTTACATTCCTGGTAGTGCAGATTAGATACAACAGAACACTTCTTCACATTTCAGCCCTCAGGCTCTAAACCCACCAGACACACAGCCCGGACTTGCATGCAGCTTTGGGTATACAGCCTGACTTGTACACTACTTGGGTTTTCCCCACTGGCCCGGCTCCCCCCGCTGGCCACTTGATCCGTGGTCCATTATGGGAATGAACCAGTTTTCCAATTGGTGGCTTCCCAAACCACCTTAGAGCCTTTGACTCCTACAGAGAATTTTCCTTCCAATCCCATGTCTGGGTACTTCCCTCATCACTGGCCAAGTGCATGAGGCAAAGTAGAAATCCACAGAGCAAATCCGTAGAGGTGGACCTGGTTACTACAGATGGGGGGTCTCCCACCTCCAGTTCCCACAATCCATACCCGGCCATTTCTCTGGAAACTAAACAACTCTTTTCTGAAAGCTTGGCAATGTAGATTACTGGGTAGACGTATGTCACATCTCCTCTACATGTCTTGACTTCCCCTATGTGCTGGACTTGAACATACTTTTACTTTTGGCTACGCCTATTACTCTAGGTCTCCCACTACTTTAGTAGTCCAATCCCCACTATCACACAAGTCCCAGGGTGAAAACATGGGCCCTTAGAAAGATCAGAAACTCACCTTCCAGTTGCAGGTGCCCCACAGGTGAATCACAAAATCTTCTTGTTTCCCATACTCTTGGACAAAATAAGGCAGCTTCTTCACTAGTAGCAGCCAGAGGGTTGCCCCTGGAATATGCAGGAAAACCTTTCCTGCCCCATCCCCTGAGGGATGGGGCACTGAGACCCGATTCAGCGGTCTCCACCACTTTAAAACTAGCTTCTGTGTCTCTCTTTAGGTGGAAACACACACCTTTTTCCGAAATGTAGCCCTATGTCAGGGCTGAGGCTCCAAGAGCCTAACACAGAGCTGCTGTGCTCCTCTCACTACAAGCTCCAAACTCCAACTGACTTACAGACTACTGTTCAAACCTCCCAACATTCTTCTCCAATTCCCTGCTGCAGATTCCATTGTGGCTCATGCAGCTGCGATAGTTCTATGGTGATGTCATCCCTCAGTCTCAGCTGAGACTGAGTACAGAGTGAGACAGTGTGAAATCTATTTAACTGGAGTTTCACAAGCTGCCTTCCCTGCTTACCACTAGGTCTTACTGGGATTCTAGTAACCCCGGGTAACAAGGGTGTTACACTCGGCCCTGACCAGGAAAATGACTGTCCGCAGTCATTGTTTACCCGGCTTAGGCCATCCCACCCTATGTGCTACCTGCAGATGGGGGTGATCAGGTCCCCTTCTACCATGTGTGAGCACAGGCAGGCAACAGTAAGGGCCTAGAGGCCTTTAGCTGACATATCAGCCTCTACTCTACCCACTTACTATGGGTGCCTAGTGGCTCTGGTAGAACTGTCCAGAGCATAGCCCTAATAGATCAGCACTGCAGTCCCTATGGCCATTCAGGATCACAGCCTGTCTACCCCCCCAGCCCTCTAGGGAAAATCTATCTGCCTCCAACTTAACACCCAAAAACAAAAACAACCCAGGGACCTCCCCTACCTTGGGAAACCTGCAACCAATACCACATTATTACATCACTTTACTGCCTCCTCCCTACCCCCACAACCACACCTGTGGAAGGAAAAGGGTTAATACAGTAACAACAACAATAACAACACCACAGTACTTTAAATTACTACACACTAAAGTACTAGTGAGGAACTCCGATGAGCCCCTCCTCCTCCTCCTCTTCTTGTCTTCTCTTCTATCTTCTCCAGGAACACCTGCAAGAAAAGAAAGACAACCGCACTCTAATCTGCATACACAGTCTACCTAAACCCCTACCATCAAAACACTGGAGAATTCCAAAAGATTTTTTAGAAAGGTAGAAAACAGTATATACACTAGAAAACAGTAGAAAACAATGACATTATTTACAATACACATTTGGGGGATGGAGTGCCCTAAAAGTCCCAACTAGTGACCACAGTGCCCGAAGACTAGTCCATTAAAGAGTCTCTCCTGGGCCGGAGCCTGGTGAAGCACAGTTCTGACAGGCCAAAGTCCCAAAGGGGAGAGTCTTTGAGGACAGTTCACACATTTTGGAGTCTGCTAGTGTAGGGTGTGTACTGCAATGTCATAAAGACATTGTTTGGACTTACCAGCCCCTTGTAGAATGAAAAATCTGAACCGACCTGAACCTCTGCCGAAGACTCTCCCTGGCAGCATTTTTTCCGATACGGCTGGGCAGACATCTTCTGGGAACCACAGGAGGGCACATCTGGGAACTTCTGGGATGATGTTATCTCTGGAGATGGAACCATAGAACAGGAACAAAAAGAAAACAGCTGGTCTGATGTCATCCGGTTACCAGGCGATGAAGCAGGATACAGCTGGTCTGGTGTTGTCTCTGGATCTGAAGTCATCTGGTGGGCCAGTCGCTGGATTCTGGAAAGGCCAGTACATTGTAGAACTGATGAATGTGGGGCACTTGAGTCCTGGATGTTCGTACTGGCGGATCAATAAAGGCACTTCACAGGCTGGTGTGGCAGTATTGACTACCACTGCTTGGCTTTCCATTTAGTAGGCACGGGCACATTTGCTGGGAGGTCCTTGCACTGAGGCCAATAGTACCAGGGGTCAGGAGCTTGAATTATTACCCTGTCTGGGTGCACATAATTCACACACTGGGAGATTTCACGTCCCTCTCCGTCCACTATTTGCACTGTGTCCATAAACAGTGTCCTGCCTCTCTTCCACTGGGTATATTTCTCATGAAACAGTCTGTCCTTTACATGCTTGTTTACCCCAGGATGCACACCTTTCATTGCTTCGGCCCAGATCCAGGATTTCCTGCTGTTCTCAATCTCCTCCCAGACTTTCTGAGGAAAGGTAGGAAAGGTCATTCCATAGATCTCATTCGCCTTTCTATGAACCAGTCTCTCCTCTTTACTAGCTTTGGTCAACCTGAGACCGCTGGCCTGGGTTGGGGGTGGCCAGTCCTGGTTCCGCCAGCTACGCATCCTTAACGAAATTAAAAATGGATCCCTGACTTCTTCTTGCATAGCCAGGACAGTGGCATCACCACTCTCTTCCATGCATTCCTCCAAGGCAAGAGCTTGAGGCTGTGTACCCGTTCCTTTTTCACAAGGCCACATAGGTTCCCCCTCATCTTCTTCCTCACTAAGGATCTGAGCCCAGGAGTGAGCAGTCATCCTCAATCCTGAGACTATCCACTCATCACTAGGCGCGGAGGTCAACACCTCCCATTCAAAAGCCTCCCGCATCTCATCTTCTCCTATGAGACTTGGGCTAGGCCTCCCCCCTCCAGGGGTCTACTGATGCTTTATCCGAACTTTCCTTCGGGGATCCAACATCCGAAACTTCAACTTCTGGTTCCATCTCTAACTCTGCACACTCTAGCTTTGTGCCACACTCCCCCGAGGTGCCTTCTTCCACAGGATCCACCTGGTGCTATGTGCTGCCAACTGCAGATTTCTGAACCTTTGTCCATGTGGGAGCCAAATGAATTTGAGGCACTTTATACAAGTCATATTTTTCTAGGCATCCAGCACAGAGAGGTATCATGAAGACGTCCCTTCCAGCTTTCAAGCATATTTGACACACATGCACTGGAAAACCAGGAATCGCCACATGAGGAGGCAGTTGTCCTCCGTAGCACCACTTTTCAATATCCCTCAGTCTATTTACTGCTGCTGTTACTGCAACCCGGGCATGATCCGGGTAACGAGGTGGTTCTGAGGCCATAACTGCAGAAAAACAAACAAAAGCTCACTGTAACTGAAAGTCCCACTTTACTGAACACTTTCTTTACTTTTAAAATGGCTCCTCTGCTGCTGTGTTTACTTTACTACCCCACCCTGTAATGGCGGTGGCAGCACTCCTGTGCATCAACATTCAGAAATTGGGTCAAGCCACTGCGCATCCGATTTACACACACTACTGATAACTTTTGCTCAAACTGCACAAACTTGCACTGTTCTTGTTCTAAACACATTTACATGATTTTCCACTGACTTTTCACATGCTGGAAACATTTCTTTAACTCAAAGTCCCTAAAAGCTTCAGGTTGTTTAAGCACAGGATTGCCTGTAAACTAGTGCTGCACATTTGTCTACAACTCACAGTCTCTCTCTGGCTTTAAACTTTAAACTGATGCTGAACTCATTACTATGCACACAGTCAATGGCTTAACAGACTTGCACTTGCTGGTAGGACTTGCCACAGTCATTACTTGCAAAGCGACTGCACTGCTGCACACACATTTAAATGGCTTTTAGCAGAAAATCACTGTTTGAGCAATTTTAATGTTGGTACTTACTGTTATCAGTAGCTGTTAGCTGCGATGGAAAAAAGGCCGCAGCCAGTCTTGAAGGCCTCAGAACAGAAACGGGTGGGCAGTCCTGCCGATCATCTCCTCGACCACCACACTCGCAATTTAGACGATCGAATCACGGGTTGAGCCCGATTTTAAACAAACAAGTCTATTTTTAGAAGGTTTACAGCGTTTTTAAAACTCTGCGACGCTCCTCCACAAGCCAGTACACGCACTCCACTCACACTCCCTCTTGAATGCTGGGGCAGTCACTGTAGAGCTGGCTGAGGGGTGGGACTGACTGCAGCCTCACCAATCACATGGCGCCATGCAAATGAGCCTCTTCTTCCTCACGAGTGCTCTTCTCCTCACGGCGATCGTCGAGCAGGCAAATTTAAACTGCAGAATGCATTTTTTTTTTCTCAACTGACTCCACGGCGGGAGCCCATTTCAGCCATTAAATATAGCCATTCACACCTGCAAGTCTCTCAGTTCATTCAAAAAGCATTTCCAACGTCAAGGGCACAATTTTCCTGTTGCTACCCCTAATCTTCCACACTTTTCTTTACCACAGTTCTTTTTTTTAAAAAGCTTTTCCAACATCCAGGGCACAATTTTCCTGTTGCTACCCCTAGTCTTCCACACTTTTCTTATCACACAGTTCTTTTAAAAAGCAGGCAAAAATGCTCTAAACAATCGATGCAGGACAAGGGCACACTCTTTTAGCTTTACTGCTCCTTGGTAAACAGTTGGCATTTTAAACAGCAGCATAAGATCCACAGCACACAGCGACACACTAGTTAAATTACTTCAGCTTTTTGGGCCACCCACTGCCAGATAGACAAAACGCTAGCCCCCTGCCTGAGCACCTTCCTTCCCAGAATTAAATCCAAAGCGGTGCCTCCATTTTTTTTAACCCCCAGACCCCTGCCTTTTTGCAAATGACAGGTGGCATGCTGTTGAAGCTGACAGCAGTACCTGGTGGGGACTGGGTTCAGGGAGGATTAGGTTACTCTGCACAGGGGTCCTAGGTCTGGCTACTCTGCACAGGGGCACCCAAGTAAATCTGAACACAGGAAGCAATTACTGTAATGTCCAAAACCAGGAATGGGATTCTACAGTGTGGCTTTTATTCACATCCAAACTGAACAAACAAAGCATAGACGGACCCCCACGGGGTTACATTCCTGGTAATGCAGATTAGAGACAACAGAACTCTTCTTCACATTTCAACCCTCAGGCTCTAAACCCACCAGGCACACAGCCCGGACTTGCATGCAGCTTTGGGTACACAGCCCGACTTGTACACTACTTGGGTTTTCCCCACTGGCCCGGCTCCCCCGCCGGCCACTTGATCCGTGGTCCATTATGGGAATGAACCAGTTTTCCAATTGGTGGCTTCCCAAACCACCTTAGAGCCTTCGACTCCTACAGAGAATTTTCCTTCCAATCCCATGTCTGGGTACTTCCCTCATCACTGGCCAAGTGTATGTGGCAAAGTAGAAATCCACAGAGCAAATCCGTAGAGGTGGACCTGGTTACTAAAGATGGGGGGTCTCCCACCTCCAGCTCCCACAATCCATACCTGACCATTTCTCTGGAAACTAAACAACTCTTTTCTGAAAGCTTGGCAATGTAGATTACTGGGTAGATGTATGTCACATCTCCTCTACATGTCTTGACTTCCCCTATGTGCTGGACTTGAACATACTTTTACTTTTGGCTAAGGCTATTACTCTAGGCCTCCCACTACTTTAGTAGTCCAATCCCCACTATCACACAAGTCCCAGGGTGAAAACATGGGCCCTTAGAAAGAGCAGAAACTCACCCTCCGGTTGCAGGTGCCCCACAGGCGAATCACAAAATCTTCTTGTTTCCCATACTCTTGGACAAAATAAGGCAGCTTCTTCACTAGTAGCAGTCAGGGGGTTGCCCCTGGAATATGCAGGAAAACCTTTCCTGCCCCATCCCCTGAGGGATGGGGCACTGAGACCCGATTCAGCGGTCTCCACCACTTTAAAACTAGCTTCTGTGTCTCTCTTTAGGTGGAAACACACACCTTTTTCCGAAATGTAGCCCTATGTCAGGGCTGAGGCTCCAAGAGCCTAACACAGAGCTGCTGTGCTCCTCTCACTACAAGCCCCAAACTCCAACTGACCTACAGACTACTGTTCAAACCTCCCAACATTCTACTCCAACTCCCTGCTGCAGATTCCATTGTGGCTCATGCAGCTGTGATAGCTCTATGGTGATGTCATCCCTCAGTCTCAGCTGAGACTGAGAACAGAGTGAGACAGTGTGAAATCCATTTAACTGGAGTTTCACAAGCTGCCTTCCCTGCCTACCACTAGGTCTTACTGGGATTCTATGACCTCGGGTAACAAGAGGTTACACTGACATGGGGATTGAGCACCCCAACGTTGGTGGTGGTGGGTGGGGGAAAAAAGTTAGGCACACTGGTGTGGGCTTCCAGTGTGCTGCATGACTGGGGGTGCACATAATGCCAACACAGGGATTGGGTACCCTGATGTTGGTGGATGAAAGCTAAATCTTTGGGCACACTAGGTTGGGCTCTCAGTGTGCCACATGAGTTTGGGGGGGCACAGAATGCCATGGAGCATGGAGCTGGCGGTGGCAAAAATGGGGATTGGGCACCCTGATGTTGATGGTCAAAAGTAAAAACTTTGGGCACACTGGGGTGGGCTCCCAGTGTGCCACATGAGTTTTTTGGGGGCCACAGAATGCCGCAGAGCGGGTGGTGGCAATGCAACTGTGCATGCATGGTGGTCACACATGAGCAGTTGCGGTGAATTGCATTTTGCCACACATGATGATGCCAGCAGAACTGCATATGCACATGGGTCGCGCATGCGCAGTTCATACCACCAGAATGAAGAAGTATCAGCCAAAATAGTGTGGCTGTTATTCTGTAGTGGCTGATCATGGCGGAGGGGTTCAAGCTCTGTTGGGCTTTTGGAAGGGTACTTCCAAAAGTCCAATGGAAGGTTCCACAATTGGCCACTTTTTAGAGCTGCTGAGAGATCGCAATAGTGCTGTAGGCTCTGCCCAGAGCCTTAAAAATGCAAGACACAAATGGATGAGAAGGAAAAGTTCATCATCTTATTTTGGAATATTCTCCTGATATCCAGAAAAGAGAAGTTGAAATGAGAAATTGTCGTGCTTCTGCAAATATGTGCTGCTGCTGACTGATAACTAGTGCAGCTGTACTGACATATCAGTTGAGTATTTTTGTTTTCCTTTTCTTGGGTTCTGTGGGTGTGAAAGGGTATTTGAAACCATTGTCTTTGTAAACATATTTTGTCACTGTTTCTCTCTGTGCAGGGATTTATCATGGTGATTCACTACTGCTGCTGCTGAATGGATGTGTTACCCATGATTATGTGATTTCAGACTCTTGCCTAGCATGGGAAGGTAAGTATTTTATTCTTATTTTCCCCCTAAAATTTTTATTTATTTATTTTATTTATTTAGTTTTTGTTGACCGGGTAAGTGCACTAGACAAATTCTACCTATTTTCACTCATGACCCAGGGGGAAGGGGATACAGATGAATGCCAACTGACTTTAAACCAGATTAAGCTGTTGGTGGCATTTTAGTAAATGGGGGAAATTTGGCCAGGGTACCGAGGAAATTCCCCTACTCAGGAACTGTTCAGTCTGCTGGTGTACCTGCAGGAGAACAGAGCTCCACTCCTGCAGGTCCATCTTTGGAGCCTGTTTCCTCGCAATTGTCTGTGAGTTCAGACGCAATGGCTGCTAATTACAGTTTACCTGACCATTCTTCTAATGCTTCATCTGGGTTTCTACCAGCTGATGAGTTGTGGTTGAAGTCTCTCCTTGCTACTCATAGGAGTCAAGTCCTGGCTGTAATAGATGCTGCTGTTCCTACCACATCTTCTTCTCTGAGTTTATGCGCTACAGTGCCTGCTCTGGAACCTGTTACGACGTGTACTGCTTTGCCTCCTGCTGCGGTACCTTTGGAAGCTCTGTTGATGCTGAGTCGGCAGACTGTTCCTGATGCACCTATTGTGCCAGTGTTGCAACGTGCTGAGTCAGCGGTTGTGCTTCCTTCTACCCAGGCTTCAGCTGCTGCATCACTACTGCCTGCTCTGGAGATTGTTTCATCAATTATGCCCATGAGTACTGTGACTTTTGCTTCTCCAGTGCCCTTGTTGAGCCTTCCACGCTTTTGAGGGAGTCTGTCCCTCTTGCTACTGCACCCTTGCTGAGTCCCCCTACCTAGCTCCTTGGAGGCTTCCCTGTGGAATGCAGGCTGGAAACTGGGAGATTTGGGGCATTGGGTTCCTGATCCTACTCACAGTCCAATACCTGCACAAGGCGTGCAGACATCCCCTTTGGGTAATATTGTCCCTGTCTAGCCAGCTCCTTTGTTTTCTTCCTTTCCTGACACCATGGACACTGATTTACATGCTGCTGATGTACAGCATACTGTTTTTGATATGGATCAGCATGAGAAAGTCCCACTATTGTCAGACTGATCCTCGGTTGGGGAGGCCCTAGTACTTGGGGGACTGCTTGGGGAGATCGTATGGATACAGATGTTCCAATATGAAACCCTCCTCCTGATCATGGAGCACAGGCAAAATTTACTTGGGAAGGGTTTAGAAAGCGCAATGCTTTTTGCAATTCTCCTCCTCCACTACAATGCAGAAATGCAGTCCGTCTACAATATGTTGGAGGCCTGGATGTTATCCTTGATCGCCTTTATGTTGGTAAAACCCTCATTAACCTCATTAACCTCTCTGGGTTACTTCACTAATGAGATTTTTGCTCTTATCCATGTGTCACGGACTTCTCTTTGTGTTATTTGTTTTAAGACTCCACAGGGGTTGGACCGTTTTTGGACCAAGTATGAATTACTTAGACACTATGCCTTATGGTTGCCCTTTCAAGCTATTCCCCTCTCTAGGCCAGCCATTAAAACTGTTACAATTTTATTCCATAATGAGACTGTGGCAGTACATGATATCTCCCATTAGTTGAAACAGCGTTGTGATGTTTTGGGGTCACCTCAACCTATCTTTGATTCTGAGCACTTTTGGACTGGTGGTTGGAAATTTAAAGTCCGTCTTTGGCATACTAATGTAGGCCTAGTTCATTTGCTGAACAGTTTGTTTTTGGGTTGGGAAAGGGGTCATTGTTTTTATGTGGGTCAGCCGCGTACTTGCTTTAAATGTGGCTCCCTTCACATCTTAGTGCAGCCTATGATAAGTTGAGGTGCTGTCTTTGCTTTTCCTTTGGTCATGCCAGTATGGACTGTACTGCTGAACTTAAGTGTAGTTTTTCTGAGGAAGTAGGTCATGGCTTTTGGACCTGTCCTTGGGCCACTCATAACCATGAGGATTGCCCTGATCAGGAATTACTCCTTCTTGAAGCACAAAAAAAGGACATTGTTTCCTCGAAGCCTCCTCCGTCCCCTATTAATGAGCTATCTGCCCCCCTTCTGGATCAGGACATCACTGCTCCTGAACCTCAGGCCTCTACCCAGCCTTCCTTACTTCCTAGTGAGTCTCCTTTGCAGGTCATGCCTCAAGCCCCTGTTCTGGTAACCCCCCCTCCTGTCCTGGAAGTTGAGGAGCCCTCTCTCGCTCCAGCACAGAACGACGAGGGTTTGGTCATGCCTCCTCCTGAACTTTATGTGCAAGTGAAGAAGAGGGCTCAGAAACAAAGCAAGTCTAGGTCTAAACTGCTAAAGCTTCCTCCCCTGGTGGGATTGTTCCATTACATAACACATTTGAAGTACTATCAAGGCAATCTCAGTCTTTGGATTTTTGAGCCGATTCAGATGCTTCTTCCCAACCCATTGTATCTTCTGATTCTGAAAGTGACAAATCTAAGGATATAGCCACCACTAGTAGGCCTCTGAGGCTTGGAGTTTGTCCCCATAGGAGTACCAGAATGGGGAGGATCACCTGATTTTTCCTATTTTTTTCTTTCTCCTCCCTGTTTTTAGATGGCCTCAGCATTTAAACTTACTGTTGCCACCTTGAATGTTAATAGTGTTAAAAATGCTTGACGACATCTTCTAACTTTTCACTTTCTGCAGAATTTACAGTGTGATATTGGCCTTATTCAGGATACCCGATTGAATGCCCTTTCTTTGGTTTCTGTGGCAAGGAAGCTTTGGTGTTGGGGACCCTCCTTTTTTTCCTTTGGGTTGGACACTTGTGATGGTGTTGGGGTTTTATTCCGGGGTGATGGTTTTCATGTTACTAAGTTGGTTGAAATAGTTATGGGCCATGCTTTGTTACTGGACTTTTTTTATTTAGATACTAGTTGGAGGTTGATTGTGCTGTATGCACCAATTACAAAAAAAGGGAGGGTTGACCTTTTTAACACAATAAAGCCTTTTCTGTTCACAACTAGGTTCCTTATATGGCGTGGTGATTTTAATTGTGTTGTGCATAAGGAGGATCGAGGTGCATTGACTGACAAGTATTTTTGTGACACCAGTTGTCTTAAATGTATTATTACTCAGGGATGTCTTCAGGATGCTTATAGGGTTTGTCATCCCACGGGTGGGCATACTTTTTTAAGGGTGCTTTATCCACACGGATTGATTTTCTTTTTACTAATAAAGCTGTAAATGTTATTTCTGCTTGTACTATTCCAGTGGAGACTTCGGATCATGTAGTTGTGTCAGCTACCCTGGGAGTCGGCCTTCAGGCTACATTAGGTAGAGGTTACTGGAAACTGAATATCCTCTGTTTGGATTATGCTAGTTTTCTGCGGCAGGTGCATGACTTGTTAAAAGCCTGCATGTCTTTGGCTGGCCTTACGGAGGATTTGTTGTGTTGATGATTGGAAACTAAATCTGAACTGACTTCTTCAGCTACACATTTTGCTAAATACATTACATTGACTAATTATAAAAGATATCTGTCATTAAGATCACAGTTGGGGACATTGTACTCTGTGATAAACACCCAATGTTTAAATTTGACGTACAAGTGCAGGCTGTGAAAAAGCGAAGGCAGCCCTGCAATATTCGAGGGCTGCATCTCTTTTGCATGAACATAAGGTTTGTTCTGCCAAGAAAGCTGGTTTGGGAGATGCTTTGAACTGTAGTCATAAGTGCTCCTCGTATCGATTATTGACGGAAGTGGTATGCCCGGATGGTACAAAATGCACTGGTTTCCTAGATATATTGAAGGCAGTTTCCTCACATTTTACAGCTCTGTATTCTGCATCTGCCTTGGATGAGACTGGTGTTGGCAATATACTTTCTTCTCTGACCTTACCCTCCTGCTCAGATGTACTGTTGCAAGCCTTGACTGCCCTAATCAGTACTGAGGAGGTCATGAGGGGGAAATATCACGACTGCATAACACGGCGCCTGGGATAGATGGTTTACCATCTAAGTTTTATAAGGCTTGTAGTCCCTTACTTAGTGAAATTCTCACAGTGGTATTTAATTGGACTTTACAGCAGCATTCCTTTGATTTTCATTTTTGTACTTCTGTTCAGATTTTACTGTATAAAAAAGGGTGTAAGGGTGATCTCTCTAATTGGAGGCCGTTGAGCCTTCTTAATACTGATTTTAAGGTGTTGAAGATTTTGAATTCCAGATTGTTGACAGTGGCCCCTGTATTAATTTCTCTACACCAGTTCTGTTCTGTCCCGGGGGAGATCCATCTATTCTAATCTCCTCTTGCTCAGGGAATTGGTCGAACTTGGTAAAGCTGATGCTAAGGTATAAAAGGGTTTCTTATGTCCTTTGATCAGGAAAAGGCATTTGATCAGGTTCCACATTCCTATTTATTTCATGTTTTGAGGTCCTATGGTGTTCCAGAACATTTTGTAACTCGGCTTACTTGGCTTTATGACCATGCTTATACTGTATCCTTGGTGAATGGATACCTTGGACCCTATATCCCTATTCATAGGGGGGTGAGACAGGAGTGCCCCTTAAGCCCCTTGCTTTATGTCTATAGTTTGGATCCCTTACTGAGGATAATTGCCCAAGATGCTCGAATTACTTGTGTTGCCCCCCCAGGGTTCACTTAGTGCTAAAGTCTCGGCTTATGCTGATGATGTCTGTGTGTTTGTTTCTGATGTGCCCTCTAGTGTCAGAGTGTTGCTTCATTGTTCCACTTATTCTGAAGTTGCTGGTACCTTCCTTAATAAATTTAAAAGTTTCTTGTATCCTTTACATACTTTGGTCCCTGAGTTTACAGATTTTCAAGGTATTCCTGTATTACTAGGACCGATTCAGGTTTTGGGCATTGTTTTTGGCAAAGGTGACAATACACTCCTCAACTGGTCAGCCAGGATAGATATGGCTAAGCCTAAGGTTGCATTGTGGAAATCCTGGCAGCAAACTAAACGTAAGAAAGTATCCATTGTTAAAACCTTGCTCCTCCCCCGGTTTTAATATCTTTGTGTGGTATACCCTGTTCCCTCTGTTTTGGAAGTCACTTTGCTTGGGCTTTTTTTTTCAAATCATTTGGGGTAGTCGTTTAAATCCCATTAAGAGGGATGTATTGTATTTGCCTATAGCACAAGGTCGGTTGAACTGTATAAATCCTATTACTTTTTATTTTAGTGTTTTTTTTCACTGGAACTTGATTGATCTTTGCTGTCCTCAATCTCTGTTTTGGGTAATATATGCGGATCTGTGGTTGACTCGATTATTTACTTGTTGGGTGCTGCCGGTTAGGCGGGCATTGTGCACTTCTTCCTTTCCTGTTTATTTTAGACCTGCCATTACAAAACTTAATAAATGGAAGATACTTCCAGATCAGGTTTTCTCTAGAAGTAGTAAATATCTTTATGGTGTTTTGCAAACTCAGGCACATTTTATTGTCCCTGTATTCAAGGATATTCCTGATTGCTGTACTGATCATATTCTTAAAGGGCTGGTGGATAAATTGATACCGCCTCAATTATGGGATGTGTCATGGTTGGCTGAATATCAAGGGAAATTCCAAACATAAAATAGTCTCTGAAAGGATGTGCTCTAAGGATACATGTCAGTGTCAGTGGCTCAGTAGGTAGCACACTCGCCTCTGAGGCCGGGAGATCAGAGAGATGTGGGTTCAGTTCCCACATCTGGCACTTGGGTTAATAGTCCAGTACTGACACTGTAGTGCAGCATGAGAGGGGTGCTGCACTTCTGAGGTGCCATCTTTCGGATGAGACATTAAACCGAGGTCCCATCTGCCTAGACTGGTGGTAGTTCAGGCGGATGTTAAAGATCCCATGGCACTTATTGAAAAGAGTAAAGAAATTTCCCTGGTGTCCTGGCCAAATTTCCCTCATTCACTAAAAATACCACCAACAGCTTAATCTGGTTCAAGGTCAGTTGGCATTCATCTGTATCCCCCTCCCCTGGGTCGTGCCTGAAAATAGGCAGGATTTGTCTAGTGCACTTACCTGGTCAACAAAACTAAATAAAAAATAAATGTGGAGGCCAGGAGGGAACAATGGCCCATTTTTATCTCTCTTGTCCTTATGCACAAGACTTTTGGTCTACCCTAGCTGCATGATGGGGACAGGCCTTTTTGCTCACTATTACTTATGTGGAAATTGTGGGGGGTTTCTTGTTTTGTCATACTCCAATGGATACTGGTGTATTGAGACTTTTGTTTGCCATGTTTAAATTCCATTTGTGGCAGGTAAAATGTCAACTTACGATGAGACAGGTATATCTGTCTCCTCTTAGTGTTCTTGAGTGGGTTGAACAAGATTTGTTTTCACAATGTAGTACAGAGCAGCAATGTTTGTCTAAAGCAGTGTGGCTTATGAGGTGAAAGGAGGTGCCCTTTTTGAAGGACAAAATTGGATGATTTATTTTTTTTCTCACACACTGTCTTGCTAAAGTTTTCATATGTTGTTTATTGCATAGTTTATTTTTCATGATACCTATAGAACTGTAGCTCTGTTGATGTACTACTGTTATGATTTTTTTTTATTTTCCTCCCTATGGAATGTTTTGTATTTTCATTGATTGGTTGGTATTATTACTGTAATGTTCTATTAATAAAACCTTCCCCTACTCTTTTCGAGAAGTGCCATGGGATCTTTAACATCCACCTGAACTACCACCAGAACAAGCAGATGGGACCTTGGTTTAATGTCTCATCCAAAAGACGGCACCTCAGGAGTGCACCCCCCCATGCTGCACTGCAGTGTCAGTGTGTTAGGATATTAATCCAAGTGCCTTGCGTGGGGATAGAACCCACAGCCCTCTAATCTCCCAGCCTCAGAGGTGAGTGTGCTACCTGCTGAGCCACTGACACTCATGGGACTATAACCATAGAGCAGAAGCCATGATAACTGTTGTCTTCTATTTCTCTTATTTCAGGTATTTCACATATGTGCAATAAATAGGAGATTGTGCAGTGAGGCAGCACAGCCAGTTGGAGGACTGTTTTGCATGATGGCGCACAGCAGAGGACATGCTGAGTGTACACAACATACAGTGCTGGAGGATGACAAGCTCCAAGTGACAATACTTCGCAAGGTTGAGCCCAGGAACACAAGTTGGCAGAAATGAACAGGTGGCAATGGCTTGCTTGCTGCAGAAGGACTTGGTATTCTTGCTCGCATGAGGTATCACTGCCAGACCTGATGTGAAGACAAAATACAAATTATTTAGACACTGTAACATGCTCCATACTAGATTGCAGTAGACTTGTGAAAGGAAAACAATTAAAAAAGTGGAACAGAAAATAACTTTCTAAAAGGATACCTACCATCACATAGGCGATGGCGTGGCCCTGCCATGGAATGAAGGTTCCCCAGACACAAGATGGATGAGAAACTGTCACCTGTGAAGAAAGAAGGAGACACTATTTCACAGGACTTGGCATGGCCACTGTGTCACTGTTCACCTGTGGGAGGAAAAAGATAAGAGAAAAATTTATAGACAGAAATAAATCATGTCACGTACTTTCCGCCAAAGTATTGATAGCCATGCCGTGTAATGGCACAATGATGCCATAGAAAGTGGTGTTGCCAGAAGACATATCTTTACACTGTGGTTTCTGCTGTTCTGTCTATTGTGAGAAGGAGATAGAAGGAAAAGAAACATACAGTTAAAGCAGCAGGACGTGTTACTGACTGTATAGTTTCCTTCAGCAGTAGTATTTGTCTGCCAAAAATATTAAGCTCTCCATGTTGTTTTTCATTTTGTTTCATTCCTGAGAGAAGATACTGGATTTTAAACTGTTTAAAATTGCCCACTCTCGTGCCATGCATGCCATGAAGAAATGAAATATTGTGGCACAGTGCTATGTTACTTACCATATCAGAAACATGTGTTAACAACATCCGAATAAATGGGTTATACTCAATAGAACACATTTTGACAAACTGAGAATGGTGGCCATCTTAAATGACATTGTAAAAGAACTCCGGCAATATCTGAGAACACTAAGAACAAAGGGAGCAAGAAAATGTTTGAAATAAATTTTTTACCAAAAAGCTTAGATTGACATTTTTTGCCGACCAACAAATATTGCTGCTTTAAATAAAATTGATTTGCCATTACAGCACACACTTCTGGCCTTTGCTGTGGATCAGATGTTCATGCCTTGATGGCTCAGTGTGGCTGTAGGCTCGGCGTGAGGCCTGGCTTCAGCTTCACATGCCAGCTGGTGGTGGTCTGACTGGTGGGATGGTTCACACGCTAGCTGTTGGGATTGCTGGCAGGATGGCTTACAGGTGGTCTTGTGGGATTTCTGGTGGGATGGCTAAGAGGATGGTTGGTGGGATTACTATCATTGGCAGGATGACTAACAGCAGGCTGGCAGGTGGGATTACTGTCACTGGCAGAATGGCTAACAGCGGGCTGGCTGGTGGGATTACTGTCACTGGCAGGATGACTAACAGTGAGCTGGCTGGTCGGATTACTGGTACTGGTAGGATGACTAAGAGTGAGTTGGCTGGTCGATTACTGTCACTGGCAGAATGGCTAACATCGGGCTGGCTGGTGGTATTACTGTCACTGGCAGGATGGCTAACATCGGGCTGGCTGGTGGTATTACTGTCACTGGCAGGATAACTAACAGCAAGCTGGCTAGTGGATTACTGTCACAGGTAGGATGACTAACAGCAGGCTGGTTGGTGGGATTACTGTCACTGGTAGGATGGCTAACAGTGGGCTGGCTGGTGGGATTACTGTCACTGGCAGGATGGCTAACAGCGGGCTGGCTGGTGGAATTACTGTCACTGGTAGGATGGCTAACAGTGGGATGGCTGGTGGATTGCTGTAACTGGCAGGATGGCTAACAGCGGGCTGGCAGGTGGACTACTGTCACTGGCAGGATGACTAACTGGGCTGGATGGTGGATTACTGTCACCGGAAGGATGGCTAACAGCGGGCTGGCTGTTGGATTACTGTCACTGGCAGGATGGCTAACAACCGGTTGGCTGGGGGATTACTGTCACTAGCAGGATGACTCACAGCGAACTGGCTGGTGGGATTACTGGTACTGGCAGGATGACTAACAGTGGGCTGGCTGGTGGGATTACTGTCACTGGCAGGATGGCTAACAGCAGGCTTGCTGGTGGGATTACTGTCACTGGCAGGATGACTAACAGTGGGCTGGCTGGTGGGATTACTGTCACTGGCAGGATGGCTAACAGCGGGCTGGCTGGTGGGATTACTGTCACTGGCAGGATGACTAACAGTGGGCTGGCTGGTGGGATTACTGTCACTGGCAGGATGGCTAACAGCAGGCTGACTGGTGGGATTACTGTCACTGGCAGGATAACTAACAGCAGGCTGACTGGTGGGATTACTATCACTAGCAGGATAACTAACAGTGAGCTGGCTGGTGGGATTACTGGTACTGGTAGGATGACTAACAGTGAGCTGGCTGGTGGGATTACAATCACTGGCAGAATGGCTAACATCGGGCTGGCTGGTGGGATTACTATCACTGGCAGGATGGCTAACATTGGCCTGGCTGATGGTATTACTGTCACTGGCAGGATGGCTAACAGCGGGCTGGCTGGTGGGATTATTGTCACTGGCAGTATGGCTAACAGCAGGCTGGCTGGTGGTATTACTGCCACTGGCAGGATGGCTAACAGCAGGCAGGCTGGTGGGATTACTGTCAATGGCAGGATGGCTAACAGCGGGCTGGCTGGTGGGATTACTGTCACTGGCAGGATAAATAACAGCAGGCTGACTGGTGGGATTACTATCACTGGCAGGAGAACAAACAGCAGGCTGGCTGGTGGATTACTGTCACTGGCAGGATGACTAACAGTGGGCTGGCTGGTGGGATTACTGTCACTGGCAGGATAACAAACATCAGGGTGGGTGGTGGTATTACAGTCACTGGCAGGTTAACTATCAGCAGGCTGGGTAGTGGATTACTGTCACTGGCATGATAACTAACAGCAGGCTGGCTGGTGGATTACTGTCGCTTGCAGGATGGCTAACAGTTGGCTGAATGGTGGGATTACTGTCACAGGCAGGATGGCTAACAGCGGGCTGACTGGTGGGATTACTGTCACTGACAGTAGGACTAACAGTGGGCTGGCTGGTGAGATTACTGTCACTGGCAGGATGATTAACAGTGGGCTGGCTGGTGGGATTACTGTCACTGGCAGGATGACTAACAGTGGGCTGGCTGGTGGGATTACTGTCACTAGCAGGATGGCTAACAGCAGGCTGACTGTTGGGATTACTGTCACTGGCAGGATAAATAACAGCAGGCTGACTGGTGGGATTACTATCACTGGCATGATAACTAACAGCGAGCTGGCTGGTGGGATTACTGTCACTGGCAGGGTGACTAACAGAGGGCTGGCTGGTGGTATTACTGTCACTGGCAGGATTGCTAACAGCGGGCTGGCAGGTGGGATTTCTGTCACTAGCAGGATAACTAACAGCAGGCTGACTGGTGGGATTACTATCACTGGCAGGATAACTAACAGCGAGCTGGCTGGTGGGATTACTGGTACTGGCAGGATGACAAACAGTGAGCTGGCTGGCGGGATTACTATCACTGGCAGAATTGCTAACATTGGGCTGACTGCTGGGATTACTGTCACTGGCAGGATGGCTAACATTGGCCAGGATGATGGGATTACTGTCACTGGCAGGATGACTAACAGAGGGCTGGCTGGTGGGATTACTGTCACTGACAGTAGGACTAACAGTGGGCTGGCTGGTGGGATTACTTTCACTGGCAGGATGACTAACAGTGGGCTGGCTGGTGGGAATACTGTCACTAGCAGGATGGCTAACAGCAGGCTGACAGGTGGGATTACTGTCACTGGCAGGATAAATAACAGCAGGCTGACTGGTGGGATTACTATCACTGGCAGGATAACTAACAGCGAGCTGGCTGGTGTGATTACTGTCACTGGCAGGATGACTAACAGAGGGCTGGCTGGTGGGATTACTGTCACTGAGAGGAGGACTAGCAGTGGGCTGGCTGGTGGGATTACTGTCACTGGCAGGATGACTAACAGTGGGCTGGCTGGTGGGATTACTGTCACTGGCAGGATGACTAACAGTGGGCTGGCTGGGGGATTACTGTCACTGGCAGGATGACTAGCAGTGGGCTGGCTGGTGGTATTAGTGTCACTGGCAGGATGGCTAACAGTGGTCTGGCTGGTGGGATTATTGTCACTGGCAGTATGGCTACCAGCAGGCTGGCTGGTGGTATTACTGTCACTGGCAGGTTGGCTAACAGCAGGCTGGCTGGTGGGATTACTGTCACTGGCAGGATGGCTAACAGCGGGCTGGCTGGTGAGATTACTGTCACTGGCAGGATGACTAACTGTGGGCTGGCTGGTGGGATTACTGTCACTGGCAGGATAGCTAAGAGCAGGCTGACTGGTGGGATTACTATCACTGGCAGGATAACTAACAGCAGGCTGGCTGGTGGATTACTGTCACTGGCAGGATGACTAACAGTGAGCTGGCTTTTTGGATTACTGTCACTGGCAGGATGGCTAACAGTGGTCTGGCTGGTGGGATTACTCTCACTGGCAGGATAACTAACAGCAGGCTGGCTGGTGGATTACTGTCACTAGCAGGATAACTAACAGCAGGCTGGCAGGTAGTTTACTGTCACTTGCAGGATTGCTAACAGTGGGCTGGATGGTGGGACTACTGTCACTGGCAGGATGGCTAACAGCGGGATGACTGGTGGGATTACTGTCACCGGCAGGATAACTAACAGCAGCCTGGCTGGTGGGATTACTGTCACTGGCAGGATGCTTTCCAGTGGACTGGCTGGTGGTATTACTGTCACTGGCAGGATGACTAACAGCGAGCTGGCTTTTGGGATTACTGCCACTGTCAGGATGACTAAAAGAGGGCTGGCTGGTGTATTACTGTAACTGGCAGGATGGCTAACAGTGGGCTGGCTGGTGGGATTACTGTCACTGGCAGGATGACTAACAGTGGGCTTGCTGGTGGGATTACTGACACTGGCAGGATAATTAACAACAGGCAGACTGGTGGGATTACTATCTCTGGCAGGATAACTAACAGCAGGCTGGCTGGTGGATTACTGTCACTGGCAGGATGGCTAACAGTGGGCTGGCTGGTGGGATTACTGTAACTGGCAGGATAACTAACAGCAGGCTGGGTGGTGGATTACTGTCACTGGCAGGATAACTAACATCAGGGTGGCTGGTGGATTACTGTCACTTGCTGAATGGCCAAAAGTGGGCTGGATGGTGGGATTACTGTCACTGGCAGGATGGCTAACAGCAGGCTGACTGGTGGGATTACTGTCACTGGCAGGATGACTAACAGTGGACTGGCTGGTGGTATTACTGTCACTGGCAGGATGACTAACAGCGAGCTGGCTTTTGGGATTACTGTCACTCTCAGGATGACTAACAGCGGGCTAGCTGGTGGATTACTGTCACTAGCAGGATGGCAAACAGTGAGCTGGCGGTGGTATTACTGTCACTGGCAGGATGACTAACAGCAGGCTGGTGGTGGGATTACTGTCCCTGGTAGGATGATTTACAGTTGGCTGTGTGGTGGGATTACTGTCACTGGCAGGATGGCTAACAGTGGGCTGGCTGGTGGGATTACTGTCACTGGCAGGATGGTTAACAGCAGGCTAACTGGTGGGATTACTGTCACTGGCAGGATGGCTAACAGCTGGCTGGCTGTTGGATTACTGTCACTGGCAGGATGACTAACAGCCGGCCATCGGGTGGGATTACTGGTACTGGCAGGATGACTAACAGTGAGTTGGCTGGTCGATTACTGTCACTGGCAGCATGGCTAACATCGGGCTGGCTGGTGGGGTCACTGTCACTGGCAGTATAGCTAACATCAGGCTGGCTGGTGGTATTACTGTCACTGGCAGGATGGCTAACAGCAGGCTGACTGATGGGATTACTGTCACTTCCAGGATGGCTAACAGTGAGCTGGCTGGTGGGATTACTGTCACTGGCAGGATGACTAACAGCGGGCTGGCTGGTGGGATTACTGTCACTGGTAGGATGGCTAACAGTGGGCTGGCTGGTGGATTACTGGTACTGGCAGTATGACCAGCAGTGAGCTGGCTGGAGGCGATTACTATCACTGACAGAATGGCTAACATCGGGCTGGCTGGTGTGATTACTATCACTGGCAGGATGGCTAACATTGGCCTGGCTGATGGGATTACTGTAACTGGCAGGATGACTAACAGTGGACTGGCTGGTGGGATTACTATCACTGGCAGGATGACTAGCAGAGGGCTGGCAGGTGGGATTACTGTCACTGGCAGGATGACTAACAGTGGGCTGGCTGGTGGGATTACTGTCACTGGCAGGATGACTAACAGTGAGCTGGCTGGTGGGATTACTGTCACTGGCAGGATGACTAACAGTGGGCTGGCTGGTGGGATTACTCTCACTGGCAGTATGTCTTACAGCGGGCTGGCTGGTGGTATTACTGTCACTGGCAGGATGGCTAACAGCGGACTGGCTGGTGGGATTATTGTCACTGGCTGTATGGCTAACAGCAGACTGGCTGGTGTTATTACTGTCACTGGCAGAAAGGCTAACAGTGGACTGGCTGATGGGATTATTGTCACTGGCAGGATGACTAACAGTGGGCTGGCAGGTGGGATTACTGTCACTGGCAGGATGACAAACAGTGGGCTGGCTGGTGGGATTACTGTCACTGGCAGGATGGCTAACAGCAGGCTGACTGGTGGGATTAATGTCAGTGGCAGGATAACTAACAGCAGGCTGACTGGTGGGATTACTATCACTGGCAGGATAACTAACAGCAGGCTGGCTGATGGATTACTGTCACTGGCTGGATGACTAACAGTGAGCTGGCTTTTGGGATTACTGTCACTGGCAGGATGGCTAACAACGGGCTGGCTGGTGGATTACTGTCACTTGCAGGATAGCTAGCAGTGGGCTGAATGATGGTATTACTGTCGCTGGCAGGTTGGCTAACAGCGGGCTGGCTGGTCGGATTACTGTCACCAGCAGGATAATTAACCGCAGGCTGGTTGGTGGGATTACTGTCACTGGCAGGATGACTAACAGTGGTCTGGTTGGTGGGATTACTATCACTGGCAGGATGACTAACACTGGGCTGGCTGGTGTTAGTACTTTCACGGGCAGGATGGCTAACAGCTGGCTCGCTGGTAGGATTATTGTCACTAGCAGTATGGCTAACAGCGGGCTGGCTGGTGGGATTACTGTCACTGGCAGGAAGGCTAAAAGCAGGCTTGGCAGGAAGGCTAACAACAGGCTTTCTGGTGGATTACTGTCACTTGCAGGATAGCTAACAGTGGGTTGGAGGTTGGGATTACTGTCACTGGCTGGAGGACTAACAGTGGGCTGGCTGGAGGGATTACTGTCACCAGCAGGATAACTAACTGCAGGCTGGCTGGTGGGATTACTGTCACTTGCAGGATGGCTAACAGCGGGCTGGCTGGTGGTATTACTGTCTCCTGCAGCAAGGCTAACAGCGGACTGCTGGTGGGATTACTGTCACTGGCAGGATGGCTAACAGCGGGCTGGCTGGTGGTATTACTGTCACCTGCAGCAAGGCTAACAGCGGGCTGCTGGTGGGATTACTGTCACTGGCAGGATGGCTAATAGCGGGCTGGCTGGTGGATTACTGTCACTGGCCGGATGACTAACAGCGAACTGGCTTTTGGGATTACTGTCACTGGCAGGATGACTAACTGGACTGGCTGGTGGTATTACTGTCACTGGCAGGATGACTAACAGCGAGCTGGCTTTTGGGATTACAGTCACTGTCAGGATGACTAACAGTGGGCTGGATGGTGAATTACTGTCTCTGGCAGTATAGCTAACAGCGGGGTGGCTGGTGGTATTACTGTCACTGGCAGGATGACTAGCAGCAGGCTGGTTGGTGGGATTACTGTCACTGGCAGGATGGTTAACATTGGTCTGGCTGGTGGGATTACTGTCACTGGAAGGATGGTTAACATTGGTCTGGCTGGTGGGATTACTGTCACTGGCAGGATATTTAACAGAAGGCTGACTGGTGGGATTACTGTCACTGGCAGGATGGCTGACAGCGGGCTGGCTGTTGGATTACTGTCACTTGCGGGATGACTAACAGCAGGCTGGCTGTTGGGGTTACTGTCACTGGCAAGATAGCTAACAGCAGGCTGACAGGTGGGAATACTGTCACTGGCAGGATGACTAACAGTGGACTGGCTGGTAGATTACTGTCACTGGCAGGATGGGTAACAGCAGGCTGGCTGATGGTATTACTGTCACTGGCAGGATGACTAACAGTGAGCTGGCTGGTAGATTACTGTCACTGGCAGGATGGCTAACAGCTGGCTGGCTGGTGGGATTACTGTTACTATCAGGATGACTGGCAGTAGGCTGACTGGTGGGATTGCTGTCACTGGCAGGATGACCAACAGTGGTCTGGCTGGTGGATTACTGTCACTGGCAGGATGACTAACAGTGAGCTGGCTGGTAGATTATTGTCACTGGCAGGATGGCTAACAGCAGGCTGGCTGGTGGTATTACTATCACTGGCAGGATAACTAACAGCAAGATGGCTTTTGGATTACTGTCACTGGTAAAATGACTAACAGAAGGCTGGTTGATGGGATTACTGTCACTGGTTGGATGACTGTCAGTGGGATGGCTTTTGGATTACTGTCACTGGCAGGATGGCTAATAGCAGGCTGACTGGTGGGATTACTGTCACTGGCAGGATGGCCAAAAGTGAGCTGGCTGGTGGGATTACTGTCACTGGTAGGATGGCTAACAGCGGTACTGGCTGGTGGGATTACTTTTCACTTGTAAGATGGCTAACAGTGGGCTGGCCGGTACATTACTGGTACTGGCAGGATGACCAACAGTGAGCTGGCTGGTGGGATTACTATCACTGGCAGAATGGCTAACATCAGGCTGGCTGGTGGGATTACTATCACTGGCAGGATGGCTAACATTGGCCTGGCTGATGGGATTACTGTAACTGGCAGGATGACTAACAGTGGGCTGTCTGGTTGTATTACTGTCACTGGCAGGATGACCAGCAGTGGGCTGGCTTTTGGGATTACTGTCACTGTCAGGATGACTAACAGCGGGCTGGCTGGTGAATTACTGTCACTGGCAGGATGGCAGACAGCAGGCAGGCTGGTGGGGTTACTGTCACTGTCAGGATGACTAACAGCAGACTGGCTGGTGGATTACTGTCACTGGCAGGATGGCTAACAGCAGGGTGGCTGGTGGGATTACTGTCACTGGCAGGATGACTAACAGCAGGCTGGTTGGAGGGATTACTGTCACTGGCAGGATGACTAACAGTGGGCAGTCTGGTGGGATTACTGTCACTGGCAGGATGGCTAACAGTGGGCTGGCTGGTGGGATTACTGTCACTGGCAGGATGGTAAACAGCAGGATAACTGGTGGGATTACTGTCACTGGCAGGATGGCTAACAGCGGTCTGGCTTTTGGATTACTGTCACTGGCAGGATGACTAACAGCAGGCTGGCTGGTGGGATTTCTGGTACTGGCAGGATGACTAACAGCAAGTTGGCTGGTCGATTACTGTCATTGGCAGGATGGCTAACATCGTGCTATCTGATGGGATTACTGTCACTGGCAGTATGGCTTACATCGGGGTGGCTGGTGGTATTACTGTCACTGGCAGGATGACTTACAGTGGGCTGTGTGGTGGGATTACTGTCACTGGCAGGATGGTTAACAGCAGGCTAACTGGTGGGATTACTGTCACTGGCAGGATGGCTAACAGCGGGCTGGCTGTTGGATTACTGTCACTGGCAGGATGACTAACAGCAGGCAGGCTGGTGGGATTTCTGGTACTGGCAGGATGACTAACAGCGAGTTGGCTGGTCGATTACTGTCACTGGCAGGATGGCTAACATCGTGCTATCTGGTGGGATTACTGTCACTGGCAGTATGGCTTACATCGGGCTGGCTGGTGGTATTACTGTCACTGACAGGATGACTTACAGTGGGCTGTGTGGTGGGATTACTGTCACTGGCAGGATGACTTACAGTGGGCTGTGTGGTGGGATTACTGCCACTGGTAGGATGGTTAACAGCAGGCTAACTGGTGGGATTACTGTCAGTGGCAGGATGGCTAACAGTGGGCTGGCTGTTGGATTACTGTCACTGGCAGGATGACTAACAGCAGGTTGTCTGGTATGATTACTGGTACTGGTAGGATGACTAACAGTGAGTTGGATGGGCGATTACTTACACTGGCAGGATGGCTAACATCGGGCTGGCTGGTGGGGTTACTGTCACTGGCAGGATGGCTAACAACAGGCTGGCTGGTGGTATTACTGTCACTGGCAGGATAACTAACAGCAATCTGGCTGGTGGATTACTGTCACTGGTAAAATGACTAACAGCAGGCTGGTTGGTGGGATTACTGTCACTATTTGGATGGCTGTTAGTGGGATGGCTCGTGGATTACTGTCACTGGCAGGATGGCTAACAGCAGGCTGACTGCTGGGACTACTGTCACTGGCAGAGTGGCTAACAGTGAGCTGGCTGGTGGGATTACTGTCACTGGCAGGATGGCAAACAGCGGGCTGGCTGATACGATTACTGTCACTGATAGGATCGCTAACAGCGGGCTTGCTGGTGGATTACTGGTACTGGCAGGATGACCAACAGTGAGCTGGCTGGCGGGATTACTATCTCTGGCAGAATGGATAACATCGGGCTGGCTGGTGGGATTACTATCACTGGCAGGATCGCTAACATTGGTCTGGCTGATGGGATTACTGTAACTGGCAGGATGAATAACAGTGGGCTGGCTGGTGGGATTACTGTTACTGGCAGGATGACTAGCAGTGGGCTGGCTGGTGGGATTACTGTCACTGGCAGGATGACTAACTGTGAGCTGGCTGGTGGGATTACTATCACTGGCAGGATGACTAACTGTAGGCTGGCTGGTGGGATTACTCTCACTGGCAGAATGACTAACAGCGGGCTGGCTGGTGGGATTATTGTCTCTGGCAGTATGGCTAACAGCATCCTGGCTGGTGGGATTATTGTTACCGGCAGGATGGCTAACAGCGGGCTGGCTGGTGGGATTACTGTCACTGGCAGGAAGGCTAACACCAGGCTGGCTGGTGGATTAACTGTCACTTGCAGGACAGCTAACAGTGGGCAGGATGGTGGGATTACTGTCACTGGCAGGATGGCTAACAGCGGGCTGGCTGGTGGGATTACTGTCACCAGCAGGATAACTAACAGCAGGCTGGCTGGTGGGATTACTGTCACTGTCAGGATGAGTAACAGTGGGCTGTCTGGTGGGATTACTGTCACTGGCAGGATGGCAAACAGTGGGCTGGCTGGTGGTATTACTGTCACTGGCAGGATGGCTAACAGCGGGCTCGCTGGTGGGATTATTGTCGCTGGCAGGACGGCGAACTGCAGGATGGCTGGTGGGATTACTGTCACCGCAGGATTGCTAATAGCGGGCAGGCTGGTGGGATTACTTTCACTGGCAGGAATGTTTACAGCGGGCTGGCTGGTGGGATTACTGTCACTGGCATGATGGCTAACAGCGGGCTGCCAGGTGGATTACTGTCACTGGCAGGATGACTATCAGTGGACTGGCAGGTGGTATTACTGTCACTGGCATGATGAATAACAGCGAGCTGGCTTTTTTGGATTACTGTCACTGTCAGGATGACTAACAGTGTGCTGGCTGTGGATTACTGTCTCTGGCAGGATGGCTAATAGCGAAGTGGCTGGTGGTATTACTGTCACTGGCAGGATGACTAACAGCAGGCTGGTTGGTGGGATTACTGTCACTGGCAGGATAACTAACAGTGGGCTGTCTGGTGGGATTACTGTCACTGGCAGGATGGTTAACATTGGTCTGGCTGGTGGGATTACTCTCACTGGCAGGATGGTTAACAGAAGGCTGACTGGTGGGATTACTGTCACTGGCAGGATGGCTAACAGCGGGATGGCTGTTGGATTACTGTCACTGGCAGGATGACTAACAGCAGGCTCGCTGGTGGGGTTACTGTCACTGGCAAGGTAGCTAACAGCAGGCTGACAGGTGGGATTACTGTCACTGTCAGGATGACTTAAAAGTGGGCTGGCTTGTAGATTACTGTCACTGGCAGGATGGCTAACAGCAGGCTGGCTGGTGGTATTACTGTCACTGGCAGGATGACTAACAGCGAGCTGGCTGATAGATTACTGTCACTGGCAGGATGGCTAACAGATGGCTGGCTGCTGGGATTACTGTTACTGGCAGGATGACTGACAGCAGGCTGACTGGAGGGATTGCTGTCACTGGCAGAATGACTAACAGTGGTCTGGCTGGAGGATTACAGTCACTAGCAGGATGACTAACAGTGAGCTGGCTGATAGATTATTGTCACTGGCAGGATGGATAACAGCAGGCTGGCTGGTGGTATTACTATCACTGGCTGGATGGTTAACAGCAGGCTAACTGGTAGGATTACTGTCACTGGCAGGATGGCTAACAGCGGGCTGGCTTTTGGATTACTGTCACTGGCAGGATGACTAACAGCAGGATGGCTGGTGGGGATTTCTGGTACAGGCAGGATGACTAACAGCGAGTTGGCTGGTCGATTACTGTCACTGGCAGGATGGCTAACATCGGGCTGGCTGATGCGATTACTGTCACGGGCAGGATGGCTTACATCGGGCTGGATGGTGATATTACTGTCACTGGCAGGATGAGTAACATCGGGCTGGCTGGTGGTATTACTGTCTCTGGCAGGATTACTAACAGCGGGTTGGCTGGTGGGATTATTGTCCCTGGCAGTATGGCTAACAGCAGGCTGGCTGGTGGTATTACTGTCACTGGCAGGTTGGCTAACAGCAGGCTGGCTGGTGGGATTACTGTCACTGGCAGGATGACTAACAGTGGGCTGGCTGGTGGGAATACTGTCACTGGCAGATTGGCTAACAGTGGGCTGGCTGGTGGGATTACTGTTACTGGCAGGATGGCAAACAGCAGGCTGACTGGTGGGATTACTGTCACTGGCAGGATAACTAACAGCAGGCTGACTGGTGGGATTACAATCACTGGCAGGATAACTAACAGCGAGTTGGCTGGTGGGATTACTGGTACTGGCAGGATGATTTAAAGTGAGCTGACTGGCGGGATTACTATCACTGGCAGGATGGCTAACAATGGCCTTGCTGATGGGATTACTGTCACTGGCAGGATGACTAACAGTGGGCTGGCTGGTGGGATTACTGTCACTAGCAGGATGGCTACCAGCAGGCTGACGGGTGGGATTACTGTCACTGGCAGGATAATTAACAGTAGGCTGACTGGTGGGATTACTATCACTGGCAGGATAGCTAACAGCGAGCTGGCAGGTAGGATTACTGTCACTGGCAGGGTGACTAGCAGTGGCCTGGCTGGTGGTATTACTGTCACTGGCAGGATGGCTAACAGTGGTCTGGCTGGTGGGATTATTGTCACTGGCAGTATGGCTACCAGCAGGCTGGCTGGTGGTATTACTGTCACTGGCAGGTTGGCTAACAGCAGGCTGGCTGGTGGGATTACTGTCACTGGCAGGATGGCTAACAGTGGGCTTTCTGGTGAGATTACTGTCACTGTCAGGATGGCTAACAGCAGGCTGACTGGTGGGATTACTGTCAGTGGCAGGATAACTAACAGCAGGCTGACTGATGGGATTACTATCACTGGCAGGATAACTAACAGCAGGCTGGCTTGTGGATTACTGTCACTGGCTGGATGACAAACAGTGAGCTGGCTTTTGGGATTACTGTCACTGGCACAATGGCTAACAACGGGCTAGCTGGTGGATTACTGTCACTTGCCGGATAGCTAGCGGTGGGCTGGATGGTGGGATTACTGTCACTGGCAGATTGGCTAACAGCAGGCTGGCTGGTGGGATTACTGTCACCAGCAGGATAATTAACCGCAGGCTGGTTGGTGGGATAACTGTCACTGGCAGGATGACTAACAGTGGTCTGGTTGGTGGGATTACTGTCACTGGCAGGATGACTAACAGTGGGCTGGCTGGTGTTTTTACTTTCTCGGGCAGGATGGCAAACAGCGGGCTCACTGGTAGGATTATTGTCACTAGCAGTATGGCTAACAGCGAGCTGGCTGGTGGGATTACTGTCACTGGCAGGAAGGCTAAAAGCAGGCTTGGCAGGAAGGCTAACAACAGGCTTTCTGGTGGATTACTGTCACTTGCAGGATAGCTAACAGTGGGTTGGAGGTTGGGATTACTGTCACTGGCTGGATGCCTGACAGCGGGCTGGCTGGTGGGATTACTGTCACCAGCAGGATAACTAACAGCAGGCTGGCTGGTGGGATTACTGTCACTGGCAGGATGACTAACAGTGGGCTGGCTGATGGGATTACAGTCACTGTCAGGATGACTAACAGTGGGCTGGATGGTGGAATTACTGTCACTGGCAGGATGGCTAACAGAGGGCTCGCTGGTGTGATTATTGTCACTGGCAGTATGGCTAACAGCAGGATGGCTGGTGGAATTACTGTCACGGCAAGATGGCTAACAGCGGGCTGGCTGGTGGGATTACTGTCACCTGCAGCATTCCTAACAGCAGGCTGCTGGTGGGATTACTGTCACTGGCAGGATGGCTAACAGCGGGCTGGCTGGTGGATTACTGTCACTAGCTGGATAACTAACAGCTAGCTGGCTTTTGGGATTACTGTCACTGGCAGGATGACTAACAGTGGACTGGCTGGTGGTATTACTGTCACTGGTAGGATGACTAACAGAGAGCTGGCTTTTGGGATTACAGTCACTGTCAGGATGACTAACAGTGGGTTGGCTGGTGAATTACTGTCTCTTGCAGGATGGCTAACAGTGGGGTGGCTGGTGGTATTACTGTCACTGGCAGGATGACTAACAGCAGGCTGGTTGGTGGGATTACTGTCACTGGCAGGATGACTAACAGTGGGCTGTCTGGTTGGATTACTGTCACTGGCAGGATGGTTAACATTGGTCTGGCTGGAGGGATTACTGTCACTGGCAGGATGATTAACAGAAGGCTGACTGGTGGGATTACTGTCACTGGCAGGTTGGATAACAGCGGGCTGGCTGTTGGATTACTGTCACTGGCGGGATGACTAACAGCAGGCTGGCTGTTGGGGTTACTGTCACTGGCAAGGTAGCTAACAGCAGGCTGACAGGTGGGAATACTGTCACTGGCAGGATCTCTAACAGCGAGCTGACTGGTGGGATTACTGTCACTGGTAGGATGACTAACAGAGAGCTGGCTTTTGGGATTACAGTCACTGTCAGGATGACTAACAGTGGGTTGGCTGGTGAATTACTGTCTCTTGCAGGATGGCTAACAGTGGGGTGGCTGGTGGTATTACTGTCACTGGCAGGATGACTAACAGCAGGCTGGTTGGTGGGATTACTGTCACTGGCAGGATGACTAACAGTGGGCTGTCTGGTTGGATTACTGTCACTGGCAGGATGGTTAACATTGGTCTGGCTGGAGGGATTACTGTCACAGGCAGGATGATTAACAGAAGGCTGACTGGTGGGATTACTGTCACTGGCAGGATGGATAACAGCGGGCTGGCTGTTGGATTACTGTCACTGGCGGGATGACTAACAGCAGGCTGGCTGTTGGAGTTACTGTCACTGGCAAGGTAGCTAACAGCAGGCTGACAGGTGGGAATACTGTCACTGGCAGGATCTCTAACAGCGGGCTGACTGGTGGGATTACTGTCACCGGCAGGATAACTAACAGCAGGCTGGCTGGTGGATTACTGTCACTGGCAGGATGATATACAGTGGACTGGCTGGTGGTATTACTGTCACTGGCATGATAACTAACAGCGAGCTGGCTTTTGGGATTACTGCCACTGTCAGGATGACTAAAAGCGGGCTGGCTGGTGTATTACTGTAACTGGCAGGATGGCTAACAGCGGGCTGGCTGGTAGGATTACTGTCACTGGCCGGATGGCTAACAGTGGCTGGCTGGTGGGATTACCGTCACTGGCAGGATGACTAACACTGGGCTTGCTGGTGGGATTACTGTCACTGGCAGGATGGCTAACAGCAGGCTGACTGGTGGGATTACTGTCACTGGCAGGATAACTGACAGCAGGCTGGCTGGTTGATTACTGTCACTGGCAGGATGGCAAACAGAGAGCTGGCTGGTGGTATTACTGTCACTGGCAGGATGACTAACAGCAGGCTGGTTGGTGGGATTACTGTCCCTGGCAGGATGATTTACAGTTGGCTGTGTGGTGGGATTACTGTCACTGGCAGGATGGCTAACAGTGGGCTAACTGGTGGGATTACTGTCACTGGCAGGATGTCTAACAGCTGGCTGGCTGTTGGATTACTGTCACTGGCAGGATGACTAACATCAGGCTGGCTGGTGGTATTACTGTCACTGGCAGGATAACTAACAACAAGCTGGCTGGTGGATTACTGTCACTGGTAAAATGCTTAACTGCAGGCTGGTTGGTGGGATTATTGTCGCTGGTTGGATGGCTGTCATTGGGATGGCTGGTGGATTACTGTCACTGGCAGGATGGCTAACAGCAGGCTGACTGGTGGGATTACTGTACCTTCCAGGATGGCTAATAGTGAGCTGGCTGGTGGGATTACTGTCACTGGCAGGATGACTAACAGCGGGCTGGCTGATGGGATTTCTGTCATTGGTAGGATGGCTAACAGCGGGCTGGCTGGTGGATTACTGGTACTGGCAGTATGACCAACAGTGAGCTGGCTGGAGCGATTACTATCACAGGCAGAATGGCTAACATCGGGCTAGCTGGTGGGATTACTATCACTGGCAAGATGGTTAACATTGGCCTGGCTGATGGGATTACTGTAACTGGCAGGATGAATAACAGTGGGCTGGCTGGTGGGATTACTATCACTGGCAGGATGACTAGCAGTGGGCTGGCTGGTGGGATTACTGTCACTGGCAGGATGACTAACAGTGGGCTGGCTGGTGGGATTACTGTCACTTGCAGGATGACTAACAGTGAGCTGGCTGGTGGGATTACTGTCACTGGCAGGATGACTAACAGTAGGCTGCCTGGTGGTATTACTGTCACTGGTAGGATGGCTAACAGCGGGCTGGCTGGTGGGATTATTGTCACTGGCAGTATGGCTAACAGCAGACTGGCTGGTGTTATTACTGTCACTGGCAGAATGGCTAACAGTGGGCTGGCTGATGGGATTACTGTCACTGGCAGGATGACTAACAGTGGGCTGGCTGGTGGGTTTACTGTCACTGGCAGGATGACAAACAGTGGGCTGGCTGGTGGGATTACTGTCACTGTCAGGATGGCTAACAGCATGCTAGCTGTTGGGGTTACTGTCACTGGCAAGGTAGCTAACAGCAGGCTGACAGGTGGGAATACTTTCACTGGCAGGATGACTAACAGTGCACTGGCTGGTAGATTACTGTCACTGGCAGGATGGGTAACAGCAGGCTGGCTGATGGTACTACTGTCACTCGCAGGATGACTAACAAGCGAGCTGGCTGGTAGAATACTGTCACTGGCAGGATGGCTAACAGCTGGCTGGCAGGTGGGATCACTGTTACTGGCAGGATGACTGACAGCAGGCTGACTGGTGGGATTGCTGTCACTGGCAGGATGACCAACAGTATGGTACACCTGGATTACTGTCACTGGCAGGATGACTAACAGTGAGCTGGCTGGTAGATTATTGTCACTGGCAGGATGGCTAACAGCAGGCTGGCTGGTGGTATTACTATCACTGCAGGATAACTAACAGCAAGATGGCTTTTGGATTACTGTCACTGGTAAAATGACTAACAGAAGGCTGGTTGATGGGATTACTGTCACTGGTTGGATGACTGTCAGTGGGATGGCTTTTGGATTACTGTCACTGGCAGGATGCCTAACAGCAGGCTGACTGGTGGGATTACTGTCACTGGCAGGATGGCTAACATTGGCCTGGCTGATGGGATTACTGTCACTGGCAGGATGACTAACAGTGGGCTGTCTGGTTGTATTACTGTCACTGGCAGGATGACTAGCAGTGGGCTGGCTGGTGGGATTACTGTCACTGGCAGCATGACCAGCAGTGGGCTGGCTTTTGGGATTACTGTCACTGTCAGGATGACTAACAATGGGCTGGCCGGTGGATTACTGTCACTGGCAGGATGGCTAACAGCGGGCTTGCTGGTGGGATTACTGTCACTGTCAGGATGACTAACAGCGGGCTGGCTGGTGGATTACTGTCACTGCTTGGGATGGCTAACAGCCCAGGCTGGCTGGTGGGAACTCGGTCACTGGCAGGATGACTAACAACCAGGCTGGTTGGTGGAATTCACTGTCACTGGCAGGATGTTCGGCTAACAGTGGGCTGGCTGGGTGGGATTACTGTCACTGGCGGATGACAAACAGTGATGGGCAGTCTGGGTGGATTACTGTCTGGCAGGATGGCAACAGTGGAGGCTGGCTGGTGAGGTTACTGTCACTGGCAGGATGGTTCTGTGAGCTGACTGGTGGGATTACTGTCACTGGCAGGATGGCTGCCAGCAGGCTGGCTTTTGGATTACTGTCACTGTCAGGATGACTAACATGAATAGCTGGCTGGTGATTATACCGGCAGACGACCAACAGCAAGTTGGCTGGTCGATTACTGTCACTGGCAGGATTGCTAACATTGTGCTATCTAGTCGGATTACTGTCACTGGCAGTATGGCTTACTTCGGGCTGGCTGGTGGTATTACTGTCACTGGCAGGATGACTTACAGTGGGCTGTGTGGTGGGATTACTGTCACTGGCAGGATGGTTAACAGCAGGCTAAGTGGAGGGATTACTGTCACTGGCAGGAAGGCTAACAGCGGGCTGGCTGGTGGGATTACTGTCACTGGAATGATGGCTAACAGCGGGCTGGCTGGTGGATTACTGTCACTGGCAGGATGACTAACAGCTGACTGGCTGGTGGGATTATTGGTACTGGCAGGATGACTAACAGTGAGTTGGCTGGTCGATTACTGTCACGCCAGCAGGATGGTAGCAACAGCGGCCGCTCAGTTACCGTCACTGGCAGGATGGCTAAATAGGGGGCTGGCTGGTGGTACACAGCCCCTGCGATAACCAACAGCAGCTGGCTGGTGCATTTCGTCACTATAAATGACCAACAGCAGGCTGGTTGGTTTGATTACCGACACTGCTGGATGGCAGTCCGTGGATGGCTGCGGATTATTGTCACTGGCAGGATGGCTAATGAGCTGACCGCTGGGACCATCTCACCGGCAGGGTGGCTAACAGAGCTGGCTGCTGGATTACTGCTGGCAGGATGGAAACAGCGGCTGGCTGATGGGATTACTGTCACTGTAGGATACAACAGCGGCTGGCTGGTGGATTACTGTACTGGCAGGATGACCATCAGTGAGCTGGCTGGCGGGATTACCTCCCTGGCAGAATGGACAATCAGGCTGGCTGATGCGATTACTATCACTGGGAGGATCGCTAACATTGGCCTGGCTCTTGGGATTACTGTCACTGGCAGGATGACTAGCAGTGGGCTGGTCGGTGGGATTACTGTCACTGGCAGGATGACTAACAGTGGGCTGGCTGGTGAGATTACTGTCACTGGCAGGATGACTAACAGTGAGCTGGCTGGTGGGATTACTGTCACTGGCAGATGACTAACTATTGGCTGGCTGGTGGATTACCACTGGCAGAATGACTAACAGCGGCTGGCTAGTGGGATTATTGTCACTGGCAGTATTGCTAACAACATGCTGTGGTGGGATTATTACCAGCAGGATGGCTAACAGCGGCTGGTTGGTGGGATTACTGTCACTGGCAGGAAGGCTAACAGCAGGCTGGCTGGTGGATTACTGTCACTTGCTGGGCAGCTAACAGTGGGCTGCATGGTGAGATTACTGTCACTGGCAGGATGGCTAACAGCGGGCTGGCTGGTGGGATTACTGTCACCAGCAGGATAAATAACAGCAGGCTGGCTGGTGGGATTACTGTCACTGTCAGGATGTGTAACATTTGGCTGGCTGGTGGGATTACTCTCACTGGCAGGTTGATTTACAGTGGGCTGTCTGGTCGTATTACTGTCACTGGCAGGATGGCTAACAGCAGGCTCGCTGGTGGGTTTATGTCACTGGCAGCACGGCCAGCAGGATGGCTGGTGGGATTACTGTCACCGGCAGGATTGCTAATAGCGGCAGGTTGTTAGGATTACTGTCACCGCGTAAGTAAACAACGGCTAGCTAGTGGGATTACTGTCACTGGCATGATGGCTAACAGCGGCTGGCTGGTAGTTGCAGCCACTGGCAGGATGACCAACAACAGGCTGGCGGTGATTACTGATACTGGCAGGATGACTAACAGCCAGTTGGCTGATCGATACCGTCACTGGCAGATAGATAACATCGGCTGCCTGTTGGGGTTCTGTCACTGGCAGGATGGCAAACATTGGGCTGGCTTGGTAATACAGTCACTGGCAGGATAACTAACAGCAAGCTGGCTGGTGGATTACCGTCACTGGTAAATGACTAACAGCAGGCTGGTTGCGGGATTGTCACTAGTTGGATGGCTGTCAGTGATGGCTGGTGGATTACCGTCACTGGCAGGATGGCTAACAGCAGGCTGACCAGGACCACTGTCACTGACAGGGTGGCTAACAGTGAGCTGGCCAGGATTACGTCGGCAGGATGGTACAGTTGGCTGGCTGGTGGGATTACTGCCTGGTAGGGATGGCTAACAGCGGATGGCTGGTGATTACTGGTACTGGGATGACCAACAGTGAGTCATAGGGGATTACTATCCCGGCAGAATGGCTAACATCGCTAGCTGGTTGGATTACCGTCACTGGCAGGATCGCTAACATTGACTGGCTGATGGGATTACAGCAACTGGCAGGATGACCAACAGTGGGCTGGATGGTGGATTACTGTCACTGGGACGACTACCAGTGGGCTGGCTGGTGGGATTGTCACTGGCAGGATGACCAACAGTGGACTGGCTGGTGGATTATCACCGGCAGGATGACCAACAGAAAGCTGGCTGGTGGGATTCTGTCAATGGCAGGATGACTAACAGTACTGGCTGGTGGGATTACTCACTGGCAGGATGATAACAGCGGCTGGCTTGTGGTATTACCATCACGGGATGGCTAGCAGTGTTGGGTTGGCTGGTGGGATTATTGCTCACTGGCAGAATTAGTAACGACAGGCTGGCTGGTGTTATTGTCACTGGCGATATTAACAGTGGGCTGGCTGATGATTACTGTCACAGGGGATGACAAACAGTGGGCTGGCTGGGATTACTTTCACTGGCAGGATGGCTAACAGCGGCTCCGCTGGCGGGAGTACCATCACTGGCAGTATGGCTAACAGCATGCTGGCTGGTGGGATTATTGTCACGGCAGGATAGTAACAGCAGGCTGGCTGGTGGGATTACGCCACTGGAGGAAAGCCACAGCAGGCTGGCTGGTGATTACTGTCACTCAGGATAATAACAGTGGGTTGATGGTGATTAATGTCACTGACAGGATGGCTAACAGCGGGCTGGCTGGTGGGATTACTGTCACCAGCAGGATAAACAACAAAGGCTGGCTGGTTGAATTACTGACAGTGGCATTATGAGAACAGTGGGCTACAGGATTTCTGTCACTGGTAGGATGGTAAATCGGGATGGCTGGTGGATTACTAGTACTGGCAGGATGAACAACAGTGAGCTGGCTGGCTGGATTACTATCACTGGCAGAATGGATAACATCGGGCTGGTTAGTGGTATTACTATCACTGGAAGGATCGCTAACTTTGGCCTGGCTGATGGGATTACTGTAACTGGCAGGATGACTAACAGTGGGCTGGCTGGTGAGATTACTGTCACTGGCAGGATGACTAGCAGTGGGCTGGCTGGTGGGATTACTGTCACTGGCAGGATGACTAACCGTGGGCTGGCTGGTGGGATTACTCTCACTGGCAGGATGACTGACAGAGAGCTGGCTGGTGGGATTACTGTCACTGGCAGGATAACTCACAGTATGCTGGTGGTGGGATTATTGTCACTGGCAGTATGGCTAACAGCAGGCTGGCTGGTGTTATTACTGTCACTGGCAGAATGGCTAACAGTGGGCTGGCTGTTGATTACCGTCACCGGCAGGATGACAACAGCAGGCTGGCTGGTGGGATTGGTATTGCGGATGACCAACAGAGTTCGCTGGTCGATTAGCGTCACCGCAGGATGGCTAACATCGAATATCTGGTCGGATACGGTCACTGGCAGTATGGCTTATCGGGCTGTCTGCGGCTACTGCACTGGCAGAATGACTTACCAATAGGCTGTATGGAAGGATTACCGTCACTGGTGTGATGCTGCCACTGGTAGAATGGTTAACAGCAGGCTGGTGGGATTATCTCACCGCAGGAAGGCCAACAGCGGCTGGCTGTTGATTACCATCACCGGCAGGATGACAACAGCAGGCTGGCTGGTGGGATTACTGGTACTGGCAGGATGTCTAACAGTGAGTTGGCTGGTCGATTACTGTCACTGGTAAAATGACTAAGCAGGCTGGTTGTTGGGATTACTGTCACTGGTTGGATGGCTGTCAGTGGGATGGCTGGTGGACTACTGTCACTGGCAGGATGGCTAACAGCAGGCTGACTTCTGAGACTACTGTCACTGGCAGGGTGGCTAACAGTGAGCTGGCTGTTGGGATTACTGTCACTGGCAGGATGGCAAACAGCGGGCTGGCTGATGGGAATTCTGTCACTGGTTGGATGGCTAACAGCGGGCTGGCTGGTGGATTACCGACTGGCAGGACACAACAGTGAGCTGGCTGCGGGGATTACTATCACCGGCAGAATGGATAACATCGGCTGGCTGGTGGGATTACTATCACTGGCAGGATCGCTAACATAAGCCTGGCTGGTGGGATTACTGGCAGGATGACTAGCAGTGGCTGGCTGTTGGGATTATGTCACCGGCAGGATGACCAACTAGGCTAGCTGGCGAGATTACCTCACTGGCAGAATGACCAACAGCCGGTCAGTGGGATTATTGTCACTGGCAGTATTGCTAACGGCTGGCTGGTGGAATTATTGTCACCGCAGGATGGCTAACAAAGGCTGGCTGGTGGGATTACTGTCACTGGCAGGAAGGCTAACAGCAGGCTGGCTGGGGATTACTGTCACTTGCAGGATAGCTAACAGGCTGGATGGTGGATACTGTCACTCGCAGAACTGCTAACAGCATGCTGCCCAGAATTATTGTCACCGGCAGGATAGTAACAGCGGGCTGGATGGTGGGATTACTGTCACCGGCAGGATGACTAACAGCAGGCTGGTGGGATCATAATACCGGTAGGATGACTAACAGCGAGTTTGCTGGTCGATTACTGTCACTGGCAGGATGGCTAACATCAGGCTGCCTGTTGGGGTTACTGTCACTGGCAGGATGGCTAACATCGGGCTGGCTGGTGGTATTGCAGTCACTGACAGGATAACCAACAGCAGCTGGCTAGTGGATTACCGTCACTGAAAATGACTAACAACAGGCTGGTTGGTGAGATTACTGTCACTGGTTGGATGGCTGTCAGTAGTTGGCTGGTGGATTACTGTACTGGCAGAATGAACAACAACAGGCTGACTGGTGGGACCAATGTCTTCTGTCACTGGCAGGATGACTAACAGTGGTGGCAAGTGATATTACTTTCACTGGCAGGATAGCTAACAATGAACTGTGGTGGGATTATGTCACTGGCAGTATATGACAGCATGCTGGCAGTGGGATATTGTCACCGGCAGGATGGCTAACAGCGGGCTGGCTGGTGGGATTACTGTCACTGTTCAGGAAGGTTTACAGTAGGCTGGCTGGTGGATTACTGTCACTTGCAGGATAGCTAACAGTGGGTGGATGGTGGGATTACTGAAACTGGTAGGATGGCTAACAGCGGGCTGGCTGGTGGGATTACTGTCACCAGCAGGATAACTAACAGAAGGCTGGCTGGTGGGATTACTGTCACTGGCAGGATCACTAACAGTGGTCTGGCTGGTGGGATTACTGTCACTGGCAGGATGCCTAACAGTGGGCTGGCTGGTGGAATTACTGTCACTTGCAGGATGGCTAAGAGCGGGCTCGCTGGTGGGATTATTGTCACTCGCAGTATGGCTAACAGCAGGATGGCTGGTGGGATTACTCTCTACAGCAGGATGGCTAACAGCGGGCTGGCTGGTGGGATTACTGTCACTGGCAGGGAGGCTAACAGCGGGCTGGCTAGTGGGATTACTGTCACTCGCAGGATGGCTAACAGCGGGCTGGCTGGTGATTCCACTGTCACTGGCTGGATGACTAACCTGGCGAGCTGGCTTACCTGGGATTACTGTCACTGGCTGGATGGCTAACAGTGGGCTGGCTGGTGGGATTACTGTTACTGGCAGGATGGCTAACAGCAGGCTGACTGGTGGGATTGCTGTCACTTGCAGGATGACTAACAGCAGGCTGACTGGTGGGATTACTGTCACCGGCAGGATAACTAACAGCAGGCTGGCTGGTGGGATTACTGTCACTGGCAGGATGACTAACAGTGGACTGGCTGGTGGTATTACTGTCACTGGCAGGATGACTAACAGCGAGCTGGCTTTTGGGATTACTGTCAATATCAGGATGACTGACAGCGGGCTGGCTGGTGGATTACTGTCACTGGTAAAATGATTCACAGGCGGCTGGTTGGTGGGATTACTGTCACTGGTTGGATGGCTGTCAGTGGTACGGCTGGTGGATTACTGTCACTGGCAGGATGGTTAACAGCAGGCTGACTGGTGGGATTACTGTCACTGGCAGGATGGCTAACAGTGAGCTGGCTGGTGGGATTACTGTCACTGGCAGGATGGCTAACAGCGGGATGGCTGGTGGGATTACTGTCACTGGTAGGATGGCTAACAGGCGGCTGGCTGGTGGTATTACTGTCACTGGCAGGATGGCTAACAGCAGGCTCGCTGGTGGGATTATTGTCACTCGCACTATGGCTAACAGCAGGATGGCTGATGGGATTACATTCACCGGCAGGATGGCTAACAGCGTGCTGGCTGGTGGGATTACTGTCACTGGCAGGAAGGCTAACAGCGGGCTGGCTGGTGGGATTACTGTCACTCGCAGGATGGCTAACAGCGGGCTGGCTGGTGGATTACTGTCACTGGCTGGATGACTAACAGCGAGCTGGCTTATGGGATTACTGTCACTGGCAGGATGGCTAACAGTGGGCTGGCTGGTGGGATTACTGTCACTGGCAGGATGGCTAACAGCAGGCTGACTGGTGGGATTACTGTCACTGGCAGGATAACTAACAGCAGGCTGACTGGTTGGATTACTATCACTGGCAGGATAACTAACAGCGAGTTGGCTGGTGGGATTACTGGTACTGGCAGGATGACTAACAGTGAGCTGGCTGGCGGGATTACTATCACTGGCAGAATGGCTAACATTGGCCTTGCTGATGGGATTACTGTCACTGGCAGGATGACTAAAAGTGGGCTTGCTTGTGGTATTACTGTCACTGGCAGGATGGCTAACAGCGGGTTGTCTGGTGGGATTATTGTCACTGGCAGTATGGCTAACAGCAGGCTGGCTGGTGGTATTACTGTCACTGGCAGGATGACTAAAAGCAGGCTGGCTGGTGGGATTATTGTCACTGGCAGGATCTCTAACAGCAGGCTGGCTGTTGAGATTTCTGTCACTGGCAGTATGACTAACAGTGGCCTGGCTGGTGGGATTACTGTCACTGGCAGGATAGCTAACAGCAGGCTGACTGGTGGGATTACTGTCACTTGCAGGATAACGAACAGCAGGCTGACTGGTGGGATTACTATCATTGGCAGGATAACTAACGGCAGGCAGGCTGGTGGATTACTGTCACTGGCAGGATGACTAACAGTGAGCAGTCTTTTGGGATTACTGTCACTGGCAGGATGGCCAACAGTGGGCTGGCTGGTGGGATTACTGTCACTGGCAGGATAACTAACAGCAGGCTGGATGGTGGATTACTGTCACTGGCAGAATAACTAACAGCAGGCTGGCTGGTGGATTACTGTCACTTGCAGGATGGCTAACAGTGGGCTGGATGGTGGGATTACTGTCACTGGCAAGATGGCTAACAGCGGGCTGACTGGTGGGATTACTGTCACTGGCAGGATGACTAACAGTGGGCTGGCTGGTGGGATTACTGTCACTGGCAGGATGACTAACAGTGGGCTGGCTGGTGATAGTACTCACTGGCAGGATGGCTAACAAGCCGGAGCTCGCTGGTGGGATTATTGTCACTGGCAGTATGGCTGACAGCATGCTGGCTGATGGGATTATTGTCACCGGCAGGATGGCTAACAGTGGGCTGGCTGGTGGGATTACTGTCACTGTTCAGGAAGGTTTACAGTAGGCTGGCTGGTGGATTACTGTCACTTGCAGGATAGCTAACAGTGGGTGGATGGTGGGATTACTGTAACTGGCAGGATGGCTAACAGCAGGCTGGCTGGTGGGATTACTGTCACCAGCAGGATAACTAACAGAAGGCTGGCTGGTGGGATTACTGTGACTGGCAGGATCACTAACAGTGGTCTGGCTGGTGGGATTACTGACACTGGCAGGATGACTAACAGTGGGCTGGCTGGTGGAATTACTGTCACTTGCAGGATGGCTAAGACCGGGCTCGCTGGTGGGATTAGTGTCACTCGCAGTATGGCTAACAGCAGGATGGCTGGTGGGATTACTCTCTACGGCAGGATGGCTAACAGCGGGCTGGCTAGTGGGATTACTGTCACTTGCAGGATGGCTAACAGCGGGCTGGCTGGTGGATTACTGTCACTGGCTGGATGACTAACAGCGAGCTGGCTTTTGGGATTACTGTCACTGGCTGGATGGCTAACAGTGGGCTGGCTGGTGGGATTACTGTTACTGGCAGGATGGCTAACAGCAGGCTGACTGGTGGGATTGCTGTCACTTGCAGGATAACTAACAGCAGGCTGACTGGTGGGATTACTGTCACCGGCAGGATAACTAACAGCAGGCTGGCTGGTGGGATTACTGTCACTGGCAGGATGACTAACAGTGGACTGGCTGGTGGTATACTGTCACTGGCAGATGACAACAGGCTGAAAGCTGAGATTACTGTCAATATCAGGATGACTGACAGCGGGCTGGCTGGTGGATTACTGTCACTGGTAAAATGATTCACAGGCGGCTGGTTGGTGGGATTACTGTCACTGGTTGGATGGCTGTCAGTGGTACGGCTGGTGGATTACTGTCACTGGCAGGATGGTTAACAGCAGGGTGACTGGTGGGATTACTGTCACTGGCAGGATGGCTAACAGTGAGCTGGCTGGTGGGATTACTGTCACTGGCAGGATGGCTAACAGCGGGATGGCTGGTGGGATTACTGTCACTGGTAGGATGGCTAACAGCGGGCTGGCTGGAGGATTACTGGTACTGGCAGAAAGACCAGCAGTGAGATGGCCAGCGGGATTACTATCAATGGCAGAATGGCTAATATCGGGCTGGCTGGAGGGATTACTATCACAGGCAGTATGGCTAACATTGGCCTGGCTGATGCGATTACTGTAACTGGCAGAATGACTAACAGTGGGCTGGCTGGTGGGATTACTGTCACTGGCAGGATGACTAGCAGTGGGCTGGCAGGACAGGTTGCTGTCACTGGCAGAATATTTAACAGTGGGCTGGCTGGATTTGGATTACTTTCACTGGCAGGATGACTGTTTGAAGTGAAACAACTGGTGGGTCTGTCACTGACAGGATGACTAACAGTGGTCTGCTGCTGGGATTACTCTCACTGGCAGGATGATTAACAGATGGCTGGCTGGTGGTATTACTGTCACTGGCAGGATGGCTAACAGTGGGCTGGCTGGTGGGATTATTGTGACTGGCAGGATGGCTAACAGCAGGCTGACTGGTGAGATTACTGTCACTGGCAGGATAACTAACAGCAGGCTGACTGGTGGGATTACTATCACTGGCAGGATAACTAACAGCAGGCTGGCTGGTGGATAACTGTCACTGGCAGGATGACTAACAGTGAGCTGTCTTTTGGGATTACTTTCACTGGCAGGATGGCTAACAGCTAACTGGCTGGTGGATTACTATCACTTGCAGGATGGCTAACAGTGGGCTGGATGGTGGGATTACTGTCACTGGCAGGTTGGCTAACAGTGGGCTGACTGGTAGGATTACTGTCACCAGCAGGATAACTAACAGCAGGCTGGCTTTTGGGATTACTTTCACTGGCAGGATGACTAACAGTGGGCTGGCTGGTGGGATTACTGTCACTGGCAGGATGACTAACAGTGGGCTGGCTGGTGGTATTACTTTCACTAGCAGGATGGCTAACAGCGGGCTCGCTGGTGGGATTGTTGTCACCGGCAGTATGGCTAACAGCATGCTGGCTGGTTGGATTAGTGTCACCGGCAGGATGGCTAACAGCGGGCTACCTGGTGGGATTACTGTCACTGGCAGGAAGGCTAACAGCAGGCTTGCTGGTGGATTACTGTCACTTGCAGGATAGCTAACAGTGGGATGGATTGTGGAATTACTGTCACTGGCAGGATGGCTAACAGCGGTGTTGCTGGTGGGATTACGGTCACCAGCAGGATAACTAACAGCAGACTGGCTGGTGGGATTACTGTCACTGGCAGGATGACTAACATTGGGCTGGCTGGTGGGATTACTGTCACTGGCAGGATGACTAACAGTGGGCTGGCTGGTGGTATTACTGTCACTGGCAGGATGGCTAAGAGCGGGCTCGCTGGTGGGATTAGTGTCACTCGCAGTATGGCTAACAGCAGGATTCCTGGTGGTATTACTCTCACCTGCAGGATGGCTAACAGCGTCCTGGCTGGTGGGATTACTGTCACTGGCAGGAAGGCTAACAGCTGGCTCGCTGGAGCGATTACTGTCACTCACAGGATGGCTAACAGCGGGCTCTCTGGTGGATTACTGTCACTGGCTGGATGACTAACAGCGAGCTGGCTTTTGGGATTACTGTCACTGGCAGGATGGCTAACAGCAGGCTGACTGGTGGGATTACTGTCACTGGCAGGATAACTAACAGCAGGCTGACTGGTGGGATTACTATCACTGGCAGGATAACTAACAGCGAGTTGGCTGGTGGGATTACTGGTACTGGCAGGATGTCTAACAGTGAGCTGGTTGGCGGGATTACTATCAATGGCAGAATGGCTAACATTGGCCTTGCTGATGGGATTACTGTCACTGGCAGGATGACTAACAGTGGGCTGGCTGGTGGTATTACTGTCACTGGCAGGATGGCTAACAGTGGGCTCGCTGGTGGGATTATTGTCACTCTCAGTATGGCTAACAGCAGGATTCCTGGTGGTATTACTCTCACCGGCAGGATGGCTAACAGCGTCCTGGCTGGTGGGATTTCTGTCACTGGCAGGAAGGCTAACAGCTGGCTGGCTGGAGGGATTACTGTCACTCGCAGGATGGCTAACAGCGGGCTCTCTGGTGGATTACTGTCACTGGCTGGATGACTAACAGCGAGCTGGCTTTTGGGATTACTGTCACTGGCAGGATGGCTAACAGCAGGCTGACTGGTGGGATTACTGTCACTGGCAGGATAACTAACAGCAGGCTGACTGGTGGGATTACTATCACTGGCAGGATAACTAACAGCGAGTTGGCTGGTGGGATTACTGGTACTGGCAGGATGTCTAACAGTGAGCTGGCTGGCGGGATTACTATCAATGGCAGAATGGCTAACATTGGCCTTGCTGATGGGATTACTGTCACTGTGCAGGATGACTAACAGTGGGCTGGCTGGGTGAGTACTGCTCACTGTGGGATGGCTAACAGCAAAATTTGTCTAAGTAAGATTATTGTCACTGTGAGATGGCTAACAACTAGGCTGGCTGGTGGTATTACTGTCACTGTGCAGGATGACTAAAAGCAGGCTGGCTGGTGGGATTATTGTCACTGGCAGGATGGCTAACAGCGGGCTGGCTGTTGAGATTACTGTCACTGGCAGGATGACTGACAGTGGCCTCGCTGGTGGGATTACTGTCACTGGCAGGATAGCTAACAGCAGGCTTACTGGTGGGATTACTGTCACTTGCAGGATAACTATCAGCAGGCTGCCTGGTGGGATTACTATCACTGGCAGGATAACTAACGGCAGGCAGGCTGTTGGATTACTGTCACAGGCAGGATGACTAACAGTGAGCTGTCTTTTGGGATTACTGTCACTGGCAGGATGGCCAACAGTGGGCTGGCTGGTGTGATTACTGTCACTGGCAGGATAACTAACAGCAGGCTTGATGGGTGGATTACTGTCACTGGCAGAATAACTAACAGCAGGTTGGCTGGTGGATTACCGCATCCGCAGGATGGCTAACAGTGGGCTGGATGGTGGGATTACTGTCACTGGCAAGATGGCTAACAGCGGGCTGACTGGGTGGGATTGCTGTCACTGCGCAGGATGAGAGTAACAGTGGGCTGGCTGGTGGGATTACCGTCACTGGCAGGATGACCAACAGTGGGCTGGCTTTAGTAGTGTACACCAATGGCAGGATGGCTAACGGAGCTCGCTGGTGGGATTATTTTCACTGGCAGTATGGTTAACAGCATGCTGGCTGGTGGGATTATTCTCACGGCAGGATAGCTAACCGTAGCGGGCTGGCAGGTGGGATTACTTTCACTGGCAGGAAGGCTAACAGTAGGCTGGCTGGTGGATTACTGTCACTTGCAGGATAGCTAACAGTGGGTGGATGGTGGGATTACTGTCACTGGCAGGATATCTAACAGCGGGATGGCTGGTGGGATTACTGTCACCAGCAGGATAACTAACAGTAGGCTGGCTGGTTGGATTACTGTCACTGGCAGGATGACTAACAGTGGGCTGGTTTGTGGGATTACTGTCACTGGCAGGATGACTAACAGTGGGCTGGCTGGTGGTATTACTGTCACTGGCAGGATGGCTAACAGCAGGCTCGCTGGTGGGATTATTGTCACTCGCAGTATGGCTAACAGCAGGATTGAGCTGGTGGATTACTCTCACACGGCAGGATAGCTTCAACAGACGAGCTGGCTGGTGTGATTACTGTCACTGGCAAGGACAACTAACAGCAGGCTGGATGGTGGATTTACTGTCACTGGCAGAATAACTAACAGCAGTCTGGCTGGTGGATTACTGTCACTTGCAGGATGGCTAACAGTGGGCTGGATGGTGGGATTACTGTCACTGGCAGGATGGCTAACAGCGGGCTGACTGGTGGGATTACTGTCACCGGCAGGATGGCTAACAGAGGGCTGGCAGGTGGGATTACTTTCACTGGCAGGAAGGCTAACAGTAGGCTGGCTGGTGGATTACTGTCACTTGCAGGATAGCTAACAGTGGGTGGATGGTGGGATTACTGTCACTGGCAGGATATCCAACAGCGGGATGGCTGGTGGGATTACTGTCACTGGCAGGATGACTAAAAGTGGGCTGGCTGGTGGTATTACTGTCACTGGCAGGATGGCTAACAGCGGGCTCGCTGGTGGGATTGCTGTCACTCACAGAATGGCTAACAGCAGGATGGCTGGTGGGATTACTCTCACCGGCAGGATGGCTAACAGCGGGCTGGCTGGTGTGATTACTGTCACTGGCAGAATAACTAACAGCAGTCTGGCTGGTGGATTACTGTCACTTGCAGGATGGCTAACAGTGGGCTGGATGGTGGGATTACTGTCACTGGCAGGATGGCTAACAGCGGGCTGACTGGTGGGATTACTGTCACCGGCAGGATAACTAAGAGCAGGCTGGCTGGTGGGATTACTGTCACTGGCAGGATGACTAACAGTGGACTGGCTGGTGGTATTACTGTCACTGGCAGGATGACTAACAACGAGCTGGCTTTTGAGATTACTGTCACTGGCAGGATGACTAACAGCGGGCTGTCTGGTGGATTACTGTCACTTGCAGAATAGCTAACAGTGGGCTATATGGTGGGATTACTGTCACTGTCAGGATGGCTATCAGCGGGCTGGCTGGAGGATTAGAGTCACTTGCAGGATAGCTAACAGTGGACTGGATGGTGGGATTACTGTCACTGGCAGGTTGGCTAACAGTGGGCTGGCTGGTGGGATTACTGTCACCAGCAGGATAACTAACAGCAGGCTGGCTGGTGGGATTACTGTCACTGGCAGGATGACTAACAGTGGGCTGGCTGGTGGGATTACTGTCACTTGCAGGATAACTAACAGCAGGCTGACTGATGGGATTACTATCACTGGCAGGATAACTAACGGCAGGCAGGCTGGTGGATTACTGTCACTGGCAGGATGACTAACAGTGAGCTGTCTTTTGGGATTACTGTCACTGGCAGGATGGCCAACAGTGGGCTGGCTGGTGTGATTACTGTCACTGGCAGGATAACTAACAGCAGGCTGGATGGTGGATTACTGTCACTGGCAGAATAACTAACAGCAGGCTGGCTGGTGGATTACTGTCACTTGCAGGATGGCTAACAGTGTGCTGGATGGTGGGATTACTGTCACTGGCAAGATGGCTAACAGCGGGCTGACTGGTGGGATTACTGTCACTGGCAGGATGACTAACAGTGGGCTGGCTGGTGGGATTACTGTCACTGGCAGGATGACTAACAGTGGGCTGGCTGGTGGTATTACTTTCAATGGCAGGATGGCTAACAGCGACCTCGCTGGTGGGATTATTGTCACTGGCAGTATGGCTAACAGCATGCTGGCTGGTGGGATTATTGTCACCGGCAGGATGGCTAACAGCGGGCTGGCAGGTGGGATTACTTTCACTGGCAGGAAGGCTAACAGTAGGCTGGCTGGTGGATTACTGTCACTTGCAGGATAGCTAACAGTGGGTGGATGGTGGGAATACTGTCACTGGCAGGATATCTAACAGCGGGCTGGCTGGTGGGATTACTGTCACTGGCAGGATGACTAACAGCGAGCTGGCTTTTGAGATTACTGTCACTGGCAGGATGACTAACAGCGGGCTGTCTGGTGGATTACTGTCACTTGCAGGATAGCTCACAGTGGGCTGGTTGGTGGGATTACTGTCACTGGCAGGATGGCAAACAGCAGGCTGGCTGGAGGATTACTGTCACTTGCAGGATAGCTAACAGTGGGCTGGATGGTGGGATTACTGTCACTGGCAGGTTGGCTAACAGTGGGCTGGCTGGTGGGATTACTGTCACCAGCAGGATAACTAACAGCAGGCTGGCTGGTGGGATCACTGTCACTGGCAGGATGACTAACAGTGGGCTGGCTGGTGGGATTACTTTCACTGGCAGGATGGCTAACAGCGGGCTCGCTGGTGGGATTATTGTTACTGGCAGTATGGCTAACAGCATGCTGGCTGGTGGGATTATTGTCACCGGCAGGATGGCTAACAGCGGGCTGGCTGGTGGGATTACTGTCACTGGCAGGAAGGCTAACAGCAGGCTGGCTGGTGGATTACTGTCACTTGCAGGATAGCTAACAGTGGGCTGGATGGTGGGATTACTGTCACTGGCAGGATATCTAACAGCGGGCTGTCTGGTGGGATTACTGTCACCAGCAGGATAACTAACAGCAGGCTGGCTGGTGGGATTACTGTCACTGGCAGGATGACTAACAGTGGGCTGGCTGGTGGGATTACTGTCGCTGGCAGGATGACTAACAGTGGGCTGTCTGGTGGTATTACTGTCACTGGCAGGATGGCTAACAGCAGGCTCGCTGGTGGGATTATTGTCACTCACAGTATGGCTAACAGCAGGACGGCTGGTGGGATTTCTCTCACCGGCAGGATGGCTAACAGCGGGCTGGCTGGTGGGATTACTGTCACTGGCATGATGGGTAACAGCGGGCTGGCTGGTGGATTACTGTCACTGGCTGGATGACTAGCAGCGAGCTGTGTTTTGGGATTACTGTCACTGGCAGGTTGGCTAACAGTGGGCTGGCTGGTGGGATTACTGTCACTGGCAGGATGGCTAAGAGCAGGCTGACTGGTGGGAATACTGTCACTGGCAGGATAACTAACAGCAGGCTGACTTGTGAGATTACTATCACTGGCAGGATAACTAACAGCGAGTTGGCTGGTGGGATTACTGGTACTGGCAGGATGACTAACAGTGAGCTGGCTGGCGGGATTATTATCACTGGCAGAATGGCTAACATTGGCCTTGCTGATGGGATTACTGTCACTGGCAGGATGACTAACAGTGGGCTGGCTGGTGGTATTACTGTCACTGGCAGGATGGCTAACAGCAGGCTGGCTGGTGGTATTACTGTCACTGGCAGTATGACTAAAAGCAGGCTGGCTGGTGGGATTATTGTCACTGGCAGGATGGCTAACAGTGGGCTGGCTGTTGGGATTACTGTCACTGGCAGGATGACTAACAGTGGCCTGGCTGGTGGGATTACTGTTACTGGCAGGATAGCTAACAGCAGGCTGACAGGTGGGATTACTGTCACTTGCAGGATAACTAACAGCAGGCTGACTGGTGGGATTACTATCACTGGCAGGATAACTAACAGCAGGCTGGCTGGTGGATTACTGTCACTGGCAGGATGAGTAACAGTGAGCTGGCTTTTGGGATTACTGTCACTGGCAGGATGGCCAACACTGGGCTAGCTGGTGTGATTACTGTCACTGGCAGGATAACTAACAGCAGGCTGGATGGTGGATTACTGTCACTGGCAGGATAACTAACAGCAGGCTGGCTAGTGGATTACTGTCACTTGCAGGATGGCTAACAGTGGGCTGGATGGTGGGATTACTGTCACTGGCAGGATGGCTAACAGCGGGTTGACTGGTGGGATTACTGTCACTGGCAGGATGACTAACAGTGGACTGGCAGGTGGTATTACTGTCACTGGCAGGATGACTAACAGCGAGCTGGCTTTTGGGGTTACTGTCACTGGCCGGATGACTAACAGCGGGCTGGATGGTGGATTACTGTCACTGGCAGGATGGCTAACAGTGAGCTGGCTGGTGGCATTACTGTCACTGGCAGGATGACTAACAGCAGGCTGGTTGGTGGGATTACTGTCACTGGCAGGATGATTTACAGTGGACTGTGTGGTGGGATTACTGTCACTGGCAGGATGGCTAACAGTGGGCTGGCTGGTTTGATTACTGTCACTGGCCGGATGGTTAACAGCAGGCTAACTGGTGGGATTACTGTCACTGGCAGGATGGCTAACAGTGGGCTGGCTGTTGGATTACTGTCACTGGCAAGATGACTAACAGCAGGCTGGCTGGTGGGATTACTGGTACTGGCAGGATGACTAACAGCTATTTGGCTGGTCGATTACTGTCACTGGCAGGATGGCTAACATCGGGCTGGCTGGTGGGGTTACTGTCACTGGCAGGATAACTAACAGCAAACTGTCTGGTGGATTACTGTCACTGGTAAAATGACTAACAGCAGGCTGGTTGGTGGGATTAATGTCACTGGTTGGATGTCTGTCAGTGGGATGGCTGGTGGATTACTGTCACTGGCAGGATGGTTAACAGCAGGCTGACTGGTGGGATTACTGTCACTGGCAGGATGGCTAACAGTGAGCTGGTTTGTAGGATTACTGTCACTGGTAGGATGGCTAACAGCGGGCTGGCTGGTGGGATTACTGTTACTGGTAGGATGGCTAACAGCGGGCTGTCTTTTGGATTACTGGTACTGGCAGGAAGACCAACAATGAGCTGGCTGGCGGGATTACTGTCACTGGCAGAGTGGCTAACATCGGGCTGGCTGGTGGGATTACTATCACTGGCAGGATGGCTAACATTGGCCTGGCTGATGGGATTACTGTAACTGGCAGGATGACTAACAGTGGGCTGGCTGGTGGGATTACTGTCACTGGCAGGATGACTAACAGTGGGCTGGCTGGTGGGATTACTGTCACTGGCAGGATGACTATCAGTGAGCTGGCTGGTGGGATTACTGTCACTGGCAGGATGACTAACAGTGGGCTGTCTGGTTTGATTACTCTCACTGGCTGGATGACTAACAGCAGGCTGGCTATTGGTATTACTGTCACTTGCAGGATTTCTAACAGCAGGCTGGCTGGTGGGATTATTGTCAATGGCAGTATGGCTAACAGCAGGCTGGCTGGTGTTATTACTGTCACTGGCGGAATGGCTAACAGTGGGCTGGCTCATGGGATTACTGTCACTGGCAGGATGACAAACAGTGGGCTGGCTGGTGGGATTACTGTCACTGGCAGGATAACTAACAGCAAGCTGGCTTGTGGATTACTGTCACTGGTAAAATGACTAACAGCAGGCTGGTTGGTGGGATTAATGTCACTGGTTGGATGGCTGTCAGTGGGATGGCTGGTGGATTACTGTCACTGGCAGGATGGCTAACAGCAGGCTGACTGGTGGGATTACTGTCACTGGCAGGATGGCTAACAGTGAGCTGGCTTGTGGGATTACTGTCACTGGTAGGATGGCTAACAGCGGGCTGGCTGGTGGGATTACTGTCACTGGTAGGATGGCTAACAGCGGGCTGTCTTTTGGATTACTGTTACGGGCAGGAAGACCAACAGTGAGCTGGCTGGCGGGATTACTGTCACTGGCAGAATGGCTAACATCGGGCTGGCTGGTGGGATTACTATCACTGGCAGGATGGCTAACATTGGCCTGGCTGATGGGATTACTGTAACTGGCAGGATGACTAACAGTGGGCTGGCTGGTGGGATTACTGTCACTGGCAGGATGACTAACAGTGGGCTGGCTGGTGAGATTACTGTCACTGGCAGGATGACTATCAGTGAGCTGGCTGGTGGGATTACTGTCACTGGCAGGATGACTAACAGTGGGCTGTCTGGTTTGATTACTCTCACTGGCTGGATGACTAAGAGCAGGCTGGCTGTTGGTATTACTGTCACTTGCAGGATTTCTAACAGCGGGCTGGCTGGTGGGATTATTGTCACTGGCAGGATGACTAACAGTGGGCTGTCTGGTTTGATTACTCTCACTGGCTGGATGACTAAGAGCAGGCTGGCTGTTGGTATTACTGTCACTTGCAGGATTTCTAACAGCGGGCTGGCTGGTGGGATTATTGTCACTGGCAGTATGGCTAACAGCAGGCTGGCTGGTGTTATTACTGTCACTGGCAGGATGACTAACAGTGGGCTGGCTGGTGGGATTTCTGTCATGGGCAGGATGGCTAACAGCGGGCTGGCTGGTGGATTACTGTCACTGTCAGAATGACTAACAGTGGGCTGGCTGGTGGAATTACTGTCACTGGCAGGATGACTAACAGTGGGCTGGCTGGTGGTATTACTTTCACTGGCAGGATGGCTAACAGTGGGCTCGCTGGTGGGATTATTGTCACTGGCAGCATGGCTAACAGCCTGCTGGCTGGTGGGATTATTGTCACCGGCAGGATGGCTAACAGAGGGCTGGCTGTTTGGATTACTGTCACAGGCAGGAAGGCTGACAGCAGGTTGGCTGGTGGATTACTGTAACTTGCAGGATAGCTAACAGTGGGCTGGATGGTGGGATTACTGTCACTGGCAGGATGGCTAACAGCGGGCTGGATGGTGGGATTACTGTCACCAGCAGTATAACTAGCAGCAGGCTGGCTGGTGGGATTACTGTCACTGGCAGGATGTCTAACAGTGGGCTTGCTGGTGGGATTACTGTCCCTGGCAGGATGACTAACAGTGAGCTGGCTAGTGGTATTACTGTCACTGGCAGGATGGCTAACAGCGGGCTCTCTGGTGGGATTATTGTCACTGGCAGTATGGCTAACAGCAGGATGGCTGGTCGGGATTACTGTCACCGGCAGGATGGCTAACAGCGGGCTGTCTGGTCGGATTACTGTCACTGGCAGGAAGGCTAACAGCTGGCTGGCTGGTGGGATTACTGTCACTGGGAGGATGGCTAACAGCGGGCTGGCTGGTGGATTACTGTCACTGGCTGGATGACTAACAGCGAGCTGGCTTTTGGGATTACTGTCACTGTCAGGATGACTAACAGTGGGCTGGCTGGTGGATTACTGTCTCTGTCAGGATGGCTAACAGCGGGGTGGCTGGTGGTATTACTGTCACTGGCAGGATGACTAACAGCAGGCTGGTTATTGGGATTACTGTCACTGGCAGGATGACTAACAGTGGGCTGTCTGGTGGGATTACTGTCACTGGCAGGATGGTTAACAGTGGTCTGGCTGGTGGGATTACTGTCACTGGCAGGATGGTTAACAGCGGGCTGGTTGTTGGATTACTGTCACTGGCAGGATGACTAACAGCAGGCTGGATGGTGGGGTTACTGTCGCTGGCAAGATAGCTAACAGCAGGCTGACAGGTGGGATTTCTGTCACTGGCTGAATGACTAACAGTGAGCTGGCTGGTAGATTACTGTCACTGGCAGGATGGCTAACAGCAGGCTGGCTGGCTGGTGGTATTACTGTCACTGGCAGGATGACTTACAGAGAGCTGGCTGGTAGATTACTGTCACTGGCAGGATGGCTAACAGCAGGCTGGCTGGTGGGATTACTGTTACTGGCAGGATGACTGACAGCAGGCTGACTGGTGGGATTGCTGTCACTGGCAGCATGACTAACAGTGGTCTGGCTGGTGGATTATTGTCACTGGCAGGATGACTAACAGTGAGCTGGCTGGTAGATTATTGTCACTGGCAGGATGGCTAACAGCAGGCTGGCTGGTGGTATTACTATCACTGGCAGGATTTCTAACATCGGGCTGGCTGGTGGGATTACTGTCACTGGCAGGATGGCTGTCAGTGGGCTGGCTGGTGGGATTACTGTCACTGGCAAGATGACTAACAGTGGACTGGCTGTTAAATTACTGTCACTGGCAGAATGGCTAACAGCGAGCTGGCTGGTGGATTACTGTTACTGGCAAGATGGCTAACAGTAGGCTGACGGGTGGTATTACTGATGGCTATAGCACTGTCTATCAGGATGTATGCTGGCTTGGTGTGGTAGTTGAAGTTTTATGATGGTACTGTGTCCAAGGCATGACATACAAAACAGGGAAGATGGTGATCATGGTGTTGAATCTATTGAAGCACAGCACAAGTTAGGGAAAATATTGACATGGGAAAAAATTCAGTGATAAAACAAAGAATTAGGCTTATTAGAAGGAAAAGAGGGATCTAAAAACCTTTTTTTGATTGATGCTCTGCTACTGTCATCATCATCATCGTCATCATAATCATCATCATCATCATAACCAAGGAAGCAGCCCTCACTGTCTTTCAGTCTGGAGTTGTCCCCACTTGGGAATTCTCCATAAGTGCCACATACTCCTCAATTGAATGCAGTTTGCTGTTACCACCATGCAGTTCTGCTTCCTTATCATCACCTCTGCCATCCTGTGATACGGAAACAGAGATTCATACACCTGACCCTTGTGACATGGACTGCCAGTTCTGAGTGCTGCATCATTTTGTTTTAAATATAAAAATGTATTACTGGTTGTCTCTGCTGAAAAATCTGGTACTCTCAGAATGACCTCACTCCTCTCCCCCACCCCAAGATTTCAGCTGAGAGATGAAAGCCATGAGAAAAATGTTGAAAACAGCATGTGAGATCACATACACACAGTTTTAGAGACAATGTGTTACATGGAAGGCCTTATTCGAGGACCTCCTATTTTTTCTGAGTTAATTACAGCAGTAGTTGCTAAGATGGAGAATCATATCCATTTTATGACGTTAGAGGGAAAACCCAGCTTATGACACAGGAGTGCAAAAACCATAAAGATGCTTTCATGTCCTGTGAGGGAGGATGCAGCATGGATCAAAGAGATGTCATTTGAAGCATATGAGTTATGCTGTGGTTGCAAAATGTAATACTTTGAAAAGACATCCTGTTTTTTTTATTAGATATATTTTTATACATAATCTGACAGAGGAGGAGCTAGATGACCTCACACAAAAGCGGTTGGCAAATACAGTTTACTTTAAGGAATAATTCTGTTTTACTTAGAGACTTTTATCTAGACTCTGACAAGGAAAGATCTGTGAGCACTTGTAAACAAGTATTTAGAAAGAGAGTCAAATCTAAGTACAGTAAGTAGGAATTTGCACTGTTTAAACCTTGTTCTTTTAAAAGATGTGTATGTCTTGTGATATAACAATTCTGTATTTTGGTGTTTTACATATTTTTATCTATTTTTAGTAAAACTCTTTTTAGAACATATTTGGTCTGTCTTTTAATTTCTTTTAGTTGTAAGAAAAGAATATATGGTTAAAGCAGACAATAGACATAGGCTTGAATGGTGGTACCAAACTGGAAAGAGAAGCATTTTAAATCTGAGGTCTTTAATAAAGTTTTTAAGGGTTTATTTCTGTATACCTGGTTGGGTGCCCATAGGCAAAGACCTTGTTCTGTTAAACTGTTCACAAGACTGCGCTTAGAGGTTGGCACTTTGAAAGTAGAGGGCCTAACCTGCTGAGTGGGTTTGTGACAGATTGGTTGGCAGTGGTGGCATAATTTTGGTATCACAAGCTTTTATTGTTCTGTGTCAGCTGAGACCGTAAGCTCTCTTGCAAAGAAAAAAAAAGAGTTTTATTTTAAAAAGGAAACAGAACTCTATATCACTTGGCTTACAGTCAAGTTCCTACCAATTTATTTTTTACCCTAAAGTGCAGTCAGAGTAGCAGTTGTCAGGAAAGATAACTTTCAACTACAGCAGGCACACTGTAGATTACTTAAGGCAGTTGTGGGGGGACAGAGGAGTCCCGTTCGAGGTGAAAACAAGCAAACAGAGCCTCATAGATGTCCTGATGGTAGCAGATACCCAGTGCAGTGAGTCACCAACCATAACTGGAAAGGACCTAACCTCAAGTGTGGAAGGGCTAGCGGCCAGTGAAGGGTCCAGAGCCAATGAGGAAAACAGCAGGACCACTGTCAGTAAAGGGCCACAGCAGCAGAGGAAGGTCACCAGTATCCTGAATCCAGAGGTACTCAGGCTGCAAATTGAGTTGTGCAGGATGGAACTGGAGGCAGAGCGAGAACAGAGGGAGGCAGACTGTGAGGGGTGTGAGTGCCAGCGGGCTGCAGAGGTGAAGAGGGAATGAGAACACTGAGACGCAGACTGTAAAGAGAAGGAGCATCAGAGACAACACGAGTTGGAGAAGATACGACTCTAACCAATGGCAACAAAGCAGGTAAGTGGCTTGGGTTTAACTGGGACTGCAGGACTGGGTTACAAATTGAACTCCAAATTAACAGCCAAATTTAAAGAGGGGAGGCTGTGGATGCCGTTTTAAACTCTTTTGAAAAAGTTTGTATTCAGGCTAAAATTCCTAGAGAGTCCTGGAGCTTCCAGCTATCCCCACTACTTACTGGGAAAGCTCAGGATGCATTGGATCAAATAGACAATGAGGACAGTGACGATTACAGCAAACTAAAAGCTGCACTGTTAAAAAAGTTTGAATTAACTGCTGAATCATACAGAGCTAAATTCCGTAAGCTCAGGAGAATCCCTGATATGAGCTAAGAGGAGCTAGCCAGGTAACAACGTCAGTTTTTAAAACGTTGGTGGGAAGGAATTGAGGCAAATTCTGTTGATAAAATTGAAAATGTGATTTTATTAGAATAGTTTTATTGGGCTTGCCCAGCAGAGCTAAAAACCTGGCTAGAGGACCGAGATCCCAAAACAGTGCAAGAGGCTGCTGAACTCTCGGACCACTATGCCAGAGCAGACCTGCTCTGACAGTGAATGGGGCAGACGTGGCATAGCAGAAAGGGAAAAGCACGCCTTCAGGGCAGCTACAACCCTCATTGCCTCCACCAAAACCAGTTAGCCCCAGGTTTCAACAAAAAGATTTCTCTGAAGTAAGAAATGCCTGTTGGTTGTGTAAAGAAACTGGGCATATTGCCAGACAGTGTCCCAAAAAGGTGAGCCATAATACACAACAGGGTGCTAGAAAAGAAGTGGGTTGTTTGTGTGTCCCTGGAAGCATGCCAGTGAACATGAGGGAACCCAGTCATGGTAAATGGTGTGCAGACGCAAGGGTTAAGGGACACAGGGGCATCCCTGACCTTGGTAAAGGGGGATCTGGTACAGCCTGGTCAGCTTATGTCCAATAAATACATCACTGTCCAAGGGTTCACTGGTGAAGAGAAAACATTACCCCTCGTTAGTGTTCTCTTACACTGGGGTGAAACAGGGGGAACTGTGCAACAGGTGGCTGTAGCCAAAACATTAGCAGTGGATGTGATACTGGGTAACAACCTCCAATAGGGGATGGTATGTGCAGTTAGCCATAGCCAAGCGGCAAGGGAAAATTGTAGTTCCCTGAACCTCACAGAAACCAGTGTGGAAACCACTGAGAGGCTGGTTCCCCAGCCTGTGTCTCCAGATGGGGAGACTGATAAAAAAGGGGATAGAAATTTCCCCGGTAGCAAGTGACCACACAGCTACTGAAAGTTACTCCGAAGAGGGAGTGGTGATTCATGGTCAGAGGATTGGGATTGACAGTGATCCTGAGGGCCCTGACGCTAGTGCTGGGGACCCTAGTTTAGCAACTGAAGGGGACCTGTCCCATGCCTTGGGAATGTGTGAGGGGTTTGCAGCTGCTCAGAGAAGTGACCATAGTTTAGAGAAGGTGAGGGCTTGGGCAGACTCGGATGGCACACAGGAAGGTGACGGCAGACATAAGGTTTATTGGGAAAATGGACTTATGTACACTCAGGCAGTACAGAGAGAGGAAGGGATGCTAGGCAGGCAGCTTGTCGTTCCCCAGGGGTATTGTGAGCAGTTGCTCAAAATTGCACATGATATTTCCTTGTCTGGTCATCTGGGAATCACGTTTACTATGCAGCAGTTAGCCCAGAATTTCTACTGGCCTAACTTCACCCAGCAGGTGAAGGAGTATTACCGGTCTTGTCACTGGTGCCAAGAAATAGGGAAGGCGGGCAAGAAAATTCAAGCAGCCCTGATCCCTGTGCCCATAGTGGAGGAGCCATTCCAGAGGGTGGAAATGGATATTGTGGGGCCTTTAAATACCCTCAGCTCCTCAGGGAAGAGATTCATCCTAACTGTGGTGGATTATGCCACCCAGTACTCAGAGGCAGTCACCCTATCCTCACTGGGGACGGACAAAGTGGCAGATGCCTTACTTGGGATTTTCTCTCGTGTTGGGTTTCCACAGGAGATAATCACCGATCAAGGGGGTTCCTTCATGTTGGACCTGATGAAATGTTTATGGGAGAAGTGTGGTGTGGTGCGGAGATGCACCACACCGTATCACCCACAAGCCAATGGACTTGTAGAATGACTCAATAGTACCCTAAAGTCAATGCTCCAGGCGTTTGCTGAACAGCATGGGAGGGACTGGGAGAAATACCTTCCCCACCTGTTGTTTGCATACAGGGAGGTGCCCCAAGAGGTGCCACAAGAGTTGACAGTATTTTCCCCCTTCGAACTCTTATATGGATGCTGGGTATGTGGGCTCCTAGACTTGATCTGGGAGGACTGGGAAGGCAAGCATGCCACCCAGGGAACTCCCATTGTGGATTACGTCCCTAGGTTTAGGGAAAGACTGAAGGAGCTTATAGGGACAGCCCTGAGCAACCTGGCAGCTGCCCAACAGAAACAAAAAGTGTGGTACGACTGCAGAGCCAGAACTCGCTCATGCATGATGGGTCAGGAAGTCATGCAGGGTTTTATTTAACTCTAAAAATGGATTAGCGTTTTGCTCATAAAAGTTCTAAAACATTGTGAAAATGCATAGCACTTGCCTCACTGTGTTTAACAAACATAACACTTCTAGAAAAGCAATATAAATACTTTCTGTACAGTTAGTATTGTCCCAAGAAAAAAACTGCTGATCAATTATTTAAAACCCTGTCATGGTCCTTATTCTGGTCCGGAAAGACAAGCTGTAAGCTGAGTGGGCAGGACTGTACAAAGTGGTTAGGAAGATAAATGACATGAACTACACTGTGGAGTTACCTGACAGAAGGCAGAAAGGATGTACCATGTCAACATGATGAAGCCATATGCAAATAGGGCTGACATGGTGTTTGCAGTGTGTAGTCATGGGGAGGGGACGGACAAAGGAGACCTCCTTCTGGACTTGTTGGAGGAAAGCAAGTGGGAGTCCTCTGTGGAGGCAGTAAAATTGTCTCCCCAGCTGGCCCCGGACCATATCCAGGAAGTAAGGGAGGTTTTAGCAGACTTTGCCCCCTTGTTTAGTGCCAAGCCTGAACTAACCCCCTTAGTAACACACGATGTGGAGAGAGGGACACAGACGCCCATACAGCAGACAGCATATCAGGTGTCAGAGGCTCTCCAAAAGGACATTAGGAGGGAAGTGGAGGAGATGCTGGATTTAGGGGTAATCCAGAGATCCTACAGCCCCTAGGCCCCACCTGTAGTCCTTGTGCCCAAGCCAGATGGCTCTACTCATTTCTGTGTGGACTATCGTGGACTTAATGCAGTCATGAAGTCAGACACCCACCCGATGCCCTGGACGGATGAACTCCTGGACAAGTTGGGAGGGGCGACCTACCTTATGACTATTGACCTGACAAAGGGGTATTGGCAGGTTGAGTTGACAGACAGAGCTAGGGAGAGGTCAGCCTTCATCACTCCAATAGGCTTATTTGAGTTTAAAGTAATGCGTTTTGGAATGAAGAATGTCCCGGCCACTTTCCAAAGGTTGGTGAACCAGGTGGTAAAGGGTGCTGAGGAGTACGCTGTGGCATACCTGGATGACATTGCCATCTTTACTACCAGCTGGGAGGAACACCTGTCCCACCTTAGGGAAGTGCTGGACAGGATACAGAGGGCCGGGCTCACTGTCAAAGCCGGGAAATGCCAGGTGGCCATGGGAGAGGTGGCATACCTGGGGCATGTGGTAGGCCGGGGACAGTTCTGTCCTAACCAAATAAAGATAGAGGTGATCCAGGCATAGCCCAGACCAGAAACCCAGAAGCAGGTCAGGAGTTTTCTAGGGACAGCAGGGTACTACAGGAAATTTGTACCCAATAACAGTGCCCTGGCTGCTCCCCTATCTGACCTGACAAAGAAAAAGAAAATTACCTGGGGACCAGCCTGTGAGGAAGCCTTTACCAGACTGAAGGAGGCACTGTGCAGTGCTCCTGTTTTGACAAGTACTGACTATAGCAAGACCTTTATAGTTCAGACGGACTCCTCAGATGTGGGTATTGGAGCAGTACTGAGTCAGACGTCCAACCAAGGGACAGATCACCCAGTAGTGTACCTGAGTAGGAAGTTATTTCCCAGGAAACAAGCTTACTCCACGGTGGAAAAAGAATGTCTTTCCATAATGTGGGCCCTAAAGAAGCTAGAGCCATACTTGTATGGGCAGCATTTTGTGGTGCAGACTGACCACAACCCCCTGGTTTGGCTGACGCAGATGGGGAAAAACAATGGCAGATTGCTACGATGGGAGTCTTGCTTTGCAGGGTTATGATCTGACAATCATACATAGGTCTGGAGCGAAAAACCAGAACTCAGATGGGCTGTCTAGGGTCTATGAGGAGTGAACTGATTTGGGAAGCTCATCCTATGTAGGGGATAGAACCCCCAAATTCAGTCTAGGTGGGAAGGAATTGTGATGTGTACAGCCAGTTCTGAGTGCTGTATCATTTTGTTTTAAATATAAAAATGTATTACTGGTTGTCTCTGCTGAAAAATCTGGTGCTCTTAGAATGACCTCACTCATCCCCCCCAGGTTTCAGCTGAGAGATGAAAGCTATGAGAAAAATGCTGAAAACAGCATAAGAGATCACACACACACAGTTTTAGAGACAATGTGTTACATGGAAGGCCTTAATCAAGGACCTCCTGTTTTTTCTGAGTTAATTACAGCTGTGGTTGCTAAGATGGAAGATCATAGCTACATTTCCCAGTGGAGAGTTGCTATTTTGCCCTTTGACACTGACTTTTGGAGAGTGTTATGTGATTTGTATTTTTTTTCTTTTTTTTTGATTTGTTTAATTTAAGGGAGAGTGAGAGCCTCTGGATTTTTGGTTGTTTATTTTATTTATTTGGATGTTTTTATTTGATTGATTTCTTAAATTTTGTTTTAATTTTTATATTATTTTATTTTATTTTGGGTTATTGTTTGGGTTTGGTTTTATTGTTGTAATGTGTAGAGGGTCTGCTACCACGGTCATGCGCTATTCGTCCTCCGCTCTCCATGCCCTCTGCCCTTTCTCCCCTACGCCATTGCAGTTGTCAACTTATCAGCACTGTAGAGTGCTGGGGATTGTATGGAGGGGGAGGAGGGGCTTTGAGGGGTGCGGACTGTGGAGGCTGAATGAGCAGCAACATCGGATTGGGGTTGTGGAGACCAGAAGACATCCTGGGGTGAAATGTATTCGAAAGCGAGAGTCTCCTTGTCTGGTTCCCATACCCAAGGGTACCTCTACCATAAGTGGTACTGGGCAAGTAGTCTGTTCCACTTCAGTAACCCATCCAACCCGAGCAGTGTTGTGCAATGCCAGATCCATTAGGAACAAGACTGCAGTTATTGCAGATCTGGTGGGGTCCGTGGATCTGGTTTGCATTACCAAGACCTGGCTGGATGGTAATGCTGTTCCAATTTTGGAGGCAGCAATTCTAGCCGGGTACTCGGTGTTACACCGCCCGAGGTTGGACCGCAGGGGGGGGTTGCGGTCTGTTTCAAGACTGAACTGGGACTCACAGGTGTACTGGTTGAGGAGGTGGAGTCCTTTCAGTGTACCATTGTGGCAGGTGTGGGATGTAGAATAGTTCTCATCTACCATCCACCAGGTGATGAGAAACGTTTTCTAAAGGAAGTAGCCGATTTCATCATCGACATGGCATTTGAGTCTCCCAGGCTGATGGTCCTGGGTGACTTCAATGCCTGGATCGATGATGAATGTTCGCAATTTGGACAACACTTCCTCCAATTAATGACATATTTGGGTCTCACACAAGTGGTTACTTCTGCCACTCATAAGAGTGGTCACTCCTTGGACTTAGTCTTCCTCCTGGGGATTGAGGCCACTGACGTGGGGGTGGAACCCGTCAGTTGGTCCGATCACTACACTGTGGGCTTCAGTTTTTGCACCCCTCCCTTGTAGGCCTACCCCTGTGGAGATGGTTAGGTGATGCTCTTTATGAGATATTAGCTCTGTGGGTCTGACAGAGGCACTTAACCTATCGGAGTTTTCTGAAGTGAGCAGTGATCCTGATGCTTTGGTGCTGGCCTATAATATGGCCATCTCCTCGGCTCTGGATCAAATTGCTCCTGTCCGCGTTCATCCTCTCCCTGTTCAACCTCGGTCTCTATGGTTTGATGAGGCCTTGAGGGAGATGCGGTGACAAGGATGAAGATTAGAGCATTGTTGGCGGAGAACTGCCTTTGATGCCGACCATCTTAGATTGATGGAACATTATCAACTCTATCATTCCACAATCTCTCGTAAGAAGGCAGAGTTCCTATCCAGAGAGATTGCGGCTACTCAGAACCGACCAGCTCAGCTTTTTCAAACTGTTGACAGACTGTGCAACCCAGCCTGTCTCCAGGTTTGAAAAGTTTTTCCACAATTAGAGTGTGACGAGCTTGCACGCTTCTTTGCAGATAAGGTGGCTGACATTAGGGCAGCATTCCAACCTGCTCCCTCCATTGGAGATGCTTTTGATCACCATTTGGTTGCTCCCTCCGGTCTCTCTTGGAGTTCCTTTGACCAGCTTGAGTTCATTGATGTCATGAGGATTATCCAGAGTATGCCTCCTACGTGCTGTAGTTTAGATCTGGGCCCGACTTCCCTGTTAAAGGGTTGTCTTGAGACTATCGGCCCGGTTCTGGCACAGATAGTCTGGTGCCCCTTGGATATGGGTGAGTTTCCTATCTCCCTGAAGGAGGTAGTGGTGACACCCCTCCTGAAGAAAGCTACCTTGGATCCTGACTGCCATGCTAACTACATGCCAATCTCTAATCTTCCCTTTGTTGGGAAGATTATTGAGAAAGTGGTGGAAGCACAATTGGAGAACCATTTAACCATCCATGACATCTATGAACCCCTCCAGTCTGGTTTTCAAAAGAGGCATAGCACCGAGACAGCATTGGTTCGGCTGCTCAATGATCTCCTGATGGCTAGAGATCAGAAGAATCATTCCATTCTCGTTCTCCTTGATCTCTCATCAGCTTTTGACACGGTGGACCATGGGGTACTTCTCGCATGTCTGGAATTTATCTGTGGCCTGTCAGGGACAGTCCTCAGTTGGTTTAGATCTTTCCTCACTGACAGGACTCAGAGAGTGGTGTCTGGATTAAATTATTCCTGCCCACTCTCACTGTCATGTGAGGTACCCCAGGGCTTGGTGTTATCCCCCATGTTGTTCGCAGTGTATATGCTGCCCCTCGGAGAACTTGTAAGAAGGTATGAGCTGAAGTTTCACTGCTATGCAGATGATACTCAGCTCTACCTGTCTTTTGCACCCGACCAGGATAGAGCTGTCTCGGTCATTAATAGCTGCCTCGCCGAAATCCAGAGCTGGATGAATTCAAGCTGGTTAAAGTTGAACTCGGAGAAGACGGAGGTATTGGTTGTGGACCCAGGTCACATGGTAGAGGGGATGGGAGCTGGTTTATCCTCAGGTTTATTTCTGGGAGGTATCCAGCTTCCTACCTCTGAATGGGTGCGGAAGCTGGGGGTGATTTTTGACAACGAACTGACACTGAGCAACTGGGCAGCAGATAAAATGAAGTTCAATGCTGCAAAATGTAAGCTCATGCACATGGGGAAGAATAATATTTGGTCTACCTACCTAATGAATAACATAAAGCTATCAGTTACAACAGAAGAGAGGGATCTGGGTGTCACAATATCAAATAATCTAAAATTTGACATACACACAACCGAACAGTCACAAAGTGTCATGGTATATTGGGAAACATTTTGAAACATTAAAAGTAGAAATCCTGAGGTCATTTTGCCACTATACACTGGCCTTGTATGTCCACACCTGGATATTATGCACCCTTTTGTGCTCCTATTTCAATTGGCTGCCAAATCATGACGGAGAAGGTTCAGCGTAAGGTCACTAAAAGGATTAATAACATGGCTAACAAAGACTACATGTGTAGACTTAAATCACTCAAGTTATTCTCATTAGAATACAGAGCTCTAAGGGGTGATCTGATTTACACTTTTAAGGTCCTTCAAAAAGAGTCTATGTTAGATACAATCTGCTTGGAAAGACAACTAATTAATAATAATACAAGATCCCATAATCTTAAGTTAAAAACTGCTATGTATAAAACTACGAAGCATAAAATATTTTTTACCCAGAGGGTGCCACCCAAATGGAACTCTCTCCCTGTAGACATTGTTACAAGTGAAAACGTGGAACAATTTAAAAAAATATTAGATCTTTATATGGGTGATAAGAAGTATACCTTCCACCGTTAACATGCCGGTGCACATTGTCTATGGGCTAACGCCTTTTGAACTTGTATCCATCTATGAAATTATTTATTTATTTAGGGATTCGGATCATACCTTTGACCTCAGAGCTCTTTTACAAAGGTTCCACGTCAAACAGTGACAATGACAACAATAATAAACAGTTTATATACAATACTCGAATAGTAGGTGTCAGAAACCCACTCAGCATGTCATCCCTCTACTCCCAAAGTGCCAACCTCCGAGCGCAGTCTTGTGAACAGTTAACAGAAACAGGGTAACCCTCCTGTCTGTTTTGTGGGTTTGAATCAACCTTTGGTCTCAAGTCTTGGAGGGATTCAACTGTAAACTTCTTGTTAGCGTACCCAATGTGCAAGCTCAGATAATTCTGCTCTTTGGGGGGGACAGATATCTTTTGCCTACGGGCACCTAACCAGGTGTACAAAATGAACCCTTAAAACTCTATTAAAGACCTCAGAATAAACTCTTACCTTTTCTCAGTTTGGTAAAACCAGTAAGCTTTGTACCATGTCAACTTTCACATGTATGCTGCACTTGTCAAGAAAAAGAAATTCAAAGGCACACCAAGTAGTCTCTAAAGTAGAGGTTTACTTCAAAATAGATAACAAAAATGTAAAATGTAAATACAGAACCACATATCACAAAAACATACAATCACTTAAAAAAAAACAAGATTTTAAAAGTGCAGTTTCCTACCACCAAACAATTAGACTTGATCTATCTAATGTATCTCTTACAGTGCTGCTGATGTTTCCTTTTCAGAGTCCAAACAATTGTGTCAAATTGGAAAACAGAATACTGTTTAAAAACTGGTTTTGCCAACCTCTTTGCGTGAGGTCACCTAGCTTCTCCCTGTCGGAATATAAAAAAATATATCTATGAAAAACAGGATGTCTTATCAAAGTATTAAATTCTATAACCTCAGCACAACTCATTTTCTTCAAATGACTTTCTTTGATCTTATGAGCAGCTTCCCCTTTCCAGGGCATCAAAGCATCTTTTATGACTTCGCACTAAAGAGTCATAACCTGCTCTTTTTCCTCTAAATGTTATAAAAGTTTATGATCTATCTTGGCAGTTGGCAAGCAGCAATTAGTCACATAAACAGGAGATGCTTATTTTTTTAAGGTATCTTCTAGCCTGTAATTATCTCTTGGCCTTCCAGGTCACACCTTGTAGCTAAAATCTGGGAGGGGGTGTCATTCCACAGACTGTCAGCATCTCTCATAAGAGACATTCAATAACACATTTTTATATTACAAACAGCATAGATTAATCAGAACCAGTTGTCTGAGTGTCTCAATTCCTCCCCACCTAGACTGAATTTGGGGGCTCTATCCCCTGCAGGAGATGAGCTTCCCAAATCAGTTCACTCCTTGTACACACGAGACAGCCCATCAGAGTTCTGATTTTTGGCTCCAGCCCTATATAGAATTGTCATATCATACCCTCGCAAAGCAAGACTGCATCTTAGCAATCTACCATTGTTTTTCCCCATCTGCGTCAGCCAAACCAGGGGGTTGTGGTCAGTCTGCACCACAAAATGCTGCCCATATAAGTATGGCTCCAACTTCTTTAGGGCCCACAGTATGGCAAGACATTCTTTTTCCACAGTAGAGAATGCCTGCTCCCTGGGAAGTAACTTCCTACTCAGGTACACTACTGGGTGATCTCTCCCTTGGCTGGATGTCTGACTCAGTACTGCCCCAATACCCACGTCTGAGGCGTCACTCTGAACTATAAAGGGTTTGCTATAGTCAGGACTTGTCAAAACAGGAGCATTGCACAGTGCCTCCTTTAGTTTGGAAAAGGCTTCCTCACAGGCTGGGCCCCAGGTAATTTTCTTTGGCATCCTTTTCTTTGTCAGGTCAGATAGGGGAGCAGCCAGGGCACTGTAATTGGGTACAAATTTCCTGTAGTACCCTGCTGTCCCTAGAAAACTCCTGACCTGCTTCTGTGTTTCTGGTCTGGGCTATGCCTGAATTGCTTCTATTTTTATTTGGTTAGGACGGAGCTGTCCTGGCCTACCACATGCCCAAGGTATGCCACTTCTCCCATGGCCACTTGGCACTTTTCGGCTTTGACAGTGAGCCCGGCACTCTATATCCTGCCCAGTACTTCCCTAAGGTGGAATAGGTGTTCCTCCCAGCTGGCACTAAAGATGGCAATGTCATCCAGGTATGCCTCAACGTACTCCTCAGCACTGTTTAACACCTGGTTCACCAACCTTTGGAAAGTGGCTGGGGCATTCTTCATTCTGAAAGGCATTACTTTGAATTCAAATAAGTCTATCAGAGTGATGAAGGCTGACCTCTCCCTAGCTCTGTCCATCAATTCTACCTGCCAATGCCCCTTGGTCAGGCCAATCGTCATAAGGTAGTTCGCCCCTCCCAACTTGTCCAGGAGTTTGTCCATCCGGGGCATTGGGTGGGTATCTGATTTCGTGACTGCATTCAATCCACGTTAGTCCACACAGAAATGAGTAGAGCCATCTGGCTTAGGCACAAGGACTACAGGTAAGGCCCAGGGGCTGTGAGATCTCTGGATTACCCCTAAATCCAGCAACTCCTCCACTTCCCTCCTAATGTCCTTTTGGAGAGCCTCTGACACCTGATATGCTGTCTGCTGTATGGGCGTCTGTGTCCCTCTCTCCACATCGTGTGTTACTAAGGGGGTTAGTTCAGGCTTGGCACTAAACAAGGGGGAAAAGTCTGCTAAAACCTCCCTTACTTCCTGGATATGGTCCGGGGCCAGCTGGGGAGACAATTTTACTGCCTCCACAGAGGACTCCCACTTGCTTTCCTCCAACAAGTCCAGAAGGGGGTCTCCCTAATCCGTCCCCTCCCCAGGACTACATACTGCAAACACCATGTGCACCCTATTGGCATATGGCTTCATCATGTTGACATGGTGCATCCTTTCTGTCTGTCTTCTGTCAGGTAACTCTATAATGTAGTTCACGTCATTTATCTTCCTAACCACTTTGTATGATCCTGCCCACTCAGCCTGCAGCTTGTCTTTCCAGACTAGAATAAGGACCATGACTTCCTGACCCACCATGTATGAGTGAGCTCTGAATCTGTGGTTGTACCACACTTTTTGTTTCTGTTGGGCAGCTGCCAGGTTGCTCAGGGCTGTCCCCATAAGCTTCTTCAGCCTTTCCCTAAATCTAAGGATGCATTACACAATGTGAGTTCCCTGCGTGGCGTGCTTGCCTTCCCAGTCCTCCCGGATTAAGTCTAGGTGCCGACGTACCCGACGTCCATATAAGAGTTCGAAGGGGGAAAATCCTGTCGACTCTTGGGGCACCTCCCTGTATGCAAACAACAGATGGGGAGGTACTTCTCCCAGTCCCTCCCATGCTGTTCAGCAAACACCTGGAGCATTGACTTTAGGGTACCATTGAATTGTTCCACAAGCCCATTGACTTTTGGGTGATACAGTGTTGTGCATTTCTGCACCACCCCACATTTCTCCCATAAACATTTCATCAGGTCCAACATGAAGGAGCCCCCTCAATCAGTGATAACCTCCTGTGGAAACCCAGCACGGGAGAAAATCCCAAGTAAGGCATCTGCCACTTTGTCTGTCCTCAGTGAGAATAGGGCGATGGCCTCTGGTTACCGGGTGGCATAATCCATGACATTCAGGATGAATCTCTTCCCTGAAGAGCTGGGAGTATTTAAAGGTCCCACAATTTCCATTCCCACCCTCTGGAATGGCTCCTCTACTATGGGCAATGGAATCAGGGCAGCTTGGGTTTTCTTGCCTGCCTTCCCTATTTCTTGGCACCAGTGACAAGACCTGCAGTACTCCTTCACCTGCTGGGTGAAATTAGGCCAGTAGAAATTATGGGCCAACTGCTGTTTCATGTGCGTAATTCCAAGATGACCAGAAAAGGGAATAGCATGTGCAATCTTGAGCAACTGCTCACGATACCCCTGTGGAATGACAAGCTGCCTGCCTAGCACCCCTCCCTCTGTCTGTACTGCCTCAGTATACATAAGTCCATTTTCTCAATAAGCCTTATGCCTGCCGTCACCTCCCTGTGTGCCGACCAAGTCTGCCCAAGCCCTCAGCTTCTCTAGACTAGAGTTACTTCTCTGAGCAGCTGCAAACCCCTCACACATTCCCAAGGCATGGGACTGGTCCCCTTCAGTCGCTAAACTAGGGTCCCTAGCACTAGCATCAGGACACTCAGGATCACTGTCATTCCCAACCCTCTGACAATGGGTCACCCCTTCCTCTTCAGAGTAACCCTCTGTAGCTGTGTGATTGACTGCTACTGGGGAAATTTCTACTCTCTTTTCATTAGTCTCCCCATCTGAAGACACAGGCTGGGGAACCAGCCTCTCAGTGGCTTCCACAATGGCTTCTGTGGGGTTCAGGGAACTACAATTTTCTCTTGCCACTTGGCTATGGGTAACTGCACATACCATCCCCCATTTTAGATTGTTGCCCAGTATCACATCCACTGCTAAAGTTTTGACTACAGCCACCTGTTGCACAGTTCCCCCTGTTTCACCCCAGTCCAAGAGAACACTGGCCAGTGACAATGTTTTCGCCTCACCAGTAAAGTCCTGTACAGTGACGTATTTATTGGGTATAAGCTGACCAGGCTGTACTAGATCCCCTTTTACCAATGTCAGGAATGCCCTTAACCCTTGTGTCTGTACACCATTCACCATGACTGGGTGCATGTGTTCCCTCATGTTCACAGGCATGCTTCCAGGGACACACAAACAACCCACTTCTTTTCTAGCACCCTGTTGTGTATTATGGCTTGCCTTTTTGGGACACTGTCTGGCAATATGCCCAGTTTCTTTACACAACCAACAGGCATTTCTTACTTCAGAGAAATCTTTTTGTTGAAACCTGGGGCTAACTGGTTTCGGTGGAGGCAGTGAGATTTTTAGCTGCCCTAAATGCGTGCTTTTCCCTTTCTGTGCTGCCATGCCTGCCCCATTCACTCTCAGAGCAGGTCTGCTCTTGGCATAGTGGTCCAAGAGTTCAGCAGCCTCTTGCACTGTTTTGGGATCTCAGTCCTCCAGCCAGGTTTTCAACTCTGCTGGGCATGCCCAATAAAACTGTTCTAACAAAATCACATTTTCAATTTTATCAACAGAGTTTGCTTCAATTCCTTCCCACCAATGTTTTAAAAACTGACATTGTTTCTTGGCTAGCTCCTCGTAGCTCATGTCAGGGCTTCTCCTGAGTTTATGGAATTTAGCTCTGTATGATTCAACAGTTAATTCAAATTTTTTAACACTGCAGCTTTAAGTTTGCTGTAATCATCACTGTCCTCATTGTCCATTTGACCCTATGCATCCTGACCTTTCCAGGTAAATAGTGGGAATAGCTGGAAGCTCCAGGACCATCTAAGAATTTTAGCCTAAATACAAACTTTTTCGGAAGAATTTAAAAAAGCATCCATGTCCTCCATCTCTTTAAATTTGGCTATGAATTTGGAATTCAATTTGTAACCCAGTCCTGTAGTCCCAGTTAAACCCAAGACACTTACTTGCTCTGGTGCCACTGGTTGGAGTCATAGCTTCTCCAGTTCATGTTGCCTCTGGCACTCCTGCTACTCACGGTCTGCATCTCGGCGTTCTTGCTCCCTCTTCTCCTCTGCAGCTCACTGGTACTCACACTCCTCACAGTCTGGCTCTCGGAGTTCTTGCTCTGCCTCACGGTTCACCTCCCACTGTTCATGGTCCCTCTCCCTCTGGAACTCCAGCTCCATTCTTCGCAACTCAATTTGCAGCCTGAATACTTCTGGATCCAGGATACTGGTGACCTTCCCCTGCTGCTGTGGCCCTTCACTGACAGCGGCCCTGTTGCCCTCCTCATTGGATCTGGACACTGCACTGGCCACTAGCCCTGCCACACTCGAGGTTTGGTCCTTTTCAGTCACTGTCTGTGACTTGCTGCTCTGGGAATCTGCTATCTTCAAGGCATTTATGAGGTTCTGCTTGGTGGCTTTCAACTTGAATGGGACTTCTCTGTCCCCACACAACTGCTTTAGGTAGTCTATAGTGTGCCTGCTGTAGTTGGAAGCCATCTTCTTCCCTAACTATGACTACTCTGACTTGCACTTTAGAAAAAAAAATAAAACGGGTAGGAGCTTGACTGTACACCAAGTGATATAGTTCTGTCTCCTTTTTAAAAATCAATCACTGCCTTTTTCTTTCTTTGCAAGTGAGCTGGCAGTCTCAAGCTGACACACTGAACAATAACAGCTTGTAATACCAACATTTTTCACACCGCTGCCAACCAATCTGTCACAATTCCACTCAGCAGGTCTGGCCCTCTGCTCCCACAGTGCCAACCTCCAAGTGCAGTATTGTGAACAGTTAACAGAAACAGGGTAACTCTCCTGTCTGCTTTGTGGGTTCGAATCAACCTTTGGTCTCAGTTCTGGAAGGGATTCAAACTCTGAACCTCTTGTTAGTGCACCCAATGTACAGGCTCAGATAATTCTGCTCTTCGGGGGGCCAGATATCTTTCACCTATGGACACCTAACCAGGTGTACAAAATGAACCCTTAAAAACTCTAATGAAGACCTCAGATTACTCTTACCTTTTCCTAGTTTGGTATTACCAAATAAGCTCATGCACAGTGTTATCACACTCTTAACCATCCACGCATCATAGGCAAAAGCAGAAGGATGTAAAATCAGTAAGCTTTGTACCATGTCAACTTTAACCATGTATGCTGCACTTGTCAAGAAAAAGAAATTCAAAGGCACACCAAGTAGTCTCTAAAGTAGAGGTTTGCTTCAAAATAGATAAAAAAATTAAAATGTAAATACAGAACCATATATCACAAAAACATACAATCACTTAAAAAAACAAGATTTTAAAAGTGCAATTTCCTACCACCAGACATTTAGACTTGATCTATCTAATGTATCTCTTACAGTGCTGCTGATGTTTCTTTTTCAGAGTCCAGACAACTGTGTCAAACTGGAAAACAGAATACTGTTTAAAAACTGGCTTTGCCAACCTCTTTGCGTGAGGTCACCTAGCTCCTCCCTGTCGGAATATAAAAAAATATATCTATGCTAAACAGGTTCTTTTACCAAAGTATTAAATTCTGTAACCTCAGCACAACTCATTTTCTTCAAATGACTTTCTTTGATCTTATGAGTAGCTTCCCCCTTCCAGGACATCAAAGCATCTTTTATGACTTCGCACTAAAGAGTCATAACCTGCTCTTCTTCCTCTAAACATTATAAAAGTTTATGATCTATCTTGGCAGTTGGCAAGATGCAATTAGTCACATAAACAGGAGATGCTTAGTTTTTTAAGGTATCTTCTAGCCTGTAATTATCTCTTAGCCTTCCAGGTCCCACCTTGTAGCTAAAACCTGGGAGGGGGTGTCATTCCATGGACTGTCAGCATCTTTCATGAGAGACATTCAATAACTCATTTTTATATTACAAAAAGCATAGATTAATCAGAACCAGTTGTCTGAGTGTCACAATAAGTATGAAACTTTGTCCCCAGGAGGAGCAGGAACAAATTATATTGTTCAGTTATTTGATTATGGTGCCAGCAAGGGGGATTGGGAACAACATGGACAAACAATGTATACTCAGCAAGACTGATACAAAAAAAATTACACTATAAAAAGTTTATATGCGTTAATGGTTATTTTACATTTATTGGTGGGGAGGTGGGCCCACAAAATATTTTGCAGGGGGGTCCTTACAGTTATTGGCACAGCCCTGGCTGCATGTAGTCCTGCTGACTCATCAGCCTCCTACTCCTTTTCATCCACGTCTGCAATTCTCACCTGTGACAAACCATCCCAAAGTGGATTGATGGTCATTTGCCCTCCTGTGAACAGGTCTGTTTTTTTCACCACGCTTCACTGAATGGTAGCAACATGCAGTCTGTCACTGTCATGCTGTGGTTTGCAGAACTGTGCCCATGACATCTTTGCCCCATGAACCCATCTTATGAGCTGATCAGTAAGATCTTGTACCTGATCACACCCACCTTCAAGTATGGCTCCTTCTATAGCATGTCCAGCATGGTGGCAATTCCAAAATCAAGAGACAGAAGAATGCTTAAAATATGGGTATTGCAGTCTAATATTTGCAGCATGCATTCCATTAACGCACAGCTAGCCCTATCAATCAATCAATCAATCAAAGTATTTATTTATACAGGCGATCACCATTGAGCATGCTCATTTACAAGATGGACCTGTTACACAAAGTAAGAAAATAACAGATACAATCCAAACAATGTACAAAGTATACAGTTACAAACATAACAAAACAATAATACAATGCAAGTTTTAGCAATGAAAGTTCTCATGTGCAAGCAAAAAGGGATAGCATGGACAGGGTCCAGTTCAGTGAGGGACAGTTATGGACTTTCATAAGCTGAATGATGACATATACGCGATCAGGTGATTTATAAGAAACATGCCTGTCCTCTGGGACCCAGGAGGGCAGTAGATTGAGGGGAGGGATAAGGATGGAAACAGGACAACAGGGATAGGGGTAGGAGATATGGCAGGAGGGGTACCATCAAGGAGAAGGGGGATAAATCAGGACAGAAGGCCACTGATGAGGCCTATAGCAGTGGGCATACAACACCATTGGTGAATGAAGAAGGAGCAGAGAGGGCCACATAAGCTAGGATGTAGTGCGGGGCCCATGCTGACATAGTCAACCAAAATGCAGGTTTTAGAGATGGGGAAAACAGTTGCAGAATTGTTTAACTGAACGGTTGTATAAGGTCTTAAAGAAGGATATGCTGATTGGAGAGCTAAGCCTCAGTGTTTTTTGTAAAGTATTCCACAAAGAAGGCAGCGCAAAACTTATAGCCATGCTCCCGAGGCGTGTTTTTAACTTAGGTACCTTCAGGTAAATGAGGGAGTAGCTTCTCAAGGCATAGGTACCAGGTTTGCATAGCGGTAGATAATTGGAAATATATATGGGGGAAGTTTCTTGATGATGGCTTTGAAGGCCCAGAATACAGTATTTCTGTGTCTCCTGAAGTGGGGGGAAGGTCATTCCACGGCTGTCTAAAGGGCACAGTGGTGAATGGCATGAGGTAGTCCAGTGATGAATCTCAGGGTCCTGTGATACAAAGTATTCATTTTAGCAAGATGCGAGGCAGGGCAGTGACTATAAAGAAAGTCAGCAAAGTCAACCAAGGAGAGAAATGTGGTTTGTACCAGTCGCCATTTGGCATTGCTGGTGAGGTAGTTATTAATCCTGAAGAAGAGGCCAAGCCTCTGTCTTAACTTCTTTAGGAGGTCTTCGATATGATCCGTAAAAGAAAGTTTGTGATCAAGCCACACCTCGAGATACTTGAATTTGCTAACATATTCTAAATTTTCTCCCAAGATTGTGGTGATCTGAGGGATGGAGCCAGCAGTGGCTGGGTTTGCATCCAGGAGGAGAGGTGAGAATAGCATAGCCTTGGGGTTTTTTGCATTTAATGTAACCTCCCTGCAAATGGGGCTTCCCAAAAGTCTCCAGGAGCTTGCTTGAATGCTCCAAGCCTGGATGGTGTTCGGCATCTAAGCCGTTTATCTGTGGGTGCTTTTAGAGCCTCTGGTACTGTCTCTTTAAGAGCTGTCTGCCTGCAGACATAATTAATTTGGATGGGGGTCTGTGTGTTTCCCTGCTCAAGTCCCGCTCGAGCTACTGCCAAGTCACTCCGTTTCTGCCATCGCTAAGTGGGCAGAAGGAGCACTCTTCAAAGATGTAATTGTTTGCTTGTAACTTGTTAGAGTAATAATGAAAATGCAGTTTGTTTTAACCTGCTTGCTTGTAGCAAGGACAGTGCAGAGTAGCTCCCTCATGTTGGTTCTGAACTGCTGAATTGGACCAATCATTGTGGGGATCTGTTAAAATGGAGCCTGTTCTGGGTGAATCAGAACTTGGACTCTCCTCTGGAGCCAGCTGCAATGGGACTGTACGGCAGATGCCTCTGGGAATTGTAGTTTGGACTTCGGCGCCATTTTGCACCAACAGGGGGAGTCTGATTGTGAGTGACAGCCAGATCAGCCAACTGAACTCAGAGGAACTCAAAGGAAATGCCCGGCTCTGTCTACTGGAAAGTCAGATCAGTTTTGGGCAGTGAAGAGACAAGGAGCAGGGTGCTTCTTCGGTGTGTAGTTTTAGCGCGGGAATCGCGTGTAAGGCCCTAAGTTTTGGTCTGCAGCTTGTACAAGTGCCTGTTCAGACTGGATATGACCTGTGAAGAGAATCAAGGAGATCTGAAGAGTAGAAACCAGGCTCACCCTGTAGAAGACTGGAGAAATTGCTGAATCGCGCTCGGTCTGTCAGGAACTGAATCTGCTGTGTGTTCTCCCAGGTATTGTGCAGTAATTGCGATCAGGATAAAGAAGCAGCCTGCCTGGTATGGTACTTTCCTTTTACATTTAAATGTGTATAGTGCTTGTGGGGAATCACGTTTCAAATCCCCTGTACAGTGAATTGAGTGCATGAAGCTGGAAGTAAACCCCAGCTTAATCCAGACTACATCCATTTGTTCTAAACTGCAGTGGGGTCCAGTCACAAGGACCTTGTCCACATGGGCTGCTCCTCCTGGCAATCCAGGACAATCTGCCTTCCATCCAGTTCCCAGCACTGAGTTTGTGAGTACAAAGCAGGGTAGCTCCCTGCCATCTGTTTATCGAATTGCAAGTGTGTCATCTAATTGTTGTTGTTTTTTTTTCATTTCTTAACGAACTCAGCCAACTGGCTCCGGATTACAATTTGGGTATTGTGCCAGTGTTTTTCCATCACAGGGCCCCAACCAGCTGCACCAGTCCTGGCTAGCCCCCCATCCTGGGTACCCAGTGAAAGTGAAAATTTGGGACTCTGAATATGTGCACAGTACTGTGATTATTAATGTGTTTGACCTAATTAACCTGATTTCCCCCTGTCCTTGTTACAGTTCCTTAAATAAATAAGATCTGTTTGTTTCAGCAAAGTTACACTGACTGAGGTATTCATTTATGTTAAAGTATTGTACTGTGGTTTTTGCACTGTGTCATCTTGTTTTACAGGGGGTCCCCAGAGTCCAGTCAACAGAGCCAGTCATGGGGGTAGGTGTACATTGTGAAGATATTCCTGATGCATTGTGTGGGCCACTAGTGGGAAGAAAGGGGGGGTTACAGTGTCCCAGAGGGCTGTGACCAAGCTAGTTTAACTACTGCAAACCCTGACCTCTGGGTGGAGGCACTCGCCATTGGACCTAGGCCCCTCACCCTGTTAGTAGTTAAGCAGACAGGGGTAGTAGCCCATGGGATAGCGCCACCTAGTGGTTACATCTTGGAGGTACCACTGGGATTAGTGTCCCCTAGTGGCCACATTAATGAATCACTGGTAAAAATAAATGGGTACCCCGACAGAAGTGGCTGTGCACCGATTGGTGGAGTGGTGCACTGGGGAGGAGATCGACCCCCAAAATGCTATGTTTATCTTGGACATCCCCATGGGTATCAATACGGACACTGTACAGGGAGTACTTTCCAAGTTGGAGGGTTTACAAAACCCTGTGGTGGTGGGTCGACATGCTAATCTGCTCACCCACACTTTCCTGGCCCTAGTAGAGTGTAAGGATCCCATAGATAGCTCCAAAATGCCACAGACTATTACCCCAGAGGAAGCCCTCACTGCCTGAAGAGTGATAACTAGGAACAGTAAAGACCAGGGGGGGATGAGCCCCCCCACTATCTGAAACTTTTGAGGAGAAATTTGCTAAATGGTTGCTGGGGGAAGGGAAAACTGTGGAGGACTTGAAGAAACAATTCTTGCCACCTGGGGGTGTTCCTCCCCCAACACCCTCTCCCGCTCCAGTAACCGTTATGGTGGCTGAACCAATGCAGGCTCCTATTTCTGCACCTGCCATTAGTCATGACTCTTACCGAAGGTTGAGGATCTTCTTGGGCACCCTTCCCACCCCTCAAGGGGAGGATGACTGGGAGACCTGGATAGAGTATGTTGCCCCTCAAGTGCTAGAATGGCAATGTTCGGAAGTCAAAAAGTGAAAGAGGGTTAGTGAGAGCCTCAGAGGTCCTGCCCTGGCTACCATCCATGCTAAACAGGTCAGTAACCCTGAAGCAACTGCCCAGGATTATCTTGAGGCCTTGGAGAATGTGTATAGGAGCCCAGATTCTGATGAGGACCTGTGGTGGAGAGTAAGAGATGCACAACAGCACCAAGGGGAGTTGTTGTCTGTGTATGTATCTCAGCTAGAAAAATTGCTGCAATAATGCCTCAGAAAGGGTAGTTTGCCAGCGATTGAATTGGACCGAACCAGGCTGGACAGGATCCTTAAGTCTGCCCACTTCTCAGAACTGCTGTTGCTTCAGTTATGCCTGGCCAGTCGACTGGAATCCCCATCCTCATATGATGAGCTAATGAGAGAAATTCGAGGAGTTGAGAAAAGGCAACCTCGGGAGGGACTTCCACCAATAGCTGCTGCTACGACCCGAGTGACTGAGGGTGACCCATCAAGTGAAGTTCAGGGGCAGAGGTTGGCAGTTAGTGAGTGCTCTGAGAAGGAAATAGACATACCACAATGGGGTGAACTGCTGAGAAAGATTATGAAAGTAACAGATAGTCCCATCATGAAGGCTGCTCCTACCAGTGCAGGCACTGACACCTGCCCTACCGCTTCTGCTATGGGTTTGAGGGTATCCACTCATGCATCTCCTTCTGACAACAGCTCAAAACTCAATGTCTTGACCATGGAAGTGGAGAAATTGACGAGATGTCTCCAAATGCTTATCACGCCGCAGACAGAGATGGCACCAAGGTTTCCAGTTAGTAGTACCCCCTGCCCTGGCTCCCCGTGTGATGCCTCAGCCCACTCAAACTCCAGAAAGTATGTTTTGTTATAATTGAGGGAAGGATGGGCACATGAAGAGAGAATGCTGGTCCCCAATAGACACATACAAAGTTGTATATAGGCTACAAGGAGAGCTTTGGAGAACAAATCAGTGGTTAAAAGGTGCATGAAATTATCTCACTGAGGGTCCCAAAAATGCTAACTCACGTCCCTTTGTGGCAAGGTCAGTTGCCCAGGCCCCCACTACCGCCTCTCCAGACTGGTCCAGAATAGTGGGTCCCTCCATGGAGACCACTGTAAAGGTGAATGGAGTGTCTACAAGAGCTGTATTAGTGACTCCCAAGTGACAATTATGTTCCAGGATTGGTATCAGAAGCATTTGTCAGATGTGCCCTTACAACCATTAGAAGGACTGCATGTATGGGGGGTTAAGTGAGAAGGCCTATCTCTATTCTGGGTATATACAAATTTGGCTGTCTTTCCCCACCTCCATGGCTGGAGTGGTCAAACAAGTAGAGACCCTAGCCTTAGTGTGTCCCACCACTAGACTGTATGATGGGGTCCCTTTGTTGATTGGAACAAATGCTCATATGTTTGGACGCCTGGCACAGTTGTGTTATGAAAAACAGGGGTCAAGGACTAGTAGAGCTTTAAGAATTCCAGCCTTGATCAAGAAGGCCTATGAAGCACAGAGAGATGCTGAAGAAGTAGAACCAGAGGAACCGGTTGAAATTGTCTGGAAGAAGGATCCTGAGTCTCTGATCCTGTTGCCAAATGCCCAGTGTACCTTACAGGGAGAGGTCCGTATCAGAAAGGATGTCAAGAATAAAATATTAATGTTGGATGCACCAGGCAATGGAAAATTGCCGGAGGAACTGCTGGTCAAGCCTAGTATTTTGCCTGCTAGAGCCCATGTTTATGCCAGAAGGGTAATGGTTCAAGTTCATAATGTGTCTGATAGAGAGATTTGAGTAAATAGAGGTTGCACCCTGGCTAATGTGCATTGTGCAGACACTGCAGTGCTACCCAGTAGCAAGAGTTCGGGGAAGAATGACAGAGTAACGCCTGACTTGATTGATTTCGGTGACTCCCCGTTGCCAGCTGAATGGAAGGTGAGGATCAGTGAGAAGCTTGCCCAGAGAGACCAGGTGTTTTCTTTAAAGGAATGGGATGTAGGATGTGTGCAAGGAGCTGAGCACCGTATCCGGCTGCACAATGAAAGGCCATTTCGTGAGAGGTCTTGACACCTGGCACCTGCTGACATAGATGATGTGAGACAGCATCTGCACGAGAGTCTAGCTGCTAATGTAATACAAGAATCCAGAAGCCCATATGCTTCCCCCATTGTGGTAGTGAGTAAAAAGAATGGAACAGTAAGGATGTGCCTGGATTATTGCACTTTAAACCAGCGGACTATCCCTGATCAGTACACAATGCCTCGCCTTCAAGATGCTTTGGACTGCCTAAACGGGAGCAAGTGGTTCTCTGTGCTGGATCTTTGCAGTGGGTACTACCAGATCCCGATGGCCCCAGAGGACCATGAGAAGACAGCCTTCATCTGTCCGCTTGGCTTCTATGAATTCATGAGGATGCCTCAAGGGATTTCAGGCACCCCAGCCACTTTTCAACGATTGATGGAGCGTGCAGTGGGGGACATGAACTTACTAGAGAGCCTGGTATACCTAGATGATGTTATTATGTTTGGCAGCTCACTGGAGGAACATGAGAGCAGATTATTCAAGTTGTTAGACTGACTGGAAGACTTTGGCCTTAAACTGTCCATTGATAAGTGTCAATTCTTTCAAACACCAGTAAAGTATGTGGGACACACAGTATCCACCGAGGGAATAGAGACCGACCCAAGTAAAGTTGAGGCCTTGACCACCTGGCCACAGCCCAAAAATCTAAAATAACTGCAAAGATTCATGGGATTCTGTGGTTAGTATTGGCGTTTCATCAAGGACTATTCAAGAGTGATCCACCCTTTACTTAACCTTACTCAAGGGTATCCCCCAACCCACAAAAAAATACAAAAAGTCAGCGCCGCTCAAGACTGAAAGAGTGTATTTTCATCTAAGTGAAGTATTTAGAGCCTGCTGGACTCCTGATTGTGAGACTGCTTTTCATGAGATCATACATCAACTTACCCATGCTTCAGTGTTGGCCTATGCCAATCCAACAAAACCTTATGTCCTGCACACTGATGCTAGCTTGCAAAGGTTGGGAGCTGTATTGTACCAAGAGCACAAGAATGGCCTGAGACCAGTGGCCTTTGCCAGTAGAAGCCTGACCCCATCCGAAAAGAACTATCCTCTGCACAAGTTAGAGTTCCTAGCTTTGAAGTGGGCTATTGTTGACCAGTTCCACGAGAACTTGTATGGGGCTAAGATACTAGTAAAAACTGACAATAATCCTTTGACCTATGTGCAGACTTCAGCTAAGTTGGATGCCACTGGCCATAGGTGACTTTCTGCATTATCTACATATGACTATGCTGTTGAATACAGAGCAGGCCTGAACCACATAGATGCTGATGCTCTCTCATGGAGGCCTGTTCTCCAGAATGACTGGGTCAGACTGTCAGAACCTGATATTTGAGCACTCTGCCAGAAGTTTGACAAGAAGGAACAAATGTCCACGGATGCAGTAGACTGTATGGTGGATTGTTTGGGACCTTCTGAGAATTGCATACCTGCTGCTTATTGCCACTTTTCTGCAATAGAGATTGGTGCACTGCCTCAGCTGGACAATGACAGTATTCGGCAGGCTCAATCCCGTGATCCCATGATCAAATCAGCTTTAGAAGCCCTCTATGCAGGGAAAAATGTGTCCAAATTACGTTCCACTGATTTGAGAACTGCATTGTTATACAAAGAAGGTCCTAAGTTGAAACTGATCAATAGACTGTTATACAGAGAAACAGTAGACAGAGGGGGACAAGTAGACAAACAGCAACTAGTGCAGCCCACTGCCTTTCGAGACTCAGTGCTGAGGTCCTTACACAACCACATGGGGCACCTTGGTATAAACAGAACACTTGACTTGGTGAGATCCAGATTCTATTGGCCTAAGATGGGGGCTGATGTGCAGCAACACATTCGAACTTGCAGTCGCTGCATACAGAGGAAAGCTTTGCCCCAGAGCGCTGCCCCCCTCGTTAAAATCACCACCAGTGCACCCATGAAGCTGGTCTGTATTGATTTTCTGAGTTTGGAGTCAGATCAAAAAAATATTAGTAATGTGCTGGTGGTCACTGACCATTTTACGAGATAAGTCCAAGCTTTCCCCACCAAGGACCAGAAGGCATCGACTGCTGCAAATGTACTTGTAGAAAACTTTTTTGTTCACTATGGGGCTCCACAAAGAATCCATTCTGATCAAGGGAGAGACTTTGAGAGTCATCTTATCAACGAGATGCTATCTCTGTGGGAAGTGCGAAAGTCCAGAACCACCCCTTACCACCCCAGGGGGACCCACAGCCTGAACATTTCAACCGCACCTTGCTAGATATGTTAGGCATCCTCCACCCAAAGGACAAGCCTAGATGGAGTCAACAAATTAGCACCCTGGTACATGCCTACAACTGCACCAGAAGTGATACCACTGGGTTCTCTCCCAACCGTCTGATGTTTGGAAGAGAATCTGGACTGCCGGTAGATGTGTGCTTTGGGGTTTCTCTTGATGTGGTTCAAGCTGACAACTATTTACAGTATGTGCAAAAGTTAAAGGCCCAGCTAAATCATGCATACAAACTGGCTCAAACCATGGCTGCCAAAAGAAATCTGGCCAACAAAGAAAGGTATGATAAAAAGGTGAAAGCACAGGAACTCCAGGAGGGAGATTGGGTATTGCTAAGAAATCTGGGACTGCATGGCAAACTTAAGATTGCTGACAAATGGCACCATCTCCCTCACATTGTAGTGGGCAAACTAGATGATCTGCCAGTGTACAAAGTAAGGCCTGAGAATAATTCAAAAGGCGTGAAAACAATGCATAGAAATCATTTACTGCCCATTGGACAAATCTTGATTGAGTCTGAGCCCCCAGAAAATGCCCCCTCTGGAACAGTGACTAGAGCTGCTGCTAAGAAAAAATCAAGAAAGTCTGCACCTACAAAAGCTGAGTTAAAGTGTCCCCCTCTGCAAGTCCCAGTTGAGCATGACTGTCAGTCCATATCAGAGGAAAGTGAGTGTGACTTTGAATACTACTCTTCTTACAAACTGAGTCAATTGTTTCAGGCAATCCCCTAATCAATACTGGAGATGAAGCTGGGCCTTCTGGACCGTCTAAGTCCCCAGCTTTGTCCCTGGAGCCAATGCTCTCAGAACGTGAAGTGCAAAGCATCAAGTCAGATGATATGGAATCATTGTGTATGGTTGAACTGTTTGAGCTTTCAGGGGAGGAAAATGATGGACTGGAACAGACTGGTGATACACCAGAACAAGAAGAGTATTTTGAGTGCCCTGATGGTCCACTGCCAGTGTCGAAAAGCTCTCCATGTGAGCCTAGTGTTGTGGACTCAGAGATTGTAACTCCTGGAGCTGAGAATGCCCCAAGTTCTAGCCGCTCTACCCCAAAGGAGACTCCCCTGGCAAGTAAAGACAATGCTGAAAATGAGGCTCAGAGTGCAGAGACTGAAACAGTTCCCCCTAGAAAAACTGGTCAAGCTGTAAAGCCTGTGGTGCACCTCAGTTATGATTTCCTTGGAAGGTCTGTGGACTTGCCTCTCAATGTTGTCCATAAAGGAGTGTATGTGTCCCCGAGATCATTGCCCAAACTGAACATCACTGCTAACTCCAAGTTACTTGTGTTGCCCTCTAGGTATGGTGCCCCTGCCCCATCCAGCCCCAAGGTAGCTGATAGGGAAGGGCCCCCTCTCTTCAGGTTTCATGTACAAGAGGCAATAACCTGAGTTTTAGTACAATGTGTGTGTAATACTGTGTAAAGAGTGACGTACTGCAAAGTTTCAGAAATGTGTTTCTGGTAAAGTGATGACTGATGATTACATGTATGAGCCTAATGAGATACTGATGCAAATGTATATGTTTGCAATTGAAATTAATGGGGGCACTTGCTTGACGCGGACACCAAGCTTTTTCCAGGCTGGGAAGGATGTAACCCCCCTGCAAATGGGGGTTCCTAAAAGTCTCCAGGAGCTTGCCTAAATGCTCCAAGCCTGGATGGTGTTCGGCGTCTAAGCCGTTTATCTGTGGGTGCTTTTAGAGCCTCTGGTACTGTCTCTTTAAGAGCTGTCTGCCTGCAGACATAATTAATTTGGATGGGGGTCTGTGTGTTTCCCTGCTCGAGTCCCACTCAAGCTACTGCATGTCGCTCTGTTTCTGCCATCACTAAGTGGGCAGAAGGGCACTCTTCAAAGATATAACTGATTGCTTGTAACCTGTTAGAGTATTAATGAAAATGCAGTTTGTTTTAACCTGCTTGCTTGTAGCAAGGACAGTGCAAATAGCTCCTCATGTTCGTTCTGAACTGCTGAATTGGACCAATCATTGTAGTGATCTGTTAAAATGGAGCCTGCTCTGGGCGAATCAGAACTTGGACTCTCCTCTGGAGCCAGCCACAATGGGACTGTACGGCAGATGCCTCTGGGAAGTGTAGTTTGGACTTCGGCGCCTTTTTGCACCAACAGGGGGAGTCTGACTGTGAGTGACAGCCAGATCAGCCAACTGAACTCGGAGGAACTCAAAGGAAATGCCCGGCTCTGTCTACTGGAAAGTCAGATCAGTTTTGGGCAGTGAAGAGACAAGGAGCTGGGTGCTTCTTCGGTGTGTAGATTTAGCGCGGGAATCGCGTGTAAGGCCCTAAGTTTTGGTCTGTAGCTTGTGCAAGCGCCTGTTCAGACAAGATCCGACCTGTGAAGAGAATCAAGGAGATCTGAAGAGTAGAAACCAGGCTCACCCTGTAGAAGACTGGAGAAATTGCTCAATCGCGCTCTATCTGTCAGGAACTGAATCTGCTGTGTGTTCTCCCAGGTATTGTGCAGTAATTGCGATCAGGATAAAGAAGCAGCCTGCCTGGTATGGTACTTTCCTTTTACATTTAATGTGTATAGTGCTTGTGGGGAATCGCATTTCAAATCCCCTGTACAGTGAATTGAGTGCATGAAGCTGGAAGTAAACCCCAGCTTAATCCAGACTACATCCATTTGTTCTAAACTGCAGTGGGGTCCAGTCACAAGGACCTTGTCCACATGGTCTGCTCTTCCTGGCAATCCAGGACAATCTGCCTTCCATCCAGTTCCCAGCATTGAGTTTGTGAGTACAAAGCAGGGTAGCTCCCTGCCATCTGTTTATCGAATTGCAAGTGTGCCATCTAATTGTTGTTGTTTTTTTTTCATTTCTTCACGAACTCATCCAACTGGCTCCGGATTACAATTTGGGTATTGTGCCAGTCTTTTTCCATCACAGGGCCCCAACCAGCTGCACCAATCCTGGCTAGCCCACCCCCCCCCATCCTGGGTACCCAGTGAAAGTGAAAATTTGGGACTCTGAATATGTGCACAGTACTGTGATTATTAATGTGTGTAACCTAATTAACCTGATTTCCCCCTGTCCTTGTTACAGCTCCTTAAATAAATAAGATCTGTTTGTTTCAGCAAAGTTACACTGACTGAGGTATTCATGTATGTTAAAGTATTTTACTGTGGTTTTTGCACTGCGTCATCTTGTTTTACAGGGGGTCCCCAGAGTCCAGTCGACAGAGCCAGTCATGGGGGTAAGTGTACATTGTGAAGATATTCCTGATGCATTGTGTGGGCCACTAGTGGGAAGAAAGGGGGGGTTACAGTGTCCCAGAGGGCTGTGACCAAGCTAGTTTAACTACTGCAAACCCTGACCTCTGGGTGGAGGCACTCGCCATTGGACCTAGGCCACTCACCCTGTTAGTAGTTAAGCAGTCAGGGGTAGTAGCCCATGAGATAGTGCCACCTAGTGGTTACATCTTGGAGGCACCACTGGGATTAGTGTCCCCTAGTGGCCACAGTAATGAATCACTGGTAAAAATAAATGGGTACCCCAACAGAAGAGGCTGTGCACCGATTGGTGGAGTGGTGCACTGGGGAGGAGATCGACCCCCAAAATGCTATGTTTATCTTGGACATCCCCCTGGGTATCAATATGGACACTGTACAGGGAGTACTTTCCAAGGTGGAGGGTTTATAAAACCTTGTGGTGGTGGGTCAACATGCTAATCTGCTCACCCACACTTTCCTGGCCCTACTAGAGTGTAAGGATCCCATAGATAGCTCCAAAATGCCACAGACTATTACCCAGGAGGAAGCCCTCACTGCATGAAGAGTGATAACTAAGGACAGTAAAGACTGGGGGATGAGCCCCCCCACTATCTGAAACTTTTGAGGAGAAATTTGCTAAATGGTTGCTGGGGGAAGGGAAAACTGTGGAGGACTTGAAGGAAACTATTCTTGTTACCTGGGGTGTTCTCCCCAGCACCCTCCCGCTCCAGTAACCGTTATGGTGGCTGAACCAATGCAGGCTCCTATTTCTGCAACTTCATAGTAGTCATGACTCTTACGAAGGTTGAGGATCTTCTGGAGCACCCTCCCACCACTCAAGGCGAGGATGACTGGGAGACCTGAATAGACTATGTTGCCTCTCAAGTGCTAGAATGGCAATGTTCGGAAGTCGAAAAGTGAAAGAGGGTTAGTGAGAGCCTCAGAGGTTCTGCCCTGGCTACCATCCATGCTAAACAGGTCAGTAACCCTGAAGCAACTGCCCAGGATTATCTTGAGGCCTTGGAGAATGTGTATGGGAGCCCAGATTCTGATGAGGACCTGTGGTGGAGAGTAAGAAATGCACAACAGCACCAAGGGGAGTTGTTGTCTGTGAATGTATCTCGGCTAGAAAAATTGTTGCATTAATGCCTCAGAAAGGGTAGTTTGCCAGCGATTGAATTGGACCGAACCAGGCTGGACAGGATCCTTAAGTCTGCCCACTTCTCAGAACTGCTGTTGCTTCAGTAATGCCTGGCCAGTCGACTGGAATCCCCATCCTCATGTGATGAGCTAATGAGAGAAATTCGAGGAGTTGAGAAAAAGCGACCTCAGGAGGGACTTCCACCAATAGCTGCTGCTACGACCCGGGTGACTGAGGGTGACCCATCAAGTGAAGTTCAGGGGCAGAGGTTGGCAGTTAATGAGTGCTCTGAGAAGGAAATAGACATGCCACAATGGGGTGAACTGCTGAGAGAGATTAGTAAAGTAACAGATAGTCCCATCATGAAGGCTGCTCCTACCAGTGCAGGCACTGACACCTGCCCAACCGCTTCTGCTATATGTTTGGGGGTATCCACTCATGCATCTCCTGCTGACAACAGCTCAAAACTCAACGTCTTGACCATGGAAGTGGGGAAATTGATGAGATGTCTCCAAATGCTTATCACGCCGCAGACAGAGATGGCACCAAGGTATCCAGTTAGTAGTACCCCTGCCCTGGCTAGCCGTGTGGTGCCTCAGCCCACTCAAACTCCAGAAAGTATGTTTTGTTATAACTGAGGGAAGGATGGGCACATGAAGAGAGAATGCTGGTCCCCAAAAGACACAGACAAAGTTGTATATAGGCTACAAGGAGAGCTTCAGAGAACAAATCAGTGGTTAAAAGGTGTATGAAATTATCTCACTGAGGGTCCCAAAAATGCTAACTCACGTCACTTTGTGGCAAGGTCAGTTGCCCAGGCCCCACTAGCGCCTCTCCAGACTGGTTCAGAATAGTGGGTCCCTCCATGGAGACCACTGTAAAGGTGAACAGAGTGTCTACAAGAGCTGTATTAGTGGCTCCCAAGTGACAATTATGTTCCAGGATTGGTATCAGAAGCATTTGTCAGATGTGCCCTTACAACCATTAGAAGGACTGCATGTATGGGGGTTAAGTGAGAAAGCCTATCTCTATTCTGGGTATATACAAATTTGGCTGTCTTTCCCCACCTCCATGGCTGGAGTGGTCAAACAAGTAGAGACCCTAGCCTTAGTGTGTCCCACCACTGGACTGTATGGTGGGGTCCCTTTGTTGATTGGAACAAATGCTCATATGTTTGGATGGCTGGCACAGTTGTGTTATGAAAAACAGGGTTCAAGGACTAGTAGAGCTTTAAGAATTCCAGCCTTGATCAAGAAGGCCTATGAAGCACAGAGAGATGCTGAAAAAGTAGAACCAGAGGAACCGTTTGGAATTGTCTGGAAGAAGGATCCTGAGTCTCTGATCCTGGTGCCAAATGCCCAGTGTACCTTACAGGGAGATGTCCGTATCAGAAAGGATGTCAAGAATAAAATATTAATGTTGGATGCACCAGGCGATGGAAAATTGCCGGAGGAACTGCTGGTCAAGCCTAGTATTTTGCCTGCTAGAGCATGCTTATGCCAGAAGGGTAATGTGTTCAAGTTCATAATGTGTCTGATAAGAGATTCGGTAAATAGAAAGCTGCACCCGGCTAATGTGCATTGTGCAGATACTGCAGTGCTACCCAGTAGCAAGAGTTCGGGGAAGAATGACAGAGTAACGCCTGACTTGATTGATTTCGGTGACTCCCCGTTGCCAGCTGAATGGAAGGTGAGGATCAGTGAGAAGCTTGCCCAGAGAGACCAGGTGTTTTCTTTAAAGGAATGGGATGTAGGATGTGTGCAAGGAGCTGAGCACCATATCCAGCTGCACAATGAAAGGCCATTTCATGAGAGGTCTCGACACCTGGCACCTGCTGACTTGTGTGAGACAGCATCTGCACGAGATTCTAGCTGCTAATGTAATACAAGAATCCAGAAGCCCCTATGCTTCCCCCATTGTGGTAGTGAGAAAAAAGAATGGAACAGTAAGGATGTGCGTGGATTATCGCATTTTAAACCGGTGGACTACCATTAAGTACACAATGCCTCGCATTCAAAGAATGCTTTGGACTGCCTAAGCGAACCAAGTGGTTCTGTGCTGGATCTTACATGATGCGTTTCACCAGATCCCGATGGCCCAAGACCATGAGAAGACAGCCTTTATCTGACTGCTTGGCTTCTATGATTCATGAGGATGCCTCAAAGAGTTTCCAGAGCACCCCAGCCACTTTTCCAGCGATTGATGGAGCATGCAGTGGGGACGCAGACTTACTAGAGTGCCTGGTATGCCTGGATGATATTGTGTGTTTGGCAGCTCACTGGAGAGACATAGAGACCAGATGATTAAGTTGTTGGACTGACTGAAGACTTTGGCCTTAAACTGTCCATTGATAAAGTGTCAATTCTTTCAAACATCCATTGGTATGTGGGACATATGGTATCCACCGAGGAATAGAGACCGACCAAGTAAGGTTGAGGCCTTGACCACCTGGCCAAAAGCCCAAAGATCTAAAGAACTGCAAAGATTCCTGGGTTCTGTGGTTATTATTGGTGTTTCATCAAGGACTATTCAAGAGAGTTCACGCCCTTTACTTAACCTTACTCAAGGGTATCCCCCACCCACAAAAATACAAAAGTCAGCACCCTCAAGACTGAAAGAGTGTATTTTCCGTCCAAGTGAAGTATTTAGGGCCTGCTGGACTCCTGATTGTGAGACTGCTTTTCATGAGATCATATATCAACTTACCCACGCTTCAGTGTTGGCCTATACCGATCAACAAAACCTTATGTCCTGCACACTAGATGCTAGCTTGCAGAGGTTGGGGCTGTATTGTACCAAGAGCACAAGAATGGCCTGAGACCAGTGGCCCTTGCCAGTAGAAGCCTGACCCCATCCGAAAAGAACTATCCTCTGCACAAGTTAGAGTTCCTAGCTTTAAGTGGGCTATTGTTGACCAGTTCCACGAGAACTTGTATGGGGCTAAGATACTAGTAAGAACTGACCATAATCCTTTGACCTATGTGCAGACTTCAGCTATATTTGGATGCCAATGGCCACAGGTGGCTTTCTGCATTATCTACATATGACTATGCTGTTGAATCACAGAAGGCCTGAACCACATAGTGCGATGAACTCTCTCATGGAGGCCTGTTCTCCAGAATGACTGGAGTCAGACTGTCAGAACCTGATGTTTGAGAACTCTGCAGAAGTTTGACAGGGAGGAACAAATGTCCACGGATGCAGTGGACTGTATGGTGGATTGTTTGGGACCTTCTGAGAATTGCATACCTGCTGCTTATTGCCACTTTTCTGCAATAGAGAGATTGATTGCACTGCCCTCAGCTGGACAATGACAGTATAGGCAGGCTCAATCCGTGATCCATTATCAAATCAGCTTTAGAAGCCCTCTATGCAGGGAAAAATGTGTCAAATTACGTTCCACTGATTTGAGAACTGCATTGTTATACAAAGAAGGTCCTAAGTTGAAACTGATCAATAGACTGTTATACAGAGAAACAGTAGACAGAGGGGGATAAGTAGAAAAACAGCAACTAGTGCTGCCCACTGCCTTTCGAAACTCAGTACTGAGGTCCTTACACAACCACATGGGGCATATAGAAACATAGAAACATAGAAGTTGATGGCAGATAAGGACCGCAAGGCCCATCCAGTCTGCCCATTTCTTTTTCTACCTTATAAATGTGCCATCGGCCTTTGCTCTGTCAGTGACCTATCTATTCATAGTCATTTGTATTGCTCCCTTGCCTATCCCATGCCTGTTTGAAGCCCCAGACTGTATTCATAGCCACCACTTCTTGTGGTAAGCCATTCCATGCATCTACCACCCTTTCTGTGAAAAAGAATTTCCTCACATTCCCCTTAATCGGCCTCCTCTAATCTCATGCTGTGTCCTCTTGTCCTGCTATTTTTTCTTATATTTAAACATGTTAGACTCTTTCACCTTGTTTATGCCCTTAAGGTGTTTAAATGTCTCGATCATATCACCTCTCTCCTCCTTTGCTCAAGGGTATACATATTGAGCTCCGTTAATCTGTCCTCATATGTCTTCTGATGCAGTCCCTGCACCTTTGTTGCCCTTCTCTGGACTGCCTCAATTTAGTTAATGTCCTTGTGAAGGTGTGGCCTCCAATACACACACAGTACTCAGATGGGGCTAACCAATGTCTTGTACAGAGGGATTATTACCTCCCTCTTCACGACATGATACCCCTAATTACACTAACACCCCCTAGCCTTACCTGGCTTTAGAGGCTGCTTGGATGATTTAGGTCATCAGTGATGATGATGCCCAAGTCTTTTCTTCCTTTGTAGCTGCTAGCAACTCCTCCCAGCCTATAAGTGGCTTCAGGGTTTCTCTTCCTATGTGCATGATTTTGCACTTCTTTGCATTAAATCCCAGTTGCCACTCTTCTGAACCATTCTGCTGAGTTTATCCAGATCTCTTCTCATTCTGCCCACCCCATCTGGATCATCTACTCTGTTGCAGATCTTGGTGTCATCTGCAAATGACACACAAGCCTTACCCTCTAGTCCATCTGTGAGGTCACTAATGAAGATGTTGAATAGGACTGGCCCCAGGACTGATCCCTGAAGTACCCACTTGTGACTTGCATCTCTTCTGACTGTATACCATTTACCACCACTCTCTGTTTTCTGCCAGTCAACCAGTTGCCCCAGTTGACCAACTTCTGACCCCACCCCGAGCCACCTAGCTTATTTATCAATCTTCTATGTGGAACAGTGTCAAAAGCTTTGCTGAAGTCAAGGTAGGCGACATCAACTCCCCACTTGGTCCACCACTCTGGTTACCCAGTCAAAGAAATCTATGAGATTAGTTTGACAGGACCTTCCTTTTGTAAACCCATGCTGTCTTGGATCCTGTGCCCCTATCGATTCCAGGTGTTGCACTATCCTTTCCTTAGAGTGCCTCCATAATCTTGCCCACTACTGAGGTAAGACTGACGGTCTGTAGTTCCCCGCCTCCTCCTGCTACCACTCTTGTGGAGTGGGATCACATGAAACCCTTCTCCAGTCTTCTGGGACCTCTCCACCAATATCAGAGACTCACTAAACAATTCTGCTAATGGCTTGCTGGTTCCTCCTTTAGCTCCTTAAGTACCCTGGGATGTATGCTATCAGGTCCCATTGCCTTATCCACTGAACTTAGCAAGCTCTTGTAGGACCCTTTCTTTTGTGAAGGGAGTAGTGCTCCTCTCCTCCCCTCTGTCCATGATGCTGAGCTGTGGGCCCTGCCCTACCTTCTCTTCAGTAAATACTGAGCAAAAGTATCTATTTAGGATAGATGCCTTTACGGTCCTCCTCCTCACATGCCCTTTTCTCCATTAAGCTTAGTACCCCCTCTGGACTTTCTCCTTTCACTAATGTATCTATAGAAAGTCTTGTCACCTTCTTTTACTGTTAGGTACTAGTGTTTCCTCAGTTTGGGACTTTGCCTGCCTTACTGCCTTACCTGCTTCCTTAGGGCAGTTTGGTATGCCTCTATCTTCATCCCGCTGTGTTCCCTTATATTTTCTGAAGGCCAGCCTTTTGGCTCTGACCCTTTCTGCTACTGTATTTGAGAACCAAAGTGGTTCCTTCTTCTTTTGCACTTCCTTTTCTGTCTAACACAATGGGATGTTGCTTCAAGTATTGTATCCTTAATGCTTGCCCACTTTGCCTGTACCTCCTCACCTGTGTTTCTTTTTGCCAGGGCTAGCTTAACTCTGTTGGCCATCTTATCAAAAGTCAGCTCCTCTGAAGTCCCATATTTTTGCCTTGGAATGGGATGATTTAGATTAGTAGTAGACATTGAACCATACCATGTGATGGTCACTGGCCCCAGGTGACCTTCTACCTGGAGATCTGTGATCCCTTCTTTGTTAGTCAGTACTAGATCTAGGATAACCCTGTCTTTTTGTGGGTTGCTGTACCAGTTGTTTGAGGCCTTCCCCTGCAGGGAATCCACTATGAGTCTAGTTCTGGCAGATGTTCCTGCTGGTGTTGACCAATCTGTATCTGGCATGTTGAAGTCTCCCATTATCAGAACCTCCCTTTAGCTGTCATGTTTGTATATCTTCTAACAGAATGTGTCTATGTCCTCCCTCTGGTCTGGGGGTCTGTAGACAACCCCAGTTCTTATAGCTGTCCCATTTCCTGTTTCAGGGTGACCCACAGTTCTTCTGGCTCCTTATGTGTATTCTGAATTTCTGTAGCTTTGATATTTTCATTAACATACAAGGCCACTCCTCCCCCCTTTTTGCACCTCGATCTCTTCTGAACAATACATAGCCAGGTACTGGAAGTCTTCCCAAGTGTGGTTACCGGTGAAACCACGTCTCACTAATGCTACTATGTCCAGTTTAGCCTCTGACATTGTGGCAGGTCTGGGATCTTATTTCCAGGCTGTGAGCATTTAGTATACATGATTTTCCATTGGCCAGATTTTGGTGTGTTAGTTGTTGGGTGAAGTTTGGCATTACCCTGTGCATCGTATGGGAGACAAACCTTTTTTCTTACCTGGTGATGCAAATGAGCGGCACAAACACGCTGAATTCCTGTGACCACTAGCTGAGGGAGGGTGTGTTCTTCCCATTCGGCGTATGGGGTGCTGCACCCTCTCCCCATTGCTAGTTTAAATATTCTGCAAAGGCGATCAAACTTCTGCCCCAATGCACTGACTCCCTCTTTAGTCAGATGCAGTCCATCAAATTTAAGAACTTTCGCTCCCAGAACTGTTGCCAGTTCCTACAAATCTGTGTCCTTTTCCTGGCACCAGTCCTTGAGCCACGTGTTAGCTCCCCTATCTCCCCTTCTCTGACCTTCCGTCCATCTGCTCCCTTCTCCCAGACTGGCAGGATCTCAGAGAAGGAGATGCCGATGAAATAGATGATAGTTTGTCACCCAGCCTAGTCAGGTGTTCTTGGTCTCCACAACTGACCGGCTGGTGAGATCAATAGTCCCTATGTGCGTACTAGGACATCAATGTTTTCTCCTGCCTTGTGAACAATTTTGTAATGCGGTCCAGTGTCTCTCCATGCTGATGTACCTGGGAGACATCTGACCATCACCCCTAGCTGGAGATGGGTATCAACTCCCGAATCATGGAGTCTCCTATGATCAGAAGTTTTTGGATTTCCTTTGTGCTTGTTTAGTTTTGGTTCCTGATTTGGGTGAGTATTGTTGTGCTAGCTCCTGTGCATGATGTCCTGCTCTGCAGTGTCTTCTGCCTCTTTGATTTGATTTCAGAGATAGAGGCAGATACCTGTTTATAGTGTTTATATGGTTTTGGAGGTAATGTGTTGGAGAGCAGAGAGTGATGGGGCACCTGATTTGCTCCTCCTAACCACCTGCCAACCTCCTGGACCAACTACCCTCTGCGGTCGAGGTTTTCTGTTGGATGCTGGGGAAATGGTGGGTAGTTCTTATAATGTATTTCCTCTTCAATATGAAATTTGAAGGTGCAATCTCTGCCCATGCTGCCCGGAGCTGAGACCTAAGATCTCCAAAGGCCCAGCATGTAGGACAGTATCCTAAATCCTGTAAGACTGTCCTTCTGAAAATTGTTCCACAGTACCTGCAGTTAATGAAATCCATTACAAATAAGTTGCTGGGTTTGTAACCTAGTCAGAGTAATTAGAAGGGAAAAAAAATGCAAGTAATGGTTTAATTGTGCTTTGTTTAACTTGTTATAACAAGTTAAATTACTAGTACCCTGTAAATGAGATCACCTTGTGGAGCCCCACTGATCCGCCCCTTCCTGCTCTGCCACAGGAAATGTCACAACTGGTACCCTATAAAAGGTGTGGCGTGGGGTGGGTGGCTGGGCCCTTCCCTGCCTAAAGAAGAACCACAGACGAAAGAACAAGGAGGTAAGAGCAGAAACAATCAGTCAACAACAAATGCAGTAACCCTGAAAGCTTATCCTAATGTTAGATAAAACTGTAAAACCTGTAAAGCACCACCTGTAATAATTTCAGAAGATATACCCTGTAAGAAACACTTTGCTCCAGAGAAAAATAAAGCAGTAACAGAAGATATACATTGCAAAGACAATTTGAATCAGAAGATTACAGCAGTAATCTGTTAGCACACACCTGTAGGCACACCTTGTAATAATGCAGAAGAAGGTATACCAGCAACAACAATTTGAATCAGAGAAAAATAAAAGCAATGAAATGTTAGCAACAAACAGTAGCAATCCCTGTGAGTAAAAATAAAAACACCACCACACAGTAAATCTGCTTAGCCAAACTAAGTCTTAATCTTCTCCCTTGCTCTGGTAAGTTTCTCTACTTTGCCTTTCAAGCAGTCTTAGAAGGAAAGAGCTCAGGTGAAGCTAGGTGCCTTGGCCAGCAAACCAAGTCTTCTACCTCCAAGTTATCAACTAACCTGACTTTTTAACCCTTCTTTCTGTTGGAAATTACTGACAGTTTGCCAGCTCCACCCCCAGATACACACCTAATTCTTTGGAAGAGCTGTGGGAGGAAAAGCAATTAGCTCCTTCAATGTGAGAAGGAGACTGAAACACCTCTGAGACAGCAAACCTTTTAAACAAACAAGAATAAAATAAAACACAGTGTCAAACCTTGGTATAAACAGAACACTTGACTTGGTGAGATCCAGATTCTATTGACCTAAGATGGGGGCTGATGTGGAGCAACACATTCGAACTTGCAGTCGCTGCTTACAGAGGAAAGCTTTGCCACAGAGCGCTGCCCCCCTCATTAACATCACCACCAGTGCACCCATGAAGCTGGTCTGTATTGAGTTTCTGAGTTTGGAGTCAGATCAAAAAAACATTAGTAATGTGCTGGTGGTCACTGACCATTTTACGAGATAAGTCCAAGCTTTCCCCACCAAGGACCAGAAAGCATCGACTGTGGCAAAAGTACTTGTAGAAAACTTTTTTGTTCACCATGGGGCTCCACAAAGAATCCATTCTGATCAAGGGAGAGACTTTGAGAGTCATCTTATCAAAGAGATGCTATCTCTGTGGGGAGTGGGAAAGTCCAGAACCACCCCTTACCACCCCAGGGGGACCCACAGCCTGAACATTTCAACCGCACCTTACTAGATATGTTAGGCATCCTCCACCCAAAGGACAAGCCTAGATGGAGTCAACAAATTAGCACCCTGGTACATGCCTACAACTGCACCAAAAATGATGCCACTGGGTTCTCTCCCAACCATGTGATGTTTGTAAGAGAATCTCGACTGCCGGTAGATGTGTGCTTTGGGGTTTCTCTTGATGGGGTTCAAGCTGACAACTATTTACAGTATGTGCAAAAGTTAAAGGCCCAGCTAAATCATGCATGCCAACTGGCTCAAACCATGGCTGCCAAAAGAAATCTGGCCAACAAAGAAAGGTATGATAAAAAGGTGAAAGCACAGGAACTCCAGGAGGGAGATTGGGTATTGCTAAGAAATCTGGGACTGCATGGCAAACTTAAGATTGCTAACAGATGGCACCATCTCCCTCACATTGTAGTGGGCAAACTAGATGATCTGCCAGTGTACAAAGAAAGGCCTGAGAATAATTCAAAAGATGTGAAAACAATGCATAGAAATCATTTACTGCCCATTGGACAAATCTTGATTGAGTCTGAGCCCCCAGAAAATGCCCCCTCTGGAACAGTGACTAGAGCTGCTGCTAAGAAAAAATCAAGAAAGTCTGCACCTACAAAAGCTGATTTAAAGTGTCCCCCTCCACAAGTCCCAGTTGAGCATGACTGTCAGTCCATATCAGAGGAAACTGAGTGTGACTTTGAATACTACTCTTCTTACAAACTGAGTCAATTCTTTCAGGCAATCTCCTAATCAATACTGGAGATGAAGCTGGGCCTTCTGGACCATCTAAGTCCCCAGCTTTGTCCCTGGAGCCAATGCTCTCAGAACGTGAAGTGCAAAGCATCAAGTCAGATGATATGGAATCATTGTGTATGGTTGAACTGTTTGAGCTTTCAGGGGAGGAAAATGATGGACTGGAACAGACTCTTGATACACCAGAACAAGAAGAGTATTTTGAGTGCCCTGATGGTCCACTGCCAGTGTCCAAAAGCTCTCCATGTGAGCCTAGTGTTGTGGACTCAAGTTTGCAACTCCTGGAGCTGAGAATTCCCCAAGTTCTAGCAGCTCTACCCCCAAAGGGAGACTCCCCTGGCAAGTAAAGACAATGCTGAAAATGAGGCTCAGAGTGCAGAGACTGTAACAGTTCCCCCTAGAAAGACTGGTCAAGCTGTAAAGCCTGTGGTGCACCTCAGTTATGATTCCCCTGGAAGGTCTGTGGACTTGCCTCTCAATGTTGTCCATAAAGGAGTGTATGTATCCCCGAGCTCATTGCCAAACTGAACATCACTGCTAACTCCAAGTTACTTGTGTTGCCCTCCAGGTATGGTGCCCCTGCCCCATCCAGCCCCAAGGTAGCTGATAGGGAAGGGTACCCTCTCTTCAGGTTTCATGTACAAGAGGTAATAACCTGAGTTATGGTACAATGTGTGAGTAATACTGTGGAAAGAGTGATGTACTGCAAAGTTTCAGAAATGTGTTTCTGGTAAAGTGATGACTGATGATTACATGTATGAGCCTAATGTGATACTGATGCAAATGTATATGGTTGCAATTGAAACTTATGGGGGCACTTGCTTGACGAGAACACCAAGCTTTTTCCAGGCCAGGAAGGGTGTAACCCCCCCCTGCAAATGGGGGTTCCCAAAAGTCTCCAGGAGCTTGCCTGAATGCTCCAAGCCTGGATGGTGTTCGGCGTCTAAGCTTTGCTTTCTGTGGGTGCTTTGAGCCTCTGGTACTGTCTCTTTAAGAGCTGTCTGCCTGCAGACATAATTGAACTGGATGGGGGTCTGTGTGTTTCCCTGCTCGGAGTCCCACTCAGAGCTACTATGAAATCGCTCTGTTTCTGCCATCACAAGTGGGCAGAGGAGCACTCTTCAAAGATGTAATTGTTTGCTTGTAACCTGTTAGAGTATTAATGAAAATGCAGTTTGTTTTAACCTGCTTGCTTGCCAAGGACAGTGCAAATAAAGCTCCCTCATGTTGGTTCTGAACTGCTGAATTGGACCAATCATTGTAGGGATCTGTTAAAATGGAGCCTGCTCTGGTGAATCAGAACTTGGACTCTCCTCTGGAGCCAGCATAATGGGACTGTACTGGCAGAGTGCCTCTGGGAATTATGGTTTGGACTTGAGCGCCATTTTGCACCAACAGGGGAGTCTGATTGTGAGTGACAGCCAGATCAGCCAACTGAACTCGGAGGAACTCAAAAGGAAATGCCCGCTCTGTCTACTGGAAAGTCAGATCAGTTTGGGCAGTGAAGAGAACAAGGAGCTGGGTGCTTCTTGATTGTGTAGTTTTTGGCAGAGGAATCATGTGCTTGGGCCCTAAGTTTGGTCTGCTGCAGCTTGTGCAGCGCCCTGTTCGGAGCTTGGATCGACCTGTAGAGAGATCAGGAGATCTGAAGAGTAGAAACCAGGCTCACCCTGTAGAAGACTGGAGGAATTGCTCAATCGGCTCGATTCTGTCAGGAACTGAATCTGCTGTGTTCTCCCAGGTATTGTGCAGTAATTGCGATCAGGATAAAGAAGCAGCCTGCCTGGTATGGTACTTTCCTTTTACATTTAAATGTGTATAGTGCTTGTGGGGGAATATTTCAAATCCCTGTACAGTGAATTGAGTGCATGGAAGCTGGAAGTAAACCCCAGCAATCCAGGACTACATCCATTTGCTCTAAACTGCAGGTGGGGTCCAGTCACAAGGACCTTGTGCACATGGTCTGCTCCTCATGGCAATCAGGACAATCTGCCTTCCATCCAGTTCCCAGCATTGAGTTTGTGGTACAAAGCAGGGTAGCTCCCACCATCTGTTTATCAGATTGCAAGTGTGTCTTCTAATTGTTATTGTTTTCATTTTCTTCATGAACTCAGCCAACTGGCTCCGGTTACAATTTTAGGGTATTGTGCCAGTGTTTTCCATCACAGGACCGCCAGCAGCATAATCCTGGCTAGCCCACCGTCCTGGGTACCCAGTGAAAGTGAAAATATTGGGACTCTGAATATGTACAGTACTTGTGATTATTAATGCGTTTAACCTAATTAACCTGATTTCCCCCTGTCCTTGTTACAGCTCCTTAAATAAATAAGATCTGTTTGTTTCAGCAAAGTTACACTGACTGAGGTATTCATTTATGTTAAAGTATTGTACTGTGGTTTTTGCACTGTGTCATCTTGTTTTACAGGGGGTCCCCAGAGTCCAGTCAACAGAGCCAGTCATGGGGGTAAGTGTACATTGTTAAAAATATTCCTGATGCATTGTGTGGGCCACTAGTGGGAAGAAAGGGGGGGTTACAGTGTCCCAAAGGGCTGTGACCAAGCTAGTTTAACTACTGCAAACCCTGACCTCTGGGTGAAGGCACTCGCCATTGGACCTAGGCCACTCACCCTGTTAGTAGTTAAGCAGTCAGGGGTAGTAGCTCATGGGATAGCGCCACCTAGTGGTTACATCTTGGAGGCACCACTGGGATTAGTGTCCCCTAGTGGCCACATTAATGAATCACTGGTAAAAATAAATGGGTACCCCGACAGAAGTGGCTGTGCACCGATTGGTTGAGTGGTGCACTGGGGAGGAGATCGACCCCCAAAATGCTATGTTTATCTTGGACATCCCCCTGGGTATCAATATGGACACTGTACAGGGAGTACTTTCCAAGGTGGAGGGTTTACAAAACCTTGTGGTGGTGGGTCGACATGCTAATCTGCTCACCCACACTTTCCTGGCCCTAGAAGAGTGTATGGATCTCATAGATAGCTCCAAAATGCCACAGACTATTACCCCAGAGGAAGCCCTCACTGCCTGAAAAGTGATAACTAAGGACAGTAAAGACCGGGAGGGGATGGGCCCCCCCACTATCTGAAACTTTTGAGGAGAAATTTGCTAAATGGTTGCTGGGGGAAGGGAAAACTGTGGAGGACTTGAAGAAACTATTCTTGCCACCTGGGGGTGTTCCTCCCCCAACACCCTCTCTCGCTCCAGTAACTGTTATGGTGGCTGAACCAATGCAGGCTCCTATTTCTGCACCTGCCATTAGTCATGACTCTTACCGAAGGTTGAGGATCTTCTCGGGCACCCTCCCCACCACTCAAGGGGAGGATGACTGGGAGACCTGAATAGACTATGTTGCCCCTCAAGTGCTAGAATGGCAATGTTTGGAAGTCAAAAAGTGAAAAAGTGTTAGTGAGAGCCTCAGAGGTTCTGCCCTGGCTACCATCCGTGCTAAACGGGTCAGTAACCCTGAAGCAACTGCCCAGGATTATCTTGAGGCCTTGGAGAATGTGTATGGGAGCCCAGATTCTGATGAGGACCTGTGGTGGAGAGTAAGAAATGCACAACAGCACCAAGGGGAGTTGTTGTCTGTGTATGTATCTCGGCTAGAAAAATTGTTGCAAGAATGCCTCAGAAAGGGTAGTTTGCCATCGATTGAATTGGACCGAACCAGGCTGGACAGGATCCTTAAGTCTGCCCACTTCTCAGAACTGCTGTTGCTTCAGTTATGCCTGGCCAGTAGACTGGAATCCCCATCCTCATATGATGAGCTAATGAGAGAAATTCGAGGAGTTGAGAAAAGGCGACCTCGGGAGGGACTTCCACCAATAGCTGCTGCTACGACCCGAGTGACTGAGGGTGACCCATCAAGTGAAGTTCAGGGGCAGAGGTTGGCAGTTAATGAGTGCTCTGAGAAGGAAATAGACATGCCACAATGGGGTGAACTGCTGAGAGAGATTAGTAAAGTAACAGATAGTCCCATCATGAAGGCTGCTCCTGCCAGTGCAGGCACTGACACCTGCCCGACCGCTTCTGCTATATTTTTTGGGGTATCCACTCATGTATCTCCTTCTGACAACAGCTCAAAACTCAATGTCTTGACCATGGAAGTGAGGAAATTGATGAGATGTCTCCAAATGCTTATCACGCCGCAGACAGAGATGGCACCAAGGTTTCCAGTTAGTAGTACCCCGCCCTGGCTCCCCGTCTGATGCCTCAGCCCACTCAAACTCCAGAAAGTATGTTTTTTTTAATAAAGGGAAGGATGGGCACATGAAAAGAGAATGCTGGTCCCCAAAAGACACAGACAAAGTTGTATATAGGCCACAAGGAGAGCTTCAGAGAACAAATCAGTGGTTAAAAGGTGCATGAAATTATCTCACTGAGGGTCCCAAAAATGCTAACTCACTTCCCTTTGTGGCAAGGTCAGTTGCCCAGGCCCCCACTTCCGCCTCTCCAGACTGGTCCAGAATAGTGGGTCCCTCCATGGAGACCACTGTAAAGGTGAATGGAGTGTCCACAAGAGCTGTAGTGGCTCCCAAGTGACATTTATGTTCCAGGATTGGTATCAGAAGCATTTGTCAGATGTGCCTTTACAACCATTAGAAGGACTGCATGTATGGGGGTTAAGTGAGAAGGCCTATCTCTATTCTGGGTATATACAAATTTGGCTGTCTTTCCCCACCTCCATGGCTGGAGTGGTCAAACAAGTAGAGACCCTAGCCTTAGTGTGTCCCACCACTGGACTGTATGATGGGGTCCCTTTGTTGATTGGAACAAATACTCATATGTTTGGACGGCTGGCACAGTTGTGTTATGAAAAACAGGGGTCAAGGACTAGTAGAGCTTTAACAATTCCAGCCTTGATCAAGAAGGCCTATGAGGCACAGAGAGATGCTGAAAACGTAGAACCAGAGGAACCGGTTGGAATTGTCTGGAAGAAGGATCCTGAGTCTCTGATCCTGTTGCCAAATGCCCAGTGTACCTTACAGGGAGAGGTCCATATCAGCAAGGATGTCAAGAATAAAATATTAATGTTGGATGCACCAGGCGATGGAAAATTGCCGGAGGAACTGCTGGTCAAGCCTAGTATTTTGCCTGCTAGAGCCCATGCTTATGCCAGAAGGGTAATGGTTCAAGTTCATAATGTGTCTGATAGAGAGATTCGAGTAAATAGAGGTTGCACCCTGACTAATGTGCATTGTGCAGACACTGCAGTGCTACCCAGTAGCAAGAGTTCGGGGAAGAATGACAGAGTAACGCCTGACTTGATTGATTTCGGTGACTCCCCGTTGCCAGCTGAATGGAAGGTGAGGATCAGTGAGAAGCTTGCCCAGAGAGACCAGGTGTTTTCTTTAAAGGAATGGGATGTAGGATGTGTGCAAGGAGCTGAGCACCACATCCGGCTGCACAATGAAAGGCCATTTCATGAGAGGTCTCGACACCTGGCACCTGCTGACATAGATGATGTGAGACAGCATCTGCATGAGATTCTAGCTGCTAATGTAATACAAGAAACCAGAAGCCCCTATGCTTCCCCCATTGTGGTAGTGAGAAAAAAGAATGGAACAGTAAGGATGTGCGTGGATTATTGCACTTTAAACCGGTGGACTATCCCTGATCAGTACACAATGCCTCGCATTCAAGATGCTTTGGACTGCCTAAACGGGAGCAAGTGGTTCTCTATGCTGGATCTTCACAGTGGGTTCTACCAGGTCCCTATGGCCCCAGAGGACCATGAGAAGACAGCCTTTATCTGTCCGCTTGGCTTCTATGAATTCATGAGGATGCCTCAAGGGATTTCAGGCACCCAAGCCACTTTTCAATGATTGATGGAGCATGCAGTGGGGGACATGAACTTACTAGAGTGCCTGGTATACCTAGATGATGTTATTGTGTTTGGCAGCTCACTGGAGGAACATGAGAGCAGATTATTCAAGTTGTTGGACTGACTGGAAGACTTTGGCCTTAAACTGTCCATTGATAAGTGTCAATTCTTTCAAACATCAGTAAAGTATGTGGGACACATAGTATCTACCGAGGGAATAGAGACCGACCCAAGTAAAGTTGAGGCCTTGACCACCTGGCCACAGCCCAAAAATCTAAAAGAACTGCAAAGATTCCTGGGATTCTGTGGTTATTATTGGCGTTTCATCAAGGACTATTCAAGAGTGATCTGCCCTTTACTTAACCTTACTCAAGGGTATCCCCCAACCCACAAAAAATACAAAAAGTCAGCACCCCTCAAGACTGAAAGAGTGTATTTTCATCCAAGTGAAGTATTTAGGGCCTGCTGGACTCCTGATTGTGAGACTGCTTTTCATGAGATCATATATCAACTTACCCACGCTTCAGTGTTGGCCTATGCCAATCCAACAAAACCTTATGTCCTGCACACTGTTGCTAGCTTGCAAGGGTTGGGGGCTGTATTGTACCAAGAGCACAAGAATGGCCTGAGACCAGTGGCCTTTGCCAGTAGAAGCCTGACCCCATCCGAAAAGAACTATCCTCTGCACAAGTTAGAGTTCCTAGCTTTGAAGTGGGCTATTGTTGACCAGTTCCATGAGAACTTGTATGGGGCTAAGATACTAGTAAAAACTGACAATAATCCTTTGACCTATGTGCAGACTTCAGCTAAGTTGGATGCCACTGGCCATAGGTGGCTTTCTGCATTATCTACATATGACTATGCTGTTGTATACAGAGCAGGCCTGAACCACATAGATGCTGATGCTCTCTCATGGAGGCCTGTTCTCCAGAATGACTGGGTCAGACTGTCAGAACCTGATATTTGAGCACTCTGCCAAAAGTTTGACAGGGAGGAACAAATGTCCACGGATGCAGTGGACTGAATGGTGGATTGTTTGGGACCTTCTGAGAATTGCATACCTGCTGCTTATTGCCACTTTTCTGCAATAGAGATTGGTGCACTGCCTCAGCTGGACAATGACAGTATTTGGCAGGCTTAATCCCGTGATCCCATGATCAAATCAGCTTTAGAAGCCCTCTATGCAGGGAAAAATGTGTCCAAATTATGTTCCACTGATTTGAGAACTGCATTGTTATACAAAGAAGGTCCTAAGTTGAAACTGATCAATAGACTGTTATACAGAGAAACAGTAGACAGAGGGGGACAAGTAGACAAACAGCAACTAGTGCAGCCCACTGCCTTTTGAGACTCAGTGCTGAGGTCCTTACACAACCACATGGGGCACCTTGGTATAAACAGAACACTTGACTTGGTGAGATCCAGATTCTATTGGCCTAAGATGGTGGCTGATGTGGAGCAACACATTCAAACTTGCAGTCGCTGCTTACAGAGGAAAGCTTTGCCCCAGAGCGCTGCCCCCCTCGTTAACATCACCACCAGTGCACCCATGAAGCTGGTCTGTATTGATTTTCTGAGTTTGGAGTCAGATCAAAAAAATATTAGTAATGTGCTGGTGGTCACAGACCATTTTACAAGATAAGTCCAAGCTTTCCCCACCAAGGACCAGAAGGCATCGACTGTGGCAAAAGTACTTGTAGAAAACTTTTTTGTTCACCATGGGGCTCCACAAAGAATCCATTCTGATCAAGGGAGAGACTTTGAGAGTCATCTTATCAAAGAGATGCTATCTCTGTGGGGAGTGCGAAAGTCCAGAACCACCCCTTACCACCCCAGGGGGACCCACAGCCTGAACATTTCAACCGCACCTTGCTAGATATGTTAGGCATCCTCCACCCAAAGGACAAGCTTAGATGGAGTCAACAAATTAGCACCCTGGTACATGTCTACAACTGCACCAAAAGTGATGCCACTAGGTTCTCTCCCAACCGTCTGATGTTTGTAAGAGAATCTCGACTGCCGGTAGATGTGTGCTTTGGGGTTTCTCTTGATGGGGTTCAAGCTGACAACTATTTACAGTATGTGCAAAAGTTAAAGGCCCAGCTAAATCATGCATACCAACTGGCTCAAACCATGGCTGACAAAAGAAATCTGGCCAACAAAGAAAGGTATGATAAAAAGGTGAAAGCACAGGAACTCCAGGAGGGAGATTGGGTATTGCTAAGAATTCTGGGACTGCATGACAAACTTAAGATTGCTAACAGATGGCACCATCTCCCTCACATTGTAGTGGGCAAACTAGATGATCTGCCAGTGTACAAAGTAAGGCCTGAGAATAATTCAAAAGATGTGAAAACAATGCATAGAAATCATTTACTGCCCATTGGACAAATCTTGATTGAGTCTGAGCCCCCAGAAAATGCCCCCTCTGGAACAGTGACTAGAGCTGCTGCTATGAAAAAATCAAGAAAGTCTGCACCTACAAAAGCTGAGTTAAAGTGTCCCCCTCCACAAGTCCCAGTTGAGCATGACTGTCAGTCCATATCAGAGGAAAGTGAGTGTGACTTTGAATGCTACTCTTCTTACGAACTGAGTCAATTGTTTCAGGCAATCCCCTAATCAATACTGGAGATGAAGCTGGGCCTTCTGGACCGTATAAGTCCCCAGCTTTGTCCTTAGAGCCAATGCTCTCAGAACGTGAAGTGCAAAGCATCAAGTCAGATGATATGGAATCATTGTGTATGGTTGAACTGTTTGAGCTTTCAGGGGAGGAAAATGATGGACTGGAACAGACTGGTGATACACCAGAACAAGAAGAGTATTTTGAGTGCCCTGATGGTCCACTGCCAGTGTCCAAATGCTCTCCATGTGAGCCTAGTGTTGTGGACTCAGAGATTGTAACTCCTGGAGCTGAGAATGCCCCAAGTTCTAGCCACTCTACCCCAATGGAGACTCCCCTGGCAAGTAAAGACAATGCTGAAAATGAGGCTCAGAGTGCAGAGACTGTAACAGCTCCCCCTAGAAAGACTGGTCAAGCTGTAAAGCCTGTGGTGCACCTCAGTTATGATTCCCCTGGAAGGTCTGTGGACTTGCCTCTCAATGTTGTCCATAAAGGAGTGTATGTGTCCCCGAGATCATTGCCCAAACTGAACATCACTGCTAACTCCAAGTTACTTGTGTTGCCCTCTAGGTATGGTGCCCCTGCCCCATCCAGCCCCAAGGTAGCTGATAGGGAAGGGCCCCCTCTCTTCAGATTTCATGTACAAGAGGTAATAACCTGAGTTATGGTACAATGTGTGTGTAATACTGTGGAAAGAGTGATGTACTGCAAAGTTTCAGAAATGTGTTTTTGGTAAAGTGATGACTGATGATTACATGTATGAGCCTAATGTGATACTGATGCAAATGTATATGGTTGGAATTGAAACTTATGGGGGCACTTGCTTGACGAGGACACCAAGCTTTTTCCAGGCCGGGAAGGGTGTAACCCCCCCTGCAAATGGGGGTTACCAAAAGTCTCCAGGAGCTTGCCTGAATGCTTCAAGCCTGGATGGTGTTCGGCGTCTAAGCCGTTTATCTGTGGGTGCTTTTAGAGCCTCTGGTACTGTCTCTTTAAGAGCTGTCTGCCTGCAGACATAATTAATTTTGGATGGGGGTCTGTGTGTTTCCCTGCTCGAGTCCCACTCGAGCTACTGCCAAGTCGCTCTGTTTCTGCCATCACTAAGTGGGCAGAAGGAGCACTCTTCAAAGATGTAATTGTTTGCTTGTAACCTGTTAGAGTATTAATGAAAATGCAGTTTGTTTTAACCTGCTTGCTTGTAGCAAGGACAGTGCAGAGTAGCTCCCTCATGTTGGTTCTGAACTGCTGAATTGGACCAATCATTGTAGGGATCTGTTAAAATGGAGCCTGCTCTGGGCGAATCAGAACTTGGACTCTCCTCTGGAGCCAGCCGCAATGGGACTGTACGGCAGGTGCCTCTGGGAATTGTAGTTTGGACTTCGGTGCCATTTTTGCACCAACAGGGGGGAGTCTGATTGTGAGTGACAGCCAGATCAGCCAACTGAACTCGGAGGAACTCAAAGGAAATGCCCGGCTCTGTCTACTGGAAAGTCAGATCAGTTTTAGGCAGTGAAGAGACAAGGAGCTGGGTGCTTCTTCTGTGTGTAGTTTTAGCGCGGGAATCGCGTGTAAGGCCCTAAGTTTCGGTCTGCAGCTTGTGCAAGCACCTGTTCAGACTGGATCCGACCTGTGAAGAGAATCAAGGAGATCTGAAGAGTAGAAACCAGACTCACCCTGTAGAAGACTGGAGAAATTGCTGAATTGCGCTCGGTCTATCAGGAACTGAATCTGCTGTGTGTTCTAACAGGTTTTGTGCAGTAATTGCGATCGGGATAGAGAAGCAGCCTGCCTGGTATGGTACTTTCCTTTTACATATAAATGTGTGTAGTGCTTGTGGGGAATCGCATTTCAAATTCCCTGTAGAGTGAATTGAGTGCATGAAGCTGGAAGTAAACCCCAGCTTAAGCCAGACTACATCCATTTGCTCTAAACTGCAGTGGGGTCCAATCACAAGGACCTTGTCCACATGGTTTGCTCCTCCTGGCAATCCAGGACAATCTGCCTTCCATCCAGTTCCCAGCATTGAGTTTGTGAGTACAAAGCAGGGTAGCTCCCTGCCATCTGTTTATCGAATTGCAAGTGTGTCATCTAATTGTTGTTGTTTTTTTTCATTTCTTCACGAACTGAGCCAACCGGCTCCAGATTACAATTTGGGTATTGTGCCAGTGTTTTTCCATCACAGGGCCCCAACCAGCTGCACCAATCCTGGCTAGCCCCCCCCATCCTGGGTACCCAGTGAAAGTGAAAATTTGGGACTCTGAATATGTGCACAGTACTGTGATTATTAATGTGTTTAACCTAATTAATCTGATTTCCCCCTGTCCTTGTTACAGCTCCTTAAATAAATAAGATCTGTTTGTTTCAGCAAAGTTACACTGACTGAGGTATTTGTTTATGTTAAAGTATTGTACTGTGGTTTTTGCACTGTGTCATCTTGTTTTACAGGGGGTCCCCAGAGTCCTGTCGACAGAGCCAGTCATGGGGGTAAGTGTACATTATGAAGATATTCCTAATGCATTGTATGGCCACTAGTGGGAAGAAAGGTGGGGTTACAGTGTCCCAGAGGGCTGTGACCAAGCTAGTTTAACTACTGCAAATCCTGACCTATGGGTAGAGGCACTCGCCATTGGACCTAGGCCCCTCAACCTGTTAGTAGTTAAGCAGGCAGGGGTTGTAGCCCTTGGGATAATGCCACCTAGGGGTTACATTAATAACAGTGTTTTGTTTTAGAAGTTGGCTCTGAAGAAGGTTAAATTTTGATTGTAGGTCTTTGCAGGCTATTTCAGGTGAGGAACAACTTAGATAGGGGACTGTGTCATCTGCAAATAGATTAATATTGGCCTTAGTTATGTTGTTGTCTAAGTTGTTCACGTAAATTGCAAACAATAGTGGGCCCAGTATTGATCCCTGAGGGACCCCTCTTTCCAAGGGTTTAAGAGGAGAAAGTTCACCATATGACTTTAATCAGATCTCTTTTGTGGAGATTGCAGGGTTCCACAGTTTGATGGCATGTGCCACCTGCCTCTAGCATCTGCTTTACATTTAACAAGGTCTGACACAGCACCTTTAGCAGTGGGATGGCCTGACTGACAGAGGCAGTGTCCCTGCTCACTGCCAGTGTGACATGATAAAATGGCCTCCAAATCATGATCAGGCCATCCATGAGTCACCATTGCTGAACTGTGAGACACATGGATGCTTCCAAACTGTCACAGCTCATGTGCAGCAGCAAGTATTTTGAGATGTCTTTGTACTGCTTGTACAAGTGGTCGATCATGTACAGTGTTGAGTTCCATCTTGTGACCACTTCCAGCTTGAGATGGTGCTAAAGCAGCTTGTTTTGGATCTGCAGCTGCCTAAGCTGGTCACAGGCCTTTCCAGAATGAGCAAAGTGGGCACAGATGCAGTGGGGGTGCAGTCAACATTGCCTTGATTTCAGGATATGCCAGAAACTCCTGCACTACTAGATTAGATAGTGTGCCATGCAGGGAAACCTTAGAAACCCACAACAGCTGATGTATTTCACCACATTTGTGCCATTATTGCTTGCAATGAAACCTGCTTTCAGGGACAGTAGGTTCAGTCGCTCATCAGTTTCAGTCAGGAGCACTTCTTATATTTTTTGACCAGTGTGCGAGCTTGGTACACTCTTCATTGCCAGTGTTGCATGCTGATGAATACTCTGCATGTTGCTACCAGTACAGTTGTGCTTCGTACAGCTTTTTTCCCATCCTAGCGTCAAATACTACCCAGGGTACCTGTGCCCAATAGGCTGTAATACTTAGATAAGTGCTACCAGCTTTTTGGCTACTAGTCTACATATCCATGCTAAGGTGGATGTATGGTGATGTGAAATGCAGCAGGGCTTGTCTTAGTGTGTGTGTGTGTGTGTCACAGTCCTATACAGCTCTGGAATAGCACGGGATGGGTGGAGAAATATGTGCATGACAGGATCTTCCATTTTGGACAGGCACATGCCATCAACCCGTGGAACCCTGCATTCTCCACAAAAGAGAATGCCAACAGATCAATTGCCAGCATTTCTGCAGTTGCTGCATTAAGTTCACATGCAACAGTATGACTTGGTGGGTATTTGGTGTGATGTTCAAACATGCTCTGCAGTGTAGGCTGCACCTTTCGTGATTTTGGGCTGGAGACACCAAACAGTTGGGCTCTGCGCAGTGGCGGCATGGATGATGGGTGGCTTTGGACTCGGGGGGGGGGGTCACAGATGCTGAACAAATGAATAATGTGACTTTGGATGTTTTAGGGACAGGGTTAGATGTGCTTCGCTGACTCTGGCTGCTAATACTCACACCACCACTGCTACTCTGCCTACTACTAGAAAATCCTACCAAGTCTTCATCCTCATGTCTGTAGTAATAATTTACAGTTACTTCAGAATCCCACCCTGGATCTATATCTATGCCACTTTGGGATGCCTTGCTCAATGTGGTCAATAAGGGAGAAGGCCTCCCTGCACCAACGTCCCTTTGGCACTGAGTCCAGTGTAACGGGTGCCTGGACTTGAGATATGTGTGTATGTGTTGCCCACCCAGTGCTGAAGTGGCTACCCTTTTTCCCATGGTGCATACGTGCTTGGCCTAGATAGCCACTGTTTCATCTTTGGGTCCGGAGTATAAAATCCCAAACTAGGGATTTTGTACCCCTTGTTTTCAAATGATGGCAGTAAAAAAGGTTCTGGGACATTACGGGAGGTCTGGAAATGAGTGTTTTAGGGCATGATTTCTGCTCTGCTGGAACTGTTGCATCACCGTCTCTTATTACCAAGACCCCCTGTTCTCTGCAGCACTGTAGTTGCAACTTCTGCGGCAGGGAGTCTGAACTTCTGAGGAACTGTTAGGTCAAGTTCTGTGGCATGATTTAAAGTTCTGCAGCACATTAAAGAGCTGGTGTACTGCCTGGAATTAATAGTACCTTTCAGAAGTAGTCAGCTATCACTTCTTATATCTGAAGTACTTGTTTTCTTTCTGTTTTGCTAATTAGAAGATTTTGTGTCTGACAGTACTAGGTGTGATGTGTGGAAATGCAGTTTACCTGGAAGCTGACATAGTCGGTTCTGTTCCTCCCTACACATCATCAGCATTGTGATCTCACTGACTGTGACATCACTAGTAACCAAGGAGAGCTGATCTCCAGCTGCTTGACTGGTAACTTGTGACAAATGTTACTAATCAAGCAGCAGGACTTGTTATGTAATAAGTGAGATAGCATGCCGATGATGTAGTGGGAGGAACAGAAGTATATAGGCCTGCTTCCAGGTAAAGCAGTGCTTTCCACTGCACACCCAATACTATTAGGTAGAAAACTATCAAATGAGCACAATGAAAAACATGTCAGAAATAAAAAGAAAAAGGAACAAATGGCTACTTTTAAAAATTGGTAACATTTTCTGCTTGCTATAGTTTGGTGCAACAAGCTCTTTAATAAATAAATAACTAATACAGAGACAGCATTACACTTTTGGGAGACCCAGCAAGAATGGCCTGTGAGAAAGACTCATAACTCACACCACATAAATATGAGTTACATAATTTCCCTTTCATGCTTTTCAGTAGATGTTCTGGTTCTCCATGTTTATCTATATCTAGTTAGGGCTTTGTGTCACTGTATGCAACGTTAACGGCTACTGGCAGGCAACCCCCTCTCAATCGGCTGGCAGCAAACACACAGCTGAAAAGCTGTTTCCCAAGGGGAGCCTGAAGTGGCATAGCAAACACCCATCAGGGGCCCCATACAGGGTTGCAGTTGGGGGTAATGGGCTTTGGGGACACACATGCTCCCCATACTGCCACAGCCAAAAACTGCCATACATTAAAAATATAAAACATTAAGCATCTTCAGTGAGTGTGAGCTTATTTCTGTTTTTTTTTCTGTTTCAGCCTTTCCCAGTTTAGTTTTCCTATTGTGAATAAATCTTTAGCTTGGTTGTCATCTTTCTTATCTTTGCTTCATCTTTTCTTAATTTTCTTTAATGTGTACCTTCCTGCCCTAGCCTGAAAGCCCTGGCATATGCAGTACCCCTGACCAGGGGCTGTTCTAGAGTGGGCCAGGTGATCCCAGGATCACACCAGAACATGGGTTGCCATCATGGAACCTTGATGCGCTACCACTGACCTATCATGGTGGCTCAGCTAGTGTTTTTTTTTTAATTTTTGCTTTTTTCTTTTGTCTCTATAGTCTCATTGTAGTTCTATGTCATAATAGCGAAAATGTTACCGTGACTCGCAAAAGATCGGAGTACATCTTGCCAAATACCTAATCAGCACAAAGCACACCACAGCAAACATCAATTTGGCACATAATAAAATTAATGTTTAATATGGGGGGGCTATGCCCCCCCGGGGCCTCCCAAACTAAAATAACCATCTCATGGGGTGGGGCGGACACTGGGGGATAGGAGACTACTGTGGCCCCAGAACCAGACAACAGCAAAAAATTAAAAAAAAAACTCCAACACCGGTAAAAGTAAAAAACCTGTAGGCAGTCCCGAACCTAGGACCATCACCTCCATAGACAGTATCCCTACCCACCACACCAAGTGGCCAGCTCAGCAGTAGCAAGCTGCACTCTTGTACTTTGTCAATGCTTCCTGCAAAACCCCGTCATTAGCAGTTGCTGTGCTGTCCCTCCTCCATCACTATTCTCCAACCCTCGTTATATCCTCACTGTCGCTGCTTCTATAGGCACCCAAACTGAGTCACTCATATTCGAGTCACTCAGTTTGGTTCTCCAGTATTACAGGATACCCCTCATTGTCTATGCTCTATATCAAGCAAAACTCTTTCTCCCAGAGGAAATAATGACAGCAAAGCTCACTCCTCCACTCCAAACCAAAAGGCTGCATTGCTCTCATTTCACCTTTCCCTCCCAATTTAGTGAAAGAAAAGCTTTCTCCTCCCCCATCCCCTACCTACGTAATGGCAGCAATGTTCTCTTCTCACCAATCCACAAAATGGCAGCAATGTTCTCTTCTCACCAATCCACAAAATGGCAGCAATGTTCTCTTTTCACCAATCCACAAAATGGCAGCAATGTTCTCTTCTCACCAATCCACAAAATGGCAGCAATGTTCTCTTCTCACCAATCCACAAAATGGCAGCAATGTTCTCTTCTCACCAATCCACAAAATGGCAGCAATGTTCTCTTCTCACCAATCCACAAAATGGCAGCAATGTTCTCTTCTCACCAATCCACAAAATGGCAGCAATGCTCTCTTCTCACCAATCCACAAAATGGCAACAATGCTCTCTCCTCCCTTCCCCCAGACCTAATGGCAGCAATGTTCTCTCTTTCCTTCCCACTGATGGTAGTAAAGCTCTCTGCAACCTACCCCAACCCCAGACCTAATGGCAGGAAGATTCACACTCCCCTCCCTTATGTGATCCTGCCACCCACCACATTAACAGCTTTGCCTGATCCCAGTGTTTAAAATCTAGTGTAGCCCACTCCCACCCATCATAGCCCCACCACACACCCCAGGAAGTAAAAGAATGGTATTTGCAATGCTCGCCAAACAATTTCATCCCAAAATACTGACACACTGCGGCCTGCCGTCAGACATGGGGAAGTGTAAGATATGATCGTTAGTTACACAGAGCCAAAGTTGATTCATTCCCATCCTCAAATAATTGTTTGATTATTTTAACTACTGCATTGAAAGGTCAAGCTATGTATGCTTTTTAATAAAACACTGAAGCTGCATTGGTGCTCTTTGGGTACAACAACTTGCTTAAAACCTGTCTTGCCCACACATCCCTCATCCCCCCCCTTCTAAGTTATATCAATACCAACATAATATTGTCCCAAAGCAACATCTAAACATTAAAACATTTAAAAATGTAATGTCTGAAGTCATTGTAATTTTTTTCCTCTGTTTCTCTCCTTCCTTAGTTAGTTTCCACATTCTGCATAAATAATCTTCAGTTTTAGCTTTTCACTTTTCTTACCTTGGCTTTATCTTTTTAATTTCTTCAGTCTATCTGGTATTCTCTCATTCTTCTCCTGCCCCAACAATTTTGTTTACCAGACAGCAGCACAAGCTTTGTTCCATCCGGTGCCAGAAGGCACAATTGATTTAGCTGGAACTATGCTCAGGATCAGACCGGAGCACTAATTGAAGAAGGAGGGCATGTACTGACAGGATTACAGAGCCATAAGTCAGTATCTTAAGTGGCCAGCTGCTACGAGGGTAGGATAAACCACATACAGTGCTATGTCTGGGATCAGACCCAGAGCACTAATTGAAGCAGGAAGGCATGCATTGACAGGTTTACAGAGCCTCAAGTCATTAATTTAAGTGGTCAGCTGCTATGGGGGTAAGACAAACCACAGCACAGGCTGAGAGAAAACTAGCCTAACAGGGGGACACTAGGAGAAAAGCAGGACTATACTGAGCTGTCTCTTTAGCAGGGAGTGCAGCACAGTTACAGAGGGTATGCTGTGCTTCAGAATTTGTGCAGGATGTGGGTAACAAGCCAACCTAAGGAGCAGACTATTGAATGCAGTTCTTTCCCATTTCATCCTCAGAGGAAACCTCCCCTAACCTTCCTCGTCCACAGTCAAACAATCCCCTCTTCTAGTTTAGGGAGGTAAGGTTGAATGACGCTCACTGCTATATTGTCACTGCTATCTCTAAATCCAGATCTAGTGGTGACACCCTGGACCTTAAGCTACTGTCACTTACCCTCGATGAGGTACTTCATCCTTTAACAAACATTTTGAACCTCTCACTCAGCAGCAGTAAATTCCTGACAGATGGAAAACAGCCGTCATGACACCTGTCCACAAAAGTGGCGATAAGACCAGTCGCTCAAACTATCGCCCTATCTCCATATTGCCCCCACTCTCTAAGGCACTCGAGCGTATCGTGGCAGACCAACTAACCGACCACCTGGATAAATACAATGTACTATGTGCACAATAATATGGCTTCCAGAAAGGACACAGCACCACCACAGCCCTTCTCGAGTACATTGGAGCAGTGCACAACTCCCTTGACAATGGCCTACTCACTGGGGCTGTCTTTATCAACCTCTCCAAGGCTTTTGATACTGTACACCATGGGCTGCTTATTGACCAACTACTGAACACTGGTCTTTCACCAGACTCTGCCCTTTGGTTTAAAAGCTACCTAGAAAATCGGCTACAGAGAGTAAAAATTGCAGATGCTCTTTCAGATACCTTGTCTGTTCGCTCTGTTGTCCCACAGGAGTCCATATTGGGCCCCCGCCTTTTCAGCCTCTTCTTAAACTCCCTTCCTCAATCTTGCTCTGAACAAATCATACTGTGTACCGATGATGCTGTTGTATTTTCCTCACACAAAGACCCCACGTCATTACAACGCAGCCTTCAGCGTGGATTAAGCACTGTTGAGTTATGGTTTTATAATCAAAAACTGGTCCTTAATCACAAGAAAACTAAATCTATGCTATTCCACAGCTTTCATAATCCGCAAAAGCAACACCACTTGGCCATCTCCACTTCACAGGAGAATACCCTAGAACAGGTGGTGTCCTTCAAATATCTAGGGATACTGCTTGACCCTAATCTCTCCTATGGGCTCATGTTGACAATGTTGCTAGAGCTGCAAATACACATATTGATCTTCTTTACAAACACAGACAACATCTTACCCCGGATGCACTGAAGATTGCCGTACAGAGCTCTGTGATCTCGGTTATTGACTATGAACTCATTTATGGCTCTGCCACAACCACAACCCTCAGACGTATATCAATTGCCTTAAACAAGGCATGTCGGCTCATTACTGGTGCCTACCGTCTCACCCACACATGTGACCTGTACGCACTGACCGGCTGGTTCCAACTATCTAACCGCATCAAATATCCCACCTGTACCATGACGAAAAAAATTTACCTTGGCCTTGCACATCCTGATGTCTTAGCCCTATTACACCAGAGCTCCAATAGGTGGTGCCTAAGGAGATCCGATAGGAAGCTCCTGAAAGTTCCCTGCTGTTGCACTACCCAAGGTCAATGCTCTTTTGCCTATAAAGTGCCACTCTGGTTTAATGGCCTCAGCCCCACCATCTCCTCTGTCCCAACACTAGGTATTTTTAAAACCAGACTCTGGCACCATCTCACTGCCAAAAGCTCCTGTGATTGCCCCACCTAACCTTAGTATCACTATTCTCCACCAGCTTCTTTGGCCCTCTCACCTCTCACCAGACACACCTGCCACACCTCTGTGTGCCCATGTTACACTTTTCCTTCCTTCCCATCCCGCACCTCACATCTCCTACCTTCTCTACCTCCTACCTGTCCTACCCCCCTTGCCTCCCCCCTCACTCCCCCCAAATGCCTCTGGCTGCTTTGTTCCTTTTGTTTATTCCCAATGTCTCAATATGCAAACTGATTGTAATCACTACATTGTTGTTAGTTTTAGACTTGCTGTTTTCCTCAATCTGTATTTCTCTGATGTGGAACCTTTGTAAAAGAGCCTTGGCTCAAAGGTAATTGTAATCCTAGACCTAAATAAATAAATAAAAAATAAATAAAACTAGCTGGAATACAAGCTAAAGCTTTCCTGTATTTCAATCCTTCCTAGCATGAATGCTTGTTCCCATTCCTCAAGTAACTTGTCACTGGTCCAATACTCAATTGCATGAGTCAGAATTTACCAGTTATCTTCATCAGTAAGGGGGCAGGACAATACTTGAGTGGCACAGCCACATATGAATTATGTAAGTCCTAACCCCACACAAGTAATGATAAGTGGTATATTCTGACTCAGGCCATTTTGTGACGTATTTGTGTAATGTATTTAAAATTGTAAATCTGTTAAATTAGTTTTTTATATGAAGCTTTAACTGCTTTTGGTTGATTGAACTGCAGTGTTTTTGAACATGGATGCATGCTGGTGGGGCACGTAACCAGCATGCCAGCTGCACGCATTGGTGTGGCCATGCCACACTTTCAGAATCTGCAGGGGCTATGACAGAGCCATGTTCATCTGTTGTGATGGATACCATGGCTGTGGGGGCTATATCCTGGAGGCTTCTGAGGGTCTCCATGTTCTCCTACTGGGATGACCATGGTGAGGTGTTAAGCCTGGCAGTGCCTGCAGTAGTGAGTGATGTAGAAAAAACAATTGCAATTGCAGTAGAGAGGAAGAAATAAATGTTGAATTTCCTGCTGTAGATACAATACAAACATTCCAGATGGTTGAGCAGCAGCTGATAACACAATTTCAAGTAAAGAAGCAACATCTCTTAAAAATGCTTGTGGAGCATGAAGAGATATTCCAAAAGGAAAGCAGACTTAAAATCCAAGAAAACACCAAAAAAAAAGAACAATGCAAGTTGTGTAACACATCATTCTTAAACATTTAAATGAACTTTAGTGGTGCAAGAAACACATAGAAATAGCAGGTCAGTGATATCATCAAGCTGCTCCAGCGCTCTCCACACAACCACATGTCCTACCTGTAGGAAGTCTAGTTTCTCAGTGTCCTTCTCTGACCTCCTTGGCTTTTTGACCCCCTACCAGGCCTCTGAAGATGGCTGATGATCCCTATATATTATTCCTCTCCACTCTCTAGCACTGCCCCTGCTGTTTGTGGCTCCATTTTAGCCATGATGTTATTGTGCTTGCTTTCCTCGCCTGCTGACCCCAGGGAGTGCCTCACATTCAGGGGGGTGATGGAGATGGGGTCCATGTTGTCTGCCTCCAGAGAGTGACGGTGAGGGAGTGAGTGAAGGACCCAACCCCTGACATGAAGGAACTGCGCTAATCCACGCTGAGTGAGTAAGGGAACCAACTGACGGCAAAGCGGTGCCAATCTCACTGATATGGCATGGCATCATGTGACCACATCAGTGCCACTGCCAGTACTCCAAGTCAGAACACCATGATTAGTCTGGTTGGTCCTCATTCATCCTTCTTAAAAATGGTACACCCAGAGCCGTGTATGGGATTCCCTGATTAGTGCAGAGCAGGTCGGTTTTGTTAAGGGACATCATTCTTCTGCTCATCTTAGGAAGCTGGCTTATCTTTTTTCTGCGTCCAAGGATTCCCCAGTCCCAGCTGCTCTGGTTTCCTTGGATGCAGAAAAAGCTTTCAATACAGTGGCCTGGGAATATTTATTCTTCACACTTCCCAAATATGGTATCCCATTGGAATTTCTCACCTGGATTAAGGTTTTATATTCTTCCCCTTCAGCCCGGGTACAATGTAATGGCGTACTCTCCTCTCCTTTTCTCCTACAACAGGGTATCCAACAGGGTTGTCCACTGTTGCCTTATTTATTTAATCTTTATTTAGAACCCCTTATAAGGAAATTAAACTCCTCTTCATTGGTCTCTGGTATCAGAATAGGTACTTCAGAATATAAACTATCTGCCTATGCCAACGATATATTGTTAATCATCTCTTCTCCCTCTCAGTCTCTTGCTGTGGCCCTAACACTAATTACCCAATTTAGTAAATTCTCTAATTATAAACTAAACCTGGATAAAACTGAAGTTTTTCTCCTTAATATCTATTTCTAGAAAATAGAAATAATTAACATGGGACTACAGTGGCAACCAGATAAATTCAAATATCTGGGAATATTTCTATACTCTTCTGTTCAGACAATGAAAGCACTTAATTTAGATGCTATGGTTAATACCATTAAAGAGGATATCAAACGTTGAAGCTTGTTACCCCTGTCTCTCTGGGGTCACATGAACATAGTGAAAATGAATGTATTACCTCGTTTACTATATCCATTGCAAATGTTTAACTCAGCCCTACCAAGTTCCTGGTTTTCTCAAGTTCACAGAATCATTACATCTTTTTTGTGGGCTGGGAAAAAATCCAGGAGAAACTATTTGAAACTCACACACATCAGAAAAGAGATGGCGGTTTACAAGCACCTAATCTCTATCTATATTACTTCGCCATACATTTAACCAGGATGAGACACTGGCTTTCTTCCCCAATTCATCTTCCTGTTCTCTCCTATTCTCCTCTCTGGTTGGAAATTTGAGAGATCCCTATGCCATATACATGATTTAGATCCGAGAGCTCTTCACTTCCTAGCTGCTAAAAAACTTCCAAACAAGTTGAAGGATTCTCCACTAGGTTCCCTTCTTTCCACACAGCACCAACTCAATTCTCTTCTTAAAACTTCAGGTGATAAGGATATATCTCAACCCCTCTTTAATAATTTTAATTTTCTAATTTCTGGTAAACCCATTAAAGCTAATCTTTTCTGGTCTAACATGGGAATGGAGAGAGTAGAGGAATTAATCAGCAATCATAAACTGATGCTTTTCCAGGAGGCCTCCCCTTTGTACAACTGGCCCCCTCACTATATATTTAAGTATCTACAGATTTCCCCACATGTTACTGCAACATTTTGGTACTGGACTTTGGAATAAGCCCTTACTTGCCACCTTAACCCCATACCTTAATTCCCTTCTGTCCTCTCACCTAATTTCTTACACTTATAGATTTTTGCAAACCTCTTTGGCTGGATTGGAAGGGCAAACAAGCTACTGGTGGGACCAATCCATACCACCTGCTATTTCTTCTAGAAACTGGTCTAGAATCTGGAAGCATGTTTATAGATACCTTAAATGGGACCGGTATAGATACACGCAGTTTCAAATCAATCATAACCTGTACTATATCCTGGTTAGGTTATGCAGGATGGGGGTTCTTTCCTCTAATCTATGCATCAAGTGTTCGAAGGCCCCGAGGGACTTGTTGCATATGTTATGGTCCTGTGACAAAGTTCTTGTATTCTGGAACTGCATTAAATCTCATCTAGGTCCTCTGTTATCCCTCTCTGATAATTTTACTCCTGAGATTTGCATTTTAGGGGATTATACTAATCTTCAAGGCTGTGTTCAAAGAGCCCATATGGCACTAATTTCAGCTTGTGCTAAAAAAATACTTCTCAGACACTGGATTGATGCCTTGTCACCTTCTTATATTGAATGGTTCAAGGAAATCCTATTTGCTCTTCAGGCAGAATGGGTAATTGCAGAGAGGTCTAACAGACTGGAGAAATTTAAACTAGTTTGGGAACTGCTATATAGCTTATTGTTGACCCAAGCCTCTTAACTCTTTTTTATATATATGCCCCTGAATACCATAACCTTATTTTACCAAGATATAAGTGTGTTTGAACCAAGAAAATGAGTTACTTGTCTTTTTGTGGCAGATGACTGGGGAGGGAGGTTGGGAGGGTTGCGAGAGTGTTGGGTTGGAGGGAGGGGGGGTACAGGCCCCAACTTATTACCTTACTTAATAACTGTGTTTCCTTTATGATCTTATATGCTGTCTCTACCTAATTCTCAGTTAAGACTGTACAAACTACATAATGGATGCCTGTTTATCTATGGAAAATAATAAAGTGTATTTAGTAAAAAAAAATGATACACGCCACGCAGATTGGCTAGACGGACAGAGAGTTAAACTAAAGGGAAAGGGGAAATTGTTAAATCAGGGGAGCGCCTGCTGCTAAAAGTGCTGATGGTGGCTGTCTGATGAGGTGAAATGGTATTCAGAACCATTCTGACTCATTTTAACCCTGCTGCATATCTGTAAATTCCGGGGGGCGCAGAGCCCCAACCTAATCTTCCTGGAGGGTGGGGAGGCTTCAGCTCTTCAGCCCCCCGTAGTTTGTGCCTATGTCTGTGGATAGCACTGGAGTCAGGAAAGGTGGTAACAATCCAGGTAGGAGTGGTCTACAGACCTTCGGGACAGGGGGAGGAGATAGACAAGGAACTTGTGAAAACCATATATAAAATGATGGATAGGGAAAAATGTACTAGTTATGGGTGACTTCAATATGCCAGATATCAATTGAAGCACATATATGGCAGCCACAGCAAGGAGTAGAGCAGTCCTGGAAGCTCTGCAAGGGGTGGGACTCAAGCAGCTTGTGATGGAGCCACCCAGGGAGAGAGCTCTTCTGAACCTGATGCTCACCAATGAGGAAATAGTTACAAATGTGTGGTTAGGCAACCATCAAGGGTCCAGTGATCACTGTGTGGTGTGGTTTTCCATAGAAACAGAGGAGAAGTCCAGCCACACAAGGGTAAAAATCATGGATTTCAATAGAGTCGAGTTTGCAAAGATGGGGAATGTCTAGAAAGCATTACAGGGTAGGGAGGGAGGGTGGGGTGGACAAGCAATGGGCAAATCTAAAGGGTGCAACAGATGAAGATACTAAGAGGTGCATCAGATGAATAAGTAAGAATAAGAGAAGGAAGAAATTGTTATGGTACTCTAAGGAAGTAACCAGGAGGGTTAGAGAGAAAAGGAAGGCATTTGGCATTTAGAAAATACAGAGAAACACAGGGAGAGGGTGATAGGTTGGTATACGAGGAAAAACTAAGGGAGACCAGAAAAGCAGCTCAAAAGGCTAAAGCAAAAGAAAGGACAGCCCAGTCAATTAAGAAAGGAGACAAGACCTTTTTTAAATACATCAGTGAAAAAAGAAAGACATGGGGAGGGATAGTAAGGCTTAAAAGAGAAGAAGAGGATCTGCTGAGAAAGACCAGGAGAAGGCAGAAATCATGAATAAATATTTCTGCTCAGTATTTATGGAGGAATGGGGGACACTAGTGAAAGAAAAAGGAATACAGGGACGGGGGGATGCACCAGCCTATTCACAAAGGAGAAAGTTCTAAAAGAGCTTGAAAATCTGAAGATGAACAAAGCAATGGGGCCGGATGATATTCACCCCAGAATACTAAAAGAATGCAGAAATGAACTGGCAGCACCCCTGGTGGAATTATTCAATAAATCATTAGAGACAGGGAAGGTGCCGGTGAACTGGAGAAGGACAAATGTTGTCCATATCCACAAGAGTGGGAGTGTGGAGGAGATGGGTAATCACAGGCTGGTCAGTCTCACCTCAGTGATAGGGAAATTGATGGAAGCATTGCTAAAGAAAAGGATCTTGGAGTACCTGGAATCTAGCAGGTAGCAGGATCCAAAGCAACATGTTTTCACAGCAGGTAGGTTTTGCCAAACAAACCTGATAGACTTCTTTGATTGGGTAACCAGAGTGGTAGACTTGGGGGGGGTTGAAAGGGCTACCTGGATTTTGGTAAGGCCTTTGACATTGTTCCATATAGAAGGCTAAAAAAACACGTTGAGCAGCCTAGGGGTGGGGTACAGGGTTAGAAATTGGTTGAGCAGGAGGACACATAGATCGGTAGTTAACAGTGCTCAATCTGTGGAGTGGGAGGTAACAAGTGGGGTGCCCCAGGGATTGTGCTGGGGCCAGTCCTCTTTAATGTGCTCATAGTTGATTTTGTGGAGGGCCTGGAGGGGGAGTATGTCTATTTGCAGATGACACAAAGCTCTGTAATAGAGTTGAAACTCTGAAGTGGGTGGAAAGGATGAGAAGAGACCTATGTAAGTGAGAGGAATGGTCAAGGGATTGGCAGCTGAAATTTAATGCTAAAAATGCTGAATTATGCACTTGGAGCATGAGAACCCAGGAGCATAATATTCATTGAGGGGGGATTGCTGATGCCCACCAAGCAGGAAAGGGATTTGGGGGTGATTAAAACAGATGACCTAAAGGTGGCCAGAAAATGTGAGAAAGTGGTAAGGAAGGCCAGCAGAATGCTGGGGTGTATAGGCAGGGGCATCTCCAGCAGAAAAAGGGAAGTAATGATGCCACTTTACAGATCACTGGTAAGGCCTCATCTGGAATACTACATACAATTCTGGAGGTCATATCTCAGAAAGGACATAGACAAACTGGAGGCAGTCAAAGGAGAGCTACAAAGATGGTGCAGGGGCTGCACCAGAAGACATATGAGGAGAGGCTAGTAGACCTGGCCATGTATTCACTGGAGATGAGAAGGTAGAGGAGGGAGATGATAGAGACTTTTAAATATCTCAAAGGTTTTAATAGGGTCCAGGGGAGCCTCTTTCAGGAAAGAGAATGCTCAAAAACAAGGGGTCATGATAAGAGGCTAGAGGGAGGTAGACTCAGGGGGAATGTAAGGAAGTGCTTCTTCACTGAAAGGGTGGTGGATGCATGAAACTGCCTCCCTAAGGAAGTGGTAAAGGTGCAAACAGTGAAGGCTTTCAAAAATACATGGGATAGGCATAAGGGAACCCTAGTGACAATAGGGAAAGGGTAGACAAAGGATGCTTGGGGGAAGGGCAGATGGGCCAGGCGGTCCTCATCTGCTGTCAAATTCTATGTTGTTATGTATCTATTTACTTAGTTGTCTATTTCCTTTCTTTTTCTATAATTCACATTTTTCTCCCCCGGGCACCAAAGTTGATTCATCAGGCTGGCAACCTCCCATGCCCATCAACAGTCACCTCTTTGCTTAACCCCAAAGGATTGCAAATTACCATCTGCCCCAGCAACTATGTGCCCTTTCATGGTTTTAAAACAGACAATTCCTCCCATGGCCATTGTGGCCCCATCACCTTCCTAAATAGCCTTGAAAGTGCAATTGAGTGGCCTTGTAGTTTTAAATTTGTCCTTATTGTAGCTAGTTGTAGCTAGTCAGACTTTGATATCCTTCAAACAGTCTTTTGATATTTATTTAAAGGGCAGAAATATAGTGGGATATTAAATTCACTGATAAGTGAGCCAAATGGACATTAGTCTTTATAGAGCTCTGTATTACCAATGTTACCAATGTTATCTATTAGAACACTGTACAGTGATTATCTGCCTCTTCCTCCTTCAAAACTATTGTAAGGTCTCCTCTTAGACATTACTCTGCTTCCTCATAAAACAAGAAAAACCTACCCTGCATAGCTTAGTCACAAAATTCACCCACCCAGAGCTTCATCAATTCACTCTGTTTTTATATTGGCACACATTTTTGGTTCAACACTGTGATGATCCTCTACCACTTCCTATTACTGCTGGGCTCAAATTTTGAATTCATAAACCACTAAAGCTTTGTGTGAGCCTCATGGAGAACTATTGAGATGAGGAACAAGCATTCTGGTTCAGTGATGACTGGAAATGCCAGTGGGTCATCAAACTGCCTTCAGCCAGAAAAGGGTGTCTTTATAAAAACAAACTCTAGACAGAGCCACTAGGGCCCCTAATGCATTCACTTGATAAGGATGTTTAATGGGCTTAAACACAAAGATAAATTGTTGTAGGCAGCTCCATGTCTAAATGTAATTTTTACGACTGCAATAGGCAGAGCCAGCAGATGTTTTGCATGTACAAAAGGAGTGACGTCATGTTTTCTGTCCGTGGAACAGACTGAAGGTGTAAATGGTCTCCTCCACCTTACCCTCCTCCAAGAAATGTTTTCCACCCTCAAATAAATACACTTTCATGTTAGTCAATGGTTGCAGGGTACTGTTTTCTTTCCTAAATGGGCAGTACAGGAACTGGAACCTGAGTAGTGGGAGGCAGCATTAGTTTTTTGGGGGGAAGTAAGATCCACCCTCACCTCCACCCGAGAAGCTCCTAAAGGTCCACGCCCAACTTTTTTTGATTCATAGAAACATAGAAACATAGAATTTGATGGCAGATAAGGACCGCTTGGCCCAGCCAGTCTGCCCATTTCTTTACCTACTGGATAAGCTGCAGATTCTAGTTAACCAGCAGCCTACTTCTTCCTACCCCCACCCCCTAGAATTGCCTTATGACTGTCCCATGCATGCTTGAATTCCACCACTGTTTCTGACTCCACAACATCCTCCGGAAGGCTGTTCCATGCATCCACAACCCCTCTGAGAAAAATACTTCCTTAAATTACCTCTGAGCTGCCCCCCTATCTTCAAATTGTGCCCCCTTGTTCTTGCACACCTCTTTTTGAAAGATGCTACCCTCTTGGACTTTGTTTGATTCCCTTGAGGTACTTGTAAGTTTCTATCATGTCCCCTCTCCCTCCTTTCCTCGAGGCTATACATATTAAGCTCCTTAAGTCTCTTTTCATATGTCTTCCGGTGCAGACCCTGCACCATTTTAGTTGCCCTCCTCTGGACAGCTTCCATCCTGTCTATGTCTTTGCAGAGATTGGGTCTCCAGAACTGCACGCAGTGCTCCAGATGGGGTCTCACCAGCTGTCTGTATAGAGGGCTCATGTTGGAAGGGCATGAGGTGGATCTATCATGTTGAAACAACTGACTATCAGAGCTGCCTGGGGAAGTAATTAAGGAGTGCCTGAAACTGCATCTAGGCATATCCCCCAAAACACACACACACACACATACACATATGCTCCTAAAGATCCACCCCACTTTTTTTTATTCATGTGGGAAGGGCATGAGGTGGATCTATTATGTTGGAACAAGACACACTAGTTTGGGACCTGGACCAAGCAACAGAACAAGTATGTGGAGTGATCGAGTTGTGAAGCCACTGCATTTTATTAAGGACTAAGAGAACAGAAGATACTTAATGCCTTCAATTGACTTAAAAACCCTTGGAAAAAATGATTATCAGAGCCACCTGGGGCCTCAGAAGGAAAGAGTAATTAAGGAGTGCCTGAAACTACTGCTTCCAAGGAAAACAATAGACACAGCGTTCTGATTCAAGTTGAAAGAGCCACAGGTTTTTCTTAAACATTTATATACTAAAAACATAAAGTTCAGCTTTTGGGATTAACAAAATGTGTTTACTATATTCAAAATATATATATATATATGTATATAAAGGGGATACATGATGGACAGGAGTGGGATATGGAAAATATTCTCACTCCTGCAGAGTGAGCTGTGCATTCTCATGAGTGCCGAAGGCATGAGTGGAAATACACAGCTCATGAGGCAGGAGTGAGAATATTTTCCATAAGCCATGATCTGCCCATCATGTGTGCGATTTATACCACAGGGGTGAGAGCTGCAGGAACATTTTTTCTGAGTCTGTATGTTTCCTGCTCATTCTGCGTGTGCTGTCAATGTGTGTGTGTGTGCATGTGTGTGTGTTCTGAATGGACTGGGAGTCAGAAACACAGGTGAGTGTGTTTTGCAAAGCTAATTGAGTGAGTCAGAGGCTCAGTGAGAAAGACCAACTGCTGCAGGTAGCACGGAGAAACAGAACCTGCTTTGTAAAAGACTTTCATTTAGAATTCAGGTTTTTTGAAGCTGAGATCAGCACAGTAATGGGCTAGCAATGTTAGAAACACAATGGGACATAGGTGAGAGTCTTTTGCAAAGCTAATTGAGTAAGTTGCAGCTTCAGTGAGAAAGATAAACTTTTTCTGAAGCAGTTTCCTTTAGAATGCAAGCTGCAGTGCCTTTATCCTCACTCTGGTGACATCAGCATAATATGGATAAATGTCAATATACTCACTCTGCTGATGTCATCAGGATTTATCCTCACTGCAGTGGAAATAACACAGGTTATCCTACTGAGAAAGCCCCCCCCAGTATAAATGTATATCTATCTATCTATCTATCTATCTATCTATCTATCTATCTATCGTCTTTTTAGTAGTTTCAAAACTTTGAAACCATTGGTGTTAGTAATGCATTAAGAAATACATTTGTTAACTGTCTTTACAGTTAAACATGCAGTTTCATGTGAGTGCACATTTTTGGGGGGAAGGGTTCAAATTATTTTAATCATGGGCACAGTACTTAGTAAACACAGACTTTGGTGATAAAGTGTATTTTTTCTTTTAAATTTGAGAAGTATGTATTATATATAAGTGTAGCAGTGTTGTAAATGGGACTAGGGAATGAATAATGTTTAAGTGCCTAGAATTTATTTTTTAATATAATTGAGTTTATATGTGGCAAGTAGGTAGGGGATAGTGTTTTGAATGTGTCAGTAGGACAGATTTGTTAGGATAAATATATGCTGTCTTGCAAATAAGAAAAAAGTGTATGGGATACATTTTGCTAAACAGTGATATATATCATAGGGTTTTCTTTCATGTGTTGTTGGAAGAAATAGCTATGGCTCATTTTGTACTGTCAGTAAAAGGAGAGAAGAAAACAGTGAACAAGAAAACAATTGGTGATTTTAAAAGCTATTCTGATCACTGCTGACATTAAAAAATTTCTACTGTATTTTTTATTTTATTTTATCAGAGACACTAGAAATAGGGGGCCAGATATTCAAAGGGTTGCGCCATGCACAATAAGGTTGCACTTCTAAGTCAATGCCATTCTGCGATATTCAGAGGAGGCAATTGCGCCACGAAAACATGTTGAGCAACAGCGCAATGCAAACAGAGGCATGCGCAACCGAAGGTGGAACCATGCATAAAGAGCGCAATGCGATATTGAAAAGGTTTATGTACGCGCAACAGCGATCAGCTGGAAGGTGCGCCATCATGAAATGAGCCAAAATAAAAAGGCTCAAGGAAGAGGTGCAAGAACACTACAGGAAGCCACGAGGCAGGGAGACAGACAAAGCGACAGTGGCAAACAGTGCAGGCCAGGGAGTGCACAGGATAGAAGAGGGACAAGGGAGGGTGTGTGGGGCCACAGACTGCAGAGGCCAGTAGGTGTACCCGGTGCAGTGGAGATAGCAGTCAGGACAGCGGGGGTAACAGAGAAACAACAGCCAGGGGGAGAACACAAGCCAGGGACATGGACAATGCCAGCTTCCTCATGGAAGCTGTAATGAGGGGGTGAGAAGGCATGCTGCAGGGGGACGTGGCCGTGGAAGGGCCCGTCGGCGGTACGCCCCTAACAGGCAGTACCGTGCCCACATCAGCTTTGAGCTGTACATGGATGTAGAGATTGTGGGCTGGTACCGCCTGAACAGGGCAATACTGAGGCGGCTCTGTGAGCTGTGCAGTGATGTGATGCAGGCACCCTCACGACAGAGTCACGCTCTGTCAGTGGAGACAAAGGTAACAGCCTGCATGTGCCTGCTCGCCACAGGTACCTTCCAGAGGCCAACAGGGGACACCACAGGCATAACACAGTCGGCCACATCACGCATCCTCACCCAATTCCTCAGTGCACTGCTGCCACATGCTGCGGAGTACATCCATTTCCCCAGCACTGCAGCAGAGTGTACAGCAAACATGCAGGAGTTCCACAGGGTAGCACGTATGCCTGGCATGCTAGGGGTGATAGACTGCACCCATGTGGCTATTCACAACCCACCTGGCCCCGATGGGGCAGCATACCGAAACCGGAAGGGTTTCTCGAGTGTCAACAGCCAGGCGGTGTGTGATGCCAGTGGGTGCATCACCAATGTCTGTGCCACACACCCTGGCAGAGCACATGATGCCTTCATATGGTACCAGTCTGCACTGTGCCATCGATTCGAGAGTGGGGACATCCCCACAGGACATCTAGTGGGTGAGTATGCATGTAGGAATTGCAAGGTTGGGCAAGGGTGGGAAAGCCACAGGTGCCATGGTAGTGGCACACAGGGATACGGGCAATATGGACCCGAACATGATACTTATCTCCACTATCTCCACATAGGTGACAGTGGATACCCACTCCGTCCCTGGCTGCTCACACCCTACCAGCGCCCCATGACCCCATCGCAGCAACGCTATAATGAGGCACATGCCACCACACGCAACATCATTGAGCGGGTGTTTGGGATGCTTAAGGCACACTTCTGATGCCTAGACACCTCCGGTGGTGCCCTACAGTACAGCCCCTCAAAGGCCTGTGGGATATTCCTGGCCTGTTGTATCCTGCACAACATGGCCAAAGACTGTGGGATAACTGTACAGGTCGAGGAGGGGGACAGCGATGGGGCCGCCGGTGATGCCGGTGATGATGGGGATGAGCAGCCCCCCTTGGACGGCGGGACCCCCGACTTATCCGGCAGGCCCAGCTGCACCGGGACACCATCACGGAGGAGCATTTTGCATGACACAGATAAGTCAAGGGGCCATGTGCAACCAACACTGTCTAAACGCAACCCACAGGCACACAGGGTAACACACCAGGGGTGCATGATGGCAAGGGGAGTGGAAGGGTCCAGGCACATGAACACACCATCAGGGAGGGGTGAATAGTCATATGGACACACACACACATACACACACCAGGCACAAAGCGTACATGGGAAGGTGCACAGCAGAGCAGGAACAGACATGGCAAACACACGGATCAATGGACCACCCCACCATCTGTACTGTCAAGCACGGTGTCAGATGCTGGGCACCCTTGCACCTTGGTGTACAGTACAATGCAGGCATCATCATGCCACGCACCTGTGGACAGCAGTCGGTGGGTGTGCAGGTGGTCCGTGTGTCGGCGTGTTGGGGCACCCACCAGTGCACTGCCCACCATGACACACATTGCACACAGGGCAGCATCAGACAGGGCCCGCACTGGGAGACAGGTCACTCAGGTGGCGTTGTGCCACGGCCACCTCGGATGTGTGGGCGGCCCCACCGTGTCCCAGCAGCACTGGCAGGCTGATCATGGGCCACATGGGGTGGCACCAATTGACCACCAGGGGTCCCACTATGCGATTGCGACCTTGTCTGCACAGGGGTGTGCAGCATGCCGAACATACCTGCACCAGGTGTGCTGGGGATGCCCACAGCAGAACCCAGCGTTGACAGTCTGGGTGTCGCACGATGCCGGGAATGGGGAGTGGAGAGCGTACTGTGTGGGGTTTGCGGTACAGGGGCACCTGACTGTGTGCCCAATGCAGCCACGACAGAGACCACTGCCTGGGTCAGCCTATCAATGGCGGCGGTCACATCCGTCTGCAGTCTGACCATCTCTGCAAGGATCAATGCATTGTCCCTGCTGTTCCACTCCACAGCCACGCACAGTGCCTCCACGCACATTGCAACCCGCATCTGCTGCTCTACTGATGCCCGCAGCAGACGGGTGTGCTCGTCCAATGGGTCATGTGCCACTTCAGCATTCTGTCCCCCAGGGTATGTAAGGTCCTGATGCTCAACACCCCTTGAGGGTGGGTGCTGTTCACCAGGACCAGGCGTGGGCCAGTCAACAGGCGGTGTGCATGTGCCACCACTGGACCCTGTACCCCCAGATCTGGTGGGTGACTGCTGCTGCTACCCCTCCAACTGCTGTGCCCCAGGGACCACTTGCTCCACTGCAGTGGCCGCCACAGTACCAGAGACCTGCACAGCCACCGGTGCTGCCCCACTGGTGCTGACAGGCACAGCCTGGGACTGTGCTGACGTGCTGGCACACACGTTGGAACCAGTTAGGTCCAAGGGCACGTGCTGGCCTGCTGTGTGTCTGTTATGAGACACACATGTGTCACTGTCCATTGCAGTCCTTGCATCATCAATGGTGCAGGTTCATGCAACAGCCACAGTCACAGCGTGCTGGCATGCTTGCATGCTAGACTGCTGAGACACAGGTTGTGCACCCCCCACACCTGACTCACCGACAACAGAGGTGGCAGTCAGGAGTGCATGCTGGTGCAGTGCATGCCGGCTGGCAGCAGAGGTGGATGGACCCTCCACCAACACTAGCAGGTCTTCCACACTGCATGGTCCCACCACCACCGTCCCCTGCAGATGAACAGGATCTGTAACAGAAAGTGAGAACATGTTAGTGCATGTGATCAACCTCCCCCCAACACCACCACCATGTCATACCGTGCAGTGATGGGCTTCCACCTGTCTGAAATCCACCTCCTGGTACGCCCTCTATAGCACTACGCTGCATTGATGCAGCCAGACGGTCCTTCGCCGGTGTCAGCTCTGCCACCTCTGGCTGGCCACCTCCTGTGGCAGCGCGTGCCACCCTGAGGGCTGCCACCTTCTCTTTGACCTGTCTCTGGTCTGTCCCCATCTTTTTTTTTGCATTCCTGCACGGAGCGCTGGTGGCTTCCATGCAGGTTTACCACACGGGCTACCCCCTTCCATGCAGCAGCACAGGCCTGAGGGGTGCCCCGCCGTCCACTCAGTAGTGGCTCCTCTTCCAGGTAGGCCTGGGAGAGTGCCTCTGTCTCTGACTTGGTGAAGCTGGGCCTCCTCTTTCACCCACCATCTTCATCTTCACCTGGTCTTTGCTCGGTCATGTCGGTCTGTATGGGTGGAAGTGGACACCTGTCACTGTGCAGTCTACAGCATTATCCCATGACCATTGCCCAGAACATCACACAGCTTGCAACTCACCTCTCACTTGCAGTAACCGAATCTGGCCAGCGCAGTCCATTGTCGCATATTTATAGCGCAATGCATGCAAATTAGGAGTGGAGCAACTGTAATGAGATGCAGATCGCGCCACTGTGCCTTTGAATGGCTGATCAGATGATTTGCATGTGTCGGCTGAATATCGTGCCGTTGCGCTTTGCGCAATACGGTTGAGCCAGCTGAGCCAATGGTGCATTTCTGTGACTGCATAGTACACCGCATTGCGCATGCCCAGGTAGCTTACACAGGCGTCTGCCGCGCTGATGACGTGCTGTGCATGATCAGCAATTCAGGACATGGCCACCATTGTGCCAGTGGCGCTACAGCACTGGTCACCAAATGGCGCTGTGGCACAACTGCGCAATAGTCCACTGTGGCACTGGCACGCAGGTGACTGATCACGCAGGACATGTATATGTCTGATGGCACTGTGCATGGCCTTGCGCCACTGACCCATGACCTTGTGCCCGACCTTTGGCCCCTGGCGCTGTACGTCTGGCATGTGTATGGCTCTATCGCGCTGTTCGGTGACAGCGCGATGTGGACCGATGATGCTGTGTGAACAGCACGATAGGGACTCATGGAGTTGTATTGCGCAACATTTCCATGTGGGGTTGCCGTGATGCGGAGTGCCATATTGCCACTGTACAACTGTAGAATGGCATGCAGGAGGGCGCCACAGTGGGGGGCCTTGGAGCTGGCAAACCTGGTGGCTGTGGTGGAGCCCCACCATGGGACACTGTTTGGGGGAGTGCCCCTGCAGATGGCATGCACCCATGTGTGGCAGCAGGTGGCAATTGCCCTACAGCAGGCCACTGGGCAGAGGAGGACTCCTGAGCAGTGCAGGCACCGCTATAGTGACCTGCAAAGGAGGGAGCGTGCTCTGCTGGAGCACCTCAGGTCTCGTGCCAGGAGGGGCATTGTGCCTAGGCCAGGTGGGTGTGCTGTGTATGCACCGGTATTGTCCGCATGGGTGACACTGCGTAATGTGACCTGCACATGGGGGTGGGTTGGGCTATGGTTTGCTGTGAAGGTGTTTGCAGGTGTGTGCTGTTTGGGTCTGGTTGTGTGGGCAGGCACACTCAATGGGGCAAGGGGCTGTCTGCTTTGGGATCTCACTGATGTGTTTCTCTTCATTTGTCTCCCACAGGCGTGGAGGAGCGGAGGCGGGCCCAGGGTGAGGCATGGGATGGCGGTGCCGAGGTAGCTGGCAGAGGTGGTGTGCCACAGCTGCAGCAGCAGCCACAGCCACAGCAGCAGCAGTACCAGCAGCTTGATGAGGGTGAGTGTCATTACATCATGGATGCTATTGCATGCTGGGGGGGCACAGCCACCATCCATGAACAACATTACCATGCACGCAACATGTGACAGTCATCACTGTCCAGTGGTACTGCATGTGTGTGTGTGTGTGTGTCACCGGTGGTCCATGCATGCACTGGGCACATGGCTGTGGCACTAGCATTCCACCATGTAGCCACGTCACTGGGGAGCCTTGGTTGTGCTGTGATGGACATGGGTGGTGTGTGTGTGCAGTGGTACACATGGCTGTTGCTGCCTGGTTGGGCATGTCTTGTGCACGGTCACTGTGGGTGGGTGCAGTCCATCACAGGAGCGGGGCACTTGGCTGTATGCCATGCATGATGGGTGGGATTCAGGGATATGGACAGTCACAGCCATTTACTCTGATCCCTTGTCCTAGGTATCCAGTCCCTGCGTCGGATCGACCGAGCACTGCGGAGGCTCACACAGGTGGCCATGGATTCCCACGCCATCCTTCTAGACATGCAGCAGCATGGGATATGGCGCTGGAGGAGGCCCAGGGCACAGCACCAGGTGGAAGGAGGGCAGGCTGCCGGCCGGTAGCTGCCCATCACCACACCCCATCTTCCCTCTCCCGGTTGTTCACCCCTGCCCCTTACCCACCCCTACCTTATACCCATACCCCCACCCCTGCTTTGTATATACGTATAGTTGCTTTGTTGTTCTTGTTATTCTTCTTCATTACATTTATATTTTGATATGAATACTGTGGTGGTCTCTGATTTGCAGCTGGCTATAGGTGCTCAGTTGCAGTGGTGTGCATGGCATCTGGGGTAGTATGGTCATGGGTATGTGTGTGCGTGTGTGTGGGGTGGTGTCTCTGGTGTGGGTGTGGCTTCCACTCAGTATTGCCATGTGCTGCCACCCACTGCTGGGTGCCCATGGTGTGTTTGGCTTGTATAGTTCTGTGGTTCATGAGGTTGCAGTGTGCTGGGAGGTCCTGGGGATTCCTGCAGTGCTGGTCACTGCACATGGGTGGTGTCTTGGGGTCACAGTGCTGGGTGTGCTGTGCACATGGGGGAGGATGCTGGACACTGGGGTGGTCTGCCCCCTTTGTGTGGCACTCTCAGCTTGCCAGTAGGTGTGCTGCAGTATCACGGCTGGGATGTGCTTTCTTTGCTTGTCCCCATGGTCCAGTGGCTGTTCCATCCCTCCCCCAGTTATGCTGTGCTTGGGGTGTGGGGGTACATTGTTGGTTCTGCAGTGTGTCCCTATGCCCATCTGTGGCATGGGTGATGGGCCCCTGCCTACCTCCCTGGTTGTGCAGTTCCATTGTTCGCTGCTGGGGTCTCTTTGCTTGGCGCTTATGGTGCCTCTGGACTGCTCAGCTGGGTTGCCTTATTGGCGCTTATGGCGCATCATCTCGCTCAGCTTCCCTTCCTGGTTGTGCTTTATGGAGCAGGTTGTGTGCGATATTCAGACATTGGCTGGTTGCGCATTTTGTCTTGCTCCATGTTTGAATATCGCGTGTATTGCGCATGTGCGCAATTGACTTGTGCTTGCTCCTGCTGTTGCGCACTTTTTGGGTGCAGTTTGAATATCCGGCCCAGGATGTTAACACATCAGTGAGCACTGGTGCCATTTGTCTTTGCTAAGAAAGTTGTGGGTGGAGTTGCCTTGCACATGTTAAAATATACCAGCTGCAATTAACAACTACTTGTAGAAGCAAAAGGCTGGGTGTTTTTTTTTTTCCTACTTTCTTTTCACTGATATTTTAAACTGAGCCAGGAAAAAAGTAAGACTGAACAGATCAGAGCTGACATTAAATAATGTGATGTTCCTAAGGTCTATTGCAGCACTATGCTTTCATTTTCATGGGAAGGGCATCGGGTGGATCTATCATGTTGGAACAACTATCAGAGCTGCCTGGGGAAGTAATTGAGGAGTGCCTGAAGCTGCATCTAGGCATATCCCCCTCAAACACACACCCACACACACAAGTTCCTAAAGATCCACCCCCACCTTTTTTAGGATTCATGAGGGAGGGCATGAGGTGGAGCTATCATGGTGGAACAACTAAAGGAGTGCCTGAAACTGCATCTAGGCATATCCCCCAACACGCACACACATAGACATCATGATTTTTTTTTAACTCTAAGCATGTCAATATTTGGCTCTTGCAGTATGGGCAAGTTGGGCATAAAAATAAAATAGAAAAAAAAGGATCAAGCAGGTGCCTTTCCTTTGTCAGATACATGGAGACAGAAGGTCACAAATCCTGTATGACAAGTTCATTATATGGATGTTTTTTATGTAAAACAGAAATTGTGTTAATGTCATGTCTGTAGCATTGTTTGTAGCCAATAAACTATTATTTACATAGGTACTGTAAATGACAGGTTTTAATTCAGAAAGCCAGTCTTGATAATTTTTTTTAGCACTTCTATAAGATTTATGTCTCTCTGATGTAAAAGTGCATAGCATAGAAATGAAAGGTTTCTGTAATTGATTGTTTGCATGAGAAGTGGGTGTGACAGTGGCAGGCAAGAGTGAAGTCTAAATTGTTTCTTGGCCATTCTGGGATCTAAAGTTTAACACTATTGTGTGAAGAGAATAAAGTCTTGTGTTTTTTAGCATTTGAATAGATTTAGTGCTTTGAAGTTAAAAGATATGAATATATATACATAGTGTCATGGGCACCTGAAAAGGAAGGCGATACTACTAAAATAAATGCTATTCTGATATTTTATTTATTTATGTGTGAGATTTTAAGTGTAGTTTTGCCTAGGTCACAGACACATAAGCTATAAATAAGGATGGAAGTATTAGTCAAAGCTTGTAGTAGCAAAATAAAGCAAGAACAATAATATATTGTGTTTTTTCTTTCATTTGTTTAACCAGGAGTGGCACACTAAGCTGAAAGCTTGTTTACAGGAACAACCTGGGAGCACATGGAAGTTAAGTGACTTGCTCAGGGTCACCCAGTATGCAAGTGAGGGCTGTGGGATTCAAACCCAGATCTCCAGATTTGCAGTTAAGAGCCTTAAACCACTGTGCTATACTGTCTCCCTAGTTACTGTATGGCAGTCATCTGTTTTATGGTTCATGATGTTGGTGTAGTAAGCATACCAACATACTAACATACAAAAATGCCAGCAAAATAGGTCTAGTGGGCTTTCGGGTCTGCTCGTTAGGTCAGTCCCCACCCTGGGAGCTGACCTTGCTGCTCCCCCGGCCTCTCTGACCTCTCCCTTCCTAGTCCAGGGTATTCTCACTTCACTGAAGCTGGAAGCCAGAAGGGGAAGGAAACATATTCAATTCAATGCTTTACAGTAACTGGCAATTGCTATTTTTCCTTTAAACTTAGATTGCGGGCTTTTAGTGACACTGTATTTTCTTTGCTGTCTTTACTTAGAATTGTTTTTGGGCTGTTGAAAATTTAAAATGTAGTGGTGGTGTATTTCTTTGCTGTCTTTAATTGCTGCAAATTTAGTCTTGGCTTGTCTGACTTGCCCTGTAGTTTGGGTGAGGGGTGTTAATTGTCTGGCCTTTGACCTCAGCTACATGATAACTGGAGGTGGGGCTTAGTCAGAGTTAAGGTAACAAGTGAGTTTTGTTTTCTCAGAAGAAGCCAGAAGGGGAATGAAACATATTCAATTCAGTGCTTTACAGTAACTGGTAATTGCTATTTTTCTTTTAAACTTAGATTGTGGGCTTTTAGTGACACTGTAATTTCTTTGCTGTCTTTACTTAGAATTGTTCTTGGGCTGTTGAAAATTTAAAATGTAGTGGTGGTGTATTTCTTTGTTGTCTTCAATTGCTGCAAATTTTCACCCCCCTCCCTTTCCCCCAACTCTTAATTATATGCCCTGTTAAATCTGATTGACAGGAGCTAAACACAGGGGATAGTAAGGGGTGTGGAGTAGGAAGGGCGTAAGGGGGAAGAAATCCACCCACAGCACGACAAGTGTTTTGACACATTTATTTTTTTATTGGTTTATTTTCTTTTTTTTAAAAGAAAAGTACCTGAGGATCAGTGGCAGGATATTTAGAACAGTAAATTAATAAAAAGGGAACTAGGAGAGCTTCAGTAACATACAAGTAGTGGAATAACAGTGTAATTGCAGTATAATGTGGGGAGTGGTGCAATGCAGTGGCTGCGGGGCAGCCATATTCAGGCAGACCTTCTGGACACTGAGGTGCTTCCCTATCTGCATGCATCTCTCTGGACTGTGGGATGATGTAGCCAGACTCAGAGCGGAAGTAAACTGGGTCAGGAGTACCATCACCCCTATCCAGAGACCACCCAGTCCAATGCAACTGCCTCAAAGGATGCTGAGAACAAGGAGCACTTGGATGACAGTGAGCTCAGAAAGGGTTAGAGCAGTTAGGCAGAGGCACATCCCAGATCCTATTCCACTCAAGAACTTATATGCCACACTGGCAAATGGGGACAACCAAATAGAGGTACCCAGAGAAGTGGAAGGAAAGGATGTGGAGATTAGCCAAGGAGGTGACCTCAACGGGGAGAGCAGTGGACCCCAGAGCAGGAGGAAATGAATCCTGGTGGGGGACTCCATCATAAGAGGATCCAACTAGGAACACATGAGGGGGAGGACAGGGAGTTGAGGTGCCTACCAGGTGCCATAGCATGGAGGGATGGAAGGAAGATCCTGGGGATCACTGGGAAGGCAAGATGGGAGGGTGAGCTGGATGTTATTATCCACCTAGGTACTAATGACCTGGCAAATAGGGAGCCAAAGGAAGTTCAGGAAGAGTTTAGGAAATTGGGGAGGAGTCTCAAGAAAGTAGCTACTTCTGTCACTTTCTCAGAAGTATTACCTACGAGAGGCAAGGGAGAGCATGAGGTGCATGCACCAGGAACTTTAATTCATGGTTGAAGAACTGGTGCTGTGAGGAAGGGTTTGGATTCATTGGTGACTGGGGACCCATCTGGAGGGATGGAGGTTTTTTCAAGCCTGATGGCCTGCATCCATCCTGGAGGGGAATCCAAGCACTCAATGATAAGTTTAAATGCTACATTGACAAGCATTTAAACTAGCAAAGGGGGTGGCAGACCAGCAAGGAGGGTACCTACTTGCTCACCCCCCACAGCTAGCAGTGGAACCAGTGAACTGGAGGAGTGGCTATCTCTACAAAGCAGTGTGCAAAAGATGGAGATTAGTGCCCAAGAGGTGGATAGGCAGAAAAGGGGCAAAATTCAGCAGAAGGGCAGACAGCAAGGAGAACCAGGGATAAAGGACAACCAAGGAAGGGGCTGGAATAGAACAGCAAAACAGTCTAGAGAGGTCAAATCATGGATTTCCATGTATGCCAATGCCAGGAGCCTTAGCAACAAGAAGGAAGATCTGGAGGCTGTCATGGTGCAGTCAGACATGGACATTGTGTCCATCACTGAAACCTGTTGTAATGATAACCACGACTGGGAGATGGCCATACCTGGCTACAACATATTCAGAAGAGACAAGGCAGGTAGGAAGGGAGGAGGATTGGCACTGTATGTGAAAAATGACATAAGGCCCACAGAGATCCAGGAGGAACAAAATGGGGGAGAGATACTGTGGGTTAAGCTGGAAAGGAAAATGGGGCCAGCCATCCGCACAGGTGTGGTCTATAGGTCACCAGCCCAGGAAGAAGAAACAGATAGGGAGCTGATGCTAGCCATCCAAAGGATGGTAGAAAAGGGTGAGGTAGTACTGGTTGGAGACTTCAATATTCCAGACGTGGACTGGAACATCCCAGCAGCAGCATCAACTAGGAGCAGATTTATCCTGGACTCCCTTCAGGGTGCCTTCCTCAAGCAACTGGTCATGGAAACAACTCGGCAGAAGGCAATACTGGACCTTGTGCTCATAAACAGGGACAGTGTGATGGGGTAACAGTAGGGGAGCACCTGGGGAACAGTGACCACCAGTCATTGTGGTTTGAAATCACAGAAAGAGCAGAACCAAACCACACAAAACATGTATCCTGGATTTTAGGGGCAGACTTTGGGAAAATGGGGAGATACTTGAAAGAGGCATTAAGGAATGGGGCAGGAATCAGGAGTTGAGGAACAGTGGGAGTATTTAAAATGGGATTACAAGAGCAACAGAATTATGCATTAAGCAGGTTAGCAAGAGGAAAAGGAAGAGGAGACCATTATGGTTTTCCAAAGAGGTAGCAAAGAAAGTGAAAGCCAAAAAGATTGCATTCAGGCAATACAAAAAGACACAGGCAGAAGGGGATAGGGAGCAGTACCAGGAGAAGCAAAGGGAGGCAGGGAGGTCAGTAAGGGAAGCCAAAGCTCAGACAGAAGAACACATTGCAAAACCAGTGGGTAGAGGGGACAAAACCTTTTACAGGTACATAAGTGAAAAAAGAAAGGCAAAGGGAGGGACAGTGAGACTGAAGGGGAGGATGGGGGCTCATGGAGGATGACAACAGTAAACTGACATATTGAACAGGTATTTCTGCTCAGTCTTTACTGAGGAAGAGGAGGGTAATGGATCTGAAGGAGTACATGGGTGAGAATGGTGCAGAAATGGACACAAGTCCCTTTACACGAGAAAGGGTCCCAAAGGAACTGGAAGTAATAAGAGTTGATAAAGCAATGGGGCGGATGGGGTGCACCCCAGGTCCTTAAAGAACTAAGAGAGGTGGTGGCTGAACCTCTGGCTATCCTGTTTAGCCGATCACTGGAAACAGGGGAGGTGCCCAAAGACTGGAGGACAGTAGATGTAGTCCCCTTATACAAAAGTGGGAACAAAGAGGAAGCGGGGAACTACAGACCAGTCAGCCTCACCTCGGTAGTGGGGAAGATCATAGAAGCACTACTGAAGGAGAGATTGGTGGAACATCTGGTTGTCAATGGACTACAGGACCCAAGGCAGTATGGTTTCACCAGGGGGAGGTCATGTCAGACCAACCTCATTGAGTTTTTTGACTGGGTGACTAGGGAGATGGATCAGGGGAAGGCAGTGGACATGGCCTATCTGGACTTCAGCAAAGCCTTTGACACTGTGCCACATAGAAGACTATTACACAAACTGGGGAATATGGGTGTGGGCAGAACAGTAGTGTAGTGGGTAGGTAACTGGCTGGGCAGGAGGACACAGAGGATGGTGGAAAATGGCTGTCACTCCACAGAGGGAAGAGTGACCAGTGGGGTACCACAGGGATCAGTGCTGGGACCAGTCCTATTCAACATCTTCATCAGTGACATTGCATAAGACCTAGAAGGCAGAATTTCACTGTTCGCTGATGACACAAAGCTCTGTAACAGAGTAGACAGACCAGAGGGTGTAGACAGAATGAGAAGGGACCTGCAGAAACTTGAAGAATGGTCAGGGGTTTGGCAGTTGAAATTCAATGCAAAGAAGTGCAAGATAATGCTTATGGGGCACAAAAACCCTGGCACAATATATCAGTTGGGGTGAGGATATAGCATGCACCAAGCAGGAAAGAGATCTTGGGGTTATCATCTCTGATGACCTCCTAGGGAAACAGTGTGCTAAGGCAGCAGGTAGCAAATAGGATGCTAGGGATGCATAGGCAGGGCATCACCAGCAGGAAAAGGAGGTCATGATTCCACTATACAAGACACTAGTGAGGCCCCACCTGGAGTACAGTGTACAGTTCTGGAGACCTTACCTATGCAAGGACATAGACAGGGTACAGAAGATTCAGAGGAGGGCAACAAAGATGGTACATGGATTGCATCACAAGTCCTATGAGGACAGATTGAAGGAACTGAATATGTACGCCCTACTCCCTGGAGGAGAGGAGGGAGGGAGAGAGGGGATATGATAGAGACATACAAGTATCTTACAGGGAGGAACAGGGTGCAGTAATACACTGTTTTTAAGCGAAAAAGATGTTCCAGGACTAGAGGGCATGGGATGAAGTTGGAGGGAGGATGATTCAGAGGAAACATGAGGAAGAATTTCTTCACAGAACGGGTGGTGGACAAGTGGAACACCCTGCCAGAGGAAGTGGTGGGGGCTGAAACAATCACGGGATTCAAGAATGCATGGGATAGACATGAAGGAATTCTGGAGGTCAGAGGTAAGGGGCAACAGACTTCTAGGAAAACATAAACTGAACTTACAAGCTCAAATGGGCAGACTGGGTGGGCCATAGGCCCTTATCTGCTGACACTGTCTATGTATCTATGTATTGGACTTTGCTTCCACAACCCTTCCCCTGTACCCGTACCACCCCCTCTTGAACCTTCTCACAGTCTGTGCCTCCACCAGCCCCACCAGGCAGTGCATTCCATGGTTCTACTACCCTCTCAGTGAAGTAGCACCTCCTCCTTTCTCCCCTCAGTCTCCCCCCTCCAGCTTCCACCCATGCCCTCTAGTTGCCCCCTCCTTCCTTCAGAGCACCGTGACTTCGCTATTTACCCCCTTCATGTACTTGAAGACCTCTATCATGTCCCCTCTGTGCCTTCTCACCTCCAATGTGCACATATTTAGCTCTTTGAGCCTCTCCTCATAGGTCCTTCCCCCAAGCCCCAGATAATTTTGGTTGCTTTCCTCTGGACCATCTTCAGGAGTTCAATGTCCCTCTTTAAGTGTGACCTCCAAAACTGCACATAGTACTCGAGGTGCGGCCTCATCAATCAGGTATACAGAGGGAGTATCGCTTCCCTCCTTCTGGAGTGATCCCCTAGTGATGCATCCCAGCATCATGTTGGCCTTGGCTGCTGCCCTCCTACAAGTCTCCGAGTTGTTCGTCTTGACATCCACCACCACCCCCAGGTCCCTCTCAGCCATACAGCAATAGCAGCAGTACATTGCACAGCAGATATAAAATGTCAATAAGCAGGTCATGCAACAGATGTGCTGAGCAGTTACTGAAGCAAGAAATGTATAGCTGTCATTTTTACATCCTGTTCAAAATGTGTTTTTGCACCTGTGGTGCCAAATGGCACAGTCGATGTGCAAAATCTACTTTCAGCTAATGAACTGATAGTGTCACCGTTCATGCGGTGGGGTCACAAAAAGCCCATGCTGAAAACTTGGAGTGAAAATACCAAGAAACGCCCAGGGCATTAGGGTTTCTGACAATAACACCCTGTACTGTAGGGACTGACAGGCATCAGGGGTGTGACTTGGGATTGTCAACAGTAATGCTCACTCCATTCCACTCCCATCCCCACCCTGCAGCCAGTGACAGGTATTGAGGTGTGTCTTTGACTCTTCAGCCCCAAAGTTCACTCCCTTCTCTTATACTGTACCCTTTTCCGCTCATTTTCTTATGGAATGGGGTGAGTGTAAAGTTTGAAAACCCCAAAGCACACCTCGACTCTTGTCTGTGTCCGCAGGGTAGGGTGAAGTGAAATGGCGTGAGTGTTATGGGCAGTGACCCAAAGGTTCACCCCAATGCTTGCCCATGTCTGTGGGTGGGGGGTGGTTGGTGTCACTTCAGTACTTCATTGCTATTCCTATTCTGCCTGTCTGTCTGTGTGTGTGTCTCTCTCTCTATCTGTATGTCTATGTAATTATCTATCTTTCTATTAATTGCATGTATCACTATTTTTACCTATTTCTAAAACAAACCTGCATATCACATTTGCCTGCACTCTGAGCACATACTTATGAAACTGTGCATATTTGTACTCCACTTCTACGTAGACCTCATACTTTCCTAATATTCCCATTATCACAAGCATAACTACCTTGCCCTTATCAAAAGCGTCCCCCTCTGAAAGTTAATCATTTTCTCTAACAGTCCATCATCATTACACCTGACTTCCTGACATCAATACATTGCTTACATATAACTTACATCACCTCATGGACAAAAACCCTGTCTCTCTTTCAAAAAAAAACAAAACTGTGTAAATAATCCCAAGACTGAACATATACCAGCCATTACTTTTTCATATACTGCCACCTTCTGTACCATCATGGGGGTCTGCATATGTTTCCCTTGATGCTTTGCATTATTGGGACATGTGCAATTGTGTTTTCTTTTAAATTTGGTCGTCTGGCCAGTATCATCCATGATAATACATACATCAGTGGCATTTGCACTGAGATTCTTTTGTAAGCTTCCTATTCCTTCCATTAAAATGTACACCTCCATATATTTTCCTAATAATGTGTATGCCTTCCTTAGAACAGAAACTAAAACAAATCTTACTACTTACAAATCAATGTGTTGTTTCTCCATACCTCCTTAACAATTCCACACAACTTCACTAACTTCATTATGTAGCCATGGTGGATCTGACCAGAATTTGTTGGTAAAGTGAGCCCTCCCCCAAGGCAGGAATGTCTTCTTAATCTAGCAGAGGGAAGGGGATCTGGTGGGCAAGCAAGTTTAGCTTGGGTCATGTGGGGAGAGAAGGTCATAACTCATTCATTGGAAACACTGCTTTGTGGGCAGAGAGGATCTGTTGCCAATCTGTAGTCAATGGGGAACACTGGGGAGGGTTGAATGGGGTGTATAATGCCTGGTAACATGTAACCCCTAGGTGGTGTTATCCCTAAGGTTACTACCCTGCCTATAGTACTAAGCACAGGTTGAGGGGCCTAGATTCAGTATTTAGGTGCCCCCACCCAGAGTAACAGTATTGGGGGTGTTTGTATAGCCTGTTATAGCTGTCTGGGAAGATACAACCACTCACCAACCCTCCTAGTGACTTTGAACCTTTAGCAGTAGCTAACACACAGTCAGGAAGTAGCAGTGATAATGTGTACATACCCTTCACACTTACCACTAGGGTTGGACCTCCAACACTATCCCTGGAGACCCCCTGTAAAACAAGGTTAGCAAGACAACTGTACACTTTCAGTACTATACCCCAACTAATAATATGCACATAAGCCAGGTTAAATGTGAAACAACAATCAGATTTATTTAGGGGACGTGAACCAGGAAGGGGCACGAATTTAGCTAAATGATTGATATTCTGATTAAATTCGGGTTATTGGCATGTATTTTTAGTACCAAAATAAGCAGTTTTACAACACTCAGTACCCAACATGGAATGGTGGCTAGCCAGAGGCATTGCCCAGGGGTGGCCAGCATTGTAGCTGTTGTTGGGACCCTTGATGGAACGAAAAGGCAGTTAGCATGAACAACAAGATGATTATTTGTAATCCTGGCCAGTTGGCCCAGTTTCATGAAACACATGAATTTGAAAAGAAATCAGATGGTACCACAAATAATTAAATGACTCATTGCAGGGAGCTACCATGATTGTAGTACTCATGCTACCAGTTGGCTGTAGTGTTGCAGGAGATATGGAGACCTTGTGTTGTTTACTGATGAGCATGGGGAAGCAGGGCTGTCATGACACAACTCCTCTTCACAGTTTTTCCCTCCAGATGGCCACAACCTGTGAGTTGTTTCTGTGCAGGGTCTGGATCCCCAAAGCCAGTCTTTTACCGAGGGCAGTCTCTGGTGCAAGCCAGTCGGTCTGGGCCAGGATGGCAAAGATCCAAGTGTGATGAGCACGTTGGCAAAGTTCAGTGTGGTTTTTCTGGTGAAACCTCCAGCTGGTGAAGCAATTGGGTCATGAACAGACAGGTCTCGACCCACAGGAAACATTCAGCACATTTAAATCAAACAGCATTAACTTTTCAGTTTGGATACAGCCCGGTTGCTATTGCAGTAGATTCACTGAGCAAACCTCTCAACCCAAAATCAGTCTCGCACACTAGCTGGGCTGATTGCTTCACAGGAGCAAATCTTTGGTCCAAAATGCAAGTGGTGCTTTCAAACTCTTTGATACTTTCTGATACTTTCTTTGATACAGTTCCAGTCTTAAATTGAATGATTCTGATTTCTGCAATCGGGCAGTCCAATGCGGGAGAAACAATGGCAGGGAGGCAAGTTAGGCCTCTTCCCGCCGATTCCCCTAAGCTCCATTCAGGGAGCTGCTGCTTGATAGCTTGAGCTGCTCAGACTTCAAGCTCCAACTCTAACTGATCCCTTGTGTCTTACAGTTCTGGGCATTTCCCCTTGGATTCCTCAGTTCGGGTTGGCTGGGGAAGTTGTCAGTCACAAGTTGGACTCCCCCTTCTGTTCAGTTTAGGCGCCAACCCAAAAAATTACAAAAACGACAGTTTTCCTTCCCATGAGGCACTTCGGCTGAGGATCCTTTTAGATCCTTGGAGTCCTATTCGTCCACTTACTGGAAGTTCCAGACCAAACTTGGTGTCTCCCATTTTAAAAGGCAAACTGCAAGGAAAGCAGTTTAAACAAACTTCTCTATTTCACATATAACAATACACTAGAGGTAGATAAATACAGTTCCCATTTGGGCTCCCTCTGCACTACAATCAACTGCACAGTGGAGCAAATCAAAATGGTGTCTGGCCAGTCACAAGCTTTAAATCACTTGGACCCAGCTCAGACTATTCACTATACACATATTGGCTAGACTCTTAAAGGGACAGTGTTTGATTGTATTCGACACAGAACAGCCTGGAGGTCAGGCCAAGTTGGAAGAGGCCTGGATCATCAGATAAGGGGAAACTCTGCTCTGGGAAACCACTGGTCCATCAGAGTGAATGTCTGGAGGATCAGGTGGCAGTCCACTGGACCACCAAGGTGGCTCAAACTTGGCCATGGGAGGGGCAGACCACTGAATCACTGCTCACAAGGGCCTTTTATTATGGGGGGGTAAGAAGTTTGGGAACAGATCAGTTTTGAAGGTCCACTTGTCCACTGTGATACAGAGTTGGGCATCACAACATGATCCAGGCACATGTCACAATGTCATGCTGCTGCACTGTGATCGACGGTGTGTAATAAATACTTACCCCTGAAAAATGTATCCAAGTTTGTTCATGAAGCATTTGTGTGGTAGCACCATGGTGTTGCAGAAACGTAAGCAATTATTTTTTTTTGGGGGGGGCTAGGTAAAATTTGAAATGGTTGTGGATCCAGAATGTACCAAGAACCAGGACAGAAACCAGCTGGAATATAGCAAGTGGAATGGTTCTGGACCTGGAATGCATCTGGAAGCAGAATGCACCTGGAACTACCCAGAATGCAGTAACTGGTTGCTGTATTTCTGGTGGTTCCAGCATAGCTCTGGGTGTATTTTGGTTTCAGACACATTCCAGTTCATTTAACGTATAATGAGGAAAAGTATCTCCAGATCCATCATGTATGTTCAATCTTACATTAAAGATGGTGGGTTCTCCCAGTGAACTGTTTCCATTTCCAACAATACAGTTTTAACATACATCTTTAAAGAGCCTCTGACACAGTTTTGGAAAAATTGAAACATGTATCATTTAGCCACAATTCCATTCATATTTCATATATTTTCTATAATTATTTCCCCTCTTTTTGTTTATTACTGAGAACAGCTGCATGAAAAAAGATCACTGTCGCCTAGCTGCTTTCTGCCCTGGCAGCTTGACTACTCCCAGCATCATAACCCCCTGTTTATGACATCATGATTATCTCCACAACAACAGATTGTTATGTCATAAACAGAACTGTGATGTCAGATGTTGACAAGCAGCAAGAGCAGAAACAGCAAACATCCCGTTTTCTTGAAAAATGCTCCTATTCATAAAAAACAAAGGCAAGCATTACATACAAAACATATAAACTGAGTTCTGTCTAAATACTAAATGTTTTCAAAGTAGTCCTCATGATGTCAGGGGCTCTTTAACAACTGCTGTCTTTGTGAGTCTGCCGAAAGGACATCCCCACCCAGAATACATACTTGCTGTAGTAGAAAACTTTTGTTCTAGCTTCTCTTCCAGCTGCATGTTGTGTTGCAGTTTTTTAAACCCATGTTGGAAATTTTCATCAGTGTCAAAACAGTAATTATAATTATGAAATGCCTCACAATCACAATCCATCATCTTCTATGCCTGGATTTTAAAACTCATAATTGTATCTAAACAGACATATTTCTCTGTGTGTAATATTTTGCTGACCCTCTTGGTAGTTTTGTTTCTCTGTTCAGCTCAGTTTGTTTTGGGTCACTTTTATAAGGCTTGTATCATCCATTTACAATGAGCAAGAACAATTAGCCAAAAAACAGAAAAAGAGAACAGCAAGAGACTGTAGCCTTACAGACTAAGGCTTGCCACCATCTGGGGGTAAAAACCAAACCAAAGCAAAGATGATCTATGGGACTGGTATAAAATGTTCCCAAGATCACCTGCAATGTGTAGGTTGAAGATGAGGGTTCACCAGGTAAATTGCTCTACTTCATTAGTACGTACATTGTGTCATCATTGCATGCTATCAGGCAATGGCACACTCATTGCACAGGTGGGATTCTGCTGTGTTATAGTATGAGTAAATAGATACAACTAACAGCATTTATTTGCTTGTGCTTGTGACAGCTGAGAAGGTATCGCAGGGTGGGGGGGGCAGTTAGCGGCTGTATTGCCATGTATTGTTTAAAGGTGTCTTATGAGCTAGGAAAAATCTGTAGGTGTGCTGTCAGAGTGAGACCCAATTTTGCTTTCAGAAGAAAAACCTGTGTTGCAGAATTTTCAAAAGTGCCCAGTTGGATTCTTACTGACCAGTAGAGTAAATAACTTCTAGGGAGCAGCTGTACTGAAGACTTCACCGTAGACTGTGTTATGTGTGGTTCATAGCTCAGTGCTTATGTTACATACTGTAGATGGATGACGTAGATGGTTATTGGATACAGAGGCCACCTAGGAAGAAGACAATGTTTGCCAGGTACTAGTAGCATGGAATGATTGTGCTTAGGTACTTCAGCATAAACATGATCAAGACAATGATTACAGTACTTGTGAATTGGATATTATGTGCAAGGTGCTTGGATGCTTGGACTTAGAGTTGTTTGTTATTATTGATGGTTTTGGCCTTTCTCTGTATCCCACCTGTAGGTAGGAAGCATAGACCAGTATGTGAGACCCTCCAGTGGGATAAGAGTGCCGCAGAAGGAGGAGGTGTCAGGGGAGGATGGAGGGTGAGTGTGACTTGCTCTAAGCACTTCCTCCAACTCCGGAAAGTGTGACCAGTAGCATGCAGGAGAGGAAAAACCCCCTTGGGGGAAACCTCTGAGGACCCATGGCTACTGACCTGCCCATCCTTCAGGGCATACTAAAGGAGAGTAATCCTAAATAATTTAATCAGCTAATCTGAACCCCAAAGTTGTAGAACTCAATCCAGAGAAACCGAGAACTGGAGATGTATCGCATTGTGACACGTCAGGTGAATAGAGCAGGCATCCAAGTAGTAAACCCCAAGTTCGAGAATCCATGAGCAGGCCGGAATGAAGTAGAGTGGAATCCATATCCGATATGAATTTGTGGCGACAAACTGCAGGAGGTGAAGCATTCCAATAAGTGAGGACGACTTGTACTAATACAATGAATGGTAGAAGGCTTGCAGCAAGACTACTGACTGATTAATCCAGGTCCGGTAAGGTACGAGAGGAGTAGAGTATTCTTAGGTGATGATATAGAAGGCAACGGTTGTAGAGCTGAGCTGAAGTAAATCTGAAGCACTGGTGCGAGGTTAAGAAGCAGTCATGAAGTATAACAGGGCAAGTCCAATAAGTAAGTGCAGGTGGACTGCGTAACTTAGGAGATAAGGTAGTAAGTAGCAAGTAATGCATGAAGTTAGGCAGGTGATATGGAATAGAACATGGCAGCTAGTTCCTCAGGTGAGAAGCGCAGCTTATCAGTCAGCTGGTGAGGTAAGTAGAGAGGCAGCTAGCTCCAGGCAACAAGAAAATACAGTAAGACCTATGGAGGTCAGCTGGTAGTAATTGAATGTGGCAGCTAGTCCCTCGGAGGGATGTGCAGCTTATCCATCAGCTGGTGAGGTAAGTAGAGAAGTAGGAACTTCCAGTCCTGAGAGGGGAAGCAAGCATTAAGTAGGTAGAGAATGCAGTGAATATGTAGAAGTAGGTCGGATGTATTTCCAGCACACGAGGAGCTCAGTAGGTTGCAACTGTGAGTAAGTCGGATGACCTCCAGGCCCCAGAAGGGTGAAGCAGGCAGTATAAGCAAGTAGTGTAAATAAGTGGACCTGTACGTAGGTCAGTTGATGTAGTAAGTAAAGCAGCATGAGCAGACGTAGTAGCATGGAAGTAGTATTGCAAGATTAGGTACATTATAAAGCGAGGGCATGAAGAATGGTACAAGCAAGGAAATCAGAGAGCTTTGTGGATCCAAATGGTTGCATAGCAATGGGGAGATCTGTGTTTCATGCCAGAATGATACCTTAGCTAGAATGACTTGTGAAGAATATCCTGACAAGTCCTGAATAGTCGAGCTTAGGAGTCCTAGACGGCAATAACTGAAGAGGCTGAGTCAAATGACGTAGTGTCGTCACAGAGTCCAAGAAGCGATAAAGCATAAATCAGGATAGTGAAGGTCTTCAGGAGAAGCTCAACTAAGTGTCCTGAAAGGAATGAAGCAGTAGTAATTCCATGCGGCTGAAGCGGCAGGGCAAACCATCCAAGAATAGATGAAGAATGTAGAAATGGCCAGATGCGAGTCCATAGTAAAGGAGCTCCTGAGTTGTCTGACATGGCAGCAAGTAGGCGTATAGTAGAATGTGTGAATCTCCAGGCCCCAAGCTGGGCAAGGCAGGTGTAGAGTAGAAGTAGGTAAACCTCCCAGCCCGAAGGGTGAAGGCAGGTTGTAGAAGCAGGATTAAGGGGCAGTAAAATATAGGAACAAAGGACCTCCAGGGCCTGCTGGGGCACAGGTCTGACTAAATGCGATGGCTAACCTCCGGCCCTGTGGGCGAGGCAGGTTGCAGAGCAGTGGTAGACAATGCAATGGAAATGTTGAACTGTATGCAGTGCAAAGGGTCACATGCTAGTATGTAGAGATCACAGTAAACATGTAAATTTAGGTTAAATGGATGCCAATTCAGGAGGAGCGCAGTAGATGGCAATGGCAGGTTAGTCATGATGACCTCCAAGCCCTGGGAGGGCGAAGCAGGTAACATGAGCAAGTAAGGTAAAGAAGTGAATCTGTACAAGTTGTAGTAGTAAGCAAGCTGCATGATGCAGACATAGTAGCAGGAAAGCAGGGCAAAGTGTCCAAGAATAGATGAATGTCGAAACATCAAATGTGAATCCATAGTAAGGAGCTCCTGGGCTGGCTGCCACAGCAGCAGGTAGGTGTATAGTAGAATAAGCAAATCTTTAGGCTCCGAGCTGGCAAGGTGGTTGGAGTAGAGGTAGTGTACCCTAGGCCTGAAGGGCGAAGCAGGTCATAGAAGTAGGCAAATATGGTACAGTTGGACCCCACAAAAGTCAGCTGGTAATGTGAGCAAGGTGGCAGCTAGACCCACGTAAGCTAGCATGCATGGTTGGACCCCTTGTAGGCCAGTCGGTAAGGTAAATAAATAGTGGTAGCAAAGCCCCATAAAGGGTAGCCAATATGGCTGGACCGCACATAGGTCAGCCAATAAGTGAGTAGTAAGAAAGTAAATGCGGCGTAGCAATCTAGTAAGCATCCAGGGATAGGCAGGAATCAGATATGTAGAGCAAAGGAAGTCAGCAGTGGAGCATGAATGGGCATCCCAGACAAATGGACAGGTGGAAGCAGGGCGAGAACTGCAGCATCCAGAACTCTAGCAGCATGACTGAAGGTGATATCCTGGGTATCTGAGCATGGAGGAGAAGCTCAAGTGAGGCCTGCTGAAGGAGCAGAAGCAGGGCGCTGAAGCATGTATATAGGAGACTGAGGAAAATAAGAATAGCATGCAGTCAGTTCGATCTCCCCACATCGTTGATAGGTGACAATAGCAAATCAAGAAGGGGCCACAATGTGCAGCAATGTTCTTATGCAGGAAACAACAGTCAATGGAAATGGCCCAAGGCAGTGATAGGAATGATCTGAGCAACCAAGTACATTGTTGTAAATTGAGCATCCAGAGTAGCTGCAAACCAAATGAGATCATCAGGAATCGAACATTGATCATGGCAGTGGAAGGCCTGAGACAAGCAAACATAATGCAGACTCCTAGCCGACACCTGACGTGGGTAGTGATGGTAGACAGTTCATAAAAAATAAACAGCGTAGTGTTGAGCACCAAAATAAGTCCCAATCCTGGTAACTAGTCAGTGAGAATGACAAGCAGAAGTCGGTAGGTAGCTGAGCCAGCTAAATGCAGGAGCATGCACAAAGGCAAGATATATGCAGTAAGATTCGCAACGCATCCTTGTGGTCTTGAGCAGGAAGGAAACTTCAGGGTCATAGTCCGTGTACACAGTAGGATAAGAAGAATGGGCAGAAAAGTACTGAGGCGGGAGAACAAAAGCGCCAGAGTGAGCTGTATGGCGCTGAGCAGAGGGCTGTAAGAAAAGAGGGTTCGTCAGCAGGAGAGAAGGAAGCATGGAGCAGTGAGGCAATCCTAGCGGTTGTCCTGGTGGAAGCCAATGGCAGAGAGACATGGTGAATGCTCCTGTGAAAGGAACACTGAAGTAGGCAGAGGAGGACATCAGGAGCAGATCAGCAGGAGCCACGGCGGACGAACTGCGGTGCGGCTGGCAGAGAGAGAGAGAGAGAGAGACCAAAAGAAACAACCAGGAGCACAGAACAACACAGGAGGGAAGGAGCAGGGTTAGTAAAAAACATGAAGAGAGGGTAAGAAAGCAGACAGAGTGAGGGAGGTGAAGGACGAAAGAAACAAACACAAGACAGGGAAGGGAAGGGAAAGGAAGGGAAGGGGAAGGGGAGGGGGGGCCAGCCATACATCCGAAAAGCGAGTGCGACTCACTCTAAGCAGAGCGGGAGTCTTCTGTTTGGCAGATACAGGATGTGGGGGAGGAGCTCTTCCCCCACATAACCACGGGCGTGCACCCTTCAATTATAAAAAAAGACAGATAACGGGATCATCTTTAAACATCGGCATTCGGGCAACACAGTTAATGGGAGGCAGACAATATGTGTGTGTAGGGTGGGTAGAACAACTTTAAAAATGAAAACGGACAGCAGTTTACAAATACTTACAAACTATAAAGGCTGTTGGTACTCGGACAGACACTTGTTGCAAAATGAAATGTTTGCTGGTATCAATTAACAAGGAGTGAAAGGAAGCAGTTTGTGAAGAAGACAATATTTTTTATTAAGAACACTAATGTTTCAAATGGGTATTTTATTAGTGACAAGCAGCGAGAATTACTTAATAATCTCTCAGTCTACAGACTTTTTTTTAATCTATTCCAGTGATGCAAATTCCTGCAGATGAAGCACTGAAACTACAGCTTTATGTAGAAGATGCATCTGTTTGGGTGGCTGACAGTACGGGTGAGGGGTGCTGAGAATATGTTTGGGGAGAACAAGCTCACCTCTGCACAGTGGCCCTCCTCAGTGAGGACAATCCTCAGCTTGGGTTGCCTATTGGCGAGGTGGCTACACAGTGGTGCTTGTGTGCTAGTCTACTCAGAGCTCAGAGAACAAATGGCAGGTCATGGAGGCATTCGAATAGATGATTAGAAACCTGTTCTCCCTTCCAACTGAAGTACCATTCAGCGGTCTATACAATGTAACTATTGAACAGAGCAGACGAGTTTCCTGTTATCTAGTCCGAGTGCCATATAGCTACCGCTCCAGTTGGGCACCAGCCAGCATCTGTGCTGACTGTAAAGCTGTTATGGAAAGTTATATCTCAAAAATGATGCTGCCCAGTAGTCGCATGTTCTGGTAATGCTTTGCTAATTACAGTCCCGACACTGGAAAAGATTCCCTAGGCTCCAGTATCCCCAACATACCCTCTACAGTTTCATCTATACTTTATGCCCACACTTACAGTACCACTGTATTTTCATAGTAATTTGTTATACCTAATGACCACTAAAACACTGCTCTAGAGCTTTATTCCAGTGGTCCACAGTGTACCTCAACTGCAGTCTGATTTATATTTCACATAGCGCTACTGTCTTCACCAAAACCTATCCCTCTCTCCACAAATTTATAATGATATTACTACAAGATTAACCCATTTCAGTGGTAGAGCTGATCTGCTGTATTTTGTACGGGAATTATTTCTTGCACAGCTGCAGTAATGAGCTCCCTTCTCCAGACTACTCAACACAGATTATAAGCTCATTACTGCAACTGCTAACAACTACTTATCAGTAGCTGCACGGTATGGGTTCTTAGCGCCCCCGTTTCACTAGGGTAGGGCATTACGGGAAGAAGTTTGGAATCATTATTCATTAGCCCCCTGTTTAAAAGATTTTGCTGAGAGGGAGGGTTGTGTGGGGGGGGGGAAGTTAAAAAAGAAATGACTGTGCATGCACAGTAGTAAAAAAAAATAGAAACTGGACAGAGATGCTGATCGACACTGGGGGATTGGGCAGCCCCGGTGTCACTGTTGTTTCGGAGGGGTGGGGCACTGACAGGGAAGGTCGGATGAAGGGAGAAAAGCATGATAGTGGGGGGAGGGGATCAGGATTAAAAAAAGTAGTGCAACCTGCAGAGTGGTCCATGGTGCACAGAGGCAGAGGCACTTTTGTCACCTCATGAGGTTGTTCATTTACAAGCTGCTTTTATTCCTAGTCGTAGCAAGAGGTCTGCACTGCTCTGCCTATGTAGCCCAAATTAGGGTGACTCAAGGGGCTCTCAGGGCTGGGTTGGGAGGGTCTGAGATTGTTAGGGGTGAATTGTATTGCTTATAAAGCTAAATGTAAGCAGAGTAATGGAGAGAAAGGAGTGGGGGCAGTCTCTGTTTAACTAATTGGGGGAGTTTCTGTGGCCAGACCTAAATTCTGCAATTGACCTTGATTTCTGCAGCAATCGCTGTATGCCTCAGAATCACAGAAAGCAGGGGCCTTGCTTAGTACTTCTGGCTCACCACAGCCAACAACAGCTGGAGAACTGGGGGTGGGGCTTTACTAATTCCCTGGCTCTGGCCTTTACTTTTCTTTTTCTCTGGTTGCCAAGAACTGTCCATATCATTATCCCCATTCCTACCTACAATGCTAGACTCCTGACATACTGTATGTCCTCCTCTTTCTCCTCCTCCTCCTCATCCTCACTTTCGTCACCCTGTGTTTCTTTTTAAGCAGCACCTGATTCCCCGGCACTGCATGACAAAACACTCAGCTCTGTCTGTGCCACATCACACTGTGACTCAGGTTCAGACTCTTCTATTACACTTTTGTGGACATCAACCACTTCCAAGTCCTTGTCCTCACCTATATTTCCAGAGGAAGATTTTTTTTAGGTTCATGCACAGCTCCTGTGGTCCCTGCCTGCACTGCCACCACCAGCTCCCACCACCATTGATGTCACAGATTTTGCAGAGAAACATTTGGCCACAATAATGATCTCACTTGCAGCAACTACTCCTTGTCGGCTACTATTACAACCAGTACTGGTCCCTGATGAACCTGCATCATAACAACTGCTTATGGTTCCATCTGGAACCACAGAAGCTACGCTCTTCTTGTCAGGAGCACCATCGCCAGAAACTCCTTAAGCAGAGCATCTCTTTTTAAGTATTTTCTTACATGTGTAGATTTTGGAACACAACAATACAACACTTTTCAACTTTTTGTTGACACAGACAGACAGTAAACAACAGCAACACCACCATTTTTTAAACAAAAACAATATACAACAGGGATTTAAGGATTAAGGAACTAAGGGGACACACACAACACTACACAACACTTTACAAGATTTTACACAGAAAGAACGACACCAGAAATATTGTTTTTCCTTTTCGATTTTTGAGAACAATACACAATGCAATAAGGTACACAAACTAAAGTTAACTTCTATCAAGCAACAAAAATGAAATCAATATAGTCAAACTATTCAGTAACACAAACCTAACTGTTCTAAAGAAGTAAACTAACAAAGCACAAAAAAAAAAGGAAAAAATATTCACCAAGAACAATGAACAGCACTACTGCTAAACGCTGCCTAGGCTAGAAGGCAAGTCTGCCTTTTTATGTTTGCTTGTGTGCCCAGCATACAAGAAACATATTGAGGTTATTAGAGCATTGCAGAGGTGTGGCAGTGTTTGGCCAATCCAACAAATGCTTTCAAGGGTGCGTCCCTCAGCCACCAATCAGCAGGGAAGCTGCCAATGATGGCAGTTTCAGAGTGAGAGCCAGACTTGAAAGAAATCTGCCACTCCAATCAGGGACAGTTTCATCATTCCTGATTGCAGCGGCAGCTCCCCCACAACCAGGCACACAGTGGTGGAGAAGACTCCAGCCATGCACATTACAGTGCACAGTAATGCGCATCGCTGGAGTTACGAGCAACCCATTTGCTCAGTGTGCCTTTCATAGTGAAGCATATCAATAAATAAAGTTAATTAAACATAATAAATGAGATGCACTGTGGCTTTGCAGATTGGCAGCTCCTGCTGCCCACCACACAATCCCCCAAAAGCCAACATCGGGGTGGCCAGTCCCCGTGTCAGCACGTCCCCCACCCCACTATTGTGGCACACTGGGAGTCCACCCCAGTGTGTGAAAATGATTCTTTATTTTTTTTTCCAACACTGGGATGCCCACTCCCGGTGTCGGATGACTACTTCCCAAGCCTGAACATCTCTTTTGCTGACAATGGGGTGCCCAATCCCTGTGTCAGTATGCTTCCACCCCCACTATTGTGGCACACTGGAAGCCCACCCCACTGTGCCAAAATAGTTCTTTTTTTTCCAACACCAGGATGCCCACTCCCAGTGTTGGATGCACCCCTTTTTTCAGCTGTACTTGGGGTGCCCAATCCCTGGGTCAGCAATGATCCCCCCTCCACTAGTCTGGCACACTGGGAACTCACCCCAGTGTGCCAAAATCCATTTTGTAATATTTCACCTGTAAAGAAGAAAACAGTCCCACAAGGTATTTTTTTAAAACCAGAAAAAACAAGAAAACAGTCCCTCGTCATTCCCGCTGGCCCCCCCTTCCTCTACCCGCACCCACTCTCTGTGCACCCCACCTCCCCACATCCCCCCTCAGCAATACTTACCTCCAGAGGTCAGAAGCAGCAATCCTTTGTGGACTGGGAACATGTCTTCACTCTTCAAGACCAACCGGGAACTGAAGAAATGATGGTAAGCCTGATAATGGCAGTGAAGGAGGGTCAATTTAGGTTGATATCTTCAGCCAATTTTTTGAGTTTTGGTCTCAAATATACAACATGAGGTTCTTGGGACCCCACCTCATGAACACAGATACTGTCATTTTGTTTCTCAGTCCTGAAAGGTGATTTTGTGGCCACTGCATGGAATTATCTTTTGGGACTGATTAATGAAATGACAGTGCCACTGTGCATGGGGTGGGGTCCCAAAAAGCCAATGTTGCAAGTTTGGTGAAAAAAATTCCAAAAAATTACTGCATTACGAGCATGCGTTGTGCAGTTTCTACGCACGCTCATAACTTCGCCAATTTTTCATATTTTTACTCCAGATTTTCAACATTGCAATTTTTTACACCTTCTCAAGAACAGTACAGCTGTCATTTTTCACATCCTACCCAAAATGTGTTTTCACATCTGTTGCACCGAATGGTGCATTTGCTGTGTGAAATCACCTTTTGGGACTGAGTAACAAAATGACAGTGCCTCTGTTCATGAGGTGGGGTCCCAAAAAGCCCATGTTGAAAATTTGGAGTGAAAATACCAACAAACGCCCTGGGCATTAGGGTTTTCAACCATAGTGCCCCACCCTGTAGAGAATGACAGGTGTTGGGGTGTGACTTGTGGTCTTTGGTCATAATGTTCATGCCATTCAACCCCCACCCCCACCCAGCAGCCAGAGACAGGCAGTGAGGTGTGCCTTGGGGTCTTTGGCCCTAACATTCAGTCCATTCTCCTATACTGCACCGATCTCAGCTTATTTCCTTATGGAATGGGGTGAGCATAAGGGCTGAAGATCTGAAGGTGTGCCATGACACCTATTGGTTTCTGCAGGGTTGGGTGACATGGAATGGCATGAGCATCATGCCTGATGACTCAAAAGCACACCCCCAACACCTGTCAGTCAATGCAGGGTGTGGGTGGGGGTTGGCATTAGTTCAGTACTTCACTGCCATTCCTATTATGCATCTCTTTAACTCCTGCACTACCAATGCCAATAACAGCAAGCAAACATTTGACACTGACAAATGCTTGTTAGGAGTATAAGTTCATATATCTCATCAAATGTTACATTTCAGCCAATCAGCACGTGCCACAGCATTTGACAGGTGGGCTTGGCCTAAAATGGACCAATCAGAATTGTCCCTTGCTAAACCTGAAATCCCTCCCTAAATGTGTTAGCCCCTCCCACTTCCAGTGGAAGTGACATACGCTCAAACCCATGTCCTACCCCCTTGCACAGGAAATGACACATGCTCGAACCCCGTGTCCCACCTACTTGCACAGGAAATGACCTGCGCTAAACCCCTGAAAGTGACATAACACCACCATCTTGTAAGCTTCCTATGCCCCTCCTTCTCGTGCATTCCTCGAACCCCTGCCATGCCATCCTGGCTGGAACCTGAATCCCCTGTCCTAGCTCAAACTCCTGTCCCCACCTCCTTTCTCCTATGCCCCCACCATCCTGGCTCAAACCCCTGTCCCTCTTCACCACCATGCCCCCACCCCACCCCAAAAAAATAAGTTAGGGTTTATGTAGTGCCATGTGCCCCCTGTCGGCTTGAGTGTATAATTGCAGGGGCATGTGTGTGTGTTTTATTTTAATTATGATATTTTTGGAGTGCTGTATCTAGGAGGCAGCCTCATCATGCAGAGGTTTCAAAGATCTGTTTGGAGACACCCACAGAGGGAAATCCATCTGCCTGTGTAAGTATCCCTTTTTCTTTTTTTATGACAAGGTATAAAATAATTAACAAGCATCTTTAGGACTGTGTAAAACTTGCACCAAAAGGTTATCTCTATGTTTATGTACATGCATGTACCATTCATAAGCTAAAATGGGGACCTCCGTGTAAATAAGCTGCTTCAACAGTTTCTCTGGATAGCATTGCAAAATGCTGGCTGCATATATGTGTGTGTGTGTGTATGGGGACCTTCGTGTAAATAAGCTGGTTCAACAGTTTCTCTTGATGGCAAGGCAACATGCTGTGTGTGTGTGTGCGTGTGTGTGAAGATTTCTGTATTTACATGGATCTGTAAAAATGTAGATATAAGCTTTTGTTTTCATAAATAAAACTGCATGTTTTAAATTGAGTGCAAGAAAGGCTAAGACTCTGGTGTGTGTGTGTGTGTGTGGAGGGGGGGCCTGCGTGTAAATAAGCAGTTTCTTTTTTTTTTTTTACTTTATCTCTTTTTGTCTCCTTCCTACTCTCGGAGCCCATTCATTCCTTCCTCTCATCCTCCATTCCACCTCTGGTGGGATCTGCCCCTAGAGTGCCTGCTTCTCCCCTCCTGCACAGTGGGGTCTGTCCCTCTTTTTAGTGGTCCGGATGGTGCCCGAGAGGCTATCATCTAGGGCTGCCGAGAGGGTTTTTCCGTTTTTCTCCCCTGGTTTCCCCTGCCCTCTGAGACTTCGTGTGCTAGGACGTACGTCCTGAGTGGCGGCGTGCTGACGCGCACCAAGCCCTCATGTGCCACCTATGTCTCCCTTCCCCAGCTCCGACAAACGGAGCCGCCTCCATCCCCTCATTGTTGTCACTTCCACTGGCTGTGAGGGAGATGTAGAACGCGAAAGCGTTCTTGGTTCCTACCCCTGAGGGAGGAGAGCATCCATTGGGATGCTCGATCCTCCCTCCCCCTGCTGACCCCCGGCCACCCGAGTCCGTTCCCGAACCCGGGTCGCCGGCATAGCGTGAGGTGTGGTGTCCAGCGCCTCAACCCTCAGCGCCACCGGGCCGGACCCTAGTAAATAAGCAGTTTCAACAGTTTCTTTGGATAGCAAGGCAAATGCTAGCAATCAGAAACTAATCATTTATACCCCATCATGAAATACAGAATAAAATACATCAGAAAAAAGGAAGACTTTTATGTGTATTTTAAGACTGAGAAAAAACAAACAGTTATCTTTTGAAGGGAAGGGTGTAAACTGTTACACTGAATTACTGATTTTAAAGGTTGCAGCTGTTTTAGGAAAAGTCACAATTTCCATTTTGACTTTTAAAAACATTATAACTTAAGCTGGCATGCAACTGCAGTTATTGTGAAACTGTGTCTCTGTGTTTTAAGACTGAGAAAAAACATGTTTTTCATTTATGCAGAGAATCATTAGTCTTTCTAGACCCCTGCTGTGTAAAAGAGAAAAAAAAACAGGTGATTCTCATGCTATACTTTTTAACAAAATAAGTTTTATCTTAAGATTAGCGGAATGTAAGCGGTTACACTGAATTACTAATTTAAAGGATGCAGCTGTTTAGAAAAAGACAAAATTTTCATCATACATTTTAAAACCTAACTAAGCTATAAGATTATTTGGGTTTAAAAAAGCAGTCTGCATACCTTTTAATTAGACTGTGACCAAAGTTTTAGTAGAGTGGCATTAGAAAGATGCCTTCCAGCTGTCGCAGGAAACCTTATATATATTTTCCCATGGAGATGGGTGGGGAGGGGGGGTTGGATTGACAGTGCCAGATGTTCAGACTTTTTCAGTACTAGCCACGTACATGTGGGGATTCACACATTTTATATAAGGATCTGAACACACTGGGTCTGAAGACAATAGGCTAGAGCGAGACTGCCAAAAATACATCATGGGCCGGATATTCAGACTGTGCCACAAAGAAGTGCAATAGCAAGAGCAGGCACAAGTGCAGAGCACCCCTGCGCAACATGTGCAATATTCAAACACAGCGCAGGCCAAGGTGCGCTTGTGAAACACAGCTGAATGTTGCACCAACTGCGCCATGGCACAACCAGGGATGCACAGTGGAGCAGGGTAGAAGCGCAGTAGCACAACCAGAGATGCGCAGGGACAGGATGCAGGGGTGCACCACCCATGGAAGCCGTGGGCGGAGAAGCATGCAGCAGGACAGACAGAGCCCACCACACCCCATAAACTGCACAACCAGTGGTGAGCTGGATGGACCACCAGCCCATGAACACCAGCACCGAATCCACAGCTGGGGCACAGTGCCCCAGCACACCCCCCTGGCAAGTAGTGACCACAACACAAGGAGGTCCGGCCACCCAGTGCCACCCCATCCCACCAATGCAGAGCACACCCTGTACAGTGATCCTCAGACACCCAGCCCAGGAGTAGTGCCCAACAGTGCATGGTACCGAATGCATGCCACCACCCCCACCATGACAATGCAGCCCTGTGCACCATGGAGCCATGCATGGCAGTCCCACAGTGAGCACCCCACAGTGGGTGGCACCAGCCACTGATGCAACAACTGCAGACTCAGTGCCACCCTGCATGGCCGCCCCATTGCACAGCAGAGAGGTAGACCCTGCATCAGTACCTAAGGGACCTTGCATGTGACAAGGCCTGCCCTGGACCCCACCACCAGCAGGACAGCACCCCGCACACCCATCCATGCACACACCCTGTCCCAGCACTGGCCCCAACAGACAGCACAGCTGCCCATTGTGGTGCATGGAGGCATGCGCCACACAGGATGCGACACAGGGCATGGACAAACACCCACCCTGACCCAAGGGCACCCTGACACAGAGCCACAATAGTGAGGCAACAAATGCTGCTGGCATGCATCCACTGATGCTGTGTACCCAAGGCCTGCACCCCACCATGGCACAGGTGTACCAGCCATCCTGTGCATGCACCATGAAGCTGTCCACCACCAGCATGCAGCCAGAGCACAAGTGACAGACATCAGAACACAGACACTGCAACAGACACCAGTGGCAGCATGGAGGGGGAACAACAACAGCATAGCCCACAGTGTCACCCAAGGCAGAAGTGCAACATACCGGTGACAGGAGGCAAGCCACCATTGTGCTGTGGCCAGAGGGTGACCGGCATGGACAGCCACCAATGACATGCCAGCAGACTGTGCTTACCACAAACATGCAAGGGGGCCAGCTGCATGGGCCATGGACATACTTACAGGGGCACCTGGGACACAGTGCATGCACCAGGGACCACTGCACACAGGCATCCAGTGCATAGGGAACAACACACATACCACAGACAGGGACCGAGTCCCCCACCCACACCATAAGTGGGTCCCTGCCGGACACACACATGCCCAGACCTGCACCACCCCTGACACCATGCACACCACTGCAGCCAAGCACCATGTGCCTGCTGCAAATCAGAGACCACCACAGTTGTCATAACAAATAAGTCTGCAATAGAGTTGTGAACTGTACAAATAAAACATCAAACCAAACTTTTTACAATGTTGGGGAGAAGGGCCACATACCAGGTGGAGGTGGGCATGGGGCAAGGGTGTACAACAGGGAGTGGGATGAAAGTGTGTGAGGGAAAGTCTGGGGGAGAATGATGAACAGGTGCATCATGGGCCTAATGGCGACCCCTCTCCCCACTTCGGTCTTGGTGGTGCCTCCTGTGCCTCCTTCTGTCACCTCTTTCCATACATTGGAACAGCTCCAAGGTGACCCTCAACAGCTGCAGCAGATCCTGAACATTTCATTCTAGGGCAGTCCAGCATTGTCCACCTAGGACAAGGGAGCAGAGTCATTACGCATGACTGGCAAGACCCCTGCAGCCCACCCAAGGTGTATGGCATACAGCTGTGGGCCACACCCCTGTGATGGCATGCGACCACCCACAGTGTCTGCGCCCACATGAACTGCCTTCCCAGCACCCATAGCCATGCAGAACCCTGTGCACACCCACCGCCCATGTCCCACATAGCACCACTGTGGCCGAACAGTGACATGGCTTTGCGGTGCGATGGCAGTGGCACAGCCATGGACCCAGTGCACGCACAGCCCACCTGCAACACCCACCCACACATGCAGTACCACAGGACAGTGCTGAGTGCACCATGTGGTGTGCATGGCAGTGGGGCCAAGTGCATGTGGCCATGCCCCGCCATCACCCTTGTAACCCAGCATGCACAGATGTAAGGGGAAACACAGCACTCACCTGCATCCTGGCCAGCAGGGTGCTGCTGGCCCATGGCCCCTCCAATGTGGCCTGGCTGCAACTGGACTGCACCTGCTCTGGCCTGCTTCCCCTGTTAATGGGTCAGACGTGCCCTGTGGCACTCCTCCGGGCCTAGGATGAAAACATGGAAAGGGATACATCAGTACAGGTCAGTAACAAAGCACCCCCGGTGTGTGCATGCCCGCACAGCCCAGCCATGATGCACCCCCACCACCACCATCCCCCCACTAGACGGCCCCCACCCCCCTGTGGCATGGCCTTATGCACACTATGATACCTGGACAGAAGGACACTACCAGTGTTTGAATGGAGCACCTACCTGGCCCTAGCTCAGCACCTCACTGGGCACGTGCCTGCAGATGCCCCAGGTGGTCTGGGTCCCACTGCTGTAGGTCACCATACCGGTGGCGACACTGCTCTACTGACTGGCCGATCCCAGTGGACTCCTCCAGGCCCTCTGACACCTCCTGCCACACAGCAGTCCATGGCTTGTTGAGGGGTTCCTGCCCAAAGAGGGCTCCAGCATGTGGCTCTACTAAAGACACCAAGTTTGCTAACTCAGTGGCTCTCCAGACCGGTGCTCTGGTATGTGGCATCTTGCTGTTGTAACTGCAAGCAAAATGGCACTCTGTAGTGCACGTGCCCCACATGCGGAGGCAAAGTGGTACTGCGCTGCCAGTCCCTATTGCGCTGCCACCGGACTGCGCAATAGGGGTGCAACCATGCGAACGTATGGTGCCTAGGGGGCAAAGGTCGACTGCAGGGTCAAGGGTCTGTCCACCCACGGAGCACCACAGTGCTATTGGGATGCCCTGTGTGTAGCACAGTAGGGTGCATGAGTGTGATGCCCTGCAGTGACCTACCGTGCTGTGGTGCCATGGTGCCCACAGTGCACCAAGGCATGAGCGCCAAATGGGCAGACAGTGCACTAGTGCCACAGGCACAGTAGTGGGCATGCCCTGCACTGCCTCCTGTGCACAGCAAGTCAGCAGCACTGCACGTATCGGCATCAGCACCCCAGGCATGCGCTGTGCAGTGCTGATTGCGCACGTCACAGTGCTGCGCCATAGCCTGAGCATGCTCACCAACATTGTGCAAGGTGCAACAGCGCGATATTCAGCCAGCATATGCAAATCAGCTCATTAGCCATTCCATAGTGCATCCACTGCATTAGCATCCACTTACAATTGCGCCTGCCCTCATTTGCATGCGTTGCGCTATATAAATGTGACATGGGGCTGCAGAGGCCATGGTTAGGTATTGCAGTCCATTGTAGTGGGTTGCATGCTGTTGGGATGTGGGGACTATGGTTTGGAAGGGCTGAATGGGACTGCACAGTCCAAGGTAACACCTGTCATTCCCACAGGCTCGAGCATGACCGAGCATGAGGAAAAGGAGGAAGAGGGAAGGGGGAAAAGGAGGAGGCCCAACTTCACCAGGGCAGAATCAGATGCCCTATTCAAGGCATATCTGGACAGGGAACTGCTGCTCAGCGGACAGCGGGGAATGCCACAGGTCCATGCTGTGGCATGGGTTGAAACATAGAAACATAGATTTTGACGGCAGATAAGGACCGCTAGGCCCATCTAGTCTGCCCATTTCCCTACCTACAGGATAGGCAGCAGATTCTAGTTAACCAGCAGCCTATTTCTTCCTACCCCCACAAGAATTGCCTTATGTCTGTCCCATGCATTCTTGAATTCTCCCACAGTTTTAGACCCCACAACCGCCTCAGGAAGGCTGTTCCATGCATCCACCACCTCTCTGTGAAATAATACTTCCTCATTGCCCTGAACTGCCCTCCTTCTATCTTTAAATTGTGTCCCCTTGTTCTTGTAAGTCTCTTTTCTGAAAGATGCTACCCTCTTGGACTTTGCTGATTCCACTGAGGTACTTAAAAGTTTCTATCATGTCCCCCCTTCTTTCCTCAAGGGCATACATATTAAGCTCCTTGTCCTCTCCTCATAAGCTTCTCTTCTGACCCTGCACCATTTTAGTTGCCCTCCTCTGGACTACCTCTATCCTGTCTATGTCCTTGCGGAGATGGGGTCTCCAGAACTGGACACAGTACTCCAGATGGGGTCTCACCAACTGTCTGTACAGAGGGATAACAACTTCCTGTTTTCTGCTGCTGATACCTCTCCCTATACATCCCAGTATACCCCCAGCCCTCCCTACTGCCTTCTCACATTGCTTGCTAACCTTAAGGTCATCTGATATGATTACTCCCAGGTCCCTTTCCTTTTTTGTTGTTGTTACTACCTCTCCATCCACTGTGTATTCTTCCCCTGGGTTCTTGTTTCCCAGGTGCATTATTTTGCACTTCTTTGCATTAATCCTAGCTGCCATACTTCTGACCATTCCTCCAACCTTACTAAGTCCCCTTTCATCCTTTCCACACCTCCTTGTGTATCAACCCTGTTGCAGATCTTTGTGTCATCTGCAAAAAGGCATACTTTTCCTTCCAGTCCCTCTGCAATGTCACTGATGAAGACATTAAAAGGACTGGACCAATACTGAACCTACGGTACCCCACTAGTAACCCCTCTTTCTTCAGAGTGGACTCCATTTACAATTACCTTCTGTGTCCTGTTGTGCAGCCAATGTTTACCAGGCTACCACCCTGGGACCCACTCCTAGGCTGGTTAATTTGACTATTAATCTTTTGTGTGGGACTGTGTCAAATGCCTTTTAAAAGTCTAGGTAGGCCATGTCCACAGCCCCTCCCTGGTCTACTACTTTGGTCACCCAGTCAAAGAAATCTATTAGATTCATTTGACATGACCTTCCCACTGTGAACCCATGCTGCTTTGGGTCCTGTGCTCCCACTGGCCTCTAGGTACTCAACTATTCTTTCCTTCAGAGTGACTCCATCACTTTCCCTACAGAGGTCAGACTGACAGGTCTGTAGTTTTCTGCCTCCTGTCTTGGTCACTTTGTGAGAAATCATCCTTTCCTCCAGTCTCGGGTACCACCCATCCTCCATGATTTATTAAAAGAGTAGCCAGTGGTTTCACTAGTTCCTCCCTTAATTCTTTTAGAATTCTGGGGTGAATTCCATCAGGACCCATTGCTTTGTCCACCTTCAGTTTTAGGAGTTCTTGCAGAACCCTTTCTTCTGTGAAAGGACTGGGATCGACCCCCTATCAACAGTGCTTCAGTTAATTGGATTAGGCACTTCCCCCTCCTCTTTTGTGAATACTGAGCAGAAATATTCATTCAGTATCCCTGCTTTTTCACTGTCCCCCTCTGCCCACCCACCGTTCATTCTATTCAGCCTCACTATCCCTCCCTTTGTCTTTCTACCATCGCTGATGTACCTATAAAAGGTTTTATCCCCCTTCTTAACTGAGTTGGCTATCTTTTCCTCAGTTTGGGCCTTTGCTATTCTGACTTCCCTCCCTGCTTCCTTCTGCCTTAACTGGTACAGCTCTCTGTCCTGCTCCTTCTGTGTTTCCTTATACTTCTGGAATGCTATCTTTTTCCTCATGACTTTCACAGCCACCTCTTTTGAGAACCATAGTGACTTTTTCTTTCATTTTGATTTGTTTATTTGCTTCACGCAAAGGTTTGTTGCCTCTGTGATGGCAGTTTTGATGATTCCCCATTGTTGCTCCATACCTCCTTCTAGCCTGTTTGCTAGTGCTTTTCTGAGGCACTCTCCCATCTTGCCAAGTCAGCCCTCCTAAGTCCAGTACCCTCACTTTTGTATGAAAACCCGGCTCTGTGTAGCTGAGTTTAACGTGAACCACTGTTTGATGGTCACTTGTCCCCCAGATGGCAGCCCACTTCTAGATCTGAGATCCTCTCACTGCCCCATTTGAGAGTACAAGGTCTAAGATTGCTCCCTCACAGTGGGTTCGAAACTAGTTGTCTAATGCCTGCCACCTCTAGGGCATCAAGAATGGCCCTGCTCTTGGATGTGGCTGCAGCAAATGTGCTCCAGTTAACATCTGGCATATTCAGGTCTCCCATCAACAGTATCTCCCCTTTCTCTGCCATTCTAAGAATGCCTTCTATCATATCCTTGTCCATTCCCTCCCCTGACTTGGGGGTCTGTCCTAACCCTATGCGTGTTGCAGGTGCCCTTTCCAGTCTCAAGGTGACCCACAGTGCCTCTTCTCCTCCTGTTTACTCTTTTGTTCAGTTGCTTTTATCCCTTCCTTTACATAGAGAGCTACTCCTCCCCCTCTTCTCTCCTACCTGTCTCTCCTGTAGGTTGAGGTGGCACGTGCCATGAACCAGCATGGCAGCCACTAGCAGTCTGTGCAGGAGTGCAAGAAGAAGGTTGGCACAGACAGGAGGTGGATCAAGGACAAGGTAGCTGTCATCAGGGCTGCACGTGCCACCACTGGTGGGGGCCAGCTGGATGTACCATGCCTGACACCACAGGAGGAGCGGGTGGCCAGCAGCATGTGGCGTTGTGCCATTGAGAGCATTGCTGGTGGTGGCTTCCAGATAGGTGGCAGCCCATCACTGCATGGTAGGTCCTGTGTTGTCAGTGTGTGGGTGGTGGAGTGCATGCCACAGGGTAAGGCGGAGCCTCTGACACTAATGTGTTCCCTTACAGCTCCTGAGCATCTACATGGGGCAGCAGTGGTGGGTGTGTCCACTGAGGGAGAGGCCTTGGACACAGAGGATCACCCATCCACCTCCACAGGTGTCTGAGGGACCACCCAAGTGCATACCTGCATGTCTGTCTGGACTGATGTGGGTAGTGCAGGTGTAGGCAATGCCCTGCCCATGTCCCAGCGTGACAGCATCCATGGTCTCCAGCATGCTGGGACACAGATTGGGGTTGGATCCAGCACTGATGATGATGGACCACACGTCCCAGACAGTGAAACATGTGGGACACAGGATGGTCCTACAGCAGGCAACCACACGGGCGTTGCCATGGGTGATGCCACCGTGGCTGCCTCGTAACAGCATGTCCTGGCCTGCCCTGCCTGTATGCTGATGGTGCAGCACTGGTGTGCATCCAGGGTGGTGGGGCTGTTGCAGCTGCTGCAGCAGTGCCAATGAGCCCTGGAGATCAGCAGCCAGAGGGACAGTGCCAGCAGTCAGCCAATGGTGATGGAGGGACAGTGTTGGGGTGGTGGCAGTACACCACATGTGGGTGTGCCCTAGCATGGCTATGGTGTGCAGTGTCCAACATCAAGGGGTGCTGGCCATCAGGGCCAGGAACACCATGGGGAGAGCATGCCAGACCAGCAGATGACCTCTTTGACGAACAAAGCCATCTTCTCCAGGCATCAGTGGATCAGCAGATGCAGCTCATGATGGTGGTGGATGCACTCAGTGCAGTTCCATGCCAGGCAGACAAGCGGCGCAGCAGGGACCATAAACACTCTCTGTGCAGAGATGGCCCAACAGCAGGCAGATGTGACTGCACCTGCCATTGACAAGCGGAACATTGCATTGACAACTGTCATGGCTACACTGGGCACCCAGTTTGGTGCCCAACCACCGCAGACACCGCACAGTGTCATGTCCACCCCCTGTTCCTGGCACCGTGTGACACCTGCTATGTCAACACTGGGTTTGGCTGTGGGCATATCGAGCACACCTGGCATGGGCATGTTCGGTGGGCTACAGATCCCTGCATGAACATAGTCACATTCATGCAGCATCACCCCTGGGGGACCGTTGGTGCCACCCCATGAGGCCAATGGTCAGCCTGGCATGGCTGGCAGGTCTTGGTGGGGCCACCCTGATGTCCGTGGCAGCTGTGGTACTGTGCCGCATGACTGACCTGTTTCCCACCATGGCCACTATCTGCCGCTGCCCTATGTGCAGTGTGGTGTTACATTGGCATGTGTGGCCTTGCGGGTGGGGTACCTGGCCTACACACATGGTCTCTGTGCACACCCTCCCAGCTGCCAAGCTACTGTGGCGTGTGCGTGATGATGCCTGTGTTGTGCTGTCCGCCAGTGTGCAATGGTGCCCAGTGTCTGAGACACGCACAGTGATGGCCACGGGGCATGGTCATGTTTGATCCTGTGTGGGGGTAGGGGTGGCTGTTGGGGTTGGTGTGCCATTTACCCATTGTGCATGTGTTGTGGTGTGTGTGCATTTGTGTGCATGTGTCATGTTCAGCCCTGCCCATCCCTGCCGTAGTGTGCGGTACCCCACTCAGACCCATTCCCTTACTGCCATCTACCCCTGGTGTCCTGCCCTGCCTGTCTGTGGGCTGTGCCCTTGCCCTTGGTGGTTGCACATGGCCCCGTGACCTACCTGTGTTGTCCAAAGTGCTCCTCTGTAATGGTGTCCTGGTGCAGCTGTGCCATCCAGATCAGACGGGGGTCTCGTCACCCAGGGGGTTGTTGCCCATCACCAGCTAGACTGGCATCCTCATCTTCCCCACTGCTGTACCCCTCTTCAACCTCTATGGCTATCCCACAGTCAGTGGCCATGTTGTGCAGGATACAGCAGGCCAGGAATAGCCCACAGGCCTTCGAGGGGCTTTACTGTAGGGCACCACCTGATGTGTCCAGGCACCGGAACCATGCCTTCAGCATCCCGAACACCCACTCGATGACATTCTGTGTTGTGGCGTGTGCCTCATTGTACCATAGCTGTGATGGGGTCGTGGGGCACCGGTATGGTGTGAGCAGCCAGGGCCGTAGTGGATAACCACTGTCACCTGTGTGTAGAGGGTGGACATTAGAATGGTGGTCTGTGTTGCTATGCCAAGGGCCAACATGGCCAGTACCCATGGCACCTCTAACTATGCACCCTCCCACATCTGCTCACATTGTCCTGCGTAATATGCATACTCACCTACTAGATGTCGAGTGGGGATGTCCCCACTCTTAAACCTGTGGCACAGTGCAGACTGGTGCCAGATGAAGTTATCATGTGCTCCCCCAGGGTGCATGGCACAGACATTGGTTATGCACCCCCTGGCATCGCACACCACCTGGCAGTTTATGCTTGGGTATCCCTTGTGGTTGATGTATGCCACACCCTCTGGGCCAGATGGCATGTGGATGCCTACATGGGTGCAGTCAATGGCTCCGAGCATGCCAGGCAACCATGCTACCCTGTGGAACTCCTGTATGTGTGCTGTGTGCTCCTCCTGTGTGCTGGGGAAGTGTGTGAGTAGGCGTGACTCAACCAACTGGGTTATGCCTGTCTTGTCCCCTGTTGGTCTCTGGAAGGTGCCCGTGGTGAGCAGGCACATGACGTTTGTCATCTTCGTCTCCACTGACAGAGCATGGCTCCGTCGTGTGGGTGCCTGCATCTCATCACTGCACAGTTCACAAAGCTGCCTCACTATTGCCCAGTTCAGGTGGTACCGGCCCACAATCTCTGTGTCAGAGTAGTGTTCGAAGCTGTTGTGGGCTCGGTACTGCCTGTTCTGGGTGTACCGCCGACAGGCCCTTCCATGGCCATGCCTCCCTGCTGTCTGCCTTCTCACACTCCTCATTACCGCCTACATCTGGAAGGTGGCACTGGCCATGTCCCTGGCTGGTGTTCCTCCAGGGCGGCTGTTGTCCTGTTCCCCCCCCACTGTTCATTCCTGATGCTCACCCTGCACCGGGTACACCTCTGGCTTTTGACTGTGGCTGTCCTGCCTCCTGCCACTGCTGTCAGTCCACTGTGGCACTCCACGCCCTTTGCTGCACAGTGGCACGGGCACACCCACTCCTACCCTGACTCTGGCACAATTCTGGTGGCCCTGTCCTGCTCCTGCCCAGTTCTGCACACTGCTTCCTTATATTCCACCCTAGCTCTCTGTCACCACACTCCCACCTGTGGCTTCCCTTTTGCGTTCTTCCTCCCTTCTCTTGCTCCCTTTTATTTTGGCTCATTTCTGCTATCGTGTAACTTCCGCTTGCTCTGCTATTGCACACGGCGCATGCTGTTGAATATCGCACTGTGCATGTTATTCATGGTTCCGCCCCCTATGGTTGCACATGCATTCATTACTGTTGTGCTCTGGTGCATTGCTTATTGCACTGCACAGCCACTTCCCACTGAATATCGCCCAATGGCGCATTTCCATACTTGCACTGGTGCATCCTTGTTGCGCATGGTGCATTCGCTCTGCATATCCGGCCCCTTGAGCTGAAGAATTTAAAAAAAAACATTAAATAATCAACAATAATGGGTCCATGAGGAGGACTTGGTATATCTCAACCTGAACATTTTTTCCAAATGCTTGAAGTGATAAATAGTGTACAGTCTATCACTACAGAAGGTGTGTATTTTTGTTTAACTAGGAATAGTAGATGCTGCATGTTTTAGATTTGAAATTTTCCTACAGTATAATGCTGAAAATACAAAAGTAGTGACAGGGGTATATTTTCTGTTCTTGCCAACAATGCAAAGAAATCCTGCAGGACAGAGTGGGGAAAAGAAACCTTGTGAACTGCCCCAGAAACATTCACAAGTTTCTGCTGGTGTGAGTCATGAGCAAAATAGATCTTGTGTGAATTTGAATTATGATGTACAGCCATCCACCAGCAACAATCCAAGGGTTTCTGACAAAGAGCCATTGCACCCAAGGTTTTGAGAGAAAGACCTTGACATGGTAAATGTAGGAAAAGCTTGTATTCTTGCTGGAGTTGATCGTTTGTTCCAGGGCATGGTAATTGAGAGTAGATTATCTAGTGAGGATTATGATCATGAGATTTTTAAATCTGAGTTTTGTAAAGGTACTTTGCTAAGTAGTATATTTTCTTTATTATGTGCAACCAAGTACTCATGCTCAGAGCTGAAACAGACTGCAAATGTGGCCCAAATGTTTGTAAAGGTCAGGACATTGGAGGAAAAGCTGTCCAAAAATAAAAATACAATTGAAAAAACAGAAGCTCTCACAAGCTGTGAAAAGGGGGGGGAGTAGCACTAACAACATGAAAAAAATAACAAATGGTGTCACAAAAGAAAAATCTGGATAAAAAATAAAACAATCTTAGAAAATTTGAAAAGAAAGTAAAGCGTGCCAGGAAAATATTACATCATAGGGTATTACAGCATGTTGCTGGTGTTCATCAAGCTGGTGAATTAGAAAACCAGCTTGATGATGAGCTGGCAAACAAGGAGCCCCCTACAGTTTTTTTTAGAAAGCGTGCAGCATTATGAACGTGTTTTAAAAAAATGTAAAGCTACTGAATTTCACGAGCGATATCGATTTATAAACCTAGATAAGATAAAGTCTTTTACAGAGGCCATTGCTACAATACATCAGGCTATTCAAGAATTGCTTGACAGGGTGCTGAGACAAACACACTGTGGAGACTTTATACAGTTACGACTGAATGCTGCCTCTTTAAATCACTCCTTGTTCTCAAGGAAAACGAGCCCTAATGAGTTAAATACAGCCACCTTCTTAGATCAGATAGCTGACATGTTACAGAGCAATGCAGAAGTAATTGCTGATGACTATACATATCATGGTAACCACTATCAGGAATCACTAGGGGTCAGGGGTGGGGGGTAGACAGCCACTGAGCTCTATATTGTGTAGCAGGATTTTACAAAGAAAGAGAAGATATTTGATTGATTTAAATCACAGAGATAATAATTTGTGTTTTGGTGGCTCCATTCTCGCACTCCTAAGTCCACACATGAGTGACAGTCAGTTCCTGAATAAGGCTAAAATATTGCACGTTGTGCTAGGTTTGTCAGACCAAATCCCTATCACTCTTAGTGATATGTCCCAGTTTGAAAGTTTTTTAGGAGTCAAAATTAAGATTCCATATCATAATGAAGGAAACTGGCAAACATTTTCGACAGTGCCAGAAAGACTTCCTAAAACACTGTTTGTATTACTGCATGACAATCACTATTATGGTATAAGAGACATAAAGAAATTTATTGGCACTAGATACCTGTGTGAATACTGTCATGGGGCTTTTAGTCACAAGGACCAACACATCTGTGCATTATCGTGCAAAGTTTGCTTTGACCCAACTGTCTTGAACAGGAAACTGACACTGCATCCTGGCCCTACTGTATAGATTTGTAGGTCTTTAGCATGCCTAGAGAGGCATTTAGCTAGAGCTGATGGTGGCACTGTGCCTTGTAGATCCATGAAACTGTGTAAAGAATGTTTTGTCTTTTACAAGGGATCTCATACATGTAAGTTGATTCAGTGTGACAGATGTGGTTCTTTTATGACCGCAGATAAGCATCTGTGTTACATGTCACCACTCACAGATGTAAAAATCTCTGAGAAATATATAGTGTTTGATTTTGAGGCCAGACAGGAAACTAGGACACACATACCAAATTTTGTGTATGCTAAACAATTAGATGGGGAGAGATCCTAGAATTTGATAGGAAAGATTGTATAAAAGATGTTTGTAGGACATTTTATTGACGTATCATTTAGACACTACACATTTATAGCACACAATGCCAAAGGCTATGACAGTTATTTTATTGTTAGCCAGCTAGTCAAGGAAAGAATTGATATTAAATTGCTCACCCAAGGAGAAAAACTTCTTTGTGTCACAGTGCCATCCCTGCACATCAGATTTATTGACAGTCATTGTTTTCTTCCTTTTAAACTGCAGCCCTTGGATTTGAGAATGAGATTGCTAAAGGTTACTTTCCCCAATTTTTTAACACCAAGACCAATGAAAATTATGTAGGTCACCTGCCTGATGCTCAGTTTTATGATTCTGAATATATGCTGCCTGCAGAAAAGGAAGAGTTTTTGCAATGGTACCTAGCTAACCGACATCGAGAATTTGATCTGAAAAGAGAGCTTCATTACTATTGTCAGTTAGATGTTGAAATTCTTCGAAAAGCCTGTGACAGATTTAGAAAAGAAGTGATGAACATGACAGCCAAAAGTGTTTTAAAACAGTCAGATGGTGATACAGCAGAGTATAAAACAGTATCCTTAGACCCCTTCCAATACGTCATGATAGCCTCAGTCTGTAAGGCCATGTATAGATTTTTATTTTTGAAAGAATGCACTATCACTGTTCTCCCCCAGAAGACTACCACAGACAATTAAAGAGATACTCCACACCTGCTGTTCAGTGGCTTGTGTACATATCTGAGAAAGAAAACATTTCTATTCAGCATGTGCTAAAGGGTGGTGAATTTAAGGTAGGGCCGTACGTTTTGGATGGTTTCAATGTCATAAATGGAATACCCACAGCATTTGAATTTAATGGTTGTTTTTTTTCATGGCTGAAACATCTGTTACTGTGAGAAAGATAGAAACCACATGACAGTGACTAGTTTTGGACAGTTATTCAATAGGACCATGCACAAATTTCATTTTCTAAAAAGAAAGGGTTTTGCCATTAGAGCATTGTGGGAACATGAATGGAAAGCAATGCTGTCTACAGATCAGTGTTTGAATAATTTTTTGAGGGACAGGCAGCTACCACAGACACTTGAACCTAGGCAGTCACTGTTTGGGGGGAGAACAAATGCCATTTGTCTGTACAGTCAAACCTTGATTATCCAGACCTCGATTATCCGGATTATTCACTCATATGGACTAGCGACCTGGTCCTGAAAAAGTTATCCTCCTATCTGTAGCACTGATTTGTGAATTTGATTGTCCGGATGATCGATTATCATGACAAATTTTCTAACCCCGGTAATCAAGGTTTGACTGTACTATAAGACGCAGCCTGATGAGAAAATACACTATTACGATTTTACCAGCCTGTACCCTTTTGTTAACAAAACAAAACAGTATCCAGTCAGTCATCCTGACATCATTTATGAAAATGTTGATGACCTCACTCAGTATTTTGGTTTAGCAAAAAGTAAAAGTCCTACCCTCTAGAGGTCTTTTTTTTTACAGTGCTGTCATCCAGGATTGGAAAAAAAACTTATGTTCACATTATGTCTTGCATGTGCTGAAGACAGACTTCAAACAACATCATGTACACACAGTGATGAACAGAGGTCACTTATAGGTACATACTGTACTGTAGAACTAAACCTGGCACTGGAAAAAGGCAACAACATCATTAACATTTATGAAGTCTGGCATTTTAAAGAGTCATGCACAGTGCTTTTTGAAGACTACATCAAGCTGCATCTAAAAGACAAGCAAGAGGCATATGGTTTCCCTTCATGGGTAAAAAATGAAGCAGATAAAGTCAGGTACATATAACAGTATTCTGTAAGGGAAAGTGTACATTTGAACCCTGCCGCCATAGCTGTTAACCCTGCAAGGAGACAGATATCTAAACTGTTTTTAAATTATCTTTGAGGAAAATTTGGGCAGAAAGCTAATTTGCCAACCACAAGCATAGTAACAGACCCTGACAAGCTGTTTCAGTACATGTTTTCCCCTTACTATGGTATGTTTAAGCTGGAAATACGCCAGAGACCATTATTCAAATTCTAATAATATCAACATATTTATAGCTAGTTTTACAACAGCATATGCCATAGTGGAACTCTACAACCTGCTAGATAGGTTACAGGACAGGTGCCTTTACCACAACACCAACTCTGTCATTTGAGTGTCCAAACCGGGTAACTGGACCCCACCTCTGGGTGATTATTTAGGAGAGCTAACCAGTGAAGTTTCAGCAGATGAACACATTACAGAGTTCATTTCTGCAGGTCCAAAAACTTATGGCTACCATCTGTCCAGAGTAGAGGTTGTTCTTAAAGTGAAAGGCTTTACCCTTAATGTAGCTAGCAGTAAACACATTAATTTTGAAAGTCTGAAGGACCTGGTCTTTGATTACACGGGGTCACACATCTCTAAAGAAATTACCGTGAGTCAACCCAGCATTGTTAGGAATAAAAATCAGTAGTCCTTTGAACAAAAAACGCTTGTCCAAGACCCAGAGAGTAGTTTATGATGCGTTAGTTTTACAGCCAATTTTAAAACACTTCCTTATGGATACTGATTGTGAAAAATTGATATCAGGTTGCAGCATCCCTTTATTTATCTGTTGGCTGGCCCCTCTAATAGTGGGAAGAGCATCTTTATAAAGCAGTTGTTGGAAAATGCTGATGCCACTTTATCACACAAGCCTGAAAATATTGTCTGGTTCTACAGCTGTTGGCAACCTTTGTATAATGAATTGTTATTAAAGTTCCTACAGATTAAATTTGTGGAGGGACTACTGATGTCACTAGCTGACAATGATCTCTTACCCCCGGGAAGGTAAATGTTGTTGTTATAGATGATTTTAATGGACTCTGCCTGTCAAAATAGAGAAATCGAGTATGGGTTTACCAAGTACAGCCATCATAAACAGTTGACAATATTTTTAATTGTCCAGTATGTCAAGGTAAAAAAAGGCAGGACCATCACACTAAATGACAAATATATGATTTTATTTAAAAACACCAGAGATAAGCAGCACATAATAACTCTGGCTAGGCAGATGTATCCTGGTCAGACAAAATGTTTCTCAGAAGCTTTTGAAGATGCCACAAGAATGCATCATGACTGTTTACTGGTTGATTTAAGATCCAGTACACCAGATGAATATAGACTGCATAGTGGATTATTTCCCCCTGACTTGCCTGTGGCATATGTCATGAAAAAAAAACACATTCTGCTTCTAAAAATATATGATACTGTATTGTCATTATGTCTAAAAGACTACAGAGAAATCTGTCTGTTCTAAAGTTACTAGTAAAAGGACCTCCCAGCTTAGGAAAAGCTATTTTATGTTCAGCCTCTGATGATCTGATATCAGCTACAGCTGAGATAGCCTTAAACACTCTCAAAGCAAATATTCCACTGTCAGCAAAACAGCTAGGTTTGCTGAAAAAAAAACAGAGAGTCATTAAAACTTTAAGCAATAAACAAATAACCTTAAAAAGGAAAAAGAAAATAGTTAGTCAGACAGGTGGCTTTATAGGGACACTGTTAGGAATTGCCATTCCTTTGATCACCGGACTGCTGGCTTACAGATAATGGATTTTACTCAGAAAATGTATTTGGTGCCTCAGCAACAGATGGATCACATTAAAACTAATTACCCTGATCAGGATATGAGAAAAGTTGCAACTAACAGTTTGGACACTAACATGAGAGCTATACTGTCCCGGACTGATTTATCAGACTATGACAATGCCAAAATGTACTCTGGTGTGTTACAGCACTATCTGACTTTGGTAAGACAAGGAGAACAAGCTAAAGCCAGTTTGACATTACTTATGCCTGAAAATGAATCAGTTTCTGAAACCCCTGCTGAGACAGCTTCTGCACCAAGTGCTATGGAAAAAGACATTTTAAGTAGTGTTTCTCATCTATCTAAAACCAATGCTGAACTTTTGTTAAAACATATGGCGAAGAACAAGGATATTGTGTTTTGGAGTGATAAGGGGGAATGAATGTATAAAGGTACTGTTGTTTCTGAGTCTCACATGGTCAATTTGGTAAGAGCGGCTACAGCCACTCACACAATCCCTGACCACAGAAAGCCAAAGGGCTGGGATATTTTTGTCAAAGCAATGGCTGAGTCTAACATACCCACCTCAGTGTTTGCTCATTCAGCAAACAGGAGCTATGTGGAAAGTCTGAAAACAACTGGTGCAAAACAGCCACAGCTATCTCCAGTTAACCAATGGTCAGTGACACCCAAAAGACGAATGTCTTTTAAAAAACCTATGTGGCTCACTATGTAAAACTTAAATGTCATCTCTATGTATGAATGTTATATACCTCAGTGACTGCTGTGCATAGCCTATGTTAACCATTTACCTCATATTGAATATGTAATCCTGTTTTTACAAAAAAGTGTTTATATTGATGTATATTAGCCTACCTACCTCATAGTTAAATATGATAACGTGTTTTTTAGAAAATAGGTGCTTATCATAATTCTACCTCAATGCTATGTCATAACAGGAGATGCTTCTGTTTAATATATCTTATCTATGATGTTACCATTGATGTAAGTTATATTTTATTTACTTTTTTTACAATAAATACCTTTATAGTTTATATATTTTTGTCATTATTGAAGACATTGCATATCTGAACATTTTAAACACAGGTACCCCCCATCCCCCAAAGTTTAAACACAGGTCCCCAGAAAAACTGACAGAGACACATAATTATGAGTGTTTATATATGATTTTATAAGTGACTGGTTTTGAATAAAATGACAAGCAGTTGCATATTTTAAATTCATTACAAGACAAACAAGTCTGAACATGTTGCCACCTCACTGATACATGCCTGCCATGTTTAAATGTCTGAAAAGGTGACATACAAAACTAGTTACCATGGCTTAATTTTTCAGCTAATCATTAGAGTACATTTTTAGAATTAAATCATAAGAAAGTCCTTTGCATCTGTGGTGTAAGAAAAAGATGCAGTGAAATCCACAGGTGGTAGAGAATGTATCTTGCAACTGTGTGTTTTGGTACAAAATGTTCTTTGCATTTCTGTTTAAAAAGCCCCCAATCATTTGTGCATGATTGTCAGGATGAAAACTGTAGCTGTTGAAGAACTCCCCAGTCCCATTTTCTGAAATGTATACAGCTAACCAGTGCTGTCCAGGGAGGTCATGGAGGTCAGTATTGATGACTAGTGTTGCAGGAAGGTTTCTCAGTCTCTCCTTGGGTAGGAGATCACAGGGAAACATGCCCATAAAGCAGTCACAGATGTGGGAGTCATTGGTTACAATTTTTTCCAGCTGCTTTGTGTTCATTTGTTTATGGCTTATCACATATAATCAAAAATGACATTTCTTCTCTGGTTTATTTCAATGACATTATCAAACACAGCATAGACAATGAGATTAACTGTTTGTGGAAGGGCTTCTGCAAATCTGATCTCTGCTCTGAGGTTCCCAGTTTTAATTAAAGAGTAATGATCAGTACATTCTTGGTCCACAGTGAGATCAAAGGCAAACAGTGTGTACCCTTGGGTAAATTCCTGATGTTTAACAACTAGTGGCCAATCTTTCATAGATTTCCCCCTCTGCTTGTACTAGATTAAAATATTCTCTCACAGCATTCCCATTTCTAAAATCGGGCTGCAGAGGTTTAGCGGGGATTTGTTCACTGTCCAGATACAGAGCCACAAAATTAATGTTATAATGTTTAAAGTTAAACGGGTTTTTAGTGTAGGAACTGCTAAAAGCTTCCACTTGAATACTGTGTGACCCTGAGCACGTCACTTAACTTCCCTGGGCTCCCAGGTCGCTCCTGTAAAAAAGCTTTCAGCTTAGTGTGCTACTCCTGCCTAAACAACTAAATATAAAAAAGCATAATTGCCAACAAATCTCATGACCATCATTTTTGGTAACTGTCCCAAAAATAAAGTATCTAGGTTGCAGACCCTGCTGCCTGCAAGAAGGCTAAACACTTTCATTCCCACTCTGTCTATAGGGTATTTAGTGTTGGAGGTCAGCAGGGCTTCTGAGTGTCGCAGACAAACACCGGGAGTCACTTGAACCCTTTTGACAAACAGAGAGGCGGCCATGACTTTTAGCTTATAAGGCTCAGCATCTCCACTCATCAGGGAAAAGCTGTCCATGTTACACGTCAGTTTAATTTTAATATCCACACCATTCAGCATCAGTTTCTCTTCAAAAAACAAGTCCATGTGCAAGTGTCCCAGCAGCTCTACCCCTCTACTGAGATGTGTGAAGGAGCTTCTTTTATTAAAACCTACATTGTCACCATCTCTGCCTGTGATTTCATGTTTCCCTGGGGTGTCTTTGTAAAATAACCCTGTGGTGAATTGGGTAGAAAGGGTCTCTTCACTGAAGTTCAGCACAGATTCTATGACTGCCCTATAGGGGTAACAGTTATTGCTCTGACTGATGAGCCAATCACTGACAGTCACATCCAGCTGACTGAAAATGGTGGCCACTGGATAGTTTATAAGGCCCACTTTGACTGCTGCAGGTATATCACCACCATCCGCGTCAGTGATTTTGCAAACCAGGTAAAGAAGCGTGTTGTTTAGATACAAATAGTCTTCACCATTCCCTGATATATAAAATTCAATCTGTGAGTTTTCTGAAAGGGCAGCCAGAGGGGGTTTCTCTACATAAATGCTTTTTTCAATGCTTGTCTGCGTGGGAGCAACGGCAAACAAGTCAAGTTCTGATTTTGTGCATTCTTCAGAACCACAGTGCACGAAAGCCATGTTCTTTGTTTAGAACAGGTGTCTGCTTTTTTTACACCCCCTTGAAGGTCCTTTGGCCTTTGAATGCTTCTTTTACGTGAAGTTTTGTGTTTTGAAACACCTCTTTTAAAGTAGCCGGGAGGTCCATTGAGAAGCGAAGGGGGTACTCTGCACTTTCTCTTTCTGCCTGTCTTGAATACAATCAGCCCTGAACCACCCTAAGTAGGCTTATCACTCCCTGACATCTTTTGAGCAACAGCACTAGTTACATGCCTCACAACATCTTTTGCATCATTTTTAGCAGCTGTCTGTAGATGTGGTTTTGCAATTTCAAACCCCCTTCTTAGAAACGGAACTGCTTTTCTAAACAGACTATGAAATATTCCTCCTATACCAGAACCAGAAGTCCATGAATGCCGACTAGGCTGTATCCTACCTGTGCCTTTTAATAGCTTCTGTACAAGGCAGGGTCCCAATAATGCCGAATGATCACCATCCTTGTATAAATTTTAAAGCACTCTCTGGGGGAGAAACTGCAACGTCACGATCACCTTCCCAAATTGAAATGGTACAGGTTTTGATAATTCTTTATTTCAATAGTGACTGTATCGATCTGATGTTTGGTGACTGTTTGATAATGGGGTTTATCGTAGGTCACGGTCACTATCTTATTGTCTTGGCCCCTGACGGGTACGGATCTCAGCATTTGATTTTGAAAGCAGCACAAGGGAAGTCAGAGTTTGGAACTGTTTGATTTTGAAAGCAGCACAAGGGAAGTCACAGAGTTTGGAACTGTTTGATTTTGAAAGCAGCACAAGGGAAGTCAGAGTTTGGAACTGTCTGATTTTGAAAGCAGCACAAGGGAAGTCACAGAGTTTGGAACTGTTTGCTTTTGAAAGCAGCACAAGGAAGTCACAGAGTTTGGAACTGTCTAATTTTGAAAGAAAGACAAGGAAATCACAGAGTTTGAACTCAGTGCTTGGCTTCTCAGAAGGAACTAGAAGGGGACAGAATCAGATCTACAGTACAATAGCTTATTGTTGTTTTACATTGTTTCTTGTGGATTATACTTGGTAGAAGGTTATTTATTTTCTTTCTTACTATTAAGGGGCTAGCAGGGTATTGTTTGGGGCTGTTGGAATTTTGAAACCTGTTTTGATAGCTATAAGTGGGCTCATTTGTTTAATTCATTGTGTGGCAGGCTGCATTTAGGCTTGCTGATCCAACCAATCAGCAACTTCACTACTCCCCGATAGCCAACTACCAATATCTCTCTCATAATGGGGAGTTTACTTTGATACCCTTTCACTGTCAGCCATGGGTTCCACAAAGAAGATGTCCCTGTCACACAAACTAGGGTGATCCATCTGCCAGCTCTCTGAACCATCCCCTTTGGCTGACATTCAAACCCTCACATATGCTCTACCATTGCTGTATCGACTACAGTGGTGTGATCACCATAAAGAGACACATACCACCACACATGTATTTCAACCAAGGCTCCCACTGCTGGATATACAGATCCCCTAAGCCTAACCACCAACTGCTATTTGGTGTCTCGACTACATCTCTTAAACCCACAGGAGCACCCCAAAAAGTGGCAACAGAATAAAAGAAGGAGGACCAAAGACAGCCCTCTCCCTATCACTGGCAGCCCTCACGAAACTCCTGCTCTTTCTATTACTCTGTATTGGTAATGTGAAATCAACCCTGGACCCCTGAATGTATCACCTCCCATCAGACCTAACCTCAATTAAAGGCCTCAGTTTCTGCATATTAATGTATGCAGTCTGCTGAAAAACTCACACTGATACAAGCCTGGGTTGCCCATACCTTGCCAGACTTTCTTGTGGTATCTGAGACATGGTTTCAAACCCACCACAGCAGACAGGGATGTTAACCTACCCTAACTACCAGCTATTCAGAGCTGATCACCAAACAAGGGAGGTGGAGTAGCCATATATGCAAAATCCGGTATAGCTGTATCCATATTGCTGCAACATCTATGCCCAAGGAGTTTGAATGCCTATCCCTAAAAGTCTCTCTCCCCAATACAGCAGCTTTTCAGCTAGTTGGTTCTACAGACCCCTCTGCTGAACACAAGCTCTTATCCCATCTGGGGAACCTGCTCAAACCCAGCACTGAAGAAGTCATTATTCTAGGTGACCTAATTTCAACTGGCTTACCCAGGAAGCTGCACCTCTGGTATCATTCTGTGATACATATGGGTTCACACAGCTAATTAATGAACCAACAAGAATTAATGCAAGGAATAGTAATAACAGCACACTGCTTGATATCATGCTAGTGAATAAACCACATCTATTCACACACGCTGGAGTGCTTCTCTGCGATATAAGTGATCACTGCCCCATCGCAGGGGTAAGATCCACCAGCATAACAACAAGCCCTGTAAAATTCTTCATGAGGAGATCCAAGAAAACATCAATATTGGAAGGATATTTGCATGATCTAGCTTACTCTCCACACTGGCAAGAGTTTTATCTTGCCCATTCTGTTGAAAAGCTCAGCAGGTGCTAAATAACATTATAATAAATGCCCTTAACACCCATGCCCCAATCTCTAGTATCCGAATAAAAAAATCCTGTCGTTGGTTTACAGCTGACCTCAAAGCTGCACTGCTGCAGAGAGACAAACTCTGGAAAATGGCAAGAAAAACCAAGAATGCAAATGACTGGATGATCTTTAGGAAAGCCAGGAATAGATGCACCAAGAAAGTTAGGGATGCAAAGGCTGCCTTCTACTTGGCTGAACTTGACTCTTCCTACCATAATCCTGCTAGGTTTTGGGGCACCATCAAGGGTATGGTGGGGCAGGATGCTAACACCCCCCTTCCAACTCAATTACACAACAGTTATGGCCCTATCACTGGCAAAATGGAAATTCTGGACGCCTTCAATAACCACTTCACAACGGCTGGCCTTGTTTGACACCTCTCCAGCTAACCTGCTGAGGGAACAATTAAGCTCCCATTACACTGGTGATCAGAGAGTTGACTCTTCCTTCAGCTTCAAATCTATACTGTTGAAACAAGTAGAGGATCTATTATGGCAACTGGATACCAAAAAGCACAGGGCAGACTCTCTGACCCTACTTTCTAAAGATTGCATGCCATGTACTTGCAGTCCCCTAACACACCTCTTTAACCTATCCTCAAACTCTGGCTCTATTCCCACACTGTGGAAGACAGCCCAAGTGGTTCCCCTTCTAAAATCAGGGGACCCTATGGATCTTAATAATTACAGGCCCATTTCCATTCTACCAGTGCTATCCAAGATGCTGGAGAAATTAGTGAGTAATCAGTTAAGGGAGTATCTTGACAATGCTAACCTCCTAAACCCAGCTCAATCTGGATTCAGAGCCAAGCATAGCACTATCACTGCTCTAGCCAAGGTCACAGATGACTGGCAATCTGAATTAGATAAAAAGAATAATGTCTGTGCAGTATTCCTGGACCTGGGCAAAGCATTCGATACTGTGGACCACGAGCTACTACTTTCATCTCTGTACTCCATTGGCCTAGATCCATCCTTCCTTAAGTGGTTCAGATGTTATCTCACCGGTAGGTCACAGCAGGTAAAGCTGAAGGTGACCTATCCCCATTAAAACCACTGTCAAGAGGAGTCCCCAAGGTTCTATTCTGGGTCCTATCCTTTTGCTATTTATATAAATAACATTGATTCAACCTTACCAATTCCTCTGTACACTCTTTGCTGATGACACTGTTCTGTATGTCAGCAACCCTTCACCTGCAGCTGCTCGTGAAATCCTACAAACAGAATTCTCCCTGCTACAATATCAGTTACTCGAGAAAAAGCTTCTGTTAAATGCAAAGAAAACTAAAGCAATGATGTTCACAAATCAAAGCTCCACCAGCACATCCTCTCCAATCATTCTCCCCCAGCTATGCACTATACTTGGAGAAAATCTGGAGTATGTAGAAAACTTCAAATACCTAGGTGTGTGGATTGACAACAGACTTGACTTCACTCATCATTTAGAAGAACTGTTAAAAAAGCTTCGCCAAAGGCTTGGCCTTCTCTATAGATTAAAACCCTTCCTAAACAGAGACTCAAAGATGAGGTTAGTCCAGGCCATTTTTCTATCAGTTGTTGACTAAGCAGACTTCCTTTATGGTCATTGCCCCATCTCCTACCATCACAAGTTGGATACCTTATATCATAGAGCAATAAGGTTCATTACAGATCTGCCATCTAATACTCATCATTGCTCTCTTTATGCTGCAGTTAGGTGGGTTTCCCTTCACCTCAGAAGGAACAGAAATGCAGCACTATGGATTTACAGAGCATTGTCAAAAAAACTTCCAAACTATATCCTGGACTGCTTCACCCAGACCTCTCCAAGCGCCTATACCCTAAGAAGCAACAACATCATCCTGCTTGAATTGCCCAAATTCAACACCAGGCTAGGGAGGGCAGCAATCAGCTATTCTCTAGCTATAGCATGGAACACCCTACAAAAATCCCTAAAACTGTCCAATATCATTCCATTTGCATCCTTTAAACAGCACTGTACAGTCTTCTTCAAAAAGAAATGCAATTGCTACCACTAGAGCTAGCATTGTCATCTCACAAATCTCCTTCCAAACCATATATGGCATATTCCTTCCAGACAGACACCCCATCTTATGGCACCCAGTAATACCTTCACCATCCTAGTATTACATTATGTTGAGTGTCTGCAATCCCCCACTGGGATATGTATATACTGTACATACTGTAAATATTAGCTTAACTTTCCTGTAACTGTTTTTATCATGTGAATTTACTGTACATCACTGTGTTTATAAACGTTATTTTCCCCTGTATGTATAACTGTCTTATATAAGTGTATGATGTATCTGTTGTGTATCAACTATTGAACCTTGACCTTATCAGGTCCATCTTGTAAATGAGCCTTGCTCAATGATGTTCGCCTGAATAAATAAATAAAGATTTGATGATTTGATGATGATGAAAGGCACTCGACTGTCACCCACTATTTCATGTGTGATAATGTCAGTGTAGCTATATAATGTGTAAAAGCCCTCATTAATATCTGTAGGGTTCTTTGTTAGAGTCTTT